>CM075653.1:26950000-28200000 GCA_037953625.1 Crotalaria pallida
GATAAATGGAAAAGAGAAAAGAGAAATAAGTGATGAGTTGATAATGAAGAGAAAGTATGAGAATGATTGAGAAAGAGAGAAAACGCGATGCGAATGAATTGTAAAAGATATGAAGAGTTGAGATTTGAAAGAGAAGGTGGCTATGAAAGTGAGATGTGGTTTGAATGGAGATGTGATTCCTCGTCCATGTTTTTGGAAAGAAGCCTAGTGTTGAGTTGAGCTTGCTCCTCCATTAGCACTCATCCAATAATGTGATTGTTTTTGAGAAAGGTTTTGAAAAGAGATTTTTGAAAAGCTTTTGTGAAAATGGTATTTTTGTGAAAGTTTTTGGAAATATTGTTTTTGAAAAAGTTTTATGAAAGGATTTATGAAATGAGGTTTCTGAAAATGTTTGGTGAAGTAAAATTTTTGTGAAATCATGTTTTCGAAAAAGTTTTGCGAAGAGATATTTTGAGAAAGACGAGGAAAAGATGTTGATGATGTTGATGAGAAATACGTTGAGAGTGAGTTCATGAGAATCATGATAGTGAGTTGAAAGTGATTTGAGGCAAGATTGTCGTTGAGATTTAGGGGGACGGATTACGATTAGTGGTCGGGCTTCGTTGAAGGGATGCACCAAGGACGACCCGACTGTTAGGATTAAGCCGCTAATTAAAACGTAAAACTTCAAAAGACTTTAAAAGACACTTACAAATGCGGTGAGGCATGAGTGTCGTATCGAAGTAGTGGAGAGGAAGGAACCATAGGTATCTGCGGATACTTAGGAGGAGATTGCATGAGGGGAGGACGATGACGGTGAAACGTCAAGAAGTCCAGAGTACTTTCTAGGCAGAACAATTCCACATGTGGCGTACTAACGTGGTAGGGACTGGGTCTAATGTCGTGGCAAGTTCTGCACCGAAACTAGAATTGTACTGTCGCCCCCTTGATTGCAAATCGAGAACAGTGAGAGGGACTGGAACGGGGCATTTGTGATTGCCGCTGAGAGCGTGCCTTGATTATATGATATGAATTGAATTGATTTGAGGCTGAGTCCTCCTGGTCTGGGACAATTTGTTTGTGTGACAACTGTCGTGCCCGCGTGGTAAAGGTCCTGTACTCCTGTTTGCTTCCGACTAGGTTGGGTGGTTGACCGAGGAGATGTAGACGTGTGCGAGCTCAATGATGTTTCCCCCTCATCATTGATGCTAACCGAAACAATAAAACTTAAAAGACAAAGAGGTTCAAAGAGAAGAGTATATCAAAGTATTAAGCATCGAATAAGATTTATAAGATGAGAGAATTATTGGAATAAGTAGCAAGTATGGAAATTATGATTGAGAACAGTTGTGAAAGTTCGTGAGAAAGATATTGGGATTGTGATGTTAAGAACCTAAGTTAAGCATTTGTGTTTATGATGATGATGGTGATGACTTTATTACTATTGTGATTCACATATGCTATATGTATAACATGTTACATGTATTTGTTGATGATTATATGATTGCATCATAATAAGTATCTAGGTTACACTGTTTTAGTTATATTACCAATCTGTTTTTATATTCAATCTACCCTGAGACCGTATGGTCAACCCGTTAGTGTTCGGAACACTGACTCTCTCCTACCTCGTTGTCGTATCGGCAACCGCTGATATTGCAACGGGTAGATGGCGCAGCGGAAGCGTGATGGGATTTATCAACCAAAGTTCGGAGTTAAACGACAAGTAATAGGAAGCATGACTAGAAGCTAGGAATTCCCCTGGCGGAATGTACTCCATTGTAAGTTCTTAGTTACCTAGCTCTTTCATACTGTACCCTTACAAAAGTTTTTATTAAGCATGAATGTTTTGAAACAAGTAAATGGGCTATGTTTTTTATTTAAAATGGTATTTTGAAAACCGGGTTTCAAAGTGCGGTGTCTTGTGACATCTCGGTTTGGAACTTGAAAGAGTTTATGGAATGTGAGAATACGAGTTTTTAATTGTGACTATGTTTTAAAAGTCTAAGAGTTCTCACGTTCACATAACACTTGTTTTTTTTAAAAAAAAAATGGCCCTAATTTTCACTATATTAAGTTTAAATTTCAAGTTGCCGAATCGGGGTGTTACAAAGAAAGTCTTCCTACCACTTTAAACATGTAGTGACCGAATCCTCTATGTACAACATTGCAAAGATTTAATGCACAAATACAAACATACAATCATGAAATCATTTTCATTTATTTTGACTAAAAACCGAAAGCACTTTTAGAAGAAACATTAACAATTTTTAATTTATTTCATAACTTAAATCAAAACAATAATTTATATCATAAACTACTCCATGCATGTATATATTTTTTTTTAATTCTTAAATTCAATTAACCTCATCATGTATGCAACCTAAACAAGGGACAACCATAGCTTCCTACCTAATACCTAGGGTGGCCGAATGTCATCATGTAAAAAGAACATGGTTTTCATGCATTTTCAACATACAAGAATCATAAAAGTCAAAGCAACTCATGTAGGTTTTTAAGACAAGTTCCTCAAAGCAACACACTTCATTACTTATTCACATCACATGCACAAATAAATTCAAGTTCATAATTCTTTTTCAAACCAAAAATAAAGATTTAATTTTATCTTCATGAAAATAACATGTATGTACTAGAAATCATTAGATCTAATCCTAAAACAAACATGCATTAACCTTTTCCAAAATAAAAAGCATAAATTCTAATTTTTATTAGACATGGTCGAATGGCCTCACAACACAACACATGCACATAATCAAACAATAGATCAAAACATGTTTATATTTAAAAATTAATTTAAAACTTGTTACTTAAAATTTTTTCTTAAAAACCGAAGCACATACAAAGAGGAAAAACATGATCTTTCTCTTAAAAATTAACATGCAAACTAGAGATCTTAGCTTTTCATTTATTAAACAAAGATAATTACATGAATACATTTAGATCAACTAAGATCATCAACAAAGTTAACATGCAAAGCCAAAGAATTAAACCTTTTTACAAATTAAGTTTAGATCACGAAATTACTCATCAAATAAACATGAAAATACACATAGATCATGGTTTAAGCATAAAGATTTAACATGCAAGCCAAAGAATTTCACTTTATCATTTATTAGACTTAGATCATAGATTTTCTTGTCAAATAATCACAAACACACACATAGGTCACGGTTTGAACAAGAAAACTTAACATGCAAAGAGATTCATTTTAGGTTCTCACAAAAATCTTAGTTTTCTTTTAGATCTTTAAGATTTTGGTTATAAAAATATTAGATCTAACAAGGAAAGCCTTAACCGAACATCACACACAAGCTTAACTTATTACAAATTATTTAAGTCCTTAAAGTCCAAGATCAAAGATGAGTAACACATAAAATCATCTTTAAACTTATAAAAATCAACATGCAAAGAAGAACAAGAAGTAGATCTACAACTAGAAAGGAAAATCTATACTATCACAAAGTCTTCTTTAGGTTCTTCGAATCACCCACCAAGACAAGGGTTGATCTTCAAACTCCTAGCACTTAGATCTTCAAGAATGAGGGCTTGATTCAACTCCTAATCTTTTCCTTCTTCTTCCTATGTCTCGGCCTCTTCTCCCTTTTTTTTTCTATTTTTCTTTTCTTTCTCTAAGAGTTTGATAAGTTCTTAGAGATGTGTTTGTGTTTGGAAGTGTAGAAATGAAATGGAATGGGAGAAAATGAACTAAGGCAACACTAATTTATAGGCCAAGTCACGAATTCCTCTTATACCCTTAAGTTTAGGTTTAGTCACACACAAGAGGGAGGGCGGTTTTGGGATTACAAAAAGATGCATGGGTGGATTTTATCAAATGGAAGGGGACAAGGTATAGGAGGCTAGGGCTTTAGGGGTCATTCTAGGCTTAACTATTAGTTAGCAACTATTTAGGGTTTCCTACTTAGTTTAGTTTGGTTACTAACTTAATCCTATTTAGTTTCTTATCCAACAAGCTTCTAGAAACTTATACAGCCTAGCTCCTACATACACTCACACACGTACATACATACACATATATATACATACACACATACACACACCACCGTATCATACACACATACTCATACATTTTACATTTTATTTCTTAAGCATATTTACTGAAACATTCTAATTATTAATTCATACACTAATGCAATCAATTCTAAATTCACATTCACACAACAATTCTCATGTAGCACACACATTAAATCAAACACATATTACATAGAAATTTCAAGCCAAATCATTAAATTTATTTTCTTAAAGAATTCATATTCCAAAAATTCGTATTTCACCATTCTGAAAATAAATTTTTATAAAACCACCCAGAAAAATCTGAAATTTATATTTTTAAAATCTATGTTTCAAGACGGCCGTTTTGATATAAAGATCATGAAAATCCGAATTACGGTTAAAAAGATACAAATTTTCAAAGATAACAACTCAAAAACTTCATTTCAAAGAAAAATCACTTTTAAATAAAATCACCACTTATTTCTTAAAAATCCAATTATCAAAATAATTCACTTATCTTATATAAAAACATTTGGTTTATAAAAATTCCATGAAAATCAATACTTTATTTCTTTATTAAGTAAAATACTTTTCTGAAAATCTTTTATAAAACAGAACTTCAAGGTTTATTTGGACAAAATTCGTTCACGCACGTACGGGAAAAATGCGGGGTGTTACAATAGTCTAGTTCTTGGCATGCTCCCCTAAACTTATTCAAACCTGCAAATCACAACATCAAACCAAAAGTAGTGCTACAAGAACCACATTAGTACTTTTTTTTTAATAATCAAAATATAATTCCAAGATCAAAATGGAAAATCACTAATTTTTTATTGAATTAAACTCAAATAAGAAAAAGACTACGGGCTTAGAGGATTTCCACCCGGATCCATAGCTTGTAGCACAATTAACCCTTATAATCCCATGAGTTAAAGCAAAAATGATGTTGGAGCAATTGATTTTGAACAAAAATGTTTTCCATCCCTCTTGGGTCAAATGGTAAATTAGTGACTTCAAGCATCATCACATGGTGCCTATTTTCTTCGTCAATCATGACAGTGTCAACTTCATGAATCAGGAATGTTGCCTTTATAGGCTCCAAGTAGCATAACAATGGCCTATATTGATTTTTTAAAGGAATTGCAAAAAATAAATAAATAAATAAATAAGAGGTTGGTTGGAAGAAAGAAATTGAGTCATTCACACATGCATGCAACCCAGTCTATTTGTCTAATTAAAAAAATTCAGCATGTATGGTGGAGTCAAATTCCTCCACAAGACACTTATCCTTTACTTTTTCATTTTTTTTCACCTCCTCAATCACATTATGCACAATTTCCTCTTCTTCTATGTGTTTAGAGGAGTTTGCATTTTGGTTTTCCAAAAAGGAACAGTCTTGTACTAACTCCGCCAAAGCATAATCCACAGGTGCAATTTCATCAACTATCGATTCTGCATAACATGATGGAAGAGGCGAAGCCAAAATGAATTACAAAATATTCAACTCATCATTACAAGCCATGGTATACAATCATTGAAAATTAAAACAAAAATAACAAATAAAAATGCAAGAAAAATACATACAGAATTTCACAAGTCAAACTACGAATAAGTATCAATAGTTGCCAAAACTAAACTAATCCCCGAAAATAGTGCCAAAAACTTGTTGTGACCCGGACAAGTATATTGAGTCGTACAAGTAATAAAGTGGTAAATAGAGTGTCGAACCCACGTGGATTAGTGTTATGGCAAATATCACCTTATTGTAATTAAACAAGTGAAATTGAATTATAAAGATGGTTGATTTTGAAAGAAAAGAATAAAAAGAAAAATGGTTGAGTTTGTGTGGATAAAGGTGCTAGGGACATGGTTTCATTGGAAGTAATAATGATTTACACCGATTATGAATATAATTTTTATTATTTTAACAACGATTCCAGAGGCGGTAAGAGCTGATTCATCAGGGTGCTTACTTTGTATCATTGGTTTTGACCCCTTAATTATCCCTTAAGTCAATCTTAAACCAATAATCGTTTGACTAAAAGCACTAAAATCACAAATGTTATATAATTTCCCAAAATTATTTCTACGAGTTGTGAAATTAATTAGAATGTTTAATTAAATGGCTAATTCAATCCCTAATTTCCCAATTGAGGAAACGAATCTCAAGTCACAGATTACCTACTTTTATGTATATCCATGAAGAACATAATCAAACAATTAACAATATATAAGAATTCATTCATAATCTAAATTGGGGGTAGTCAAGGCAAGAGCACTCACGTAACATAATTCCCAACTATATATAGAGGTGATATCACCCATTCGAAATAGGTTATTCATTCGTACATTACAAAACTTTAGTACACACAAATACTTGATTCTTGCATAAGATCTGAGTGTATGGGCATCTGGCCATCTAGGCTGCCATATTGGTTGCCTCATGCCCTTAAGATCCACAACAATTATGAGAAAACCTCTTTCTTTCATTATCATCATTGTGGAAGGTTATTCTAGATATTTAGGCACAACAAGTCATATCCCATAAAAATAATATATGATTATTATAGACTATCTTTTTTGGTCTAAGCCCCAGTATCGAACCAGTCCAGTCCGTGGGAACCTCCACTGAACTGAACCAGCCCACTAATCTGGTTCGGCCGGGTCTGGGGGTTAAGGACGTAAAGCCTCCCTGATGGGTGTTGCGGGGAATCGAGCACGCGGCTCCTCCTACCAAAGTCCAGCCCCCTGGCCACTAGACCAACACACCACAGGTTATTATAGACTATCTTTTAAATCTAACAAGACATCACTCAAATAAATTCAATTCATTTATTTAATTAACTTGCATAATTTAATTTTACAGTTCAATTTCAATTTATTTAATTCATCATCTAGTTATTAATGATCGACTAATTTTGAGTTTGTTGCCCTAGCTGGTCGTGATGCACTAAATTGAAGACTTTGAATTTATCTAAGAAAATGGGTACCAATAGCTATTGAGCATAGATACCTTGTGTTCAAGTTGACTAGCTCCAAAAGCGAAATGTCCAGCAAGGACGCCCCTCATGCCAGATTCAATGAAATAAATAAATAAAGGCAGAAAGATTCCGTTCATTTCAACGAGGTCCAGTTTTAAATTTGATCGGCCACTCAATCAACACAAGATTCTTCCAATGTTTTCTTATACATAGAACATAAGGAGTCTCGGTAAAATGATTAGAGGATGAAACATTGATGTTGATTTTCAATTGAAATATTAAGTAAAAACACAAAACAAGTAGACAACTATTCTTTTGTCCGATTGCTTGAATGAGTTGGCATTATTTTTAAATCTTGAATGCCTAAGTAGTCCCGATAGTTTTACTTATTCAAACAACATATTTTAATTTTGGTAACAAATATTGTCTTATTGAGATTTATTAAAAAGCTAAATATAATTAGAAATTTCTGAAAAATATATATTTTTTATATTTATGAAAGAATGAAAATTAAGAATTTTGATGTTTTCTTCATTTGTAAGAGAAACGCTAATTAACAAGATCATTTTGATAAAACCTAATCAAAATATGTCAATTTTGTTTTGTAGTATAACATTAATCAATAATTTGAAAATTTAATTATCAAAAAATTATAATAGAGTTTTGCGTAAGAGTTAAGATAAAAGTTTAATAGATGTGCACTGACGTTATAAAGTTTTTTACACTGTCGATGCATCATCCACCATCCATATGAATTATTTTTACTTAGTAGTCAACCATTGCTAACCCATCAACGGTAGATGATATTTACACTGTAGATGTATATATTATTTTCTCTTAAGATAAAGGAAATGCAAAGTAAGCATAGCAATAAAACCGGATTAAAATTTATCTAAAAAAATAAAAAAAAACCAGATTAAAATTGATGATAGTATTGCACGAAAATTTTGTTAAGGCTTATTTATGTGTTTAGTCTCTAAAAGTTCAACGTGTTTTGGTTTTAGTTCCTAGAAGTTATTTTGATCGGGACTAATCCTTAAATTTTCAAACATTTTGGTTTTGGTCCCCTCTGTTAGTAAAAATCTGTTCATGTGGTCTGAAGTGACACCAAATAGGTGATATAACGTGGATGATACAGATCCATGGAGGCAAAATGGTCTAATACGCCAAATGGTCCCATACGCAAAATTTTGAGTTCATAGGCCCGAATCATGTATGTCACATTACCTATTTGGCGCTACGTCACACCTCGTGGTAGCTGATGTGTATTTTCGTTAACCATGTCAGCAAATAACTAATTTTTTGTAATGGAAAAGACCAAAACCAAAATATTTGAAAAATTAAAGACTAATCCTGATCAAAATAACTTCTAAAACCTAAAAACAAAATACGTTGAACTTTCATGGAATAAAACCATATTTTCACTTTTATTAATATTCTCACCAGTAAACTTATCCGATAGTACAAATTTTTGATAGCCTTTTGAAAAAAATAAAAATAAAAAAATACACCATTAAATAGCTTATCTAAAAATTTGGATGGCTACATATATAGAAATTCCTTACAGTATGTCCAAGAACTCGAAGACAACTAAGCATGATCAATTATTGTAACTAACATTAATAAATAATTTAGATATGTCACAACAAAATATTAACTAACGTGAAAAAGAAAAGAGTTAATAGTCACATAGGTCCCCGATGTAACACCCCAATTTGGACTTAGAATATTCACTAAAAATTTGCGCCATTTTTTTTTTTATAAACATTACCAAAGTCAGTTCATTTTAATTCTTTTACAAAAGTTTTTCATAAAACAATTTGATTCATTTGGTTTTAAAAATATTTGGTTCATAAACTCACAACATAAAATTTCTTCCAAAAAGAGATGTCACTAACACTTTTTCCAAAAAGTCCGTTTTCGTGATGCCAAAATTATTCGATGGTTAATTTGCGGAAAAACATTTAATTATTTAATGAACTTGATACATAACCAAAAAGAACTTCTTTTATTTCATTTAAATAATCCAAGTTGTTTTACAACTGGGGTTACATTCGGGATAGAGTATTCATGTCCTACCCATCAAAAGATGGAATACAAAACAAAAACTATCCTAGACTATTAGTCTTCATCATTTCCTCCACCGCAACTGTCTGGAATATTCTTTGATTGCTGCTTCTGCTTCCTGCTCGTATGTACGTCGTCTCGCGATCCTCTTCCGACTTGAGCAACCGCTACTCGAGATAGTACATGATCTGTCATCTGTGAACATTGTTTCCCAATGTTCACAGGAAAGGGAAATAGAGAGAGTAAGCACTCCAAACGATATGATCGTCGACGGCGTGGGCTTACCAGAGGGGAATATTAAGACCACACAAACATATATACATCATTATTACCATTCCACTAATCACCAAAAGGAAAATTTTCATATAATCATAACCATTGTATTTAATTATCTTTAGGCTCTAAGTTTCACTGTCATAACCACCGGAAATTCAAGAAGGGGTACCACCACCGAGGCTCAAGGGTTTGGTAGCACACACGTTACATCTCCTCCATCATTCCAACCACATCCTAGTTCGAAAAGCAGATGGGACGCACAGGAACCCTAACCATGCTGGCATCGATGTCGAAGGGTACGCACCAACAAGTATCCAACAACCGAAGTAAAATCATTTCATCAATACAGTTTCAAAAGTACAGCGACATCTAGCCCCATTCGGGTTCCCTCTCACCATCTAAGATTTGCTCAAGGGGGCGACAGCACTTTCTCTAGTTGATCGTGCAGTTCCTTGCTACGACATTGCCTACAACCGAAAGACAAGTCCTTGTAGTCTTGTCCCGCCTAGAGAAGCACTCGAGGCTTCTTGACGTTCACCGTCCTTGCCCTCCCCTATCACAATCACCACTTGAAGAGACACCAACCTCCAAGCATGTGGTATCTTTCCTCTCCACTACTTCACTCTCAACGCAAGGTTTAGAAAAGGGGTTCCTAAGTCTTTTAAGTCTTTATTAACCTACGTTGGTCGACCCATTCTAAGCCGCGCTTCTAACGGGCCTCGACCTCTAAGGGAAACATCAAACACCTTCTACGGTACAGTGGATTCCACAAGACTTAGACCACGGCACAGTCATCCACGTGGCCAGTCACTTAAAGGGAATATTTAGCAAAGTTATTTATGTGCCGCTTGCACCATCACTGTACACTACTATGCTTTTGCAATTTCACATTATTCTTTAACCATTCTTATATTTCATAATAATATTTACAAAATATGTCAAGTCCTTTTCATGGAACGACCGGTCGAAAAACACAAAGAACTCTTTTCATGGGAACCACCGAACATTAATTATCTTTCCACAAGATGAATCCTTATTTCCAAAATATAATATACAATTCAAAAAAATATACAACATGGCATAATCAATTATCAACCGACATACAATAAATATCGAGGAATCGTGTTTTTCGTATAAACGGCGGGATACACACTCAATTGTCGTTTTACTACTCGACAGATAGATTCCTAGTTCCGACCTTTGAGATGATACGGAACGTCCTAATATTACCCTACATGCCACTATGTCTGAAGAAGGCTTCTCTCTCACCTGAGATCCACGCTTACTCTGTTTCAACCTTTGTGTCTGCAGCTCCAACAGCTCGCTCACTTTTGATTCTTTTTATTCTTAAACGATAAACGGTATACAATCAATATCTAGAAAATACCTTATACTATCTATTTACTTAGGTAAGGATAAGACCCAAAGTACCAAACTACCTTAAAACAGAAATCCTTTTCAAAACAGAATGTCTTTTTTAAGGCGTCAAATAACTTAAAATAATCCCTTTTAAAATTCAAGAAATCCTTTTTGCAAAACATAATTTAAAACTCATCTGATACTTTGAAAACTATTTAGAATACATTTTTATTTCTATAATACCATACTTTATTACTTATATAACAACTACCACATGCACACACTTATACCAGTAAAAACAACAATTTATTTAAACAAATAACATCAAATCATACTTTCACAAATTCACTTTTATAATTTCTTTTTACTCTATACACTTATATTAAAGGTCCTATCATAAAAATCCTCATACTAATTCATTCTAAAACAATTTTTATAGTTGATGCAACCAATCTAGAATTTTGGACAGCATACCCTACAAGTCTTGCAAAGTCACTTTTTCTTTTTAGCTTTTAAATTATGAAAATCATCTCCAATCATAATATAACTTTTAAAACGTAATCATAACATCCTAAGGATAAATCTCAATTTTTCTTTCACTACAAATTTCTCTTCTAAGCACCTTATAACAACTACCATGTCCAGACCACTCATACAGCATGACTTTAAAGTATTTTTCTTTTGATGCAAATTTTTAATCAGACCAAGATTTTGCAAAATCATGTTATAAACACATATAACTAAATGAGAAAATAAACTCAAGCATTCCAAGTTCAAAATACTTTCAAGCATCAGTACATTCAAAAAATCACTTTTGTACTTCCATTTTATTCTTAAATACTTATCATAAAGATTTTATCATAAAGCATACATTACCAATTATTTCAAAATGATTTTCACCCTTGATGCAACTATTTTACAATCTTGGACAGCACATACACTATTTCTCAAAAATCAATTTTCTCCTAATCAGTTCATCGAAAACATATGCCACTTTTTCCTAAAAATTCTTTACAAGTCCTACTATAATAAAATGATTAAATATGATTCAAATAAGGCATATCAGTTTGCTGGACAGACATCATAAGTCCAGTTGCATCACTTCAAAGATTTAAACTATCAGACTCTAACATTCATATACATATGTAAACAGTTAAGTATAGTATACACCTATAAAAATTATTATTTGGGGTCTTATACCTTATGAAAATAATACTTTTCAGCATTAATAAAATTTCCAGATCTAAATATATTTTTATCATAATACACACTGATAACCATTTATTCACATAAAAAAATCAATTAAAAATAATCAAACATTTTTTTGTTTTTCTCTTCAATAAATTCAGCCAACATTATATACATAAAAGTGTACTTTTTAAATTTTCAAACACACATATATACTTTAGTCACTTAATTTCATATACTCAAAATAATCAATTTGACACAAGATAATCACTTTTCAAGAAAAATTACTTTTGTACAGTAACTAGTTTACAATTTATACTAACCACATAGTCAGACATTTACACAATCACAAAATAAAATTTACCTATTTACTCCTAAATTTACCAAACCAAATAATATAAACCATGTGTAACTTTTTATCAAAATCAATTATACATCACTGTTAACACCATAAAATCCAGAATTTTCATCTGTTTTCATAAAACTAATTTCATTTCACTATTACAACATCAGAGATCAAATAATCATCCAATAAGTCACATAACATAATAATAACAACTACCACTCTATATATATATATATATATATATATATATCACGACCAAACAATAAAACAAGGCAAAAAAACTAAGATTTTCTTCTTTTCTTTTAATGCTACATTAGATCTTATACTTTCAGTAACACAAAATTTTCAGAATCTTATTTTAGTTTCCAAACAAAAAGGACTAAAATACTTCAAACAGATACAAAATTTCTATAAAATATAAATGACTATATTGTAAGAACACAAAAATTCCAGAATATAATTTTTCCTTTTGTGCTACAAAATTCGGTCATCTCAAGGCCAAAGAAAAGGGGAGATTATTCTCTTTAAACAATTCATTTTGTCCCTTTCCTTCAAACCTTTATTCATTTGACCATAAAAACAAAATACCATCAACAAATACATAGTTCATCCTAATAAAAAAAGAAGAAGTAGAAACTTTTAGTTCTTACTATATATAAAAAGAATTAGGGATTCTAATAACAGTAGAAGAAGAAATGAACTAAATTAAAAATAGAGACTTAGAGTTACCTCTCCTCCTAAAGCTAACAGAATTCCCCAAAGCGAGAAAATTTTCATCCTCTTCCTCTATGTAACTCGCCACCTTCCTCTCTTTTTTCTCTTGGAATAATTTTTTTTCTCAAAGTAACAACAAGTAGTGTGTGTGAAATGGTGAGAGTTGTGATGGCCTATTTATAGGTGAAGAGAAGGCAATTATTCTCCAAAAATCTGATAAAAAATTCATCCCCCTCCTAGTCCATGGTGAGTCATCAACTTTACTTCTTCACTTGGAACTTCACAAGCATTAAATGGGACTTTTCTAAAAACTATAGCTTCTTGACTCAAGGTTTATTCCTCACAATTTTCAGAAATTATTCTCTTCTCTCCCTCCTAATATTTGGACGGTGCACACATATAAAAATAAGGAGAAAAAATTTCCATTGGCCCATTTTGAATTCACCACCTAATTGACCAATCACCTAAAAGCTTTCATTTTTGATAATTCAGAAATAAATAGGAAAATGCTAATATTTGGATTGTGAAATTAGTAGACATTTAAATAAATATCTCAATATATAAATAAAATTATTTATAACCCAATAATTTATTTCATACTCCAAAATAATTTTTTCAAGTTAGAAATACCAAAAATTCGTTTTTCTCTACTCTACAGTACTTTTTCGTAGATGTCAAAATAAAAATTCTCTTTTCACATATTCAGATAATACATTTTAATAAGATCGTTTTCATATAAAGTTTATAATTTTTGGACTTACGGTTTGAAAGTTATGAATTTTTGAAGCTCTAAGATCATTTCCTTCAAAAATGCACTTCATAAGCTTTCAAATAATTTTATAATAAGAAAAAATACGAAAATATATTTTATTTGGATGGTAGTCCAATATAAAACCTCAGAAATTTATTTTTTTTTTCAAAATAAAATACACTTGAGTCAAAATGTCATTAAATGCATTAAAATCACACTTTTACACTTAAAACTCAAAAATTCGTTCAGCACTGTAGCAGTGATAAAATTTCGAAAACTCCAGAATAAAAATCAAAGCTTTACATTTTCATAATCTGCGTTTCAATACGATCGTTTTGATATATCATTTGTAATTTTTTGACTTACAGTTTAAAAGATATGAATTTTCGAAGTCATATTACTATATTTCCTCAAAAATCCTTTTTGTATTTTAAATATAAATATAATACCATTCAATAACCTTATAAAATATTTTTATACTACTAATATACTTCAAATGCATCATATACAATTATACCTATATATATATTTTACACGTGTATAGATATATATATATATATATACATACATACATAACTCAAACAACCAAATATATAATTCAAGAATATAATTAATGGTTCACTATAAATTTTTACTTTAATAAATATCTATAAAATATTATTATCATAAAATTAACTATGATTTAAATTAAATTGAGGGCAAAATTGTGGGTCTCACAATCCTCCCCAACTTAAAGATTTCTCGTCCCCAAGAAATACAAACAGAAACAAGCAAGGAAACACACATTCTCACGACCCTTCACTTTGTTATTTACTTCTTTTGAGAATATATCCTTCCTTCGATGTCTTCGTTGATCAATACTCTTTTACTGGTCAGCCTTTGACGTAACGCCGCGCGGGAGTCGAATTGAGTCAAGTTCAAGGGTAGGCAACAGATAATAGTTATGTTCCTTTAGTCAGACCAAAAGCATTAAAGGCAAGTGAATTATTCATAAGGGATTTTGGTATTTATATAAGGGACTTGGTAAAACAGTTTGTTATTTTCGAAAATGGTGCCAATCCAGAAGCACTTTCTTGTATGCATATCAAAACCATAATCACCAGCTGAGTAACTTCATACTTCCACACTACCTATGCTACACGGGTACTTGTCACTACACTTCTTCTAACATGGACTCTACTTAACCTTTTGCTCCCCAACTTTGATCAAACTTATACCATCTATCACACAACTCGATATCCAATTTCACCTTAAGACTATAACTGCCCAACTTTTCACCCACTAAATCCCCTTCTCAGCACCACTTAGGGACTGACTCTAAACCATTATTCCAAAATTCCTAAGATTTCACACAATCATACCATCACCTTGTCCCTTCAGCCTCCTAAAACTCATGTGTTATGCATACAAGTGTTACTTCCTTCATAACTTTATGAGGTAGGGTTCTGTTTTAGTCACGAGAATCCAAGAAAAGAACTTTGAATTTACCGAATTTTGGCATTTGGTCGAATAGTTTGATGGAAGGTGATCATTGGATTGGATATTTTCTGACAAAAGGAAGTCCTTTTTAGTTTGAAAGGGTCAAATTATCGCAAAAATGCGAAAAACAAGTTCAATAATCATACGAAAGGGTGATTGGGTTCTTTTCAAAAATCGAAACGAAGTAGGGTAATGTCTTGACTTGAACTCAATTCTCCTCTGGCAGTCTTTAAAATACCACACTTTTTCCAAGAACTGATTTCCATATTCATACCAGAAATTCTACACCTCATTTGCTTGTCGACGTGCCATTGCGATCCTACGTATAGGTTTAACTCTTAGACTAAGGAAACATCTATACACACAAAAGGACTAACTCACATCTACACACCAACTAAGGCAGAGTCACACAAGGAAAGCATATAAGGCTATGCTTAAGGCCACTAAGGACAACCATCGCTCTGATACCACTAAATGTAACACCCCAATTTCGACTTAGAATTTTCACTAAAAATTTGTGCCATTTTTTTATAAACATTACCAAAGTCAGTTCATTTTAATTCTTTTACAAAAGTTTTTCATAAAACAATTTGATTCATTTGGTTTTAAAAATATTTGGTTCATAAACTCACAACATAAAATTCCTTCCCAAAAAGAGATGTCACTAACACTTTTTCCAAAAAGTCCGTTTTCGTGATGCAAAAATTATTCGATGGTTAATTTGCGGAAAAGCATTTAATTATTTAATGAACTTAATACATAACCAAAAAGAACTTCTTTTATTTCATTTAAATAATCCATGTTACAACTGGGGTTACATTCGGGATAGAGTATTCATGTCCTACCCATCAAAAGATGGAATACAAAACAAAAACTATCCTAGACTATTAGTCTTCATCATTTCCTCCACCGCAACTGTCTGGAATATTCTTTGATTGCTGCTTCTGCTTCCTGCTCGTATGTACGTCGTCTCGCGATCCTCTTCCGACTTGAGCAACCGCTACTCAAGATAGTACATGATCTGTCATCTGTGAACATTGTTTCCCAATGTTCACAGGAAAGGGAAATAGAGAGAGTAAGCACTCCAAACGATATGATCGTCGATGGCGTGGGCTTACCAGAGGGGAATATTAAGAACACACAAACATATATACATCATTATTACCATTCCACTAATCACCAAAAGGAAAATTTTTATATAATCATAACCATTGTATTTAATTATCTTTAGGCTCTAAGTTTCACTGTCATAACCACCGGAAATTCAAGAAGGGGTACCACCACAGAAGCTCAAGGGTTTGGTAGCACACACGTTACATCTCCTCCATCATTCCAACCACATCCTAGTTCGGAAAGCAGATGGGACGCACAGGAACCCTAACCATGCTGGCATCGATGTCGAAGGGTACGCACCAACAAGTATCCAACAACCGAAGTAAAATCATTTCATCAATACAGTTTCAAAAGTACAGCGACATCTAGCCCCATTCGGGTTCCCTCTCACCATCTAAGATTTGCTCAAGGGGGCGACAGCACTTTCTCTAGTTGATCGTGCAGTTCCTGGCTACGACATTGCCTACAACCGAAAGACAAGTCCTTGTAGTCTTGTCCCGCCTAGAGAAGCACTCGAGGCTTCTTGACGTTCACCGTCCTTGCCCTCCCCTATCACAATCACCACTTGAAGAGACACCAACCTCCAAGCATGCGGTATCTTTCCTCTCCACTACTTCACTCTCAACGCAAGGTTTAGAAAAGGGGTTCCTAAGTCTTTTAAGTCTTTATTAACCTACGTTGGTCGATCCATTCTAAGCCGCGCTTCTAACGGGCCTCGACCTCTAAGGGAAACATCAAACACCTTCTACGGTACAGTGGATTCCACAAGACTTAGACCACGACACAGTCATCCACGTGGCCAGTCACTTAAAGGGAATATTTAGCAAAGTTATTTTTGTGCCGCTTGCACCACCACTGTACACTACTATCGCTTTTGCAATTTCACATTATTCTTTAACCATTCTTATATTTCATAATAATATTTACAAAATATGTCAAGTCCTTTTCATGGAACGACCGGTCGAAAAACACAAAGAACTCTTTTCATGGGAACCACCGAACATTAATTATCTTTCCACAAGATGAATCCTTATTTCCAAAATATAATATACAATTCAAAAAAATATACAACATGGCATAATCAATTATCAACCGACATACAATAAATATCGAGGAATCGTGTTTTTCGTATAAACGGCGGGATACACACTCAATTGCCGTTTTACTACTCGACCGATAGATTCCTAGTTCCGACCTTTGAGATGATACGGAACGTCCTAATATTACCCTACATGCCACTATGTCTTAAGAAGGCTTCTCTCTCACCTGAGATCCACGCTTACTCTGTTTCAACCTTTGTGTCTGCAGCTCCACCAGCTCGCTCACTTTTGATTCTTTTTATTCTTAAACGATAAACGGTATACAATCAATATCTAGAAAATACCTTATACTATCTATTTACTTAGGTAAGGATAAGACCCAAAGTACCAAAGTACCTTAAAACAGAAATCCTTTTCAAAACAGAATGTCTTTTTTAAGGCGTCAAATAACTTAAAATAATCCCTTTTAAAATTCAAGAAATCCTTTTTGCAAAACATAATTTAAAACTAATCTAATACTTTGAAAACTATTTAGAATACATTTTTATTTCTATAATACCATACTTTATTACTTATATAACAACTACCACATGCACACACTTATACCAGTAAAAACAACAATTTATTTAAACAAATAACATCAAATCATACTTTCACAAATTCACTTTTATAATTTCTTTTTACTCTATACACTTATATTAAAGGTCCTATCATAAAAATCCTCATACTAATTCATTCTAAAACAATTTTTATAGTTGATGCAACCAATCTAGAATTTTGGACAGCATACCCTACAAGTCTTGCAAAGTCACCTTTTCTTTTTAGCTTTTAAATTATGAAAATCATCTCCAATCATAATATAACTTTTAAAACGTAATCATAACATCCTAAGGATAAATCTCAATTTTTCTTTCACTACAAATTTCTCTTCTAAGCACCTTATAACAACTACCATGTCCAGACCACTCATACAGCATGACTTTAAAGTATTTTTCTTTTGATGCAAATTTTTAATCAGACCAAGCAGTAAACAGATTTTGCAAAATCATGTTATAAACACATATAACTAAATGAGAAAATAAACTCAAGCATTCCAAGTTCAAAATACTTTTTCTATCATTAATTAGATTAAATTACAGACTACAAACAGTTTACAGAAAATTCACTTTTAAGCATCAGTACATTCAAAAAATCACTTTTGTACTTCCTTTTTATTTTTAAATACTTATCATAAAGATTTTATCATAAAGCATACATTACCAATTATTTCAAAATGATTTTCACCCTTGATGCAACTATTTTACAATCTTGGACAGCACATACACTATTTCTCAAAAATCAATTTTCTCCTAATCAGTTCATCGAAAACATATGCCACTTTTTCCTAAAAATTCTTTACAAGTCCTACTATAATAAAATGATTAAATATGATTCAAATAAGGCATATCAGTTTGCTGGACAGACATCATAAGTCCAGTTGCATCACTTCAAAGATTTAAACTATCAGACTCTAACATTCATATACTTATGTAAACAGTTAAGTATAGTATACACCTATAAAAATTATTATTTGGGGTCTTATACCTTATGAAAATAATACTTTTCAGAATTAATAAAATTTTCAGATCTAAATATATTTTTATCATAATACACACTGATAACCATTTATTCACATAAAAAAAATCAATTAAAAATAATCAAACATTTTTTTGTTTTTCTCTTCAATAAATTCAGCCAACATTATATACATAAAAGAGTACTTTTTAAATTTTTAAACACACATATATACTACTTAATTTCATATACTCAAAATAATCAATTTGACACAAGATAATCACTTTTCAAGAAAAATTACTTTTGTACAGTAACTAGTTTACAATTTATACTAACCACATAGTCAGACATTTACACAATCACAAAATAAAATTTACCTATTTACTCCTAAATTTACCAAACCAAATAATATAAACCATGTGTAACTTTTTATCAAAATCAATTATACATCACTGTTAACACCATAAAATCCAGAATTTTCATCTGTTTTCATAAAACTAATTTCATTTCACTATTACAACATCAGAGATCAAATAATCATCCAATAAGTCACATAACATAATAATAACAACTACCACTCTATATATATATCACGACCAAACAATAAAACAAGGCAAAAAAACTAAGATTTTCTTCTTTTCTTTTAATGCTACATTAGATCTTATAGTTTCAGTAACACAAAATTTTCAGAATCTTATTTTAGTTTCCAAACAAAAAGGACTAAAATACTTCAAACAGATAAAAATTTCTATAAAATATAAATGTCTATATTGTAAGAACACAAAAATTCCAGAATATAATTTTTCCTTTTGTGCTACAAAATTCGGTCATCTCAAGGCCAAAGAAAAGGGGAGATTATTCTCTTTAAACAATTCATTTTGTCCCTTTCCTTCAAACCTTTATTCATTTGACCATAAAAACAAAATACCATCAACAAATACATAGTTCATCCTAATAAAAAAAGAAGAAGTAGAAACTTTTAGTTCTTACTATATATAAAAAGAATTAGGGATTCTAATAACAGTAGAAGAAGAAATGAACTAAATTAAAAATAGAGACTTAGAGTTACCTCTCCTCCTAAAGCTAACAGAATTCCCCAAAGCGAGAAAATTTTCCTCCTCTTCCTCTATGTAACTCGCCACCTTCCTCTCTTTTTTCTCTTGGAATAATTTTTTTTCTCAAAGTAACAACAAGTAGTGTGTGTGAAATGGTGAGAGTTGTGATGGCCTATTTATAGGTGAAGAGAAGGCAATTATTCTCCAAAAATCTGATAAAAAATTCATCCCCCTCCTAGTCCATGGTGAGTCATCAACTTTACTTCTTCACTTGGAACTTCACAAGCATTAAATGAGACTTTTCTAAAAACTATAGCTTTTTGACTCAAGGTTTATTCCTCACAATTTTCAGAAATTATTCTCTTCTCTCCCTCCTATTATTTGGACGGTGCACACATATAAAAATAAGGAGAAAAATTTCCATTGGCCCATTTTGAATTCACCACCTAATTGACCAATCACCTAAAAGCTTTCATTTTTGATAATTCAGAAATAAATAGGAAAATGCTAATATTTGGATTGTGAAATCAGTAGACATTTAAATAAATATCTCAATATATAAATAAAATTATTTATAGCCCAATAATTTATTTCATACTCCAAAATAATTTTTCCAAGTTAGAAATACCAAAAATTCGTTTTTCTCTATTGTACAGTATTTTTCGTAGATGTCAAAATAAAAATTCTATTTTCACATATTCAGATACTACATTTTAATAAGATCGTTTTAATATAAAGTTTATAATTTTTGGACTTACGGTTTGAAAGTTATGAATTTTTGAAGCTCTAAGATCATTTCCTTCAAAAATGCACTTCATAAGCTTTTAAATAATTTTATAATAAGAAAAAATACGAAAATATATTTTATTTGGATGGTAGTCCAATATAAAACCTCAGAAATGTATTTTTGTTTTCAAAATAAAATACACTTGAGTCAAAAGGTCATTAAATGCATTAAAAACACACTTTTACACTTAAAACTCAAAAATTCGTTCAGCACTGTAGCAGTGATAAAATTTCGAAAACTCCAGAATAAAAATCAAAGCTTTACATTTTCATAATCTACGTTTCAATACGATTGTTTTGATATATCATTTGTAATTTTTCGACTTACAGTTTAAAAGATATGAATTTTCGAAGTCATATTACTATATTTCCTCAAAAATCCTTTTTGTATTTTAAATATAAATATAATACCATTCAATAACCTTATAAAATATTTTTATACTAATAATATACTTCAAATGCATCATATACAATTATACCTATATATATATATATTTTACACGTATATATATATATATATACATACATAACTCAAACAACCAAATATACAATTCAAGAATATAATTAATGGTTCACTATAAATTTTTACTTTAATAAATATCTATAAAATATTATTATCATAAAATTAACTATGATTTAAATTAAATTGGGGGCAAAATTGTGGGTCTCACACCCGAAAGATACATGTGGAATCAGTTAGGTCCCTGAAAGATTAGTGGAATCTCTTAAACCCCCAAAGATCATTTTGGAATCTGTTAGATCCTTGAAAGATTTGTGGAATATCTTAAACCCGCAAAGATCAATTTGACATCACATTAGTCCCCCCATGAGGGACCTAACGGAATCCTATGTGACACATTAAATGCTTTGTTGGCCCAAACGTGACACCTTCTTAACATTCCAACATCGCATTGGAGCCGACAAAGCATTTAACGTGTCACGTATAATTACATCAGGTTCATCGTGACGAAATTGAATGGGGGGACTAATGTGATGCCAAAATGATCTTTGAGGGGTTTAAGAGATTCCATAAATCTTGCAGGGACCTAACTGATTTCACAGGTATCTTTCAAAGACCTATGTGACTATTAACTCAAGAAAAATCTAAATGTAAAAAAGTAAGCCTCTCGGAACTTAGGGCATTCACATCATTTTAAGAGAGTTTTGAGTTGAGTCTAATTTTAGATTTAAGTTTTAATACCAATGTTGATGTGATTAGTATTGGATTGAGTCTTGAATTTGAGTCATTCATTTTCAAAAGAGTTTTGCTTTTGTATTACTTAAGTATTAAAAGATACTCATATCATCTTTAAATAAACGAATCACACAATAACATCTTGAAATACTAAGATAATAAAGTCTTGAAAATCGAGTTTCAAAGGATAAGAATACCTTACTCTAAAAACTTTTTTATTGTAGAAATTATATGTTTACCAACATCAAAGTCTTCTTTCTAATACCTTACCATACCACCAATATCAACAAAACATTGTAATTATAGGGACTTGATCCCTGTCGTGGGTATGTAAAATGCTTTGTTGGTAGAGGTAAAATTTACTTCGGTGATTTTTACGTATCAGAGAAGATTAATCTTCGGCTATCGGCTAAAGCAGAAAATCAACATAAAAGACACACCAATAGGATAACTTGCATACTAGTACAATCTATGGAGAAGACACAACATTAAAAAAAAATTAAATCACAATAATGGTTTCAATTACAAAAACAATACAATGAAATTTCAGCCAAAACGTGGGCATGTTTATTCCACTATACATTTGAGAAATGACACCAAAATTCACCCTCCTCTTCACTTACGCTGAAAAAGTGTAGTACAATGCTTTTGATCTCTACTTCTTAAATAGTGATTGTGGTGTCCTGGACGGTGAGGACCTCCAAGGGTAGGAGAAGACCTCCGAAGGTGCCTCTGTCTAGTGTTGATATGTGATGTTTAGTGGGAGTCCTCGGGTGGCTAAGGGGAAGAGCCAGGAAGTAACCCTAATCACTGGTGTGTGAAGGTGACAATTAGGGTTAGAGGACATACCTAAGCCCCATGTAGTACAGAGCTACTTATAGGGGGGAGCTGGTTGCCCTAATGGGCTTGCTTTAGGCCCAAGTAGGGCCAGCCTGTACTGAGCTAGGAGTGGATAGGCTGTCCTTGCGGATAAGGTAGTGAGCTGTCCTTGTGGATAAGGAAGGGGGACGTCATCATGCCCTAGGTGTCGGACTTGGGAAGGTGTCGGACCTAGGCGTCGGACCTGAGTGGGAACACGAGGTCGGCCTGTATCTGGCGTCTGTTCGGCCGTTGAGCATTGAGCTCGGCCAGCGCTCAGAAGGCTTCCTGAAGGGTCCTTAGGTCTTTGGCGAGGAATCTGAGGACCTCGGCTGGGCCGAGTCCACCACATAAGCCCCCCAGCTCGATCAAGGCTATCCGAGCCTTGTTCCGAGGTTCTGGTTTAGGCTCTTTTCCCAAATCCACCTCATAAGGGCCGAGTTCACCACATAAGCCCCCCAGCTCGGTCAAGGCTATCCGAGCCTTGTTCCGAGGTACTAGGGAGTTCGGGCGATAAGTTGCCGATACATTGGATCCAGCTGTCTCTGACATCCTTTCATTATGACGGAGCAGGTTTGACAGCTGTCTAATCACCAGTACCGATGTGACGTTTGCTTTTACTGGATCTGATACGAGTCAGAAGTTGCGACCTACGAAGCGTCATCATTATTGTGACGTTGCTCGAGGTCCACTATTTCAACTGCTGCATGCCACGCGTCCCAATAGATATGGCTACATGTTGGGTTGGGCCTTTTAGGCCTGGCCCAACTTTCGAAAGTGGGGGGGGAAGGTGGTTCCTCTTCTCTTATCCTGGCAAAAACCGTTCTGCTTCTTCTTTCCACCAAACGGCTGCACCTTCATCCACTTACAGCAGTTCCCCTCTCCCTCCTTCCCTCGAGATTGCATTCTGGAATTGTGCTCCTCTCACCTTCTTTCCCCGCAGACAACAAATCACTCTCCATCCTCTTCGTTCTTCGTGGTTGCATATTCGAGGTATTCTCTCACTTCTTTTTCCCTTTTGTTTTTACTTCTTCTTCTTCCCTGTTCTAGTTCACCTGGGTAGGACTTAGGATTCTAAAGTTCTATTTCTATAGGGGTGGTTTTTTCTGCCTGTTGGGTTTCGTGTTAGCCTTGGGGAATAAAATTGGTGGCTTATAATGTTTCTGGGTTTGTGGCGTTTTAGGACCTGTTGGCGGGTTTTTGCACTGCTTTCATTTTTCCAGAAATCGAGGGGATATACTGGGTTTATTATGAGTAGGGGACGGGTTAGGGAATGGTCTATAGTGATCCCCCTACCCTGTAGCAGTAACGAGGAAGAGGACGGCTCCTCTTCCTCGTCCTGTTCCTCCCTGGAGGTCGACGAGGAATATGAGGGACAGATTCCAGAGGTTGATCCCGTTGAGGTAATCTACCCTCGGGATTGTTGGCGGAGGAAAGAATGGGTTTGGCGATGCGCCCGGGCCGAGTTTATTAGTGGTGGGGGCTATATGGAATTCGAGGATATGAGGGAGTGAAGAGGATATGAATGGGGGGTATCTGTGGTGGAGGGAAGGTGCTCGCCCCTCGGGACGACTTCGAGGGGGTTTTCTGGGGGGTTAATTTGTAACCCGTAAGACTAACATCGAGCTCCCCTGTTCTTCCACAGGTACCATGCCGCCCAGGAGATGCGTCAGCCGACCTGAGCTGTATCTTGCGCAAACCGATGCCGACCAATATCAATGGGTCGACGTGGAGCCGAAGGGAGTGCGATCTAACCTAGATTCCGAGGATAAACTCTCCGACGTGAAGAGAGTTATACTACCCTGTTCGGGAGACGCCGCTGGTACTTCTTACGAAGTTCTTCCCTGTTCGGCGAATGACCGAATCTGCACCAAGACTGATGACAACTCCTTCTTCTTTTATGCCGATTTAATTCACAACCTCGGCGTGACTTTGCCTTTTACTGACCTCAAGATGAGGGTTCTGAAAGAGCTCGGACTGGCTCCTTCGCAACTTCACCCCAACACTTGGTCGTTCTTGAGGGCGTTTCAAAAGTATTGTCGGGCCAAGGGATTAGTATGCACAGTCCGGCTCTTTTTGTGGATGTACAACCCGTTCGTCAATAACAAAGACGGGGTTACTGGGCGACTTTGGGTATCGGCCAAAGCCCGAGCTCGCTGTGGGCTTTTCGGAATGTTTATTGAATCTTGGAAGCACTTTAAGCCCAGGTTCTTCAAGTATAAATTCGTGGGTGCTGGCCGACCTTGGTTCCGGGACGAGACGGGTCCGAGGTTTCCCTTAGAGTGGACCCCGGAGTTCTTCGACCGCCACCTCGGTACGCCACAACGGTGGTTGGGCGCGACTCTCGATGCCGACGGGGCCGCCACAATCCATCATTTTCAAAATGAATATCAAGCTCGGAAAGTCCAACTTGATATTGGAGTTTTCATGAAGTGTTCTGATAATGACGTGTTAGCCAAAATTGGTAGTTAACCTTGCACTTATAGCCTTTTTTTTTTACTGATTTGTCTTCGTCTTTTTTGTTTGCAGAGGAATATTGGTCAGCGATGTCGTCTAAGGCATTGAAGGTTGCGCTGAATCGCAAAAGGAAGAAGTCGGAGAGCACTTCCAATGATGCCGCAACTGCCGAGACGACGTCAGCCGACTCCGCTCTGCCGCACTCTACTCCGCCTGTGGTAATAATTAATCCCTACCTCGCCTCCTCCTCAGTCTCCATCTCCAAGTACCGAGCACGTCCATGCTGCCGGTACCCCAAGGCCGACGACTCCCACTACTAGGGCCTCAGTTAAAGAGTCACTTGTGAAGATGTCGGGGGCCGAATGAAAGAAGATGGCCGAAGGGTTGGCTTATCACTTAAAAAGGTCGACGAATATTTTCAATGTGTTGGCTGATGTTACCGATGACATTGCGGAAGGCGTGTCACCGGCCAGGAAGAAGGCCCGATCTGATATGGCGGCGGAAGTGGCGGAGCTGAGGGATAATAAAGACTCTGCTGAGCAAAAGTTGGCCGAGCTAAAGGAGGAGCATTGTCGGAAGCTGGAGGAGCTTCGGAAAAGTCAGGAAGAGGCCCTGACCCGGGCGACGGCGGATGCAAAGGAGGCGGGACGGCAAGAAGGGCTAGCCGAGGTGGAGAAGGTGAGAACGTTGTTGAAGAGAAGAGCCGCTCAGGCTCTTAAACACAAAGTGGCCGCACGTGAAGCGGATTTCAATCTTGAAAGGGCGGCGGGTAAAGTTTTTACCAGCGCAATAGAGCAGATTCTGCATCTGAACCAAGGGCTCCGAATACGGTACATCGGCGCCTCTGCTGGGTTCGGGGTGGAGGATGGGAAACTGGTCGACTACGACAAGGACGGGCTCGAAGTCGACTTTAACCAACCTGAGGAGAACCTGCCCAATCCTTTGGTGGAGAAACCGGATGAGGAGTTCAACCCAAACTCGGTTGTCCTGTCCGATGTTGAAGATGAAGCAGCATAAGTCCCTTATGCTGGGCAGCTTGTGATTTGTCAATGTTTTTTGTAACATGTTTGACAATGTTGGATTGTATTTTACTTTATTGTGTACAACATTTTATTCCTATGCAAGTTCTTTCCAGTTTCAACTTGTTGCATGCTATCATATCTATGCAAGTTTTTATTCTAACTTGTTGCATTCGTATAGGGTCCGAGGTCATTTTTATGCAAGTTTTTCCTCTAACTTGTTGCATGTATACTGCGTCTGAGGTCATTTTTAAATAACTAAGTAGAACTACCTTTGAGAATACAAGTTTTTTGCCAACTTGTTGTATTTGGATTTGATCGGATTTAAAACTTACCAATGTTAAACTCGGACGACTCAGTAAGTGCAGTAATCTTATTAGTTTTCCTCTGAATAAAGGTACTGTATATAAGTGCATATGGTAGGGAGCTCGGATCTACCCACCTTAGCCGAGGTGGGTGTCCTCGGCCCCAATGTAAAAGAGAGTGCTGAGTGAAGCTATGTGAAAACATTTCACAACAGTCTGTTCTTTACCGGGTGTCCCTTGTACACTATGCATATGAGCCGATCTTATCTAGTAGACGTTGGCTGTGCATAGAGCCATGCAACATTTAGGTGGCTAGTGCTAAATGAGAAGCTAGTACGTACGTATATTAAACTGTTGCACTTGAGTATGAGCAAGTTTGTACTTTTCATTAATTGTAGTTATAAGTACATTGCTTTCTCTTTTGAAAGGTGAATATCTCACAATGGAAGTTAAAAACATGAACAATAATTGAAGGAAGCAAAAAATAAAAGGAAGTTGAATTTGAATTCCTGAGGATGTTGGTGACTGCCGAAATGTCTGAGGTCAACCTATTTGAAACAGGTTCTCAGTGTTGTGAAGTTTCGGGATTGCTTGAGCTCGGTAATTACCCAGAGTATGTTTCTGGAACGCCTCTGTTGGGGCTTATCGATCTCGAGCTCAGTTCCCGCTTTTCTGGCCGTTAGGGCCGATGTCTGATCCTCGGGGCGCGAGGTGATCGGACTCAGCAAACCCAGGCCCGGGTTGCTTTGCTTTCTTGTCATTGTCGGTTGGCTCTTTCATCGTTATCTTCTTCGGACCAGAAGCGTCTTGTCGGATTTCCTTGTTATGGTCCTCCTAGGTGAGCTGATAGGAAAGGCTGCCAAGATTGTTGGTAATGTCGAAAAGTGAGGGCATTTCCATCTTGAAGCACCCGAGCTTGGGGGTCTGAAAAGCTCGGCTGAAGACATGGGAAAGAAGGTCACCTCGGCCCTCAACTCGGAGGTGTACCGAACGGAGGGCGGGGTTAGTGAGAACTAGATGAAAGAGAAAATTCTCCCCGTGCAGGGAGTAGGAGAGGACTGAAAGAGAGAAAAGACTTCCTTTGACTGCATTTTGGATTTTTCGGAGGGGTTTGTCATTCATGATAGCATCTTTGCTTGGGGGAGAGGCGAAGGGGGGAATTATCACCCGCTCTTCATGAGGAGAGGACATATGAATATCTCGTTCAGACTGGAATTCGGCCAATAAGACTCTTCCCTTGGACAGTGTCGGATCAGTGAACTCTTTTTGTTTCTTTTTTCCCTCCCGTAGACTCGCATTGTAGCAGAGCCGGGCCTTCACTTGGTCAGCTTTTATCGTAACAACCTTATCATCTGATCCGACAAACTTCATTGCCAAGTGCACTGTTGAGACTACTGCCCCAAAAGCTTGTAGGCAAGTTCGTCCCAGTATTACATTGTACGGGGAGTCGGAGTCGACCACCAGAAATTTGATGATCTCCGTTCGGGCCGAAGGCTGGTTGCCTAGGGTCACCGGGAGATGAATGGCTCCCAGGGGGCGGATTGCCTCACCTGTGAAGCTGATGAGATTACCTTCAAATCCTACGAGGTCGACAGACCTCAACTTCAAAGCTTGGAAAGTATGCAGAAAGAGAATGTCGGTCGAGCTCCCTTGGTCAACGAAGACTCGGGCGACCTCAAAATTGCCAATTAACGCCGTAATCACCATAGGATCGTTGTGATCTGGGATGACGTTTTCCATATTCTGGTCGGAAAAGATAATGGGAACATTCCGAGAAGGCTTTTTGCAGGCAGGTTTGTGATGAACTGCCAAAACCTGGTTGATGTATCTTTTCCTTCCCGCCCTCATCTCACCGCCGCCAGCGAAACCTCCTGAGATGGTTTCTACTCGGAAGTTTTCTGGCGACTTATCCAGGTCTTGAACCACGACCATGTTTACCCGTGGTGGCTCCTCTTCCTTCTTCTCTGGGGACGAGTCAGCTTTAGCTTTTCCTTTATCATTGTCCGGGCTGCGAGACCTTCTCCGACCTCATCTCTCCACCGCCTCTCGGACATATTGCTGTAGCTTGCCTCTTCTTACCATATCCTCAATGACATCCCGGAGCCATGTGCATTGATCGGTATGGTGGCCGTACCCGTCGTGAAAATTGCAGTATTTGGACTTGTCTCTGACATAGTTTTGATTTCTGAGAAAGGGGGGGCGGGGTACACTCCTAAGTTCGGTCTGCATGGTCTCTCTCCAGACTTGAGACCGCGGGACCGTCAGGGGGGTGTAAGAGTCATATTTAGTGATGTATGGACGTCAGCGGTCCTCTTGTTGAGAGCGACCTCGGTCTCCCTGATCTGCTCTTCCTCCTCTTTCATCCCTGTTGCCGCGAGGACGACCTCGGGGCGGGGCATTCTGCGAGGTGGCCTAAGCGTTTTCCAGCCTGCTCGACTGTCCCTTGCTGAATTCTTCAAGATTGATGTACTTGTTTGATCTCTGTCTCAGTTCGGCCATGTCCCTTGGTGGTTTTCCAATAAGTGAATCTTTGAAGCCTCCTTCGGCCAATCCCTGGGTCAAAAGGAGGACGGCCACCTCGGGAGACAGATTTGGGACCGAACTGGACTCACTGTGAAACCTGTGCAAGTATGCACGTAAGGATTCGTCTGGCTTCTGGGTCACTGTCACCAGTGTGTGGTCCGATCTGGGTTGCACACAGCTAGCAGTGTATCTGTTGAGGAAGACGCGCTTCATTTCTGCCCAGTTGTTGACAGAATTTTTGGGAAGCGTTGAATACCACCGAAGGACTGGGGCCTGGAGGGTCATGGAGAAAGCTCGGCATTTGAGCCGATCTCCTCCTTCGTGAAAGTTCACGGCTCCCTCGTAGGAAAGGACGTGTTCCTAAGGGTCTGTAAGGCCATTGTATCTGGGGATGTTACTGGGACCCAGGTACCCAGGTGGTGGTTCATAGGCCATGACGGCAGGAGTGAAGGGATGCCCAGGGTGGGAATCATCCAGCTCAGGTTGTTGCTGGTTGGGGGGTGGTGTAAGTTGTGTGACAGTCGTGTGTGGTGTTGCAAAGGTTTGTGGAGTTAACGGAGGTTGTGGCGGAAGAGGTGGTGGAGGGGGTGGTGGAGGGAACTCGTTTGGGGCTGGAGCTTGAACAGCAGCTCGTTCAGCTAAACGTTGCATGGCAACTTGTTGGAGATCTGCAATAGCTTTACCTTGTTGCTCTACGATTCTCATCTGTTGTCTCATTAAGGATAAGAGTTCAGCATCCCGAGAGAGCGTAGACTGTCGAGAGTGGGAACGGTGTGTTGTACTGACTGAGTGAGCACGTTCGCCGCGGTGGCGGTGCTGTTCAGTGTTGGTTTCTCCGAACTTAGAGCGTAGCTGCACGCGCCGACCTCCGCCAGGAAGCTGGGTTGGATTTGCGGTGTCTCCGGTGTGGATGGTGTAGGATCCACTGTGGGTATGGGTGAATTCTGGTGGAGGAGGTGGCGGTGGAAACGGAGGTGATGGCGGGGGAGGAGGTGGAGGTGGTGGTGGAGGGGGTGGTGGTGAGGACCTCGCTGCCCTATTGGCTTCCAGGTGCAGGCGCAGGTCCTCAGTCGACGGCACCCTTCTTGGACGCCCCCTCCTCCTCCTCTGGACTGGCTGTTCTTCAGACATGGTAAAATCTTCTGGGTGGGGTTGAAGTTTATCTCTCCCCACAGACGGCGCCAATGTGGTGTCCTGGACGGTGAGGACCTCCAAGGGTAGGAGAAGACCTCCGAAGGTGCCTCTGTCTAGGGTTGATATGTGATGTTTAGTGGGAGTCCTCAGGTGGCTAAGGGGAAGAGCCAGGAAGTAACCCTAATCACTGGTGTGTGAAGGTGACAATTAGGGTTAGAGGACATACCTGAGCCCCATGTAGTACGGAGCTACTTATAGGGGGGAGCTGGTTGCCCTAATGGGCTTGCTTTAGGCTCAAGTAGGGCCAGCCTGTACTGAGCTAGGAGTGGATAGGCTGTCCTTGCGGAGAAGGTAGTGAGCTGTCCTTGTGGATAAGGTAGTGAGCTGTCCTTGTGGATAAGGTAGTGAGCTGTCCTTGTGGATAAGGAAGGGGGACGTCATCATGCCCTAGGTGTCGGACTTGGGAAGGTGTCGGACCTAGGCGTCGGACCTGAGTGGGAACACGAGGTCGGCCTGTATCTGGCGTCTGTTCGGCCATTGAGCATTGAGCTCGGCCAGCGCTCAGAAGGCTTCCTGAAGGGTCCTTAGGTCTTTGGCGAGGAATCTGAGGACCTCGGCTGGGCCGAGTCCACCACATAAGCCCCCCAGCTTGGTCAAGGCTATCCGAGCCTTGTTCCGAGGTTCTGGTTTAGGCTCTTTTCCCAAATCCACCTCATAAGGGCCGAGTTCACCACAGTGATCGCTTTGTTTATCACAATTGTTAGAAATTGCATGAAAATTCAGCAGCAATCGTGATGCTGTTGCATAGACACTTGCAATTACAGTTGTGGACCTCAATTTAAAACCCAAAAGGCATATAATAAATTTTTTAATCTTTGACCAATTTCATTGCCACTGGACTAACATTCAAACACTATTAAGAACAGGATAATAGAATATGCAAGCATGACAGATTATGTACTCACTGACTTTGAACTTGCAACAAATAATGCTTTTTTTTTTAATTTTTGCACAAAACAAAAACTTGTGGTGTGGTTTATCTGTTATTTATAAGGAGAACGTTTTTGGAAAATTGTAATTATAGTCACTACTCATACAGAGAGCTATCAGGCTTGGAAGGGTCTTGGAATCAAGACCCTTGAGAAATTTAAATGTCAACATTTTTATGACTAATTGATGTATCATCACTGGCTGTATTCTGAGTATTCATGAGGTTGCTTGTCTTCTGCTGTTGGTCAAACAACATTTTCAGCTGCCTCCCTTGCTCCTCAATTCGCAACTGTAATTTTCTCTGAATCTGGACCAAGAAAGTAAATTTAATGAATGTTGAAGTTAGGAGAGAGTATTTTTAGAAGGGCATTCATAGTAATTAGTGTTCTAAGGACACTTAGAAAGCTTGTATTTTTAATTTATAAGAAATCAAAAAGGCCACTTTTCAATAAAAACTTATCCATTTGATTTCTCAACCATGTCTTAGTTTGCTACTACTAAAAGTTATATGTTGATATAGAAGTTTAGTTGGAGTTTGAAGTTTGAACAACTTAGACTATACCACTAGATTGTTTATTTATTTATTTATTTTTTTTTTTGTGAAAAATCTTAGCATCATTTTGCTGAAAATATAGAGAACATGAAAATGTACTAGCAAGAATGGAAAGTCATGAGAGAAAATAATAGCATTGATATACCTCTAGCTGTTCATGAAGACGTCTTTGAGCATCTAATTGCAGCTGAAGTGTCTCTCTAATTTGAAAGCCACTGAAAATCAAGATCAGTGAATTTAGTAAATTATGGAGTAACAGCATCTGAGATCACTATTTAATCAATCAAGGAACTTAATGGAAGTACTGGAATTAGCGGAATATATCAGTGTTTATGCAAAAGTAGCGTTACGTTTTGACATCAAGACGATGCACATCCCCTATATGCATTCTTTTGTCAGATTTCCCTGAAACAGGAAAAATAAATTTTGGTTCAGTGTGAGGAATGAACCTCGTTTGGCAGGATAAATATAACAATGGAATTGAAGATTATGAATAAACAAATTGAGAACAGTCTCCAATTGTCAATCATTTCACAGTAACTAAAACTTTGTTATTTGAATAAATTGTTAATTTTGTCATGAAATTTATATCATTGGTCAATTTGGTGCCTAACATTGCAAAAATGTCAATTTGGTCTTTGACTTTCTACACCGTCAATCAGTTTGGTTCTTGACATTACTGACGCTCTCTAAGCTAAAGATCAAATTGATTGACAGTGCACAATGTCAAAGACCAAATTGACATTTTTGAAATAGTGAATGATCAAATCAATCGATGTTTTCAATCTCATCGACGGAATTGATGTTTTACTGATTGGTATTTTTTTTAACACGTCAATGGATAATTGGATATAAATGCCTGAAGGAAAAAGGAGAAGTTTATATCCTATACATTGACAAGAACTATGACAAGTTCGAATGCTCACCATTCATGACATGATTGCAGGCAAAATATCAAATTCAAGTGCCACCAAGAGACTGAAATTATTCCCAGAAAAAAAAAAAAAAAAAACGAAGAAGAAGGAAATTACCTTGAGTTGGCTCTGGCATGTACTTTGCAATTCTATATTTTTGCAAATGACTTTTGACATGGAAAATGGTTAATCCATCTGAGTCCATCATCTTTAATATAGCTTTCGGCGTTGCTTCTGCAGTCAAGTAGCCAATTCATATGTGTCAGATGCTACATAGCTGATTTTACAATTGATAAATTTACAAAGTTACTTACTCTCAGCGCCACCGAGACGATTCACACACTCAACAAATTTCTCATGAAGATCCTGAGTCCATCTTATTCTCGTCTTACTCGTGACTACTGTTCCATTAGAAGCAGGGTTTCCAGAATTAGTTGACCCACTTCCTGTTGAAATTGTTGTAGACTTCTCATTCCAAGAAGAGAAGTTCATCTGTGCAATAGGCAAGTTATATGAGCCATATGCTACCTGCTGAAAGATGCAATGATATAAGCCAATTGTATCACAAAAATGAACAAAAGACAAACATCTATATATGGGATTTGTAAATATACTTAACTGTAAGATCCTGATTTCCTTCAATTGGAAATGATGAGCTCCTGCTAACTGAGGAAGTACCTTCAATGAACAACTTTTGTTGTTCAATTGGAATGAACTTGCTGCTAGGAAAATTTCCACATGGAGTTTTATTTGATTTTTGTGGGGATGTACAACTTTGATTATTATTCAATTGAGATTTCACCATTGCTTGCAAAGTATTGGAGTTGGACAAATCAAAGTTTTGGTCAGGTTGGTTTGTTGAATCCAAGAAAATGTTTTCCCCGGGAGATTGATACAAAGGGAATTCCAAATCATTGATCTTAGAGATTTGAGAGCTAGAAGAGTGATTATTACTTCCAACATGGCAATCATATTCTAAGAAGCCCATACACCTCTCCGCGGCTAAAAAGGCCGAAGCTGGAGACTCGAAACGGTCCATAATGGTGTTAGATGATGATTTGGCAGTGCCTATGTATGGTATCTGTTCTGCTCCTCCACCACCACCACCTCCTCCTCCAACTCCAGCCATTGCAAGTGGCTGATTGCAACTTCCTGTATTCCAAGCTTGTCTCATATCAAAATATTCACAAGAATAATTGACAAACTCAGAATTAAAATCCCCATTTAGTCCATGACTTTGTTGAATTAGTCCTTGGCAATAAATCTTGTTTTGGTTCATTATTGATAGGCACCAAATATTCACACAAAATTTGGACTTAAATAGTAAGCAGAGCTAAGATAATAGATATATGTTCCAAGTTTTATTGGGTAGAATACTGGAAGATCATCCTCAAATTGGAAGGAGAAGGAAAGAAGAATAAGAAGAATAAGATATTGGAAAGGTAAGTATTGTTTGTAATGCTAAGTTCTGGCCTATGGCATAAAATTCTCCCTTTATATTCCACAAGGCTTCAGGTATAAGATTTGAATCTAATTGTCTAAATGCTACCATGCAAGGTCATTATTCATTAGTTAATATTCTATTGGAAAAAAAGGATAAGAATGAACAGCAAATCAATTGATATAACCAAAGTATAGATCATAGAAGAAAACAAATAGTTTTGTCTAATGTTGTCTTCACGTGGATTTTACACCAAATGTAAAAGGATTTGTGAAGGGACACTTTGATCCCTCAAGTTTTTCGACAGGGACACTTTAGTCCCTCAAGAAATTTAATTCATTTTTAGTCCCCAATGTTTTCCAAAAGTACCAATTTAGTCCCTGTCTTATTTCCGTTAGTCACTTCGTTAAGGGACTAAATTGGTACTTTTGGGAAACATGAGGGATTAAATTGGTATTTTTAGAAAACATGGAGGACTAAAAATGAAGTAAATTTCTTGAAGGACTAAAGTGTCCCTGTCAAAAACCTTGAGGGATCAAAGTGACCCTTCACTCTTATCAAAAGAAAGAGGAAAACTAAAGTAATTAAGCTTGCATGGGTCTTAAACAAAAGGTTAAAAAAACAGTCCTAGACTATTACTATATACTAATGGTCAATGGATCATCTCAAATTTGGAGAATATTGTTCTTATTGGCATCTGTACTATAGTGTATTAATTAAAAATGTTAGATAAAGATACTGGCATAAATTCAAAAACAACAGATCTGCAATTATTCTTCTTACAGATTCGGGTGAAAAAACTTTTAGCCACCCCATACGCATGATAACCAAATATATATACATCTAAATATTTCTTTCTCTAAGAAGAAAATATACTATAGTCTAAAAAATCAAGTGCCATTGCTTGGCACTGCATCTTGCAGAGTGCGTGGGATATCAGAAATTACCAGAAAAGTGCATCTAATTTTATATTCAGCAAAAAAGCTCAATGGAACTTTAACTACAGGATTCTCGGTATGGTGTTCAGTAACCTTAATGGACTTTCCATTACCTAAAGGTTAAAAAAGATAATGACATATATTCAGTGCATTCACACATACCTCTCACTTCCTACTTGCCATTGATTTTTCTTTATACTATACATGTTTATTACCCCTATTCCTTTTGAATTCTTCGAATTTTACAGCCTCCATGATATAAAGTGACCCCTTCTTTCCAAATTCCTTATCACACGTGGTCTTATCGAATCACAACATTGGCAATTCTCCTTTTTATTTTTAATAATTAATATACATATACATACACACATATATATGGTTTGAATACATTTTCCTTTTTTTAACTTTTGCTAATGTGCACAATTAGTTCCTTGATTTTTTTCACACAATTTTGGCCGTCAAACCTTTTCGATTATCTAATTTTAGTCCTTCCATAAAAATTAACAAAAGGTAACTAACATGATTGTGTTTATCATTTGTTATTTTTGTTAATTTTTGGACGAAAATATGATAGAAAGAAATTTAAGTTGCATAACTAAGAATTTGATGGAGTTGGGTCAAATTTCACATATGAAAAAATTGTATATAAGCCTAAAGACATCTTTTTCTCGATATACATATATATATATATGGGATTTGCTAACATACTTAAAATGTTTTTTCAATTGGTACATTTTATTCTCTCTTCTCACTCTCACCCCCACCGGCCAGTCCACTGTCCTATAAACAACTTCTAATAAAGATAAAACTATTTTGGTATAAAACTGACACATGCGTTCTATTTTATGGAGCACATTAGCTTTAGCACTGAACGCAGATAAGAAGGCCACAAAATCTTTAAAATTCAAACCATTCACCATCTTCGGCAGCTTCTGCAAATAAGCACCATAATAATCCATCAAATATTTAAAAGTACTATATCACACAAATCATGCTATACATATAGTAATGGCATAAACTCTAAAAAATATTGACGGCGATGATAAAGGGGAGTTCGATAAAAAAGGAGTATTTATCCATTTTGTTAGCGGCGGCCAGGGGTGAGCGGTGGCGACGGGAGGGACGATGGTTGACGGAGGTGGGCGGTGATAGAGGGAGGTGGCCGTTGAAGGTTGTATAGGGTTGGGAGAGAGTATTTGATTTAGAAATTGGGAAATCTTTACATCTGATTGGGATTTGAGGGTTTGGGGGTGGAGAGAGATTTTGATTTTAATTTTTTTTTAATTAGGATAATAATTATTTTACTAAAATAATCCTGATTAAAATTTTATTTTCTAAACGCTGAAAAGGGTTTTTTTGTCTAAAATATTTGGTACACATTGCTAACATGATCCTTCTAAAATAAGAGGATACTCATGTTAGCAATCCCCTATATGTATATGTGTGTGTGTTTGTGTGTGTGTTTTTGTGTGTGTGTTATAGATTAGAAAGTTAGATCCTACACTTGTTCACATTGACGAAGTTAATTAAACCTATTCCAACTAAGATTTAACTAGCCATTGATGAAGTTAACTATGTTGACCATATTATCCAAGCGGATCAAACCAAGCTACTATTTTCAGATTAGCTTATTAACCCAAGTCTAGGTCAGTCGAGCTCTAATCCTATCCGAATTACCCAAATTTGATCAGGTCTTATCTATCGGTCATTCCAACATGATAGCTTATCTAGACTGATAAGCTAATTGGCATAACAACCTTTTTTGAGAATCTAGATATCTCAACAACTCAATAAATTTAATCTCACCATGAGCCCTAATCATCCAAGTAGTCCTATATATACTATTTGAATTCTCATATATTTCCAACTTATCTCACATAAATACACACTAAAATATTGACCTAAGCTATCACATAATTTTACTAGGGATTAATCGCTAACAATATACATTAAAACCAATCTAGTATTCATATTGAAAATTGAGACTGAGACACCTTTAATAACCCAGAGAAATCTATATATCTATATATCTATATATATATATATATATATATATATAGTGTATGTATGTATATTCTTTATGTAGATGTTTCTTTGTTGCTATTTCATTTCTTTTTGAACAGAGGTTTCACTTTGTTGTTTACTTTCAGACTCAAACTAAATGAAGCCTCCAAACAAATACTAGTGACTACTGACTTGTGGTTAATCTACATAAAGAGGAAAAGAACGCTAGAGATACATTCATCAACAACAATTTACACGGTAGACGTAGTTTGGAGAACACTTTTTCAACTATTGAGGTAAAAAGTATTGACACTATTTAAAACTTTAAATAGCATAGCCACACGCGTAAACTCATGAAACAATTTAACAAAACATGTTATGGTGCTGGCATGTGAATGTATGATAGATCCTAAATAAAGTATATGACAACAACTAAATGGAATCATCAATCATTAATATATTGAAATTATTTTAAATTGATTACTTAAAAGGGCAATCGGTGTTTACTAATCAGTAAACAAATAAAATCTACGTAAGCAAAATTTTTTTTTTTTTGGAGGTTTAAACAAGACATTCTATTAACTTCACACGTCTAACTGGTTTTATTGGTAGCTATCCAATTTTTTACTCCTTCTGTCTTAAAATGATAGTAACATTTTGAAAAATCCAAAAAGTAAAGTAACATGGATTTAATATTTTGTCTAATAAATTAACTAATCATCAACTCAATAATTTAATGCATCATTCATTGATTACCTAATCATACATCATATTATACAATTTTCAAGCATTTTCATTTATTAATAAAACTTTATTTTGAGACACTTTTCTTTATTTTTTTTATTTTTTATTTTTTGGACGGATGGAACAGTAGTAACTTGGTAGCTAGGTTCCAGAGCGACCATCCTCAATTATTATACACTGACAAGAATAAATTGACCTGAAATTCCCAATATAGTATTTGTTGGTAGTATAATAGTCCTTCCATTTTATAAGTATTGTATTTTAAAATAGGCTTAATTATGTCACAAGTCCATGAAGTTTGGGGTACTTTTGCCAAATACCCTTATTCTTTTTTTTTTCAATATCTGACTCCTCGAAGTTACTTCTGTGTTTGTCATATACCCCTACTACCAATTCTGGTCAATTTTGTTGACATGTAACATCGGAATCTTGATCAGACGCAGGAGGTTAAGCACCTGGTACCTTGTAGGCATAGATCTTTTTTTCAAAAACTTTAAAAAAACTAAAAAAACTTAATATTTTTATATTTTTAGTTAAATAAAAAAGAAAAAAAAATAATTGAAGAGAGAGGTCGTCTTGTGACATCACGCGGCACCACATACATGACCAACCTCCTGCGTCTGATTAGGATTCTGATGTTACATGTAATCAAAATTGGCCAGAATTGGTAGTAGGGGTATATGACAAACCCAGAAGTAACTTCGGAGAGTAAAACATTGAAAGAAAAAAAAGTATAAGGGCATCTGACAAAAGTACCCTAAACTTCAGGTGTGACGCTCTCTTTCCAATTTGAAAATAATTAATATTTCCAAATAGTTTACTACTTGCTATCAAAATTTAGGACTAGAAAATTTTTCCTTTTTAATATTATTACTTGCTCAATCAAAAACCTCTTTTGACATAAACCATTTCATGAATTCGGCTTAGTAATATCTTAGATTCGAAAAGATTTTCGAGAACACATTTCCTTAATTATAGAGAACGTTACTAGTGTTTATCATTTGAATATATTATTTGCCTCTCGAGTGGGATTTGAATATATAAAATATAAACTTATTGCCGAATCTTTTGTACATTAAAATCAGAGTTCGCGAAAGTAAAAATATTACTTATGGGGCTCTGCTGAGGAAAATAGACATCATATATATATATATATAGATCATAGCACAAAATACAACCCCATCAGTACAGTAGTAGCAAGTAACGTCAGTCGAGATAGCAAGAGTTTATAAAAACATATACAACCCAGCTGTATAAAATAAAACCTCACTCTAAGACCTCTCAAAATATATACACTATATCACATGGTCTCAAAATAGAAGTCTCAGAGCAGGTCTTCAGTGTCCTCAGCAGCTCCTCAGATCCTCCACAGCTCTATCCCTAGGATCTAGGATCCAAAACACCTATGCTATGCAGGCTCCTATGAACCAGCGGGTCCACCTCTAGCAGAAACAGTCGGCTCAACATGCACCTCCTCCTCGCTCTCATCAAACACGGGGTCCTCCTCGACCTCGCCCGACTGTGTAGAGACCCCACCACTGGGTCTAGGATCTGCAGAAGCAGTCCTACCATAATCAGTCGGACTAGGAGAAGGAATCTCCTCAATGACAACTCTATGGGAAGAAGGATGGGAACGAGTGGCAGCTCTAAAACGGAAACTATGAAAACGACGCATAGGTCGTGTAGCATCCTCACTTTTAATAGTTAATTTTAGTTTTTAATAAAATCAGAGTTTGAAAATTCTTTTTAGCGTTTGATTTCTTTTAAAAGATTTCACGAAAATCCGGCAGAGTTTCCTCTGTTTTTCGGACTTCCCAAAAATTCTCTTCTTAAAACCTGTCAGTCCAGAATATTTAAAAACTTAAACATAATAGTTCAATAACCAGATCAGATCCTAAAGCCGAATTAGTACAAATTCAGGGCATACAATTACTACGCATATTAAATTACAAAAATAACAGTTTTAATAATAAAATCCGCTCAGGGTATCATAAATACACTCCACGTGGTGGAGAGTTTCCAGTTCGGCCCGCAACAGTGTAAGCTTCGCTCCCGTACCTGTAAAATGATATCAAGAAGGGTAGCATTACACAGAACTTAAAAAGATAAATTCTAAAAGAAGACATAGCAACAACCAAGCCTACATAATTATTCATATACTTTATTCATAATTATTCGTATAATTAATCTCTTTTAGTTTTCACTTATTCTCGCATTCTTTTAATTATTGATTCTCTAACAGTTCTCTAATCATTTCTACTTTTTCTTTTCTTTTTCTTTTTCTTTTCTTTATTATTTTCTTTTTCCTGGTGACTGAGTCCAACAGACCATCAGCCTTTTATCTTTATCATGACTGAGTCCAAAAGACCATCAGCCGTTTTCCTTTTCTTATGACTGAGTCCAACAGACCATCAGCCGTTTATCTTTTAACATGACTGAGTCCAACAGACCATCAGCCGTTTATCTTTTATCATGACTGAGTCCAACAGACCATCAGCCGTTTCCTTTTCTTATGACTGAGTCCAACAGACCATCAGCCGTTTATCTTTTAACATGACTGAGTCCAACAGACCATCAACCGTTCTCTTTTATTCTTTCTTAATTATTTCTCTTTTCTCTTCTTATAATTTAAGTATTTCTTTTATACTTGCCTCAATCTTTTGATCTTTATTTTCGTTCATAGCTTATCTCATTTTTCTACATTTTCTACTTTGCTCTTTTCTTTTGGTTAGTTTCCCTCGATTTTATCCAACTCTACTTAACTTGGTTATATATATTATATTTTAATTCTCGTTGTTACTTCTTAGTCACTTCTTTGGTTCCTTTATTTTATACTATTACTTAACTTATTATTCCTAATTCTTTATCTCCAGTTTATTTAACTACTCTATTAACTCACATTGTTACTTCACTGATTATCCCTATTCCATTTATTTCCTTTTTCTTTGACTATCCTATTGGCTCCATTTAGTTCCCCTATTTTATTCCAGCGTTCTATTCTAACTTCCCTACTATCATACTCTCTCTCCGTTTTATTAGTTATTTATTAACCCACTCGTCGTCTTTCCTATTTTCTTTTAAATCAAATTCATCATTTTATTTCTATTCCCTAATTTACTCTGCGTGCATTCACTATTCCTTATTCTAGACTCTTTTTTACCCTTTTTGTTCCTTTACTTCCCCTATAGCCTTTACTTTATGATTTCCCACATTTCGTTTTATATTAACTATTTTAATATCCTTAAATACGCTCATCCACTCCGAGCTTTATTCTACGCACATACATTTTATTCCCTAGGGTGTGGTTTCTTGTCACAATTTTATTTACTTTATCTATACCAACGGGGGTACCTTAAGGTTCATTAACATACTTTTAATTACTCTATTCCTAGCTACCACTATATAATCCTAGAATTTACTTCTTAAGCAAAGGTAACGCGAACCCTCTTACCTCGGGCTTTTTAAATAGAACCTGGATTTTAGCTCGGCGACGATGACGGCGTCGGTGTTGCTCCTCGTTAGCGGGGAACGATCGTGACTAGACCGAGGCAAAGCTTTGAGCTCCGAGGTTCCCGACACGAGCCCAGAACGATCACGGACTGGTAACGGCGCCGGTGCGATCCAAAGAGAGAGAGAGAGCTCGTGGTTGAGAGAGAGAGCTTGGAAGGAGGGAGAGGCTATGGTGGTTCGGTGATGGTGGCGGTGGCGGCCGGAGGGGGCGGCGGCCGTGGTGGAGGGTGAGTGGGGAGGAGAGAGAGAGAGTTGGTGAGGGAAGGAGGGAGAGAGAACAAGAGAGGGAGAGAGAGACGGTTTGAGGGAGTGAGAAGGGTGGCCACGGTGGGCGGCTTAGGGCGGCGGTGGAGCTGGACGGAGGAAGGAGGAGGAGGAAGATCGGAGGGAGAGAGAAAGAGGGGTTGGAATGGGGGTTTCGACCCCCGAAACGCGTTTTTAATGTTGCAGACCGAAAAATACTCGAGTGTTTCTGTAAACACTCGAGTGTTTTGCCCCAAAATACTCGAGTATTTCAAAAAATACTCGCGTATAATGATCAGGTACTGCTAGTTTGCTTTTCTATTTTTCAACTATTTTCTCCCAACTTCAAATAGCCATAACTTCTTCGTTCACCGTCGGATCTTGCTCAAATTTGACGAGTAACTTTCTAAAAATCATATCTTCATATCCAACGGTGGAAATTATGTTTGGAGTCTTAAATCTTTTATTTTGAATTTCCTAACGTCGGGTGTTTATAACACCGAAAAATCGATTTTTAACACTCGTTTGGTCTTCTTTAAATTTGCTTTTCGATGCCAATGCTCCTTAACTCCTTCATGGCACTCGAAGAATTCCTAATCCATCATTTTAGATCCCTTTTTGGATAACCCTTATTTCCAAATCTTATTATTATTCTAATTATTATTAGGATTAAAATTCGGGATGTTACAGGTCGAGCCGGGGGTGGTCCTCTATAAGTATAAAATGGTGGAACATGCATAGTATAGACTAATGGGATCCTAAATCGACGAGGTCGCACACGCACCAGAGGGTTAGGGTGGTAGAGAGTGATCTCAACCTCCCCCTCAAAAGTGGCACGGTGCTCCTCATACGTCCATATACCGCTAGGGATAGGGCGTATCTCGATGCAGGCTAGGTATCTGGCCATCACCTAAACAGGGCACAGGGAGTAAATATACACATATACATGATTGATAAAGACTAAAATTACAATCACAAGTATATCATGGACAGATCATAATGCAAATACATATGAGCACACAAATTTTTCAACATTATAACTCTTATAATGCAAGTGGCATGATGTATGATTTTCTATCCACAACTGAGGCCTCTAAAGTCCATCTTGGACGTCCATCCAATACACCCTTGTGTTCCCGGAACACGGACATTCGTTCCCAGAACGTAATGCCGAACCATACTTGGATAATAAGAATCACTCCCGGAGTGTGCACCACGTTCCCAGAACGCATACGTTCCCAGAACGCATACGTTCCCAGAACGCATAAAAACCAGGTCCCGGACACTGGCCACATATCTATAATGTGTCATCAAGTAGGTTATAATTTGGTACTCCCTTAGTACCCTCCTCATATTCCCAGAATATGATAAACGTTCCTACCAACCAGACTCCCAGTCTATATGTATGCAGAAATATCAGGGTTGGTTTTATCTTTACATTAATTAATGTGATTTAGAAATATTCCAATTTCCATTTTGAATGATTAATTTGAGGCATAATAGTTGGCATAAAATTCTCCTTTGAATTTTCTCAAAACATGCCTTTTAACTTAGATTGGATAAAACATAGCCAATGGTATTCAAAAACTTAACTTTTTATTTTTCAGACTCAGGTACTAACCGGTTACAGTTTCAGGCTAACCGGTTAGAATTACAGACCTGAACTGTTTACCATTGCAATTCAGAAAAACCCTTTTTTTCTTGAATTCTCTACCCAATCTATACACCACTTAAACCTTATTTTATGCCTCAAAATCACAGTTTCCATCATTCAAAATTAAAATCACATTTGTTTCCAATCATACATAATTTTCTCTTGAAAATTACTTTATGAATTTAAGGTATAACTCTTTACTTCCAATCTGAATCATAACCCTTTTATTCAGATTATTTATAATGGATTTACAGTATAGATTTGAGCAAAACTCCCAAAAACCTAAGGACTGATTTATTAAACAAATTTTCTTTAAAATTCTGCAGTGTCTAACCGGTTACGAAAATCGAGTAACCGGTTAGATTATGCAGTCAGTCCTTCAAATTGAAGGTTTTGACACACCATTTCCTTTAATGTTCAAATCTAACCACAATCCATCATTTAATGAAGTTCATATACCTTAAACAAATATGTTTCATCACAGAAATCATATTCAAAGTGCATGCATCAAGTCTTTGCATCAAATTGCATAAAAATCCACATAAACACAATTTAACACAACAAAACTTAGATTAAGCATTCAAACTCAGAATTCAGCATCAAAATACTTTGCATGCATCAAATTAAAGTTGCTCAAAACCACAATGTGCAAAATTTTGGCCTCCAAGCCTTTGTGCCATTTTGCACATAATGCCCTTTTGAGTTTTGTGAACTCAAATCCTAAATCGTTCGATTTTTAGTCTAAATCTAGTATAGCATAGACTTCTCCCATACCTCTAAGTTGGTTTTGGTGAAGATTGGACACTGGTTTTGAAGAAACTCCACAGATTACTCTCACTTCCTAAGTTCTGCTCCCAGTTTCGGTTTTCAGCAACAAGGTCCAGAAATCACCAAATTTGACATAGGATTTGACCAAAGAAATTGGGGAAAATAGTTAGAATTCAAAGTAGGTAACATGCACTAGAGAATCAAAAAGGTTTGAGACTTAAAGGTTAACTATGCTTACCAAAATTGAATCTGGAATTCAGCTTCCAAAACCAGAACAACAGAGAATTCAGTTTTCCACCTCCAACTTCCAAGCTTGATTTCTCCTTCCACACGAACTCTCAACTCACAAACTTGGTATCTTTGCAAAGCTCAAGATGTAAGCTTTGCAATGGTGTATAGCTCTCACCCTAACTCTCAAAAACAAGAAGGAATTTCCTTGGACGAAAACAGAACCCTAATTCGCTCACTTAGTATGAAATCAGATGCATCAACCCTCCTTCTTCAACAATTCATCTATTTATAAGCAAATTAGATGAACATGCAGATGGACGCGTGTATTTCCACTCATCCCATGCAGTAATCGTGGCGAATTTTGGATTAATCAAGTGATTACTCATCAAAATCCACTAAACCAGTTTCTGAGTTCATCGTCTAACCGGTTACAGGGCATTAATAACCGGTTAGATTAGTACAAAATTTAAAAATTATTTTTTTAAATTCTTCCCTCCAAGAATCTTTTCAATATTACTTTCAAGCCCTCAATCAGGGACTAAAATGCAATATCCTTATATTTTGCATTTATTTGCCATATAAAAATATTTCAACTTATTTTTATATTTAAGGCTAATTAAATACAAAATATAAACTTGGAAAAATTCTACAAATTAATAATAAAAATTTTTATTATTAATTTCCTATTATTCGGGAGACGAAAATTAGGGGTGTTACATCAGGGACTTGTGACATAATTAAGTCTTTAAAATATATGCATGAGTTTTAAAAAATATTAAATAATGTAAAAAATTAAGGTATTTTAACTATAATGTTCTTATATAATTATTATTGAAGATAAAAAAGAATATTCGAAATAAAAAAGAGAACGTGAAAAATATAAATGTGTTGAAAATAATAGGATTAATTATATATTTGATTTTGTAAAATAAAACGTATAAAACATGTAATGAAAACTTTATAAACATTATTATATATGAAACGGATAAGAGGGAGTAATTTAATCAAGTAAAGCGGCCTGTAGTTCAAATAACGTTTAGAGGAAAAAGACAATTACAAAAATAAAGTAAGGCAAAGAAAATTAGAAATAAGCTTCTCTAAAGTTTGTCTCTAAACTCAAACTCAGCAAGAAAAATTCATTAAATAAAGAAATTCAATAAAGTTTGTCAATCTTTGATTCTACAAAAAGTATGAATCCGTTTTAAAAAAATGTATAAATATCTCTTAAGCCACTAATTGATCTAAGTATATGCACTACTACTTTCGCACTCTAGAAGCAAATTGAGAAGTTTCCAAAAACCATATCATACTGGATATGGTTCATTATAGTTCATACTTAATTATTTTACATAAATTAAAAAATATTTAGATTTCTTGAAACTTTAAAAAAATATTTTAATATTATAATTTTACCTTTTTAATTTATATTGCAAATTTTACAAACTCATTATTTCATTAATGAATCAAGAATAAATAAGATAAAACAACAAATGTTAAAAAATACAAAATGACTTATAAATATAATAAATTTTTTTCTTTCTAAAATGCTACTTATAAATAAGATCGGAAAGAGTATAAAACTATTGAATTGTCATTTTACCGTACCAATATGTTCAATATGTAAACAATTTATTTCCTGGCAGCAATTTAAACGTCATTTTCGGAAGTGGGGAATCAAATAATTTATTAAACAATGTTTTTAAAGTTCTATATACCCTCTTAATTTATGTATAACATTCTTTTTATACTTTCACGTTTATTAAGAAAGTTGATTAATTTATGTGAGAAAATGTAAAACTAAAATAAGAATAGGTAGTACTTAGGGAACCGGGTGGGCAACCAAAAAAAATAAATAAATAAGAATAGGATTTTCTTAACCTCAGCCTTAAGGCTTTATAAAGCATTCACTACTGCAGAGCAGACATTTCACATCACTTTTTAAAACAGATGCGAAATGTCAGAACTTTATGCATCACTTATATTACTGATGCGGAAAGTACATATAACTTTCCGCATCACTTATTTTATAAAAGATGCGGAAAGTATAATAACTGATGCGGAAAGTACATCGGTTATTTTTTTTAACCGTCCGCATCAGTTATTTATGCATTTTCTGCATATGTTATATGTAAATAACTGATGCGCTGTTATATATAAATAACATATGCGGAATGTGTAATTTTTTTTATTTTTTTGAAATTTTTATATATATCTAGTGACCTGCATTTTTTGTTTTGACTACCAAAAATAAAATTTTAAAACAAATGAATCCAAAAGGCAATATATATATATATATATATATATATAATAATTTCAATACAACTACCAATAATTTCAATATAAGTACAAATTCCACCAAAACTAATTTAATAATACCCAAATCTCTTATATCCACTGACTACAAATTCTACCAAAACTAATTAAATTCTACCCAAATCATTCTTATCAAAAGTTGAGATTGATGTATCTTTGTGAGCTTCTTTTTGAACTTCTTTAAAGTCCTTACAATAACATGAAATGTTGCTGAAAACATTAAGATTTGACGATTTGAAGGAAGAAATTGAATCAGCTGTTGTATAGAAGGTTGGAACACCGGGGACAAAGTTTATCAGCCCGAGAAACACGTAATGCTATGTGAAGCTGGAGATTGACAAGTAACTGTAACTACTAAAGACAATAAATGTTAATAGTGCCAAAAAAAGCACGGAAGACAGAAAAGAAAATATGATATGCTCTATATTTACATCATAAATGAGAGATGCATAAAACAAATGCATTTGCTTCCATAACCAACTTGATGAGGATAAAGATATATGATCCTAGTAGAACAGATAAAAACTTGACTTTGAAAACAAAGGAAACATAGCTTCATACCATACCACACTTCTCTAATAATCCTCATAAGAACAAAAGAAGCAACTAAAAATTGTGCTATTGGGTTTTCCAAAGGCCTTTAAACACAACATTTTCAAACAATTCATGCAACTCAGCCAGATTCTGTAAGAAAAGTTCAGGTGAAAGTGAAATGCATTTTACCTCATCCATAACAAGCATAGAGCAATCTTTCAGAACACATACACCCTTCTTAGGAAGATCTAATATTCTTCTTGGAGTTCCAAGTATAACAACTCCATGGTAGAAAAATATTAAGAAAATATCTTTCGTGGTGCCAGTTTGATGCGTCACTTGGCACAATGCTCGGACAATCTGTTTGCAGGGTTGAATTCCAAGCAGAAGGAGACTCGGAATCTCTCTGCTGCTAATGAAGCAAGCTTGAATGACGAGCTGAATCGAATCTAATCACAATTTGAAAATTTGAGATCTGGACATGCTGATGCTGTCAAGGATTGGGATGTGTTGAGAGGGTCCAAGGCGACGATTGACGATGAAAAGAAAGGACTTGAAGAGTCCTTGCAAACTGCTTGTAAGTCCATTGATAAGAATAAGAAGGTGGAAGCATAAGAGGGAGGTTGCTCGAAATCTCTATAACTGGGAGAAAGGTGTGGATGGACAATCCTGCCGATCTAAATATCTGCGGAGAAGCAGATGTTATTTTAAGTTCTGCTGATCTATAGGTGATGTTATCCGTGTATTTCCCGAGGGAACTTGAGCAGTTTCCTCTTGGTAGAGATGATGCCGATCTCACGCTACAATTTGAAATCTCTATAACTGGGAGAAAGGTGTGGATGGACAATTCTGCTGATCTAAATATTTGCGGTGAAGCAGATGTTATTTTAAGTTCTGTTGATCTATAGGTGAGGGGGGCCGACCCTTTCCATGAAGTGGTGCAGGGAAAACTTGTTAACCTAACAAGCAAAAGGTCAATCTGGATGATGAGGATTTGCCGAATCCGCTTATTGATATTGAAGAGGATCCTCCTTTAATGACTATAAGATAGAACTTTCTGAGGCATAAGTAATTCTGTGTATGCAAGTAATTCTGCTCTTTCTTCATGACAATTCTAACTCGTCGTTGTTCGAGTGTATTTACTTGCTGTCCAGCAGCACGAGTGTCCCTTCTCTCGTCTAGACCGTATCAAAGATGTTGGGAGCGAGGCTCGTGACCCGTGTGGAGTCCCAAGGTCGGATAAGCGCCTACCCAAACCGTTAGGCTACTTGGTGTGCTCCTAATAGAGGCTGGGTGTACGGTCGGTCAGTCCGCCACTACTAACGTGGCTTATTCTTCTTGCCGCTATTTTTCGCTACATCTTCGAGGCCGCCACCCCCATCTCGCTCCTCCATGATCACCGTCGTCGCAAACGGCAACATTTGCTTTCCATGCCGTTTCCGCCGCCTCCGGGGTCGGCAGCATCATCCCCTCTTTGCCGCAGCCGCCGCTATGCATAGCAGCACCCATCCTTGGCGCGTAGCACGCTGCTGGTGGTGGTTAGGGTTCCCAAACCCTATTGTAGCCCCGTAGCCCCGGATCCGTATGTCTCCCAAGCTCGGTTTGTATATTGACGACCAGGTAAGGGTCGGTGTCTTTGGTTCTCTTGGCCAATCTTGGCGTTGTCGGTTTGAACCACCTTCGGTCGGTCCGAGGACAGGTTCACCATATTAAACCCCTGAGCTTTTGCTTCGAATCACACATCAACAATGGCATCATACTATTCTCACTAACTTTGGCAACACAATCTATTTGCTTTCAACTACAAGTCTAAAGTAACTATCCAAGTGAAATGTCAACTTATCAACAAGATAATAGATATCAGTTTGCTTAAAGGAAATTACCAAAATTGTAATTAAAATAAAGGCACTTGTTAGGAAGAAACTGTTCTTGATGCTTTGTGATTTTGTTATGAGTTCATGCATTATTAAAAAAGATATGTCAACATAACATCAAATTCAGACTAGCTCAGATTGACATACATGAATACAAATTTTGGCAAAACCAACTATATATCCAGCCCCAATCAGAACTTGCAGCAAAACATTTCACACTTATCCAGTCTCTCTCCCTTCAACCTCAACCTTCACAATTTCAGATCAGTGACATTACACCCCTCATCTTTATAAGGCAAGAATAAATATCAGACAGTCAGTTTATAATGCAATGTAATAAATATAAGACAATCAATTTTTAATGCAATGTAATAATATTCATTCCTAGCACCTCCTCCAAGTATAATTCATTGTTTGGCAAGTAGTCCTTGCGACTCAGCTAATTCATGTAATATTTTTGCCCAACGCTTCTGAATATCCACAATTTGATCATCTGTTAAAGGTGCATGATTGTCGAATATCTGAAATTACACAATTAAAAGTAAACAAATGCACATTTTTTCTTATGAACTTGTGTTTATAAAGAAACATAATTAACAAAGAAAACATATAAGTTCATTTTTTGAAATATAACTTCATCCAGTTATCATTAATTTTTGCTGTGATAATGGTGAGCATAAGTCTCATGACGTAAAATCCACACTCTGTGGACCCACGTTGTTTTGGACACTACGTATACCAATGAGATTCCAAAAACAATGAGTAATGATTATTTAAAATTTAATATATTTAAAATTGAATTTGGTCTATAAAGTACTTACATTTGGTTGAAAGATTAGAGGTGTCCTTCTCTTAGACTTGTTCTTACCAACAAGTGTTTGATATGATTCCATAACTTTATAAAATAAATATCAAAAGTATATTATAAACTACACGTCTCATATGCAAGATCCAAAGTTAGCTTTGGCAAATGATGAGGTATAAATTAAAACTTATGTATTAACAAGTCTAATTAGTCTTTCTTTTGGCTTCCACCCTAATGAGCAAACGAATGCAACAATATTTTGTCTCGGACAAAATATTATTAGTTGCCAATGCTCACTACAAAAAATAATCACAATAATTAGTCAAAGTCATATATATTTTTATAAGAAATAAGCTAATTTATTACTCACCTATCTATGTAAGGTGCTAAGTAAACAGAATGTTGCATCCCATTATTTGGACAAAGTCTGCTGTAAATGTAGGACTTGGCGTCTTTCTCATCTATTCCCAAATGAATGAGGTTCGGGTCCATGAATCCATATTCTTGTCTTTCCATCGAGACACACGGGCGATGTATACTCCTTAAGATATTGTAAAAAAGTTCAATTAATAGGTATATATAAATAATAAGGAAACTTACAAATAATAGGTATATACAAAAATAATTAGGAAACTTACAACATCCACAGTTGTAAAGCCGTTATGCAAAGCATCCGCTCACCACCAACAAAACATCCAGTATAACCGATGAGGAGATTGCTGATGTGGCTGCTATCCGTAAGCCTGTGATTTCAGAACTGATATCTACCATAACAACAACCTTTTCTTTCTTCAATTTCAGATGCAATGAATATGTACGTGACAACAGTACATCAATCTCAGATTCCAAGTCTTGGGGTGGCACAACATGTTGGGGTGATTTAGATGTAGCAGGTTGTGTATTAATCTCAAACACCGCCTCTTGGGACGAGAGAACATGGTGATCGGATTTAGTCAATATATCTGCTTCAGGTTCGGGCCTTTGAGGTGGCAGAGCATTTTTCAGAGATGGAGGAAATTCCTAAAAATGCAAGGCTTAGGCAATCACTTATTTTGTATCATACTTATGTATAAAAAATAGTTAAAATAATATAAATGAATTCAAATAATACCTTATTTGATGTAATTTTCACAAGTCGACTTGGCCACAAAACAAATTGATTGAGTGCCTGTCCTACGGTTTCAACCTCATCAGTGGCAGTTGGGACTTTAGCAGCAGCAACTACAACAATTTTTATCTCCACCCTTTCATATCCATCAGGTATTGGAACATTGTGTATGGTTGTAGACTCCTCATACACATTACCACTTGCCACTAAACGCAAATAAGGATCTACAACATAAAATTGATATTTGTCGGTGGATTCATCCACACAGCTCTCACGAGTGCTTGCGCGTTGAGCAGAAGGGCGATGTTGTGTATTTGATGTCCCAATAGAACCGCCCTGAGAGCCCATTTGCTGCATCACTTGGTTGAGAAATTGTTCTCTAAAAGCTTCTAGTTGATCTTGTGTCACAACGGCATTTTTTTACCGCGTGAAGTTGATCCCCAATATTGATGAATCCCCACACCTCGTCCTTCGGCGAGCACACGACCTGAGTAGTCTTGCTTCCCAAGAGCAGTGGTAAGGATATCATTTCTCTCACTTGGCACAAATGTTCCTTCGGACACACTCTCCTTTAGAGAACCCTATAACAAATATTTGTTTCAAATATTCAAATGATGCAAAGTACACTAACTATAAAAAGGAAATATAAATTTTCATTTTTTACTTACAATCTTTTGAGCAACATCTTCTGTCACCTTATTTGTATACTCACCCGATTTTTTGGTTCTTGCTAAAATCCATTTCTCATCTCGTGGTGGTGGAGATGGAGGAGCAAGCACTATAGATGGATCTCCTTGAGATGCTTCTTCACGTTGTTTTAGCTTCTCTTGCTTTAATTTTTCTTCAAGCATATCATATCCTCCACGAGACAAAATGTGGGGTGTAGATTACATGCCTGAATTTCTTTCCCTCTTTTCCGTTTCTCCTATTATGAATAAATAAATAACCACAATTGTAATACATACGAAAAATAATAAAAACTATTAGTAAAGCGCAAGGTCTTAGTGAATAATTAACCTCAAAATCGGAAGATGTTCGCATCTCATAAAACTTTTCTCAATCCAATAATTGGAGAAAGTCAAATTCATCGAGGGGAGAGAGGTGTTTCTTTTCTCAATAAATATATTCATTAGCAAGCCGCGTCTTAAACGCCTTCCAACCATCTTTCGCAACTCGAAGGCTTTTCCTCTTAATTATCTCATTATCAGGAACCTCGTAGGTGACCTAAATTATAAAACATGCACCCTCATATAGTTATGATACGATAAGCTTGTTTGGATAAATACAATTTTATAAGATAAATATTAATATACCTTAACACTTTGCCAAATTAATTCCTTCACGTTCTTGGGTACAAGTTTCCAATTATTTATTATGATCGATGCCTTTGTACGTCCTTCCATCGCCAAAAAAGTATTGAATTCTGCTCGGTCTGGCCCACAAGCTCTTCTCGATTGCGGTTTAAATGGTATTGATATCCTTCGACTAGCCTTATACATATGCTAAGACCAACATAGTGAAATACAATAACAGGAGCGTCTATGGTAAGATAGATAAACTAAGACCAAATTAGTGAATTACAAATTTGAAAGAGAAAGAAAACAATTGACAAAAATCAATATTCTCATTTCTTTTAGCTTGTGGGAATATGCATGTTCTCCCATATCCCTTCATGATGATCATCTCGAGTGGCATGCACATTGTCCTCTACATTTTCTTCATTAAGTGTAGATATCCTTGAAGAGAAAGTAGTAGTGTTTGAAACAGCGACAGGAGAAGAATCTTGGATTTCATCTTCACTTCCTAACATGCTTCTTCCTTGGAGAACCACCGGCAATTGCTTGTTAGAAGGGTCAGTGACATAAAACACTTGAATAGCTTGAGATGCCATAATGAAAGGCTCATCTGCATAAGCTAATTTGTTAAGATCGACCAATGTGAATCCAAATTTATTTATAAGTACACCATTGTTATTGTTAACCCACCTACATCTGAAAACAGGAACTCTAAATTTAGTATAGTCGACCTCCCAAATCTCTTCAATCACTCCATAGTAAGATCTGGATGCCAAAAGCGGATTTTTATCACCCACTTTAGAGAAGTGCTTGGCCTCAGCCACTACCATAACCCCATTGTTTTGCATGGTACTTTTTTCATCCATGGATTTAGTATAAAAAGAAAACTTATTGATATCATACCCACTCCAACATACAACATCAAACCTATGCCCACATGCTAACCACTTCAATGTATCAGAAACAGTGTCATCATTCTGAATCTGTTCCTTAAACCAAGTTAAGAATGTTCTATTATGCTCTTTCAACACCCATTTTTCACTCATTTGAGGGTTGTTGTGCCTGACAACTCCTTTGTGAATGGACAAGCAAGGATGAACCTCCGGGGTGTTATTCAAGATGTACAAATGTGCTTGAAGCACTTCATCTCTAGCCATGGCCTTCACATTTATACCACGTGTACCCTTACCTGCACATCTATCATCATGGCGAGACTTTGGAAGCCCTATAGACTCTATTTCTTTCAAGTAGGTTGAGCAAAACTCAATAGCTTCTTCTGCAACATATCGTTGAACCATGGATGCTTCAGGACGGTGTTGATTCTTCACATACCATTTCAATATTTTCATATACCACTCAATTGGGTACATCCACCGTAAGTAAATAGGGTCACACAACCTAATCTCCCTCACTAGATGAACAATTAAATGAACCATGATGTCAAAAATGAAGGAGGAAAATACATCTCCAACTGGCACAAAATAACGGCAGCATCACTTTCCAACTCATCCAACTTTTGTGGGTCAATGACTTTGCTACATACATAATTGAAGAAGAAGCACAACCTGGTTATGGCATGCCTAACATTTTCTGGCAAAATGCCACGAATAGCCACTACTAGTAATTGTTGCATCAAGACCTGGCAATCATGTGACTTTAAGCACATCAATTTGAGATCTTCCATTGAAACAAGTTTTTTGACATTTGAATAATGACCCTATGACACTTTGACATTGTATAGACACTCACAAAAACCCTGTTTCGCTTCTTTTGACAATGTATAACATGTTGGAGGCAAATATGTGCTTTTGACCTCTAGACTGTGGAGCCAACTGCTCTCTTATACCCACCAAAAGCATATCTAGTCGAGCACTCAGAGCATCCTTTGTCTTGCCAAGTATGTTAAGAAGTGTTCCAATCACAACACATTTTTCTCCAGGTGCATAAAATCAATACAGTGCCTTACATCAAGATAACGCCAATATGGGAGAGTCCATAAGATAGACATCTTCTTCCATATTTTATTCAAACTTACCTGCTTTACGCCCTTTCCAAACATAACTTTGATGTCCTTCACCTTTTCATAAACTTGCTCTCCAGTTAAGGGTTCCGGAGCAATTCCATTTTCCTGTAATCCATTAAAAGCTTTCTTTAATCTACGATACAAATGATTGTGTCTGAGAAATCTCCGATGCCCAAGGTAAACCGTCTTCCTTCCATGTTTCAATTGAAGGTGGGATCCACCCTCTTCACATATAGGGCATGCTTTATGACCTTTAACACTATATCCGGACACGTTCCCGTAAGCGGAGAAGTCATTGATGGTACAAAATAACATGGCATGCAAGTTGAAATTCTCACGGCGATACCCATCAAACACATCCACTCCTTCATCCCAAAGAATTCTCAAGTCATCAATCAAGGGACCTAGATAAACATCTATGTTATTTCCTGGTTGTTTCGGACCCGAAATCAACATAGACAACATAATGTATTTGCGCTTCATGCACAACCAAGGAGATAGGCTGTAAATTATCAAGAGAACAGGCCTTGAACTATGCTTACTACTTAAGCTACCGTAAGGGTTCATTCCAACTGTAACAAGTGCAAGCATAAGGTTTCTTGGGTCATTGCTGAAATCTGGAAATAAGGAATCAAATCTCTTCCATTGCAAACAATCAGCCGGGTGGCGTAGCTTTCCATCACATGTCCTCTCATCTGCATGCCATCTAATGTTCTTTGCTTCAGCAGAATTAGCAAACAAGTGTTTGAATCTTGGAATTATTGGGAGATACCACAACGCCTTCACAGGAGACCTCTTTTTGCTCACTTCAGAAATCAAATCCCCCTCCTTCTCTTTGTAGCGTGATTTGCCACATACGGGGCACTCATCCAGCTCGACAAACTCTTTCAGTATGCAGTCATTACGACAGGAGTGTATTTTCTTATACTCCATACCCAACGGATGTAACATCCTACCTTTTTATATTAAAATAAAATACTTAAAAGTAATGTTTTTAAAAGAAATTTTAACTTCTTTTGTAGAAATTTTGGCGGAGTTACGTCTGAAATATGGACTTTTCCCAAGATAAATTTTTGTACCTGTCAAATCGATATCAGATTATATATATATATATACTTAAGTATCATTTTTTTTACATTGCATGTAGTTGTGATATAAATTAATTTTTTTAATCAAAAGAGAGGATATGTGAATATCCTTCACAACTACCAATATTCATTCAAAATCATTATAAAGTCCTTTTACAAAACAAAGGCCAACTCAAATGCTACAATTAAGTTGGTCTAATTTAAAATATCCATAACTTTACATTTATAAAAATGTACTTACATAGGAATAAATTTAGCAATTTAATAGCTCTTTATATGATTAAATTCTTTACACAACGGAACCTTAGAAATGGTTGAAATAGTGATGCGACTATAAGGTCACAATCGTTAGCATATTCTCTTCCAATGAGAGTATATTTTTCTCGGCATAGAGAATATGAAAGTCCTTCCCAATTGTACCTAAAAATGACAACTGAAGATGTGAGTTATTTGAATTAAATTAAGAAAAACACTTAACAACAATAATAAGACATAATTAAATGCATTCATATTCACTTGACCAAATACACATTTTCATCATAAATACAAAGCAACAATGGTAACAGTATAATTATACATAATTAAGCAATAGCGTAATAATGCATGCAACGTCATTCTTTTTGTCCAATGATTGAATCCAATACCATTCATTCTCTTTCATTTTTCATTTCTTTAAAGCTTTACTTTTTATTGGATTCAACCATTGAAACATGCATATGCATTCTTTACTTTCCCTTTTTCCTTTTTCTTTTCACTTTTCGTCGCACACTTTTCATTTTCCTCACATCACCCTCCACTTTTGGGAAAAACCGACCGGGAGTAAGCATCCCCCAAAACACATGGTTTGCACAGTACTTCACCCCATTTTGGGGTTCCTCATACAATTTGGTTTGATTTGTCCAAATTGGCTATAGCAGAGATCACCCTCGACCAGCCACAAAGAGCCAAAGTGACTAACAGAATTATTATGGTTTCGGTAAAACCAATCCCCGACACAAGTTGCGAACCCGGCCTTTTGGAAGATCAAAGTTTTCCATAATAATTCTCAGCGATTGTTTCAATAGCACAATCTAGTCACTCTTGCCTTCACGAATAGAAATGTATGTTTTTCCCATACCCTAACGTCCACCTTTTCACCATGTATAATGCATGTCTTAATATGCTTTCTAATTGAATTTGAACCCCTTATTCTTTAGAAAATTGTATTTGTTTGAGTTTAATCTCAATTAGGAAGTTCCTTATTCTAATGTGTGCATAACTATCAATAATTAACTTTAATAATTTATAAGTATAAAATAGAAAAATATTGAAATCATTCATGAGTCAAAAATAAACATTCACAAAACTACACATAAGCTAACACATTCAATATACAAGTCATAGCACACAAAAAGGGCACAACTCACTAATTAATATCAAATTTTATTCTAATGTCTAACAAACAATTCATATACACCTAATTATATACTTATTATTATCATTAAATCATTTCCCTAATTTAAAGCAAATAACCCCCTCTTACCTGAAAATCCTAGCAATAATGACAGAGCCACATTCACGTCCGTGACTTACTCCGGGGTCAAGGTCAACAATAACGTGTTGGATCTAAATAGGGACACACGTTAAAACTAATTATAACATTAAAATGTACTCCATCCGTCCCATTATCTTGGTAAAAGTCAAACAAGTCAATGAAAATAAGGGAATATCTGTTTAATATAATGCATGATTCATTCATTAATTACAAATTGATATCACACAAATTTTCATATCATTACAATTAATACATATTACAATATTGTTTCCAAACAAAATCTTTAAATATGTTTTCCTTATTTACTTATCAATCATCGATACAATATATAATCTTTAAGATTTTTCTTTTATTTTTTTACTTTAATATGCGACAAATTTTTCTGCATTTTTTTACCAAGATAATGGGACGGAGGGAGTATATATATATATATATATATATATATATATATATATATGAATATATCAAATAAACTCATTTTTGTCAAAATAATAAATATATATTATTATACAATAAAAATATATCATTTTTCCCCAAAACATCTCTTTATTTGAAAATATAAGGATAATAAAAATATTGATGGATCATCGAGTAAATTAGGTAGATGGATAGAGGGAGTTGAAGAGATTATTTACCTAAGAAAGATTTGAGATTGGACGGTTGGATATTGAATTATTGGACTAGAAAGTTAGAAAACCTTAAGTTTTCTTCTTCTCTCTGTCACTTTGTATTAGATTGGGGTAGTCTACGGGTACTAGTAGAACATTAGGAAGTTAATTATATTTTAATAATTCGCTATGGATCAATGTGTGTAAGTATTTTGAATTATAACTAAAAAATTGACGATCCTAAAAATAAAATATATTTAAGTAGAACAATATTGTACTTTTAATTAATCAAAATTGATTGAAAAAATAATAAAGTTACCGGTCCCTATAGATAGCTATTGCGTAAGAAAAAGTATAAAAATTCAAATGATACATTTTCTCAATTTTGATGTCAAACTTGATAAAATATAATATTCAGAATCTTGAAATAATAAGTCATTAAATATAACTTATACCGGTAATATATTAAAATAAGTCCGGGAGTTAAAAATAAAACAGTTTCAGAATGTCATGAAAATTTACAGGAACATTCCAATGCAAATATTAAAATAAACACATGTTTCTAAAAAAGCAATGTATGAAAATGCCTCTAAGGTTTGCCAGTTGAGCTACATGTCAAAATATTAATTAAACTAAATAAAAGCACTCTTTTATTTTTATAAAGCGTATGATAACAAATTTATACTCATTTCGATTAGGAAATATATTTCAAATATAATGATGAAATCAAAATTTTATTATGACACTCAAATCTTGAAAACATCATATTAAATCATTTAATTATTTTACTAAAAGTATTAAAAATAGCGGGGTGTTACAACGGACACAATATCTTCTTTGTGGCATAGTTACTTTTCGGTAGGGTATTACCTTTTGGAAGCATACGTTTCACCAACACTAATAATTCGGTGAAACTTTTATCACTCCATCCATTTTTCGCCTTCAAATTGAACAATTTGGACACCGCGTCCAATCGTTTGAACTTGGTACACCCTCGATACAAAGGCTTTTCCGCATCACTACACAATCTATCATACAAATGTGCTTGCTGAAAAGATTCTTGTCCAACTTCACGGATCATGTCCTCTAGTCCATCGTTCTCCATGTCAGCATCAACAACCTCCCTTTGGGGCATGGTTGGCATGTCTATGAATTCGCCATGCCATGTCCATGTTGTATATATAGCCTTTATCAAACTCGTTACATATAAGATGTTCTTTTATTTCCCTAGTTGTTAATTGGAAAACATTTAAACATCTTACACATGGACAAAAAAAAGTTCCGTTATTCTCGGGAACATTTCTTTTGGCGCATTCTAGAAAATCGAACACTCCATTAATGTACTCATTGGATGTGCGCAAAGCATGTATCCAAGTATGATTCATACCTATGCACTGCAAATATACACACAATGCCAATTAGGTTCTAGACTAAAAAAAATAAAAAAATAAAAAGATCATGAGAATACAGTAGACCTATAGGATTATGAGGTAAGCACAGTTAAGATCATGCCATACAAATTGAGTGATCTAAGCAAATTATATATAAAAAAAAAAAGATGATGAGAATACAGTAGACCTATAGGACTTAGGGTTCATGAAAATCAAAATCGCAGTACCAAACCCTTACCAGTGGCAATCGCCGACGGGAGAAGGAGAGCTGACGGGAGAAGGAGCGTCGACGGGATAAGGACCACCGACGGGAAACAGAACGCCGAGGAGAGAAGCTTTCACTCGGAACGAAACTGAGAGTGAAAGAAGAATGCAGTCATTTATAACAATCAAAGGTTTTGAGTAAAGCTAAAAAGATTTAGGTCAGGTTTGAACATTCATATAGGCAACCATGGAAAGCATAAATGCAATTTTCAAGATAATTAATTAGGTAATACTACCAATATTAGGGAGGTAACAAGAAAAAAAAACTTAGAAAGGCAATCAGATTCAAAAATAAAAATTATTGAAAAATATGACAAGAAAGAATAAGATAAAGATAAGAATTACTCACAGCAGCAAAAAATAAATGACATAGTTTAAGAAAAATAAATGACAAAGTTTCAGGAAAACATAATGTTTAAGACAATTTTATTAGAAAATAATTCATTCAAATATACTACTAGTGAACATGACCTCCTGTTTTATTTTATGTTTTAAAAAAAGGCAATTGTGCTTTCGGACTAAGTACCTCAACACAAATTATGTTTTATTTGGAGCATTCCATAAAGTATGAACATAATTAGAAAACACACGCAGACATTTTAATCATTGGAGCTGCTGTTTTCCTGTAATAACTCATTAAACTTAACTGTGTTTGGCATCTGCTATATTTAGGAATTTCACAATAGTTTAGTTCCAAGGAATCCAGAAGTAGAAGGCACACTACGTGTTCAAAAGTTAGTAGAATTGAGTACAGTTTTTTATATGTATTATTATAATTAAGGCAACAAAACAAACTGTTCACATATCTTGCACAGCACACTAATTCAAAGTAACAACAAAAGCGTATCTGAATTAGAAATGTAAAGGAATATAAATAATTTAAAATGTTTTGGTGGTCAGATACACAATTGCTAAATGTATGAGACCATTGTTATCCTATTGGGAACTTTGCAACCTGCTCCTAGTATGCAAGATGTTCCAAAAAGAAATAAAAGACATAATAGTAGCAATAGTAGTAGAATGGTTAATAGCATTTGAAGATGAATAATGAACCCTAAAAGAAATAATTAATGGTTTTTCTCATAATCCATGGTGCTACCAAATTAAAACACTACTAAAATATTATGCAGTTCAAATTTTGGTCTAAAAATATAAAACAAATACACACCGAATGTAGATACTATCATTTATTGGCATATCCCGAATTCCTGATAACTAAAGTTTGAATGACTGGGAGGGGGTTAGGGGATTCAATTCTCCACAATCTTGGGTTGTCAATGGAGACAAAGAATTATGTGTTATTTCTTTGTCAGAATCTGTACAACAAAAACCAAGCCTCATCAAAATCTGAAAGCAAAAAGAAATTTTGTTTTTATTGCATGGATCAAATGATCAGTGTTCCTGTACTTAATGTTCTCATCAATATAAGAATCCTTGCATATCTGTTTTGAATAAAAAACAGTAATGTAATTGCATTTACTGCTCTGATGTGCTTTTTTGGTATTTTAGAGAACACGGTAACATAAACAAGAGTTTTCTTCTTTTACAGAAAGCCGAAGCAGATATGACATCATTGAACCAGCATAGAAAAATTCAAGAGCTTGAAGCACAATTGAATGAGGCTGAGGATATTATAACAGATCTTAGGGCAGAGTTGACACAGGTATGGCATGAGTCAGAAAGGGCAAAGAATAAACAGGTCCAATCATTTGAGGGACAAAATGTTACACAAGTTGCAGCTTTTGAGGAGAGTGCAAAACCTGAGACTTTAGTATCTTCTCGTGATCAAGAACTTGAATATGTGACACTCTGTGATGTGAAGAACTAGTCCCTGACTGCGAATGATTTTGATGACAAGTACAGTAATTCAACAAAAGAAACTGAGAAATTGTGCATCTCTAGTTTGGAGGATAGTAATTCTCATGACTCTGATTTTGCCTCCATCATCATGAGAGCTTTGCAAAAATGGATGTACTCAGAGAATCCGTGCACTTGGAGGGAAGTTGCTGGATAAAAAGCTTCACACTCAATATGTGAACAGTCAACATTTTGGAATAGAGAATGGGCCTATTGACAAAGATAATGATGGCCAAGTTGCAAAGTTAAGAGAATCATCAGCCAAGACCAAGAAAATGGAAATTAAGAAGTGTCATAAAAAACGGAGGACTTTTTCCTCTTGCAGGTCTTGTTTAAAGCCAAGAAAGGTGCATGCTCTCTACGCTCTATCAACCTTTGTGCCATTAGTAAATGGAAAAGAAGACTTAGACATGCAAGAATGAAATCTTCTGTTCTTGAGCATTGTAAACCATTATTTGTTCTTAAGCATTGCTCATCTGTCTGTGGTAATTTAAAATGTAGTGAAGATAAATATGTTGCAAAGAATACAGTGCCCCCTTTGACTGATATGAAAGAATACAGTGCCCCCTTTAACAGTTCCTAGTTCCAATATGAAAGTTGAGGTTTATAATTCTCTTCATTTGCATCCTTCCATATACCTTCTCCAACAAGGTAATGTAACTTCTACTCCTAATCTTCTTCCCCCCTTAATTTACTCCCTCTCCATTTCACAAATTTTTAAAAGCATACAGGAGAAAAACATACCATTTATGTTAGTGTTGTTCCTATTGCAGTTTTAGGTTTTTACAAGTGGCAACACTATTGAGAAAAGTGAACTTTTGTAACTTTCATTTAATCAATGATTTTAAAAAAGGTCATCAATTTGATCACAATTAGTCACTTTGGAGGTGTACAAATCTTGGCAGGATACTGAAGTAGTGAACATAACACATTTGAAGTTGTGAAACAAAAGATAAGCAACACTAAATGCAAAATTGCAAATATTTGTTTCTTCATTTTTTTTCCCCAAGCAAATATCCAAATTCATCCAAGGAAAAAATTTGTCCTCCAACTGAGCTACTCAGAAATGAAAATTTCCAAGGCTTTTTTAAGCGATAGGTCCCTAAACTTATAGGGTGTTTTGGATTTAGTCCTTATTCTTTTTTTTTTGTTGGATCTGGTCCCTAAACTTTAACGCCGTTTGGAACTAGTCCTTTCGTTAACCCAAAGTTAACTCCGTCAGTGTCTTCCAATAAGATGTTGCCACGTGTTGCAACTTGCATTTTTTTTTTGCTTTTTTGACTTTGAGGTCCCTAAACTTAAGGGGAGAATTGAATTTAGTCCCTATCCTTTTTTTCGTTTGATCAGGTCCCTAAACTCTGGACCATTTTGGATTAAGTCCTTTTGTTAGTTTTAATCTAACACTGTTACCCTGGAAAAATTTTTATGCCATGTGTACCAATAAATTAATGCCACATGGAATTTTTCTTTTAAAATTGAAAAATTACAAAAAATAAATAAAATTAAGAAAAAGCCAAATATTACCTGATTCGAAGCACAACTAAACCAAGCATCATTAACAGACCCACCATGCCACAGAAAATTTTTCAGGCCAGAATGTGAACTACCTTCCCTATCTTCCTCTCGTTCCTCGTCGTGCTTGATCGTCTCGTTAAGGCTTGACATCATGGTTTCTTCACCTTCCTTAGGGGGTATCGTTGTTTTTCAGAATATAAAGATCTAAACAAAAAAAAAAAAAAAACAACACACACAGTGTCAAGTGATAAAAACTGAGTTAGACACCTACCAAACCTTCATCATCAAACTCTAAAGTAATAAAAGAGAGATTTTTCTGTGTCAATCAAAGATACTTGTTGCCTTTCTTCCTCCCTCCAGACTCTGCATATGACGCGCCGCTAAGAAGAAGGCGGAGGAAGCGGAGAAGAGGGCGGAGGCTGGAAAGCAGAGGACGCTGAGGTTGTTGAGGGTTCGAAGTTGCGAGGCTGCTGCACGGTGAAGGAAGCGCGACTGGTCTCCTTCGGTGTCGCATCAGATTTACAGAGAAGATGACCAAGAGAAGGATGAAGAACGAAGAGGATCTTCGGGATCGCCGCCGCAACTAGGTTCCAGGGGCTTTGGCTATAACTAGCGCCGCCGCACACCATCAAGCGAACTCGTGACTGTGGCAGTGATTTTCGCTGTAAACCGAAGCAAGCACAAAACTCAGATCGAGGCGCGACCTTGAGGACGGTGGCGAAAGCTTTTCAAATGGTTACCCTGATGGCAATGGTGAGCGCTCGAGACATCACGACCATGACGATTATGCATCTCGTCGCAGACGCATTGTATTCCAATCGTTATTAAAAAAAATCAATTTTTTTAAATTTTATTTATTTTCTGTAATTTTTCAATTTTAAAAGAAAAATTCCATGTGACATTAATTTTTTGGTCCACATGGCATAAAAATTTTCCCAGGGTAACAGTGTTAGATTAAAACTAACAGAAGGACTTAATCCAAAATGGTCCAGAGTTTAGGGACTTGATCCAACGAAAAAAAGGATAGGGACTAAATTCAATTCTCCCCCTAAGTTTAGGGACCTCAAAGTCAAAAAAGCCAAAAAAAAAAAAATGCAAGTTGGAAGACGTGGCAACATCTTATTGGAAGACACTGACAGAGTTAACTTTGGGTTAACGGAAGGACTAGTTCCAAACGGCATTAAAGTTTAGGGACCAAATCCAAAAAAAAAGATTAAAGACTAAATCCAAAACACTCCCTAAGTTTAGGGACCTATCGCTTAAAAAAGTCAATTTCCAACTTGTGATCCCAAATGCCAATCAAATTAATCAATCCTTTTCAAGGCTAATTTAAACAACACATCAGCCCTGATCAAGTTCTATTTTGATGACCATCCAAGATTTTTAAGGAACAAGCCGTGGGTCTATTTTTTATACACTAAATCACATAACCATAAGAGGCGAATTTAGGTACTTAATTTTTTTTCCTTCAAATCAAAGTGAGGCAAATACCAGTTAATTAATAAATAGATAAACTAAAAAAATGTTAAAGCTAGCTTGCATTACTAAATTCCATACTAGTATCCTGTATGCACCAGTCTGAAGAAATAATAGAGTTAAAATTCAAAGCAAATTGAAAGAGCAATGAATAGACTTAAAGGAATAGTAATAAACCTGAATAAGGGGCAGTAAGAAAACCTAACTTCACTCAAACACTCCAGCTAGTGCTGCTCTCGCTCGCCCAAGGTGTTACTAAAAGACATAACAGAGAAGAACAAAACAGAATCAATGCAATGAACCCTTAAAGACAATGAACACACACTTTAGTGTCAACTTCTCAGTTTACACAAACATCTCAAAAAGAAGTTAACAAAATAAACAAGAAGCCAGCTAACAAGAGACTGCAATTCTAACTTTTTTTTTTTAATTAAATGACTGCAGTTGTCACTTGAATACAAAATTAAAGAAAACGTTTTCTGCAGCTTGGAACACAATTTTCAGAACTTAGTGAAGCATTGAGAACTTAAAAAACAACGATTGCCGATAGGCAAGTCAGTATTTTTTTGGCTGACTAATTTGATTTATATATTTTAATCATTCAGTATCAGTAAAGGGTGAAGTATATGGTGTATGCATTTTAATCTGAATTCCATGCTAATATATACCTACTTTATAGAGTTTAAAAAAATAGCTGATGAATCCCACTGCCTGTGTGTTGAAGAAACATTGATGGCTGAAAGGCAAGTCAGTTTTTTTTTTTTTTTTTTTTTTAAATCTTATTGGTAGACTTATCGGCACCCTAATTTGATTTATATATTTAAATCATTTCGTATCAGTCACGAGTGAAGTATATGATGCGACCATATATGCATTTTAACCTGAACTCCATGCTAACACATATCTACTTAATAGATTAAAAGAATAGCTCAAAGATCCCACTGCTGTGGGTGCTTTAGCAGCCACGAAGCCCTCTACGCGCCAAAAAAAAATCTGTTACAGAAAAGACAGTGCAATAATTTACATAGTAAGCAAGTGACATCTCATAAAGCTGACCTTCCATGTCTTTTAGTGTGAAGTTTATATCGATCAATTCCTTCCTCCAAGATGGAGTGCACTGCCGCGGGGAGGGGATCCCTGCACATAATGCACAACAAAAAAAGTAAATTAGAAATTAGAAATTAGGCTTTAAGCAAGGGGAAAAATTAGAAATTCCATACAAATGAAAAAGAAATAACAAAGCATTAAATTTAGTACATTTATTGTAGACCAAGACTAATATGTTGCCAGCTGGTTCATGAAAAAGATAGAATAATACTGCATTCTAAAATGTTAACCAATGAACTATCACTACCTGTGCAACTGTATTCAAAGTTATTATTTTTAGGCTTAATTGCATAATTGGCCATTTATCTTATTTATTAGATTTACTTTGGTCGTTAAATGAGAAGGAATATTCCAAGAATATTCCCCCTTCTAGGCTTAATTGCATAATTGGTCATTTATCTTATTTATTAGATTCACTTTGGTCCTTTATCTTAATATTCCAAGAATATTATTCCATCTTCTTCTTCCTCTTCCTCTGCTCTCTCCTTACAACGGCGGCAGCCACCATGGGCGCCGCCGTCGCCGCCCATGCCACCATCGCTGCCATTTTTAGAAATTAATCGGAGTTGTTGAAGCGTTTTGCACGTGTTTTCACACGTTTTCCAGCAGGTTCAGAGGAGGAGACCATTGTTGATAACCAAGGTTTTAGAAAAGGGACCCTAGAATTCGGATTTTGAGAAAAAAAACGAAAAACACGAATTTGTTTGAGGAATAATGAAAATAAAGCATAAAAACCGTGAAAAATTGAAAAATGTTGAAGAAATTTGAAGAAATTTGATGATTTTCGAGGGAAGAGAGTGTGAGCCCATGGTGGCTGCCGCCACTGTAAGGAGAGAGCAGAGGAACAGGAGGAAGAAGTGAGAATATTCTTGGAATATTAAGATAAAGGACCAAAGTGAATCTAATAAATAAGATAAAGGATCAATTATGCAATTAAGCCTAGAAGGGGGAATATTCTTGGAATATTCCTTCTCATTTAACTTTATTTTAACGGAAGGACCAAACTGAATCTTTAAAAAAAAAACAAAGGGCCAGTAAATTGCAAAAAAAAGATAAAGGACCAAAGTGAATCTAATAAATAAGATAAAGGACCAATTATGCAACTAAGCCTTATTTTTAAACTTGGGCATTCAGTACAGATTACTGAGTAATATTGTATTTCCTCTTTCTTCTGATCGGCTACGAACTAGGTTTGTTCGCTACTCTTGTCCATAATCAGCTAGACACCAACAATCTCAACGCTGTTCAGTTTTAATTTTCCTTTAGATTAATAATTCCCTTAATTTAGTATGGAAGTAATGTTAGAGCAGAATCAGCTGAAGCATAGACTATAATCACATCTAAGATCTCTTACATGTGTTACTGTAAACTAAAATTTGTGCTTTACACAATAGGCATTCCTAGTAGAATTTTACAGAGCTACATGTTGGGATTAACCAAACCAATCAAGAGCTTTTGCCTAAAAGCTAAGCTTGAGCATTTGCGAAAGTTTGTCCTTTGACACTAGTTTTTTAACCTCCCTGATCCCAAAAATATTATTTTTCCCAAAATATCCTTTTTTATGTACAATTTTTATTCTTTGTTATGTTTTATACGTTAAGGATAAGCATACGAGTTTTAAGATTACATATATGTACCTCTTGGAGTATTAAAATTTTTCTCAATACATTTGAGAATCAACGTATGCTTTTACACTTACAGTGTCCCAAAAATATACCGCACAAAAAAACTAATTTTTGCCGAGAATGCTAATGATGGGCTGGCAGCCCGCCGTATTAGAAAGAAGCCCAAATGGTTTAATGACTTAGAAATGGAATTCTCACCCCAACTATTATCCCCACACCCCAATTTAAATAGTGAAATTTCATTTTTATCCTTCATTAAATTTCCGACTCGGGACTCTTGGAATATTTTTTCGAGAGGTACCTCTCAGAAAAGTGAAGAATTTTCCAACACGTACCTCTCGGAATTTTAAAAATTAGCAAAAAAGAAAAAAACATGAAGAGGTCAAATCTTTTCACCATTTGCAGCTGTACCATCTGCACAAGTTTAGCATAGACTAAATTTATGCAATACTACTCTCATCAGTTTTGGGTTTTGGAATGGCTATGGGAATCAACTATGCATATATCCAGTATGCCACTTGGCGACTTGCTCGCGATGATAGTCCAGTATGAATAATCCCCTCAAAAGAGAAACAACTTCTTGGATTTTATTAATGATTCGCACTGTTTATTATGAACCATGTGTTTTCCAATCAATACCATCTACTATGTGATATATATGCAACTAAATAAATATCATCAAGTGTATATGCAACAAGCAATAGACGCAGAATGTTAGGAAGAGACAAATCTATTTTAGTGATAAGTTTTCTATGAAAGATAAGCTACAAAAATTCCACCTTGCTATTGTAGGCAATAAATTTCTGTTTTGGCAACACTAGTGTCTGACCATGTGGCCATGTCTCTTTTCTACTGAATTTTCCGAGAGGTACCTCTCGGAAAAATGTCCAAAATTTCGAGAGATATCTCTCGGAAAAACACTTTAGAAAATATTTCGAGAGTCCCGTGTTGGAAAAAAATAAAGGATATTTTTGTCATTTTACTATTCAAATGGGGTGTGGGGAATAGGGGTGAGCATGGGACGGGTTGGGCTTGACCCTTACCCATCCCGAAATGTTGCACGGGTCAATTTTTCAACCCGAACCCGTCCCTAATTAGAGAGGGACAAGGTAAGGACGGGTCCAAAATAGGACGGGTCCTCATAGGGACCGGTCCGGGTTCACCCGGGACACGGATGAATAACATTAAAAAAAATTTTAAACCATTCAAATTTTGAAATTTGCATAATCTTTTTAGAATTCTATAACTAACCACAAGAAGTATACTAATACTATTATAATACCTTCAACAACAACAAAGTATAATTCTATAATTCTTTACTCACATAAGAGAAGAATTCGCCTTTTTTGATCCTGCACCATGCATATTCCGCCCATCCTTTTCCAATAAGTATAAGGAACTCTTGTATAACAAATGGAACCTTCTTTATTCACAAGGCATCTATAAAGAACTTCAGATTTCCATCATCATTTCAAAACAAAAAAGTCCTTTTTTTTTTACAGTGTGTCTGTATCTCATACACACCGTAGTAGTTACTTTTAGTTTTAGTGTTTAGTGTTTTATATTTTTTATTCATGTTTTAGTTTTTAGAAATAAGAATAATAATTATAATTAATATATATTTAATTAATTAATTATAAGTTCGGGCCGGGTCCAGGTGACCCGGGCATGAACCTGAATCCGTCCTTAGTAGGACCGGGTCTGTCCTTTTCTCACTCGGGTTTGTCCCTTTGAATGATTGAAGACGAGTTTGACCCGACCCGAACCCGCTGGGTTGGGACGGGTCTCCGGGTATGGTCGGGTCATGCTCACCCCTAGTGGGGATAATATGTGGGGTGAGGAATCTAAATCTCTAATGACTTTATCATAGGAAGTTGAGAGTTTATGTTCCTTTTCCTTTAATTGTATGTTTTATTGGGCCAGAACTATGTTAGCCCATTTATCACTGAATTCTCTTTGTATTTAGTCGTTCATCAAAGTTGGTAGAAGTAAGAAAGAAGTTGTTTTACTTTTTTTAGGTTTCTTGCTTTCTCTCTTCTCTTGCATTTCTCTGGTTGTTCCTCTAACACACAAACCTCCTATCATTTTGGTGGTTTCATGTCGCAACCCAATCCTCCCCCTTCGCCCGAACCGGAACCTACACCCACTACCCCTGCTACACCCACTACCCCTGCTGATTTGGTGGTCCAGCAGCTCACCTCCATGCTACTGCTGACTATGCAATCCCAGCTGGAAAATCAGCAACACATTCGAGATAGCCGCTATGCACGACTACAACAAACGGTGGACACTCGTCACTTGGCTGTTCAACATTACATGGATCAAATAGTTGCCCTTCACCTCCTAACCCAATTTGCAATAATGGGTACTCATGAAGGTTCAACTACACCTAACCCTACTCTTTTCTAGGCTCCCTCTTCCATGTCTTGTACTCCTAGTACACTTTCCTTAACTTCTAATACACGTTCAGCACCCATACCACCTACCCCACCTCCATCAGCTTTCCAATTACAAACCCCCTAATTAATCCCTTCAAACCCTAACCCTAACCCTAATCCTACAAATTCAACCCCAATTGGTTTTTCCCCTTCTACCACACTTGCCTTTACATCTATTCCTACGTGCTTACCTACTCCTCCCTCATACGTCCCACCCATCCCATCATTTCCCTATACACCTAGCCCCTTTTCCATTACCCTACCCATCCCCAACTTTCACCCAAAATACAAGCCATCAATCCCTCATGGTTCGACCCCCCAAGCTTACCTTAATACCATTTGATGGTAGTGAACCACTTGATTGGATTTTTCAGGCTGAACAATATTTTCAGTTTTATTAAGTCCCTATGGAACAAAGACTTAATTTGACAGCTTTTTATATGAAAGGTGATGCTCTTAGCTGGTACAAGTGGCTGTATCAAACAAACCAGCTCTCCGATTGGCATAATTTTACAAATGCTCTCAAAACCAGATTTGGGCCATCCACTTATGACAACCACCAAGCTGAACTTTTCAAATTATGCCAAACGGGTACAATCATCGATTACCAAGCTGCGTTTGAGAAATTATCTAATCGTGTTACTGGTTTGTCTCAAGATAATCTTCTTAACTGTTTTTTATCTGGTTTACACGCGGATATCCGCCGTGAGCTTACAATTGTTAAACCCAATTCCTTGTCTGAAGCTATTGGTTTAGCTAAACTAAGAGACTCTCGTCCCTGTTTTTCTCGCTTTCCGCCCCCCACCACCACCTACCCAACAACCCACTTTACCACCCCGTAATATTTTACCCATTCGAAGATTAACTGTAGCCCCAAGAGCGTCGGGCCCAAGTTTTATGCTACAATTGTGATGAAAAATTTATTGTGGGTCACAAATGTAGGCCTAAACAATTTTTGTTGCTGCTTAGTGATGATGCAACACCGCAACAGCCTACCACTGATGAGTTTATCACATTGGAACCCATAGAATATGCTGATTTGGACAGTTCTTCACCTACACAACATGATGAAGACCCTGTACACTTTCAGCTTTCGGACCAAGCTCTAGAGGGTAATTTATCACCTAAAACTCTCAATTTTTATGGCTCTATTTTGGGGCACGTAGTGACTGTTCTTATTGATACCGGCAGCTCTCATAATGTTCTCCAACCTCGTGTTGTACATTTTTTACATTTACCTATTACTACAACTCCACAATTTCCTGTGATGGTAGGCAATGGTGCCCACATTTATTGTAGTGGTCGTTGTGATAACACACCAATTGTGTTACAAAACCACACCTTCAACATTCCTTTCTATCTCTTACCAATTAAAGGGGCTGATGTAGTTTTGGGTATCGAATGGCTCCGCACCCTTGGTCCCATTGTCTCTGATTTTTCTGTCCCTTCTATGCAATTCAACATTGGGGACACCTCTATCACCTTAAATGGCACCAACCAGCCACCAATCACACATTCCACCTTCCACCAGCTCACCCGTTTACTTAACACAGATGCAATTGCTTCTCTACACACTATCCAATTTTTGCCACCCTCCCTTTATGCAACAACTCCAAGCAACCAGCCCAACCCCATTAACCCAACTATACAATCTCTCCTAGACACTTTCTCCCCTATTTTCCAGAAACCCAAAGGCCTTCCCCCTCTTAGACCTCATGACCATGCCATCCCCTTATTGCCTAATTCTACCCCCGTAAAAACAAAACCTTATCGTTATCCCCATTCCCAAAAATAGGTAATGACCAGTTTGTTGCAAGAGATGATTAGAGAAGGCATTGTTAAACCTAGCACTAGTCCCTTTTCTTCACCAGTTTTATTAGTAAAAAAAAAAGATGGTACATGGCGGTTTTGCGTGGACTATCGTGCCCTAAATGCTATCACTGTTAAAGATTGTTTCCAATGCCTACAATTGATGAATTATTAGATGAACTACATGCAGCTACCATTTTTTCCAAGATTGATTTGCGCTTAGGATATCATCAAATCAGGGTACAAGCACAAGATACTCACAAAACAACATTTCGCACATTTGATGGGCATTACGAATTTCTAGTAATGCCCTTTGGACTTACTAAAGCTCCTTCCTCATTCCAGTCAGCCATGAATGATTTATTATGGCCCTACTTACGTCGCTTTGTGTTGGATTTTCTTATGACATTTTAGTTTATAGCCCTTCTTTAGATGATCATTTACAGCACTTGCATGTTGTTTTGTCCCTATTATGTTCTAACCAATTTTATGCTAAACTTTCTAAGTGTATTTTTGGTGTTACCTCGATGAGTTACCTAGGACACATTATTTCAGCAGGTGTTGTTAGTCTTGATCCGGAAAAAATTAAGGCTATGGCGGTGGATTGGCCTCCACCCCGCACTCTCACTTAGGTTCGTGCATTTTTAGGCCTCACCGGCTTCTACCGCAAATTTTTGAAGAACTACGCCGCTCTCGCCTCTCCTCTCACCGACCTACTCAAACTTAATGTTTTTACATGGTCCGAGGCCGCTCCGATGGCCTTTACAAACTTACAACAAGCCATGGTAGGGACTTCTGTCCTGAAACTACCAGATTTTGCAAAAGAATTTATAGTAGAAACAGATGCATCAGGGGTTGCAATCGGCGCTGTCTTGTCCCAATCTGGTCATCCCTTAGCTTATTTCAGCAAGAAAATGTCCTCCCATATGCAGGCAGCATCAACTTATGTCCGCGAAATGTTCGCCGTCACTGAAGCTCTAAAAAAATGGAGAAATATTTAATTGGGAGGCATTTCAAAATCCTAACAGATCAGCAAAGCCTTAAGCACTTGATGACACAATCTTTACAGACCCCAGAACAACAAAAATGGGCCACTAAACTAATTGGATATAGTTATGACATTATTTATCGACCAGGGAAGACTAACCATGTGGCAGATGCTCTATCCCGATGCCATTCTGATGATGTTCTTGTTCTTGCTGCTATTTCCTCCCCTCTACCTGACTTTTTTCAGCAACTCACCCAGTTTTATATAATTACAAAACAAAAGAAGGACAACAGGTCATTACACATTCAGAATCCAGTCAGAACAAGACTAATGACTTCCATTTTTCCAATGGCTTATTATACTATAAGGACCGTGTGTTCATACCTGACATTGCTGGTTTGCGAGCCTCACCCATCTCTGAATTTCATGCCTCCCCTCTTGCTGGTCATTCAAGCCTTAAGCCGACTCTCGCACGTCTGGCTTCGTTTTTCTACTAGCCTGGTCTCTACACCCAAACCAAAGCTTTCCTTGCCTCATGTAAAACCTGTCAAACAAATAAATATTTACCTCAGAAGCAACAAGGTCTATTACAGCCCCTACCAACACCAACAAATGTATGGGAAGATATCTCAATGGATTTTATTATGGCTTTACCTTCTTCGCATGGTCATACTGTGATTTGGGTCATTGTGGATCGCTTGACTAAATACTCACACTTCATTGCTCTACCATCCAAATTTTCTGCTGACCAACTTGCTGCCCGCTTTGTAACGGATATCGTTCGTCTTGCATTTCTCTGGTTGTTCCTCTAACACACAAACCTCCTATCAGCTAACCATGACATGTGCAATTTTTAAACATATTTTTACACATAATACACAAACTCTTAAGGGTAAGCCTAACAACAAAAGAACCAGATTTTAGAAAAGAAGAAGAAATCACGAGCCACTGGACCCAAAAAAAGGAAACGAAACAGAGCATGGCAGTAGCAGGACAATGATTACTTGAAGTTTACAATCACCTTCCATGCTTCTTATTTCTTTATTTTTTTCCATCTTATTTTCTTATCATTTTAACAAAGATGGGTTAAAAGAGTAAGAAAGAAAAGACTCACAAGGTCAACCCAGTCCACGAAGAAAGTGCTTGCAACAAACACAAGCAAGAACACATTACAAGCAATGAACCCTAAAAGACATAACAGAGAAGAACAAAACAGAATCAGCGATAAGAAGAAACTAACCTAATGGAGAGAGAAACGCGATGACGAAGGACCCCAATGGAGCACAGCGAAACGCGAAGTAGAGGACGAAGAGAAGCGAAGAGAGCACAGTGGCGCGGTTGTGATGACGGCGTGGCAGCGACGTGGTGGCAGTCTTCGAAGAAGAAGAAGGAGGAGGATTGCGTGGTGGGGAAGAAAGAAGAAGAGAGTGAAGAATGCTTTTTGGACTTTAGGTTAAACCCTTAAGATATTTCGCATCACTTGTTTAAAAACAGATGTGGAAAGTGGGAGAAAAAAACATTTCTCATCTATTAATCATTAACTAATGCAAAAAGAGGAACAAGCTATGGGTTTTCGCATAAGTTATAATAAAGTTGATGCGGAAAGCTTTTAATCTTAAACTTATTTAAATTACAAGTTTGGCACCGCATTATATTCCGCATCACTTATTGATACCAGGTGTAAGTTTTGCTCATCTTATACCTTCAAATAACTTTTTATATATTATGAAATTTATCAATCCAACCGTGGAGTTTAAAGTTCTAATCAAGCAAAGATCAAGTCTACAAAATTTCATAGAATATAAAAATTATTTGATACTTCATCTCACAATTCTATTTTAACGATTATTTGAAATATAAGTAAATATGCATTATTAGATTGCATACCTAAGAATCTCGGAATGATCTAAAATTTGGTATGCATATTCATCATGATAATAACATACACTATATAATTCAATGGTTGAATTGATAAATTTCATAATACATAAAAAGTTATTTGAAGGTGTAATTGAGCAAGACATACACTTGGTGTCAACGGATCCTAACTAACTCATTGTTAAAAACAATTAAAGTAAATAAAAGATAAAGGTTTTCTTCCTCTTGTAAGTGTACGTGTAGTGTGAGTTTAAGAGAATAAAAGTATTACTTTGGTGAATTAAATTATTTTTTAATTTGTGATATCAAATTGGTATTAGAGTTAGTTAAGCCCATCGCCAATTTGTTGGAGTTTGTGAGGACAATTCTCATAATTTGTTGTGTGTGTTATTATTAAAAATAAAATATATGGCAAACAATTTCAATGTTGTTTGATCCAGTCCCAAATTAGATGGAAAGCTCAATTATAATTATTGGGAGAAGTTGATGTTGACTCATTTAAAGGCTCACAATATTTGGAGTCTTATAGAATCAGTCAATCCAACAGAGGCTAATGCAGTCGTCAAAAGAAGATATCAATTGGTGCTAACACAAATTCATCAACAAGTAGATTATTCGGTGTTTAGCAAAATAGCTAATTGATGATGTTTTAAATTATGATATATTTCATTGATTTTATCCCGTCTTTATCTTAGTTTTTGTTTTTTTTTATAGTTTTTAAGTTAGTTTCATATATTTTGCATGTTTAATTTTGTTTAATAAACTCCACCACCTAATGGATGTTTTGGCATGTTTTAAGGTGTTTTGAGACTTGAGTTGGAGGCATTTAAGGAGGAAATGAGCTATGAAAATGCATAAAAAAGTGAAAAAGTCAAGGTTTGGGCCAGGCACTTGACAGGTGGCGCGCAGGCGCACAGAACTAGTATGAATTGGCATCCAGGCGCAGGCCTAATGATAGCATGAGATATTTTTGCATGTTTTGCTGACTTTTGATTTTCTTTGGCTATAAAACTTATGGTAACACCTAAAAACATCATTTTAGACATTAGGAACCAAGCTAGAACACATAGAAGAGAGGGAGAAGATCAAGGGGAAGGTCTCATCCTCGAAGGAAGGAATTCTAGATGAGAGGGTCGCCTTTGGATTCGACTCTATGTCTCCCATAGAGTTTGTTCTTTTGTTTTTGTTTTCTATATATATGTCTAATTAATCTTTTGTTAGGGATGTGGTGGATTTAGATTATAAATATTTGATTTACAATGTTTGATAATGAATGAATTCTTCTTTTTGTTTATTATTTGATTTTGATCTTCATATATATGCATAAAAGTAGTTAATTTGTGCTTAGGGATTCAATTCCTCAATTGGAAAATTAGGGATTGAATTAGCCCTATAATCAAACATTGTAATTTCAAAACTCGTAGGAATACTTTTGAGAAATTATATAACATTTTTTATTCTAGTGTTTTTAATCAAACGATTATTAGTTTAGGACTCGCTTAAAGGATTAAGGGGTATAAACTAATAATATAAAGCAAATGCCCGAGGAATCAGTTCTTACTGCATCCGAAATTATTGTTTACATAATAGGAATGATATTCATAATCGATGTAAATCACCATTACCTCCAAAGAAACCATATCCCTAGCACTTTTATCCATTACAAACTAAAGCATTTTACAACTTTCTTTCAAAATCAATAATCTTCATAAACCAATTTCACGTGTTTAAATCCAACAAAGTGATAATTGTCATAACACTAATCCTCATGGGATCAACACTCTATTTACTACTATATTACTTATACGACCCGATATATTTGTGGGTTTTCCAACAAGTTTTTGGCTCCGTTGGCAAGGACTAGTTTAGTTTTGGCAACTATTGGTACTTTTTCGTAGTTTGACTTGTGAGATTTTGTATATAATTTTCTTTCAATTTTTTTGTTATTTTTTTTTAATTTTCAGTGATTGTATAACATGGCTTGTAATGATGAGTTTGATTTTTTGCAATTCATTTTGGCTTCCCCTCTACCATCATGTTATGCACAAAAGTTTTCCATTTCAAAAAACCAAAATGTTAACTTCTCTAAACACATACAAGAAGAAGAAAATGTGCATAACATGAATGAGGAGGTAAAACAAAATAAAAAAGAAGAGGATGAGCGTCTTGTGGAGAAAGATGGCTCCGCCATACATGCTGCATTTTGTGAATTAGACAAATATATTGGGTTGCATGCATGTGAGGATGCCTCAAAATTTCTTCCTTCCACCCAATGTAACACCTAAGATTATTTACCCTTTTATACCCTTATATAAAATAGTGAATTTGAAATTTCCTTTTTAAGCTTATAAAATCTTCCGTCAAACGGACGGAGTTTTGTTTGTTTTTCGGACTAATCCAAAATTTAACCTGTGGTAAAATAATTTTCAAATAGACAACTAATAGCCAGCAGGGCTTCAGATTATATTTCTAAATTATATCAAGGCCCCATGGGCTCCAAATATATCAGAGTAATAGCGGAAAATACTAAGTTTGAGTGTCATAACCAAGACATATAACTTTGTCAAAATAAAACATCCTAAGCCTCACCTAAAATATGAATAACAAATTTTACATCAAAAGAGTGTAAGAGGCTTAAGTTCAAAATATCCTCCAAATCCCATAATAACCCTACTCTCCCTGTAAGGGAAAGTACTCCTGCTCGGCCGGGGGCTGTGCCAACTCAATCTCCGTACCTGAAAATGTAAGGGAGTGAGCATTGCACATGAAATAGAAGGCAGTTTCTAACTAGACATAACGACCCGCTAGGTCAAGCACAAATAGCAATTAAACATATCTTCACATATTGCACACCATGCACATTTCATAATTTCCATATTCATTGTTCATTCCAAATTTCCCTTTTCATTATTCATTTCAACATCCATTCCTTTACTTTTTACTCATTTCACATACACATTTTATTTCAGTACATCCCCTCAAATCAGAGGCCAATGTACAATTTCATTCAACACATTTATCACCTCAAGCAGAGGCCCACATTCTTTTCCTTATTTAAATTATGTGTCCCTCAGGTCAGAGGTCGACACCTCGTTCATTATAATTTATATTGTGTCCCTCAGGTCAGAGGTCAACACTTCAATCTCTTAATTCACGGTGTGTCTCTCAGGTCAGAGGTCAACACACCAATACACATTTCGTCTGGTGTCCCTCAGGTCAGAGGTCAACACCCAATCACTTTAATTCATCTTGTGTCCCTCAGGTCAGAGGTCAACACTTTAATTCATCTTGTGTCCCTCAAGTCAGAGGTCAACACTTTATTTCATTCTGTGTCCCTCAGGTCAGAGGTCAACACTTTATTTCATTCTGTGTCCCTCAGGTCAGAGGTCAACACTTTATTTCATTCTGTGTCCCTCAGGTCAGAGGTCAATGCACACTTTCATTTTCATTTCATATTACCTCACATCAGAGGCCAAATCATACTTTCACCATCTTACACAAACAACTTAGCACATACAATCACAAATACACTTACACACATTTCCCATTCATTCTTTATCCATACTCATTCCCTATATCAATTATCAAATTCCTTTAATCGTCACCTCGAAGCAGAGGCCAACGCATAAACCACGTTCTCAATATTCGGCGCCTCAATTCAGAGGCCAAGAATTATTCACTTTCCTGTTCAATTAATTGTAACACATTTAAGTACAACAACACACATTCAACAACTAGTCATTCTTGTAGTTTCCTTATTCTTTACCTTTCTCAATTATCACAATCATACCAAATAGTGTTCTCTTTTATAGTTCAACATTTAGATTCGCCCTTCATTTTAATTTTGCATATATCATCTTTTATTTTTTATTTCCACATAATAGTTTTACTTCCGTTTCCTATATTCACAAGTTCAATTCCTAAGCCATGACCTTTATTCACAATTGATAATACTTAATATTTTTACTCATTTAGCAATTGGATACAAATATGAACATTCATGACATTTAATCGTTTCCATTCCCTTTCTTCCTATATCAATTTATTTCACAACACATGCATATAATTGCTACAGTAATTAAGTTATCATTTAATTCACCACTTTACAAATAAAATCAATAATCATGGAAATCATTTATGTCAACTTTATTATCACATTACCTAATTCCTCATGTACTTCAATATAATCATTAACCAAATTTCATTTATCAAATTATTCATTTTCATATTATTGAGTTTCCTTTTCCTAATCTTAACATCCAATCATCATGCACATTAAATTAATTAGGATTTCATATTCAATAACCTAGGGATTTATAATCTAATATTATCCCCTAACACATAACCCTAACAAGTATTATGTACTAACTAGAACCTACTCCCTAGAACAAGGCAAAGCTCACTATATCCACCCCCTTACCTCAAATACTTAAGAATAAGGAGATTCCAAATGCCCTATGATTGAGTTTGCCCACCGAGGAGATACCAAACCACAGGATTAGGAGGGAACCTAAAATAAAGAGTCATAAAAGAGAGGGATCAACATTTATGCCATGATTCAAGTCAAGCCTTAAATAAAAAGTGAAGTCTCAAGAGCCTAGTGGTGAAAACCACCATTAATGGTGGAGAGGGAGAGAGAAAACGAATTTGGAAGGGAAGGAGGGGAAGCCACACATAACCACTTACTTGGAGGTGATAGAAACAAGTCTTGATGATAGAATGAGTGCCTCTAACTTGGATCTTGATCAACTTGAAGTGAGAAGAGCTTAGGCCCTAGAGGAGATTAAATACAACTTTAATGAGCTAAAGAGAGTTGGAAAGGAATTAATATCATGCCATAAGACTCTACTTACTCCCAAGTGATGGTGGAACTTGAAATCCAAGAGGGAGAAGAGAAGGGCAATTCGTGTGGTGTAGGGAGGAGAGGGAAGAAGTTTTCACCCCATTTCCATGAAGCTTGCTTGATGGGGGTTTGTTGATTTTGGGTTTTAGGTGCCCAAAAATCAAGTGTTTGTGTGGAGGAGATGATGGAAGTGATCTTGGAGTTGAGAGGATTTGATGAAGGTGATGAGTTGAGGTTGATGATGAAGCATGAGAGAATGAAGTGCTTTTGGTGCCATAAAATCAGTTTTGGGGTCAGCCACCATCGTGTGGCTGAGATTAGAACTTTGGCCGCAAGTTTCTCAACCAACGCACCAGATCTGGTGCTGCTGAGCGCGCTCGTTTGGGCGAGCCTTTACTCGCTTGGGCGAGAATCCAGCACCAGCTGGTGCTGCTGGTGCGGTCAGGTGGGGGTTTGGCGCGCCAAAACGCGAAACTGGTGCGGCTGGTGCGCATTTCCGCTCGCCTAGGCGAATTGGTGCCTCGCCTGGGCGGGTTTTTCACTGTCTGGTGCACGTATGAACAGTGCACCCGCCTGGGCGCATGGCTGGTGCGCCTGGGCGAGAAACAGGGTCTTCAACCTTCGATTCGTCGTAACTTTTTCGTTAACTGTCGGATCGGGTCCAAATTTTTAGACAAGCTTCTTCACCCCATAAACTTCATATCCAACGGTGGAATTTATTTTCTTAGCATCCTATAATAAATTTCTAATTTTCTCTTTTCGGTTGATTTCTAACATCCAAAATGCCCATTTAACTCCCGATTTCGCTTAGTTAACTCTGCTCGAAGCCACAATTGCTTTCTATACAACCCCTAGGACTTATAATCACCACTCACCAATCTACCAAAATTCGTTAAGTCATTATTCCAATTTTTCTTAGGTTTTTAATAATAATTTCATCTAAAATAAAGTTTAGGATGTTACAATTCTCCCCCACTTATTGGAATTTCGGGACGAAATTCCGTTCAATTCCTTTAATTGGAGAATCATGCCATTATTAGAATTCATGATGTCCGTCTTTACTTCCCTTCTCTTCCTTCCGTCACTTCTCGATTCGCCCGAACTTGACTTAGGTTAAGAGATACTCCCCCACTTAGTGTCGAAATACCCGTTTTCATCTCATGCTAAAAGATATGGAAGGAAGGAGTCCATATCAGTTCCAAGATTTACCCAACTACCAAGGGTGAAGGGTACGACGCTTGCCATTGGCTGGGTCAATTATCAAGATTGTTTGGTATTAACGCAGGGATTTTACAAGTTTTTGGCAAATACCGGCTATTCTTATGAACGGTTATCTAAGATCCTGGAAAAGATTCGAAGCAAATGTCAAATTGCTCAAGATCGGTTTAGTTGATATGATGTTTAAGAATAATTTCTGGAGAGTTCTCTTAACTCATCCAAGGGATTAGCACTTAGCTATACTACTTTGGAACAAGTAGCATACACCAAGACTTCCTTTCTTTAGAACTATTTTCTTTCTACTCTCTAACTCTATGCGAAGCTTTCGAACGAATGTTTCGGGGTAAGGTTGGCTTCACTTACAAGAATTATTTTCCTTGGAAGTCACTTCTTTGGTTGTCTACTTTCACTTTAAAGGTTACAATGATAGCATTTATTGATAGATGCAAGAATTGAGGTGATCAATCCCATCCTCACGTCTACCAACAACACATCACTGTCAGGTTCTGTCAATGATGTCATCGTTTAACAAATGCAAGGATTAGAGTGATCAGTTCTAACCTTACATTACATCAAATAACAACATCACAACATAGTGTTGGTCACTTGGTACTAGAATTCTCAAACTTAAGAATTCTTTCTAAGGTCTTTCTTATGCTATTTGCAAGAACAGGATTGTACTTGGAGAGGCAGATATCCAACATGTTTTTGAACAATTCTACCCTAAGACATTACTAACTCACTATTTAGCTAACTGAGGAGAAAACTAACTCCACAACAATTGGACTTAGAAACATTACGCACGGACTTGGCAAACATTGGTTACCTGCGGCCATATCAGCCGGGTCCACCTCGTCACCCTCGACGGTAAATAATTTCCCCTTCTGCAATGATGGACCACCACGGGCCTTCTGTGCCTTAGCAGCATTAATCTCTTTCTTCATTGTGTTCTTAGGACAATTTGAAGCAAAATGTCCGGGTTGTCCACAGTGAAAGCATAACCCCTCCTTCCGACCCAATGTCCAGCACAATCCCCTATGCATCCTGCCACAGTGCTGACAAGTCGGAATAGGACCAAAGGTGCTCACTACTTGGCCTGTTCTAGGCTGGGAGTAAGGACCTGGTCGCTGCATCGAACTCCTGCCCCTAATAGGACCTCCCGCCTTCTGAACATTCTTGTTTCTTTTCTTAGCTGCCCGTTGTTTCCGACTCTTTTCATAAGTACTAGTCATATTGATCAATTGAGACAGGTTGGCGATGTTCTGATACTCAAAAGCCATCTTGATTTCAAAACGAAGTCCGGTCTCGAACTTGATGCACTTGGTCCTTTCATCAACATCCCTATAACTCCCTGCATATCGGATCAAGTCCTCAAACCTAGCAGCATACTCCCCAACGCTCATGTTCCCTTGCACGAGCTACAGAAAAGTTATCTCCTTCTCTCTATGAACATCTTCAGGAAAGTATTTGCCCAGGAAACGATTCTTGAACAAATCCCATGTGATCGCCTGATTGTCCGCCTCTAAACCCCTCCGCATTTGTTGCCACCAGTGGTCCGCTTCACTAGTCAGCATGTACTGTGCTAGCAGAACCTTCTGTTCCTCCGGTGGTGCCATGGTGTTCAGGATCTTTTTAATCTCCTGCAACCAAAGCTGTGCTCCATCGGGATTGAACCCTTCTTCGAACTTAACCGGATCATTCTTTCTGAACCATGCCAACCAGTCGATTGCAACTGGAGCTGGGGGTTGAGGAACCATTGCGGCTGCTGTGGCCGTTGCTGCTACTGCAGTTGCTGCTGCTATGTTCTCCCCCTGGTTATGATGCACTTGCGCCATGTTAGCAGCCTGATCCTGTTGCATCTGTACCAGATGTTCCAGAATAGCGCGGATCCCGTCATTTTCGACACGTTTACCAGCCATTCTGTTCAGTCATGCATCAAGCCGATGGTTATTGCTTATTAGCATAATTAATAGTATAAACATCCTATCAATAGACTCTAGACTCTAAACTATAATTATCGATTACTCGCTCAGTGAGTAATCACTGGAGTAGCTCATAACTCCAAAGGCCGAGGGAAACTGCTCTGATACCATAAAATGTAACACCTAAGATTATTTACCCTTTTATACCCTTATATAAAATAGTGAATTTGAAATTTCCTTTTAAAGCTTATAAAATCATCCGTCAAACGGACGGAGTTTTGTTTGTTTTTCGGACTAATCCAAAATTTAACCTGTGGTAAAACAATTTTCAAATAGACAACTAATAGCCAGCAGGGCTTCAGATTATATTTCTAAATTATATCAAGGCCCCATGGGCTCCAAATATATCAGAGTAATAGCGGAAAATACTAAGTTTGAGTGTCATAACCAAGACATATAACTTTGTCAAAATAAAACATCCTAAGCCTCACTTAAAATATGAATAACAAATTTTACATCAAAAGAGTGTAAGAGGCTTAAGTTCATAATATCCTCCAAATCCCATAATAACCCTACTCTCCCTGTAAGGGAAAGCACTCCTGCTCGGCCGGGGGCTATGCCAACTCAATCTCCGTACCTGAAAATGTAAGGGAGTGAGCATTGCACATGAAATAGAAGGCAGTTTCTAACTAGACATAACGACCCGCTAGGTCAACCACAAATAGAAATTAAACATATCTTCACATATTGCACACCATGCACATTTCATAATTTCCATATTCATTGTTCATTCCAAATTTCCCTTTTCATTATTCATTTCAACATCCATTCCTTTACTTTTTACTCATTTCACATACACATTTTATTTCAGTACATCACCTCAAATCAGAGGCCAATGTACAATTTCATTCAACACATTTATCACCTCAAGCAGAGGCCCACATTCTTTTCCTTATTTAAATTATGTGTCCCTCAGGTCAGAGGTCGACACCTCATTCATTATAATTTATATTGTGTCCCTCAGGTCAGAGGTCAACACTTCAATCTCTTAATTCACGGTGTGTCTCTCAGGTCAGAGGTCAACACACCAATACACATTTCGTCCGGTGTCCCTCAGGTCAGAGGTCAACACCCAATCACTTTATTTCATCTTGTGTCCCTCAGGTCAGAGGTCAACACTTTATTTCATTCTGTGTCCCTCAGGTCAGAGGTCAACACTTTATTTCATTCTGTGTCCCTCAGGTCAGAGGTCAACACTCATTCACTTTAATTCATATGGCGTCCCTCAGGTCAGAGGTCAACGCACACTTTCATTTTCATTTCACATTACCTCATATCAGAGGCCAAATCATACTTTCACCATCTTACACAAACAAATTAGCACATACAATCACAAATACACTTACACACATTTCCCATTCATTCTTTATCCATACTCATTCCCTATATCAATTATCAAATCTTTCCTTTAATCGTCACCTCGAAGCAGAGGCCAACGCATAAACCACGTTCTCAATATTCGGCGCCTCAATTCAGAGGCCAAGAATTATTCACTTTCCTGTTCAATTAATTGTAACACATTTAAGTACAACAACACACATTCAACAACTAGTCATTCTTGTAGTTTCCTTATTCTTTTCCTTTCTCAATTATCACAATCATACCAAATAGTGTTCTCTTTTATAGTCCAACATTTAGATTCGCCCTTCATTTTAATTTTGCATATATCATCTTTTACTTTTTATTTCCACATAATCGTTTTACTTCCGTTTCCTATATTCACAAGTTCAATTCCTAAGCCATGACCTTTATTCACAATTGATAATACTTAATATTTTTACTCATTTAGCAATTGGATACAAATATGAACATTCATGACATTTAATTGTTTCCATTCCCTTTCTTCCTATATCAATTTATTTTACAACACATGCATATAATTGCTACAGTAATTAAGTTATCATTTAATTCACAACTTTACAAATAAAATCAATAATCATGGAAATCATTTATGTCAACTTTATTATCACATTACCCAATTCCTCATGTACTTCAATATAATCATTAACCAAATTTCATTTATCAAATTATTCATTTTCATATTATTGAGTTTCCTTTTCCTAATCTTAACATCCAATCATCATGCACATTTAATTAATTAGGATTTCATATTCAATAACCTAGGGATTTATAATCTAATATTCTCCCCTAACACATAACCCTAACAAGTATTATGTACTAACTAGAACCTACTCCCTAGAACAAGGCAAAGCTCACTATATCCACCCCCTTACCTCAAATACTTAAGAATAAGGAGATTCCAAATGCCCTATGATTGAGTTTGCCCACCGAGGAGATACCAAACCACAGGATTAGGAGGGAACCTAAAATAAAGAGTCATAAAAGAGAGGGATCAACATTTATGCCATGATTCAAGTCAAGCCTCAAATAAAAAGTGAAGTCTCAAGAGCCTAGTGGTGAAAACCACCATTAATGGTGGAGAGGGAGAGAGAAAACGAATTTGGAAGGGAAGGAGGGGAAGCCACACATAACCACTTACTTGGAGGTGATAGAAACAAGTCTTGATGATAGAATGAGTGCCTCTAACTTGGATCTTGATCAACTTGAAGTGAGAAGAGCTTGAGCCCTAGAGGAGATTAAATACAACTTTAATGAGCTAAAGAGAGTTGGAAAGGAATTAATATCATGCCATAAGACTCTACTTACCCCCAGGTGATGGTGGAACTTGAAATCCAAGAGGGAGAAGAGAAGGGCAATTCGTGTGGTGTAGGGAGGAGAGGGAAGAAGTTTTCACCCCATTTCCATGAAGCTTGCTTGATGGGGGTTTGTTGATTTTGGGTTTTAGGTTCCCAAAAATAAAGTGTTTGTGTGGAGGAGATGATGGAAGTGATCTTGGAGTTGAGAGGATTTGATGAAGGTGATGAGTTGAGGTTGATGATGAAGCATGAGAGAATGAAGTGCTTTTGGTGCCATAAAATCAGTTTTGGGGTCAGCCACCATCGTGTGGCTGAGATTAGAACTTTGGCCCCAAGTTTCTCAACCAACGCACCAGATCTGGTGCTGCTGAGCGCGCTCGCTTGGGCGAGAATCCAGCACCAGCTGGTGCTGCTGGTGCGGTCAGGTGGGGGTTTGGCGCGCCAAAACGCGAAACTGGTGCGGCTGGTGCGCATTTCCGCTCGCCTAGGCGAATTGGTGCCTCGCCTAGGCGGGTTTTTAACACTTGTCGTCCCAAACGAACGGTTGATCTTTTCGAGTCAACTTTGTGACGGCAGTGCTATCTGTGACGACCCGCAAATTCCTCGTCTGTTTTAAATGAATTTTTAAATATATTTTATCAAAAATAGATGTATGGATGTGAAGATGAGTGTTTTCATGGATTTACAGCCAAAGATTTCATATATTTGAGATTTCCTTAAAAAGCGGAATTCTTTGTGAACTCTAATAGTTTCGAGTGACTTTGAGAATTCATATCTTTTTAACCGTAACTCCGAATTTTATGATCTTTATATGAAAACGATCGTCTTGAAAACTAGTATTTGAAAATGTGACTTTTAAAATTTTCTGGATTTATTTACAAAAAATTATTTTCTGAGTATGTTGTGAACGAATTTTGAGTATTTAGATTAGTAAAAATAGTTAAAGACCTCAAATGAACTTTTCCTTTTGAGGATCTCTTTTATATATGCATATATGATTTTAGAAAATGAAGTGAGGGCTATATCTATAGCCAAGCAGTGCAGTTAATTATTTTGTTTAAAGTGTGTATTTTAGAATTTTTATCCACTATTGTGAGTGATTGTCTTGTTATAAAGGGGAAAATTATTTTATGTGATTTTATAAAAATGAATTTGAAATAAAATGAGTACTTGATATGGTGTGTGTATGAATGCTTGTATGAGGTGTGAATTCTTGGATAATTTGTGCTATAATATTGTCTTAAAATGGTATAAGACTTAAAGTAATTGTGTATGATTGAAATTGAAATAAAAATAAAATGAATATGTTTATGCATGTGTGTGTGTATGTGTCAAGCATGCATGAAGAGAGAGTAGAAAGTTTATTTTCTTCTAGGTTAAGAAAATTAAAAGTAAAATTTAATCCATAGAAAAATAAATTAGGAGATGTGATGTAGAAAACAAAATGACGAGTGATTAGACCTAATAACCTAAATTGCTCCTTATTGTCCCCTTGGTAAAATCCACCCATGCAACTTGTTAGAGTGCCAAAATTGCCCCTCCCTTTAAAGCACATGACCGAATTTCCAAGGGCAAAGAAGGAAATTCATGGCTTGCCTATATAAGGCTTATCCCTTAGTTCATTTCCCTTCATTCTTCCTCATTTCTTCATTTTCCCAAACACGTTCACTCTAGGAGCAAACCAAACTCCTAGAGAGAGAGAAAGAGAGAGAGGGCCGTGAGTTAGAGAGAAGGAGGAGAAGAAGTTCAAGCTAGATCCAAGGCTTTTTCTTTGAAGATCAAAGTGTTAGGAAGCTAGAAGACCAATCTCTCTTGGTAGGTGATTCGAAGACCTTGAAGAAGATGTGTTAGTTTAGGTTTTTCTTTTGATCTTGTAATTTCTCTTCTTTTCTTTCTTTGCATGTTCATTTTTATGGCTCAAAAGATGAGTGCATGTGATGGTTGTGCATGATCATGAATTTTAAATACTAAAAGAAACTTGTAATGTGTTAAACCATGGACTTGATGATTCGGTTAAGGCTTGCATGAAGGATCTTGATGCTTTTCAAACTAAATCTTAAAGATCTAAAGAGTTGTTGAGATTTTTGTGAGTTAGAAATAAACTTCTTTGCATGTTAAGTTTTCTTGCTTAAAAACCATGATTCATGAAGCTTTCATGAGATGATTTGATGAATAAATTTATAAGCTAAACTTGATTGATGATAAAGTTGAGGTCTTTGGCCTTGCATGTTGATTTGATGATGATCTATGTTTAAAAAAAAATTAAGATCTTGAACCTTGCATGTCTTGATTTTTGACTTGATCTTTGATAAAGCTTTCATTTTGTCTTAATCTATGAAAAGTTTTGATCTTGAAGTCATGCATGTAGTTTTGGAACAAAAAGCTTTGATCTTTTCTTAATACATGTCACGGTTTTGCAAAGAAACCAAGGAAACAAGCTTTTGAAAAATGATTTTTGACACGATCCATGTCTTATGTTCTTGCATGTTAAAAAATTGAAGCTAAACCTTAATTTATGGTGATGTTGATTCGGTTTGAGCTTAGAAACCAAGAAATCATGTTTTGACTCTCATAAAAGGAACATGCATGTAAATCTCTACTTGATTTAAGAACTTTAAAGTGCATGCATAAGATTTGAAGTTAAAAACCTTGCTTAAGTTATAATGATGATTCGGTTTAGTACTCTAGAAAGGAAATGATGTTTTTAAAATTTTGTGTAAGAAAGTGCATGATTTGATCCATGAACCTTGATTTTTGCATGTTGAAAAGTGAACCAAAAAACCTGTCTTTGTCATGATGAATATTTGGCCAATGCATGCTAACTAGGTTAGGATTCTTTTCATGAAGTGACATGAAATAATGTGTGTTTCCATGAGTTGATGTTAAGCTAGTTGGTTTGGAAAAAGTTTAGTGCTTAAATGTATATATGTGTGTGCATTCTGTCAAGAGAAAAAGGAAGAGTAAATAATTTTGTTTCATGAAAAAGAAAGTGGAGTTTAAGTGCTTGAAATGAATTTAGTTGGTTTATGTGTTTTAGATTTGTAATTTTTGACTTGTTTTCTTTGATTCCTTTCGGCCATGAAGTGTAAATAATTCTAGGAAATTTAGTTGCATAAAAATAAATTTATATAGTGATTTTTGAAAGGAATTAAGTTGTTTAAAGTAAGAAAAACAAATATGCTTGGTTTACATCTTTGGTTCAATTCGGTTGTGAGCATATGTATGTCTAAGTGTTTTGTTTTATGAAAATGAATTATTTGGAAAAGATTGTGAGTTGTATAATTGCTTTGATGTTGATAAAATCGGTTATATGCTTCTAATTAATTAATAAAGTGTTGTTTGTTGTTTGTGTGTTAAGTTGATGTTTGGAAAATATTTGAGTACATAATTGGTTTTGAAATTAATTGATTTTTAGATAGTTCGATTTGATTTAATTGGGATGGTTGGATTATACTTGGTGGCTGTCCAAGATTTGTTTTATGACAAAAGCTTGAATTTTAAAGCGATAATTTTGAGCTAAAGAATTATTTGAAGCAAAAGTGCTTTTACAATGTTTTCTGGTTTTATTAGAGTGGATTTACAAAACAATTCTTTGCTGTCCAGAATTGTTTAAGGTTGTTTCTTAGCTTTAAAAATGTGTTCAAGTGCTTTGAAGTATGGTTTTCAAGTGGTATTTAATTTGGGAAAAAGCCGGATTAAGAACGGTGAATTTTTCGGTGTTTTTGGATATGATTAAGGTGCTGTCCAAGACGGACCATCAACCAAATCAATTGGTTTAAATTACATTATTGGATATTTTCAAATGGTTTTGAAGTACTTGAAGTACTAGAAAATACTAGAATTGTTTTGAGAAAACAATTATGTTTTAAGTCTTCCGACGAGGAACGGAATGTGTATTGAGTTAAGAAAAGATTTTCTTATACAAGTTAATAACGAAAACGTGCTTTGTCTAATACGAGGAATGGTAAAGACGGGGGATTGGAGCAGCTGACAGCCATAAGGATCCGCGGAGATCGTGTGCGTTTAATTGCTGGACTTGAGGTGAGAGAGAAGCTTTCCTAAAACACCGTGGTATTTAGGTGATTTATTAGGACGTTCCGGATCATATCAAAGATCGGAACTTAGTGGTTCTGAGTCAGTAGTATAGTGGCAATTGTTTGTGTTGTGTGACCACTTATACGAAGGAGACAAAGACCACATGTTGTTGTGTGATGAAACTATATGATGATTATTTGAAATAGCATGCTTATGTTTATCTGTTTAAATGCTTAATTATGTATGATGATATTGAATTGTGGATAATAAGAGTAGCATGCTGATGGACGTCTGATACGTCCTGAAAATGAGATAATGTGAATGAGATGTGAAAGTAATGAATATGACTGAAAAGAAAGACGAACGGGATAATGTGGGCAAGAATGTGAAAGTAAAAGATACAAAGAGAAGATATAATACCCAATTTGGCCTAAGTCCTTATGGAATAAGGCAGCCCTGATAAGACATTAAAAAAGGAGAGATAATGATGGGAGATATGAGAACGATCAGAAAAGAGATAAAGAGTTGAGATTGTGGAAAGATATGAAATATTGCGAGAACCGAAAGATTGTGGTAAGAGATAAGTCATGATGTGAGCGAAAAGTATTGTAATGCTGATGAGAATAATGCTATTGAGCGAGATTTGATGATAACAATGCGGATGAGCCAGAGCTGGGGAAAGTGATGCTGTTGTTGTTTACTGAAGTGAGATATGATATGAGTCGAACTATGTGAAGCCAGAGGGCTGATATTCCAAAAGAGATATGTGGCTATTTTAAGAAAGATGATGAAATGAGATTTTGAGACAGATTATGAAATGCGATTCTGAGAAAGTTTGTGAAACGAGATTTTGAGAAAGTTTGTGAAATAAGATTCTGAGAAAGTTTATGAAATGAGGTTTTGGAGAAAGATTATGAAATGAGATTTTGAGAAGGACTATGAAATGTTATTCTGAGAAAGATTGTGAAATGAGATGCATGTATGTTGATGCGATCCCAGCTCTGTGCTCTGTTTAGAAAAGATTGAGAGATTAGCGATCGGGACTCGTTGAAGGGATGCACCAAGGATGAGCCGACCATAGGGCAATAATTAAACTTTAAAACTCTTTAAAAGACATTGACGAATGTGAATGCGGTGAGTCATGAGTGTGATATCGAAGTAGTGGAGAGGAAGATACCCCGGATATCAAGGATATTCAGGTTGTGATTGCAATAGGGTAGGCTAGGGTGGTAAAACGTCATGATGCCTTGAGTACTATTCTGGGCGGAATGAACTCCATATGTGGTAACCAGACGTGGTGGGGACTGGGTCCTAAGCCGTGGTAAGTTCTGCACGTGGAACTAGAATAGTACTGTCACCCCTATGGCAATTCTGGAACAGTGAGAGGGACTGGAACGAGGCTCTTTGATTTTGCCACTGTACCCGATTTTTCTACAGTGTGCCTTGATATTATATGAATTGATTTGATTTGAGACTGTACGCAATTTTCTACAGTTCTCCTGGCTTGGAGCCATTTGATTTGTTGAGACAGCTGTCAAGCCCGCGTGGTAAAGTTCTTGTACTCCTGTTTGCTTCCGACTAGGTTGGGTGGTTGACCGAGGAAATGTAGACGTGTGTGCTAACTGCGAAAGAAACGTGTACCTTGATGATATTTTAAATTCCCCCAGTCATCGATGGTTGTGATCTAATAAGATTTGATAAGAAAAGTTTAAGAGCCATGAAAGATTCATAATTATGAGAAGCGAAACCTTTTGGAATGTTGATAATGAGAAATGAATTGAGAATGGAAAGTATGAAAAAATGAATGAAACCCTATGAAGAGGGAAATGAATGATGTAACAACCTGATTTTCGTAAGTCGAAAATATTTACTTTTACCTGTCAAAGTTACAAAAATTGAGGCCAGATTTTTTTAAGCATTATGAATGTGTTTTGAAAACATTATTGAAAAGTCCTTGGTGTTCTCAACACCCCTTTTGAAAACCGAGTTGTTACTAAAACTGATCTTTACTCACTTAGATTCCCAAAACATTTGTTAGGAAAAACATTTAGGTTTCATATGGAAATAGTTCTTTGCATTCCACCAAAAGAGCTCATTGGACATTTCTCATGAAAATGCAAAAGTCGGGCATGCATTAGAAAAAGTTAAGTTACATCAAGGCATCATTACTCGGGTAATCCTTAACACACACACACCTACTACAATCTAGAATAACCATGCTAATCTTGAGCCACCCTATTGAAGGCAATCGGGTGGAGGTCCCCCTTCTTCTTGGATCCCCTTGTTGCCTTCGAAGAAGATGTCGTTCCTATGGCTGTCCCTGCAGTGTTGTTGGGCTCCAACTTCTCTCCGTCTCTGGTGGTATAATTCCACTGTTTCTCATATCGTATCTTCTCCTTGTAGTTCCTATATCCTCGCACAGTAACTTGCCTCAAGCGCGGCCCCAGATCAGCTCCGCTCAGTTGATGTTCCGGGTCAGGTATTTCAATTTGGGTATGGCCGACCCATACCCAGCCTCTTGCGGTTCGCTTCCATCCTCTTCCATATTTACTCCAAGTAGTGATATCCATGCAACACTCCATCTGCCCGTTGAGATACCAGCGACACCGATACGCCAACGAACAGGAGAGAGTAAGCAATCCGAACGACGAATCGTCGTTGGTGTGGAATTATGAAAGGGAAGATAAAAGGACCATACAATCACACAGGAAAAAAATTCAAGCACACGATGATCAAGTATGTTATCATATTATTATCAGGCTTATCATCATTACTCTTGTCTTTCATTATCTTTACTTCTCATAAACATTCTTTCCTTCTCAATCCTTTTCCTTTTCATACACATGATTCTTCTTACAAAATATCATCGGGGTACTTATTCCATTCTCGATTATCACTCACGTCTACATCTCCTCAGTCATCCATCCAACCTAATCGGAAGCAAATAGGAGTACAAGACCTTTACCATGCGGGCACGACAGCTGTCACAACACATAAATGGTCCTAGACCAGGAGGATCTCGTCCTCAAATCATATCAATAATATCAAGGCTCACTGTCCACGCAGTGGCAAACACAATGCCCTGTTCCAGTCCCTCTCACTGTTCTCGATTTGCAATCTAGAGGGCGACAGTATGTTTCTAGTGGGCCCGCAGAACTTGCCACGACATTAGACCCCGTCCTCACCACGTTAGTGCGCCACATGTGGAGTTCGTTCTGCCTAGAAACACACTCTAGACTTCTTGACGTTTCACCGTCATCGTCCTCCCCTAATGCAATCTCGTCCTAAGTATCCGCATATACCTATCGTTTCTTCCTCTCCACTACTTCGCACTCTCATACCTCACCGCACATGTCTTTTAATCTTTTTAATTATCCTAAGGTCGGCCCGTCCTTCGTGCAACCCTTCAACGAGTCCCGACCACTACCTTTGAACAATCTTTCTCACATAGCACAAAGCTGGGATCACCTCAACGAACTCAATTCTCATTTCTCAAGCTTTCTCAACATCCTTCATTTCTCGTAATCATCTCATTTCAAAACCTTTTCTCAAACCAATCTTCTCACAAACTTTTTCAAAACACTGTTTCATAATCTGTCACAAAACATCGTTTCGCAAACTTTTCATAAAAACCTCTTTATTCTTAACCTTTCTCCCTCAAAAGTTTCCTCAAAATCCCCTTCCTCAAAGTTTACAAAATCTCCTTCCAAAACCTTTCATAAAATTTCCTTTCAAAACTTTTCTGAAAACACTTTTTACAGTACTTCTCAAAATCTCTTTTCAAAACATTTTCGAAAGTCTCTTTTCGAAAACCCTTTTCAAAAACTGGTTTTCAAAGACCTTTTCAAAAATTTCAACTTTGCTGAGCGCTAATGGAGGAGCAAGCTCAACTCGACACTAGTCCTAGACTAAAACCGAAAACGAAGGAGCCCCGCTCCACTCAATTCACACCTTATTCCAACAACAACAATACTTTCCCAGCTCTGGCTCGTTCTCAACCGTATCATCAATTTATTCCCCAATCTCAACTCTTTCTTTCTTTTCCAACACAAATATTGTTCTCATTCATTATCCTTTTCTCTTTGTATCTTATCATTATTATTTCTTCACACTTCTAACTTTACTTTCACTTTCATTAATTTCATTTCTTTATTCAGGACGTAATAGACGTCCATCAGCATATTACTCATTTTCATTGACAGCAATAAATAACATAAGGCACAATTAAATAAATATATAAAAGCATGCTATCATTCACAAAAACATCACACAACTATGTGGTCTTTGTCACCTTCGTATAAGTGGCCACACAATCAAACAATTGCCACTTATACTACTAACTCTAACCACTTCGTTCCGATCTTTGAGATGATACGGAACGTCCTAATATATCACCTAACTACCACGGTGTCTTAGGAAGGCTTCTCTCTCACCTGAGGTCCTGCGATTTAATGCGTACCGTCTCTTCGGGTCCTTCTTGCTGCCGGCTGCCCCAATCCCTCGTCTTTAAGATTTCCTCGTACTAAATAAAATACGTTTTTGTTATTAACTTGTATTAGGAAAATCTTCTTTGTAACTTAAACACCTCTCATTCCTCATATTAATAAAACACTCTTGTTTTATTAAAACACTTTCCATGTTTTCTAACACTTTAGGTTGCATGAAAACATTCTTAATCATAAGAAGCAGGTCCAAACAACCTTGGACAGTAAGGGTCATTCTAAAAATCACTTTGATAAAGACTCTGAAAACATCGTAAAAACGCTTTTCATTTAAAACAACTTCTTTATTCAAACTTAACACTAAAAAGAACTCAAATGTTAATCACAAAACAATTTGGGACAGTCATGAACATGATTCAGAAGACTCTTAAACAAATCAAATCAAATTATACACTCAATTATTTTCCACATATCAACTCAACATACAAGCAATACTTAATTAGAAAGATACAACTAGTTCGATCAATCATCAAAGCAATCATACAACTCATAAATAATTTACTTTTATACAACAATCATTTAGTCACGCATGCATTCACAACCCAAGTTGAATCAAGGTTACAAACCAAACATGTTAATATTTATTTTTCTCTTGTTAAATAATTTTATTCCTTTCAAAATCATCATGTACATTTGATTTCATGCATTTAAACTCTCTATCTTTATGTATCCGAATATAATCAAAGAAAACAAGTTAAGAATTACAAAACTACACACATAAATCAGCTTGATTTTATTCAAGTACTTAAATTCTATTTTCATTTTCATGCAACAAATTATTTTCTCTTTCTTTTATTCTTACCCGAATATACAAAACTTTTCTAATACTTTTTAATTCACTTGCTCCCCTTTGTCTTTAATTAAAACCGAATATAAATTAAAGGTGCACAACACAATTCCAAACATATTAATTTAACCATAGTTCACAAAACATAATCATTATTTGCATGTTATTTTATTGAGAAAGAATCCTAGACCATTCTATGTGTATAGGCCGAACCCTATTTTAGCAAAACAAGGTCCTTGGCTTACTTTTTCAATATACAAAACACAAGGTTCTTTAAATCAAAGGAAATTAAGATGTAGGTGCCCTTTTTATAGAGACAAAACATGATTTCCCTAACCCTAAACCTAGACCGAATGCATCATCACCAAAATTGAGTTGCAACTTTAAATCTTTATCATGCATGTACATGGAACATAGATCAAGACCACAAAACATTTTTTTCAAAAACTCATTTCTTGATTTCTTTGTGAAACCGTGAGGTTTATGAAAAATAAAGTCCTTTTTACTTAAAATCACATGCATGCCTCTATATCTTATAGGTCAAATTATGAAATCGAGCATGATAGTAGAAATTAAAGATTAAAAATCATTTTGGATAAGAAAAGGTCAAAACCGTGATTAATGTTGAAGAAGATTAAATCTTTTCGTTTTAAAACAACATGCATGGCTTTATAACAAAACTTTTTAAAGATTAAAGCAAAGACTAAGTCATCTTCAAAGATCAAAATAAAAAAATCAAAGCTTCATCATCAAATCAAAACCAAATCACTTCAACAATTCAAATCAACTTTTAAAGGCACAAAATTAACATGCAATGACCTAGATTCAAATAAAAGTATCAAGACCTAATTTCCCACTCATGACCGAATTATATAACCTAGAATCTAGCGTCTTATGAGTTCATTTAGTTCTCAAAAATTCAAGATCAAAGTAGAATCAACACGTGCATGTTCTCAAATCAACCCAAAATCATCATCAAACTAACATGCAACACCAAAAGTTTTAACTTTTATTGTTAAACAAGTTTAGATCACTTATTCACTCATCAAATAAACTCAAACACTTCACAAGTCACGGTTTTAAGCGAGAGTTTAGACATACAAAGAGACTTGACTTTAGATCCACAAAAATTTCAACAAATCTTTAGATTTAGCTTGAGAAACTTTGAGATCTTTTATGAAAAACTTAATCAAGTTATAGAGTCCGTTGTTTAGACATTTATAAGATATTTTTAGCTTTGAAAAAAATCTAAGATCAAGCATAAATAAAACTTAGAAAATTAACATGCAAAGGAATTTACTTAAAGCTTTACAAAATTTTCAACAAATCTTTAGATCTTTAGGATTTAGCTTGAAAACTTTAAGAGCTTCCATGAAAACTCTTAAACGAGTTATGGAGCCCGGTAGTTAGACATTTATAAGTTATCTTTAACTTAAAAAAATCCATGATCAAGCACAAACAATACTTGTGCTTGTCATTTTAACTTTAAGAATTAATATGTAAAGAAAAGGAGAAGAAAAATTACAAGATCAAACGAAAAACCTAACTATTACAATTTTCCTCATGCTCATTCGAAATACCCACCAAAACAAGGTCTTCTAACCCCTATGGGTTTGGATCTTCAAGGAAAACTCTAGGTTTTTGGTTTTGGTCTCTCCTTCTTCTTCCTTCTTCATTCACGGCCTCCCTCTCTATTTCTCTATGTGTTGAGAGCTTTGGTATTTGCTCTCAACAATGTGTTTGGAAAGTGAAGGGAAATGAAAAGAAATGAAGGATGGAAATGAAGAAATGAGGTGGTCATCCCTTCACCCATTCGGCCATATATAGACAAGGACTAAAGCATGGGACTTTTCCTCTTTTGTCCTCAATTAATTCGGCTATGGTGCAAGTGGGAGGGGTAGTTTTGGCAACTCAAAACTTTGCATGGGTGGTGTTTAGCAAAGTTAAGGGGACAAGGTAGGGAACATAAGGTACTTAGGGTCATTCTAGGCTTTAAGACTTTTTGGTCCTCCATTAGGGTTTTCAACTCTTAGTTAGGGTTTAGTTAAGGGCTTGGTTGAGAACTTAGTTCATTTGGTTACATCTTGGGAAATTCCTAGGCTTCCACTTACTCACTCATACACGCGGCACACACATATATTTACACATACACATACTCACACACATATATTCACATACATTCATGCATACTTCATCATTTTCATTCACTAATAAAATCCTAGACATTCCCACATATTGAAACCGTGCATACATATGCACACATACACATATAGAAAATAATTCACTAATGTATAAAATTATAATAACACCGAAACATCAAACACACACTTATAGAAAATCAATTGTCATTTCAAAATAAATTTCAAAACTCATAATTTCATTTCATGATAAATCATTTACCACATTGAAAACATGAATTAAGAAATTTATTTAAGAAAATACCCTTTCAAAATTCTTTTCTCAAAACAATTCTCTTTAGTATTTTAAATTAATACGAGGAATTTGCGGGGTGTTACAAATGAAAGTGAAAGATTTACAAGTTGATAATGAGAAAGTAATTGAGAGTGAGAAAGCAGTTGAGAAAAGAAAGAAATTTCATGATGAGAAACGATAACGAGTTTGGCAAGATAATGATATGATAATGAATAAATTGAATGCTGTGTTGTATGTATGTTGTATTGTTATGTTTGTATTGTCTTGATATCTTGCCTACTATAAACCCACACCGTCGACGATGCGTCGTTCGGAATGCTTACTCTCTCCTGTTCGTTGGCATATCGGTGTTGCCGGTATCGCAACGGGCAGATGGAGCATCGTATGGAGATCACCACTTGGAAAAGGCATGAAAATGGTTGGAATCCTACTCCCTATGGTTGGGTATGGACTGGATGTAGTCAGATAGTGATTCCGGACTCGGAGCATATCTTGAGTGGAGTTAACCTGGAACCGCATCTGGGACAAGTCACGGTACGAGGATACAGTAGCTATGAAGAAAAGGTACAAAATGAGACTCCAGAAAGCTCCACCGCTCTAGATGGAGTGGAGTTAGAGTCGAACGACAATGGGAGAGCAGCGGTAAAGACGACATCATCTTCGGGAGTGAATAAAGGACGCAAGAGGAAAAGGAAACTTCATCCGGTCGTCTTCGACAGGAAGATTTAAGGATAGTGTTATTAGTCTAAGTTTGTTGTTAGTGCTTTGAGTTAAGGATTACCCAAGCAATGAACCAGTCATGTAATCAAGCTAAGTCTTTAATTCTATCTTGTGGAGTATTTCTATTTTGAAAGATGGGACACTGTAATCTTTTGGAACAGTTATGAATACTTTTGATATAATGCAATGAGTTGTGATGTTCTTGGAACCAAGTCATTTCATGAAGATGAATGTTTAAGAAAAGAAATGTTTTAGTAACACTCGGTTTTCAGTAATGAACGTTAAGTGCAATAACGACACCTCAATAATGTTTTCAAAAAAAAAATTTGGCCTCATTTTTGGTAACTTAATGAATAAAAGTTAGTTATTTTGGGTTACGAAAATCGAGCTGTTACACTATCTTTGAAAATCCTTCAATGAATCGACGGTAATATCCCGCCAATCCTAAGAAACTTCTTACTTCCGTCACAGTTGCAGGTTGTCCCCATTGTAGCACAGAGTCCACCTTTGTAGGGTCTACTGCTATTCCTTCTTTAGAGATCACATGACCTAAGAATTTGACTTCCTTCAGCCAAAACTCACATTTCGAGAGTTTGGCGTACAACTGCTTCTCTTTTAAGATTTTCAACACGATTTGAAGATGTTTTGAATGCTCTTCTTCATTCTTGGAGTAGATCAAAATATCATCAATGAATACTATTACGAACGAATCCAAGTATGGTCGGAAGATTCAGTTCATGTAGTCCATGAAGATAGCAGGTGCATTCGTTAGTCCGAACGGCATTACTACATATTCATAATGTCCGTATCAGGAGCGAAATGCCGTCTTGGGTATGTCTTCCTCCTTTATCCTGATCTGATGATATCCCGACCTCAGATCTATCTTGGAAAATACTGAAGCTCCTCTAACCTGGTCCATAAGGTCATCTATCCTTGGCAGAGGATACTTGTTTTTGATGGTGAACTTGTTCAGTTGTCTATAGTCTACACACATACGCATACTCCCATCCTTTTCTTTATGAACAACACTGGAGCTCCCCAGGGTGATACGCTTGGTCTGATGAGTTGCTTTTGTAATAACTCCTCTACTTGCTTCTTCAGTTCCGCCATTTCCGGTGGTGCCATTCTATATGGAGCGATAGAGATGGGACCAGTTCCCGGAGTTAACTCTATCCCGAATTCAATCTCTCTCTTCGGGGGTAATCCTGGAATCTCTTCAGGAAATATCTCGGGAAAGTTCTTCACAACTGGAATCTCCTCTAATGGTTTGTCCTTCTCCTCTCCCATAATGGAGAATAAACACATGAATCCTTTGGGTTCGAGGGGTTTGTATATGATTGTTTTTCTTTCACAATCTATGGTCACTTGGTTTTTCTCTAACCAATTCATACCTAAGATCACATCTTGCACGAGATCAGGAGACTGGTTAGCTTCTACTCCACTCAAGGTAAACACTCTCCCTTGAGTAATTGATTTGCTAGCAGGTTCATTGGAATTACTCCTCCTAGGTTCTTTGCAAAAATGTGCAATGTGACCTTGTTTGCCACAGTTGAAATAGCTACTGGTTGCCCAGCACAATCTTCCATAATGATCACGGTTGCACTTTTCACAAAGAGGTGCATCATTGCGAGGCTTTGCTATGTCACCACTTGCAATCTTACCCTTGCCTCGGTTCTTGTTAAAGTATGGACTCTTTCCCCAATAACCAGAACCCTTCTTTCTTTGTGGTCCATAACCTTGTTGACTGCTCTTCTCTTGATTTACCACTCCTTCAACTTTCTTATCGTCTTCATACATTCGACACATGTCCACCAATGCTGGAAAACTCTGTATTTTCTGATAACTGAAAACAGACTTCAATTCTGGTCTCAGTCCACCTTCAAACTTAATACATTTTCTCCGTTCATCTGGATTGTTCAAGTAATAGGGAGAATACTTCATCAGTGCCTCGAACTTGGCAGCATATTCCCCTACACTCATATCCCCTTGTTTTAGTTGCATAAATTCTATCTCCTTTTTCCTTCGCAAATCTTCCGGAAAGTACTTGTTAAGGAACTTCTCCATGAATACTCCCCAGGTGACTTCCCTTCTTTCATAGTTCAATAGTTGCACTATGTTGTTCCACCAATTTTCAGCTTCATCTCCCAGCATGTAGACAGCATATGCCACTTTCTGTACATCAGTACACTCCAGAGTTCTGAAAATCTTGTCCATTTCATAAATCCATTTTTTGGCTTCCTTTGGTTTGTATCCCCCTTCAAACCTTGGAGGGTTGAAACTTCGAAATTCCGAGAGAGTCTTAGCCTCTAAATTACCCAGGTTACGTGGATGTGGCTGATTGGTTTGTTGCTGTTGATGTTGCTGCATGTTCTCCAGAACAGCAGTAATTCTATCCAGCATAGCATTGGTATGATTCTGGTTTCTAGTTGCCATAGCAGACCTGCACTATGGTCTCTATATCACTTAAAGGTCTCTTTTGGATTGGAATCACTATCCTATCTTATCCTAACTATATTCGATCTATTCGAACAGCGTGCCTAACTGCTTCCAGTTGAGCTAGGAGGAACATGACCATGCTCTGATACCATAAAAAGTGTGACACCCTTTCCTCTTTTAACAATATTATTATTTATTTTTCTCATTAACTTAAAATTAATATTATTTATGGACATTAATAGTTTGGATAAATTAACTTTATATTAAATCATGAAACAATTTAACGAATTCGGCTCCGCTCGCTTAATCAAGAGAATATTGAAACAATTAATAATTTGCAAGACAACGTGTAATCATTAATTAAAAATTATTTTAGACTTCCATAATTATAAATATAGCGTTGCCTTGTTGTTCGCATAAAAATTATTTTCCAAATAATAATAGTCGCCGAATTCTCTTTTAACAAAATCCCGTGCGCAGAAAGATAGTAGTACTCAAGGATCCATGCTGTAATAAACATTATATATATATATATATATATATATGTCATCATAAAAAGGGATCCATAGGTACCAAAGTCAGCAAAGTACAAGTTATCATGTCCATAAACTGAAAATACATATAAAAGTCTGAAAATAAGACCTAAACTCTCAAACACTCTCAAAATATGTACAATATATCACAACTCAAAAATAAGGAGTATCTGAAAGCAGGTCAACTGGTCCTCCATGCATCCGTCTGGTCCACTGCAGCAGCAAAGTCGGTCCGAGATCCCTACTAACTATACTACGCATGTCCTAGGAACCACTGGGTCCTCCTCGAGGTCTAGGAACTGGCTCGACTGGTATTCCCTCCTCCTCGCTCTCCCTCTCCTCGGGATCCTCCTCTATCTCATCCGACTGAGTGGCAGACCTGTCAGTAGGTCCAAAAGTAGTGGCTGGTGTAGTCCCACCAGCTCCAGTCGGATCGGATGAAGGAACATCCTCATCGGTGAAAACTCTGTAGGCAGAGGGATGAGAACGAGTAGCAGGACGGAAACGAAAACTATGAAACCTACGTACAGGTCGAGCTGGCGGTGGTGGTCCTCTATAAACATAAAAAGCAGGGATGTGCATAGTATATATAATAGGTATCCTAAACCTACGAGGGCGCACCCGAACGAGGGGGTTAGGGTGGAAGAGTGTGAACTCCACCTCACCCTCAAATGTCGCTCGGTGCTCCTCATACGTCCATATCCCACTAGGGATGGGTCTGATCTCTACGCATGCTAGGTAACGTGCCATCACCTATCAAGGGCACAAGGGTAAGCATATACATACACATAATCAAATAAGGATGAGCAATAAATATGCAAGGTGAGGTGTTAACATTTTATAATCATATCAAATTTAATCACATAATTAAATCAATGATGATATGATGCATGTTATCTCACTCTACTAAAGTTCTCCAACTAATCTCTCAAATGGACGTCCTTCCACAACTTCATTGTATTCCTAGAATACGAAAATAATACGTTATCGAACGTATGGCGTACTTGCTCAAAGTGATAAACAACGTCACTTTATCTAGTGATCGCACGTCGCCAAAACATAAAACTATCACTGTATTAAATAGTCATCTAGACATAAGACCCACAACGTCAACCTTGAAGTAGGGTCGAGCAAGCAGTAAACTTTGGCACTTCCAGAGGCCCTCCTCATGTTCCAAAAATACGTTATCAAACGTATGGCGTACTTGCTTGAAAGTGATAAACAACGTCACTCTATCTAGTGAACGTCACGTTGCCAAAACGTAAACTATCACTTGTATTACATAGTCATCTAGACATAAGACCCACAACGTCAACCTTGAAGTGGGGTCAAGCAAGCAGTAACCCTTGAACATGACAAAATGACGATCTACCACCAACACCATGCATGAATGCCATAACATATTCCATTTAAGATTAATCCCTCTTTAATCTTAATATAAATATCCAACATGGAATAATTTATTCACAAGTATTCAAAGTAATTGATGTAATCTTATAATCTCATTAATTTCTTGGAACATGATTAATTAACTTAAGAATTAATAATTTGGGTTAAAATAACTTGGTTAGATTTTAAAAAATGAAATTTAAGTGTTCTGACTAAAAATACTCGAGTATCTTACCAAAAGACTCGAGTAGTTCATACGTTTTCTGAAAAGTACAGTTTCAGATTTTCCATAAATACTCGAGTAGTTCATGAATTACTCGAGTAGTTTATCATTCCAGAATACTCGAGTAGTCCATGCAAGACTCGAGTAGTTCATCACAATTTCAAATTGGTGCGTCAGACAATGCTCTAGTCTCATCTCAAACACTCGAGTACTGGTGCTACCAGATGCACTGGTGCACCACAAAATACTCGAGTATCGAGCCAAAGAATCGAGTATTCCATGACAGTACAACACTAAAACTGAGTTTTCACATACCAAATTCAATTCTAACCAATTTCAACCAAAACCAACATTCAACAGAGTTAAGTTTAAGTATATTAAACATGTTCCAACACAGAAATTACATCAAATTACACTGAATCAAAACTGAGCATTCATTATGCATAAAAATCATATTTCAACAACTCAACATGTCAATTTCAATTTTGAGCATCTTTAACACGAAAATAACTTGCATTTAGCTTGCATGGAACATAATAAACATGCTCCAACAACTTGCAATACACAGAATGGCCTCCAAGCCAATATCCTATTTCAAACTATGCCCTTTAAGCCTCATGGTGGCTTCCTACACAAATTCATGAAATCAATCCTTATTCTAGTGAATGTATAGCTTCCCACTTACCTCTAGATCGTGTAGAAACTGAGAATCAACAGAAAATCAACCTCCAAGCTATTTTCCCCAAAATCCCTTTGACTGCAACACAGTTTGAGTGAGGTCATAAAACCAAAGATTTTGATCATTAATTCATGCAAAATAATTGGGGGAAAATTATTAGAAATTATTCTCTGCAACATGCATAAGAGAATGAAACGAGTTTGAAGTCTTAAAAGTTCAAGAGCTTACCAAAATCAAGCTCCAACTTAAGCTATCCGAACTGTTTCCAGAAAATGACTTCAACCTTTCGAGCTTCGATTCTCTTAATACACGAACTCTCAGCTCACAAGCTTAGTATCTTTACAAAGCTCAGGATTCAAGCTTTGTAATGGTGTATTACTTGCACTCTAACACTCAGAAACGAAAGGGAATCGTTGAGAACGAATCCGGAACCCTAACTCACGATTTCATCAACAAGAAGCTCGAATTCGTTGTTGATGAGCTTAAATAAGAAATCTCTAGTTGCATGCATGTCGACACGAAGCAGTTGAGGTGTTCCTTGACTGATTTCGTGTCAATCCGAGAAGATAGTGGAATGCTGACTCATCAAACACACTATCTTCTGCAACTCAACCCAGAATACTTGAGTATTTATAAGAAATACTCGAGTCTTTCGACTCAAATTTGAAAAATGATTATTTTATTCTTTCTTCCCTCCAAAATCTTTCTAATATTGCACTTAGGTCCTACAACAAGGACTAATATGCAAAAATCTAATTTTTGCATAGAAAATAATTTACAATTATTTTCACCTATTTGCAATAATTATCTATCTAATTTAATCACGAATTTATAATAATAATTAATTATAAATAAAATTTATAATTAACTCTTATTAATCCAGGATTAAAATTTTGGGGTGTTACATCTTAGTTACTCTAGAACTTGCCACTACTGTTCTCCGTAAAATCACTTAGAATCTCATGTGTGGAAATGATTTAGGCATTGTTTCTTAAAGCTCACTTTTTGCCTGAAAATAACCAGATAAAGTTGTATCATTTGCTAACCATTTTTGAGCCAATTCATGTTAAGCCTTTTGTTTCTATCTCCTCAAAGACTTTAATTATGAAAAACTTATTGATGAGAGGGGCATTGGAAAAAAAGGAATGTTTTTGAAGTGGTTATAAATTATAAATAAAAAAAGTGTGGGAGAGGGCACAAAAAAATGTTAAAAAAGTGTGCCATGTGCTTAAGTGTGAAAAGTGAAAGTGACGTAAACTGTAAATCCCTGGAAAAAATATTAAAAAAAATTAATAATGGGGAAATGAGGAATGCAACAAATGATGTGAGGAATAATTTATAAAAGAAAAAAATTCAATGCTCATCTAACTCATGAGTTGTTCACTCTATACATTGTTATTTCCTTTCCCTTGCATTACAACCTTAAGAAAATCCTATTGATCTACAAATGTTGTGTGCTCAGTATGATGGGGAGTGAGAACTTTGGTAAGCATATGGTTGTACTGTGTTCATTAGTTGAATAGAGTGTATACACTTGAGCTAAACATGTGAGTGATTGTGATAATTGTGTGTACATATTGTTGATCATTGTATTGCTATTAGAAATCGTTTTTCTTAGTGATTTTTATTAATTAACATGCTTTTGATGTGTAGGTTATGTGCATAGAATATTAGTTGATTTATCTAACTTGTAGATATGTTCTGAAGCTATTTGGGGTAGCTTTCTAATTTTTTTATTTTTCCTGGGACTTGCAAAATGCTATGTTTGGGGGAGTGTTGATGGTCTAAAATATGATATATTTCATTGATTTTATCCCCTCTTTTTCTTAGTGTTTTTCTGTTTCTAATGGTTTTTGTGTTAATTTCGTAGATTTTGCATGTTTAATTTTGGTTAATAAACTCCATCACCTAATGGATGTTTTGGCATGTTTTCAGGTGTTTTGAGACTTGAATTGAAGTATGATTGTTGGAGGCATTCGAGGATGAAAGGGGTCATGAAAATGCATAAAAGAGGCGAAAAAGTCGAGTTTTGGGCCAGACGGGGTTCCCAAGCGCTTGACAGGCGGTGCGCAGGCGGACATAAACCGTATGAATTGGCACCCAGGAATAACCCTGTTGATAGCATGCGATATTTTCGTGTTTTCTGCAGACTTTTTGTATTCATTGGCTATAAAACCCGTGGCAACACACAAAAACATCATTCTACAGATTAGGAACGTAACCAAGGTAGAACTTAGAGAAGATAGGGAGAAGATCAAGGGCGAGGTCTCATCCTCGAAGGAAAAAATTCTAGAGAAGAGGACCGCCTTTGGACTCGACCTTATGTCTCCCACAGAGTTTGTTCTTTTCTTTTTCTTTTTCTTTTTCTTTTCTATATATATATATATGTCTAGTTAATCCTTTCTTAGTAATGTGGTGGAACTGGAATGTAACTATGTGATTTATGATTTAGATTATGAATTAGTTCCTATATTTTGTTAATTTTTCGATTATGTTCTTCATGGATATGCATAGAAGTAGCTAATTTGTGACTTGGGATTCAATTCCTCAATTGGGAAATTAGGGATTGAATTAGCCACTTAATCAAAATTATAATTTCACAACTCATAGGAATACTTTTGAGAAATTGTTTAACTTTTGTAATTCCAGTGTTTTTAATCAAACAATTTTTAGTTTAAGACTCGCTTAAGGGATTAAGGGGTATAAACTAATAATACAAAGTATGTGCCAGAGGAATCAGTTCTTATTTCATCTGGAATTGTTGTTAACGTAATAAGAATGATATTCATAATCGATGTAAATTACTATTACCACCAATGAAACCATATCCCTAGCACTTTTATTCATCATAAACTCAAGCATTTTACACTTTTCTTTCAAAATCAATAATCTTCACAAACCAGTTTCACTTGTTTAACTCCAATAAGGTGATAACTGTCATAATACTAATCCTCATGGGATTGACACTCTATTAGCTACTATATTACTAGTACGACGCGGTATACTTACCGGTGTTCCAAAACTAATGCTAAAATAGCTAAAGAAGCACGGGACATATAGAAGCTATCATACAAAGGTGTGGAAAAAGCTCAAAAGTCAAAGTTGCAATCACTGCGTAGAGAATATGAACGATACGAGATGTCTAGCTTAGAAAGTATTAACAATACTTCTAACGAGTAACATATCTTGTCAATAAGATGAGGGTGTATGGAGAAGAGATTCCAGATAACAAGGTGATGGAAAAGATTATTTGCACTATGCCGGTCAAATTTGATCATGTGATGACTACAATAACTGAGTCCCATGATACAATCACAATGACAACAGTAGAGTTGCAAGGAAGTATAGAAAGCCATGTGATTAGAATTTTGGAGAAGATAGAAAAACCCGAAAGAAGAGTCTTTAAAAAGCCAAGTGAATATGGCTGAATCAAATCAAAGTGAAGATGATAGAGGCCGTGATTATAATAATGGAGGAAGAGAAAGCTACAGATGCAAAGGCAGAGGAACTTTCAGAGGAAGAGGACGAGGAAATTTCAATCAAGGATGTGGTAATCTCAATCAATGGAAAGACAACAATTACAAACCACCTAATCGAGGAAGAGGTAGATACAACTTTGGGCCTATCAATCGAGAACGAGGACGATGACGACGTAGCTTCAACCAAGAAGGAGGTCATTTTATTTGCTTTTTGTGTGGAAAGTACGACTACAAAGCTATAGATTGTGATCCAGATTTCAGAATAATTACCAGGCAAGTGTTGCAGAAAATCAACACCATGATATCGGTGAAAGTTCCTATAACTAGGAAAGTTTATTTTGTGCAAGTAACGCTTTTGCTGAAGATGAAAATATATGGTATTTGGATACTGTAACACCCCAAAAATTTTAATCCTGGATTAATGAAATATTAATTATAAAGTTTATTATAATTAATTATTTCTATTCTTGATCTTTAATTAAGATCTTTGTTTATATTGCTAGAATTTATTTTGGTGAGTAAAGTTGTGCATAAAATAAATATTTTGCAAATTAGTCCCTGGATTGGACCTAGAGGTAATTATAGGAAAGGTTTAGGAGGGAAAGTAAATAAAATAATTATTTTTCAAAAATTGGGAAAAATACTCGAGTATTTTCTGAAAACTCTCTGGACAGAGTTGCACGAGTTAGTGCGTTTGGTGAGTCACCACCACCGATTCCCCCTTCGTTGACACGAAATCACCACCATGCCAACGCCATGGATGTCGTGTCGTGATGCATGAGTCTCTCCCACATCTATAAAAGCCTATCAACACCGATCTGTTGAGGATTTTGGTCAAATTCGAGTTTTCTACTCAAGTTAGGGTTCTGAAATCGTTTCCTTCGATTCTCCTTGTGTGCTTAGATTCAAGTAACAAATCATACACCAATACAAAGCTCACATCACGAGCTTTGTATAGACATAAAGTTTGTGAGCTGAGAGTGAGTGTGCTGTTAGAATCAAAGCTGAGAAGTTGAGGTTTGGGTGCTGTCATCAGTTCTGGAAGCTCACTTTGATCAGTGATTGTGGTAAGCTCACGAGTCTCTGAGTCTCAAATTCAGTTCCTTTAGTTAGATGATGTTGCATAGAGTCTAAAAAACCTAATTTCCCTAATTCTATTCTCTGTTTCATGTGTGAACCAATTCCACTTTGGTGTTGCACTCAAAACTGCTCTGCATACTGGGTTAAAGTGCTTTTGGTGCTGTGGAGCTTTTCTTTGGGGAATTTCTTGTTTGATTCACGTCTGAGAGGTAAGGGGAAGTAATTATATTCACTAGATAGAGTTTAAATTTCATTAATTGTGTTAGAGAGCCACCAAGAGGCTCTAAGGGCTTAGTTTGAATAAGAACTCTGGTTTGGAGACCAATCCATGCTCTATGACTGTGATGAGCAAGTTCTATATCATGCATGCAAGCTTAAATGAACTTTGTTTCATGAGTATTGTGCTTATTTTGCAATTTGAGGTGTGGAGTTGCTAAATTGTATATTTCATGCATAATGGATTGATTCTTTGTTAAATTTGTTATTTGATATGAAATGAGTATGTTAACATGTTCAATATGTGGGATATGAACTATTGTGATCACTGTTTTGGGTTAAAAATGTTTAGAAATTGAAATGGTATGTAAAAACCAAGTTTCACTCTGTTATGTCTGCAGATACTCGAGTATTTGGCTTAATACTCGAGTATTTCGTGGTGCACCAGAGTGAAAATTGGCGCACCAACTTGGGAATCAGATTGAACACTCGAGTAATGTATGAACTACTCGAGTATTCTGGGTAATGGAATACTCGAGTATCTCATGAATTACTCGAGTGTATTTATGAAGACCTGAAACCCTAAATTTTTGAAAAGACATGAACGACTCGAGTATAATTATGAACAACTCGAGTAGAATCTGGGAAATGATAAACAACTCGAGTATTTTGGGAAAAACTCGAGTATTTTTAGTCAGGCACTTAAAATACCATTTTCAATTCTATGTCATTTTGGTAACTCTTAAAGGACAATAAACTGAGTGATCCTGGACTTAAAAGAAATTGATTGACGTTATGATGTTTCATTTGAATAATGATGATACGTTGCTCGGGAGGCACGTAGTGTATTAATAAAAGGACGAAACATCAATCAATCCCTTTTAAGTAAAGTTAATGCATTCATATTGGAGTTTGGATGGTAGGACGTATATCATGTTTTTGGTAAACATGTGGAGGGCCTCTGGGAGTGCCAATACGCTTGCTTGATGACACGTCGTTGACGTGGTCGGCTTAGTGGATGCCGATATGGTTATACCGTTTGGATGACGGACCGTTTGGATGACGGGACGATGCTCCGGTGGCACGTTATAACTATGCTCGGGTGGCATGGATTCCAAGCTTGTCGTGTACATTCTAGGTGAATGTACGAATTGTTGTATACCTAGGAATACAACGCCCTGTGGAGTGCTGGGTTGTCAGGGATGGACGTCAGAGAGTGACATAGTATGATGGAGATAGGCTTGAGAGCTAAGCCATGCATCATGCCACTCATTTGAATTAATTGTGATAAATGAAATAAGTGTGAGCATCCTATGTGCATTCATTAACTGCTAAGTGTTATATGTGATTGTTGTTAATTGATGCATATTTACATATTCATATTGTACAATTTATTCTCTATTGGTTATGTGTATAGAATTGCTTACCCCTATGCCCTTGTAGGTGATGTCTTGTTACATTGCTTGCATCGAGATTCGGCCACTTCCTAGTGGCACATGGATCTATGAGGACCATCGCGCGGTGTTCGAGGGTGAGGTAGAGGTTACCTTCTACCACCCGAACCCGTTGATCCGATTCCGTCCTCGTAGATTTAGGATTCCCATCATATACACTATGCATGTACCCCCGTTTTACACTTACCATGGACCACCTCCCGCGCGACCAGCTCGCTCTTACCATAGTTTTCGTTTTCGACCTACCCGCTCTCACCCTTTTACTTCGAGAGTCATCGCGAGGAGACTCCCCCTTCTGATCCGAGGAGCCCAGTCAGGGTTTCACCATCCCCTGACCCGGTACCCAGTGGTAGGGTACACTCTCCCTCGGATGAGATCGAGGAGGATCCGGTGGAGGACGAGAGTGGGAGCGAGACTGTCGTGCATTCTACTGGGAGTGATTGGAGGGACGATGATCCCTAGGTATGTGTATAGGGTATATGATGAGGATCAGAGGATCCGATGTGTGGAGGCTGTGGAGGAGATTTGCTGCTGCTGTGTTGATGATGATGCTACTACCTTACTACTTATGTTTCTTTGAGACTGCTGCTATCACTACTACTGCATCTGATGAGACCAGATCTACGTGACCACCCTTGGAGTTTATGTTTTGGTTATGTACATATATTGTATATATATACTTTTAGAGTACTCTAGGGGTTTAGATACACTATTATGTAGATCTATTTATGGGTTTGTATATGTTGGATCTTGGAAACCTTGATCATGGGACTATGTACTCACTACTTTCCATATATTTATATATTGTAAACTTATGTTTATCTTACCATTAAATCGCATAGTCCGATAAATTCCGCTTTACTCTGATATTTATTTAATTAAGAGCTCGGCTATAAATATTATTTGATGATATCAGTTTTATCGAATAAAGCATGGGTAACTTTGATTTCTTGTATGATACAAAGATGTTTCCAAAGAGCAAATGTTACCCTATTTGTGAAAAGGTTTTAGAGATCGCCGAACTCGATACAAATGTTTTGAATTGGTTTAAAGTTCATTCTCCAAGAATTCCAAGTGTTGGTTTGTGCACCCGTATAAAAAGGAAAATTTTATTGCGGTTATTTTCTTAACACTCACAAGTCCATATATTATCCAATATAAAAGCTTAATTACTATATTATATTTGGGTAATTCGGAAGGGTGTCACACGTAGTGGTATCAGAGCAAAAGTCAGATCCTGTAGTAGTGGAAGTAGTTCAGAAAGGTAGCCATCAACATCAAGCAGGTATCTCCAGGGTATTTACACTATTTGAATGCTATTATTTTGACTCGTTGAGCTTTAGATACCCTCGATTTGTTTGTATCTTGTCTCTTTTGAGTACAAGACACAATTGATTGTAGACTTAAAAATTTAAGATAGAGCCTTAGTATAGGTGGTGTGATGAAAGCTTCTTTAGTGCAACATATGTGACCATAAGCCCATAGCGCAGGTCTAATATGGCAACTAGAAACCAGAATCACACCAACACGATGTTAGAAAGAATTACCGAAGTACTGGAAGTTATGCAACAACGGCAATCTCAGCAACCACCGCAATCGTTTAATCCGCCTCATCAGCGTAATACGGGTAGTACCGAGGCGAGGAGTTTGATGGATTTTAGGAGTTGTAATCCACCTAAATTTGAAGGAGGATTTAAACCTGAGGAGGCTAATAAGTGGATTCATACCATGGACAAAATCTTCAGAACGTTGTATTGCACGGAAGCTCAGAAAGTGGCGTATGCAGTCTATATGTTGGAAGATGAGGCTGAGAACTGGTGGAATCATACAGTTCAACTTTTGCGTTACGAAGGAAGGGAAGTGAGTTGGGATGTATTTATGGAGAAGTTTCTCAATAAATATTTCCCTGAGGATTTGAGGAGAAAGAAGGAAGTGGAGTTCTTGCAGCTGAAGCAAGGAGACATGAGTGTGGGTGAGTACGCCGCCAAGTTCGAGGAATTGATGAAATACTCTCCATATTATCAGAACAATCCAGATGAAAGGAGCAAGTGTATCAAGTTTAAAGGAGGCTTAAGACCCAAGTTGAAGTCTATTTTCAGTTATCAAAGGATCCAAAGTTTTTCTACATTGGTGGACATGTGTAGGATGTATGAGGATGACAAGAAGGCAGAAAAATTGCAAGCATCAGAGAGGAAAGATAGTCAGGGTTACGGACCTCAAAGGCACAAAGGTTTCAATAATCGAGGCAAAGGTCCGTATGATCATCGGGAAAAAAGTAAAGAAAAGGTTGGGGATATTAATGGAAGGAACTCCCGAAGCGAGACTCCCTTCTGTGACAAGTGCAAACGTCGGCATCATGGTCGTTTTTGTTGGGGAACAAATAACTGCTTCAATTGTGGGAAACCGGGACACTTTGCGAAAGATTGCAAGGAACCGGCCAAGACTAATTCAAGAAGGGCAGCTGACAAGCCCGTGGTTCAAGGAAGGGTTTTCACCATTAGAGGTGTGGAAGCACGCCAATCCTCCGATCTTGTGCAAGGCAATCACTTGCTAAACGGTCAGCTCTGTAATGTATTGTCTGATTTTAGTGCTACGCATTCACTTGTTTATTATGAATATGTGAATCGTATGACCTTGCCTATATCTGAAGTATTCTATGCTTTTATGATAGAAACCCTTACGAGCATTCCTGTAAGTTGTTTCTAAGACAAGTCTTAACGATTGTATGGAAGTGTTAGAATGAGCCTTTAGAAACGATTCGATCTGTCTACCTTTATCGTATTAAGACGCGATTTTGAGAGTGGGCTGATTAAGTGTTAGTATAGAACCATTAGTATACTCCCTTAAGCCAAGTACTTGCAATCAAGGTAATCTGGAAGGATTAGCATTTCATATGAAACAAGAATGCAACGAGGATTTTCAGCGATTGAAGGGAAAGACTAACAATCTCTCCTGCATTTGCTCTTACTCGATTCATGCGAAAATATTAAAGAATAATTTCATGTATTAAGGCAAGGACTCGGAAGAGGATAGTCTAAAGAAGGAAGGTGGGGGTGTCAGCATCAAAATGATCGAATACACTCATGATAAGCTTTTGTTGAGTGACTCGGAGCTTGCAACGAGTATGTTACTCTAAAAGGATCTGAAAGCTTTGTCTTTATGGCACCATGTTTTAGGAGTTTAGAAACCAAAGGAGTATGAAGGAAGGAATTCAATCAGAAGAAGAAATTGAATTAGAGTCATCATCAATAGTTGGGGTTTGAAAGATTTGATTTTAAGCTCCATTACCTACCTAGTAAAGTGAAAGGTGGTGACAACTTTGGGTCAAAGAGTAGAATTTAATGTAACTAAGGAGGTTGTTCGAAGTAAGGAAGATGAAAAGAAATAAGAGAATGATTTATGGAAGAGAAGGAATCCGATTTCCATAGATGGATGGGAGAAATCCTTCACTTCATACCATAAAATTTCCATTCCAAGTGATACGGGGATTAGGAGTGAAATTTTTGGTATTGTGCATACAAGAGATGGATGAATAGAAAGTTAGGTCACTTTTATGTTAAGTGGTGTAGCGAAGAACTTGCAGAAATCATATAGGACAAATGTTGAAACAAAGGATTGATACATCATTTGAGCAACAGTTGAAAAGCAGTCGTTGGGAATTGAAGAGAGTTTTTCAAGAGGCATGATAAGGATTCAAGGAACTGAAATGCTGAACATTGAACGGGAAAGTAATAGTCTCAGAGAAGGCGTCGTCATGTTCAAACGACTGAGGAAGTATGTTTCACAACGACCTGAACGAAAGGTTCAAATATGTGAAGTTAGAATGGATTGTGCCCGAACCTTAAGCAATCTATCAACTATCAGCGAATAAGGAGTTTCCCGATACTGGAAGAATGTGTGGAATTTATAGGTACGATGGAGAGGCGTAAGAAGTGGATAGAATGAATGTCCAAATCAGGTATGAAGGGGACCTGGGCAAAGGAAGTATTCAATTAGAAAAGTGGAAATGTAGTTAAGTGAATTAATCATGGGAGAATGACAATTTAACCAAACTTCGACCGTGGGGATTATCGAGTATGTTAATAAGAAGTAAAGGACTTGCCCGTTTCTATGTGTAAAGTAAGAAATGCATCACTTTGGATTAAGTACTGGTCTACCTATGAGGACATTCGGTTGGAGCTATAAGAGACTAAGGTTTTAATGCGCCAGAGTCATCAAGGGTTAAGAGTTAGAGGGGAATGGTCATAAAGCGAGTTAAGTTCGGAAAGGTGATCAACCTGCTAGGATGCGAGTTAGGTTTGAGTCTATCCTTTCTCTGATCGGGATTAACGTAATCAATGTTTTCGATTGCGTTGGTTAAATCGTTATGTAATTTGAAAACCTGAGCAGGTCTGTGATTTGAATTTCTGTGATCAAAACCCTTATCACAGTTGGATGTGATAAATATCTTTGGGCGCCACAGAAAGAGAAAGATCAGTTAAGACTAGAGAGATTAATAACCACCGGGATAGGACAAGTATTTGTCTCCCCAACGAAAACAACTCTAGCACTTGGCTATCTAGCTATATCTGATGGTGACAAATATTCCATCTTTAAGTTCATCTAACTTAAAGATGTGTCGTATGACTTTTCCTGCGAAAAGTTATATCTGAAAAGAGTGATTTTATTATCAATGGTTTGAATATTAGGACTGATCACCCTAATGTTTGCAACTATTAAGGAATAAAGTCATATAAATGATTCGTTAATCGTGCTTGAGTGATCAGAGTGCGCAACGGGTCAATTTTTTCCTCGAAAAGATCTTCGGAGAATGTTTTAATTGAAGAATATATATATATATATATATATATATATATATATATATATATTTAAAAGGTATTATTTGAAAAAGTTTTAGCCAAAATATTTCATTTGAAGTAATCGTAAAATGTTATGAAATTGAAACGTGTTCTTCTCGAAAAAAAAAATTTATGAGGGAAAGTTTTAATTTAAGCTAGGTATTTGAAACATCTTGTCCGGGAAAAGGGCGATCAAAAGATTTCTATTTGGATTTAATTATGAAATAATTTTCGAGAAAGTTTAAGAAAACTCTTTTATGAGAAAAAGGATTGGTATATGCTTTTCAACACAAGGGTGTTATTCGAAAAAAGTTTTATTTTAAATGTTTAGTGGAACATTTTGAGACGGAAAAATTAAGGGAATATGAGAAATTCTTTTAAGTGGGGAAGGACTTTCCCTAAAGATGTTTTGAGAAACGATAAGATAATCTTTTATTTAAACTTGAGAACGTGAAATTTTGAAGAATGAATTTCGGGGACGAAATTCCTTTTAAGTGGGGAAGTAATGTAACACCCCAAAAATTTTAATCCTGGATTAATGAAATATTAATTATAAAGTTTATTATAATTAATTATTTCTATTCTTGATCTTTAATTAAGATCTTTGTTTATATTGCTAGAATTTATTTTGGTGAGTAAAGTTGTGCATAAAATAAATATTTTGCAAATTAGTCCCTGGATTGGACCTAGAGGTAATTATAGGAAAGGTTTAGGAGGGAAAGTAAATAAAATAATTATTTTTCAAAAATTGGGAAAAATACTCGAGTATTTTCTGAAAAACTCGAGTATTCTGGACAGAGTTGCACGAGTTAGTGCGTTTGGTGAGTCACCACCACCGATTCTCCCTTCGTTGACACGAAATCACCACCATGCCAACGCCATGGATGTCGTGTCGTGATGCATGAGTCTCTCCCACATCTATAAAAGCCTATCAACACCGATCTGTTGAGGATTTTGGTCAAATTCGAGTTTTCTACTCAAGTTAGGGTTCTGCAATCGTTTCCTTCGATTCTCCTTGTGTGCTTAGATTCAAGTAACAAATCATACACCAATACATAGCTCACATCATGAGCTTTGTATAGACATAAAGTTTGTGAGCTAAGAGTGAGTGTGCTGTTAGAATCAAAGCTGAGAAGTTGAGGTTTGGGTGCTGTCATCAGTTCTGGAAGCTCACTTTGATCAGTGATTGTGGTAAGCTCACGAGTCTCTGAGTCTCAAATTCAGTTCCTTTAGTTAGATGATGTTGCATAGAGTCTAAAAAACCTAATTTCCCTAATTCTATTCTCTGTTTCATGTGTGAACCAATTCCACTTTGGTGTTGCACTCAAAACTGCTCTGCATACTGGGTTAAAGTGCTTTTGGTGCTGTGGAGCTTTTCTTTGGGGAATTTCTTGTTTGATTCACGTCTGAGAGGTAAGGGGAAGTAATTATATTCACTAGATAGAGTTTAAATTTCATTAATTGTGTTAGAGAGCCACCAAGAGGCTCTAAGGGCTTAGTTTGAATAGGAACTCTGGTTTGGAGACCAATCCATGCTCTATGACTGTGATGAGCAAGTTCTATATCATGCATGCAAGCTTAAATGAACTTTGTTTCATGAGTATTGTGCTTATTTTGCAATTTGAGGTGTGGAGTTGCTAAATTGTATATTTCATGCATAATGGATTGATTCTTTGTCAAATTTGTTATTTGATATGAAATGAGTATGTTAACATGTTCAATATGTGGGATATGAACTATTGTGATCACTGTTTTGGGTTAAAAATGTTTAGAAATTGAAATGGTATGTAAAAACCAAGTTTCACTCTGTCATGTCTGCAGATACTCGAGTATTTGGCTTAATACTCGAGTATTTCGTGGTGCACCAGAGTGAAAATTGGCGCACCAACTTGGGAATCAGATTGAACACTCGAGTAATGTATGAACTACTCGAGTATTCTGGGTAATGGAATACTCGAGTATCTCATGAATTACTCGAGTGTATTTATGAAGACCTGAAACCCTAAATTTCTGAAAAGACATGAACGACTCGAGTATAATTATGAACAACTCGAGTAGAATCTGGGAAATGATAAACAACTCGAGTATTTTGGGAAAAACTCGAGTATTTTTAGTCAGGCACTTAAAATACCATTTTCAATTCTAAGTCATTTTGGTAACTCTTAAAGGACAATAAACTGAGTGATCCTGGACTTAAAAGAAATTGATTGACGTTATGATGTTTCATTTGAATAATGATGATACGTTGCTCGGGAGGCACGTAGTGTATTAATAAAAGGACGAAACATCAATCAATCCCTTTTAAGTAAAGTTAATGCATTCATACTGGAGTTTGGATGGTAGGACGTATATCATGTTTTTGGTAAACATGTGGAGGGCCTCTGGGAGTGCCAATACGCTTGCTTGATGACACGTCGTTGACGTGGTCGGCTTAGTGGATGCCGATATGGTTATACCGTTTGGATGACGGACCGTTTGGATGACGGGACGATGCTCCGGTGGCACGTTATAACTATGCTCGGGTGGCATGGATTCCAAGCTTGTCGTGTACATTCTAGGTGAATGTACGAATTGTTGTATACCTACGAATACAACGCACTGTGGAGTGCTGGGTTGTCAGGGATGGACGTCACAGAGTGACATAGTATGATGGAGATAGGCTTGAGAGCTAAGCCATGCATCATGCCACTCATTTGAATTAATTGTGATAAATGAAATAAGTGTGAGCATCCTATGTGCATTCATTAACTGCTAAGTGTTATATGTGATTGTTGTTAATTGATGCATATTTACATATTCATATTGTACAATTTATTCTCTATTGGTTATGTGTATAGAATTGCTTACCCCTATGCCCTTGTAGGTGATGTCTTGTTACATTGCTTGCATCGAGATTCGGCCACTTCCTAGTGGCACATGGATCTATGAGGACCATCGCGCGGTGTTCGAGGGTGAGGTAGAGGTTACCTTCTACCACCCGAACCCGTTGATCCGATTCCGTCCTCGTAGATTTAGGATTCCCATCATATACACTATGCATGTACCCCCGTTTTACACTTACCATGGACCACCTCCCGCGCGACCAGCTCGCTCTTACCATAGTTTTCGTTTTCGACCTACCCGCTCTCACCCTTTTACTTCGAGAGTCATCGCGAGGAGACTCCCCCTTCTGATCCGAGGAGCCCAGTCAGGGTTTCACCATCCCCTGACCCGGTACCCAGTGGTAGGGTACACTCTCCCTCGGATGAGATCGAGGAGGATCCGGTGGAGGACGAGAGTGGGAGCGAGACTGTCGTGCATTCTACTGGGAGTGATTGGAGGGACGATGATCCCTAGGTATGTGTATAGGGTATATGATGAGGATCAGAGGATCCGATGTGTGGAGGCTGTGGAGGAGATTTGCTGCTGCTGTGTTGATGATGATGCTACTACCTTACTACTTATGTTTCTTTGAGACTGCTGCTATCACTACTACTGCATCTGATGAGACCAGATCTACGTGACCACCCTTGGAGTTTATGTTTTGGTTATGTACATATATTGTATATATATACTTTTAGAGTACTCTAGGGGTTTAGATACACTATTATGTAGATCTATTTATGGGTTTGTATATGTTGGATCTTGGAAACCTTGATCATGGGACTATGTACTCACTACTTTCCATATATTTATATATTGTAAACTTATGTTTATCTTACCATTAAATCGCATAGTCCGATAAATTCCGCTTTACTCTGATATTTATTTAATTAAGAGCTCGGCTATAAATATTATTTGATGATATCAGTTTTATCGAATAAAGCATGGGTAACTTTGATTTCTTGTATGATACAAAGATGTTTCCAAAGAGCAAATGTTACCCTATTTGTGAAAAGGTTTTAGAGATCGCCGAACTCGATACAAATGTTTTGAATTGGTTTAAAGTTCATTCTCCAAGAATTCCAAGTGTTGGTTTGTGCACCCGTATAAAAAGGAAAATTTTATTGCGGTTATTTTCTTAACACTCACAAGTCCATATATTATCCAATATAAAAGCTTAATTACTATATTATATTTGGGTAATTCGGAAGGGTGTCACAGATACCGGTTATAGCAACTATATGTGTGGGAAGAAGGAGTTATTTTCTTCACTAGATGAAGGTGTCAAGTCGATGGTGAGATTCAATAGCAACTGAAATAATCCAATTTTAGGGAAAGGCAGAATCACAATTAGATTAAAAGATGGTGCTCAAAATTTCATCTCTAATGTGTCATATGCTCTTGGTCTTCATCACAATATATTGAGTATGAGACAAGACCTCTGCATGTTGATTGACAAACATGGTAAATTCGTTGCTAAGGTAAAGATGACGCCAAACCGCCTATTGTAACACCCTAAATTTTCATTTCCTGATGTAATGAAATTATAATTATGAAAGTTATTCAAAATTATTTTCTTAAACTATAAATATTTCTTTTTATAATTAATTTAGATTAAATATGTGATTATGTGTGTGCATGTACTAAGTGAAATGCATGAGAAATATTTTAATAATTAACAATATGTAAAAATAGGGTTTTTGCATATTAGTCCCTGGTTTAGGACCTAGAATTAATATTAGAAAGATTTTGGAGGGAAAGTAGAATAAAATATTTATTTTTCAAAAATTAGTCAAAAGACTCGAGTATTTCTGAGAATACTCGAGTATTCTGGGTAGTGTTGCACGAGTTAGTGCGTTTGATGAGTCAACACTCAACGATTCTCACTCGTTGACACGAAAACACCTTAAGGACACGATGAGGGCCTTCGTGTCGCCATGCATGATCAAGAGAAACAACTATATAAGCTGATTGTTGAAGGAATTCGACCATTTTGGTCGAATTGCTCTGAAAATCATAGGTTTAGGGTTTCCGATTTCGTCTTCTTCGTTCTCATCCATTTCTGAGTGTGAGGTCGAGTGTTATACACCATTGTAAAGCTCACATCACGAGCTTTACAAAGACACATAGATTGTGAGTTGAGGCTTCGTGAGGAGGAAGAATCGAAGCTCGAAAGTTTGGTGTTCTTTGCTGTCAAGTCCAGAAACTGAAGTCTGGAGCTTACTTTGAGCTCGGATTTTGGTATCCTTCAACCCTCAAATTCATTCCTACCTTTAGTCTATGTTGCAGAGAATAGTTCCCAACCAATTTCCTTAATTATTAAACTGTATTTGCATGTCAAAATATCTGGTTTTTGGACTCTGTTCGAATGTGGCTGCATGCAAAGGGTTTTGTGAGTTAGAGTGTTCCAGTCAATTTCTCTGCAATTTCCTTGTTAATTCATGGCTTAGAGGTAAGGGTGAAGCTCTTTGTTCACTAGAATATGTTTAATTTGTAGGATTTTATGTGTAGAGTCACCATGCTACTCTTTGGGCATAGTTTGAAATAGGTTTAAGGCTTGGAGGCCTTTCTGAGCATTAACTTTGATTTGAGCAAGTTTGTTATGTTGCATGTGTACTGTATGCAAGTTGTTTTCATGCCAAAAGTGATTAGAATTGAATTTGGTATGTTATGTTGCTCAAAATGTAATTTTTATGCATAATTGATGCTCAGTCTTGATTCACTGTAATTTGATGGAATTTCAGTGTTGGAACATGTTTATTATGTATGAATATAACTCTGTTGATAATTGATTTTAAATAAATTTGGATAGAAATGAAAATGGTATGTAAAAACCCAACTTTCAGTGTTTACTGTCAGCCAAGACTCGAGTATTTAGCTCGAGACTCGAGTATTTCGTGATGCATCAGTGCATTTGATAGCACCATACTCGAGTATCTGAGCCAAGACTCGAGTGTTGACTGATGCAACAAATGAACCATGTTGATGAACTACTCGAGTCCTGCATGAACTACTCGAGTATTCTGGGTTGATGCACGACTCGAGTATCTCATAAGCTACTCGAGTATTTTTGGCAAATCTGAAACTTGAACTTTTCAGAAATCTTATGATCTACTCGAGTCTCAGATGAACAACTCGAGTATCTTGGACAGAATGATGAACTACTCGAGTATTTTGAAAAAGACTCGAGTATTACTGGTCAGAATACTAAAAAATACCATTTTCACTTGTAGCAAGTTTAATTAAAACTTAATGACACTTATAAGAGATAAATCATGTTCCAAAAGAAGATATGAGGTGTTCAATTACATTGGTAATTGCATTGTTGAATATATTGCATGTTGCACATAATGAGATTAATGAATAACCTTAAATGGAATGTTTGTGTGCATTCATGCATGGTGATGTGGTGATAGCATATCATTTGGTCATGTTCGAGGAACATGAGGAGGGTACTCTGGGAGTACCAATTTGGTTACGACTTGCTTGTAGTCACATTTTGGTATGTGGCCAGCATTGGTTGCTGCGAACGTTGGGTATTCATCTTGGTGACGAGATGTGCACATCGATATTGATATTATGGACCACATTCCAGGCATAGTTGTGTGGCTTGCTCGATGACACATTTTGGTAATGTGGGCAGCATGGTGGGATGTTGTTACGTCTTGGTGACGCGACGTACACTTTGGTAGTGTCGTTATGGATTATATTCCGAGCAGGTTCACTATACGTCCGAGGCACGTATATGGGTTGTTTGGATGATCATGCATGAGAGCATTAGTTGGAGAATCTCAGGACTTGAGAGATTGTGTGCAAGCATCATGACATATCATTAATGAGACTGATTATTAACTAAATTGGCTTGCTCACATGTTGTGCATATCTCTTGGCTAGTTGTTACATGTGTTTGTATACCTGCTTCAAAATTATGCTTATTCGATTATGTGAACTATATTGCTTACCCCTTATGCTCATTGTAGGTGATGGCTCGCTATCTAGCTTGCATCGAGTTGCGCCCACTCCCTAGTGGAGTGTGGTACTATGAGGACCATCGAGCCACTTATGAGGGGGAGGTTGAGGTGACCCTCTATCACCCCAACCCCTTGGCTCGTGTCCGTCCTCATAGGCTCCGCATACCTATTATTTATACCCTGCATGTGCCCCCGTTTTATGCTTATCATGGACCACCCCAGCTCGACCAGCTCGTCGATTTCATCCTTTTCGTTTTAGAGCAGCTACTAGATCTCATCCCTCTGCTTCCCGAGTGATTCGAGAGGAGACTCCTTTAGCTAGTCTGATGAGTCCAGTTCATGGGACTCCTTCAGCTGACCCAGTGCCCAGTGGTCGGGCACCGACTCAGTCGGACGAGGTAGAGGAGGACCCTGAGGAGGCAGAGCGAGGGAGATCCAATCTAGCCCTCCACTGGAAGCCAGTGGGGAGTTGGGGATCTACCGAGTGATGCATAGTATACATGGTTGGTATGTGGGACGTGTGGAGCTATTGCTGGAGACCTGAGGAGGATCATGGCATGGAGGAGGATCGCTTGACCATCGCTTAGATTTCATATTTTGTTCTGTATCTACTTTGTATATATTTTTGAGAGATTTCAGTGAGATGGTCTATCTTTTTATTTCTATGGACTTGTACCTTTTAAACCTTTGCTATCACGACTTGGACCTTGATGTACTTTGGCTACCTTTATGTTCACTATTATATATATGACTACTGGTTTGATATTTATCAGCTCAAGGTTCATATTTTACTTCTGCATACTCTGATGTTAAATCGTTTTTATTCTGTTCAAAAATACTTTACTTTAAGGATTCGAGATAATAATACCTTGTTATTGGAAAAATTTTATTTACCATCTTTTATATCCGAATCAAGTCCATATTAACTATATTATATCTTTATTCAACTATAAAGATTTTTGTGTAAAGAGTGAGTGTCGCACCTATTCCCAATTAAAATTCATCATGAAAAATTTTCCTGTTTAAATTCAGTGATACTACAAGATGATTGGTTGTGGCACATGCATTTTGGTCATTTTTATTTTTCTGGTTTGAATTATATGTCGAGAAAAGAGCTAGTGTCTAGTTTACCCATAGTAAATGTTCCTAATTGTGTATGAGAGACTTGTCAATTGGGAATGAAGCATAATGATGCATGACGCATTTCCAGTTAGAAAATCCTGGCGAGCGAGGAAACTATTGGAGATTGTCCATTCAGATTTGTGCATGTGATGTGTGCGTAGCATACATATTATTTCCCATCAATTTGCATTTAATTATTACATACTCATGCATTTTACTATGATTTTAGCATGCATTTAGGTCATATCTCACTTGGAAAGGTATTTTGTGCTTTTGATGTGTAGATTAATTATTTTGATGTTTAGAGCATTGGAAAAGTCAAGGAATAAATCAAAAAAGATATCCTAAGAGATTTTGTGAGCAAAAATCTAGAAAAATATAAAGAAAGAGTCATGTGAGAGGAATGAGACAGCTAATTAGGAGAAGGGTGCATGGTTATGCTTCAATCCTAACTTGCTCATTGACCTTGTCCCTAAGCTCCCTTAATTCCCTTGCTTGATGTTCTCCTTGTAGAAATCAAGTAGAAATAAAATACAAGAGGGTGTTGGAGAATGGAGTGGGTTATGGTTATGTTTCGAGGCAAATGAGAAGGATTGATAGTGTCTGAACCATGGGAAGTGATGGGATGGCATAAGGAGGGTTCGTGTTCGAGCCCCATGTGTATATATGCCTCCTCCACCACCTCTTGGGTAGAAACCTAGAGAATCTAGGGTTTTTCCCCTCCACCGCCTCTATGTTTAAGCTTATTTGTTAATGATAATCGATTATCATAACATGATAATTCATTATCAGGCTATTTCAGGCTTTAGTTTGTTCTAGAAACAGCTGGTTAATCGATTATTTGCTTCAATAATTGATTATCCTAGATTTTTGTTACACAACACCAATTCCACCGTTGGATATGAAGATAAGGGTGTCACGGAGCTCGTCTCCAAATTTGAACAAGGTCCAACGGTTAACGAATGAGAAATAGCACATTCTTTCTATATATGATGTTTTTTTTTGTCAAAAATCACTTTTTATATTGTTTTAATTACTTTTACTCACTTTCTATTATTTTCTTGGCTAAACAACTCATTTGGTCCCTTACCTTGTTTTTCACTATCAAATTGGTATCTTATGTAATGCCCACTGGTGTAACATCCCTGATTTTTAATCCCTGATTAAGTAAAAGTTAATTATAAATTTATTTATAATTAATTTTTTTTATTTAATTTTTGATTAAAAATATGTGTGTGTATGCATGTGTTTGATAAAAGGAGAATCAAAAATGGTTTAAGATAATTAATTTGAAGTGAAAATGTTAGTTTTGCAGTGAAGTCCTTGGGAAAGGACCTAAATGCAATATTAGAAAGCCTTTTAGAGGGAAATGAAATAAAATATAAATTTTTGAAAATTTTAGTCGTGGTAATCGATTACTACGACATAGTAATCGATTACCATAATGCAGAACATCCAAGGTTAGTGCGTTTGATGAATAATCCGCCACTAATCGTCGTTGACCGCCACGAAATCACCATGGACACGTCCTAGAACGCGTGTCAACATGCATGAACAACCAATTCGACTATATATAGTTGTATTGTTGATGCATTTGGGTCATTTTGCTTCAGATTGCATGTAACTCTTTTTTTAGGGTTCTTAAATTCGTCTCTTTCGTTTTCCTTCGTTTCTGAACAATAATACACAAATCATAAACGATTGTGAAGCTCACATCTAGAGCTTTACAAAGATCTAAGAATCGTGAGCTGAGAGTTAGTGTGCAAGAAGAATCGAGTCTCTAAAGTCAAGGCATCAATTCTGCAAAAACCAGAATATGAACCTTGGAGCTCACTTTGATCATCGATTTTGGTAAGCTCCTGTAATCTCCGAGTCTCAAATTTGTTCCATTCTCTTGTCCTTGTTGCAGAGAACAAAATCTAATTATTTTCCCTAATTCTTATGCATGTTTGATTTGTCAAACTCTCTGGTTTTGAACCCCTGTTCAAAAACTGTTCTAGATGTGCTGCTCTTTAAGGGTCTGAGAGTTTTGAAGCAAATCTTTCTCAAGTTTCTGTTTGAGCACGTCTGTTCTGGTAAGAGAAAGCTTATTATACACTAGATAGAGTTTAAAAACATGTATTTTGAATAGAGAGTCACCAAGAGACTCTAAGGGCTTAGTTTGATATTGAACTTTGGTTTGGAGACCAACACTCACTGTTTCAAGACTTGGAGCAAGTTTTATATGATGATTGTGAACTATTTGAAAGATAAAATTGATAGATTAATGCATGATTTACAATTTTATGTGTTAAGTTGCTTAATATGTGAATTTATGCATAATTATGAGAACTTTTGTGAATTTTGTGATTTGATTCTGTTTCTGATGTGGAACATGTTTAAAATGTGATTCTTGAGGTGTATGAATGATTGGAATAAGTTAAAAATGGTTAGAAATAAAAATGGTATGTTAAAACCCCAATTTTTAGTGTTCAGCTATCATGGATAATCGATTACCACGATCTGATAATCGATTACCCAATTGCATTTTGTACAGACTTGGTAAAATACACATAGTAATCGATAACCCGACTATGATAATCGATTACCAGTGTTGAAAATACTTAAAAATGCCATTTTTAATTCTGAATCATTGTGTTTATACTTAAAGCACTAATCATTCATATGACATGAGACTTAAAAGGACTGATTGATGATGGTATAAATTATTATTGAACTAATAATGTGAGACATTATTAAATGTGAAATACCAATCAATTCTTTTAAGTTAAATTGCATTCATTCTGGAGTTCGGATGTTAGATCGTTTGTCATGTTTTGGTAACATGAGGAGGGCCTCTGGGAGTGCCAACTGACGGCTCGCTTGATGACACATTATGGTTGACGATGTGGCCAGCAAGAGTAATACGCTGATGATATGATTATTCCATATTGGATGATGGGACGTCGCTCGAGGAACGCATTATGTATCATTTCCAAGCTTGTCGTGTACATTCAGGGTGAAATATACGAATGTTGTACAACTAGGAGTACAACGTACTGTTGATTACATATGTGAAGTAAAGGATGGACGTCAGAGAGTGACATAGATTGATGGAGTTAGGATTTGAGAGTTAGACTCATACATCATGCCACTCATCCTTAATTAAATTAAAGTTTGTTAATTGTAAATAAGTGTGAGCATCCTACTTGCATCAAGTATTTGTTAAATGATAACTGTGATTGCTAACTGAATTGATGCTATTTGTTCATGCTTGTATTGCTTAGACTTTTATGCTCTATCCGTTATGTGTATAGTTTTGCTTATCCCTGTGCCCTTGTAGGTGATGTCACGATACATCGCTTGCATCGAGATCCGCCCACTTCCTAGTGGAGTGTGGATCTATGAGGATCATCGGGCAGTGTATGAGGGTGAAGTTGAGCTGACCTTCTATCACCCTAATCCTCTGGTTCGATTCCGTCCTCATAGATTCAGGATCCCCATCATATATACTATGCATGTACCTCCTTTTTACACTTACCATGGACCACCTTCCACTCGACCAGCTCACTCGTATCATAGTTTTCGATTTAGACATGTCCGCTCACACCCTTTTTCTCCTAGAGTCGTTCGAGAGGAGACTCCCTCACCTGATCCGACGAGTCCTAATAGGGTCACACCTACACCTGATCCTGTACCCAGTGGTAGGGTACCCACTCTATCGGGTGAGATTGAGGAGGATCCTGTCGAGGACGAGAGCGGAGGCGAGCCTGTTGAGCATTCTACCGAGAGTCAGTGGAGGGATGACGATCCATAGGTATGTGCATAGGATAGGTGATGTGGATCAGGGATCTGGTGTATCTGCTGCTGTGGAGGAGTATTGCAGATGGATGATGATGACTGCTACTACTACTACTACTTTTACTACTTATGTTTTAAGATCAGCTCTGGAGACTTTTATTTTGTTATGTAGATATTGTATATATTACCTTTGAGAACTTTAGAGTATTGGTCTATCTTTTGAGTAGGTTTATATTATGTTATGCACTTGTACTTCTGGACTTGGAGACTTTTATGATCAGGACTATGTACTTACTAGCTTTTATGTATATATAAACCTATGTTCATACTACAACTTTGTTTCATAGTCCTATTATTTCCGCTTACTCTGATAATAATGATTTAAAGGGATTCGGCTACAATATTTTCAAATGGTATTAATTACGTTAGATGAAATAATGAATGGCATCACTTATGTTTGTAACATATAAACTATAATATATTTTATTAGACCAAAGGGGATGCTATCTAAGTTTTGAAATGACGAGGGAGTAAATGATTTCTCAATTAAAGTAATCGCCGAATTTAATATTTAAAGTAATACTTATTCTATTCTCCAAGATCCGATATTTTTGGTTTGTGCACCCGCTTCTTTTAGAAAATAAAAAGGAAAAATTTAACCCTATATTTTCTACCTTTAAGCAAGTCCATATCCTTTCGAGTAAAAAGCTTAAATACTTTAATTACTCGTGGTTATTTTTTAGGGTGTCACACTTGGTGGTATCAGAGCCAGGCCGGGTCGGTGTGCCAACGGGGACGTTGGGCCTCCAAGGGGGGTGGATGTAAGGGCAAGCCTTAGTCCCACATAGGCTGGTAAGGTGAACGAAGCATGCCTTATATAGGGTGTGGATACCTTACCTCACGTGGACGCATTTTGGGGCTCACGGAAGGTGAGACCAAGAGGAAAACCGTGAGGGTGAACGTAATTGTGACGCTCTCTTTTTAACTTGAAAATAATTAATATTTCCAAATAATTGAATACTTGCTATCAAAATTTGGACTAGAAAATTTTTACTTTTTAGAACTAGTACTTGCTCGTTCATAAATCCTTTTTAACATAAACCATTTTTGAAATTCGGCTTAGCAATATCTTAGTTTCGAAAAGGCTCTCGAGATAAAATTTCCTTGATTACTGAAAACATTATTAGTAGCTACTATTAAACATATCATTTGCTTCCCGAGTTGGATTTTAATATAAAGAAACATAAACTTATCGCCGAATCCGTTTTAAATATAAATCAGAGTTCGCGGAAGTAAAATAATACTTATGGGGCACTGCTGAGGTAAAGAAAACATCATATATATATATATATATATATATATAAGTCATAACATAACCCCATCACTACAGTCAGTAGAAAGTGATAAAAAGTCGAGATAGCAAGTTTTGATGAAACATATACAGACCAACTGCATAAAATAAAACCTCACTCTAAGACCTCTCGAATATATACAATATATAACAAAATCCAAAAGTAGAAGTCTCAGAGCAAGTCGTCTGTGTCCTCAGCAGCTCCTCAGATCCTCCACAGCTCTATCCCTAGGATCTAGGATCCAAAACATCTTCGCTACGCAGGCTCCTATGAACCAGCGGGTCCACCTCTAGCAGAAACAGTCGGCTCAACGTGCACCTCCTCCTCGCTCTCATCCTCCATAGGGTCCTCCTCGACCTCGCCTGACTGTGTAGAGACCCCACCACTGGGTCTAGGATCTGCAGAAGCAGTCCTATCGTAGTCAGTCGGACCAGGAGAAGGAGTCTCCTCAGTGACAACTCTATGGGAGGAAGGATGGGAACGAGTGGCAGCTCTAAAACGAAAACTATGAAAACGACGCATAGGTCGAGCTTGGGGTGGTCCTCTATATGTATAAAAAGGTGGAACATGCATAGTATAGACTAATGGGATCCTAAATCGACGAGGTCGCACTCGCACCAGAGGGTTAGGGTGGTAGAGAGTGATCTCAACCTCCCCCTCAAAAGTGGCACGGTGCTCCTCATACGTCCATATACCGCTAGGGATAGGGCGTAACTGGATGCAAGCTAGGTATCTGGCCATCACCTAAACAGGGCACAGGGAGTAAGTATACACATATACATAATTGATAAAGACTAAAATTACAATCAAAAGTATATCATGGACAGATCATAATGCAAATACATATGAGCACACCAGTTTTCAACATTATAACTCTTATAATGCAAGTGGCATGATGTATGCTTTTCTATCCACAACTGAGGCCTCTAAAAGTCCATCTTGGACGTCCATCCAATACACCCTTGTGTTCTCGGAACACCGACATTAGTTCCCAGAACGTAATGCCGAACCATACTTGGATAATAAGCATCACTCCCGGAGTGTGCACCACGTTCCCAGAACGCATACGTTCCCAGAACGCATCAAAACCAGGTCCCGGACACTGGCCACATATCTATAATGTGTCATCAAGTAGGTTATAATTTGGTACTCCCGGAGTACCCTCCTCATATTCCCAGAATATGATAAACGTTCCTACCAACCAGACTTCCAGTCTATATGGATGCACAAATATCGGGGTCGGTTTTATCTTTACATTAATTAATGTGATTTAGAAATATTCCAATTTCCCTTTTTGAATGATTGATTTGAGGCATAATCTTTGGCATAAAATTCTCCTTTGAATTTTTTCTCAAAACATGCCTTTTAAACTTAGATTGGGTAAAACAAAGTCAATGGTATTCAAAAACTTAACTTTTTATTTTTCATATTCAGGTACTAACCGGTTACAGTTTCAGTCTAACCGGTTAGAATTACAGACCTGAACTGTTTACCATTGCAATTCAGAAAAACCCTTTTTCTTGAATTTACTACCCAATCCATAAACAAGTTAAACATTGTTTTATGCCTCAAAAATCACAGTTTCCATCATTCAAAAGTCCAAATCACATTTTGTTTTCCATAAAGCATAATTTCCTCTTGAAATTATTTCATTGAATTAAGGTATAAACCTCTTACCCTTAAATCTTAACCAAGAGAGTATTGTCACCTCCATTTCTGATTCTTTCCAGTGAATTTAAGGTATAGATTTGAGTAAAATTAGTGAAACTTCAGGACTGTTTTATAAACTGATTTTCTTTTGATATTCTGCAGTGTCTAACCGGTTACGAATATCGAGTAACCGGTTAGATTATGCAGTCAGTCCTTCAAAATAAGGGTTTTAACACATCATTTTCTTTAATTCTCAAATCTATCCACTTTTCATCATTCAACAGGGTTCATATACCTTAAACAAACATGTTTCATCACAGAAACCAAATTCAAAGTACATGCATCAAGCTTTTTGCATCAAATTGCATAAAAAATTCACATAAACACAATTTAATACAACAAAACTCATACTAAGCATTTAAATCCAGAATTTAGTGTCAATATACTTTGCATGCATCAACATAAAGTTGCTCAAAACACCACTGAGCAGAACTTTGGCCTCCAAGCCTTTGTGCCATATTGCACATAATGCCCTTTTTGAGTTTTGTTAACTCAAATCCTAAATCACTTGAATTTTAGTCTAAATATAGTATAAGGTAGACTTCTCCCATACCTTAAGACTGAGTTTGATGAAGATTGACCCAGAAATTGAAGAGACTCCACAGATTTCTCACAAACTCACAGCTCTGCTCTCAGCCACGAATTTCACCAACAAGGTCCAAAGACCAGAAGTTTTGACATAGTAAATGGCCAAAGAAATTGGGGAAAACAGTTAGGACTCAAAATATGTAACATGCACTAGGGAATCAAAGAGATTGGAGGCTAAATGGTGGACCATACTTACCAAACTCAAAGCTGGAATTCAGCTTCCAGAACAGTAAATGACAGAGAACTCAGTTTCCAACTCCTAGATTCCAAGCTTGATTTCTCATTCCACACGAACACTCAGCTCTCAAATCTTATATCAATGGAAAGCCCTTGATTCAAGCTTTCCAGAAATGTGTGTTTTGCTCTCTAACACTCAAGAACCAAAACGAATTGAACAGGGCGATTCTGAAACCCTAAAACACATCCTCCCCCAAAATCAGAGCATCAACAACCCCATTCTTCAGCAATTCCTCTATATATAGACTAATAACGATTACATGCACACTGACGCGTGGTTTTCCACTTGATTCAAGCTGTAATCGTGGCGAATTCGGGATTAATCAAGTGATTACTCATCAAAATCCACTAACCCAGTTTATGGGTTCATTGTCTAACCGGTTACAGGGCATTACTAACCGGTTAGATTAGTACAAAATTTAAAAATTAATATTTTTAAATCTTTCCCTCCAAGAACCTATTTAATATTACCTTTAAGTCCTCATTCAGGGACCAAAATGCAATATCCTCATATTTTGCATTTATTTGCCATATAAAAATATTTCAACCTATCTTTATATTTTAGGCTAATTAAATACAAAATATAAACTTGGAAAATTTCTATAAATTAATAATAAAACTTTTTATTATTAATTTCCTATTACTCGGGAGACGAAAATTAGGGGTGTTACACTACTCCCCCACTTAAAAGGAATTTCGTCCCCGAAATTCTAGTTTACAAAAACAACTCCGGATACTCTTGACGCATCTTTTCCTCTAATTCCCACGTCGCTTCAGATACCTCAGCATTTTCCCATATGACCTTTACTAAAGGTATTTCCTTTCCCCTGAGCTGCTTGACTTCACGATCTTCTATCTGAACTGGTCTGGTCTCAAAGGTCAGGTTTTCCTTTTGAGTTAGGTCGTCAGGTTGGAGTTTTAGAATAACTGATGGATCATGCACGTACTTCTTTAATTGCGAAACGTGAAAGACGTTGTGCAAATTGGATAAAGAGGGTGGTAAAGCCAATTGATAAGCAACGGGACCAATTCTCTTAGGAATTTGGTATGGACCTATACACTTAGGCGAAAGCTTTCGGGTTCTCAAAGCTCTACCGATTCCTTTCATCGGAACTACCCGAAGGAACACATGGTCGCCCTCGGAAAATTCTAATGGTTTTCTCCTCTTATCCACATAACTCTTCTGCCGACTCTGAGCCGCTTTCATCTTTGCCTGGACCATCTTAATCTTCTCAGATGTCTACTGTATCATTTCTGGTCCAACCATCAAGTTCTCCCCCACTTGGAACCAACATAGCGGGGTTTGACATTTCCTTCCATACAACGCCTCGAACGGTGCCATTCCAATGCTCGCATGATAGCTGTTGTTGTATGTGAATTCTGCAAGAGGTAACACTTGATCCCAACTTCCTTGTTCTTCAAGTGCACAAGCTCGCAACACATCTTCCAAAGATTGAATCGTTCTCTCCGTCTGGCCATCCGTTTGTGGATGATACGCAGAACTCAATTTCAACCTCGTTCCCATGGCATCATGCAAACTTTTCCAGAATTGTGACGAAAATCTAGGGTCTCGGTCTGACACAATACTCGAAGGCACTCCATGAAGACGAACTACCTCCTTGATATAGATCTGGGTAAGCTTGTTCAAAGGATAACTCATATTTATCGGAATAAAATGCGCCGACTTGGTTAACCTATCCACAACCACCCAGATTGCATCATGATTTGCTGCTGTCCTTGGCAAACCAGACACAAAATCCATTGAGATGCTATCCCACTTCCACTGGGGAATCCTCAAAGGTTGCAACTGTCCTCCCGGTTTCTGATGTTCTACCTTAGCTTTCTGGCAAATCAAGCACGCCGCCACATATTCTGCCACATCCTTTTTCAATCCAGACCACCAAAACATCTTCTTTAAGTCTTGATACATTTTGGTTGATCTAGGATGCATACTCATCCGACTCTTATGGGCTTCGTCAAGAATCAGTCTTCTAACTTTCTGATCTCTTGGTATGCAAATCCTCGTCCTGAAACGAAGGATTCCATCCAGTCCAATCTTGAAATCAGGTTCCCTTCCTTCTGATCTCAGTCTCATCTTTTCCATCAATTCTTCATCCACTTGTTGCAGCTCCCGAAATCTTTCCAAGAATTCGTTGGTGATCTGCAACATCCCCAACTTGATACTTGATGGCTCCACTTGTGTCAACAAGCTCAAGTCTCTGAATTCCTCAATCAACGCTGCTTCCTTAACCATCATCGCACTTATGTGGATTTCTTTCCGACTCAAAGAATTTGCAACAACATTTGCTTTACCCGGATGGTATTGGAGTTTAAAATCATAATCTTTCAAAAACTCCATCCATCTTCTTTGCCTCATGTTCAACTCTTTTTGGTCAAACAGATATTTCAAACTCTTATGGTCACTAAATACTTGGATTATATTGCCATAGAGATGATGTCTCCATATCTTTAAGGCAAACACGATTGCAGCCAATTCCAAATCGTGTGTCGGGTAATTCACCTCATGGTTCTTCAATTGTCGTGATGCATAAGCCACTACTCTTCCTTCTTGCATTAATACACACCCCAGTCCTTGATTAGATGCATCACAGTACACTTCAAAACTCTTGTGAGGATCAGGTAAGATTAAAACAGGAGACGATGTTAACCTTTCCTTTAACTCACCAAAACTAACTTCACACCGATCGTCCCACACGAACGGTTGATCTTTCCGAGTCAACTTAGTCAAAGGCAAAGCAATCTTAGAAAATTCTTCTATGAACCGACGATAGTATCCAGCCAGCCCTAAGAAACTTCTCACCTCTATCACAGTCTTAGGATGTTTCCAACTTAGAACTGAACTTACTTTTGCTGGATCCACCGCAATTCCTTCTTTAGAGATTACATGCCCCAAAAACTTTACTTCGTTCAACCAAAACTCACATTTCGTAAGCTTGGCATATAATTGCTTCTCCTTCAGGACCTTTAACACAATCCTGAGATGCTCTTCATGCTCTTCCGGATTTTTAGAATAGACCAAAATATCATCAATGAATACCACCACAAATAAATCCAAATATTGTCTAAAGATCCGGTTCATATAATCCATGAAAATAGCAGGTGCATTAGTCAACCTGAACGGCATCACAACATACTCATAATGACCATATCGAGATCGAAATGCAGACTTGGGTATATCCTCCTCCTTTATCCTGATCTGATGATAACCCGATCTCAGATCTATCTTGGAGAATACTACAGCTCCCCTAACCTGGTCCATAAGGTCATCAATCCTTGGCAAAGGATACTTGTTCTTAATAGTGACCTTATTTAACTGCCTGTAGTCCACACACATCCTCATACTCCCATCTTTCTTTTTTACAAACAGTAATGGAGCTCCCCAAGGCGAAACGCTTGGCCTGATCATCTGTTTCTGCAGCAGTTCCTCGATTTGCTTCTTCATCTCTGCCATTTCTGGTGGTGCCATCCTATAAGGAGCAATAGAGATGGGACCAGCTCCAGGGACTAAGTCGATCCCAAACTCTATCTCTCGCTTCGGAGGTAATCCTGGTATCTCTTCAGGAAATACTTCCGGAAATTCCCTCACCACCGGAATCTCCTCGATTGACATCGACTCTTCTTCTCCAGAAGCCGAGAATAAACACATATAACCCTCCGGTTCAAGGGTCCTATATTGAATTGTCTTTTCCTCACAATTGATGATCACTTGGTTCTTCGTCAACCAATCCATACCCAAGATCACATCCAATTGTAACTTAGGAAGACAAACCAAATCTACCTTGGAAAGATGACCCAGAATTTCTACATTACACCCTAAACAGACTTTAGCGGTGAAGATCGGTATTCCCATAGGGGTATCTACACTAAGATAGCAGGGTGAATTGGAAACAACAAGATTCAACCTGTTTACACATTCAGGAGAAACAAAAGAATGTGTGGCTCCAGAATCAAACATGATTTTGCAAGGTTGGTTATTAAGCAGAAAGTTACCTTGCACGAGATTCGGGGTTTGGGTTGCTTCACTACCACTCAGGGTAAATACTCTTCCTTGCACCACAGACTTGCCAGCAGATCCCTTTGCCTCACCCTTTGCAGATTCTTTGCATTCACGAGCAAAGTGACCTTGCTTTCCACACTTGAAACATCCCCCTGTGGACCAGCAAAACTGACCATGATGATAACGCTTGCACTTCTCGCAATAAGGAGCATTATCGTGAGACTTGTTCTTGTTATCCATCACCGCCTTGCCCTTACCCTTGTTCTTAGAATATGAACCATTATTCCAATGATCAAACTTCTTCTTCCTCTGTGGTCCATAGTTCTGTCCAACCCCTTTCACTTGACTTCCCATCAACTCAGCCTTCTTGTCATCTTCATATATTCTGCACATATCCACAAGTGCAGGGAAACTCTGAATCCTTTGATAACTGAAGATAAACTTAACACACTTACTCCTTTCATCAGGGTTATTTAAGTAGTAGGGAGAGTACTTCATCAGTTCCTCGAATCTGGCAGCATACTCTCCTACACTCATATCCCCCTGCTTCAATTGCATGAATTCCACTTCCTTCTTTCTCCTCAAATCTTCTGGAAAATATTTATTAAGAAATTTCTCCATAAATACTCCCCAATCGATTGCCCTTCTTTCAAAATTCAGCAATTGGACAGTGTGATCCCACCAATTTTCAGCTTCCCCATGAAGCATGTAAACTGCATAGGTCACCTTCTGCTCATCCGAGCACTCCAAAGTTCGGAAAATCTTATTAATCTCATACAACCACTTGTTCGCCTCATCAGGTTTATATCCTCCCTCAAACCTTGGTGGGTTGCACTTTCTGAACTCTGACAGAGTCTTAGCGTCCTGATTCACCATGTTACCAGCTCGCCCTTGAGATGGTTGTTGTCTTTGCTGCTGCTGCATGCCTTCCAGCACATTTCATTAGTAATATTTCTATTCCTGGTTGCCATAGAAAGACCTGCACTATGGGCTTTGGGTTACTAAGAAGGTCTTTAAAACATAAATACTACTAACTTACTCAAAATATATTCAATCAACGTTGAATATTGTAACACCCCAAAATTTTAATCCCCGATTAATGAAATGTTAATTATAATTTAATTATAATTAATGATTTTTATATTAATCCTTGATTAAAATGTGTATTCATGTAACTAGTTTATGTGTGTGAAATTATTTAATAAATATTATAATGCATAAAATAAATGTTTTGCATATTAGTCCCTGGGTTGGGACCTAGAAGCAATTATAGGAAAGGTTTTGGAGGGAAAGTAAATAAAATAATTATTTTTCAAAAATGGGGCAAAATACTCGAGTATTTCTCGGAAAACTCGAGTATTCTGGTCTGAGTTGCACGAGTTAGTGCGTTTGGTGAGTCACCATCAACGATTTCCTCTTCTTGCCACGAATACTCCCTCCCCACACCTCAAAGCTTTCGTGTCGTTGTGCATGGAAGTCTTCTTTGCCTATTTAAGCTCATCAACACCATTAAGCTAAAGATTTTGATCAAACTTGCATTTGTTGATGAAGTTAGGGTTTCAGATTTGTTGCCTTCGATTCTTCTTCAATTCTGAGTGTTAAGATTTGAGTGATACACGAATACAAAGCTCACATCACGAGCTTTGTATAAACACCAAAATCGTGAGGATTGAGTGAGTGTATTGGGAGAATTGGAGCTTGGAAGTGAAGTTGTTGCTGGTCAAGTCTTGGTCTGGAGCTTACTTTGATCATTGATTCTGGTAAGCTCATGAATCCCTGAGTCTCAAATTCGGTTTCTTTAGTTAGTTGATATTGCATAGAGTCTAGAAAATCTAATTTCCCCAATTTTATTCTCTGTTTCGTGTGTGAACCAATTCCATTTTGATGATGCACTCAAAATGCTCTGTGTGTGATGCTTGAAGTTGATCTGAGAGTTGTGGAGCCTTTTCTTTGTCAATCCTTTGTTGATTCACGTCTGAGAGGTAAGGGGAAGTAATTTCTTACACTAGATAGAGTTTAAATTCCATTAATTGTGTTAGAGAGCCACCAAGAGGCTCTAAGGGCTTAGTTTGAATAGGAACTTTGGTTTGGAGACCAATCCATGCTCTATGACTGTGCTGAGCAAGTTCTAAATCATGCATGCAAGCTTAAAATAACATTATTTCATGAGTATTATGTTTATTTTGCAATTTGAGGTGTTGATTTGCCAAATTGTGTATTTTATGCATAAATGATTGATTCTCTGTCAAATTTGTTATTTGATATGAAATGAGTATGGTAACATGTTCAATATATGGTATATGAACTATTGTGATCATTGGTTTGGGTTAAAAATGTTTAGAAATTGAAATGGTATGTAAAAACCAAGTTTTCAGTCTGTTCTGTCTGCAAATACTCGAGTATATGGCTTAACACTCGAGTATTTCGTGGTGCACCAGTGTGAAAATTGGCGCACCAACTTGAGAATCAGGCTTGGCACTCGAGTATTTCAGATGCAACAAGAGTAAAAATTGATGAACAACTCGAGTAATACATGAACTACTCGAGTATTCTGGGTAAGGAACTACTCGAGTATCTCATGAATTTCTCGAGTATATTTATGAAGATCTGAAAACTTAAATCTCTAAAAAGACATGAATGACTCGAGTATAATTATGAACTACTCAAGTAAAATCTGGAAACTGATGAACTACTCTAGTATTATGGAAAACACTCGAGTATTTTTAGTCAGAAACTTAAAAATACCATTTTCAATTCTAAATCATTTTGTAACACTTACAGAACAATAAACCAAGTGATTCTGAACTTAAAAGGAAATTGATTGACGTTGTGATGTTATCATTTGGATAATGATACGTTGCTCGGAGGGCACGTAAGATATTAATAAAAGAACAATACGTCGATCAATTCCTTTTTAACTAAGTAATGCACTCATTCTGGAGTTTGGATGGTAGGACGTATATCATGTTTTTGTTAAACATGTGGAGGGCCTCTGGGAGTGCCAATACGCTTGCTTGATGACACGTCGTTGACGTGGTCGGCTTAGTGGATGCCGATGTGGTTATACCGTTTGGATGACGGACCGTTTGGATGACGGAATATGCTCGGGTGGCATGGATTCCAAGCTTGTCGTGTACATTCTAGGTGAATGTACGAATTGTTGTATACCTAGGAATACAACGCACTGTTGAGTGCTGGGTTGTCAGGGATGGACGTCAGAGAGTGACATAGAATGATGGAGATAGGCTTGAGAGCTAAATTCATGCATCATGCCACTCATTTAAATTAATTATGATAAACGAAACACGTGTGAGCATCCTATGTGCATTAACTAACTGCTAAGTGTTATATATGATTGTTATAAATTGATGCATATTTACATACTCATATTGCACAATTTATTCTCTGTTGATTATGTGTATAGAATTGCTTACCCCTATGCCCTTGTAGGTGATGTCTCGTTACATTGCTTGCATCGAGATCCGGCCACTTCCTAGTGGCATATGGATCTATGATGACCATCGCGCGGTGTTCGAGAGGGAGGTAGAGATTACCTTCTATCACCCGAACCCGCTGATGCGATTCCGTCCTCGTAGGTTTAGGAATCCCATCATATACACTATGCACGTACCCCCGTTTTATACTTACCATGGACCACCTCCCATGCGACCAGCTCGCTCTTATCACAGCTTTCATTTTCGACCTACCCGCTCTCACCCTTTTACCTCGAGAGTCGTCCGCGAGGAGACTCCCCCTTCTGATCCGAGGAGCCCAGTCAGGGTTTCACCATCACCTGACCCGGTACCCAGTGGTAGGGTACACTCTCCCTCGGATGAGATCGAGGAGGATCCGGTGGAGGACGAGAATGGGAGCGAGCCTGTCATGCATTCTACTGGGAGTGATTGGAGGGACGATTATCCCTAGGTATGTGCATAGGGTATGTGATGAGGATCAGAGGATCCGATGTGTGGATGCTATGGAGGAGATCTTGCTTCTGCTGTGTTGATGATGATGCTACTACCTTACTACTTTTGCTTCTTGGAGACTACTGCTATCACTACTACTACATCTGATGCTGCCAGATCTACGTGACCACCCTTAGAGTTATATTTTGGTTATGTATATATGTTGTAGATATACTTTTGAAGTACTCTAGGGTTTTGGTTACACTGCTATGTAGATCTGTTTATGGACTTGTATATTTTGGAACTTGGAGACTCTGATGTTGGGCTATGTACTTATGACTTTTATATATATAAAACCTATGTTTATATTCCTATCCATGGCATAGTCCGATAATTTCCGCTTACTCTGATTTAATCTACTTGAGAGTTCGGCTGTGAAAACTATTCGATGGTATCCGTTTTATCAAATAAAGCAAGGGTAGCTTCAGTTATTTTCTATGATATAAATACGATTCCAAAAGACGAATGTTACCCAACTTTTGAAAAGGTTTTAGAAATCGTCGAATTCGATACAACTGTTTTGAAATGCTTTAGAGTTTATTCTCCAAGAATTCCAAGTGTTGATTTGTGCACCCGCTTTAAAAAGAAAAAATTTCACTTACATATTTTCTTAATACTCACAAGTCCATATATTATCCAATATAATAGCTTAAGTACTATGTTATACTTGGGTAATTCGGAAGGGTGTCACACTGAGTGGTATCAGAGCAAAAGTCAGATCCTGTAGTAGTGGAAGTAGTTTCAGAAAGGTAGCCATCAACATCAAGCAGGTATCTTCAGGGCATTTACATTATTTTGAATTATATTATTTTGCTTGTTGAGCTTTAGATACCTTTGAATTGTTTGTATCTTGTCTCTTTTGGGTACAAGACACAATTGATTGTAGATTTAGACGTTAAGGTTATAGTCTTAGTATAGGTGGTGTAATGGAAGTTTCTTTAGTTCAACATATATGACCATAAGCCCACAGCGCAGGTCTAAATGGCAACTAGAAACCAAAATCACACCAACGAGATGTTAGAACGAATCACCACGGTGTTGGAGGCTATGCAACGACAAACTCAGCAACCATCTCAACCGGTTAACCCGCCTCATCAGTGTAATGTGGGTAACACTGAGGCGAAGACTCTGGCTGATTTTAGGAGTTTCAATCCGCCAAAGTTTGAAGGAGGATTTAAACCGGAAGAGGCCAATAAGTGGATTCACACCATGGATAAGATTATGAGAACGTTGGAGTGTTCTGATGCTCAAAAGGTGGCATATGCAACCTACATGTTAGAGGATGAAGCTGAGAATTGGTGGAATCACACGATACAGCTTTTGTAATATGAAGGAAGGGATGTGAGTTGGGGTGTATTCATGGAGAAGTTTCTCCATAAGTATTTCCCTGAAGATCTAAGGAGAAAGAAGGAGGTGGAATTCTTGCAGCTGAAGCAAGGGAACATGAGTGTGGATGAGTACACAGCCAAATTTGAGGAGCTGATGAAGTACTCTTCGTATTATCAGAACAATCCGGATGAAAGGAGCAAGTGCATAAAGTTTGAAGGAGGCTTGAGGCCCAAGTTGAAGTCGATTTTCAGCTACCAGCGGATTCAAAGCTTTCCTGCACTGGTGGACATGTGTAGGATGTATGAAGACGACACAAAGGCTGAGGAGGTGCAAGCCTCAGAGAGGAAGGACAATCAGAGCTATGGACCCCAGAGGCGTAAAGGTTTCAATAACAGAGGCAAAGGTCCGTATGATCGCCGAGGGAAAGGCAAGGGAAAAGCTGGTGGTTCGGATGGAAGGAATTTTCGGAGCGAGGCTCCATTCTGCGACAAGTGCAAGCGCAACCACTATGGCCGTGTTTGCTGGGGAACAAGTGGCTGCTTTAATTGTGGTAAGCCAGGACATTTTGCAAGAGACTGCAAGGAACCGGCCAAAGCCAACTCAAGAGGGGCTGCAAAGAGGCCTATGGCTCAAGGAAGGGTTTTCACCCTTAATGGTGTGGAAGCAAGTCGGTCTTCTGATCTGGTGCAAGGTAAATACTTGCTTAATGGTCAGCCTTGTTATGCTCTGTTTGATTCCGGTGCTACGCATTCATTTGTTTCATATGAATGTGTAGATCGGCTAAGTTTATCTGTGTCTGAATTACCTTATGTTTTGCAAGTAGAAACCCCTACTAATGCTCCTGTAGTTGTTTCTAGAGCATGTCTTAACTGTTGTATAGAAGTGTTAGGACAAACCTCTAAAGTAGATTTGATCTGCTTACCCTTGGCACAATTAGATGTGATCTTGGGAATGGACTGGTTAAGTCAAAACCAAGTGATCATCGATTGTGATAGAAAAATAGTGACCTATAGAAACCCAAAACCCTCCGGCTACGTGTGTCTGTTCAACACTGAGGTGGAGGAGAATGGTCCAAGGATGGAAGAGATCCCTATTGTCAGAGACTTTCCGGAAGTTTTTGCTGATGAGATCCCTGGTCTGCCACCAAGAAGAGAAATTGAATTCGGTATCGACTTAGTTCCGGGAGCTGGTCCCATTTCTATTGCTCCTTATAGAATGACACCACCGGAAATGGCTGAAATGAAGAAGCAGATTGAGGAACTATTGCAGAAACAGATGATCCGACCAAGTGTGTCACCTTGGGGTGCTCCGGTTCTGTTTGTCAAGAAGAAAGATGGTAGCATGAGGATGTGCATCGATTATCGGCAGCTGAATAAGGTGACCATCAAGAACAAGTATCCGTTGCCGAGGATAGATGACCTTATGGATCAAGTTCGTGGGGCTTCAATATTTTCCAAGATTGATCTGAGGTCAAGATACCATCAGATCAGGATTAGAGAAGAGGATATCTCTAAGACTGCATTTCGATCTCGATACGGACATTATGAGTATGTCGTGATGCCGTTCGGATTGACTAATGCACCAGCTATCTTCATGGACTACATGAATCGAATCTTTAGACCTTATTTAGATTCATTTGTGGTTGTGTTCATTGACGATATCCTTATCTACTCTAAGAGCCCGGAGGAGCATGCTGAACACTTGAGGGTAGTGTTGAGTATTCTGAAGCAGAAGCAGTTGTACGCCAAACTTACAAAATGTGAGTTCTGGCTGAAGGAGGTTAAGTTCTTGGGGCATGTGATTTCGGACAAGGGAATAGCCGTTGATCCGACGAAAGTGAGCTCGGTTTTGCAATGGGAGCAACCGAAGTCGGTCACGGAGGTGAGAAGCTTTCTTGGTTTGGCTGGGTACTATAGAAGGTTTATAGAAGGTTTCTCGAAGATCGCACTGCCTTTGACGAAGTTGACTCAGAAAGATCAACCATTTCTATGGGACGAGAAGTGTGAAAGGAGTTTTCGAGAGCTGAAGGAAAGGTTGACATCATCTCCTGTATTGGTTCTGCCCGATACATAGAAGAGTTTTGATGTGTGTTGTGATGCATCAAAACAAGGTCTTGGGAGTGTTTTGATGCAAGAAGGGCAAGTCGTCGCCTATGCCTCGAGACAGCTAAAAGTTCATGAAATGAACTATCCAACTCATGACCTAGAACTGGCAGCTGTTGTCTTTGCATTGAAGATTTGGAGGCACTATCTCTGTGGCACTACGTTCCGGGTGTTTAGTGACCATAAGAGTTTAAAGTATCTCTTTGATAAGAAGGAGTTGAATATGAGGCAGCGTCGATGGATGGAGTTCTTGAAAGATTATGAGTTTGAGCTCCATTACCACCTTGGGAAGGCAAATGTAGTGGCAGATGCATTGAGTCGAAAGGCAATGCATATTAGTACGATGATGGTTAGTTGCACTGATAGAGGAATTTAGAGACATGAGTCTGATGATGCAAGTGGAGCCAACCAATATCAAGATGGGGATGTTGCAGATTACTAATGAATTTCTGAAAAGAATTCGGGAATTGCAACATATAGATGAAGGACTTAAAGAAAAGAAGAAGCTTATGGAAGAAGGCAAGGAGTTGGAGTTTCAAGAGGGGAAGGATGGAATCCTTCATTTTCGAACAAGGATTTGTGTTCCTAATGATCTGGAAGTAAAGAGGATGATTTTGGACGAAGCACATAAGAGCAAAATGAGTATGCATCCGGGAGCTACCAAAATGTATCAGGATTTGAAGAAGGTATTTTGGTGGCCTGGTTTAAAGAAGGACGTGGCTAGGTACGTGGCATGTTGTTTGGTGTGTCAGAAGGCGAAAGTGGAACATCAAAGACCAGGAGGAGAGTTACTTTCCTTGGAAATTCCGCAGTGGAAATGGGATAGTATCTCAATGGATTTTGTTTCGGGATTGCCAAGGGCTGCTACTGGTCATGATGCAATCTGGGTGATTGTGGATCGTTTAACCAAGTCGGCGCATTTCATTCCCGTTAATATGCGCTATTCTTTGGAAAAGCTCACTCAGTTGTATGTCAAGGAAGTTGTTCGTCTGCATGGGGTACCATCAAGCATCGTGTCAGATCGCGATCCGAGGTTTACATCAAAGCTTTGGCAAGATCTACATAGAGCCTTGGGTTCAAGATTGAAGTTGAGTTCTGCATACCACCCTCAGACTGATGGTCAAACGGAGAGGACTATTCAGTCATTGGAGGACATCTTGAGGGCTTGTGCTTTGGAAGACCAAGGAAGCTGGGAACAAATGTTGCCACTCGTGGAATTTACTTACAACAACAGTTATCACACGAGCATTGGAATGGCACCATTTGAAGCTCTGTATGGAAGGAAGTGTCAGACACCGTTGTGCTGGTTTCAAGTGGGGGAGAATTCGTTGGTTGGACCAGATTTTGTGCAAGAAACCACGGAGAAGATCAAGATGATACAAGAGAAGATGAGGACAGCTCAGAGTAGGCAGAAAAGCTACGCTGATAGGAGGAGGAAACCTTTAGAGTTTGCCGAAGGTGACCATGTGTTCATTAGAATAGTTCCAACCAAAGGTGTTAGTAGAGCCTTGAAAACTCAGAAACTATCACCTAAGTTTATTGGTCCCTATCAGATCCTCAAAAGAATCGGCCTAGTAGCCTATCAGTTAGCCCTGCCTCCGTCATTAGCTAATCTTCACAATGTATTCCATGTGTCTCAGTTGAAGAGATATGTCCATGACCCCACCATTGTTCTTAGAATCCAACCTGATGACTTAGAAGTTCATGAGAACCTAACCTTCAAAGCTGTACCAGTTCGCATTGAAGATCGAAGGATCAAGCAGCTTAGAGGGAAGGATATTCGTCTGGTCAAAGTCGTCTGGGTTTGTGGTGATGTGATAGAATCATCTTGGGAATTAGAGGATAAGATGTGTCAGGATTATCCTGAGTTGTTTGTATGAGTTGAATTTCGGGGACGAAATTCCTTGTAAGTGGGGGAGTAGTGTAACACCCCAAAATTTTAATCCTCGATTAATGAAATGTTAATTATAATTTAATTATAATTAATGATTTTTATATTAATCCTTGATTAAAATGTGTATTCATGTAACTAGTTTATGTGTGTGAAATTATTTAATAAATATTATAATGCATAAAATAAATGTTTTGCATATTAGTCCCTGGGTTGGGACCTAGAAGCAATTATAGGAAAGGTTTTGGAGGGAAAGTAAATAAAATAATTATTTTTCAAAAATGGGGCAAAATACTCGAGTATTTCTCGGAAAACTCGAGTATTCTGGTCTGAGTTGCACGAGTTAGTGCGTTTGGTGAGTCACCATCAACGATTTCCTCTTCTTGCCACGAATACTCCCTCCCCAACACCTCAAAGCTTTCGTGTCGTTGTGCATGGAAGTCTTCTTTGCCTATTTAAGCTCATCAACACCATTAAGCTGAAGATTTTGATCAAACTTGCATTTGTTGATGAAGTTAGGATTTCAGATTTGTTGCCTTCGATTCTTCTTCAATTCTGAGTGTTAAGATTTGAGTGATACACGAATACAAAGCTCGCATCACAAGCTTTGTATAAACACAAAAATCGTGAGGATTGAGTGAGTGTATTGGGAGAATTGGAGCTTGGAAGTGAAGCAGTTGCTGGTCAAGTCTTGGTCTGGAGCTTACTTTGATCATTGATTCTGGTAATCTCATGAATCCCTGAGTCTCAAATTCGGTTTCTTTAGTTAGTTGATGTTGCATAGAGTCTAGAAAGTCTAATTTCCCCAATTTTATTCTCTGTTTTGTGTGTGAACCAATTCCATTTTGGTGATGCACTCAAAATGCTCTGCGTGTGATGCTTGAAGTTGATCTGAGAGTTGTGGAGCCTTTTCTTTGTCAATCCTTTGTTGATTCACGTCTGAGAGGTAAGGGGAAGTAATTTCTTACACTAGATAGAGTTTAAATTCCATTAATTGTGTTAGAGAGCCACCAAGAGGCTCTAAGGGCTTAGTTTGAATAGGAACTTTGGTTTGGAGACCAATCCATGCTCTATGACTATGCTGAGCAAGTTCTAAATCATGCATGCAAGCTTAAATTAACATTATTTCATGAGTATTATGTTTATTTTGCAATTTGAGGTGTTGATTTGCTAAATTGTGTATTTTAGGCATAAATGATTGATTCTCTGTCAAATTTGTTATTTGATATGAAATGAGTATGGTAACATGTTCAATGTATGGTATATGAACTATTGTGATCATTGGTTTGGGTTAAAAATGTTTAGAAATTGAAATGGTATGTAAAAACCAAGTTTTCAGTCTGTTCTGTCTGCAAATACTCGAGTATATGGCTTAACACTCGAGTATTTCGTGGTACACCAGTGTGAAAATTGGAGCACCAACTTGAGAATCAGGCTTGGCACTCGAGTATTTCAGATGCAACAAGAGTAAAAATTGATGAACAACTCGAGTAATACATGAACTACTCGAGTATTCTGGGTAAGGAACTACTCGAGTATCTCATGAATTACTCAAGTATATTTATGAAGATCTGAAAACTTAAATCTCTAAAAAGACATGAACGACTCGAGTATAATTATGAACTACTCGAGTAAAATCTGGAAACTGATGAACTACTCGAGTATTATGGAAAACACTCGAGTATTTTTAGTCAGAAACTTAAAAATACCATTTTCAATTCTAAATCATTTTGTAACACTTAAAGAATAATAAACCAAGTGATTCTGAACTTAAAAGGAAATAGATTGACGTTGTGATGTTTTCATTTGGATAATGATACGTTGCTCGGAGGGCACGTAAGATATTAATAAAAGAACAATACGTCGATCAATTCCTTTTTAACTAAGTAATGCACTCATTCTGGAGTTTGGATGGTAGGACGTATATCATGTTTTTGTTAAACATGTGGAGGGCCTCTGGGAGTGCCAATACGCTTGCTTGATGACACGTCGTTGACGTGGTCGGCTTAGTGGATGCCGATGTGGTTATATCGTTTGGATGACGGACCGTTTGGATGACGAAATATGCTCGGGTGGCATGGATTCCAAGCTTGTCGTGTACATTCTAGGTGAATGTACGAATTGTTGTATACCTAGGAATACAACGCACTGTTGAGTGCTGGGTTGTCAGGGATGGACGTCAGAGAGTGACATAGAATGATGGAGATAGGCTTGACAGCTAAATTCATGCATCATGCCACTCATTTAAATTAATTATGATAAACGAAACAAGTGTGAGCATCCTATGTGCATTAACTAACTGCTAAGTGTTATATATGATTGTTATAAATTGATGCATATTTACATACTCATATTGCACAATTTATTCTCTGTTGATTATGTGTATAGAATTGCTTACCCCTATGCCCTTGTAGGTGATGTCTCGTTACATTGCTTGCATCGAGATCCGACCACTTCCTAGTGGCATATGGATCTATGATGACCATCGCGCGGTGTTCGAAGGGGAGGTAGAGATTACCTTCTACCACCCGAACCCGCTGATGCGATTCGGTCCTCGTAGGTTTAGGATTCCCATCATATACACTATGCACGTACCCCCGTTTTATACTTACCATGGACCACCTCCCATGCGACCAGCTCGCTCTTATCACAGCTTTCATTTTCGACCTACCCGCTCTCACCCTTTTACCTCGAGAGTCGTCCGCGAGGAGACTCCCCCTTCCGATCCGAGGAGCCCAGTCAGGGTTTCACCATCACCTGACCCGGTACCCAGTGGTAGGGTACACTCTCCCTCGGATGAGATCGAGGAGGATCCGGTGGAGGACGAGAGTGGGAGCGAGCCTGTCGTGCATTCTACTGGGAGTGATTGGAGGGACGATGATCCCTAGGTATGTGCATAGGGTATGTGATGAGGATTAGAGGATCCGATGTGTGGATGCTATGGAGGAGATCTTGCTTCTGCTGTGTTGATGATGATGCTACTACCTTACTACTTTTGCTTCTTGGAGACTACTGCTATCACTACTACTACATCTGATGCTGCCAGATCTACGTGACCACCCTTAGAGTTATATTTTGGTTATGTATATATGTTGTAGATATACTTTTGGAGTACTCTAGGGTTTTGGTTACACTGCTATGTAGATCTGTTTATGGACTTGTATATTTTGGAAATTGGAGACTCTGATGTTGGGCTATGTACTTATGACTTTTATATATATAAAACCTATGTTTATATTCCTATCCATGGCATAGTCCGATAATTTCCGCTTACTCTGATTTAATCTACTTGAGAGTTCGGCTGTGAAAACTATTCGATGGTATCAGTTTTATCAAATAAAGCAAGGGTAGCTTCAGTTATTTTCTATGATATAAATACGATTCCAAAAGACGAATGTTACCCAACTTTTGAAAAGGTTTTAGAAATCGTCGAATTCGATACAACTGTTTTGAAATGCTTTAGAGTTTATTCTCCAAGAATTCCAAGTGTTGATTTGTGCACCCGCTTTAAAAAGAAAAAATTTCACTTACATATTTTTTTAATACTCACAAGTCCATATATTATCCAATATAATAGCTTAAGTACTATATTATACTTGGGTAATTCGGAAGGGTGTCACAAATATCATACTAGCTGCATCTTCGAGCCATGAGGGACAGGACCAATGCTCTGATACCACCAAAGGGTGTGACGCTCTCTTTTTAACTTGAAAATAATTAATATTTCCAAATAATTGAATACTTGCTATCAAAATTTGGACTAGAAAATTTTTCCTTTTTAGAACTAGTACTTGCTCGTTCATAAATCCTTTTTAACATAAACCATTTTTGAAATTCGGCTTAGCAATATCTTAGTTTCGAAAAGGTTCTCGAGATAACATTTCCTTGATTACAGAAAACATTATTAGTAGCTACTATTAAACATATCATTTGCTTCCCGAGTTGGATTTTAATATAAAAAAAACATAAACTTATCGCCGAATCCCTTTTAAATATAAATCAGAGTTCGCGGAAGTAAAATAATACTTATGGGCCACTGCTGAGGTAAAGACAACATCATATATATATATATATATATAAGTCATAACATAACCCCATCAGTACAGTCAGTAGCAAGTGATAAAAAGTCGAGATAGCAAGTTTTGATGAAACATATACAGACCAGCTGCATAAAATAAAACCTCACTCTAAGACCTCTCGAATATATACAATATATAACAAAATCGAAAAGTAGAAGTCTCAAAGCAAGTCGTCTGTGTCCTCAGCAGCTCCTCAGATCCTCCACAGCTCTATCCCTAGGATCTAGGATCCAAAACATCTACGCTACGCAGGCTCCTATGAACCAGCGGGTCCACCTCTAGCAGAAACAGTCGGCTCAACATGCACCTCCTCCTCGCTCTCATCCTCCACAGGGTCCTCCTCGACCTCGCCTGACTGTGTAGAGACCCCACCACTGGGTCTAGGATTTGCAGAAGCAGTCCTATCGTAGTCAGTCGGACCAGGAGAAGGAGTCTCCTCAGTGACAACTCTATGGGAGGAAGGATGGGAACGAGTGGCAGCTCTAAAACGAAAACTATGAAAACGACGCATAGGTCGAGCTTGGGGTGGTCCTCTATATGTATAAAAAGGTGGAACATGCATAGTATAGACTAATGGGATCCTAAATCGACGAGGTCGCACTCGCACCAGAGGGTTAGGGTGGTAGAGAGTGATCTCAACCTCCCCCTCAAAAGTGGCACGGTGCTCCTCATACGTCCATATACCACTAGGGATAGGGCGTATCTCGATGCAAGCTAGGTATCTGGCCATCTCCTAAACAGGGCACAGGGAGTAAGTATACACATATACATAATTGATAAAGACTAAAATTACAATCACAAGTATATCATGGACAGATCATAATGCAAATACATATGAGCACACCAGTTTTCAACATTATAACTCTTATAATGCAAGTGGCATGATGTATGCTTTTCTATCCACAACTGAGGCCTCTAAAAGTCCATCTTGGACGTCCATCCAATACACCCTTGTGTTCCCGGAACACCGACATTAGTTCCCAGAACGTAATGTCGAACCATACTTGGATAATAAGCATCACTCCCGGAGTGTGCACCACGTTCCCAGAACGCATACGTTCCCAGAACGCATCAAAACCAGGTCCTGGACACTGGCCACATATCTATAATGTGTCATCAAGTAGGTTATAATTTGGTACTCCCGGAGTACCCTCCTCATATTCCCAGAATATGATAAACGTTCCTACCAACCAGACTTCCAGTGTATATGGATGCACAAATATCGGGGTCGGTTTTATCTTTACATTAATTAATGTGATTTAGAAATATTCCAATTTCCCTTTTTGAATGATTGATTTGAGGCATAATCTTTGGCATAAAATTCTCTTATGAATTTTTTCTCAAAACATGCCTTTTAAACTTAGATTGGGTAAAACAAAGTCAATGGTATTCAAAAACTTAACTTTTTATTTTTCAGATTCAGGTACTAACCGGTTACAGTTTCAGTCTAACCGGTTAGAATTACAGACCTGAACTGTTTACCATTGCAATTCAGAAAAACCCTTTTTCTTGAATTTACTACCCAATCCATAAACAAGTTAAACATTGTTTTATGCCACAAAAATCATAGTTTCCATCATTCAAAAGTCCAAATCACATTTTGTTTTCCATAAAGCATAATTTCCTCTTGAAATTATTTCATTGAATTAAGGTATAAACCTCTTACCCTTAAATCTGAACCAAGAGAGTATTGTCACCTCCATTTCAGATTCTTTCCAGTGAATTTAAGGTATAGATTTGAGTAAAATTAGTGAAACTTCAGGACTGTTTTATAAACTGATTTTCTTTAGAAATTCTGCAGTGTCTAACCGGTTACGAATATCGAGTAACCGGTTAGATTATGCAGTCAGTCCTTCAAAATAAGGGTTTTAACACATCATTTTCTTTAATTCTCAAATCTAACCACTTTTCATCATTCAACAGGGTTCATATACCTTAAACAAACATGTTTCATCACAGAAACCAAATTCAAAGTACATGCATCAAGCTTTTTGCATCAAATTGCATAAAAATTCACATAAACACAATTTAATACAACAAAACTCATACTAAGCATTTAAATCCAGAATTTAGTGTCAATATACTTTGCATGCATCAACATAAAGTTGCTCAAAACACCACTGAGCAGAACTTTGGCCTCCAAGCCTTTGTGCCATATTGCACATAATGCCCTTTTTGAGTTTTGTTAACTCAAATCCTAAATCACTTGAATTTTAGTCTAAATCTAGTATAAGGTAGACTTCTCCCATACCTTAAGACTGAGTTTGATGAAGATTGACGCAGAAATTGAAGAAACTCCACAGATTTCTCACAAACTCACAACTCTGCTCTCAGCCACGAATTTCACCAACAAGGTCCAAAGACCAGAAGTTTTGACATAGTAAATGGCCAAAGAAATTGGGGAAAACAGTTAGGACTCAAAATAGGTAACATGCACTAGAGAATCAAAGAGATTGGAGGCTAAATGGTGTACCATACTTACCAAACTCAAAGCTGGAATTCAGCTTCCAGAACAGTGAATGACAGAGAACTCAGTTTCCAACTCCTAGATTCCAAGCTTGATTTCTCCTTCCATACAAACACTCAGCTCTCAAATCTTATATCAATGGAAAGCCCTTGATTCAAGCTTTCCAGAAATGTGTGTTTTGCTCTCTAACACTCAAGAACCAAAACGAATTGAACAGGGCGATTATGAAACCCTAAAACACAGCCTCCCCCAAAATCAGAGCATCAACAACCCCATTCTTCAGCAATTCCTCTATATATAGACTAATAACGATTACATGCACACTGACGCGTGGTTTTCCACTTGATTCAAGCTGTAATCGTGGCGAATTCGGGATTAATCAAGTGATTACTCATCAAAATCCACTAACCCAGTTTCTGGGTTCATCGTCTAACCGGTTACAGGGCATTACTAACCGGTTAGATTAGTACAAAATTTAAAAATTAATATTTTTAAATCTTTCCCTCCAAGAACCTATTTAATATTACCTTTAAGTCCTCATTCAGGGACCAAAATGCAATATCCTCATATTTTGCATTTATTTTCCATATAAAAATATTTCAACCTATCTTTATATTTTAGGCTAATTAAATACAAAATATAAACTTGGAAAATTTCTATAAATTAATAATAAAACTTTTTATTATTAATTTCCTATTACTCGGGACACGAAAATTAGGGGTGTTACACTAAATCCACAGCGAACAATATCCACGTGGCGGTGCGCTGGGCCCCAGTGCCTAGTATCGTACGGCTGGCTGAGGCTGGGCTGTTACATTTGGTATCAGAGCAAAAGTTAGATCCTATAGTAGTTGAAGTAGTTCCATAAAGGTAGTCATCAGCATTAGGCAGGTATCCACAGGTTATATTTGAATGTTAGTATCTTACTTTCTTTAAGTAATAGATACAAATTGAGTGTATTGTTTGAAGCTATTGTTATAGCTTTAGTTTAGTTTGTGTGATGGGTGTTTTCTTAGTCTATCATATATGACCATAAGCCCATAGTCCAGGTCTAGTATGACGGCTAGAAACCAAAATCATACTAATGTGATGCTGGAGAGAATCACAGCTGTTCTGGAGTCTATGCAGTTGATAAGTCTGTGGTTCAAGGCAGAGTTTTCACGCTTAGTGGCGTGGAAGCAATTCAATCTTCTGATCTTGTGCAAGGTAATTACTTTCTGAATGGTCAATCTTGCAATGTGTTATTTGATTCTGGTGCTACGCATTCATTTGTTTCTTATGAATGTGTACATCGGTTGAGTTTGCCTATATCTGAATCTATATTCTTAAAGTAGAAACCCCTACGAATGTTCCTGTAATTGTTTCTAAGGCATGTCTTAACTGTTGTATAGAAGTGTTAGGACAAGTCTCTAGAGTAGATTTGATCTGTCTGCCTTTATCGCAATTGGATGTGATCTTGGGAATGGATTGGTTGAGTCAGAACCAAGTGATCATTGATTGTGATAAAAGATAGTTGCTTATAGAAACCCAAAACCCTAGGATATATGTTTTTATTCAACACCGAAGCGAAAGAAAATGGTCCAAGGCTTGAGGAGATTCTTGTTGTCAGGGATTTTCCTGAAGTATTTGCTGACGAGATACCGGGTTTGCCACTGAAGAGGGAGATTGAATTTGGAATCGATCTAGTTCCGGGAGCAGGTCCCATTTCTATTGCTCCTTATAGAATGGCACCACTAGAGATGGCTGAGATGAAAAATCAGATAGAGGATTTATTGCAAAAGCAAATGATCAGACCAAGTGTATCACCTTGGGGTGCTTCGGTCTTGTTTGTCAAGAAGAAGGATGGTAGCATGAGGATGTGTATCGACTATAGGCAGTTAAATAAGGTCACAATCAAGAACAAGTATCCTTTACCAAGGATAGATGACCTTATGGATCAAGTTCGGGGAGCTTCAATATTTTCTAAGATTGATCTGAGGTCGGGATATCACTAGATCATGATTAGAGAAGAGGATATCTCTAAGACTGTGTTTCGATCTCGATACGGACATTATGAGTATGTAGTAATGCCGTTCTGATTGACAAATGCACTCGCTATCTTCATGGACTACATGAATCGAATCTTTAGACCTTGTTTAGATTCATTCGTGGTTGTGTTCATGGATGATATCCTAATCTATTCTAAGAGTCCGGAAGAGCATGTTGAACACTTAAGTATAGTATTGAATGTCCTAAAGGAGAAACAGTTGTATGCCAAACTTGCAAAGTGTGAGTTTTGGCTGAAGGAAGTTAAGTTTTTAGGTCATGTGATATCGGACAAAGGGATAGCTGTTGACCCGACAAAGGTGAGTTCAGTTCTACAATGGGAGCAACCAAAGTCAGTTACTGAGATTCGGAGTTTCTTAGGACTGGCTGGATACTACAGAAGGTTCATAAAAGGTTTCTCGAAGATTGCACTACCATTGACGAAGTTAACTCGGAAGGATCAACCATTCATATGGGATGAGAAGTGTGAAAGAAGTTTCCGAGAACTAAAGGAAAGGTTAACATCGTCTCCTGTGTTAATCTTGCCTGACCCACAGAAGAGTTTTGAGGTGTATTGTGATGCATCAAAGCAAGGACTTGGGAGTGTGTTGATGCAAGAAAGGAAGGTGGTAGCTTATGCCTCGAGACAGTTGAAGGTTCGTGAAATGAACTATCCAACTCATGATTTAGAGCTTGCAGTCGTTGTATTTTCTCTAAAGATCTAGAGACATTATCTCTATGGCACTACGTTTCGGGTGTTTAGTGACCATAAGAGCTTAAAGTACCTCTTCAATCAGAAGGAGCTGAATATGAGGCAGCGTTGATGGATGGAGTTCTTAAAGGATTACGAGTTTGAACTTCATTACCATCCTGGGAAGGCAAATGTTGTATCAGATGCATTGAGCCGGAAAGCAATGCATATCAGTTCAATGATGGTCAAGGAAGCTGTGTTGATAGAAGAATTCAGAGATTTGAGTTTAACAATGCAAGTGGAGCCAACCAGCATCAGGATGGGAATGTTGCAAATCGCAAATGAATTTATGAAAAGAATTCAGGAGTTGCAACAAGAAGATGATGAGCTTAAGAAGAAGAGTAGGCTTATGAAGGAAGGAAATGAGCCAGAGTTTCAGAAAGGGAAAGATGAAATCCTTCGTTTTAGAATGAGGATTTGTGTACCAGATAATTCAGAAGTAAGGAGAATGATTCTGGATGAAGCACACAAAAGCAAGATGAGTTTGCATCCGGGAGCTACCAAAATGTATCAGGATTTGAAGAAGATATTTTGGTGGCCTGGTCTTAAGAAGGATGTGGCAAAGTATGTAGCATGTTGTTTGATATGCTAGAAGGCTAAGGTGGAACACAAAAGGCCTGGAGGAGAATTACATCCCTTAGAAATTCCATTATGGAAATGGGATAGTATTTCAATGGACTTTGTATCCGGTTTACCAAAGACAGTTGCTGGTCATGATGCAATCTTGGTGATTGTAAATTGTTTGACAAAGTGGGCGCATTTTATTCCGGTAAATATGCGCTATTCTTTGGAGAAGTTTGCTCAGTTGTATGTCAAAGAAGTGGTTCGTTTGCATGGTGTGTCGTCAAGTATTGTGTCGGATCGTGATCCAAGATTTGTGTCGAAGTTTTGGCAGAGTCTAAATCAAACTTTGGGTACAAGGTTGAAGCTGAGCTCTACTTATCATCCTCAGACTGATGGTCAAACGGAGAGGACTATTCAGTGTTTCTACTAGGTGCCCCACCGTTCGTCTAGACTCTACCCCAGAAAACAACAAGGGTTCCTCACCCTAAGAACGTGCCACGCGTTCAACTAGGAGTTCCACTCCCTAACACTAAGGGTCACACTTTCCCTTACAACGATTTGGTTGAGAAGAAGATAATACTAACAATTCGTGCACTCTAGATAATGCTGATACAACAATGAAGAATACTATATCAAATGATTATCTTTGGCTCTCAAGGATTTGTAATTTTTCATAACAACGGAGAAGAAGAAGAATACTCTTGAATTTGAATTTTCAAACAAATAAGGATTGGAGAATTATTTTCAAAAATGGAGAAGTAGTGTAACATCCCTAATTTTAGCCCTAGTATATTTATAATAATAAAAGATTTAGAATAATAATAATAACAATAATGAAGTTTAGAAATAGCAAATTAAGGTCCCTTTAGTACTACAAAGGTGTTAGGAAATATCAGAATTGGAACACTGTGATTTCTTTAACGTTATAAATTATAAGTTTGATTGAAGTAAATAATTTTTCCCTAGAATTTATCATTTAAGTGTTGGGTATTTTCCTAAAATGCATTATGTTAATTACGAAAATATATTTCATTTCTTTTATGTTCTAAAGTAAATTCATTTAAAATAGTTATCCCATATAAAAATATACTTTATATTCTTTACTTTACTTTTGATATATTTTATATGGAAATATTTTATTTGAAATATTTATAAGTTTATTACTTTATGATTTTCATTCCGGTGTTGAAAAATTTATCATGGGTATTTTGGGTTTTAAAATAAAAGAATAATTAATATATGTGTAGGTATGTGTTGAGCAAGGAATTAAAAAAAATATGAAGTGTGTATGTTGTTGGGGGCAAACAAAAACCCTATTCTTCTTCTCCCAATGTTCAGCCGCCATCCCCCTACCTCCATCCATAGTCTCCTTCAATCAGCCATTTCCTCTCTTCTCCACCGAAGCCATGGCCGCCGCTCGCTCTCTCTCTCCTCCGCCGGCGCTCACGTTTTCCCCTTCCCCAGGTCGCGTCGCCGCTGCTTTGCGATCTCTCTCCCTCTAGTCGCGAATCACGACCTCTTCTCCTTCTCAAATCGCCGCCTCCACTGCTCGAATATGGAACCACAACTCGTCTTCTCCCTTGGTCTCACCGCCGCCTCACGACTTTCTTCTGGCAAGCACGAACAACCGCCACCGCCGCCGCCTCGTTGGTCTTCCTGCAGCCGCGGTTCAGATCGCGAATCATGCCCATGGAGCAGTCACGACACTCGCATCTCCTGCCACCGGCGTCGGCTTCGGGTGCGGATCGAACCGCCAACCTTGCTCTTGCTGGGTGGTTGTGTTGATGGTTCATTTCAGACCCATTTGCGGTGAACCGGACATGGGTGAAGCCTGTGAGCTGAACCAATCCTCCCTTTGGTCCTTCAAAAGTTGATTGAGGGTAAACCCTAATACCTTTTTAATTACTCTGCATTGTGTTTTAATAATATTAATATTATTTATAATAATATTGGTAATAATTAGTTTTGAAGTGTTATTGTTGTTTTAGGAAATAAATGGTATTTGGATTAAGTATTAATAAGTTCTGATTTTACTTTTTGTACTATTATTGATAACGATTTTGAGTAATTACTCTGAATTGTATAATACCGAGTTAACTGTTATGCCGAACGACGAGTTTTAAAAGTGTTTTGGTAAATTTGTTGGGTTCTTAAGTAATCGAGATGTAGTTTAGTTGGGTTGGATTATCCCTAAACTAAACAATACCCCGGTTAACTAGAAACCCGATATATTCGGCGTACGTTAATTCGGGATAAAATATTGAGCTTTAATTTCAAATTGAAAGGGGTTATAATTATTTGGACTTTGGAAATGTGATTTAGACGTGTTTTGAACAAAGAGCACTCTCTTTCAATTCGGAATTTATAGCGTTAAGTACATTAGGATTTGATGTTTTATGAATCGTCACTAAAACTACTTGACTTTAATGAATTTTTGACAATTATGTTGGTTTTGAAAGTTAATGTATTTTCAACAAAAGTTGTACTATCTTATTGAAGGGACAACGGTTTTAATTTCATTTGACTATGATTTATGAATTTTAAGTAAACGATTTCGAATTTGGCTTGCTTCGATTTCCAAACTAAAGTTCCCTTTTAGTAAAGCTTCAACGTGTTAACTTTAATATGATTTTGACGCGTTTTCACATTTGCTATTAGTTTACTAATTGATTTTTAATGTTTGGTTTTGAGAACACCGAATGGTTCCTTATTAACACTTTGTTAGATTATCTTGCATATAATGGGAAGTATATATTTTCATAATGTATGAATCAAACAACTAATCCAATAATGATATTAATATAGTGTGAATAAAAAGGATTAAATGATTGTTGTTTGTCACGTGAGTAAGACTTTGTGCGTTATATTGATTATTATTTATTTTATATAATATGATTAGACGACGAAGGAGCTTGAGAACTTGTCGCCACGTGTAAGCAATGGGCTAGGATACCTTTGGACAGTGTCGCACAAAAAGGAGCGTGTCTTTGGAAAAGCAAGGTAAGGGAGTGGATATAGTGAGCATTGGTTTGTTCTAGGGAATAGGTTCAAATTAGTTCATAAGAGCTTGCTGGGATTTATATGTTTATTTTGGTGTTATTAAATCCCTAGGATTATGAAGGAATAGAGTAGTTTGATTTAATTAAAGAAATAAAAAGTAAACCTTGAGAATGCATAGAAATTGGTAGGTATTAATGCTAAATGCTCTTTATATTAAATGTTGATTGAATTGGTGAATATCTGTTAATGTGTGTATTGATCTAATTTGTGAGTTATTTGGAATATATGTGGATTTTACTTTTATGTGATAGTGCAAGTAATGTTGCCAATGATTCTAAGTGTGATAATTGTTTTGAATATAAATAAATGGAATTATAAAAATGATTAAAGTTGCAGCTATGATTGATCCTTGGGATACACCGACCCATTAGGTGCCCTGTTAGGTGCAAGTTACCCATTAGGCACAAGTTACCCAATCCAGGTGCAAGTTACCTATTAGGTCCCGTAAATGCCCGTTAGGCGGGGGTATCCAATGGATCAATCATGCTGCACAATATTAATAGTTTTGAAAAGAGAAATGTGAATGTGATGGTAAAAGAGCTGAGATGTTGCTTTTAGTCCTAATGGGTGTCAACCGTGGCCTAATAGGTGGAAAGTTACCTGGATTGGGTGAAAGTCCTAGTGGGTGTGAAATGCCTAACAGGTGCGCTAATCCCTAATGGTAAAGAAAAGATAAAACGATTTAAAAGATGATGAGATGTGTGTATGTTGTCCTCTGACCGTGAGGAGACATACGATGTTATTTGGGTATGTTAGCCTCTGATTGTGAGGTGACATACGGGGTATTTTTTCGAAAGAGTGTACGACTTATGGTTATGAGTTGAAAACTGATAATATGAGTAAGTGAAGGTAATGAAAATGGAAATAAAAGGATGAAAGGTGAAACAAAATGATAAGAAATGAGAAATATAACTGAAATCTGAAATGGATTGCCAAATTGTGAATGCATGATAATTGTCTGTGAATAAATTGTGCTATATGACCTAATTGATAATTGTGTCTGGCTTAGTGGGTAATTATGTCTAATGAGAAACTGCTTTCCTATTTCATGTGCAATGCTCACTCCCTTACTATCCTTTACAGGTACAGAGATTGAGATTGCACTATTACTGGCCGAGCAGGAGTGCACTCCACACCGTGGAGTGTAATTTAGTTTAGAGTGTAATATGGTCATTTTATTATAATTAATCTATTTTGGGTTTTTGAAATAATCTAATCACTGTAAGCCCGAGTTTGTTATACTTCGTTGTTAGGGCTGGTAAAGTTAATTATTATATTTAGAAGTTGAAATGTTTTTCTGGATTATACTGGTTTGACAGGTGAAAATTCTAAATTTTTGGGATGTCCGATAAATAGAGGAAACTCTGTCGAATTTTCATTAAGTTTTAAAACGAAATTTTCAAGTCCTAAGTAAAAATCAACTTAATTATTAGTAATTAAACTATATAATTGTGAGGGTGTTACACTATGGTATCAGAGCAGTTTTTCCTCGGCCTTGGAGTGTGGACTCACAACTCCTGTGGGTTACTCAACAAGCGAGTAACCAATAGATAGTTATATGTCTAAGTTAGTTAGATTGGGAATTATACTTTAGCGGACTTAGTATAACATCTCTTAGCTTATAGTTGAATTCTTAGTGTTTGTTCCGGACTTCGTAAAGTGCTCGAATCCAATATCCTTAACTATTGTATTGTCGCACTTGGAAAACATGTAATTGACAACACTAAGGGAAGTGAGAGATCCCAACGGGTTAGGGCATACTAGTTGCCACCCCAACGGGAAGGATCAACCCATAGGATTGCATCAAGTACACGAATTCCGAATGTGACAATTCACACCAAATAACTCAAATAAAATTCTCGTACAAGAGCAATATCAAGTTGTTCGTAGTATGAAAAAAAAATAAATAAAATTCAGCTAATGCGGAAATGATTTTACCCCCAATGGAATGCAAGGTTGGGCTTGATCATCCCAATGTGTGCATTTATTGGAAGGTGATATCACTATAGTTTCGGAGTACAAGAGTATAAGTCGATAACTAGGAATATCAAAAATTTACTTAAAGCAATCCGTCGTAGTTAATACCCTTTAATTTGAAATGCTCTCTAATTAGAGTGCACGATGGGATGACTAGAAGACAATCCCAAAAAAAAAAATCTTATAGATTTTCTTTTTCCTTTTCATGTTTCCAAATTATGCTCGGTGTCTCGAATCTGGAGAGTTGACTCTGCTTGTGTAAAACCTTGATAATTGCATGGCATCTTAAATCTTTCTGGATGAGTGGGATTCCGTGTGGCTTAAGCATAATTGAGAGAATAGTTTATCCTTCCTTTAGTCGCGTATCTGTTCCTGAAGGCAACATACTGTTATGACTTGATAAGTCGATCCCTAAATCTATATGTGGTTCATAATCCTTATCACCCCTTATAGGTCAAAAATCTGATTATTTGATAATTCTTTCAATTCCAAGTGAATCGTGATCGACATAGACTCGATTTGTCTCTTGCTAAGTTTAAAAACATGCTTGCTAGTTTGAAATATTCCAAGTAACATGAAATCATTTTCATGATTGGATGATCATGTTTGTTTTGATCATGCTTATTAATATTTTCAAAGAGATAACTCCCGAGACTCTATCCTTACTTCTTGTTAGAAACTGAAAACGACTCTTTTTATAACCTCTTGGCTTGTCTTATCCTTGGATTCAATTGATATTTTTCATTAGTCTATTATATTTGCCTCTCTAATGTGTAGTCAGAAAAGTCCCCTATCCTACCTAGAATAGTGTTGACAACCAAGAGAAATCTTAATTTCGCTCATTGTTACCCAAGGCGAACGTGCTATTGTCAAATTGACAACCCATGAGTCAATCGAATTGTCAGTGATGGTTTACCCTACGTTTTCCCTTGCCAGAATAGTTATTTTGTGCCTTGCGAAGAGTTTAACAAACTCGCGGAGTTCGATATCGGCATGAAATGCATATCTCAGCTTGCAAGTTAACTAAGACCCTTGTGCTACACGTAGTGCTTGTTTACAGTTACGTTTGTCTTAGTTTGTTGGAACAAACGTCAAGGATTCTCAAATTTGTGAACCTTGGTCCTACTCTAGAAATCCTAAACGGGAAATCAACCGAACTCATTGGTGTTAAAGAAAGAAGGTATAAGCATGAAACAACTTTGGGTCGAAGGAGTCGGTAATAGACTTGGGAGACAGCAAAGAGTATTGATCTAGGAGCGTCATAAGTGGGGGAGTGAACCCGGAAAGAGTTAGATATCATAGCTAGAGGCCCTCTTTAAGTGATGGTTCTCTATTCACTTGAACCAATCGGAATTTCGGGGACGAAATTCTCCTAAGTGGGGGAGAATTGTAACATCCCTAATTTTAGCCCTAGTATAATTATAATAATAAAAGATTTAGAATAATAATAATAACAATAATGAAGTTTAGAAATAGCAAATTAAGGTCCCTTTAGTACTACAAAGGTGTTAGGAAATATCAGAATTGGAACACTGTGATTTCTTTAACGTTATAAATTATAAGTTTGATTGAAGTAAATAATTTTTCCCTAGAATTTATCATTTAAGTGTTGGGTATTTTCCTAAAATGCATTATGTTAATTACGAAAATATATTTCATTACTTTTATGTTCTAAAGTAAATTCATTTAAAATAGTTATTCCATATAAAAATATACTTTATATGCTTTACTTTACTTTTGATATATTTTATATGGAAATATTTTATTTGAAATATTTATAAGTTTATTACTTTATGATTTTCATTCCGGTGTTTAAAAATTTATTATGGGTATTTTGGGTTTTAAAATAAAAGAATAATTAATATATGTGTAGGTATGTGTTGAGCAAGGAATTAAAAAAAAATATGAAGTGTGTATGTTGTTGGGGGCAAACAAAAACCCTATTCTTCTTCTCCCAATGTTCAGCCACCGTCCCCCTACCTCCATCCATAGTCTCCTTCAATCAGCCATTTCCTCTCTTCTCCACCGAAGCCATGGCCGCCGCTCGCTCTCTCACTCCTCCGCCGGCGCTCACGTTTTCCCCTTCCCCAGGTAGCGTCGCCGCTGCTTTGCGATCTCTCTCCCTCTAGTCGCGAATCGCGACCTCTTCTCCTTCTCAAATCGTCGCCTCCACTGCTCGAATATGGAACCACAACTCGTCTTCTCCCTTGGTCTCACCGCCGCCTCGCGACTTTCTTCTGGCAAGCACGAACAACCGCCACCGCCGCCGCCTCGTTGGTCCTCCTGCAGCCGCGGTTCAGATCGCGAATCATGCCCATGGAGCAGTCACGACACTCGCATCTCCTACCACCGGAGTCGGCTTCGGGTGCGGATCGAACCGCCAACCTTGCTCTTGCTGGGTGGCTGTGTTGATGGTTCATTTCAGACCCATTTGCGGTGAACCGGACATGGGTGAAGCCTGTGTGCTGAACCAATCCTCCCTTTGGTCCTTCAAAAGTTGATTGAGGGTAAACCCCTAATACCTTTTTAATTACTCTGCATTGTGTTTTAATAATATTAATATTATTTATAATAATATTGGTAATAATTAGTTTTGAAGTGTTATTGTTGTTTTAGGAAATAAATGGTATTTGGATTAAGTATTAATAAGTTCTGATTTTACTTTTTGTACTATTATTGATAACGATTTTGAGTAATTACTCTGAATAGTATAATACCGAGTTGACTGTTATGCCGAACGACGAGTTTTAAAAGTGTTTTGGTAAATTTGTTGGGTTCTTAAGTAATCAAGATGTAGTTTAGTTGGGTTGGATTATCCCTAAACTAAACAATACCCCGGTTAACTAGAAACCCGATATATTCGGCGTACGTTAATTCGGGATAAAATATTGAGCTTTAATTTCAAATTGAAAGGGGTTATAATTATCTGGACTTTGGAAATGTGATTTAGACGTGTTTTGAACAAAGAGCACTCTCTTTCAATTCGGAATTTATAGCGTTAAGTACATTAGGATTTGATGTTTTATGAATCGTCACTAAAACTACTTGACTTTAATGAATTTTTGACAATTATGTTGGTTTTGAAAGTTAATGTATTTTCAACAAAAGTTGTACTATCTTATTGAAGGGACAACGGTTTTAATTTCATTTGACTATGATTTATGAATTTTAAGTAAACGATTTCGAATTTGGCTTGCTTCGATTTCCAAACTAAAGTTCCCTTTTAGTAAAGCTTCAACGTGTTAACTTTAATATGATTTTGACGCGTTTTCACATTTGCTATTAGTTTACTAATTGATTTTTAATGTTTGGTTTTGAGAACACCGAATGGTTCCTTATTAACACTTTGTTAGATTATCTTGCATATAATGGGAAGTATATATTTTCATAATGTATGAATCAAACAACTAATCCAATAATGATATTAATATAGTGTGAATAAAAAGGATTAAATGATTGTTGTTTGTCACGTGAGTAAGACTTTGTGCGTTATATTGATTATTATTTATTTTATATAATATGATTAGACGACGAAGGAGCTTGAGAACTTGTCGCCACGTGTAAGCAATGGGCTAGGATACCTTTGGACAGTGTCGCACAAAAAGGAGCGTGTCTTTGGAAAAGCAAGGTAAGGGAGTGGATATAGTGAGCATTGGTTTGTTCTAGGGAATAGGTTCAAATTAGTTCATAAGAGCTTGCTAGGATTTATATGTTTATTTTGGTGTTATTAAATCCCTAGGATTATGAAGGAATATAGTAGTTTGATTTAATTAAAAAAATAAAAAGTAAACCTTGAGAAAGCATAGAAATTGGTAGGTATTAATGCTAAATGCTCTTTATATTAAATGTTGATTGAATTGGTGAATATCTGTTAATGTGTGTAATTGATCTAATTTGTGAGTTATTTGGAATATATGTGGATTTTACTTGTATGTGATAGTGCAAGTAATGTTGCCAATGATTCTAAGTGTGATAATTGTTTTGAATATAAATAAATGAAATTATAAAAATGATTAAAGTTGCAGCTATGATTGATCCTTGGGATACACCGACCCATTAGGTACCCAATCAAGGTGCAAGTTACCCATTAGGCACAAGTTACCCAATCTAGGTGCAAGTTACCTATTAGGTCTCGTAAATGCCCGTTAGGCGGGGGTATCCAATGGATCAATCATGCTGCACAATATTAATAGTTTTGAAAAGAGAAATGTGAATGTGATGGTAAAAGAGCTGAGATGTTGCTTTTAGTCCTAATGGGTGTCAACTGTGGCCTAATAGGTGGAAAGTTACCTGGATTGGGTGAAAGTCCTAGTGGGTGTGAAATGCCTAACAGGTGCGCTAATCCCTAATGGTAAAGAAAAGATAAAACGATTTAAAAGATGATGAGATGTGTGTATGTTGTCCTCTGACCGTGAGGAGACATACGAAGTTATTTGGGTATGTTAGCCTCTGATTGTGAGGTGACATACGGGGTATTTTTTCGAAAGAGTGTACGACTTATGGTTATGAGTTGAAAACTGATAATATGAGTAAGTGAAGGTAATGAAAATGGAAATAAAAGGATGAAAGGTGAAACAAAATGATAAGAAATGAGAAATATAACTGAAATCTGAAATGGATTGCCAAATTGTGAATGCATGATAATTGCCTGTGAATAAATTATGCTATATGACCTAATTGATAATTGTGTCTGGCTTAGTGGGTAATTATGTCTAATGAGAAACTGCTTTCCTATTTCATGTGCAATGCTCACTCCCTTACTATCCTTTACAGGTACAGAGATTGAGATTGCACTATTACTGGCCGAGCAGGAGTGCACTCCACACCGTGGAGTGTAATTTAGTTTAGAGTGTAATATGGTCATTTTATTATAATTAATCTATTTTGGGTTTTTGAAATAATCTAATCACTGTAAGCCCGAGTTTGTTATACGTCGTTGTTAGGGCTGGTAAAGTTAATTATTATATTTAGAAGTTGAAATGTTTTTCTGGATTATACTGGTTTGACAGGTGAAAATTCTAAATTTTTTGGATGTCCGATAAACAGAGGAAACTCTGTTGAATTTTCATTAAGTTTTAAAACGAAATTTTCAAGTCCTAAGTAAAAATCAACTTAATTATTAGTAATTAAACTATATAATTGTGAGGGTGTTACAAGTAGACCTTTTAAAAACAGAAATGAAATCAACCCAGAAAGGAAATAAATCATTTTCTGAATCAGATTGATTGTTTCACGATTTTCAATAACAATGAGGAGGTAATCGATTACCTTGGCCAGGGTAATCGATTATCTGCCTTCTGTGAAAAAAGATAATTTGAATTTTGAAAAAGTAACCGATTACTCTGCAAAAGTAATCGATTATTTTAATTGAAAATAATATTAAATGTATCAGACCTGAAAGTAATCGATTATTTTAAGAGAAGTAATCGATTATCTTCTTTCTGATCTCTCAGGTTACAAAGTTTATAGGAAGTAATCGATTATCTGAAAAAATTAATCGATTACCTTTACTTAAAAAAAACAGTTTTTCAAACAGATTTGTAACCAGAGGTTTTCGCAAAAGATTTTCACAAAGGTTTTCGAAAAATATGGTCTTCTCCTAAAGTTTTCATAAAAACACTTTCTTTTCCAAGTTCTTAAAATATGCAGCCTCGAGTACCTAGATATCATTGATTTACAAACAGTCCTAAGAGATAAACAATAAGCACAGGACACACTAAGCTTGAAACAACCAAACACAATATCATCATCCAATGTTTAACCTGTCACGTGAATTGACATCATCAATATATCGCTTGGTATTGTCATCATCAAAACATCATGGGGAACACATGAACTTCAACACTAAGTAATTGATTACCACGACTCAGATTAGCCAGCAGTAAGGCGGTTTCAGAACGAATGGCTGAGATTTCACACGATTTAAGCCACAATGTTGCACAAAAATCACCTAGACACTGTGCCTAATTGAAAGGGACATTTGGGGAGTGATTAATTTAAATAAATTGAGAGTTATACTCCCTCCAACACTCAAGAACAAACGAAACTCTCTGAAAATCGTGTTTTTCTGGTGTGAACTTTCCTCAATTCGTTCTCCCAGTTTCAAGTCTCAAACCCTTAGAAATCATATACCAAATTAAAGCTTGTTCAACCCTCTTCAATTTGGTACCAAGTTTGCTTGATTTGGTGGAGTGTGGAGAAAGATACAACCCTGCAAAGTTTGGTGTTTGAGTTTGAAATCTGAATTTCAGATTCGGGAAGCCTTGTTTTTTGATTCGTGTGGTAAGCTCGAGCATCCTTTGAGCTTCAAACTTGTTTGATTTTCAAGATAACATGTCCTAGTTTTGATTCTAATCCTTGATTAGGAATTATTATGCCTTATTCTTGGTGATCAACACTAATTTTTTTGTCTTATTGGAAAACTTTAGATGTAAATTAGAATTAAGTCGTCCGATCTTTATACCAATTCAAATTTGTTGAAATTGCCAAAGTTATAAATATCAGTCACCAGACCAACATATGATGCCCTGGTTCAATTCTCAGTAGCTACCAGCTAACATAAATGGATGGGGTTTGTGTCCCTTAAGCATATGGTCACGGGTCTATCTCTGACTCATGTGAATGGAAAGTGTCTAGGATAGGAGCGTCACTCCTGAAAGGGTCCAATCGATGTGCGAACAAATCAATAACCTAGTTGTGCGGGTGAATAGCGTGGGTTTAAAAAAAACCAACATATAAGAACGTCAATTAAAAAGAGGCATATGCTACAAGTTGGGCCGAAGTATAGACAATATTTGGTTAACTATAGAATCTTAATTTGGGCCGAACACTGTGAATAATTGAATATATACATTGAATTTTGGTTTTGAGTAGTAGTCTACAAATCCCGGTCTTTAGGCCCCAAACCCCTTTTTTTTCGATGGGGTTCTATCGGAATATTTTCCGATATCCCCTTGTCGGAAAAATACATTTTCCGACTTTAAAAATGAATTTTTTTAATAAGAAAGTATTCGGAAAAAATGCATTTTTCAACTCGGGGGTATCGAAAAATATTTCGACAAAACCCCATCGAAAAAAAGGGTTTGGGGACTAAAAACGGGGTTTGGGAACTAAAACTCTTTGGTTTTTGTCCTGTTTTTTAAGAATTTTAACTTTTGGCCCCATAATCAAATTTTTAGCTTCTAATTTTTATGATAAAGACTAAAATACCCTCAACATTAAATAGTTTCTGATTTTGGGGTGTTAGAAACAAAAAAAAAAAAGACTTCCAACACATCCATATGTCTAAAATATATTCCAACTTACTGTTATCGAAAGTGCTAATTTTTATATTTCCGATACTGGTAAGTCAAAAGTACATATATTGAGCTGAAATTCTTGAAATAGTTAAGGTGTATATAATGAGCTAGATCTATGATATACAATATTCAATAAAATGGTTGCTATGTTTAATTTGGTACTATTATATTATGATTAGTCTATGTTAAAATCATATGGTGATTTTATTCGCCTTTTACTTGCAGCAATGTTGGAACAGGCACAACTACATCCACAACCCCAACAACCACTACACTAGGCACATGACCTTCCACTCTAACACCACCAACCGGTACTACACCTGTTAGTACATCTCCAGGCACAACCACAGGGACAGGCATGGGAATTGGCACAACCATGGGTAGTCCTAATGTATGTGTTTGGATTAAGTCCAACATGTAGCCTAGTATATACACTAAAATTGTTTCAAGAACTTTTGCTTAGTATATGCACTTTCAACTAACTAGTGTTGAAAGTGTAAAAATTTGTATTTCCGATATAAGTGAGTTGGAACGTATTTTTGATATGGATGTGCCGAAAATGTATTTTTTTGGTTTTCAACACCCGAATTCGGAAACTATTTAACGCTGAGAATATTTTAGTTTTTTCCACGAAGAAGGAGGGATAAAAAAATTCGATTATGTGGGAAAAAATGGTGTTTCTTTTTTGTCACTAGGTGGTAGTTGGCAGCAATAGATGCATTGACAATACTTTAAGAAAGTTATTGGTAAATTGCTTATCAGTAACTAGTACATCCCCAAAGACACATAAATTTATTACACTTTATTTCCGATACTTCTTTATTCCTATTTATTTGTCTCATTAAAAAAACATCATTTACAAAAATGTTTTTTCTATATATCCCTCTTACTTGCATGAGTCTTTTTAAGGGGAATTGATATTTCTAGCTTTTAACGAGAGTAAGTCAAGAAAAAAAGTTAAATGCCTCATAGAAAGTGTAAACTGTAACAGCCCGATTTTCGCAAACCAAAATAGTTGAATTTTATTTACTAAAGTTGCAAAAATGAGGCCAATTTTTTTTTCTTAAAGCATTGTTGAAGTGCTTAGACTACATTATTGAAAAATCTCTTTAAGTTCTTCAATCCATCTTTTCAAAAACCGAGTGTTACTAAAATCAAACTTATTCGCTTAAGTCTTCAAAATAATTTATCAAGGAGAATAGTTTGACTTCAATTCAAAAGGATTCTTTCCATTACATAAAAAGAGTCATTAAACCTTTCTCACAAAAATCATAAGAGTAGGGCAAGAGTCAATTTACTTCAATAGTTCAGCACTTAAGTAATCCTTAAATTCCAAGCACTCACAACAACCTAAGCTAACTACACTATCCCTAAACTTTCATATTGGAAGCAAGTGGGTGTAGCTTCTTCTCCTTCTTACGTTCTATCTTTGTTCTCGAGGATGACGTCGCTTGGGTAGTTGACTCCTCATTGTTGTTGGACTTTCGAACCACACCGTTTGTCACAGTAAAATTCTTCTACTCCTCATATTGGACCTTCTCTTCGAAACTCTGAAATTCTCGTACATTGACTTGCCCCATATATGGCTCCAGATTGACCCCGCTCAGTTGATGCTCCGGGTCCGGGATCACGATCTCCGTGTAGCCGGTCCATGCCCAGCCGTTTGGGGTATGCTTCCACCCTCTTCCATACTTGTTCCACATAGTGATTTCCATGCAATACTTTATATGCCCGTTGAGACACCAGTGGCACCGATATACCAACGAACAGGAGAGAGTAAGCGATCCGAACGACGAATCGTCGACGGTGTGGAATTACAATAGGCAAATATAATAGGACCACACAAGCACACAATCCAACACACAGGTACACAACAATCAAGTATTTTATCAATAGGGTCATCATTAGTATCTTTCATTATCTTATCAATTTCTCTTACTTCTTATGCACATTCTTTTCCTTTCTCTCTCTTTTCTTTTCTTTTCATGACTTTACTTCACTTTTCATCTAGACTTCACAATCCTCAATGATCAGGGAATTTTAAGATTTCATCAAGGTATTCATTTCGTTTTCGACTATCACACACGTCTACATCTCCTCGGTCATCCACCCAACCTAGTCGGAAGCAAACAGGAGTACAGGACCTTTATCGTGCGGGCACGACAGCTGTCAACACATATGGTCCCAGACCAGGAGGACTCAGCCTCAATCAATAATATCAATAAACATTCATGGCTCACTGCCTCGCAGTGGCAAACAAGATGCCCCACTCCAGTCCCTCTCACTGTTCTCGATTTGCAATCTAGGGGGCGACAGTATGTTTCTAGTGGGCCCGCAGAACTTACCACGGCATTAGACCCAGTCCCCACCACGTTAGTGCGCCACTTGTGGAGTTCGTTCTGCCTAGAAACATACTCTAGACTTCTTGACGTTTCACCGTCATCGTCCTCCCCTAATGCAATCTCGTCCTAAGTATCCGCAGATACTTATCGTTTCTTCCTCTCCACTACTTCGCACTCTCATACCTCACCGCGTATGTCTTTTAAGTCTTTTATCTTTTTTTTTATTAATCCTAAGGTCGGCCCGTCCTTCGTGCAACCCTTCAACGAGTCCCGACCACTAACTTTGCACAACTTTCTCATCATCACATCTCACGTAGCACAGAGCTGGGATCAAATCATTGAACACTCGACTGATATCTCATCTTCCAAATTACAAATCACCATCCCTCTCAACAACCTCATTTCACAACATTTTCTCAAAAATCTAGTTTCACAATGGCTCAAATCTCTTGTCAAAGACTTTCTTAAAAATTTCCCTTCACAGAGTTTCTAAAATCTCTTTTCACAACCTTTCACAAAATTTCCTTTCAAAAACTTTCCTGAAAATACTCTTTATAATATTTCTCAAAAATCTTCTTTCAAAACATTTTCAAAAGTATTTCTTTTCACAAACTCTTTTCTAAAAATATCTTTTCACCATCCTCCACAAAATCTCTTTTCAAAAATCTTTTCAAAAAGCTCTTTTCAAAAACCCTTTTCAAAAATCTTTCCAGAAATATTTCTTTTCACAAACCCTGTTTCAAAAAAACCTCCTTTCGAAAACCTTTTTCCAAACTCCAACTTCTGCTGGGCGCAAGTGGAGGAGCAAACTCAACTCAACACTAGTCCCAGGCCAAAACCAAAAGCAAAGGAGCCAAGCTCCCCTCAAATCACATCATCATCACTCTTCCCAGCTCTGGCTCGTTCTCAACATTATCATTTCATTCTTTCCCCCAATCTCAATTCTCTTTCTCCTTCCCTTCCAAATCCATTTCATATCTCTTAACATTCTTACTTGCTCTTCTTTTCTTTACTTCCATTAACTCTCTTATTTCTTTTCTATGTCAGGACGTAACAGACGTCCATCAGGGTATTACTTATTTTAATCAACAGTAACTAGTATCATTAAACATAATTAAAGCAGTAAACATAACATACGGCCAGTCACACAAACATCACCCAATCATCAATGTGGTCATTGTCACCTTCATATAAGTGGCCACACAATCAAACAATTGCCACTTATATTACTGACTCCGAATCTTTGAGATGATACGGAACGTCCTAATATATCACCTAAACACCACAGTGTCTTAGGATAGCTTCTCTCTCACCTGAGGTCCAGCAATTAATTGCGTACCGTCACCTCGGATCTTCTCTGCTGCCAGCTGCCCCAATCCCTTGTCTTTAAGATTTCCTCGTACTAGATAAAATACACTTACGTTATTATCTTGTATTAAGAAAATCTTTTCTTAATTCGTGACATGTTTTGTTCTTAGCCGAAAGACTTAGAGCGCCGTTGTTTTATCAAAACAATTCCTAGGTTTTCCAGTACTTTAAATATTTTAAAGCCATTTGAAAATATTTAATAAAATGGTTTAAGTCATTTGGTTTGGTCGCTGGTCCGAGTTGGACAGCACCTAAAACACGTTTGAAAACACCGAAAAATTCACCGTTTTCACTCCGGCTTTTTCTTAAATTAATTAAGACTTGAAAACCATACTTTAAATCGTGTGAATGCACTTTTATATTTAAGGAACAACTTTAAATAAATTCTGGACAGCAAGAAACACTTCACAAAATCACTTTTAAATTAAAATCCAAACACTTGATTATTTTCTAAACACCTTCATTTTCATACAACACAAACACTTAGTCACACACATATACTCGCAACCGAATCAAACCAAAGATATAACTCAGGCACAACAATTCAATCGATCACTATATAAATTTATTTTCATGCAACAACACTCTCTAGACTCATTCACACTACATGGCCGGATGCCCTCAAAGAAACAAGTTAGAGATTACAAATCTAAATCACACAACTAGCTTAATCCATTTCAAGTGTTCAAATAAAATTCCATTTTCAATTAATTAAACCATCTTAGATACTCTTATTATTATACACCGAAAAGAAAACGATTTAATATTTCAAATCAAAGCTTGTTCATCATCAAAACACAAGATAAAGAAATTATTTCTCCCTTTTCAATTATACAACCGTGAGCTTCTCTTAGAAGATTAACAAACTTTAGTTTATCTTATTAATTTAATTAATTTACCAAATCAAATATAGTTTTCTTCATCTTGTTAACCAAAACCGAATTGAGATAGTTACCATATAATTTCAAACAAATCAATTTAACAAAATTTTACAAGACACACTTATTATTTTTGTGTCACTTTATTGAAAAAGAATCTAGCCTACTAAACCTAGCTAGGCCGAATCATCATCATGACAAAATAAGGTTTTTGATGCACTTTTTCAACATGCAAAGCCTTAAAGTTACCAAATCAACTCATGCACTTCAAACACATGGTTTTGGAAAATACCACTCCCCTTTTTAAGCACAAAACCGTGACCTACTAGTCACTTCAATACGTTTTCATTTTCATTGCACTTTTCAAAATCATGTAAATCAAAGGGAATAACATGCATGAACCTTTTATGAAAACAAATCATGATTTCTTTGATTTTCAAGGCTTAACCAAAACCCTTTTAACAAAACCAAGAGGAAAAACTTAAATCTTCAACTTTCAAACACACATCAACTTAGATCAAAGAAAAATCATTTTACAAAAGTTGTTTTCCTTTGTTTTCTCATCATAACCGTGACATGCAAGCAAGGATCAAGACTTTTGAGTAAAAAGAAATCACATACAAAACTTCAAAATCAAAGTCATTGAAAATCAAGGTAAGAATCACAACTTTTTCAAGATTAAAACAATAGATCAAAGCCCTTTTTTGAAAGAAAACCAAGGATCAAAGCTTAGAAAAATCAAAGTTAAAACCAAAGCATTTGAACCACTTAGATCACCTTTGACAAACATCAAATCAACATGCATGAACTCAAAACAAAATAAAAATCAACACAACTTAAACTTCTAGTCATGGCCGAATTATAATGTCCATGGTTTAAGGTTCTACAAATTTATTGGGCTCTTGAAACTCAAGATCAAAGCTTAATAGGCACTTACAAACATAGATCTACAAGAAAATTAGACATGCAACAACAAAGGAACTTTACAAGACTTTGAAAAATGAAAACTACCCTAACACTCTTTGATCTTCGAACAACTAAGGAAAAGAGAAGATCTTCAACCTTCTTCACTTAATCTTCAAGAAATCCTAAGGCTTGGGCTTGATCTTCTTCTCCTTCTCCTCTTGAAGGCTCACGGGTTCTCTCTCTCTCTAAGTCTCTCTATTTCTTTCTAAGAGTTTGATGACACTCTTATAATTGTGTTTTGGTTTAGAAGTGAAATGTAAAGGAAATGAATGGAAGGAACTACGGTCATGGGCCTATATAGACAACCAAGCATTTCCCTTTTTGCCCTTAAAGGAATTCGGCCAAAGAGTGTTGCTTCAAGGGTAATTTTGGCATCATCAAAACTTGCATGGCTCAAGCCAAGCCATGAGACAAACGATAGTAGAATTAGGCTTAATCCTCCTTCCTATTGGTTGGTCAAACTCTTAACCAAGCTTTACACTAAACTAAACCTAGGTGCTATTAGGCTACTAACCTAGGGTGCAAGAAAGTCAAAATTTGCATCATATATGCACCTACACACTCACACCTCCTTGCGCCACATGCACACACCCATGCACACACACACGTTGCATACACATTCACACACACATAAACTCATGCTATTTATACATACACATACACGTACCACAAATATATATATATATATATATACACATACATGTTCATACATTATCTCTTGATTTCTTACTTAATTCTATTTTTAGGACATTTAATCACCACTTCACCTAGTAATTTAAATATTTCAAGGAATCACATAAACACAATCACACCTTAAACACATGTCAACCAACACACATATAGATATACATATATTTAGAAAACAATCTCTTTCTCATAAAAATACTCTTCTTTATAAATCACCTTTTCTTTAAGGTATAAAAAAATGTCTAACATATAATTATTTCTCTAAACTTACTTTAAAACTCATGACATCATTTTATGAAAACTCTTTCTTTAAAGTTACCCTTTACCTTAAAAACGTTAATTTAGGAAATTTGTTTAAGAGAATATTCTTTCAAAAACATTATTTTTTTTTAAAAATAATTCTCTTTAATATTTTAATTCAGTACGAGGAATTTGCGGGGTGTTACATTCTCCCCAACTTAAAGATTTCTCGTCCCCGAGAAATACGTTGTGGATTGGGCAACAGGGCACACAATTCTCACGTCACTTGATTCTCATAGGAATATTCTCGTTCATTCTGATGTTCCTCGTTGACTGCTTCCAGGTGGAGAGATTCCATTCGTACCGTCACTTGCGTGTCGAGTCGGGTTAAGTCCAACGGGCTAACCGAAGAAGATGTCGTTCCTTGAGCTGATTGTCGTCATAAAAGTCCAACCATAGGTACCGACTTAGGGGGGATTCAAGCAAACAAATATTCATACGTCTCCAAAAGCATAGGGTTTCACCTAAAGTCCTTAAATATTCACTATTTTCTACAACTCGGGTTCCTGTTACCTCACAATAATTACTCCTTTCTTCCGTTCTCCTTCTAACTTTAAGGGTTTCGTCTGTCATTATTCCTCTATCTTAAGGGGGCTCTATTATAATCTAAGCTTACTTACTTCCTTAGATTCATCCTAAACATCAATCAAACTCATCACCCCTGATCATCTAAACCTCTAGTTAGGGTAAAAGGTAGTTCTAATCCTCAAATCTTCCTTAAATTTCCTCTAAAGACCGGTAACATGCGCCCCTTTTTCTCCTTGTGACTCCCCAACTTTGATCAAACTTATCACTAAATTCACTATTTCGTTCTGTTCTTAATCAACTTGACCCACTAATTCCTCATTAATATTTCAAACCTAAACTATCTGGGTAACTATGGCATTTTCAATCTTGTAGATCAAGCTAATAAATTTGGGAAAAGATGGGTAGAGTTACTGTTTGGTAGTAAAGCGGATGAAGAAAGGTCTCGGTTTTCAATAACAAGGACTGTCTTTGTTGAAGCAATTCAACAAACACTGAGATTCAGGGATATCAATCTATATCTTAAAGGTAATAGCTAGTCTGGTATAAGAAGGTAAGATAAGGGTAACAAACTTAAGTCTAACAAGCACTAATAAAATATAGAAGGGGATGGGTTCTTAATCTGAGAATTCATTTACTGTCTACTTTCCCCCAACTACAGAACCAACAGATTCCTTAAACTAGTGCAGTAGGCACTAAGCCACAAGCAAAAGCTCTTAGCCTAGAAAGACGAGTACTTGATCTTATACTTCTACCCTTATGCTAGCACACAGACAACACACAGAGTCACACAAACAAAGCATGTAAGCCCAAGCTTAAGGCCACTAAGGATTACCATAAGCTCTGATACCATTATGTAATAGCCCGATTTTCGCAAACCAAAATAGTTGACTTTTATTTACTAAAGTTGCAAAAATGAGGCCAATTTTTTTTTTCTAAAAGCATTGTTGAAGTGCTTAGACTACATTATTGAAAAATCTCTTTAAGTTCTTCAATCCATCTTTTCAAAAACCGAGTGTTACTAAAATCAAACTTATTCGCTTAAGTCTTCAAAAACATTTATCAAGGAGAATAGTTTGACTTCAATTCAAAAGGGTTCTTTCCATTACATAAAAAGAGTCATTAAACCTTTCTCACAAAAATCATAAGAGTAGGGCAAGAGTCAAGTTACTTCAATAGTTCAGCACTTAAGTAATCCTTAAATTCCAAGCACTCACAACAACCTAAGCTAACTACACTATCCCTAAACTTTCATATTGGAAGCAAGTGGGTGTAGCTTCTTCTCCTTCTTACGTTCTATCTTTGTTCTCGAGGATGACGTCGCTTGGGTAGTTGACTCCTCATTGTTTTTGGACTTTCGAACCACACCGTTTGTCACAGTAAAATTCTTCTACTCCTCATATTGGACCTTCTCTTCGAAACTCTGAAATTCTCGTACATTGACTTGCCCCAGATATGGCTCCAGATTGACCCCGCTCAGTTGATGCTCCGGGTCCGGGATCACGATATCCGTGTAGCCGGTCCATGCCCAGCCGTTTGGGGTATGCTTCCATCCTCTTCCATACTTGTTCCACATAGTGATTTCCATGCAATACTCTATCTGCCCGTTGAGACACCAGTGGCACCGATATACCAACGAACAGGAGAGAGTAAGCGATCCGAACGACGAATCATCGACGGTGTGGAATTACGATAGGCAAAAATAATAGGACCACACAAGCACACAATCCAACACACAGGTACACAACAATCAAGTATTTTATCAATAGGGTTATCATTAGTATCTTTCATTATCTTATCAATTTCTCTTACTTCTTATGCACATTCTTTTCCTTTCTCTCTCTTTTCTTTTCTTTTCATGACTTTACTTCACTTTTCATCTAGACTTCACAATCCTCAATGATCGGGGAATTTTAAGATTTCATCAAGGTATTCATTTCGTTTTCGGCTATCGCACACGTCTACATCTCCTCGGTAATCCACCCAACCTAGTCGGAAGCAAACAGGAGTACAGGACCTTTACCATGCAGGCACGACAGCTGTCAATACATATGGTCCCAGACCAGGAGGACTCAGCCTCAATCAACTGCCTCGCAGTGGCAAACAAGATGCCCCACTCCAGTCCTTCTCACTGTTCTCGATTTGCAATCTAGGGGGCGACAGTATGTTTCTACTGGGCCCGCAGAACTTGCCACGGCATTAGACCCAGTCCCCACCACGTTAGTGCGCCACTTGTGGAGTTCGTTCTGCCTAGAAACATACTCTAGACTTCTTGACGTTTCACCGTCATCGTCCTCCCCTAATGCAATCTCGTCCTAAGTATCCGCAGATACTTATCGTTTCTTCCTCTCCACTACTTCGCACTCTCATACCTCACCGCGTATGTCTTTTAAGTCTTTTATCTTTTTTTTGATTAATCCTAAGGTCGGCCCGTCCTTCGTGCAACCCTTCAACGAGTCCCGACCACTAACTTTGCACAACTTTCTCATCACATCTCACGTAGCACACAGCTGGGATCAAATCATTGAACACTCGACTGATATCTCATCTTCCAAATTACAAATCACCATCCCTCTCAACAACCTCATTTCACAACATTTTCTCAAAAATCTAGTTTCACAACGGCTCAAATCTCTTTTCAAAGACTTTCTTAAAAATCTCCCTTCACAGAGTTTCTAAAATCTCTTTTCACAACCTTTCACAAAATTTCCTTTCAAAAACTTTCCTGAAAATACTCTTTATAATATTCCTCAAAAATCTTCTTTCAAAACATTTTCAAAAGTATTTCTTTTCACAAACTCTTTTCTAAAAATATATTTTCACCATCCACCACAAAATCTCTTTTCAAAAATCTTTTCAAAAAGCTCTTTTCAAAAACCCTTTTCAAAAATCTTTCCAGAAATATTTCCTTTCACAAACCCTGTTTCAGAAAAACCTCCTTTCGAAAACCTTTTTCCAAACTCCAACTTCTGCTGGGCGCAAGTGGAGGAGCAAGCTCAACTCAACACTAGTCCCAGGCCAAAACCAAAAGCAAAGGAGCCAAGCTCCCCTCAAATCACATCATCATCACTCTTCCCAGCTCTGGCTCGTTCTCAACATTATCATTTCATTCTTTCCCCCAATCTCAATTCTCTTTCTCCTTCCCTTCCAAATCCATTTCATATCTCTTAACATTCTTACTTGCTCTTCTTTTCTTTACTTCCATTAACTCTCTTATTTCTTTTCTATGTCAGGACGTAACAGACGTCCATCAGGGTATTACTTATTTTAATCAACAGTAACTAGTATCATTAAACATAATTAAAGCAGTAAACATAACATACGGCCAGTCACACAAACATCACCCAATCATCAATGTGGTCATTGTCACCTTCATATAAGTGGCCACACAATCAAACAATTGCCACTTATATTACTGACTCCGAATCTTTGAGATGATACGGAACGTCCTAATATATCACCTAAACACCACAGTGTCTTAGGATAGCTTCTCTCTCACCTGAGGTCCAGCAATTAATTGCGTACCGTCACCTCGGATCTTCTCTGCTGCCAGCTGCCCCAATCCCTTGTCTTTAAGATTTCCTCGTACTAGATAAAATACACTTACGTTATTATCTTGTATTAAGAAAATCTTTTCTTAATTCGTGACATGTTTTGTTCTTAGCCGAAAGACTTAGAGCGCCGTTGTTTTATCAAAACAATTCCTAGGTTTTCCAGTACTTTAAATATTTTAAAGCCATTTGAAAACATTTAATAAAATGGTTTAAGTCATTTGGTTTGGTCGCTGGTCCAAGTTGGACAGCACCTAAAACACGTTTGAAAACACCGAAAAATTCACCGTTTTCACTCCGGCTTTTTCTTAAATTAATTAAGACTTGAAAACCATACTTTATATCGTGTGAATACACTTTTATATTTAAGGAACAACTTTAAATAAATTCTGGACAGCAAGAAACACTTCACAAAATCACTTTTAAATAAAAATCCAAACACTTGATTTTTTTCTAAACACCTTCATTTTCATACAACACAAACACTTAGTCACACACATATACTCGCAACCGAATCAAACCAAAGATATAACTCAGGCACAACAATTCAATCGATCACTATATAAATTTATTTTCATGCAACAACACTCTCTAGACTCATTCACACTACATGGCCGGATGCCCTCAAAGAAACAAGTTAGAGATTACAAATCTTAAACACACAACTAGCTTAATCCATTTCAAGTGTTCAAATAAAATTCCATTTTCAATTAATTAAACCATCTTAGATACTCTTATTATTATAGACCGAAAAGAAAACGATTTAATATTTCAAATCAAAGCTTGTTCATCATCAAAACACAAGATAAAGAAAATATTTCTCCCTTTTCAATTATACAACCGTGAGCTTCTCTTAGAAGATTAACAAACTTTAGTTTATCTTCTTAATTTAATTAATTTACCAAATCAAATATAGTTTTCTTCATCTTGTTAACCAAAACCGAATTGAGATAGTTACCATATAATTTCAAACAAATCAATTTAACAAAATTTTACAAGACACACTTATTATTTTTGTGTCACTTTATTGAAAAAGAATCTAGCCTACTAAACCTAGCTAGGCCGAATCATCATCATGGCAAAATAAGGTTTTTGATGCACTTTTTCAACATGCAAAGCCTTAAAGTTACCAAATCAACTCATGCACTTCAAACACATGGTTTTGGAAAATACCACTCCCCTTTTTAAGCACAAACCGTGACCTACTAGTCACTTCAATACGTTTTCATTTTCATTGCACTTTTCAAAATCATGTAAATCAAAGGGAATAACATGCATGAACCTTTTATGAAAACAAATCATGATTTCTTTGATTTTCAAGGCTTAACCGAAACCCTTTTAACAAAACCAAGAGGAAAAACTTAAATCTTCAACTTTCAAAAACACATCAACTTAGATCAAAGAAAAATCATTTTACAAAAGTTGTTTTCCTTTGTTTTCTCATCATAACCGTGACATGCAAGCAAGGATCAAGACTTTTGAGTAAAAAGAAATCACATACAAAACTTCAAAATCAAAGTCATTGAAAATCAAGGTAAGAATCACAACTTTTTCAAGATTAAAACAATAGATCAAAGCCCTTTTTTGAAAGAAAACCAAGGATCAAAGCTTAGAAAAATCAAAGTTAAAACCAAAGCATTTGAACCACTTAGATCACCTTTGACAAACATTAAATCAACATGCATGAACTCAAAACAAAATAAAAATCAACACAACTTAAACTTCTAGTCATGGCCGAATTATAATGTCCATGGTTTAAGGTTCTACAAATTTATTTGGCTCTTGAAACTCAAGATCAAAGCTTAATAGGCACTTACAAACATAGATCTACAAGAAAATTAGACATGCAACAACAAAGGAACTTTACAAGACTTTGAAAAATGAAAACTACCCTAACACTCTTTGATCTTCGAACAACTAAGGAAAAGAGAAGATCTTCAATCTTCTTCACTTAATCTTCAAGAAATCCTAAGGCTTGGGCTTGATCTTCTTCTCCTTCTCCTCTTGAAGGCTCACAGGTTCTCTCTCTCTCTCTAAGTCTCTCTATTTCTTTCTAAGAGTTTGATGACACTCTTAGAATTGTGTTTTGGTTTAGAAGTGAAATGTAAAGGAAATGAATGGAAGGAACTACGGTCATGGGCCTATATAGACAACCAAGCATTTCCCTTTTTGCCCTTAAAGGAATTCGGCCAAAGAGTGTTGCTTCAAGGGTAATTTTGGCATCATTAAAGCTTGCATGGCTCAAGCCAAGCCATGAGACAAACGATAGTAGAATTAGGCTTAATCCTCCTTCCTATTGGTTGGTCAAACTCTTAACCAAGCTTTACACTAAACTAAACCTAGGTGCTATTAGGCTACTAACCTAGGGTGCAAGAAAGTCAAAATTTGCATCATATATGCACCTACACACTCACACCTCCTTGCGCCACATGCACACACCCATGCACACACACACACGTTGCATACACATTCACACACACATAGACTCATGCTATTTATACATACACATACACGTACTGTTGGAAACCAACAAGCGGCTCAATATAGTCTAGAGGGGGGTGAATAGAATATTGAAGCCTTATTACAGATTTTTCGTCCACCTAAGAGAATGGTTTTATGAAAATAAATTTTCTTAACAATTCAAGTCAGATTACTCGAGTAACTCAAGTCTTCACTCGAGTAATACGCAAGCAAAAATAATTTCACTCGAGTATTCAGCAAATCACTCGAGTATTACGAAAGCAAATTTTAAATCACTCGAGTAACAGAAAACCTACTCGAGTAATGTTCATAAACTGAAAGCAGATTACTCGAGTGACAAGAACTTTACTCGAGTAAACTGGGTAAAATTCAATTAAAACTCAGTTTTCAATGAGTTCTTCAAGAATAACAATGCTATGATAATTCAACAAATTATGAATGATTAATATGAACAATTTCAAGTAATATTAACAAGCAATTTTAGATCAATTATGTTGAATTAAGAAAACCCCAATCCTAACCTAAAAATGCAATTGTTAATGAATAAATGCAATACAAGGAATGAAAATAAAAGAGACACAAGGATTTATCCTGGTTCACTTTCACCCACTTGAAAGCTACTCCAGTCCCCCCTTGAATCAAGAGAGATTCTTCACTAGAAATCTTCAAATGTAGAATTTACAATGTTTTAAGATGCAACTAGATTCTTAGTTCTCCTATCTTAAAACCCAACACAAAGTGTGTACCAAACACTTTGATCTAATCTACCCCTTTTGAGTATTCTAGATTTCCTTGCTAATTGATTGAAGATGCTTCCAACCAATCCTCTTTTCTTGCTTTGATTTGATCCTCAAAGTCTTCCTTGTGAGATTCTTCACTTGTGTTGAAACTTCAATGATGCAATCATAAATTGCAAATCTTCAACAACCACTAAGAACAAAAATTATGATCTCAAGAATATTTGAACAATGAAAGAAATAAAGTGAAGAATGAAAAGTTCTTTGTTGAATCTTGATAGCTCTTGAAAGATGTAAAAATAGCTCTTGAAAGTGTATAGAAAATTGTAAGAATGAATATCTATATCTAGGAAAGAGAAAATTAAGTCCTTTTATAATTTTCCAAATACTGATTGAATTACTCGAGTAAACCATATAACATTACTCAATTAAAACATGTCAGATTAAGTTACTCGAGTGATGTGTAACCCATTACTCGATTAACCTGTCATGACATAAATTACTCGAGTGAACCAATACTCATTACTCGAGTGAACTGATCAGAATCTGAATAAAAACAAGGTTTTTCTAAAAGGATTTTCACAAAACTTTTAATAGAGCTATTTAATCAAGATTTAAAATATCTTCACTCTTAATCAAACATTATTTAAATATTCTTAAAATCACCTAAGCTACCCACACCAATGAGATGCATTGCATAAAAATAAAGATTACATTGAAATAGAATTAATAAAAATCCTAATTCTAATCTTCATGTGGTGTAGCTTGCTTGTTGCCAATGTTGTTGCTTGGAGAGAGATTGTTAGCATCAAAACATGAGAATCCTACACGTACCACAAATATATATATATATATATATATATATATATATATATACACATACATGTTCATACATTATCTCTTGATTTCTTACTTAATTCTATTTTTAGGACATTTAATCACCACTTCACCTAGTAATTTAAATATTTCAAGGAATCACATAAACACAATCACACCTTAAACACATGTCAACCAACACACATATAGATATACATATATTTAGAAAACAATCTCTTTCTCATAAAAATACTCTTCTTTATAAATCACCTTTTCTTTAAGGTATAAAAAAATGTCTAACATATAATTATTTCTCTAAACTTACTTTAAAACTCATGACATCATTTTATGAAAACTCTTTCTTTAAAGTTACCCTTTACCTTAAAAACGTTAATTTAGGAAATTTGTTTAAGAGAATATTCTTTCAAAAACATTATTTTTTTGTAAATAATTCTCTTTAGTATTTTAATTCAGTACGAGAAATTTGCGGGGTGTTACATAAAGTGACTCAAAATTTTTTACAAAATTTTTTAAAAGACAAGTATTTATTTTTCGGATGCAAAATATCCTTATAAAGCTTATTAACATTAGCCTTACGATTGAGGCTATCAAAATACTTTCAAAATTATCTCAATAATTATCATTAATGAAACTATAGAAAATATTGACTAAACATTAGAGTCCTAATAATAATTATAGTGATAATTATGGGTCAAATGGATTTACATTTAAAACTGGAGGGAGTATAATTAATTTTTAATGTTGGTATAATAGCTCAATATAATTTCTAATTCCCTTACCTTCCTTCTACACTTCAGCTCGTATATAAATGGAGTGACCATTTTAAAATGGAAATTACCCAAAATTAATCAAAATGGAAACCTCTCTACTAATTTTCCAACCTGACAATGAGATTGTTCATGGCCATGTTTACGCAATTCATGTTGGTAGACTATTTAGCTTGGAATATACGCACATCATTGGTGGATTGCTATGCAGTATGCACAAATCAGCTCATGGAGTGGAGGTTCCACATGGGTACACGAGTCCATGAATGAGGCTAAGGAAGCACATGATCATGATCATGAGGTGAAGAAGACAATGTGCTATATGAGAATCGCATATAACTGTGACAAAGTTACATCCCGAGGTGGTAATAAAAACTTTATAACATTATTTCTTTTTATTATTGTTATGTACATATTAATTTTTATGAATGGCTTCTACTTTTTTCTAGGATGATTTTTAGGAATGTTCTTCCCACTATGCGTTGATGATCAATACGTTGTTAACTATTTGATTGAGTATAGCATGTGTGCATGGTTATTGGGGGTGATAGAGAAATTTTGCTTGGACAAACCAAGCTACAAGATGATTAGTTATTTTCATAAAAACCGTGTCACTTCTCACCAATACAAAGTTACAATAACTAATCCCGTCGATGGGAAAGTAATGGGTATTGTAGATAAATTTGCATCATCTCATGATTTAGCTTAGAATGATACTTCGATTTGCATTTTACGACGTCTACAATCGTTTCTAGCAGAAGTTATCATTGATTTTAACTATCATAACATCAAACTTCTAGAAATACAAATTATTTTTTATGGAATCGATTAAATGATTTAAAAAATATAGCTACAAGCTTACAACTACATCCATAGAGAGGAATGAAATGCTTCACTTTGCTAATTCTAATGGTAACTTTAATTTCAATATCAATCTTATGATCTTAATTTACTCTAGTGCATTTGGAAAAAAAAAATTGAAGTATTAACTTGCTCAGCTTAATGTAGGTGACGCTGAAGTATTATTTGTTGACAAGGAGCGAGGTGTGTAATAAAGATTATTTAGTCAAATTTAGCATGCAGCAGTGGCTAGAACACTTCGTTGGTGGTTGACGATTGGAGCTGCCAAGTCACACCCTCCAAAAAATATTACTCACGGTAGCACTCGAATTTTTAGATATTATGTTGCTCTTAATTTTCATGTACCGGGGCTTCCTCCAGTGAGTATTGGTAGTTGTGCTTCAACTGATCACCTAGCTCGTGAAGATGCAGCAGTTTCAATATTTCGAAGACTCTAAAATTCAATGGAAAGAAGCATCAACGATTTTAATTTACAAAAAGATAACTAATTACATGAGGTTGAGGTTACAAATTTGATGTGCAAAATTTCCATGTGTACCAATGGAGGGATAATTAGTAATTTTAAATCTTATTTTATTATTCCATTTTTTAATTGTCATTTACTCATTTTAAAAGGCCGCAGTGCATTATGTTTTATTCATTACGTAATGACCATAAATTATCAAGATGAAACATAAATGTTGTTGCATTAAGTATTAAAATAATACCTTGCCAGGTGTATAACCCAAGTATTTAAAATGCAACATTGCCTTAAAACATTTATAAAAAATATAAATAAATAAATTTTTAGTCATAAACATGTTTTGGTTTTAGACCATAAATACATAGTAGTGTCTGTAATTATATACTTCACATGTTTGAATCCTCTTCTCGAGTTCCATTTATGATATTAAGTAAAATACCATTCAACGGGTTCCGTTTGGCCAATATTATGTATAGATTAATTGTTAGTTAACCCTCATCTAGCCAGTATTATCTGTGTGCTAAGGATTTACAACAGGACGATTGCCCTACACCGGCATAGAACTAATACTTTCCCTTATGGAATCAATTAGTTTGGGTAATCACTCACAAACCATGATACTATTCGAGTCTCGACACATCAACTTCATAATTTGCATTATCATTCATTGAGCCTCATAGGCTACAGGGAAACATAACCATTTTATCAAAATCTGATACACATAGAGTGTGGGGGCAATATACCCTGTTATCAAAATAAGAATACTTTTATTACCTAATTCTTTATAGGTCTCAGGGGAACAGTCATTTACTTTTCTAACTCAAAAAGGATTACTCTTGTCATGTCTAACATGGAAGATTTATTATCTTGAATATTATTTATTATATATATATATATATATATATATATATAATATTCCTTTTGATTTATTTGCTTATTTGACCAACGGATAATTCTTACACAAATATTCAACTTTAACTTCCAGGAGTTTGATTAAAAATAATCAACTAATATACTTTCTTTCGAAATGATATAACCTATTAAATTACACAACTGCATGCTATTAACCTATTTAAGCTAATATTACATCATTTAATTCCGAAAGACCATATCGACTATTCACAATGATGTCCAAAAGACTATGAAACAACCCTATCAAGTTTTCCCACTCATGTCCAAAATACTACTCAACTACTATTCCCATTAATTCACAAAAGAATATTGGACGACATTATCCACTCTTCCCACTCTTGTCAAGAGACTAAAAAACAACCTTATCCATTATCCCACTCTTGTACAAAAACTACCGAATAACATTATCTATGATTCCCACTCTTTTTCACAAACTACAAGTTGTTCCTACTCTGCTCCTAAAAATCACATGTTAAACTTATCCACTCTGATGACGCATGTGCAAGTCAAAACATCATAGGTAAAACCTATCCACACTTCTCACTATTGTGCAACGACTATCGAATGACAATTCCTACTCTTGCTCAAAGACTATCGAACGATCCCATCATCGACTCTTCCCACTTTTTTCCAAAGACTACAACTTAAACCTATTCACTCTTTCTATGCTTGTCAAAACACTACAAGCAACCCTTTCGATAGTTCACATTTTAGCCAAAGATCGTGAACCAACCAGAAGCATGAACCCTAAACCCTATACCTTTAACCCTAAATTAACCATACTCATTATTCCCACTCACGTCCAAACAATCCCAAACATACCGACTATTACAATTCAAACCTGAAATTTATCTTAGTAATATTTCATAGTTATTTAATAAGCTCTTAATTTAATACCACAAATGGGGCCTTTATTTAAAAAAAAAATTAATTCTAAAAAAACAAAAAAAAAAATCAAAACACCTGTATCAAAACAAATGGGTCAACAGTCAATTAGGCCTCCACCCACACTAGATCCTTTTACTTTAAAAAAAGTTACTTCACAAAGAACTTCATCTTCTTTAAAATGTTCATTGAACGGTTCAACCAATGAAAAAATTATAAACCAAATGCAAGCTACATCTCATTACATAAACCATTAACACTTGAAAATGCCCCTTTATTACATATGAACAAGGAAAATGGTGGTGTGAATATCTACATTCTTCATTGTCCCAAAAAAACTCATCACCCCAACGCCTAACGTGGAACCTCACAACATCAAGTAAAACCATTGTGTAAAATCAGAAATTATGAACATTATTTCTTCTCATCGTCATCAACCTTTAGCTCTTCATTATTGTTCATTTCTTAATTTTTGCTCATTCAGCTTTTCATCGTTCATCATGTCTTCAAAGCAAGAAATTCCAAATATTTTCTATTAAAAATAATCGAAAAATAAATTAATATTAAAAATATACGACCTTATAATCCAATACACGACCTACTACTAGAATATACGACTATCTATGGACCCATTACCCAATATACGACCATCTATACGCAACTACTCACAACTATATATTGATCTTTTGTAAATGTGTCTCAAAAGAAGACCAATTCGAAATTGATCTCATACTAAATTAATAAGACCAGTTCAAAACCAATCTAGTTATGAAAAAACCGATCTCATTTGATATTTTGAACTGGTCTCGTTTGATATTTTGAACGGTCTTGTTTAATTTTTTGAACTCTCCTTCAATTTTTAAACCAGTCTCGTTTAAATTTTTGAACGGTGTTGTTTTAATTTTTTTTGAAACGGTCTTGTTTAATTTTTTAAAACCAGTCTCATTTGTTATTTTATGAACCGGTCTTGTTTATCATTTTTTGAACCGGTCTCGTTTAATTTTTTTAACTAGCTTCTTGCCATTTTTTTATTAACTGTCCTCGTTTTGACTTTTGACGATCAGGATATTTGGCAACCAGCTTTTGTTTCTTATTGGTTTGAGCTACATTAATCCAACTTATACTTCTACCAACAGCCATCAATTCATGTCTTTACATTTGTGTTGGTTGTAATGATGGGGTTAGTTTCACTCTAATCATTTATTAATTTCTATTTGCGTATTTTATTATATCATATATATATACGCGCGCGTGCGCACACTCCTTGTTATCAAGTAATCTTTTTTTTCTAAAACACATACACAAACAAATGCATACTTTTATTTGTAATACAGAAATAAGGTTATGCAGATACACCAGGACATACAGTAATGATGGGAAATGCTGATCTGTCACGTCAACTTGTTCCACAGCTTGGTCAGCTCAAGAATTTTCAGTATCTCTATGTTCTACGCCTTAGCTTGATTCTATGATCTTTTCCCTTTACCTTAAATCATTTAATTTTTGATTGGCTTGGTTAATACCTAAACACCTTCATTGGGCAAGTTGTCCAAATTGCGTTTCCTGTGAGTAAACTTATTGTTGTGATGCTTGTTTGTTTATTATCTGATCTATCCTGTGTACTAAAAATGAGATCCATATTGTTCAATTGCAAGTTAGGTTCTTTAATTACTCATCTCATGGTTGTTGATTCCATGAGTAATTTGGCAACTTAATTCATCCCAATGTTTTATAGCAGTTGCTGCATGTTTTTTATGATAGCAAAAGCCATAGCAAGTGCATGTTGGCTCATTGTTCTTGGGCTATTAGATGCTTTAGGGTCTTCTGTGTTCTTCTTTTCATATTAAGGTTCTTTTCATTGTCTGATTTGGGTTATTGGTCTTTTGTAATTTGGGTTCCTTTTATTTATTTGTTTGTGGTGAAGGAGATCGATTGACAGTTAGTATTATTTGACAGAAGTGGGTTTACGAAGGGGGTGGTAAGACGGTGCCCATATTATTTTGCTATCCAATGCTTGAAAGTAAACCATATTACCATTGAGAATACAATTTAGCCTTTTGAAATGCTTTATCAATTTGCTATTTATTTAGCTATTCCTTATTGCACAGGGATCCTCTGGAGGTTTATGAACTACTGTGATACTTACAAGGTACTGTTGTGATACCCTTTTTGTTTCAAGTCCTTGTTTATGATCATATTTTATTAAATCTTAATAAATATATCTCTGAATCACCTTCTCTTGTTGTAATGTAGCACCTTAATACAAGTGGTATTGCTCCACTTCCTAAATTGAATAGTAAACAGCCACTTTGTATCAGTTCCCTTCATCAGGTACAACCCTTTATGCATTGCATACAACAGCCGAGCTTTAATTCAACTAGGTTTTCTAGCTTGATTGTCTGAAGTTAGAGTCGTGTGATATGGTGACCGAGAACTGTCTTTATCAGCTTGGTTCAAGTTGCTTGCTGCGTGAAGAGCTTGATCTTACCGATTGCTCTGGCATCAATGACATAGGTAAATTAAGTTATATCTGTCAATTGTATATTAGTTTTGTTCAAAATTGCCAGTGATTTTGATTGATTTATTTCCATCTTTGTAAGTTTATGCAGCTCTTAAAAATCTATCGAGATGTTCAGAACTTGTAAGATTGAAGTTAGGGTTGTGCATTAACATATTAGACATAGGTTTGGCACACATTACTTATAACTGGCCAAAAATGACTGAACTTGATCTCTATCGGTAATTGAACTTTAGAGTTGATGCAGTTAATAGTTTATGTTTCAACAAAACTGAAAACAAATACGTTAATCTGTTTCCTTGTTTTTTTTTATTGCATCTGTGTACGTGTTGGAGATGATGGAGTATATCAACCATCTAGGTGAACTATCTGATCTTGAGTTGCATGGGCTTTCGAACATCTCAAGCATTGGTATACAAGCCGTTGCAGTCGGTTGCAAGAGATTGACTGATTTAGATTTGAAACATTGTGAAAAAATTAATGATTCTGGTTTCTGGGCCCTTGCATTTTATTCCCAAAACCTGCGGCAGGTTAGTGATACCTTTCTCAATTTCATTATTATTGTTCACGGTCTTCGTACTAACACAAAAGCCTATGATATTGACTAATGATGCTAATGATGTGTTATTGGTGATATCATTCTCAATTTCTCAACTTCATGTGTTATTCGTGCTAATGATGTCTCAGTGATTCAAATAAATTAGGAGAACTGAGATTTGTGCTCAGAGCACAAGTAGGAGTTACTTTGATATTGAGTATATATGATGCTTAATAGATTTAGGTAACCCAGTTAAGTCATCAAGGGTAAAATTCATATCTCAAAGGCTCCACCTCTGTTTATGTTTGAATTGGACTGCCCCTATTTGGTTTCACCATTGGTTTAGATTGTCTTACTAAATCGTTGTTTTTGTTTCTATGAAACTATTGTTGAGCAGGTTTCATTTGATAATAAGAGTTGATTTTTGTGAACTGGTATGCTTAAGTCAAGGCTAAAATCCATGATAGTGCTGCTGTTATTTTGTTTAGTTAGTTTTGTACTATATTACTTTATGGCATTATTGCTTCATCAATTGTTATTGCTTGCCAATTAAGTAGGTTGAGTAGCTTAGTTTTGTGCTATACTGAAACTCATTTTGCTGTAAATGATAAGTGATTTTATGTTATTTGATGTTTGACTCTTTTTGCAGCTATGCTTCTATTCTTCATAGATTGATGATCCTGGAAGGCAGGATATGATGAAGAAGATAAAATGATGCATTTTTTATTCAGGAGGGGGAGAATTTGCAACTTATTTCTTAGAATTATTTCCTATCTTGCACCAAGTATATTATTGCTCTAGATAAAACTTTTGTCCAAGCAAACTCTATATTCTTAATGTATAGTAGCAGACCTTTTGTTTCACTGCACTATATATATATATATATATATATATATATATATATATATATAATTGTCTAGATCAAATTAGTAGATATGCATATAATGTAGTTTTTATAATAGGATCTTTCTAACAAGTGCCCTAGCGCACTTGTCAATGTTACTTGTATTGGAAAACAAATGATAAGTGAGCATTTTTCCATGTCTCGATAATACAAAAGGTCACACAGTTCTATGCATTTTCACTATATTTAGCTTCTTAAAGAGTACCCCAAGACACTTGTTAGCATTTGCCTTTATAATATAATTTTAGCATCTAATTATGTATCAATTATTATTATTTATTAGTTTTATTATTCATGTGTTTTTTTTAGCTAGCTAGCTATATGCATGTATGTGTGTATGTCTTTATATATATATATATATATGGTCCATAATAATGAAAAAAAGAAGGAAAAAAAGTCAAAAGGAGATCGTTCATTAATTGAGATCGGTTCAAAACACTAAACGAGATTGATTAAAAATTTAATTAATACCGGTTCAAAACACTAAAACGAGATTGATTTATATTTTAATTGAGACAAGTTCAAAGCACTAAATGAGACTGGTTCATATTTTAATTAAGACCAATTTCACTTTCAGTTTCAAACTGGTTCGGAACCAGTCTCATTATTTCCCAACGAGACGGGTTTGGAATGAGTCTTGTTTAGACAAAGTAAACAAAATCGCCAATTTTAATTAAGACTGATTCCGAATTGGTCACCAAAGCCATGTGGAACTGGTCTTAAAAGGCATATACTCCCTTCGGCTCAAATTATAAGCAACTTTAACTAATTTAAGTTTACGCTTATTAAGGAGGTTAGCTGATTGTATTTAATTTTCAAAAATTTATAAAAGAATAGAGGTATTTTAGGAAAGTTTCATTGGGAATGAAACAAAAATTAAATAAGATAACAATTTTCTAGGAATGTTTTAAGAATGTTGCATTGAGACAAGTTCAAAACACTAAATGAGATTAGTTCATATTTTAATTAAGACCAATTTCACTTTCAGTTTCTGACTGGTTCGGAACCAGTCTCTTTATTTCCAAACGAGACCGGTTTGGAATGAGTCTTGTTTAGACAAAGTAAACAACATTGCCAATTTTAATTAAGACTGATTCGAAACTGGTCTCCAAAGCCATGCGGAACCGGTCTTAAAAGGCATATACTCCATCCAGCTCAAATTATAAGCAACTTTAACTAAGTTTATGCTTATTAAGGAGGTTAACTGATTGTATTTAATTTTCTAAAATTTATAAAAGAATAGAGGTATTTTAGGAAAGTTTCATTGGGAATGAAACAAAAATTAAATAAGATAACAATTTTCTAGGAATGTTTTAAGAATGTTGCATTGAGAATGAAATAAAATTTAAGAAAGTTGATTAGTTTTGCTTATATTTTAAAACAAAAGAAGTACTGTATGTTTTTTTTTTATTTCAAGCCGGAGGGAGTAGGTATGTAGTAGTACATTTTGAATCAAGTTGACCAAAGGGCCAATTATATTAGCCTCAATTTCAGCTTGTTAATTAGGGATTCAATCCGAATCTAAGAGCATCCACAACCCTAAACCCACTCTTGGTTCATAAATGGGTCCCACACATTATCTTATAATTTTTTACACTTCCCCAAAAGTATCGACTTTTTTCCTCCAACCCCAAACCCAACTTTCATTCTTAAATGGGACCCACAACCTACCCCACACTTTATATTTACATTTAATTATAACTATAATAATATATTTTTAATATTTAAATATAGTATAATGTAATCTACTCATTCAATTCAATTTAATATTTCCCTCAACCAAAGAGCATCCAACGACCACCATTTTCTTTCCTTTTTTTTTAAATCCTTCACTCTCTCTCTCATAACCCATATCCACTCATTCAAGCCACTCACTCAATCCACTCACTTCTACCCACCCTATCCACTCACACGTCTACCCATCTCTCTTCTCAATTCTCATCTAACAAAAATAAAACAAATCACCTCTTCCTCTTCTCCAATTTTCATCACGCCTCCTACTTCTCTCAACCATGCTTCATTCCTTTTCCTCTTCCTCCACAAACACTCATCTTTCATCACTCACTCATTCTGTTTGGCTCTCTCTCACTCATCTTTCATCACTCACTCATGTCGATCATCATCAAGAGAGGAAACCCATCATCATCACCGCGATTGTTCTTCTTCATCATCATCAAACTGCATGTCCAGTCCTTGCATGCATCAGACACAATTTTTCTTCCCTTTTTTTCCTTTCAATTTCGTATGTAATTTGTTATTGACTCTGTAAAATCTGGATTCTTTGAATTGATTTTTTTTTTCAATTTCTTATGTAATTTGTTGCTGGATTCTTTGATTTGATTTTGTTGTGTTGTTGATTCGGTTTGTTCATGTTGTTGTTTTTTATTTTTTATTTTTTTTTTCCGCTTTCTCTCTCCATCCCTGCTCTGCTCCGTACGTGTGGGGTCCTCCGGCTTCTCCTACGAACGAGTTCAATGGGACGACCCAGGTCGTCCCGACGAACCGACACAACCGCGAACTCTGCGTTTTGGGTTCATTCACCAGGATGAACTGAGTTATGAACCCTCGTTGTGGCTGCTCTAAGTAAAACATTATCTATTTTCTCTTTTAATTATTAGAAAATGCACAAGTGCAATCAAATAAAGAGAGAAAAGCTTGTATATATACCTAAATTTGCTTATGATTCCCTAGCAATAATATTTTCTGTATGCTCTTTTTATAATAACACATTTAGAAGGATAGGAAGAGCTTGATGGTTGACGATAGAGGTGTCAAAATGGGTCGGGCCGGGCCAAAAAACCCGGGGAAAGTGCGGGCTTGGGTTCCAGAAATGTGGTCATAAATTGAATCCGGGCTTATTAGCCCGGTCTAGAGCCGGGCCAAAAAACCCAATCGCGGGTCGGGCCAAAAAACCCTGGGTAAAGTGCGGGTTTGGGCCGCATGCTAGGGAGACAACTTGCACCCGGGCTATTTGGCCCAGAATCATTTGGCCCGCACCCGGGCCGGGCCGGCCCGTTTTGACAGCTATAGTTGACGATAACCTATAAAGCAAAGGACCATATCAAAACAAAGAAAACTATAAAACTTACCAACAATCATAGAAAAGTTTAAATTCTGACACTGCATAGCATACATTCTTGGGTGATGCTATGGTGCTCCCGGTTTCAATACACCGGGCACCTTTTTTTTAAAAAATCTATTATATTAAAAAAAATATTTTTAATTTTTATGTTTATGTTTTTGTTATTTGGATTTGAATTGTTTTTATATGTTTTATGACACAGGTAAAAAAATTATATTGAGTAAATTTGTATTACAAATTATCATATTTCAATAAACCTGCATTAAAATTTGTATTAAAAAATATTCTGAGTAAATTTGTATTAAAAAAAATAAAATAAAATAAGATGCCTGGTGCATGTTATTGCCCACGAGGATCTTAGAATTTCCCAACATTCTTGCACAACCGTATTTGAGATGTAGAGTACTCACGTTAAAAGCTCAACAAGCCAAGGACAAACATTATATAGCATCAATTACATATTGAATGCAATCATTAGTGCTATCAGAAAGACATGAAAGTTCCCAACGGGCATCAGTCAAGACCTCCCCCTCATTTAAATGGATAAGGCGGGTAAGAGCAGGAAGTGCAGGTTTAACCGGTGAAAAAGAAAATAGCATGTATGACCAGAAAAAGAAAACGTAAGAAAAACAAAATATGGAAAATTAAAGACGAAGCCAATTAATAACGCTTGAAGTTCTTTTCTCTTTGGTGTTCACAACTTATTTTTGTTCTGCAAAAACTGTGGAGGAGAACTCGGCACCTGGAGCAACATGGGTGGGGTGCCTCCCCAAGGGATGTTCTCTACAAGAATTGGAGCTTCTGACTTTATAGTTTTATGGGTTCTCAATATCCTTATGGTCCTAACATGCTTCCACTAGGCTAAACCCATTAAAATTGCAACCGTTACTTGGTTAAGGGTTTGTTTGGGAGTTTTTAGGGGGGTGGAATGGAAAGGGAATGGTTTTCATTCCTTTCCTTCCCCATTACTACAAAAAACAATTTTAATCCCGGTTCCGAGACATTTTCAATCCCAGTTCCGAACCGGAATTGAATATGGCAGGATTAAAAATAGGACAATTTACGTTTCCGATTCTTTAAAAACACGGAACTGGGATCGTAAATTGTAAAGAACCGGGATCGTTAATTGAACTGAACCGGGATCCTATTTGATGGATTTTTTTATGAACCGGAATCTTAAACACTGCTTGCTTTTTTTTTATGAACCGGAATCGTAAATGATAGAATTTTATTTTATTTTTTGGAACCAGAATTTTATATAATAATGTAGCATCACAATACCCTGCACCTGTATAACCAAAAGCATTATAATATATATCTTAATTGACTTCATCCAAAATAGCTTCAAATTAAAAGACCAAAATAGCTAAATTATCAAGTGCTATATAACCAGAAGACCAAAACAACTTCAAAAGTCTACTATATGACTAAATTATCATGTACTACATATATATATATATATATATATATATATATATCTAAATCTAAGTCTAAGGTACTTCATCGAAATGAAAGCTTCCCATTCTTCCTTGACTTCATCCAACAACTCCTGATTGTACATGGTGTACTTGCAGTCATCAAAGTACTGTAAAATTAATATAAAGTAACGTAAGTTATATTATTGAACTAAATGAATAATTATAAGAGTCGAAACAAACATAAATCGAAATGAAATTGCAAACCAATTCAAGAATCATGACAAAGATAAGACCATAAAAGTGGGGGAATTCATATATGCATTATTCTGCAGAATAGTTAGTCTATGATTCACAAATGCAGGACAAAGATAAGACCATGAAAGAGCAAGTCACCTAAATCTTTTTTTGCTTGTTCTGTTTTCCCTTGCTCTTGTAGCCTTATATATCATGAACCTTTTGTTTCTCTATCTCCCCCTGTAGAAAAAAAAACTATTGTAAGAAGTAGGCAAAAAATAGAGGATCGGACTTTACATTATAAGAGTACATATTTCCCTTTGATATTTATTAATTTTGTAGATGACATCAATTATTCTTGTAATTTAATCATTCAATTCATTAAGTAAGTACAGAAAAACTATCAATTATTACATTTTGGTAACTTATGAAAATAACTTACGCATCAGCAGATGAAACAAAAGAGAAAAAAAGGGAAATTATTAATTTGTTTCTAAATGTAAAAGGAGATTAATTGTAAACCTAACAAAATATTTTGTAATAAATCATTAGATGACTTCAGACAACAGATTTTGCAAACCTATCTCTAATGCAGAAAAACCTCTAGTTGTAATATTGGAAATTTGTTCAGCTAATAAATACTATCACTTTGGTAACACAAGATTTTTCCATTCAAAACAGAATTTTAAGATATACTGTCATAAAGAATCACAGTCACTACAAACAATCATAGCAAACAGGTTACACTATAACTACAAACTAATGTTTAAAATTTATCAACTTGAAATCAATAATGTAAACAATAAATTATTTCATGCAAACAATACCTTTCACGCCTTAAGGGTTCTGTTTTCTTCTCCATCTGCAGAAAATATATTTAACTCAAGCACAATGGTTGATAAGATAATTAAATAAAACGGTCAAGAAGGGATTTATTAGTTCAGCTAACATCAACATCTTTGGCCTTCACATTCCTTGCCTTTTCTAAATTAGGATTTTCAATCTCAATAATTCCTGCAGTGCCTTTGCGATTATGCTTATGAACATAATAACCCAAAAACCATGTGAATGTAATCGTAAGTTATTAGAAGTTCAAACTTCAGAACTATATGCAAGAATATAAATCACTAGTGAGTGAACACCAACCTCAGGTTCTTCTTCCACTTCCTCCTCTTCAGAAATTTTTTCTATCACTTCTTCTGCTTCCTAACATACATATCAGTCACATTATTTTAACATAAACTTTTGATCATCGTATTTGAGATCGTATATAGTTACCTATATCCTTCACTTTTTATTTTCTTTGTATACACTTAATTCAAAAGCACCTTCGAACCAGTCGTGAGCAAAGCAGCAAAGAGAAAACACAAACACAACCCTCACCAAAGGCAAATCTAGGGGCAGAATGAGAGAATGAAAAGTCCAAATCCCTCTATTTCAACTTTCAAAAGTCAATCACTATAAATGACAAGAAAAGGTCACAAACCTGCTTCCCTCATGTTTCTGAAGGGCCTCCTTCACTCTCTGAACTGCTGCTCTGGCACTATCTATTTCTGAACGAGCAAAAGCCCGTTCCTCATCTACAAGTTTCTTAGCATCTGCAGAAGCCTACATGTTCCTCATCTACAGGTTATCTAAGAGAACTACAACCTTATATCCAAAAAATAAGTGTGACTCACAAACAACACAACCAATTACTATAAAACATATGCAAATTGATAAACCATCAACTGAACATTATTTAGTCTGATAAAAAATGTACAAGGTACAGAAACAAAGAGACAACCTTCACTAGTACAAAATATATTTTTCAGACCACTTCATTAAGATCGGTTCCGCACGGAACCGGTCTGGAAGATTGAATTAGTTTAAACCAGACTAGTTCATTTAAATGACTAGTCTGAAAATATATTAATTGAAACCGGTTCCGATGCGGAACCGGTCTGGAAGTTGGCATTAGTTAATACTAGAGTGGTTCATTTTGATGGCCAATCTGAAAAATAGATAAATTGATTGCCTCGTGCTTCGCACGGGCAAGGGTTGTTCACTTCATCTTCCCCCACATCTAAATCGCGAGGGAGTGTTTACTTCACTGGCTTCGTAGTCCCGCACCGCTAACTCCGGCAGGAACGGCTAAGCCACCATCACCTTCATCAGCCACCGCCAACCTCGTAGCATCACCCCTCTCTTTTGTTCTATCAGTAACACACCGCCAGGCCGCAACGAATCACCAGCTTCAGCAGCGGACCGTGACGAAAATCGTGACCTCGGTGCGGCACAGGGGACCAGCAACACTGCTCTAGATGAGTCGTGACCTCTCCGCAGTCACCTTGCTCAGATTATCATCGCTGAAGAACCGCGCAACGAAGATTGGAGAAGAAGATGGGCCTCCGGCCACCGACGCCGCCATCGCCGCGAGCTTTGACGCGAGGCCACATTCGGGAATGCGCAAACCCTCATGAGCTTCCTCCATCACGCACCCTGCACCGCAGATCGGGAAACCCAGCGCTGGCCTGAGCGCCGCCTCCCTCCAAGATGAAGAAGCTCAAACCTAGCAGCAACAATACAATGCATAGCTCCTCCTCTGCAGAAAACCTAATGGGCCAACAGCCCAATTCCAAAAAACAAATCGGATTAGGGTATGAAATTACGATTTGTTTTGTGATTTGATTAATCAAAACTCTTAATTAATTGATTAATTATCACATGTTTGAATTTGTTTACTTGAAGTTTTGCTGTTTTTTAATGGCTTATTTGCTGCAATATTATCCACCGAGAGTGCTACCTTCAAAAACTGCCATTGCGCCTATTAATCCAACATTTATGTCCAGGGTAATGTTTCTTTCTTTGATATACTCAGTACATGTTTTAGAAAATGATTTATCAGTGTGAGCTAATTATGTATCTCTTCTGCCTTTTTTTCTTATGGTGCTATATTTCTCAGTCTGAAGATGAAAGGGAGATGTACTCAAGAACAATTTACTGCACTAACATTGACAAGAAGGTAGTTTAGTTTAGGATTTGACCCTTTCTTAGAATTTTTCTGGGAGGAATTACTAGTCTTTTTTCATGTGTTTTTTTTCCAGCGAGTTTAACTTACTATGCTATAAGTTCCTTTCTTGTACTGCTGCAGCTTACTCAAGCAGATGTCAAACACTTCTTTGAATCTATTTGTGGAGAGGTTTGTAGCTTTTCCTGAAACTAGGGGTTATAATATTTAGAATTGGTTGAACTTAAGTATTCATCCATATTCAGTGCTTCGTTGTGTGCTAAAAAGTGCTTCTTTGTGTGCTATTGACCGAATTTAAGTATATTGAAATATTTTTTCCATTATTTTGGTGCATTCATCTAGGTTCAACACTTGAGGCTTCTTGGGGATTACCAGCACTCAACTCGAATTGCAAGGCCATTACTCTTCGAAGTGGCAAGTCTCTTGAGGAGCCACAGAAGAAGAGTGATGAGGTGGTGCTTGAGAAGGAAGAGGCCAAGGAACAACCAGCTGAGGACTCAACTCCTGAAGTGCAACAAAATAAGAATTCAACTGCAACTCAGGAAGGAGAGAAGAAACCTCAGATATCTCTCAAGGTTCCTTTTCCTCAGCGGTTGAAAAAAGAGGAAAACAAGAAGCAATTTGCCAAGTTCATGGAGGTGTTCAAGAGGCTCCAGATCAACATTCCCATCGCAGAGGCACTCGAGCAGATGCCTACATATGCGAAATTCATGAAAGAGCTCTTGACCAACAAAAGGAAGATGCAAGATGATGAGACTGTGCTTCTCACAGAGGAATGCAGTGCAATTCTACAATGGAAGCTTCCTCAGAAGCTAAAAGATCCTGGGAGTTTCACAATCCCTTGTAACATTGGGGGATTTGATATTGGCAAAGCTCTGTGCGATTTAGGGGCAAGCATCAATCTGATGCCCCTCTCCATCTTCAAGAAGCTTGGAATTGGAGAAGCAAAGCCGACAATGATGTGTCTTCAGTTGGCTGATCGGTCTGTGAAGAGGCCCTATGGGAAAGTGGAGGATGTGCTTGTCAAGGTGGACAAGTTCATCTTCCCTGCTGACTTTGTTATTTTGGATATGGAGGAGGATTCAGACATTCCTCTCCTCTTGGGTAGGCCTTTTCTAGCCACTGGGCGAGCCCTCATAGATGTTCAACAGGGCGAGCTCAAGCTCCGGGTTCATGAAGAAGAGGTCTCATTCAATGTCTACCGGTCCATGAAGAATCCAATGGACAGCTCCCAATGCTTTTTGGTGGACGTGGTTGACACTCTAGTCACGTCTACTTTTGAGCAAATTGGGCATTGAGATGTGTTGGCAGCAGCTATGACACATGAGAAGAGTGAAGAAAACAAGGTTGTGGAGGTGGTGGCCAGATTGGATGCACCTCCAGCTTACACAAAGACAGATCAGATGAAGGAGCTGAAGAGGCATGAAAAGGAGGACCGGGCAGTTCCAGAGCTCAAAACTCTTCCACCAAACCTCAGGTATGAATTCTTAGATGACACTAAACTCTATCCAGTTATAATTAGTAATGCCTTGACTGAAACTGAAACTGAGAAATTAATGAGAATTTTGAGGCAATACAAAGCTGCTTTAGGATGGTGTGTGTCTGATTTGAAGGGGATTAACCCCAGTTTCTGCATGCATAAGATTCTCCTTGAGGAGAATTTTAAGCCAGTAATTCAGCCTCAGAGGAGGCTGAATCCGACTTTGCAGGAAGTCGTGAGAAAGGAGGTAGTCAAACTTCTAGATGCAGGCATTATCTACCCCATCTTCGACAGCACTTGGGTTAGCCCAGTGCAAGTAGTGCCTAAGAAGGGGGGGTTAACTGTGGTAAAATTTGATAAAGATGAACTAATACCAACCCGCACTATTTCTGGGTGGCGTGTGTGCATTGATTATAGGAGATTAAACAATGCCACCCGGAAAGATCATTTCCCATTACCCTTTATGGACCAAATGTTGGAAAGATTAGCAGGACATGCATTCTATTGTTTTTTGGATGGATATTCAGGTTACAATCAAATTTGTGTCGACCCTGTAGACCAGGAAAAAACTACTTTTACTTGCCCCTTTGGGATTTTTGCCTATCGGAGAATGCCCTTTGGGCTTTGCAATGCACCTGCGACTTTTCAAAGGTGTATGTTGGCTATATTCTCCGACATGGTCGAAAATTTCATTGAGGTTTTTATGGATGTCTTCTCGGTCTACGGGTCGTCCTTTGATGCATGTCTTGCCAATCTGGGCAGAGTGTTAGAAAGATGTCAAGAAACTAATCTAATCCTTAACTGGGAAAAGTGTCAGTTCATGGTCAGGGAGGGGATAGTTTTAGGACATAAGATTTCAGAAAAGGGTATTGAGGTTGATCAGGCAAAGATTGATGTCATCAAAAATCTACCTCCTCCAGTAAATGTTAAAGGGATAAGAAGTTTTTTGGGTCATGCCGGTTTCTACCGGAGATTCATTAAAGATTTTTCGAAAATTGCAAAACCCCTATGCAATTTACTGGAGAAGGATGCTGAGTTCATTTTTGATAATAATTGCATGAAATCTTTTGAACTTTTGAAAGAGAGATTGATTACAGCTCCTATAGTGGTTGCCCCCAATTGGGGTGAACCTTTTGAACTAATGTGTGATGCAAGTGACCACGCAATAGGAGCTGTACTTGGTCAAAGAATTAATAAAGTTTTTCATGCAATCTATTATGCTAGTCGTGTGTTGAACAATGCACAAACTAATTACACGACCACTGAAAAAGAACTCTTGGCAGTGATTTTTGCAATGGACAAGTTTCGTGCCTATTTGATAGGCTCGAAAGTGATAGTGTTCCCAGATCATGCTGCTTTCAGGCACCTATTGGCTAAGCACGATGCTAAGCCAAGACTGATTAGGTGGATCTTGCTCTTGCAAGAGTTCGACTTGGAAATAAGAGATAAAAATGGGGTAGAGAATGTTATTGCTGATCACTTATCTAGGCTCCCCCTTGAGGATAGTAATAGGGATAATCAGGTTCCAATTGAAGAAAAATTCCCTGATGAACACCTGTTTGCTGCATCTGAACTCCCATGGTATGCTGATTTAGCTAATTATTTAGCAGCGAATGTGATTCCTAAGGATATGACTTGGCAACAAAAGAAAAAGTTTTTACATGATGCCAAGTTTTATTTTTGGGATGAACCATTCTTGTTCAGGAGGAGTGCAGATGGAGTGATCAGGCGTTGTGCCTCCCAAGAGGAAATTCCTGACATCCTTTGGCATTGTCACAATTCACTATATGCTGGTCATTATAGCAGTGAAAAGACAGCTTCTAGAGTTTTACAATGTGGGTATTACTGGCCCACCATTTTTAAAGATGCTAGGACCCATGTGATGAACTGTGATAGATGCCAAAGGGTTGGGAATATCTCCAAGAAAGATGAAATGCCTCTTCAAGGCATTCTGGAAGTTGAAGTTTTTGATGTGTGGGGCATAGACTTTGTAGGCCCCTTTCCCCCTTCCTATAACAACAGGTACATTCTTGTGGGGGTTGATTATGTATCAAAGTGGGTGGAGGCAATCTCCACTCCCACCAATGACTCTGCTATAGTTGTGAACTTCTTGAGGAAAAATATCTTTAGCAGGTTTGGAGTACCTAGAGTACTTATTAGTGATGGTGGGAGTCATTTTTGCAATCAGGTTATGGAGAAAGCCTTGTCTAAATATGGGGTGCACCACAAAGTAGCTACCCCATACCATCCACAAACTTGTGGTCAAGTAGAGGTGTCAAATAGGTCTCTTAAGAGAATCTTAGAAAAAACTGTTAATAGCAGTAGGAAAGACTGGTCAAAAAAGTTGGATGACGCCTTGTGGGCGTATAGAATTGCTTATAAGACACCCATTGGCATGTCACCTTTCCAGGTTGTTTATGGTAAAAATTGTCATTTGCCAGTGGAGTTACTTCACAAGGCATATTGGGCAACTAAATTTTTGAACTTGGATGTGCAACCTGCAGGTGAGAAGAGGTTATTGCAGCTAACTGAACTTGATGAGTTCAGATAGCAAGCATATAACACTTCTCGTGATTTTAAAGAAAAAACTAAAAAGTGGCATGACAAGAAATTGACTAATAAGAAGTTTGAACCTGGACAATTGGTTTTGCTATTTAACTCTAGACTTAAGCTTTTCCCTGGAAAGCTTAAATCTAGATGGTCTGGTCCTTTTGTGATTGTGCAGGTCTCACCTTTTGGCGCTATTGAAATTAAGGACCCCAAGACTGGGGACACTTTTAAAGTGAATGGACAGCGACTTAAGGTATATCATGGTGGAGTCATTGATCAGAGTTCATCTTCAATTGAGCTCAAAGACCCTTAGTTCTTGAGAAGGGGTCAACCGTCAGGCTCGGGACGTTAAACAAGCGCTTGCTGGGAGGCAACCCAGTGGTAAGTAGCTCTTTCATAGTAATTTTAATTTTAATTTTATTTTTCTTTTAGTGTAGGATTTTATTGTTTTAAAAAAAAAAGTCTACAGGTCTAATGGACTCACCTGGGCGCGGCACCTGTGCGCCCAGGCGAGTTGGGGTGAAAGGGGGGTTCAAAAACTGAATTCGTGAAAAAAGGAAAAAAATTGGCAAAACCGTGAAAAACCCGCCCAGGCGAGCATCAATTTCGCCCAGGCGAGTGGGGTGCAAAGGGGTTCAAATTTGAACTCTTAAAAGAATGAAGAGAAGTGGCAAACCCGTGAAAAACCCGCCCAGGCGAGCGTCAGATCCGCCCAGGCGGGTTAGGGGGTCTGTACGTTGCGAAGAAAATTAAAGGACTCGCCCAGGCGAGCCATGACCCTCGCCCAGGCGAGTGGCGGTAAGTTCAGAACTTTGAAATACGAAAAAGGGGGTTTCGACCCCAACATTCTCCCTTGCTTCTTCTCAGCCGCCTCCTTCTTCTCTCAACCCTCCTCAACCCCAAAATTGCACCAAACCACCCTTCTCCACCACTTTCTTCCACTTTCTCCACCACAAATCATTCTCCCTTGCTCCTCTTTGTCACATGCTTGAAGGTGTTGTTCTTATCTCACTCCAATTCGGGTTCTCATCTCTCTCCTCTAGGGTTACGAATTTTGCACTATAATTGTGGGTAAGTATCCTTCCTCTCTTGTCTCCCCTCTGATTAATGGCTTAGGTCTTGTTTTGGGTAGTGTTTGCACTTGATTTACACTTTTTAGGACTTTGAGTTCTAGTGCCCACAAGGTGTTTGTTGATTTGCCACTTAGGAATTTTTCTGAACATAATGGCTTCCAGGGACAAGGGTAAGAAACCTAGGCTTGCTAGTAGCTCTAGTCGACCCTATTCAAGAAATTTTGAACACCAACTAGCCAGAAAGTTCTACACCGAAAGAGTAGTGGGGAAAGGTATTACCCCGGATACTAGTATTGAGGACATCAAGGGGGGCATTATGGTTGTTCCTGCAATTTACGACCCATTGATTCAATTAGAGTGGACACCTTTTACTGAATCACCCCCAGACAACATGAGTAAACCCTTAATTTGGGAATTTTTTGCTCACGCACATTATCGTGAGCAACAAAATCCAGGTTGTCGCAAGAGCTGGGTCCGGGGGGTCGAAATTGATTATGGCCAGCATGAGATTAACAAAGTGTTAGGATTCCCTGATTATGCTGAACCCACTAATTTTGTGCAATACTATCTTAGGGACACCCTTGATCCCCAGAGCTTGGATGATATCAAAAACACTCTCTTCTTGCCCGACAGAGATTGGAATCATGGTTCTAACAATACCGTTAAGCATGTGACAGCAAAATTTCTCCGCCCTGTCGCTTGTTTTTGGGCCCACTTTGTCATGCACAATTTGCATCCCCAGTCTCATGAAACCGATATCAAACCTTTTATCATGCGGATTGTCTATGGGATTATGCGGGGTATGAGGGTTGATGCTGGATTTCTGATGTCAGAGTATATTTTTCACATGGCGCGGGAAAGCAACCCGGGCTCATTTGGGTTGCCTGCGGTGATTACCAAGCTGTGTTTAGAAAGGGAGGTGGATTTGGGAGATGATCTGTTAGAGCTTACACCGGCCAAACGGATGAATATGAAGGTTTATGAGCGATATGTGGATATTGCTAGGCGTGAGCTTGGTAACAATGAGCCAATGCCTGCAGAGCTTCAGGTTCCAGCTGCTCCTCGGGGACGAGGGCGCGGCCGTGGTGGTGGTGATATGACTGGGCTGACTAGTATGATGAAGCGGCTTTTGCGCAGGCAGAGCCGTCAAAATGAGTATTTCCAGCGTGAGATGCGTCGGGATCAGATAGTCCAGGATGCCTTGCGCTCGGTGACTGAGCAGATGAGTATCCCTTTTCCATTGCCTCCATATTCTCAGGAGGATTTTCAGGTTTTGGATCAGAGTGATGAGGATGGCATGGATGAGGATGCTGACGCTGGTGGGGTGTGAGACTTGTGGTTTGATGTTATTGGAGGCGATTTGTCCTAGTTGATTTAGGTTGTCATGTTACTTTGGAGATTTGTAATCAGACCTGTAGTACTTTTGTTTGTGCCTTGGTGTGGCACTTTTGTGTTTCCAGATATTTTGTTTATTTCCGTTTGTGTGTCGTGTTGACTTTAATCAATTTGTGTAGTTGGATTGCATTTGTCACAGGTGATATTTGGTGGTGCCTGACGCACCTTGGATTTAATTGTAGTGGCAGGTGTTAAGTTTGGGGGAGGACATGTGTCTCCCCTCGATGTTCCGATTGCATTTTGAGAGGGAAGTCTCTTTTTCTGTTTATTTTATTTTTCTTTTGTTGTTTAGGGTAAGTGTGTTGCTTGAGGACAAGCTAATTTTCAAGTTTGGGGGAGTCCAACAAAATAAAATTTTTTTCATGACTTGATGATTTTCCCTAGCTTTGTGTTAGTTATGTACTAGTAGAAGCAGGTGATTATTCTAGGCTTAGGATTTTCTTTTTCTTGATAGGTTTAGATGTCTAGTTTAGGAATGAAGCTCACTTCTCTAAAACAAACTGCTTGGATTGAATGTGTAATTCTTTACAAAATTGGTTACTTGGGCAAACTCTTTGAGAATATGTGTTTAGCAAACTGACCTTACCTGTGAGATTTTGGGCCTATACACAAAAGGGGTAGTAATTGATAATTGATGACTAAATTTTTAAATCCCCATTTCTTTCATGAGTGTGTTCTCTTTTACTATGTGTTCTAGAACTTGACTTGTGACCTTTTCAAAATTGACAATTGATTGCATGCATGAACATGATTAAGGCACTTAGGTTTGTGTTTTTGTAGCCTTCAACATATTGTTGAGACATAATGATCCCTTAGTTGCCCACTTTGAGCTTTGAGATTTAAGGATTTTCTTTGGTACCCTACATGAATTGAATATTTTGAGAAGTACCTTTGAAATTGTGAATGAGCAATTAAGTGGAATGTGTAAGAATGGTGAAAGTGTTAAGTGCTGAAAACTTGTGTTTCTATTTCTCTTCTAAAAAAAATAATAAAAATTGAAAATTGAAAAGAAGAAGAGAATAGAAATAGAAAAAAAGAAAAAGAAAGGAAAGGAAATATCAAGTGAATTGAGTATGATTGTGTAATTACCTTATTGCTCATTTCATAATTTAAAAGGGAAGTGTTTTGATTTCATTGATAAAGCCCTTTGGTTATCCTTTTATTCTTTTATCCCACCTGACACTTTTAGCCATTGCCCGTTACAACCAAATAAAGACCTTATGATTTGTGCATGTTGTCGATAAATTCAGTGGAGATGTAGGTCTATAGTCAAGCTTATGGTAACACATTGTGATTGTAGAACTTGAGTGCAGATTTTTTTAAACCTTGATACACATGAGAGAGATTTGTGAGTTGTGAGTTGTTTGCTAGCCACATTGTTCTTTTGGAGATTGCCCTTCTGACCAGTTTTGATTGCATTATGTGTTTGTGAAGAAAAGTTTTGAAGAAAGTGGGTTGAGTTTCTTAATTGGATTGATTTATCTTGATAGAGAAAGTGGTCTTAAGTTGTGAATTTTTGTTTTACTTTTGCCTGGGACATGCAAAATGCTGAGTTTGGGGGAGTGATTTGAGCTCAATATATGATGTTTTTGGATGAATTTTAACCCTTAGTAATTTTGGCTTGTTTCTTAAGTATTTTAGGAAAAAGATGGAAATTTCGCTTACTAATGTGCTGAACGAGATCCGTGAGGATTTTGTATCAAATTGTTGTGAATTTCAGGTTTTAGAGGCTTAATTTGATGATTTATGGAAAAGAAGGAAAAAGCAAGCCTTGGAATCAGAAGTTCAGAGCAAAGCGATGAAAATTGGTGAAAAGTGCAGAACTCGCCTAGACGAGCTTATTACTCGCCCAGGCGAGTGGGGTCTTTTGTTTTAAAAAATGGGTTTAAATTGCTAATTTTCACAGTCAGAAACTCGCCCAGGCGAGCCTTATTCTCGCCTGGGCGAGTGGCGCAGATATCAGTTGCGATTTTCTTATCTTTTAGGATTTGGAAGGGATTTGTTTTATCTTTTTACTTAAATATATTAGGATTGGTAATGAGGATTCATTGAGAACACTTGGTATAGAGTTTTTGCATTGGTTTTTGCGAAGAACACGGAGATTAGAGGCAAGGATTAGTGGTAATTATGTCACTCTTTATCACTTTTATTGCTTTTCTTCTTCCCATTATGAACTAAACCCTTCTTTGGGACGTAGGAGTAGATGAACATGGAACCTTGTTAATGTTTATGCAATGAATTGATTTTGTTTTTCCATTATAAATTCTGTGTTTGATTATATTTTTATTGTTGTTCGTGAATGTGCGCAGTTCATGACTTTTGGAAATCCTTTATGAATAGACATATGAATTTAGGATTTAGCCTAATAATCAAACAGTTCAATTGCATAGGCACAGACATGTTTTCTATGAATTGGATAATTTTACAAGTTTTGATTGAACTTAATTAAGGGTTAGGTTTTTAAGGCTCTCTTGAGACATCATTGGGAGATTAATACCTAAAATACGGAAACGTGCTAAGACATTAGGCGTTTTCTACCTTTGCAAAACAAATTAAAAATTTAGGAAAACAAATCAATTCGTTGTTAAATGTTTTAGGAACCTTCATCGAAACTACGTTCCGCTTTTTTCCATTGTTCAAGAATCGTTTTATTTATTTGTTTTAATTCATTTAAATCAACAATCACTCAAATAATTGAATTTCAATTTAATTTTCATTTAGTAACTACGAATAGGTGAGAATTATTAAAATCAATTTCAGTCCTCGTTGGGAACGATACTCTATTTATCACTTTATTACTTGTACGATCTGGTATACTTGCCAGAATCCCAACAAGCAACAATCATAGAAATCATTTATGTCCACTTCATTAACACATTACCCAATTCCTCATGTATTTCAATATAATCATTAACCAAATTTCATTTATCAAATGATTGATTCTTATGGTATTGGGTTTCCTTTTCCTAGTCTTAACATCAAATCATCATGCATATTTAATTAATTAGAATTTTATGTTTCATAACCTAGGGTTTTATAATCTAATTTTCTCCCCTAACACAAAATCCTAACAAGCATTATATACTAACTAGACCCAACTCCCTAGAACAAGGCAAAGCTCACTATATCCACTCCCTTACCTCAAATACTTAGAGATAAGGAGATCCCCAAATGCCCTATGCTTGAGTTTGCCCACCAATAAGATACCCAACCAAAGGATAATGATGGTACCTAATATAGAGTTACAAAAGAGAGGAAATCATCATTTATGTCATGAATCAAGTCAAGAATCAAAGAAAAATGGTGCCTCCAAAGCCTAGCATTGAAAAACCACCATTGAAGGTAGAGAGAGAGAAAACGAATTTGAAAGGAAAAGAGAGGAATCCACAATCAAACACTTACTTGAAGATGATAATAACAACCCTTTATGATGGAATGAGTTCCACCCACTTGATTCTTGATCAAATGGAAGTGAGAGAATCTTGAACCCTAGAGGAGAGAGAAAGCACGAATTTTAGAGAGGGAAGGAAGAAATCAAAACTTAAACATTTACCTTGAGATGAGAAAGAAGAAATTACAATGATAGAGATGCAAGGATCACTTGTTCTTGGTTAACGTTGAGGAAAGCAAATGGAACCCCTATGAGGAAGAGGGAGGAGTCGAACAAGAGAGGGAGTGGAAAGAGAGGACGGTGTGAGAGAGAAAGAGAGAGTGAAAGTGAGTGTTTTGTTTTTGGTTTGGAATGAAAATGAGTGGATACGAATTAAAAGCCCAAAAGGTAGATTCTATTTGAGTGGAGGAGAGTGCATCACATGCACTCTCTTTCTTTTTTTTTGTACAGACCCTAAAATAATCGATTATTCTAGCCAAATAATCGATTATTTCTTCAATGCAACATTTCTCAGTACATTCACCAGAGGCCTTATAATCGATTAAAGCCCTGAAAGTAATCGATTACTTCATATGAGGTAATCGATTAGAATTGCTGCAACTTTTTATTGTTTTCATCAGGGGCCTTGTAATCGATTACTGACCATCCAGTAATCGATTATTTAGTGGAAAAGTCACATTTTGATGATTTTTCTAACTCCAATTCATTTCCGTAGGTCCCCATATCCCTTTAGTTTTGGTTTGATACTTGAAACCTTCCTCGAATCTTGGAAATTCTTCCTAATTAATTGGCATAATTTCCCATTATGCCGGAATCAAAATTAGGGATGTTACAATCCTCCCCCACTTATTGGAATTTCGTGCCCGAAATTCCGTTAAGTTTAGTAAGTGGAGAACCATCCCACCAATAGAGTTCGTGATTTCCGTCTTTACTTCCCTTCGGGTTCGTTCGTCAACTTCTCGATTCGCACTTACTTAACCGGAATTTAATTTAAGTTAAGAAATGCTCCCCCACTTTGCGTCGACATACCCGATTACATCCAATGCTGAAAGATATAGGATGGATTGAATTCACTTTTGGTTGTTTCTCAATTAACTCTAAGGCAGGAGTTGTAAGAACTAGTTAAAGAAAACTCAAAAAGCTTAGCATTCCGGCATAGTTTTAGAATCTTTCCCGAAGAGATGCGCTGAAGTTGTGGCATGCGAAGATTCTTATAGAATATAACTCCTTAGAGTTTGACTCTTACAAAGATCGACTAGCACCGGTAGGATTTAGAGCTTTCCAAAAACAACAGGTATTCAGGAACGAGAAACAATTCAAGGATTAAGAGTTTCCCCCAATGCTTAGTTGATTAGAGCAGACACAACTTCTACTAAATGCTTAACAATCAACTTCTCACTTGACTCAATCAAAAAGAATAGGAAGGAAGGAATCCACATTAGTCCCAAGATTTACCCCACTACCAAGAGTGAAGGGTACGACAAGCATGCCGTTGGGTGGGTCAATCATTAAGATTGTTTGGTCTTAACGCAGGGATTTTACAAATTTGGCAGAACCGGCTATTCTTATGAACGGTTATCTACGAAACGAGAAAAGATTCGAAGCAAATGCCCAATTGCTCAAGATTGGTTTGGTTGATACAATGGTTAAGAATAATTTCTGTAAAGTATTCTTAACTCATCCTAGGGTTTAGCATTTAGCTATACTACTTTGGAACAAGTAGCATACACCACGACTTCCTTTCTTTAGAACCATTTTCTATCTACTCTCTAACTCTACAAGAAGCTTTTGAATGAATGCTTCTGTGTTAGGTTGGCTTCTCTTACAAGAGTTCTTTCCTTAGAAGTCACTACTTTGGTTGTCTGCTCTCATTTTAAAGGTTACAAGGATAGCATTTATTGATAGATGCAAGAATTGAGGTGATCAATCCCAACCTCACGTCTACCAACAACACATCCCTGTCAGGTTCTGTCAATGATGTCATCATTTAACAAATGCAAGGATTAGAGTGATCAGTTCTAACCTTACATTACATCAAATAGCAACATCACAACATAGTATTGGTCACTTGATACTAGAATTTTCAGACTTAAGAATTCCTTCTAAGGTCTTTCATATGCCACCTATTATATCCTAAGACATTACTAGCTCACTATTTAGCTAACTAAGGGGAAAACTAACTCCACAACAATCGAACTTAGAAGCATTACGCATAGACTTGACAACGTTAGTTACCTGCGACCATATCAGCTGGATCCACCTCGTCACCCTCTACGGTGAATAGCTTCCCCTTCTGCAATGATGGACCACCACGGGCCCTCTGTGCCTTAGCAGCATTAATCTCCTTCTTCATTGTGTTCTTAGGACAATTTGAAGCAAAATGTCCGGGTTGTCCACAGTGAAAGCATAACCCCTCCTTTCGATCCAATGTGCAGCACATTCCCCTATGCATCCTGCCACAGCGCTGACAAGTTGGTATTGGACCATAAGCATTCACTGTTGGTCCGGATTCCCTAGGAAAAGTGACCCCGGGATGAGAGTAGGGACCGGACTTCTGAATCGGTCCCTTGTCCTTATTTTGACCTCCGATTCTCTGACTTGCCCGAGATCTCTCGTCAGCTAGCTTTCGTTTGAGACCCTTCTCGTAGGTGCTTGCCATGTTGACCAAGCGAGCAAAGTTATCAATATTGTGATACTCACACGAGAGGCGGAGATCACTCCTAAGCCCAGCTTCAAACTTAACACACTTGCTACGGTCACTTGCATACCGGTAATCAGAAAAAAGGATGAGATCTTCAAACCTAGCTGCATAGTCCCCAACTGACATAGAACCTTGAGTCAATTGGAGAAAAGCAATCTCCTTCTTCCAGCCATACTGTTTAGCCAGAGAGAACAGACCAGCAAAACTTAACTACTAAAGGTATACATAGCACTATAATTATCCTATTATAATCTTAGACTAATACTTTGAGCATCAATTACTCGCTAGGTGAGTAATCATTTGGAGTTTGTATAACTCCTTGGCCGAGGTGAAACTGCTCTGATACCATAAATGTAACACCTAGGATTTATACCCTTAATTCCCCCTTATAATAAAATACGGACTTGAAAATTTCTTTTTATTACAATAAAATCAACCGTCAAACGGACGGAGTTTTGTTTGTTTTTAGGACTATTCCCAAAATTTAACCTGCGATAAATAGTTTCAAATAAACAATTAATAGCCAGCAGGGCTTCCGGTTATATTTCTAAATCATGTCAAGACCTTATTGGCTCCAGATATAACAGAGACATCAAATATTCAGAGTTCATCGGAAAGTACAAAGTTTGATCATTAAAAACTAAAACCTAAAATTTTCTCAAAACAAAACCTCCTAAGCCTCACTTAAAAATATTTATAACACATTTACATCAAAAATAGTGTAGGAGGCTTAGGTTCATAATATCCACCAAAACCCATAATAACCCTACTCTCCCTGTAAGGGAAAGTACTCCTGCTCGGCCGGGGGCTGTGCCAACTCAATCTCCGTACCTGAAAATGTAAGGGAGTGAGCATTGCAGATGAAATAGAAAGCAGTTTCTAACTAGACATAACAACCCACTAGGTCAAGCACAATTAGCAAATAAGCATATTTTCACATATAGCATACCACACTCATTTCATTATTTCCATACTCGTTACTTATTTCACATTTCCATCTTCATTATTCATTTCAACGTCCAATTTCACTATTCATTTCAACATTCATTTCCCTTATTAATTTACTCATTTCACATACTTATTTCATTTCAATATCCATTTTCATTCTTCATTTCAACACCCCTTTCCTTTTTCTTTCCATTTCATTCTTTAAGATGCATCACACACCATTGTACTTCACCTCCACACTGGAAGGTACCTCATACTTTTCCTTATTTAAATTATGTGTCCCTCAGGTCAGAGGTCAAAACATTTTAACATTTTATTCATTTCGTGCCCCTCAGGTCAGAGGTCAACACATTTTAACATCTTATTCTTAAAAATACATTTCGCGCCATTGTACTTCACCTCCGCACCGGAAGGTACCTCATACAATGTGGCCTAGGGATACTTCACCTCCACACCGAAAGGTACCTCATATCGTTGTACTTCACCTCCACACCGGAAGGTACCTCATACAAGTTGGCCTGCAGGTACTTCACCTCCACACCGGAAGGTACCTCATACCATCGTACTTCACCTCCACACCGGAAGGTACCTCATACATTTGGCCTATGGGTACTTCACCTCCACACCGGAAGGTACCTCATACCATCGTACTTCACCTCCACACCGGAAGGTACCTCATACAATTTGGCCGGTGGGTACTTCACCTCCACGCCGGAAGGTACCTCATACAACCACCGAGATTATACTTAAACATTAATCTCATGATAAACAATTCATTCATAAACACATTTAATCACAATCAACACATAATCTTTCATGTAATTTCCGTATTCATTTCCTTTCTTAGTTACCACATTCATACCAAATAGTGTTCTCTTTCATAGCCCAACATTTAGATTTTACATATATCATCTTTTACTTTGATTTGCACGTAATCCTTTTACTTCCATTTCCTATTTTCACATGTTCAATTCATAAACCATAACCCTTATTCACAATTGATAATACTTAACATTTATTCTCATTAAGAATTTAGAAACAACTACGCACATTCATCTCACATAGTCATTTTCATTCCATCTTCTTCCTATATCAATTTATTCCACAACACATACTTATATTAGCTATAGCAATTAATTATCATTTGATTCACAACTTTACCAATAAAAGAAACAATCATAGAAATCATTTATGTCCACTTCATTAACACATTACCCAATTCCTCATGTATTTCAATATAATCATTAACCAAATGTCATTTATCAAATGATTGATTCTTATGGTATTGGGTTTCCTTTTCCTAGTCTTAACATCAAATCATCATGCATATTTAATTAATTAGAATTTTATGTTTCATAACCTAGGGTTTTATAATCTAATTTTCTCCCCTAACACAAAATCCTAACAAGCATTATATACTAACTAGACCCAACTCCCTAGAACAAGGCAAAGCTCACTATATCCACTCCCTTACCTCAAATACTTAGAGATAAGGAGATCCCCAAATGCCCTATGCTTGAGTTTGCCCACCAATAAGATACCCAACCAAAGGATAATGATGGTACCTAATATAGAGTTACAAAAGAGAGGAAATCATCATTTATGTCATGAATCAAGTCAAGAATCAAAGAAAAATGGTGCCTCCAAAGCCTAGCATTGAAAAACCACCATTGAAGGTAGAGAGAGAGAAAACGAATTTGAAAGGAAAAGAGAGGAATCCACAATCAAACACTTACTTGAAGATGATAATAACAACCCTTTATGATGGAATGAGTTCCACCCACTTGATTCTTGATCAAATGGAAGTGAGAGAATCTTGAACCCTAGAGGAGAGAGAAAGCACGAATTTTAGAGAGGGAAGGAAGAAATCAAAACTTAAACATTTACCTTGAGATGAGAAAGAAGAAATTACAATGATAGAGATGCAAGGATCACTTGTTCTTGGTTAACGTTGAGGAAAGCAAATGGAACCCCTATGAGGAAGAGGGAGGAGTCGAACAAGAGAGGGAGTGGAAAGAGAGGACGGTGTGAGAGAGAAAGAGAGAGTGAAAGTGAGTGTTTTGTTTTTGGTTTGGAATGAAAATGAGTGGATACGAATTAAAAGCCCAAAAGGTAGATTCTATTTGAGTGAAGGAGAGTGTATCACATGCACTCTCTTTCTTTTTTTTTTGTACAGACCCTAAAATAATCGATTATTCTAGCCAAATAATCGATTATTTCTTCAATGCAACATTTCTCAGTACATTCACCAGAGGCCTTATAATCGATTAAAGCCCTGAAAGTAATCGATTACTTCATATGAGGTAATCGATTAGAATTGCTGCAACTTTTTATTGTTTTCATCAGGGGCCTTGTAATCGATTACTGACCATCCAGTAATCGATTATTTAGTGGAAAAGTCACATTTTGATGGTTTTTCTAACTCCAATTCATTTCCTTAGGTCCCCATATCCCTTTAGTTTTGGTTTGATACTTGAAACCTTCCTCGAATCTTGGAAATTCTTCCTAATTAATTGGCATAATTTCCCATTATGCCGGAATCAAAATTAGGGATGTTACAACAGACGTCCATCAGCCATTCACTCATTACAATCAGCAGTAATAAGTATCATCAGATATAATTAAATAAATAAAAGCATGCACACAACATCACACAATAACATGGTGGTCTTTGTCACCTTCGTATAAGTGGCCACACAAAACAAACAATTGCCACTATACTACTGACTCAGAACCACTAAGTTCCGATCTTTGAGAGGATACGGAACGTCCAAATAAATCACCTAGCTACCACGGTGTCTTAGGAAAGCTTCTCTCTCACCTGAGGTCCAGCGATTTATTTGCGTACCGTCTCCTCGGATCCTTGTCTCTGCTGACTGCCCCAATCCCTCGTCTTTAAGGTTCCTCGTACTAAATAAAATACGTTTTTGTTATTAACTTGTATTATGAAATTCTTTTTCAAAACTTAGACACCTCTCATTCCCCGTCGGAAGACTTAAAACATTACCGTTTTCAATTTGATTTTTTTTTCTCAAATCAATTATCCTTTGAAAACTTCATTTTAAACCACTTGAATACATTTTTGAGTTTAAGAAATATCGTTAAATAATTATTGGGCAGCAAGGGATTATTTCAAAAATTACTTTGATTAGAATCCCGAAAACATCGTAAAAACACTTTTTTCTTTTAAACAACTTCTTTATTCCTAAATAACACTTTTTAAACTCAAATCTTTATCACAAAACAACTTTGGACAGCCATTAAATACAATCTAAAAATCTCAAATAAATCAAATCAAATAATTTTAAAATTAATTAATTTCAAAGTCAATTATGCACTTAATTATTTCCAAACATCATCTTAACACACAACAACAAATAACACTTCATGAATCAATTAGAGGCATGTAATCCACTGAGTCAATATCAAAGTAATCATACAACTCACAAATAATTCATTGTCACCACACAAGGACACTTAGGTGTGCACATATTCACAAACCAAATTGAACTAAAGATATAAACCAAAACAATTTAACTCCTTTCAAAAACTACCATGTACATTTTATTTAATGCAACTAAACTTCCTAGACTTATTTAAACTATATGGCCGAATGAAATCCAAGAAAACAAATCAAATGTCATTAATTTAAATCACATAAACCAACTTGATTTATTTTAAGCACTTATACTCCACTTTCTTTTTCATGAAACAAAATTATTTATTCTTCCCTTTTATTCTCAACTGAATGCACACGTACACATATATTCATTGAATCACAAAACTTTTCCAAAATCATTTAGTTCATTTGTTTACTTTATCTTTGATCAAAACCGAATGGAAATTAGATATTCATAACACAACTTCAAACAATTTATTCTAACAATATTTCACAAAACATACTCATTATTTTCATGTCATTTTATTGAAAAAGAAACCTAGTCTATTTTGCATGCATAGGCCGAATCTCATCATAACAATGACAAGGTTTCTAGGTTCATTTTTCAACATGTAAAACACAAGATTCTTAGATCAAGGGAAACTAACATGCATGTACCTAGATCTTATAGATCAAGTCATGAAATCAAGTATAGTAGTGAAAATCAAAGATAAAAATCACTTTATGGGAGAAAAGGTCTAAACCGTGATGAAGTATTGAAGAAAATCAAGTCTTCTTGGTTTAAAACAACATGCATGGCTTCAAGAACATAACTTTTTCATAGATCAAAATAAGATTTAAAGCTTCTAAAGGTCAAAACCCACAAATCAAAGTTGCATCAAAACTAAATCAAACATTTCAACAACTCCAATTAATTTTTCTAAACATGAAATTAACATGCAAGGGTTTAAAATAAGTTAAAAAGCATCAAGACCCATAGTTCTAGTCAAGGCCGAATCATTTGGCTCTTGATATAGGGTTTTATAGGTTTATTTATTCTAAAAAAAATTAAAGATCAAGGCATAAACAAGACATGCATGTACTCAAATCATCAAGATCATCATCATATCAACATGCAACACCAAAGATTTCAATTTTACTATTAAGCAAGTTTAGATCATCCATTCATTTATTAAATAAACTCTCAAACACATCACAAATCACGGTTCCAAGTAAGAAAATTAAACATGCAAAGAGATCTACTTTAAACTTCATAACAATTTCATCAAACCTTTAGATCTTTAGGATTTAGTTTAAAAAGCTTTAGGATCTCTTATGAAAAACTTTAAATGAGTTATGAAATCCGTTGATTAGACGTTTTCAAGTTCCTTTAAGCTTGAAAAATTAACATGCTAAAAGGTTTGCTTTAAACTTTACAAAAATATCAAAAAGCCTTTTAGATCCTTAAGATTTATGTTGAAAAACTTTAAGATCTTTCATGAAGACCTTAATCGAGTTATGAAGTCCGGTAGTTAGACGTTTACAAGAGTCTTTAGATTTTAAAAATTCATGATCAAGCACAAACAATACTTGTACTTGTCATTTAAGCTTTAGGAATTAACATGCAAGAAGAAAAGAAAGAAAAATCAAAAGATCAAAAGGAAAAATCTAAACTATTACAATTTTCTTCATGCTCATTCGAAGTACCCACCAAATCAAGGTCTTCTAACTCCTATAGGCTTGGATCTTCAAGAAAAACTTTAGGTTTTGGTTTTGATCTCCTCTTCTTCTTCTCTTCTCACTCACGACCACTCTCTTTTCTTTGGGTGTTGGGAGCTTGATTTTTGGCTCTCAACAAGTGTGTGTTTAGAAGGTGAAAGGAAATGAAAGAAATGAAGAGTGGAAATGAAGGAATGAAGTGGCCAACACTTCACCCATTCGACCATATATAGGCCAAGGCAAGACATGAGATTTTTCCTCTTTTGTCCTCAAGGACATTCGGCCATGGTGTGCAAATGGGAGGGCAATTTTGGCAACTCAATAAGTTGCATAGGTGGTGTTTATCAATTCTAAGGGGACAATGAGGAGTGAATTAAGGAACTAAGTTTCTTTAGGTTTAGTTACTCTTTGGCTCCTAGTTAGGGATTTCTACCCACTTAGTTACTCCATAGTTCTAACTTAGTCCTATTTGGTTTCTTAACAAATAAAAATTCTAGGTTTGCCCCATATGCATGCACATACACACGTCTTTCACACATACACATACATACACTCATTCATGCATTATCATCTTCTTTTACTAATTTAATTTCCTATAACCTCAAGCACACACATATATATATATATATATATATATATATTCATACATGCATTATATTTTTATTTTCCCACTAATTAAATATCTATTTAATCCAAAGCATATTCATATGCATCCATGCACACATAACACACACATATATATATTCATACACGTCGCACATATATATACACACATAGAAAAATAGATCTTTTCTCATAAAATGACTCACACATAAAAGTCACAATTTCCTTTAAAACATAAAAATATCAAGTACTTAAATCTTTTCTAAAACTCAATTTCTTAACTTCTAACATTTGTTCTTGAAAATCCTTTCTTTAAAATCACTAATTACTTTAAAACGTGAATTAGGAAAACCATTTAAGAAAAATATCCTTTCAAAACACTTTTCTCAAAAATAAATCTCTTTAGTATTTTAAATTAATACGAGGAATTTGCGGGGTGTTACACTTATAAATAGGATCGGAAGAAGTATATACATATACATATATATATAGGATTGCTAAATTTCTCCAACCCTAATTTTAGTTGGAGGATTTTAGCAATGTCCACCCAAATATTTGGACAAAATTATCCCTCATCTCTTAATTTGAATGAGTTAACTTTAAAGTGTGTTTCTGTAATTTAATTATTTTTAATAAAATTAAAAAATTAAAAAAAACCAAAGGATCGATCGATCCTCTTCCACTCTATCATCTTGTCTCATCCTCCCTCCTCTCTCATCTCTTCTCTTCCTCCCTCCTCTCTATCGCTGCCGCGCCCTCCGGTCACACCACCGCCATCGCCCTTGCCATTGCCCCGACCGCCGCTAATGGCGTAGCAACCATAGAAATCGCGAATGGCGAATGGGGTGCCTCACTGCCAGTTGAAACTCGCCCTCGGGTACTATTTCAACCATTAGCCCCACATAGAAACTTGAGGGACCCCATAGCACCGCTGTCTTTGAACTGGGTATGTCAATTTTTTTTTCTGCTTTTCTTTTTTTTCTCTGTTCTTCGTTTTTCTTTTTATCTCTGGTTTTCGTTTTTTTTTCCTTTATGCTTTCTGTGGATATTCTTGGTTTGATGTTCCTTGTCCATGGATTGCAACCTTTGTTACTTATTTTAGTTTGATATTGATTATATTTGTGACACCCTTTTCCCATCTTAACTAAATATTACAATAGTTAAGTATTACTTGGTAAAATATATGGACTTGTGATTATATAAGAAAAGATAGAGATAAAATTTTCTTTTCATAGGCGGGTGCACAAATCCAAACATGGAATTCTTGGAGAAGAAATTCTATATCATTTTAAAAATTGCGTTGAATTCGGCATTCTCTAAAACCTTTTCACAAGCTGGATAGCATTCGTATTTGAAATCGTATTTATATGATAGAAAGTAAGCGATGCCATCTTTTCTTTCGTTTTATAAAACTATTACAATTTAATTCTTTTGTAGCCGAATTCTTTAAATAGGTTAAATCAGAGTAAGCGGAAATAGTGGAACTATGCATGCTTATAATATAAACATAATTCCCATATAGATATGTAAATAAGTCATGAAGTACATAGTCCCATAGTCATAACTCCAAGATCCATAATACAAGTCCATAAAAGATCTATGCCCAAAATAAAACCATAACCCTAGAGCTCTCAAGAGCATATCTACAACATATATACATATCAAAATGCGAACTCTAGAGGTGGTCACATAGATCTGGCAGCATCAGTAGTGGTAGTGATGGTAGTAGCAGTCTCCAGGTAGCAAAAGAAACATCATCAACAGCAGCAGCAACAACAGAATCTCCTCCACGGCATCCCCACATCGGATCCCCTGATCCTCATCATACAACTTATACACATACCTAGGGATCATCATCCCTCCACTGACTCCCGGTGGAATGAACGACAGGCTCGCCTCCGCTCTCATCCTCCACGGGATCCTCCTCGATCTCATCCGATGGAGAGTGTACCCTACCACTGGGTGCGGGGTCAGGAGATGGTGTGACCCTGACTGGGCTCCTCGGATCAGAAGGGGGAGTATCCTCGCGGACGACTCTCGAGGAAAAAGGGTGTGAGCGGGTAGGTCTGAAACGAAAACTGTGATAAGAGCGAGCTGGCCGTGTGGGAGGTGGTCCATGATTCGTGTAAAACGGGGGTACGTGCATAGTGTATATGATGGGAATCCTAAATCTACGAGGACGAAATCGAATCAGCGGGTTCGGGTGGTAGAAGGTAATCTCTACCTCTCCCTCGAACACCGCGCGATGGTCCTCATAGATCCATGTGCCACTAGGAAGTGGCCGGATCTCGATGCATGCGATGTAACGTGACATCACCTACAAGGGCATAGGGGTAAGCATTTCTATACACATAATCGATAGAGCAGAAATGTATGAATAATAAAAAGATATAAACATGCAACAATAAACAACAAATACATTTAGCATTTTGCAGAAATAGGATGCAAGTAGGATGCTCATACTTGTTTCATTTTTCAAACTTAGTTTAAATGAGTGGCATGATGTATGAACTTAGCTCTAGAGCCTATCTCCACCAAACTATGTCACTCTCTGACATCCATCCTTTACTTTCCAGCACTCAACCGTGCGTTGTACTCCCAGGTGTACAACATTCGTACATTCACCAAGAATGTACACGACAAGCTTGGAATCCGTGCCACCCGAGCACATCCCGTCATCCAAACGGACCGTCATCCAAACGGTATAACCATATCGGCATCCACTAAGCCGACCACGTCGTCAAACATAACGTGTCATCAAGCAAGCGTCATTTGGCACTCCCAGAGGCCCTCCACATGTTACCAAAACATGATAAACGACCTACCATCCAGACTCCAAAATGAATGCATCATTTTTCGCTTAAAGGGATTGATTGATGTTTTTCTTGTTAATAATACCCGACGTGCCACCCGAGCAACGCCTCGTCATTCAAATGAAAACTTAGCATATCATCAATCAGATTCCTTTAAGTCTTAGATCACTTGGATTATTGTCATTTAAGTATTAATCAATGATTCAGAATTAAAAATGATATTTTAATCATTCTGGGTGAACTACTCGAGTGTTCTTCAGACTACTCGAGTGTTCTACACTTATTTCCAGATTACTCGAGTGTTCTTCAGAATACTCGAGTGTTCATGTCTTTCTGGGGATTTGGGTGTCAGATTCATAAAAATACTCGAGTGATTCATGAGTTACTCGAGTGTTCTTCGTCAATTCCAGAACACTCGAGTGACCCCTGCATTACTCGAGTGGTTTACCTTAAGAGATCCCCATGAATCAATTATTACTCGAGTCCTGGGCCCCATACTCGAGTGTTTCAACACCAAATACACTATTTTACCAAAATTTTACTCGAGTATCAAGCCAAGTACTCGAGTCTTTTCTCACAGAACAGACTGGAAACTTGGTTTTAACATACCATTTTCAATTCTAATCATTTTTAGTCCAATCCAATGATCAAAAGAGTTCATATATCATATATTAAACATGTTACAACACTCAGTTCATATCAAATTACAGATTTGACAGAGAATCAATCATTAATGCATAAAACATACAATTTCACAACTTAACACCTCAAATTGCATAATACACAACAAACTTATGAAATGAGACTCAATACAGCTTGCATGTACCTAATAAAACTTGCTCCAAACAACCATTGAGCATGAGTTGGTCTCCAAACCAAAGTTCCTTTCAATCTAAGCCCTTAGAGCCTCTTGGTGGCTCTCTAATGAAAATAATGGAATTTAAACTCTATCTAGTGCATAAAACAACTTCCCCTTACCTCTCAGACGTGTACCAACAGGAGATTCCAAAGAAAAATCTCTCCAACACCAAAAACAACTTTGAGCACCACATGCAAGACAGTTTTGAGTGCAGCACCAAGATCGAATTGGTTGACATATGAAACAGAGACAAGAATTGGGGAAATTAGAATTTCTAAAATCTATGCAACATCTATTAACTATAGAAACGAATTTGGGACTCAATGAACACTTGAGCTTACCAAAAATCAAGGCTCCAAGTAAGCTCCAGAGAATGGTTTGACAGAAAACGACTCCACTTCCAAGCTCCAATTATTCCTCCACACTCACTCTCAACTCACGAATTTTATGTCTATACAAAGCTCGTGATGTGAGCTTTGTATTGGTGCATGATTTGTTACTCGAACTGAAACACAGAAAGAGAATCGAACGCCCAAACTCAGGAACCCTAACTTCAACAACCAACTCGAAATTGACCAAATACTTCACGAATTCGGTGTTGCTTAGCTTTCATAGACTTCAATTGAGTCCATGCACGTCGACACGACGACGTTGAAGTGTCGAGGAAGACGATTTCGTGTCAACACACGAGAATCGTTGGTGGTGACTCACGAAACGCACTAACTCGTGCAACTCTGTCCAGAATACTCGAGTATTCCAGAAAATACTCTAGTATTTTGCCCAGTTTTTGAAAAATAATAATTTTATTTACTTTCCCTCCAAAACCTTTCCTATATTTACTTCTAGGTCCCAACCCAGGGACTAATATGCAAAATATCTATTTCATGCATAATTATATTTATTAAATAAATTCACACACATTCCTAACTACATAAACACAGATTTTAATCGAAGATTAAGAATGGAAATAATTAATTATAATAAACTTTATAATTAACATTTCATTAATCACGGATTAAAATTTTGGGGTGTTACACTACTCCCCCACTTACAAGGAATTTCGTCCTCGAAATTCAACTTATACAAACAAGTCAGGATAGTCCTGACGCATCTTATCCTCTAATTCCCAAGATGCTTCTATCACATCGCCACAAATCCAGACGACTTTGACCAAACAAATATCCTTCCCTATAAGCTTCTTGACTCTTCGGTCTTCAATGCGAATAGGCATAGCTTCGAAGGTTAGATTCTCATGAATTTCTAGGTCATCGGGTTGGATTCTAAGGACAATGGTGGGATCATGGACATATCTTTTTAACTGAGACACATGGAATACATTATGAAGATTAGCTAACGACGAGGGCAGGGATAATTGATAAGCTACTGGGCCGACTCTTTTAAGAATTTGGTAGGGACCAATAAACTTAGGTGATAGTTTCTGGGTTTTTAAGGCTCTACTAACACCTTTGGTCGGTACTAATCTAATGAACATATGGTCTCCTTCAGCAAACTCTAAAGGTTTCCTCCTCCTATCAGCATAGCTTTTCTGCCTACTTTGAGCCGTCTTCATCTTCTCTTGTATCATCTTGATCTTCTCAGTTGTCTCTTGCACAAAATCTGGTCCAACCAGAGAATTCTCCCCCACTTGAAACCAGCATAACGGTGTCTGGCACTTTCTTCCATACAAAGCTTCAAATGGTGCCATTCCAATGCTCGTGTGAAAACTATTGTTGTATGTAACACCTAGGATTTATACCCTTATTTCCCCCTTATAATAAAATACGGACTTGAAAATTCATTTTTATTTCATTAAAATCAACCGTCAAATGGACGGAGTTTTGTTTGTTTTTCGGACTATTCCAAAATTCAACCTGTGGTAAACCATTTTAATTAAACAACAAATAGCCGGCAGGGCTTCAGATAATATTTCTAAATCATATTAAGGCCCAAAGGGCTCCAAAATATCAGAGGCATCAAATATTCAGAGTTTCAGCGGAAAAATACTAAGTTGAGTATCAAAACCCAAAACATATAATTTTCTCAAAACAAAACATCCTAAGCCTCACTTAAAAATATTTATAACAAATTTACATCAAAATAGTGTAGGAGGCTTAGGTCCAATCTAGACTCTATATCCCATAATAACCCTACTCTCCCTGTGAGGGAAAGTACTCCTGCTTGACCGGGGGCTGTGTCCACTCAATCTCAATACCTGAAAATGTAAGGGAGTGAGCTTTGCACATGAAATAGAAAGCAGTTTCTAACTAAACATAACAACCCGCTAGGTCAAACACAACCAGCAAATAGAGCATATATTCACATATAGCACGCCATGCACATTTCATAATTTCCATATTCATTATTCATTCCAAATTTCCATTTTCATTATTCATTTCATCATTCATTTCCTTTACTTTTTATTCATTTCTCATACACATTTTATTTCAGTACATCACCTCAAATCAGAGGCCAATGCAAAATTTTCATTCAACACATTTATCACCTCAAAACAGAGGCCCTTAGACTTTTCCATATTTAAATTATGTGTCCCCCAGGTCAGAGGTCAACACCCAATCACTTATTTCATTTTCGTGTCCCTCAGGACAGAGGTCAATACTTAAACATTTTATTCATTTGATTTCATACACATGCCCTTTTCATAAATTCTCTTAACTTTCATAATTTCTTTTCTCTGTACATATACCTTGAGTTCCTCATAATATAGGGAAATTTATTCACGTGGATCCATCATTGCGTACAGTCCCACAACCCGGACAACGTCTTACAGCTGCGCACTATGGCGTCTTACGCGATCTATGCGTGCAGTCCCATAACCCGGACAACGCCTTACAAGATCTGGATCGCACAAGTCTAAGCGTGCAGTCCCACAACCCGGACAAAGTCTTACAAGACATTAAATCAAACCAGTCGATGCGTACAGTCCCACAACCCGGACAACGTCTTACACGACATCAAATCAAATCGGTCGATGCGTACAGTCCCACAACCCGGACAACGTCTTACACGACCTCATACCGAACCAGTCGACGCGTACAGTCCCACAACCCGGACAACGTCTTACACGACTTGATTCACACCAGTCTAAGCGTACAGTCCCACAACCCGGGCAACGTCTTACAAGACTGGCTCCTTTAACCAATTTACCTTTAGCCTTTTGGAAGTGCACCACCATATTTTTAAAGTCTTGCATTCAATGCCATAAAATCCTTATTTACTTTATCCAATTATACTACTAAATTTTCATCTTCTTGTTCAATAAATCATAACACATTTAATCATAACTACACATATTCATAATTTCCCATTCCTAACTTATCCCTACTCAATTCCCATGTTAATTATTCAATTCCTCTCAAATAGCATTCATATTCTTAATTAAGCATATGCAATACATTTAGGCTCAGTTATACAAACTTAGCAATTAGGGAGCAAAAACGCATATTCATCACATATAATCGTTTCCATTCCATTTTATTTCTATATCAATTTACTCCATAATACCTACATATATTTGCAACATCAATCACTTATCATTTTATACAAAACTTGACAATTAAAATCAATTATCATAGAAATCATTTACGGTCACTTCACTATCATGTTACCAAAATCCCCTCATACTTCATTAAAATCATTACCCAAGTTTCATTTATTAAATAATTCAATTTCATATTATTGGGTTTCTTTTTTTTTTTCTAGTCTTTACATTCAATTTCATACATATTCATTTAGTAGGATTTTATATTCAATAACCTAGAGTCTATAATCTAATTTTCTCCCCTAATACATAACCCTAACAAATCATTATATACTAATTAGAACCAACTCCCTAGAACAAGGCAATGCTCACAATATCCACCCCCTTACCTCAAACACTTAGAGATAAGGCGATTTCACTTGCTCTAAGCTTGAGAGTCTTTCCACCAAATAAGTTATGATCCAAGGAAGAGGGAGGAGAGTGGTCTTGAGTTCCTCTACACCATGCGAACGAAAAAGAACATGAGACAGTGGCACTACCTAATATGGAGCTCAAATTTCATAGGGAACAAGAGGGAAATTCGTGTGACCAAAAGGGGAGAAGAGAAAAATGGAATTTACCTTGAATTTAAGGGAGAGAATGTGAGATTAATGATGGTCCTTGGTAATAGTTGAGGTTGGAGCCCCAAATCCTTGAGGAGAGGGAAGAACAACACTTGTTCTTGGAGAGAGAGAGAAATCCGTGAGAGAGGGAACAATAAGAGTGATTGATGAAGGAGATGATGTTTATATGTAATGGGGATTGATTTTTAGTAGTTTAGTATGGATTAGAGTGGAGAAATGAGAAGGAATTTAGAGAGACAAAGAGGAGGGTTTCGAGCCCTAGAGAGAGAAAGCAAAGGGGGAGTGAATGAGGAAGAAGACCAAAACGCGTTTTAAGCTGCATCAGACCATTTTCGCTTGAGCGAAAAACTCAATTTGGGAATTTAGGGTTTGCTCGAACCAATTTCGCTTGAGCGAAAATATATTCGCTGGAGCGAGTACGATTTTCGCTTGAGCGAGCTTTTTCTCGCTGGAGTGAAATCTATCCAGTAACTCAAGGTCTGCACTAACCAATTTCGCTTGAGCGAGCGAACTCTCGCTTGAGCGAGAACTTAGAAGTCTGCTCCTAAACACTTCAAACAGCTATAACTTCTTTTCTACCCGTTGGATCTTGCTCAAATTTTAAAGCAAGCTTCCCTACATACTAATCTTCACATCCAACGGTGGAATTTATGTTTAGAGATGTAAATCTTTTATTTTGAATTTCTGAATATAGGGTGTTTACAACACCGAAAACATCGCTTCTAACGCTCTTTTGTTCATCTTTCGACCTCCTTTCTGATGCCAATGCTTATTGACTCCTTTATGGCATTCAAAGAACTCCTAATACATCTTTTTAAATCCTTTTTATAATAATCCTTAATTCCAAACCTTATCATTATTCTAATTACTCTTAGAATTAAAACTCGGGATGTTACATTGTACGTAAATTTGACGAGCGGCAACATTTGCTCCCAATTCCCTTGTCCTTCCAAAACACAAGCTCTTAAGATGTCCTCCAATGACTGAATAGTTCTTTCTGTTTGACCATCAGTCTGAGGGTGGTATGCAGAACTCAACTTCAGTCTTGACCCCAGAGCTCTATGCAGATCTTGCCAAAACTTCGACGTAAACCTCGGATCGCGATCTGACACGATACTTGATGGTACCCCATGCAGGCGAACAACTTCTTTGATATACAACCGAGTGAGATTTTCTAAAGAGTAGCGCATATTAATGGGAATAAAATGCGCTGACTTGGTCAAACGATCCACGATCACCCAGATTGCATCATGACCAGTAGCTGTCCTTGGCAATCCTGACACAAAATCCATCGAGATACTATCCCATTTATATAATGGAATTTCCAAGGGAAGTAATTCTCCTCCTGGCCTTTGGTGATCCACCTTCGCCTTCTGACACACCAAACAACACGCCACATAACTAGCCACATCTTTCTTTAGACCAGGCCACCAAAACATCTTCTTCAGGTCCTGATACATTTTGGTAGCTCCTGGATGCATACTCATCTTGCTTTTATGCGCTTCATCCAGAATCATTCTTCTTATCTCCAGATTATCAGGCACACAAATCCTTGCTTTAAAGCGAAGGATTCCATCCTTTCCCTCTTGAAATTCTAACTCTTTGCCTTCTTCCATAAGCTTCCTTTTCTCCTTGAGTCCCTCATCGTCTTGTTGCAATTCTCGAATCCTTTGCAAGAATTTATTTGCAATTTGCAACATTCCCAACTTGATGCTGGTCGGCTCCACTTGCATTGTCAGACTCAAATCTCTTAACTCTTCAATCAGTGCAGCTTCTTTGACCATCATCAAACTGATATGCATTGCTTTTCGACTCAATGCATCTGCCACCACGTTTGCCTTCCCAGGATGGTAATGAAGTTCGAACTCATAATCCTTCAAGAACTCCATCCATCGGCGCTGCCTCATATTCAACTCTTTTTGGTCGAAGAGGTACTTTAAGCTCTTATGGTCACTAAATACCCGAAACGTAGTGCCATAGAGGTAGTGCCTCCAAATCTTTAGAGTGAAGACAACAGCTGCCAGCTCCAGATCATGAGTTGGATAGTTCATTTCATGAACTTTTAGCTATCTTGAGGCGTAAGCGACTACCTTCCCATCTTGCATCAAAACACTCCCAAGCCCTTGTTTCGATGCATCACAATACACCTCAAAACTCTTCTGTGTATCAGGCAAAATCAATATAGGGGAGGATGTCAATCTTTCTTTCAACTCTAGAAAACTCCTTTCACACTTCTCATCCCATATAAATGGTTGATCTTTCCGAGTTAACTTTGTCAAGGGCAGTGCTAACTTCGAGAAACCTTCTATAAATCTTCTATAATATCCAGCCAGTCCAAGAAAGCTCCTCACCTCCGTGACCGACTTCGGTTGTTCCCATTGCAAAACCGAGCTCACCTTCGTTGGATCAACTGCTATTCCTTTGTTCGAGATCACATGCCCCAAAAACTTGACCTCCTCCAGCCATAACTCACACTTTGTAAGTTTGGCGTACAGCTACTTCTCCTTCAGGATACTCAATACTATCCTCAAGTGTTCAGCATGCTCCTCCGGGCTCTTAGAGTAAATAAGGATATCGTCAATGAACACAACCACGAATGAATCTAAATAAGGCCTGAAGATTCGATTCATGTAGTCCATGAAGATAGCTGGTGCATTGGTCAATCCGAACGGCATCACAACGTACTCATAATGCCCGTATCGGGATCGAAATGCGGTCTTAGAGATATCCTCTTCTCTAATCATGATCTGATGATATCCTGATCTCAGATCAATCTTAGAAAATACTGAAGCTCCCCGAACTTGATCCATAAGGTCATCGATCCTTGGTAAAGGATACTTGTTATTGATTGTGACCTTGTTCAATTGCCGATAGTCGATGCACATTCTCATACTACCTTCTTTCTTCTTGACGAACAGAACTGGAGCACCCCAAGGTGACACACTTGGTCGGATCATCTGCTTCTGCAATAGCTCCTCGATCTGCTTCTTCATTTCAGCCATTTCTGGTGGTGCCATTCTATAAGGAGCGATAGAAATGGGATCAGCTCCCGGAACTAAGTCGATGCCAAATTCAATCTCCCTTCTTGGTGGCAAACCAGGTATTTCATCAGCGAATACCTCCGGAAAGTCTCTAACAACAGGAATCTCTTCCATTCTTGGACCATTCTCCTCTACTTCAGTGTTGAACAGACACATATAACGAGCGGGTTTCGGGTTCCTATAGGTTACTCTTTCTATCACAATCGATGATCACTTGGTTTTGACTCAACCAGTCCATCCCCAAGATCACATCCAATTGCGATAAAGGTAAACGGATCAAATCTACCCTAGAGATTTGTCCTAACACTTCTATACAACAGTTAAGACATGCTCTAGAAACAACTACAGGAGCATTAGTAGGGGTTTCTACTTTCAGAGTATATGGCAATTCAGACATAGATAGACCCAAACGGTCTACACATTCATAGGAAACGAAGGAATGCGTTGCACCAGAATCAAACAAAACATTACAGAGCTGACCATTTAGCAAGTATTTACCTTGCACCAGATCAGAAGATCGGCTTGCCTCCACACCACTAAGTGTGAAAATCCTTCCTTGAGCCATAGGCCTATCAGCAGTTCCTCTTGAATTAGCTTTGACCGGTTCCTTGCAGTCTCTTGCAAAGTGTTCCGTTTTCCCACAGATGAAACATCCACTTGTTCCCCAACAAACACGGCCAAATGATGGCGCTTGCACTTGTCACAGAATGGAGCCTCGCTCCGAAGGTTCCTTCCATCATTTCCTCCAGCTTTTCCTTTGCCTTTCCCCCGACGATCATACAGACCCTTGCCTCGGTTGTTGAAACCCTTTCGCCTTTGAGGTCCATAATTCTAGTTGTCCTTTCTTTCTGAGGCTTGCAAATCATCAGCTTTCTTGTCGTCCTCATACATCCTACACATGTCCACAAGTGCAGGAAAACTTTGAATCCGCTGGTAGCTGAAAATTGACTTCAACTTGGGCCTCGAGCCTCCCTCAAACTTGATACACATGCTCCTTTCATCGGGGTTGTTCTGGAGTATGGAGAGTACTTCATCAACTCCTCGAACTTGGCCGCGTACTCGCCCACACTCATGCTTCCTTGTTTAAGTTGTAAGAATTCCACCTCCTTCTTTCTCCTCAAGTCCTCAGGGAAGTATTTATTGAGAAACTTCTCCATAAATACACCCCAATTCACATCCCTTCCTTCATAGTGTAGGAGCTGAACCGTGTGATTCCACCAGTTTTCAGCTTCATCCTCTAGCATGTAGACTGCATATGCCACTTTCTGAGCTTCCGTGCACTCCAAGGTTCTCAGAATTTTGTCCATGGTGTGAATCCACCTATTGGCCTCCTCAGGTTTAAATCCTCCTTCAAACTTGGGTGGGTTACAACTCCTAAAATCAGCTAGACTCTTTGCCTCGATGTTACCCACATTGCACTGATGAGGTGGATTAGCAGGTTGAGGTGGTTGCCGAGATTGTTGTTGTTGCATAGACTCCGGCCAGCACCGCGATTATCCTTTCTAACATCGCATTGGTGAGATTTTGGTTTCTAGTTGCCATAATAGACCTGCGCTATGGGCTTATGGTCACATATGTTGAACTAAAGAAACATTCATCACACCACCTATACTAAGGTCTTAACTAAAATTTCAAACAACACATTCAATTGTATCTAATGCTCAAAATAAGCAAGATGCCAGCATTCAAAACAATAAATATGCCCTGTGGATACCTGCTTGATGTTGATGGCTACCTTTTTGGAACTACTTCCACTACTACAGGATCTGACTTTTGCTCTGATACCACTCAGTGTGACACCCTTTTCCCATCTTAACTAAATATTACAATAGTTAAGTATTACTTGGTAAAATATATGGACTTGTGATTATATAAGAAAATATAGAGATAAAATTTTCTTTTCTTAGGCGGGTGCACAAATCCAAACATGGAATTCTTGGAGAAGAAATTCTATATCATTTTAAACAATTGTGTTGAATTCGGCATTCTCTAAAACCTTTTCACAAGCTGCATAGCATTCGTATTTGAAATCGTATTTATATGATAGAAAGTAAGCGATGCCATCTTTTCTTTCGTTTTATAAAACTATTACCATTTAATTCTTTTGTAGCCGAATTCTTTAAATAGGTTAAATCAGAGTAAGCGGAAATAGTGGAACTATGCATGCTTATAATATAAACATAATTCCCATATAGATATGTAAATAAGTCATGAAGTACATAGTCCCATAGTCATAACTCCAAGATCCATAATACAAGTCCATAAAAGATCTATGCCACAAATAAAACCATAACCCTAGAGCTCTCAAGAGCATATCTACAACATATATACATATCAAAATGTGAACTCTAGAGGTGGTCACATAGATCTGGCAGCATCAGTAGTAGTAGTGATGGTAGTAGCAGTCTCCAGGTAGCAAAAGAAACATCATCATCAACAACAGCAGCAGCAGAATCTCCTCCACGACATCCCCACATCAGATCCCCTGATCCTCATCATACACCTTATACCCATACCTAGGGATCATCATCCCTCCACTGACTCCCGGTGGAATGAACGACAGGCTCGCCTCCGCTCTCATCCTCCACGGGATCCTCCTCGATCTCATCCGATGGAGATTGTACCCTACCACTGGGTGCGGGGTCAGGAGATGGTGTGACCCTGATTGGGCTCCTCGGATCAGAAGGGGGAGTATCCTCGCGGACGAATCTCGAGGAAAAAGGTGTGAGCGGGTAGGTCTGAAACGAAAACTGTGATAAGAGCGAGCTGGCTGTGTGGGAGGTGGTCCATGATTCGTGTAAAACGGGGGTACGTGCATAGTGTATATGATGGGAATCCTAAATCTACGAGGACGAAATTGAATCAGCGGGTTCGGGTGGTAGAAGGTAATCTCTACCTCTCCCTCGAACACCGCGCGATGGTCCTCATAGATCCATGTGCCACTAGGAAGTGGCCGGATCTCGATGCAAGCGATGTAACGTGACATCACCTACAAGGGCATAGGGGTAAGCATTTCTATACACATAATCGATAGAGCAGAAATGTATGAATAATAAAAAGATATAAACATGCAACAATAAACAACAAACACATTTAGCATTTTGCAGAAATAGGATGCAAGTAGGATGCTCATACTTGTTTCATTTTTCAAACTTAGTTTAAATGAGTGGCATGATGTATGAACTTAGCTCTAGAGCCTATCTCCACCAAACTATGTCACTCTCTGACATCCATCCTTTACTTTTCAGCACTCAACCGTGCGTTGTACTCCCAGGTGTACAACATTCGTACATTCACCAAGAATGTACACGACAAGCTTGGAATCCGTGCCACCCGAGCACATCCCGTCATCCAAACGGACCGTCATCCAAACGGTATAACCATATCGGCATCCACTAAGCCGACCACGTCGTCAACCATAACGTGTCATCAAGCAAGCGTCATTTGGCACTCCCAGAGGCCCTCCACATGTTACCAAAACATGATAAACGACCTACCATCCAGACTCCAAAATGAATGCATCATTTTTCGCTTAAAGGGATTGATTGATGTTTTTCTTGTTAATAATACCCGACGTGCCACCCGAGCAGCGTCTCGTCATTCAAATGAAAACTTAGCATATCATCAATCAGATTCCTTTAAGTCTTAGATCACTTGGATTATTGTCATTTAAGTATTAATCAATGATTCAGAATTAAAAATGATATTTTAATCATTCTGGGTGAACTACTCGAGTGTTCTTCAGACTACTCGAGTGTTCTACACTTATTTCCAGATTACTCGAGTGTTCTTCAGAATACTCGAGTGTTCATGTCTTTCTGGGGATTTGGGTTTCAGATTCATAAAAATACTCGAGTGATTCATGAGTTACTCGAGTGTTCTTCGTCAATTCTAGAACACTCGAGTGACCCCTGCATTACTCGAGTGGTTTACCTTAAGAGATCCCCATGAATCAGTTATTACTCGAGTCCTGGGCCCGATACTCGAGTGTTTCAACACCAAATACACTATTTTACCAAAATTTTACTCGAGTATCAAGCCAAGTACTCGAGTCTTCTAGTGCATAAAACAACTTCCCCTTACCTCTCAGACGTGTACCAACAGGAGATTCCAAAGAAAAAGCTCTCCAACACCAAAAACAACTTTGAGCACCACATGCAAGACATTTTTGAGTGCAGCACCAAGATCGAATTGGTTGACATATGAAACAGAGACAAGAATTGGGGAAATTAGAATTTATAAACTCTATGCAACATCTATTAACTATAGAAACGAATTTGGGACTCAATGAACACTTGAGCTTACCAAAAATCAAGGCTCCAAGTAAGCTCCAGAGAATGGTTTGACAGAAAACGACTCCACTTCCAAGCTCCAATTCTTCCTCCACACTCACTCTCAACTCACGAATTTTATGTCTATACAAAGCTCGTGATGTGAGCTTTGTATTGGTGCATGATTTGTTACTCGAATTGAAACACAGAAAGAGAATCGAACGCCCAAACTCAGGAACCTTAACTTCAACAACCAACTCGAAATTGACCAAATGCTTCACGAATTCGGTGTTGCTTAGCTTTTATAGACTTCAATTGAATCCATGCACGTCGACACGACGACGTTGAAGTGTTGAGGAAGACGATTTCGTGTCAACACACGAGAATCGTTGGTGGTGACTCACGAAACGCACTAACTCGTGCAACTCTGTCCAGAATACTCGAGTATTCCATAAAATACTCGAGTATTTTTCCCAGTTTTTGAAAAATAATAATTTTATTTACTTTCCCTCCAAAACCTTTCCTATATTTACTTCTAGGTCCCAACCCAGGGACTAATATGCAAAATATCTATTTCATGCATAATTATATTTTTTAAATAAATTCACACACATTCCTAACTACATAAACACAGATTTTAATCGAAGATTAAGAATGGAAATAATTAATTATAATAAACTTTATAATTAACATTTCATTAATCAGGGATTAAAATTTAGGGGTGTTACAATATTCAATAGGATGCTATGTGTTCGGTGAAATGTCTAACAAATAGGATGCTATGTGTTCGATGAAATACCTAACAAATAGTATATGTGTATGGTAAGTATTCATATGTATATTCTTTGCGATGTTTAACTTGTAAACCAGTCTACCATAATCTGTGGTGTAACTTTTTTTTCTTCAAAGAGCACCTAAATATATTCTTTTTTAAAAAATAGAAGAAAGCTAAGAACAATTAAGAATAGAAGAAATCAAATCAATGATTGCTATTGATTACCATTGTTGTAGTACTGGTTTTTGTTGTTACAGAGGGAGTTACTGCAGGTTTTGGAGTTGCCTTGGAACTGAACCGCATAATTGTCTGGTTGTAATGGTTTTGGCTTTCTTTTTTTTTCTGTATTTGGGTTTGTAATGGTTTCTTTATGTTTCTGCTTTTTGTCTGGTTGTCTGGTTGTAATGGTTTTGCCTTGTTGGAACTAAACGCTTTGTATAGCAATTTGATTACAATCAGAATATATATCCTTATGGCTAACCATATCCTTATGGCTAACCATATTTGTGATATCATTAACATGCAGACCTTACACTTGTTTGATTGTCCTAAGATTATTGTTATGCTTTTCTCGGTAATTGGCCTCATTGATATCATTAACTGATAAGTGTTATGCTTTTCTCTATAAGTGGCAATTGCATTGCGGGAATTGATTTATTTCATGGTAGAAATACATCAGGATGTTGCTGACATAAGCTTCTCTCGGTCACTAATATTGTTTTCAGCTTAATAAAATCTGGTTCCTTATTAATTCTGATTGCCAAAATTTTGTTTTACTTTATACAATCTATAACTGTTTGAGAATTCAATTTTTTTTATCTCGGTCGCTCTAATTGTTTTCTTTGTTATTACAGGCAATCTTTTGTGTTCAAGCGATGTTAAAGAGCACCAATCCAAGGCAAGAATGTGTTCGAAGAATTCTGAATTTCTGAATCCATGGCTAAGTATAGATTAGGAAAAAAATTGAGAATGTAGAATGTACTAGAAGAATTATGGTCCGAGTCGATGTTAGATTAGGAAATTTTTTTGCAATGTTTGTAATCAAAATGTTGTACCAAAAAGGTTGTAGAATAGAGATAATGTTTGTAATTGTTAACTTATTATTAATAATAAAAGTCATCATTATTACTCTTTAAATATATATGTTTATGATGTGAGAATATGCATCACCTTGTATTATACATAGACATTTAAAACTGTGATGTTATATGATAAACATGTTATTCTGTTATAATTATGATTGCCAATATATATAAAAAAAAGATCAAAGTTAGAATCAACTTAAACAAAAAATACAAGCAAAAGTTAGCAACTATAAATAAATTGTCTTCATTCCTTTGGCTCCATCCTTGATCAACAAAAAATATGAGGATGTTTTTTTTTATTGTTAAGCGATGCATTCAAGAGGAGAATAAATTTACATCCATTTGGATAAGAGGAACGACATCACTGGGAGCTTACTCTAACCAAATATTGACTTGTAATGTAAAAGAAAGCTGTGCAAGCCTATCAGCAACAGCATTATTATTTCTCCTAATGTAACATTCCTCATTTTCATAAAAAGATTAAATAATTATTTTAATATTGAAAATTATTTTAAAGGGAGTATTTTAGAAAGATAAACAAAAAGAAAATTAAATTAATGCATATCTAGACTTGTTTCACAGCTTTGAAGTAGTTTTGAACTTAGAGTAATAGAGAAATTGTCCAAAGTTAACATGATTAAAATCATGCTCTAATAATGTCTTAGTAACATGCTTTAAACTCTGCATAAGGGCTAGAAATAAATTAATTGAACTTCAAACCTCTATAATTTACTCTCTGACTACAGAATCTAACCGGTTAGGAGCCTCTGTAACCAGTTAGAGACTGACAGTATGTGTGAAATAATCAAGTTTAGTATAGCAATCAATAAGGATAAGTACGACATAGGTTTAAGTTAATAGTTAAACAAATAATTGAAGTAAATAAGTTAATGAGTTGTTATGTTTTGATAAGTCTTTATTTGGATCATGTTGATAATTTTATTTAAATTCTTTATGCTTGTTGATGATGGCTTGGTAATGAATAAGTAATCCAATATGATAAATTGGAAAGAGTGGAGGTTAATTGTCCAGGGGCAATTAGCTATATGAATGGAATGGGTTGCTTGAGAACAATCCCAATGAGACTTTACTTAAAAAAGATTTAATTGATGAATAATGAAGGAGTAATCCTGCATTAGTCATACATGGTTTTGTATGAACGTCAAGTATGAAAGAATTCGTAGGGTACAAGTATGTTATAATGAATTGAGTACAAGGGGCGTATATGATAATGATGAGAATCTCGATCTTACCGTGTCCCTTGGGAAAGGATCTGGTGCGAATATGGTGTTATTCGTAGGTGGTAGGTCAAGAGCCCATGTATACCGTGTCCCTTGGGAAAGGACCTGGTGCAAATAGGACACTATTCGTAGGCGGTATAACTAGTTATCCCGATATACGTCTTGTGGGAAGAGGCCTGGTGCAGATGGGATGCTATCTGTAGACAGTATATCATAATGATATCTCGGAATATCGTGTCCTTTGGGAAGGGACTCGTTGCGAATAGGACGCTATTCGTATGCGATATGACAAGTGATTTACTCCCATCTACCATGTTTGATGGTAGGTACAAGCTCTAATCAGAGATAGTCAATCTGTCCTAGCTATAGACTTAAGCGGAGAAGGAAGATGCTCAATTGGATCTGATCCTCTGTAACCCTGAGAACAAATGTATTTTTTAAAACAAAAATTTTATTCACTACTTTTGAATAAAGGGAATTTTTATTTTCCGTTGTAACCCTGCACCAATTGATGGAAATAAGATGGTGCTCTTCTGTTTTGGTTCCAAGCTGGATACAAGTCCAAGCAATCTGTTTCAAAAATCATGTTTGTAAAACATAAATCCATTGCCACCTGCATTTCCCAAAGAATCAGCTTGCTTCAGCATGGTTTTGGCTCATTGTGTAACATCCCTAATTTATTTTCCAAGCCTAATTAGTGAGTTAATAGGTTTATAGTGGAGAGAATAGGTAGATTATCTTCTTAAAGAATTTTGGGAGCAAGTTGATTAGTAATTTTAAGTTATAGGGGTTGCGTAGGGTGCATCGGTAACAAGAAGTAGAATTATAGAAGTGAAATCGAGAGTTAAATCGGAGTTTTAAGTGTTAGAAACCATCCGGCGCAAGAAAATTAGGAATAAAATATCCATAGCTCTAAACCCAATTCCCACCGTTGGATGTGAAGTCTAGGGTGTTAGGAAGGTTGTGTCAAAATTTGAGCAAGATCCGACGGTTATCGAAGAAGTTATGGCGATTTGAAGTCGGGACCCCCCGGGGCACGCCCAGGCGCACCGAGGCATAAGTTGGTGCGTAATTCAGTAAGAAACCCGCCCAGGCGCGCCATGACCCGCACCCAGGCGCGCGGGAGCTGTATCTGATGCGGAAATTGGTGCGTGTGGCACCTCTTGAGCCACACATCTTTGGCTTGTTGAAGAAGCCCTTCTCACCTTATAACACCATCTCTTCTTCTTGCCTTAGACACACCCATGGAGCACCAAGAACTCATCCTCTTCCATGGCTCCAACCGTGTCTCTCTCTCACCAAGAACCAAAGCTCCACCATTTCTTCTTCCTTAAATATTGAAGCAAGCACCATAGCCTTTGCTTCTAAGCCATTAAAATGAGCAAGAACTCCTTCCCTTCCTCTTCCACCTTGGACGCCCTCTCCCTTCCTCCTTGGGGCATCATTGCCTCTTCTCTTCACTCCATCAACCAAGAAGACCCAGGGCACCAAGCTTTAATCTTTTCCTTTTTGATTTCCATGGAGCTTCAAGCCATCAAGGAGCATATCAAGCCCTCTTTTCTATCTCCTCTCGGCGGCTTCGGTGTCACCGGGGTAGGAGGAACCGAGCCACCGACATACCGACATTCACCAACACCGACCAAAACCGACTCGATCTTTGATCTCGGTCACTAAAAAGGTTTCTAGGACCACCGCTCCGTCTCGTCGGCAAGCTTCGGTGTTAATCGGTGCGGGGTGTGGAGCCTCGGGTCAAGGTTCTCTCTTTTGATTCGTCGATTGAGGTAAGGGGAGTCTCTTTTCCACACTTTGAGTTAGGGATAGTTAAGGTTTATAATAGGATTTGAGTGTAATAGTTGGGTTGGGTTGTGGGTGATAGATTAAGAAGTAAATAAAATTAATGAAGGGTATTGGTTGTATATTAGTTAAGGTTGCTATTTCGGAAAGTGATAATGTTTAATCTTTTTGTATATCAATCAAGTAGGAAGTGAAGAACTTTAGGGAGGTGATTTATTTTACGGTACTCTGAGACATACCTGAGTATGTCGATTGATTTGTCTAATAATTGTTGACTGCGGGTTGTTATGGAATGTTGAGAAATTAATTATGTGATTAAGTGCTAAAGGTGTATGTTACTCGGGAAATTGTGATAAATGAAATAATAAACGCTAAATGTGCAAGTTGTGATTAAATGTTAAAGTGGTATATTTGTGAATTAGGATATTAAATAAATAAAAGGAGATTCTAGAAAATTGCGTGGAGATGGCTAGGAAAGCTAATTGTTGAATGGTGAAGGTTTATGATTATGGGTGATATGAATGGTCTTATATTGCTATTTGTTGATTTATGAATTTCTGCGTGCATAAATGGTGAATATTTGATGAAATAAGTGTTTATGTATGGGACTATGCTGTTGTATGGAAAAGGGTGATATGCATACATGTGTGATTGTCTGATTATGGAAAAGGGTTAAGGGTGTATGCAGATCATCTGACCTGTGGTTGCATACATTACAAATAAATTAGGGGTGTATGCAGATCATCTGACCTGTGGTTGCATATACTTCAAGTAAAATGGATAAATAAAAGGAAAATGGTTAAGCGTGTATGCAGATCATCTAACCTGTGGTTGCATACATTGCAAGCTAAATTAGTGGGTATGCAGATCATCTGACCTGTGGTTGCATACACTACAAGTTAAAATGGATAAAAAAAAGGAAAATGGTTAAGCGTGTATGCAGATCATCTGACCTGTGGTTGCATACATTGCAAGCTAAATTAGTGGGTATGCAAATCATCTGACCTGTGGTTGCATACACTACAAGTTAAAATGGATAAATAAAAGGAAAATGGTTAAGTGTGTATGCAGATCATCTGACCTGTGGTTGCATACATTGCAAGCTAAATTAGTGTGTATGCAGATCTCTGACCTGCGGTTGCATACACCGAAAAGTGTAGATCTCTGTCTTGAGGTTACACACAATGGAGAATGAATAATAAAAAGGGAAATCAAAATGAATAAAAGGAAATGGAAAAAATGGAATTGAATAAGGGGATTAAAGGGAATAAATATTGGAAACGGATATGGATATATTATGTGTAAATGGAAAAGAGAATGTGATGAATTGGTTAATCCCTGACTTGATTTGATTGTTATGCTTAAGTTTTTATTATGAACTTTGTATTATCTTCTGATTCACTGTGTTGTGAAAAGGTCTCACCCTTAGTGGTTAACATTTTAGGTGATTGCTAAGGAGCTTGTGGATCAGAGTGGCGCAGCGGAATACTGGAAAGAAGGAAACTATATGGTTGTACTACTTGTATTGTAAATGGATGCCCAAGTTTATTTGTAAACTTAATTTGGAAAAACAAATTTTTAAGTACACTATTTTTATTATAAACTTTTACTCACTATTTTTGCATATAAAATAAGGGTGTTACATTTATGGTATCATAGCAGTTCCTTCCTTTCGGCCTGAGTGAAAGTTGTCCCGATCTCGCTGCGAACACTCTCATCTCGAGCTTCTCCTCTAAAGGTGAGACCCTTTTAAGTGTAAATTGTAAATGTTAAATGTTGTTGAGTAAGTTTGTGTTTGCAAATGGGAAAAACCTACACGTGACAAACTAAGAGAATGGAATTCTTTGGAAACTAAGCAGGATCCCTTAGTGATTCAAAGAATTGGATATTCTGAGTATGCACCCAATTGTAAACAGGAAACCTAATTGGTATGAACACGATTAGTCGATAGGGTAAATGTTGAGTTTTTGGACTAATCAAAAGTTAAAGTTTTATACAAAGGAAATCTAATTAATGTCAATGCATTCGAGCATGTAGTACAGGAATTCCACCGAATTGCGAGGACTACTACCACCGATTAAATGTAGTGTTGGAAAGGGCCAATCCGACATTATATCTATTGGGAGGTGAAGTCACCGAAATTCAAGAGTTTGTGTACTATCGTGAAGTTGTAAACGATTTCCGATGTACGAAACCTTAATGCCAATGATATGCTTCTCCTTGCTTCGCTATGTTTAATTGTTTATGTTTTGAATACATGTGATTGACAACTAGTTTGGTATCAAAGTAGTCGGATGGAGATTTGAAGTGGAACCATATGGATTTTATAAATTAGAATCTCGATGCTAATCTAACCAAGTGCCTAAATTCACATTGATTGGACTAGTATCTAGGAGAGAGAAAAATAATGTTTAAAGTAAAGCAATAGTTGGTTCCATAGCTAATCTCGATTCAATTAACTATGACCCCAAATGTGAAACAAGCATTGAGTACTGACCAATTGAATTTGAACCGCACCAATTTGATTTGCGAATACAAAAGGACTTTTGCCTAACTGGGGAAGCGGTTCGGATTCAATCGAAAGGTTCTCACAATATGATTATATGCGGAATAGTTTAGCATTAAAGCAAGGGGACGGAAATTAGAGGTGGAATCAGGAGAATTGAAATAACTTCTTGCCCGATTCTAATCTAAACGAGTGATTTATTTCACATCGCTTAAATTAGAATCCACGAAGAACAATAACAACTTTTATATCAGATTAGTAGTTGACTCCACCACTAGTTTGGTTTCGATAACTTTAATACTAAACAAAAGATAAGTAGGGAGTCCTAGCAAGTCCTACTGATTGAACCTAAAACCAAGTGACAATAATTGGATTTTTGATTGACAAGAGATTTTACTCAATTAGAACCAAGGGTTTAAATTCAATCGGGAGGTCTTCGCACAAGTTTTGGATTAGGTCCATAATAGTATAGGTGTGTATCTATATACATATGTATGTGTTGTTCTACATGTATATGTGTATACATAACACACATGATGGTACTATTATAAACACTAGGTGTTGTGCTAAATGATCGTGGTGCATTGCGTATGTTTGTTATTTCATATGTCTTGTATTCATGCATGCTTGTGCTTAATGCTACTAAGTTATTTTCTTATTTGTATATTCAGATGGTCACCCTATAGTACTAATATTTCTTGGTTGCTATCATATACAGTTGTTGCATTTGTGTGTGGATATTTTTACAACCCAACTATTAAACATTTTTGCAACATGATTCCAAAAAATTTCTAAAACTAATTGTGTTGTAGTTCCCGTTCGATTTTAAAAGGCTTTCCGATATAAGGGGAACTCCTATTTTCAGACCCAAACTTATTTTTGTATATTTGAATGAATATATCTACATATGTGCATATACCAAAAAGTTTATGTTATGATTGAGATGGATCCAAATTTTCGAAAATGTTATCAAACGATAATTTGGGACTAAGAGCTTTTCAAAATTTTCATCCCCATATTTAAAAGTCCCAAGTCCATTTCAATCACAACAGCGACTAAGAGTATTGTTTTCGGGGTTTGTTTTTGAAATAAAAACTTGACCATATTGGTGTACGGGTATATCAATATATGTACGTGTATATATTTTATGTTCAGGTTTGGATGGTTTCAAATGTTGCAAATGCTTTCAAATGACCTTTTAACTATGAGCTTTTGTATTTTGTCCTAGGATTAGGGACCCTAGTTAGTCCTTAGCGAATCGCTAGGATTACAAGTCTAGTTAGTGGTTGTGAATCCTAGGATAGATAGGATTATGATTTGTGCATAGCGGTGTTTGCCTGAATGATGCATGTGTTTAATGTTTGGAAGTGAAAAGTATTACGATTGTTTGTTTGATTAAATGAATGTTCAAAATGAATTTCAAAAGGGTGCACCGAACCACAATCATCCCAAATGGATTGTGAGGTTACACGGCAAATTTTTAAGAAAATAATAAAGGATGCGAGGATTTCTAAGTAATCAATCGGTGAATTAACGCATTTGCTTTAACCAAGTCACTAGTCGATTAAGTAGGAATTCTCCATATGCAAACCCAAGTCAATTTGGGATAAAAACCCAATTCTCAAACTTGGAGAAGAAGGGAATGTAATTGTTCTAAATTTTGGAAACTTACTAAACTAATTTGGTTTAAAGTAATAGTATATCCCTTTTTCTTTGAATTTGACGAATTGGAACAAGATTACACTTCCTTATCTATATTCTTATGAAACTAGATGAAGGTATCTCTTTATGGTGACGTGCACGATTCAAAGTTTCATTGAATGTTCTAGTAAAACTCAATGTTCCCCTCATTAAGGGAGGAACCCGATTTCAAGGGATTTTGTGTTATAGATACAAAACCTTTTTTCTAAAAAGCATCACTAGTATGAAATCTTTTTATTAAATTCTAAATCTCCATGTCTAGTGCTTGGTATGATGTTTGTACTTGAATTATATGTTATTGGGAGTTGTTGTTGTGTATGCATTAACTTTGAATGACCTTTACATGATCTATATTTGTTTGAATAATGAATGTGATTGTCTAGGGCCTAGGAATAGGATAAGTGTTAGATTTTGGAGCTAGAGTATAATCAACTCTTGAGGGTAATAGTGTTTAGAGCGTATTAGTACCCTTTCCAACCTTCAATGTGGAATTCTGAAGAGAAACCCAGCTGATCTTAGAAAACTCGATAGGATCTTCGCTTTGAGGCGGACTAAATTAAACCATAGTCGGTACCCTTCATCGACTGCAAGAGCATAGCGGCATACTAGTGCAGAGAGGTATGCCGAATCCAAGTGGGGGAGTAGAGCCAAAAGGAGTGGGTACCGTGATCGAAGGACCTTATGTTAGGGATGGTTCTCCATTAACGGAATCGGAGGGAATTTCGGGGACGAAATTCCAATAAGTGGGGGAGAATTGTAACATCCCTAATTTATTTTCCAAGCCTAATTAGTGAGTTAATAGGTTTATAGTGGAGAGAATAGGTAGATTATCTTCTTAAAGAATTTTGGGAGCAAGGTGATTAGTAATTTTAAGTTCTAGGGGTTGCGTAGGGTGCATCGTTAACAAGAAGTAGAATTATAGAAGTGAAATCGGGAGTTAAATCGGAGTTTTAAGTGTTAGAAACCATCCGGTGCAAGAAAATTAGGAATAAAATATCCATAGCTCTAAACCCAATTCCCACCGTTGGATATGAAGTCTAGGGTGATAGGAAGGTTGTGTCAAAATTTGAGCAAGATCCGACGGTTATCGAAGAAGTTATGGAGATTTGAAGTCTGGACCCCCCGGGGCACGCCCAGGCGCACCGGGGCATAAGTTGGTGCGTAATTCAGTAAGAAACGCGCCCAGGCGTGCCATTACCCGCGCCCAGGCGCGCGGGAGCTGTATCTGATTCGGAAATTGGTGCGTGTGGCACCTCTTGAGCCACACATCTTTGGCTTGTTGAAGAAGCCCTTCTCACCTTATAACACCATCTCTTCTTCTTGCCTTAGACACACCCATGGAGCACCAAGAACTCATCCTCTTCCATGGCTCTAACCGTGTCTCTCTCTCACCAAGAACCAAAGCTCCACCATTTCTTCTTCCTTAAATCTTGAAGCAAGCACCATAGTGAGGAAACCGCAATTGGTGGTTGGAGAGACAAAGGAACCCTAGGAACACACCTAGAAGGGGGGTTGAATAGGTGTAAAAGAAACTTTGAAATATTTTCGAACGAAACAAATCGAAACAATTAAAACAAATGATTTTTGCAAATACTACAGCACTTAATCGATTAACCTGCAATTTAATCGATTAAACTTGAAAGTTCAAAAGTCCTTAATCGATTAAACGAACACTTAATCGATTAAATCTATCAGAAACTGAAAAATCACTTTTCAATCGAATACGAAAATCAATCAATTCACACGTATAACCAGAGATTCAGCGGAAACAATTAACACCTATATTATTATTGATTATCCTAGTTATGAAAATGATTTTCCCTTTATCAATTTGAACAATAAAGATTCAATTCAATCAATTATGAAAATCACTCTTTTTCTAGGTTTTCAACCAAGAACACAATTAAAAACTTGAATGTAAAGAGTAAGGGTTTAGAGATACGACACAGCGATTTATCCTGGTTCACTTTCACCCACTTGAAAGCTACATCCAGTCCCCTCTTCAACCAAGAGAGATTCTTCACTATGAGGAATTAGAGTTCTCAAATTACAAGTGATTGCCTCACAAGACTTCCTTCTTGCTAGCCTACAAGAGATAACCGACACCCTTGCCTTGTAATCCTATTGATCTTCTCTCTAATCTAACCTCTACCCCTTGTTGATAATCGACACAACAAGTCTTCAATTGCTTGATGATAATCCACACATCAAGGCTTCTCCTTGCTTGATTCACAACCAAGACTTCTTCAATTTCTTGAACTTTGCTTGATGATAATCGACACACCAAGGCTTCTTCTTTGTTGTAGTGGCTTGCCTTATTGCAAAGATTACAACTAAATGAATACACATAACCATCCTAATGAATCTCAATCAATAGCTATGACAAATCACACAAGAGATTCAAAGGTTCTTGATCAAAGAATTTGAAAATAGAAAAGCTTTGATCTTTGAAATTGAGAGAGAATAGAGTGGCTTGATTCTTTGTAAAAATGAATATCAAAATGATGGGTTATGATCAAAAAGGTTAGGAAAAGATTTTTATAGAATACCCAAAAGTTATGGCACTTGAAAACTAATTTTGAGAAGTGAAAATCGTATTTTAAAAATCAGTTCAGCAGTACTTAATCGATTAAACCTTGCCTTAATCGAGTACTAATCGATTAAACATGTTCTTAATCGATTAAACATGTCTGACACTTGTTTAAAACTTGTTTTTCTCAAAACCCAACCTTTCCTTTAAAACTTTTAAGCCACCTATTGATTCTGGGTTAAGTGAAAACTCAAGTTATGATTTAATCATGACTTATGAATGAGATTCACTACCCTCTAAACAATCTACCAAAATAAAAGACCTAAGAAGCTTGAGAGGCAAAAGATAAAACAATTACAATTACACTCAAACTAAGTCTTCATGAGCTTGTTCTCTCTTCTTCACTTGATGTTTGTTGTTGCTTGTTGAACTTGAACTTGATCATCACATGATAGCTTGTTCAAAACACTTTGTCATTATCAAAACATTCATCATGGAACTTACAATCTCCCCCTTTTTGAAAATGACAAACCATGTTTTGAAGTTCTCCAAAAGTTCTTTGAAGTTGTTGATGCTTTAACAATTTGATCACTTGGTGAGACTCTTGCTCCCCCTCAATAAATGCTTTTGACAATTGAATCCAATTGAGATAAGCTTGATGAGAATATAACAATGAAATATGATACCAATTGAGAACTAAAATATCATAATATCACTTAACAAAGAAGATATCAATTGTAAAGAAGTACATATTTCAACAAAATTTTGATACCAATTGTGATATTTCTTTAATAACAACCAAAGCATGTCAATAAATCATGATAATCATCTATGAATCTACTCAATGATACAAATTGAATTAATTAAACATTTAGAAAAGTAATACCAATTGAGAAGATACCATTTGAAGTTCACAAATCTAATAATATCACTTATACCAAATTGTAGGACTTCTTTTGAGACCAATTGAAGATGCAAATATGAATAACACTTGTAAGCTCTCTTTGCTCTTCAATCATACCTACAAAACAATCATGCTTTGCTTTTTGGTATCCAAATGGTTTTGGATCCATTTTTGTTAGTGTAGGGACTTTCACCCTTTTTCATTCAAACAAAATCTCCTTTAGGTATACCATGCATTTTAACATTACACACATTTGAAGTATGTCCATGAGTACCACAATAGAAACATGTTGGTGCATTTGAAAAATCAACTTTAGAAAAATCAACAACATTTCTATGAGAATTACTCTTAGCATTAGTATAACCCAAACCAAACTTGTTTGAATTTTCTCTTTGAAAATTTAACAATGTGCGCAATCTAATATCACCACTTGAGAAACTTGCAAGCTTATTTTTCAAAATAGCATTTTCATCTTTGAGCAACTTGCAATTCTCACAATCAACCACAATATTCACTCTACTAGCACAATCACAAGAAGAACTAGCATATATAAGATCAAGAGTTTCATTTTCAAGATTAAGCTCATCAACTTGATTTTGAAGTTCTAAAATCTCTTTTTGATGTTTCAAAATGAGCTTCTTTCTTTCAATGTTTTTCAAAGCTAGTTTTTCAAGTTGTTCATGCATTTCTTCATAAGCATTATATAACAATTCATATTTAGAAGAAATTTCGGATTTAGTATGACTTCATCGCTTTCCTCGCTTTGTTCACTTGATTCATCATTTGAACTTTGTTCTTCATCATCTACTAGAGTTATCAAGTTGAGACAAGCGGATTCTTTATCATCCGATGAACTACTCGATGTGCTTTTCTTCTCTTCTACATCACTATCCCAAACTATGTATGCTCTTTTAGATTTAGAATTTTTCTTGTCTTTCTCCTTCTTCTTGAGATACCTAGAGCATGAGTACTTGAGATGTCCGGGTTTTCCGCATTCATGGCAAACTACACCTTCTCTTGATGTCTTGATCTTGTAGTGTGGGGAATCCTTCTCTTTACTTTTGTCCTTGTTCAACCTTCCTTTTCTCGTTAGAAATTTGTCAAACTTCCTTAGCAAAAGTTTCATGTCTTTTTCATCAACATCCGAATCGGAATCTTCACTATCATCATCATAGGAACTTTCTTTCTTTTTATATTCACTTTTGACTTTAAGAGCAAGTCCCTTTCTTTCTTTGTTTTTATCCGACTCTTCATTGATACTTAATCGTCCAAGCTCCATTTCATGTTCTTGAAGCTTTCCCAAGAGTGTTGCTAGATCCATAGCATCCAAATTCTTAGATTCAACAATAGCTGTTACTTTTGGTTGCCAATTCCTGTCTAAACATCTCAACACTTTGTTAGAAAGTTCACCTTGTAAGAAAGTCTTACCAAGAGCAAGCAAATGGTTAATAATATGAGTAAAACGCTTTTGCATATCATTTATAGATTCATTTGGAAGCATTTGAAACAATTCATAATCACGTATTAAAGCATTCAATCTAGCTCTCCTAACCTCACTAGTTCCTTCATGAGTCACTTGTAAAGTGTCCCACATTTCCTTAGCACTAGAACATTGAGAAACTCTAAAGAACTCGTCATAGGATAAAGCGGAGGTAATGATATTCTTTGCTTTATAATCATATTGAACTTTCTTTCTATCATCATCCTTCCACTTATCCTCGGGGATCAATTGTTCTACACCTTCAACTAAACTAGAGGGGATATGAAGACCTTTTTCAACTACTTTCCAAATTTCACTATCTATGGCTTGGATAAAGATTTTCATTCTAACTTTCCAATATGTATAGCCTTTTCCGGAAAACAATGGAGGACGATTTATTGAAGCACCTTCACCACCAAAGGGATTCATGGAACCCATTGCGATTTTCTTAAAGGATCTTTACGAAAAAGCTCTTATGCTCGTGTCTTTCGACCGAGCTCTGATACCAATTGAGGAAACCGCAATTGGTGGTTGGAGAGACAAAGGAACCCTAGGAACACACCTAGAAGGGGGGGTTGAATAGGTGTAAAAGAAACCTTGAAAGATTTTCGAACGAAACAAATCGAAACAATTAAAACAAATGATTTTTGCAAATTCTATAGCACTTAATCGATTAACCTGCAATTTAATCGATTAAACCTGAAAGTTCAAAAGTCCTTAATCGATTAAACGAACACTTAATCGATTAAATCTATCAGAAACTGAAAAATCACTTTTCAATCGAATACGAAAATCAATCAATTCACACGTATAACCAGAGATTCAGCGGAAACAATTAACACCTATATTATTATTGATTATCCTAGTTATGAAAATGATTTTCCCTTTATCAATTTGAACAATAAAGATTCAATTCAATCAATTATGAAAATCACTCTTTTTCTAGGTTTTCAACCAAGAACACAATTAAAAACTTGAATGTGAAGAGTAAAGGTTTAGAGATACGACACAGCGATTTATCCTGGTTCACTTTCACCCACTTGAAAGCTACATCCAGTCCCCTCTTCAACCAAGAGAGATTCTTCACTATGAGGAATTAGAGTTCTCAAATTACAAGTGATTGCCTCACAAGACTTCCTTCTTGCCAGCCTACAAGAGATAACCGTCACCCTTGCCTTGTAATCCTATTGATCTTCTCTCTAATCTAACCTCTACCCCTTGTTGATAATCGACACAACAAGTCTTCAATTGCTTGATGATAATCCACACATCAAGGCTTCTCCTTGCTTGATTCACAACCAAGACTTCTTCAATTTCTTGAACTTTGCTTGATGATAATCGACACACCAAGGCTTCTTCTTTGTTGTAGTGGCTTGCCTTATTGCAAAGATTACAACTCAATGAATACACATAACAATCCTAATGAATCTCAATCAATAGCTATGACAAATCACACAAGAGATTCAAAGGTTCTTGATCAAAGAATATGAAAATAGAAAAGCTTTGATCTTTGAAATTGAGAGAGAATAGAGTGGCTTGATTCTTTGTAAAAATGAATATCAAAATGATGGGTTATGATCACAAAGGTTAGGAAAAGATTTTTATAGAATACCCAAAAGTTATGGCACTTGAAAACTGATTTTGAAAAGTGAAAATCGTATTTTAAAAATCAGTTCAGCAGTACTTAATCGATTAAACCTTGCCTTAATCGAGTACTAATCGATTAAACATGTTCTTAATCGATTAAACATGTCTGACACTTGTTTAAAACTTGTTTTTCTCAAAACCCAACCTTTCCTTTAAAACCTTTAAGCCACCTATTGATTCTAGGTTAAGTGAAAACTCAAATTATGATTTAATCATGACTTATGAATGAGATTCACTACCCTCTAAACAATCTACCAAAATAAAAGACCTAAGAAGCTTGAGAGGCAAAAGATAAAACAATTACAATTACACTCAAACTAAGTCTTCATGAGCTTGTTCTCTCTTCTTCACTTGATGTTTGTTGTTGCTTGTTGAACTTGAACTTGATCATCACATGATAGCTTGTTCAAAACACTTTGTCATTATCAAAACATTCATCATGGAACTTACACATAGCCTTTGCTTCTAAGCCATGAAAATGAGCAAGAACTCCTTCCCTTCCTCTTCCACCTTGGACGCCTTCTCCCTTCCTCCTTGGGGCACCATTGCCTCTTCTCTTCTCTCCATCAACCAAGAAGACCTAGGGTACCAAGCTTCAATCTTTTCCTTTTTGATTTCCATGGAGCTTCAAGCAATCAAGGAGCATATCAAGCCCTCCTTTCTATCTCCTCTCGGCGGCTTCGGTGTCACCGGGGTAGGAGGAACCGAGCCACCGACACCGACCGAAACCGACTCGATCTTTGATCTCTGTAACATCACTAATTTTAATCCAAGCCTAATTAGTGATTTAATAGATTATTAATGTAGGGAACGGAATGGATTAATTGCTTAATGAATTTTGTAAGCAAGGCGACTAGTAATTATGAGTTCTAGGGGTTGTGTAGGTGGCAATAGTGGCTTCGAACAAAATTACATAGGCGAAATCGGGGGTTAAATCGGCGTTTTAGATGTTAGAAATCGACCGAAAAGAGAAAATTAGAAATTTATTATAGGATGCTAAGAAAATAAATTCCACCGTTGGATATGAAGTTTAAAGGGTTAAGAAGCTTGTCTAAAAATTAGGACCCGATCCGATGGTTAACGAAAAAGTTATGGAGAATCGAAGATTGAAAACCCTGTGTCACGCCCAGGCGCACCAGCCATGCGCCCAGGCGGATGCACTGTTCATTGGTGCACCAGCCAGTGAAAAAACCGCCCAGGCGAGGCCCCAATTTGCCCAGGCGCGTTCGGAAACGCACCAGCCGCACCAGATCTCGCGTTTTGGTGCGCCAAACCCCCACCTGACCGCACCAGCCTCCCACGTCACGCACCAGCAGCACCAGCTGGTGCCAGAACTCGCCCAAGCGAGCGCGATCAGCAGCACCAGATCTGGTGCGTTGGATCAAAACTTGGGGGCCAAGTTGTGGCCTCTTGGCCACACGATTCCCTTCCTCTTGACCTTAAACAAGTTTACAACAACAAACCACCACCACCCATATTCCTCTCCCTTCTTCTCCATGTCTCTCACCATCTTCATCATTTCTCTCAACCCCAAGAGCTTCTCATCCTCATCAACCACACCCCAAACCCCATGATCAAGGCACCATCAAACTTGATCTTCATGACCATCACCCCCATCATGGGTCAAGCACCAAATCACCACCAACCACCACAACAACTCACCCTCTTGATCCAAGAACCTAGCTCCACCATCATCAACTCAAACACAAATAACCAAGAGCCATCCTTATGCACCTCTCAAATTCGTGGCCTCCCTCCCTCTCTATTTCCATGGATTTGTTGACCTAGCAACTAAGGAGAGTTATACCCATAAAACCTCATCATCAAGGAGTAGGAGATTAAAGCTAGGGTTTTAAGGGCCAAGTGGGTACAGGACAAGGATTAGGGAGCTCAATCGCCAAGGATCATTGGGCTACGACTTAGGATTAATGCTTGAGATTCAACACCACCCATCTGCAAGGTAAGAGGGGTTTGCGTTACCTTTCCTAAGGATATAGATTCTAGGTTGTTGTAATGATGACTAGGTGTAGATAATTAATTAAAAGAATAACCTGAGGATGTTTAAAGCGCATGAAATGAACCTTTGGGGTAGTTAGTGTGTCAATGGTTAAGTTAATACTAATTAAATGATTTTTGTTAAATTCTCTTTTATTAATGTTAAAGTAGGAAGTGAAGAACCCTAGGGAGTTGACTTAATTTATAGTACTCTGAGACATACCTGAGTATGTCGACTGCCTTGTTTATTATCCGTTGATTGTTACTTGTTATTGATGTATATTCACATTGCGTTAGGTTCGGTGACTCGTAAAACAATTAATGGACTAAGTGAAAGGTAGGCAAGTCACATAGAAAGGGATAAGTAAGGTGGAAAGGATGGAAAATTACGAGCAAGTAATTAATGAATGGATTAAGGACAAGAGGCTTGATAAAAGGAAAGTGATGTTTATTATTAAATGAATCATAAGTTAGAGAATGGTGATTGAGTGATTAGGAACTTGATGGATGTTGTGCTTGATTTGTGTTGTTAAGTGCAAATGTGATAATAATAATTATATGAGAATATGTGATATTGACATGATGTTTGTGCTTGAGTATTCATGAGATGTGATGTGGTTATGATCCGAGAATGAAACATACCCGGACGCAGTAAGTCGTGATCGCACGGTGGTGCGAACGCAGTAGGTCGTGACCAGGGGAGAATGAAACATACCCGGACGCAGTAAGTCGTGATCGCACGGTGGTGCGAACGCAGTAGGTCGTGACCAGGGGAGAGTGAAACATACCCGGACGCAGTAAGTCATGAGTGCATAGGAGTGCAGACGCAGTAGGTCGTGACCAGGGACAGAATGAAATGAAACATACCCGGGCGCAGTAAGACGTGAGTGCACAGGAGTGTAGACGCAGTAAGTCGTGACCAGTGGTAAAATGAATGAGAAATGTGAATCCAATGAATGGAGAGAGAATGAAAAGGGATTTATAAAAATAACGATATATGTTCGTGAGTTGTTATTTTATGAGTATGGAATTTAAAATATGAAAATGTTAGTACAAGTGGAGTTGGAAAGTAATTTAGGGCTGAATGTAGGATTGCTAGGAAAGTGGTATGGACATAGGGCTTATTCTATCGAAAATGATCTTGTAGGTAATTATATGAAAAAGAACGTTAGATTAATGGATAATTTCTACTGTGATAGGGCCTAGTTTGTCAGATATGCTTCTTAGAAGCTATTTTCCTTAGTACTGTGTAATGCTACCCTTCTTGCTATATTTTTACAGGTACTGAAGGAGCTTACACGTGTCTGGCCGAGCAGGAGTACTTCCCGCCACGTGGGAAGTATTATAGTATTTAGCGACCATCTGACGGTCATGAGTTATTTTGGGAATTATATTGTATTTTTAATTTCCTTGCCTTTTTGGAAAACTAAGAGTTCGGAAGGTTATTTGTATCCCTTTTAAACTAATGTTTTAAGTGGACTTAACTATATTTTGGGCCCCGCTGGTCTCTGACGTATTTAAATCTTCTTCGAATAAATTTTACAGGTTAAAGCAAATATTTTGGAAAGTCCTAAAAACAAACGAAACTCCGTCCGTTTGACGGAAGATTTTTATAAGTTTAAAAGAAAATTTTAAATTCACTATTTTTCTAAGGGTATTAAGGGTAATTAATTGTAGGTGTTACATTTATGGTATCAGAGCAGTTTTTCCTCGGCCCATTGGAGTAACTTGCTACTCCTAAAGTTACTCATCAAGCGAGTAACTTGTAGATAGATGTTAAACTGCTTTGTGGTCTAGTCAAGCGTTATCGTAGCATGATAATAGGCATAGTTGTTGAGTCTAGCGTAGTGAGTACTCTAGATTCTTTTAAGTTTGTTGAGTGATTTGAGGAGCGCGATTAGCATCTGACGATTTTTTTCGAAAAGCATGGTAAGCATTGGAAAAAAATCTTTTCTAAGTCCACTCAAATCATGTTCAGTTTACCATGCTAAACTTGAAATCTTGTGAGAACGGTAAATCATATTTAGAGGTGGATGAATGACGAGGCTAAGGAAAGCAATACCCCAACGGGCAAGAGCACAAGGTTGCTACCCCACCGGGAGGAAGTGATCTTTAGTTTCGCGCCAAGTAAACCAAATCTAAATGTGACACACAAAGCAAGATTTCAACGTTTTAAAACTAATAGGCTATGTGTTTCAAACTTAAGTAAGACGAGAATGGTCTTATCATTAGAGCTGTCAAAACGGGCCTGCAGGCTGGGTTCGGGCCGGCCCGGTTCGGGTTCGGGCCAAACCGGGCTCGGGCCAAAAAGCCCGGTTATAAATTAAGTACCATAGTATCAAACCCAAACCCACCCTAAGCGGGCTTCGGGCCGGGTGCGGGCCGGCCCGCATCACCTTTTTCTTCTTCTTTTTTTTTTTTTTACAATTCAACCCCTTCAAAAAAATATATATTTATTTTTCAAAAAAATTAATGAATAAACTTCCTTTATTTTTCACACATATTTTCTTAAACAATAATAAGTGTTTTATTCTTTTACACATTTTTTAGAGGATATATTTGATTTTCTATTCTTACATAAATTAAAATGTATGTATAACTCATATAGGACAATTAATGTTGTGCTTTGATTTGTTCAGGTGCATTTTTGATATGTGAATATTGATAAAAATTAAGAGAATTTTATTATAAGTGTCTTTTTACACATGTAAAATTAAAAAAAAAATTGAATTTTTTTCTTTTTTCTGGGCCGTCGGGCCGGCCCGAACCCGGCCGGGTTTACCCGGCCCGAACACGAACCCGAACCGGGCCGGGCTAAATAGCCCGGGTTGAATAAACAGGCCATATTAAGGAGCCCGAGCCCTATGATTTTTCGGGCTTTTTGGCCCGGCCCGGCTGGCCTGGCCCATTTTGACAGCTCTACTTATCATCGATATGATGTATGGTTGAGCCTGATCACCTCAAGTATACACATATTGGAGGATATCATCATCCTGTCCTTAAGTTTCGGCGAGTATTTTGGGAATTTAGTGAGATCCCAAATTCAGGAGGAATAGAGGTTTTGTCATAGGTTTCCGTATGTGTAAATATTTTAGAATCAGAGTTGCGCAACGGAAGTGTAGGAAGTATTGTCTTGTCTTAGGATAAGAGAAGTAGCTAGTTAGGAATCCTAGTTAGCTAGGATAGATTGCTAGTGTTTATACGTCTAGAATTGAATACAAGAAACCCTAAGATAGTACATAGTAATAGTCCTATGTTTAGGCACTAGGTGCTTAAAATCCAAAGTGATTGAATAGAGCTAGATTATGTGTTTGGAAATGAATGAATGTGATGCTATGTATTGTCTTGTGTTTGTCTACATGATGAATGGTGCATTTTAATGATAATTGTTATTGTCTGAACATGTGCATGATGAAAACTGTTTTGGGCATAAAACCTTTTGCAAACTTCTTCATGGAATGGTGTTGCTATCAACAAATCGCTTGGTTCCCAAGCATAATCATTTCAAAACCCGAAACCGTTCGATTTTCAAGTGTGATAGTAACCCCAATGAACTTTCATGTTTTGGAACTGAATTCAAAAATGAATATCGCCGTTTTAACAATATCGAAAATCATTCTAAATTGAGTGCTAAGTCGTATCACGAAATTTTGAAAAGTTGATTAATAAACTAAGGATTCCTAAGTAATCAAGCGGTGAACTAATTTATTCTTTTAATCGATTTCCCCCGCTGATTAAATAGGAACCCTTCCATGTGACTTTATTCAATTCGGAATGGAGCTTAGTTGTCAAACTCAAAGTTAAAGGGAATGTGACTATTTTGATTGTTTGAGAAGCATTAAAATAAATTTTCTAGTAAACCACATACTCCCATTCTCATTGAGTTTTCTAATCTTGAGAAAGGTTATATTCCTTCACCTAAATCTCCCGAAAGTAGATGGAGAAAATCATTTATAAAAGATATGCTTTGCTTTATAAAATTTGTTTTTGGAAACTTCATCCGAGTTAATTGGCATGAACATATCAAAATTTTAAAGTGTAAAATAAATTTTCCCGATTTAATCTTTTCCTAAGAATTTTACGTAAAACAAATCAAAATGGTTTCCCATCAAGAAAAGAATTTGATTTTTAAAGAATAATGAATCTATCGCCACACCATCATATCAATATTGTTGATGTGCTATCTTGACTTATGCATATATAAATTCATTCCTTATATGACAAGCAAAATTTCTAAACATCGGTGAACGCATACATGTTTTACGGCATATCCTTTTGATTTTTATTAATGCATAAATGCACAAATGAATTTCCCGAACGCTATTCTGATTTACATAAAGATACACATATTTTGGATGTATGGGATTTTATTTATTGAATTTTGGAACCATACAAAGTGATTGATTTTATCGAAGTTTTATCTTGGCATGCATAACTTGAATGTGTGAACAAATCATGGGAAACCATGCAAATTTTCAAACTCTTCTTGGATTGCATTCGAAATGTGTGCAGCTTACCTAAGATGTGTTCATAAGATTTAGACCTGAGTTCTAGGGCTGATTCAGGTAGATCAGGATTAGATTAGAATCAAGTAGAGGTTGCCAAGTTAGTGTTTGCAATTACACGCTGATAAGAAATGCTGGTGTGCATATTTGAAATTTGATTGTTATGTATGTGTTAATTGCTTATTTGTCAATGAGTGTGATTGCTTAGGACTTAAGAATAGCGCCTAAGTCGTAGATCACTAGGTAGATTGTGATTAGATCTCTATTAATGCTGCCGTTTAGATCGAGTATAGAAATAGTTTCGGGTTGTTTTGAATGCGGCAATTATTAAGTGATAGTGCTATTTGTAAATCTGACAATGACCCTATCGTTGATGGATATGAGATTAAACTGATACCCCTAATCTTATGTTTATTAATGATTGATGTCATCTGAGGACTATAAATGGCACCAGACTAATCAAGCCTAGAATGTAAGAACCAATTTGATTAGCACCCTTTCCAGACGTATAAAGTAAAGTGTCTGGGAAAAACCCAGTTGACCTTAGAAACCATCTCCAATCTAGTTGAGGAATTGCTCTCGATTCTAGAAACCTGAGGTTTATTAGAAGTCCTTTTCTTAGGGCTCTTGCAATATTTAACCGACATCGGAGTAAACCTCAAAAATCTTAGAGCGTTTTGCTTCTAGTTTAACCAAACTAAACCACGATTTGTATTCCTTATTGGATGCATGAGTTCGGAGGCGTACTTAAGCAAAGTAGTATGCCGATTCAAAGTGGGGGAGTAGAACCTAGTGCTGTGTGCATCGTAGTTTAGAAAACCCTTTGTTGGGATGGTTCTCCATTTGAAGGAATTGAACGGAATTTCGGGGACGAAATTCTAATAAGTGGGGGAGAATTGTAACATCCCTAATTTTAATCCAAGCCTAATTAGTGATTTAATAGATTATTAATGTAGGGAACAGAATGGATTAATTGCTTAATGAATTTTGTAAGCAAGGCGACTAGTAATTATGAGTTCTAGGGGTTGTGTAGGAGGCAATAGTGGCTTCGAACAAAATTACATAGGCGAAATTGGGGGTTAAATCGACGTTTTAGATGTTAGAAATCGACCGAAAAGAGAAAATTAGAAATTTATTATAGGATGCTAAGAAAATAAATTCCACCGTTGGATATGAAGTTTAAGGGGTTAAGAAGCTTGTCTAAAAATTTGGACCCGATCTGATGGTTAACAAAAAAGTTATGGCGAATCGAAGATTGAAAACCCTGTGTCACGCCCAGGCGCACCAGCCATGCGCCCAGGCGGATGCACTGTTCATTGGTGCACCAGCCAGGGAAAAACCCGCCCAAGCGAGGCCCCAATTCGCCCAGGCGCGCGCGGAAACGCACCAGCCGCACCAGATCTCGCGTTTTGGAGCGTCAAACCCCCACCTGACCGCACCAGCCTCCCACATCACGCACCAGCAGCACCAGCTGGTGCCAGAACTCGCCCAAGCGAGTGATGGGCTCGCCCAAGCGAGCGCGATCAGCAGCACCAGATCTGGTGCGTTGGATCAAAACTTGGGGGCCAAGTTGTGGCCTCTTGGCCACACGATTCCCTTCCTCTTGACCTTAAACAAGTTTACAACAACAAACCACCACCACCCATATTCCTCTCCCTTCTTCTCCATGTCTCTCACCATCTTCATCATTTCTCTCAACCCCAAGAGCTTCTCATCCTCATCAACCACACCCCAAACCCCATGATCAAGGCACCATCAAACTTGATCTTCATGACCATCACCCCCATCATGGGTCAAGCACCAAATCACCACCAACCACCACAACAACTCACCCTCTTGATCCAAGAACCTAGCTCCACCATCATCAACTCAAACACAAATAACCAAGAGCCATCCTTATGCACCTCTCAAATTCGTGGCCTCCCTCCCTCTCTATTTCCATGGATTTGTTGACCTAGCAACTAAGGAGAGTTATACCCATAAAACCTCATCATCAAGGAGTAGGAGATTAAAGCTAGGGTTTTAAGGGCCAAGTGGGTACAGGACAAGGATTAGGGAGCTCAATCGCCAAGGATCATTGGGCTAAGACTTAGGATTAATGCTTGAGATTCAACACCACCCATCTGCAAGGTAAGAGGGGTTTGCGTTACCTTTCCTAAGGATATAGATTCTAGGTTGTTGTAATGATGACTAGGTGTAGATAATTAATTAAAAGAATAACCTGAGGATGTTTAAAGCGCATGAAATGAACCTTTGGGGTAGTTAGTGTGTCAATGGTTAAGTTAATACTAATTAAATGATTTTTGTTAAATTCTCTTTTATTAATGTTAAAGTAGGAAGTGAAGAACCCTAGGGAGTTGACTTAATTTATAGTACTCTGAGACATACCTGAGTATGTCGACTGCCTTGTTTATTATCCGTTGATTGTTACTTGTTATTGATGTATATTCACATTGCGTTAGGTTCGGTGACTCGTAAAACAATTAATGGACTAAGTGAAAGGTAGGCAAGTCACATAGAAAGGGATAAGTAAGGTGGAAAGGATGGAAAATTACGAGCAAGTAATTAATGAATGGATTAAGGACAAGAGGCTTGATAAAAGGAAAGTGATGTTTATTATTAAATGAATCATAAGTTAGAGAATGGTGATTGAGTGATTAGGAACTTGATGGATGTTGTGCTTGATTTGTGTTGTTAAGTGCAAATGTGATAATAATAATTATATGAGAATATGTGATATTGACATGATGTTTGTGCTTGAGTATTCATGAGATGTGATGTGGTTATGATCCGAGAATGAAACATACCCGGACGCAGTAAGTCGTGATCGCACGGTGGTGCGAACGCAGTAGGTCGTGACCAGGGGAGAATGAAACATACCCGGACGCAGTAAGCCGTGATCGCACGGTGGTGCGAACGCAGTAGGTCGTGACCAGGGTAGAATGAAACATACCCGGACGCAGTAAGTCGTGATCGCACGGTGGTGCGAACGCAGTAGGTCGTGACCAGGGGAGAGTGAAACATACCCGGACGCAGTAAGTCGTGAGTGCACAGGAGTGCAGACGCAGTAGGTCGTGACCAGGGACAGAATGAAATGAAACATACCCGGGCGCAGTAAGACGTGAGTGCACAGGAGTGCAGACGCAGTAAGTCGTGACCAGTGGTAAAATGAATGAGAAATGTGAATCCAATGAATGGAGAGAGAATGAAAAGGGATTTATAAAAATAACGGTATATGTTCGTGAGTTGGTTATTTTACGAGTATGGAATTTAAAATATGAAAATGTTAGTACAAGTGGAGTTGGAAAGTAATTTAGGGCTGAATGTAGGATTGCTAGGAAAGTGGTATGGACATAGGGCTTATTCTATCGAAAATGATCTTGTAGGTAATTATCTGAAAAAGAACGTTAGATTAATGGATAATTTCTACTGTGATAGGGCCTAGTTTGTTAGCTATGCTTCTTAGAAGCTATTTTCCTTAGTACTGTGTAATGCTACCCTTCTTGCTATATTTTTACAGGTACCGAAGGAGCTTACACGTGTCTGGCCGAGCAGGAGTACTTCCCGCCACGTGGGAAGTATTATAGTATTTAGCGACCATCTGACGGTCATGAGTTATTTTGGGAATTATATTGTATTTTTAATTTCCTTGCCTTTTTGGAAAACTAAGAGTTCGGAAGGTTATTTGTATCCCTTTTAAACTAATGTTTTAAGTGGACTTAACTATATTTTGGGCCCCGCTGGTCTCTGACGTATTTAAATCTTCTTCGAATAAATTTTAAAGGTTAAAGCAAATATTTTGGAAAGTCCTAAAAACAAACGAAACTCCGTCCGTTTGACGGAAGATTTTTATAAGTTTAAAAGAAAATTTTAAATTCACTATTTTTCTAAGGGTATTAAGGGTAATTAATTGTAGGTGTTACAATCTCGGTCACTAAAAAGGTTTCTAGGACCACCGCCCCGTCTCGTCGGCAAGCTTCGGTGTTAATCGGTGCGGGGTGTGGAGCCTCGGGTCAAGGTTCTCTCTTTTGATTCGTCGGTTGAGGTAAGGGGAGTCTCTTTTCCACACTTTGAGTTAGGGATAGTTAAGGTTTATAATAGGATTTGAGTGTAATAGTTGGGTTGGGTTGTGGGTGATAGATTAAGAAGTAAATAAAATTAATGAAGGGTATTGGTTGTATATTAGTTAAGGTTGCTATTTCGGAAAGTGATAATGTTTAATCTTTTTGTATATCAATCAAGTAGGAAGTGAAGAACCTTAGGGAGGTGATTTATTTTACGGTACTCTGAGACATACCTGAGTATGTCAATTGATTTGTCTAATAATTGTTGACTGCGGGTTGTTATGGAATGTTGAGAAATTAATTATGTGATTAAGTGCTAAAGGTGTATGTTACTCGGGAAATTGTGATAAATGAAATAATAAACGCTAAATGTGCAAGTTGTGATTAAATGTTAAAGTGGCATATTTGTGAATTAGGATATTAAATAAATAAAAGGAGATTCTAGAAAATTGCGTGGAGATGGCTAGGAAAGCTAATTGTTGAATGGTGAAGGTTTGTGATTATGGGTGATATGAATGGTCCTATATTGCTATTTGTTGATTTATGAATTTCTGCGTGCATAAATGGTGAATATCTGATGAAATAAGTGTTTATGTATGGGACTATGCTGTTGTATGGAAAAGGGTGATATGCATACATGTGTGATTGTCTGATTATGGAAAAGGGTTAAGGGTGTATGCATATCATCTAACTTGTGGTTGCATACATTACAAATAAATTGGGGGTGTATGCAGGTCATCTGACCTGTGGTTGAATATACTTCAAGTAAAATGGATAAATAAAAGGAAAATGGTTAAGCGTGTATGCAGATCATCTGACCTGTGGTTGCATACATTGCAAGCTAAATTAGTGGGTATGCAGATCATCTGACCTGTGGTTGCATACACTACAAGTTAAAATGGATAAATAAAAGGAAAATGGTTAAGCCTGTATGCAGATCATCTGACCTGTGATTGCATACATTGCAAGCTAAATTAGTGGGTATGCAGATCATCTGACCTGTGGTTGCATACACTACAAGTTAAAATGGATAAATAAAAGAAAATGGTTAAGCGTGTATGCAGATCATCTGACCTGTGGTTGCATACATTGCAAGCTAAATTAGTGGGTATGCAGATCATCTAACCTGTGGTTGCATACACTACAAGTTAAAATGGATAAATAAAAGGAAAATGGTTAAGCGTGTATGCAGATCATCTGACCTGTGGTTGCATACATTGCAAGCTAAATTAGTGTGTATGCAGATCTCTGACCTGCGGTTGCATACACCGAAAAGTGTAGATCTCTGTCTTGAGGTTACACACAATGGAGAATGAATAATAAAAAGGGAAATCAAAATGAATAAAAGGAAATGGAAAAAAATGGAATTGAATAAGGGGATTAAAGGGAATAAATAATGGAAACGGATATGGATATATTATGTGTAAATGGAAAAGAGAATGTGATGAATTGGTTAATCCCTGACTTGATTTGATTGTTATGCTTAAGTTTTTATTATGAACTTTGTATTATCTTCTGATTCACTGTGTTGTGAAAAGGTCTCACCCTTAGTGGTTAACATTTTAGGTGATTGCTAAGGAGCTTGTGGATCAGAGTGGCGCAGGCGGAATACTGGAAAGAAGGAAACTATATGGTTGTACTACTTGTATTGTAAATGGATGCCCAAGTTTATTTGTAAACTTAATTTGGAAAAACAAATTTTTAAGTACACTATTTTTATTATAAACTTTTACTCACTATTTTTGCATATAAAATAAGGGTGTTACACATTGATCCTTGCAAGTGCCTAGTCCCTGAAGCTAGAGTTTGTCCCTTATTATCTCTAAAAATTACACCAAGTTTCGTGCCTACTCCTTGTCTCACAGAAGCATCAAAGTTGGCTTTTATTATATTACCCTCTGGTGGGCGTCGGGTTTGCTGCTGGTTATTAGATGTTCTTTCCTATGTTTGAAGTGAAATGGAGGTGGCTTTCAAGAGTACTTGTTGGCATGATAGTAATCTCCGCTGGAAGACAAATTCATTTCTTCGAACCCATATAGCCCATGTACATTCAAAAATGGTTGCTGTGAACTCATCATCATTTTTTAGTAACAGGTGGACTAACCATGCTTGTAAACTTTGGGTGTTTCTATGATGGATGCGAATGGACAGGGGTGATGCAAACCAAATCCTCATGTGGCGTCTCTACAAGAAAGGAGGGCGTGTTCCACTATTTCTTCCTCTTCCCAGCATATTGGACAGATAGTGTCAACATGAATCCCACGATTAGAAAGATTTTTCTGCATAGGGAGGTAGTTGTTAGTTGTTACACGCTCGCCACATGAACTCTTTGCAACATGGAATGCATTTAGCACTCCAAATTTTATTCCACTGTAAGGCAACAGATGAACTTGTTGATGCTGCACTTGAAAATGCTTGGTTCATTACGAAATGGTAGCCTGTCTTCACCATATAGTGCCATGCGAGGAAGTATGTTAAAAACAGAACAAATATCTCACTTACATAGAAAGCCATAGTATACTCCCACACCCACCTACAACAACACATGTTGATTAAAACCAAGTCCCCTATCAGACCTTTAGGGCAACAACCAACCTGTAATATCTTTAGTAATTCTACCAACAAAATAGATAACATTAGAAGACACCATTGTTATTGATAGTATACATGAATGCATAGAGATGGGTGATGGTACCAAGTCCTCTTAGTTAGGAATTTCATCAAACACATAAGGTTGCAATCCATGGACAAGGAACATCAAACTAAGAATATCCACAAAAAACATAAAGCAAAAAAAAACGAAAACCAGAGATAAAAAAACGAAGAACAAAGAGAAAAAAACAAAGAACAGAGAAAAAAAAGGAAAAACTGAAGAAAAAAAAATTGACATACAAAGTTCAGATTTTATATTGCACAAGTACACATAAAGAAGGGCAACAAGCCAACAATCAACCATATCGAGTTTAAGCTCTTATACCAAAACAGAAAATCCAAAATAAGTTACGTTAATATCATAGTTTATATTATACGTAATTCAAAATAATAATAAGTAATTCCTTAAGCGGAATCACTAGATACATTTTCATAACCTTCCTCATCATTAGACTTATTTTCACTGCTTGATTTGTAGATTTGCTATTCTCCCTCTTGCTCCTCACTCTCCTCCGTTTCATATTCACTTTCCTCTTCCGATGAATCACCATTTTCCTCTTCTTCTTGTTCAACAATCCTTATACTAAATGCTGCAATCATCTAAGGAGTAAAGTAATGACCAGAGGTGCTTTTTATTTTTATATTTTATTTTCTATTCTGAAGTACTTAGTAGAGAACACGACATTAACCTTCAGAGAAGTTGTCCATATTAATTTGCCAAATGGTTTTCAATTTTTTTTGTTATAGTGAAATATTTCCTATAGAGAACTAAGTAGTTTGGAAATGAACTAAAAATTGTGTTATCTATATTAAAAATATTTGTTGGTTAATGCTTATTTTTTCCTAATCTTTACTGTTTCACCTAAGATTTGTAATGGCTGGCTATGGATCAGAAAGTGAAGAAGATGAAGAAGCAGCAACGGTTACCTTGTCTAGTGATATTGGTCTAGTTAACCGTGCTTCTACTAAAAGTGCTATTTGGGTAACAAAAGCCAGCAGCAGCAGGAACGTTATTAACACGTTGATATCCAATGCCAATGCCATAATTAAAATCTAGGCAAATAAGTTAATTATTAGAAGTAACTTCTTATTCTATTTATTCTATGATTGGCTAGTACATACATATGCCGACCCCACCTAATGGGACAAAGGCTTTGTTGTTGTTGTTGTGGTGCTGTTGGCTAGTACATACATATAAAAGGCTTTGATAGCTTGTTGGAAACTTGGCATCTAGGAATGCTTTTGAGCTTGGATCTTTTTTCTTTATTGATGTAGCAGGTTCAATGTTATTCTCTTTTGCTATTCAGAATTGTTTCTTTGTATGTATAGAGCCTGCAGCCAATTTAGAGGAGCTGGCTCATATTTAGCTGGCTCATATTTCTTATAGTAGTTACTTGAACTAGATAACAATTAAAATACTAAAAAACAGACTTTTTAACTCGGTTAAAGAAAGCAACCAAGTTTAAATGTAAGACTTTTTAACTCGGTCATAATAACCACCGAGTTTAAAAATGCATAGTTGTGATTAAAATAATAAAAAAAGGACTTTTTAACTCGGTTAATTAAAAGAACCGAGTTAAAAAGTATTTTTTTTAACTCGTTCAAAATACCACCGAGTTTAAAATGCATACTTTTTAACTCGGTTGACTTAAAGAACCGAGTTAAAAAGTGTTTTTAACTCGGTCAATATGACACCCGAGTTTAAAAATTTAATTTTTTTAACTCGGTCTTCAAAACACCCGAGTTTTTTAACTCGGTTGTACAACCGAGTTTAAAAGTGCTATTTTGCTTGTGTATTGGCTAATGTTCTTGGCCGGCTCGTTAGCCCAAGTCTCTTCAACTACATCTCCCCAAGTCAAGCCACCATCACCAAAGACCGACTCTTTTTTTTTTATTCATCCATGTCTCCTACGTACAACTCATTACACTCATCAATGTTGTCTACGATAATTGGATCAATTAGATCACGACTTTCATAACGATCCATAAGAGCTTGGTCATACTCACAAAAACCAAGTCTTGAAGCTTTTGATGCTCAAGCTTGCTTCTCTTCTTAGAATAAATCTATTTTAAAAACTAAGAAGTGTTACTTTTAATTTATAATTATGTATTTATATCACACTAAATTAAAACTAGAGCAAATCTTTTAGCATTTACTTAACTGTTCAAATGTGCTCAAGTTGGGTTCACATCTAGATGAACTGCATGTCAAGTTCAAAACATTAATAGCAATTTGTTGCAACTTTGGAAGATGTTTCGCAAAAAAATTCCACAATTCTGTTGTAATGCAAAAATAAGGAATTAACATTACTATTTGCAAATCTATCAAAAAATTAACTTAATTAACAATAGCTAGCTTACTATGAGCCATGATGTCCTTTTGTCTTGTTGCACTATTCCCACTAAACAACCCATCTCCCTTCCTATAAATGTTCAATTGTTGTATTGCTTTTTCATTGTACTCAGGAGTTGCACTAAGCTTCTCAATGACATTATATAATCCTGAGACACCTCATGATCTGAATTAATACTAGGGTCAACATCGAAATGCTTAGGGTTTAAGAAATGCCTTGCAACATGTAATGGGAAATGGAGTTGACACTCCCATCTCTTATCAATAATAGCAAAGAGAACATTATATTTTGAAGCATTTTCATTGAAAAATTCTTGGATAATATCCTTAACCTCGTCCATTGCTTCATAAATGCAACCCGTGGCAAGCTTTTTTTCACCATCAACAAGTCGGCCTTAGGACAATAACAAGAGGTCTTATTGTCTTGAGAGTAAACAAGACATCCTTCCAAAAGTTTGCCTCATTGACAATTTTAACTATCCTTCTTTCTTTAGTCTCCTTAGTTACATTATTCTCCTTCCATTGATCGGTAAGGAACATCTTTCTAATGTTGTTCCTTTGCTTTTACAACCTTTAAAGCATATGGAAATTTGTAGTAAATCTAGTCAACCTAGCTCTAAAATATTTCGTCATGTTTGTGGATCACCTCATTATGTTCATGGTGTAACACCTAGGATTTTTACCCTTAAAACCCCGCTATTTAAAAATGTGAATTTGAAATTTCATTTTAATTTACTAAAAATCACCCGTCAAACAGACGGAGTTTTGTTTGTTTTTTGGACTAATCCAAAAGTTCAACCTGTGATAAACAATTTCAAGTAAACAACCAGTAGCCAGCAGGGCTTCAGAATATATATATATACATCATATCAAGGCCCTATGGGCTCCAAATATATCAGAGGCATCAAATATTCAGAGTTTCAGCGGAAAATACTAAGTTTGAGCATCAAAAACCAAAGCAAAATATTTTATCAAAACAAAGTGTCCTAAGCCTCACCCATATATGTATATATATAATTTTACATCAAAACATTGTAGGAGGCTTAGGTCTATATCATCCTATAAATCCCATAACACCCCTACTCTCCCTGTAAGGGAAAGTACTCCTGCTCGGCCGGGGGCTGTGCCAGCTCAATCTCCGTACCTGAAAAATGTTAAGGGAGTGAGCATTGCACATGAAATAGAAAGCAATTTCTAACTAGACATAACAACCCACTAGGTCAAACACATCTAACAAATAAAGCACATATTCACATATTGCACACCATACTCATTTCTTTATTTCCATATTCAGTATTTATTCCACATTTCTATTTTCATCATTCATTCTAAATTTCCATTATCATTATTCCATTCAACATCCATTTTCTTTACTTTTTATTCTTTTCACATACTCATTTTATTTCGGTACATCACCTCAAATCAGAGGCCAATGCACAATTTCATTCAACACATTTATCACCTCAACAACAGAGGCCCTCATACTTTTCCTTATTTAAATTATGTGTCCCTCAAGTCAGAGGTCAACACTTCAATTTCTTAATTCACGGTGTGTCTCTCAAGTCAGAGGTCAACACACCAATACACATTTCATCTGGTGTCCCTCAGGTCAGAGGTCAACACCCATTCACTTTAATTCATTTGGTGTCCCTCAGGTCAGAGGTCAACACCCATTCATTTTATTTCCTTTCGTGCCCCTCAGGTCAGAGGTCAACACACACTTTCATTTTAATTCATCCGGTGTCCCTCAGGTCAGAGGTCAACACTCATTAACATTCATTTCATCTTGTGTCCCTTAGGTCAAAGGTCAACACTTCAATTTCTTTAATTCATTTTGTGCCCCTCATATCAGAGGTCAGCATAATCATCACTTTCCATTAATCGTCACCTCAAATCAGAGGCCAACGCACTTATTACATTTTCATTTCACATTACCTCACATCAGAGGCCAAATCATACTTTCATCTTCTTACACAAACAATTATAACACAGACATTTGCTCGTTCATACGATATCCACATTCAATTCCCATATCCATCATCAAATCTTTCCAAATAGCCATCATGTTATTAACTAAGCATACACAATACCATTAATCACATTTTCTCATACTCATTGGTCATGCATTATACTCATAATTATTAGTCATTTTACCACTTGATGGTCAACCTTATCCATGCATCACATACTTATTATAAACACTTCGACACATAATTAACATCATCGTTTCCCATTTAATTTACATTTAATTATTTGTTTCCCATTTCCACCTTTATGCACATTTAGCAATTTTGTGTACAAATATATTCCACCAAACATACATGTTATCATCTTGTCATAATTTTACTTTTACACCACATATAATCATTTCCATTCCAGTTTCTTCCTATATTAATTTATTCCATAACACATACCCATATTTGCAATAGCAGTAAATTATCATTTAATGCAAAGCTTTACAATTAAAATCAATAATCATAGAATTCATTTATGTCAACTTCACTATCATATTACCCAATTCTTCTTGCACTTCTTTGTAATCACTATCCAAGTTTCAATTGTCAAATAATTCATTTTCATATCATGGGGTTCTCTTTTCCTAGTCTTTACGTTCAACATCATACATATTTAATTAGTTAGAATTTTATATTCAATAACCTAGGGTTTTATAATCTAATTTTCTCCCCTAACACATAACCCTAACAAATCATTATATACTAACTAGAACCCACTCCTTAGAACAAGGCAAAACCCACCCCTTTACCTCAAACACTTGGAGATAAGGTGATTTTGCTTGCTCCAAGCTTGAAAGTCTTGCCACCAATTGAGTTAGAATCCAAAGGAAGAGGGAGGAACCTAATACAAGGGGTATAACAAAACAAATTTTTAAGATTTAACCATAAGCTTGGAGAAATTCATGAACCAAACTAGAGTTCCCTAGGTGGAAGATTGAAAACTCCAAGAGAGCAAGTGAGAGAGAGAAAATCGAACCAAAAGAGAGAGAAAGAGGAAGACTCAAACAAAATCACTTACTTGGAGTTGAGAAGGAAGGAGATTTGTTGATGGAATGAAGAAATCCCACTTGCTTTTGGTGGATTTGATGATAGAGAATGAAACCCTAGGGGAGAGAGGAAGAGAGAAACGAAATTGGCAAGAGAAGAACGTGTGTTTTGCTTTTATTTTTTTCCTCAGCAGGTCGATTTAATCGATTAAAATCTTACTTAATCGATTAAGACTTTTCACCCAATCTGACCTTAATCGATTAAGCTACAGGTTAATCAATTAAGCTGCATAGTTTTGTAGTATCCAGACTTTGAAAGGCCATAACTTCTTCGTTACCCGTTGGATCTTCCTCAAATTTTATTTTAGAGTTTGTGTTTAGAGTTGTAAATCTTCACATCCAACGGTGGAATTTGTGTTTAGAGTTGTAAATCTTTTATTTTAAATTTCTTAATATCCTATGTTATTAATCCTAAAACAAGCCTTCAATCCACTATCTTTAACTCAATATCATTATTTCCTTCACTCTAAGCTTGACCCATCATCAATTATACGAGGAATTAAATTTGGGATGTTACAATCCTCCCCCACTTATTGGAATTTCGCCCCCGAAATTCCGTTAGGTTCAGTAAATGGAGAATCACCCCGGTGATAGGACTTGCGATTCCTATCTTTAATTCCCTTTGGTTTCTTCCGTCAGTCTTTCGATTTGCCCTTACCTAGACAGAGTTAAATTAGGGTAGGAAGTGCTCCCCCACTTGGCTTCGACATACCCAATTACCGCTATGCTAAAGGATGTGGGATCGGGTGAATCCGCTTTCGATCGTCCTTCGGATAGATGCAAGACAGGAGTTGCATTAGCTAGATACGGGAAAACTCGAAATATTTAGCATTTCCGGAATAGTTTTAGAATCTTTCCCAGAATAGATACCCTGGGATCGTGGCATGCGAAGATTTTTGTAGGATAGAACGCCTTAGAGCTTGCCTCCTCACAAGGATTGACTAGCACCGGTAAGATTTAGAACCCTTCAAAGACACAAGAATTCATGAACAAGAAGCACTCCAAAAGGTTAAGAGTTTCCCCCCAATGCTTAGTTGATCAGAGCAGACACGATTCCTACTAAATGCTCCACAATCAACTTCTTCCATGAATCATTTAAAAAGAATAGGAAGGAAGAAGTCCACATTAGTTCCAAGATTTACCCAACTACCAAAGGTGAAGGGTACAACAAACTTGCCATTGGCTGGGTCAATTATCAAGATTGTTTAGTCTTAACGCAGGGATTTACAAATTTGGCAAAACCAGCTATTCTTACGAATGGTTATCTAAGAAACGGGAAAAGATTCGAAGCAATTGTCAAATTGCTCAATGATTGATTTAGTTAATATTGTAACACCCTAAGTTAATTACCTTATTTATTTATTTACAACTTAAAAATTTTTCCTTTTATTTCTTAAAAATGTTAAGCAGGATTTTCCCGAAAATCGGATAGAGTTCTATTTGTTTTACGGATATTTCCAAAATTTAGTTTTCCCTGTCACCTGTCAAAACCAAATATAGCAGACACAACAGACAGAAATAAACATCATAAGCCTCTTAGGGCCATCCATAGTGGGACTTAGTGAATCGTCACCACATCATCAAGTCCAGCAGTAAAATCAGAGTAACACCAGCAGAATAACACATAGTATGCCACTAAACAAAATAAAAGACCACACCCAACCATACTATATATATACATCAAGAGAGACATCATACAAGTCCCAACCACATATAATACATGAGACTCAAAACATGGCCCAGAATCCTATCAAGACTACTAGGAAAAGCTATCACACTCCCTCAGTGGGAGTGGGGTCCTGCTCGGCCTCCATCTCGACGTGCTCAAACTCAGTACCTGTAATGTTTGTAAGGGTGAGTACCGCACTAACTAACAATGCATAAAGTATGCCAAGTCAATCACAATTAGATACAATTAGCATATAATGCACATAGATACAAATCATGATTCACACTCTACGCTACAAACACATGCGTCTCCATAAGTGCTGGCCACCCCTCGAGTAATTTTATGTCCACTTCCTCGCTTCACTAGTTTTCTATTTTATTTACATTATCTCTTTTACTTATTTCTTCCTTTTCTTATCCTCTTATCTATCTTTTCATTTTTGGCGTTGTGAGATACTTCCATTGCGTTCCCCGTCTTTCAGAGGATACGACTTACGATGGGTGCGGATCCTCAAAGGTCGCACGTCTAACTCAACCCCTGCGATTGGTAGGCTTGTGACTTACTGCAGGTGTTGCGCACCTGACTTATGGCACCCCTCCGCACGTCTTCTAGGGCTAGTATTCACAACCCGGGGAGATGGTAATGCGAATCCCTCCACTGCATTCCCCGTCTTTCAGAGGATACGACTTACCGATGCGTGCCGATCCCCAAAGGCCGCACGACTATAATTTTAATCATAATTACCATTTTTTCTTTATTCGTTATTTCTCTTTTAGTGTCTAATTAATTCTCCTCTTGCCTAATAATTTTCTATTATACTAAATATCCCTTTGTGTCTACACTTACTCCCAATTACTCACTTAATTGTCCTAAGTGTCGTTCATCCCTTTTATTACATGGAAACAAGTTCCTACATACATAAACAATTCCTACACAACATTTAGCATCCATTAACAAATTAAACATTACAAACATAAATCAATCAACACTTAGTGCACATAATTTAAATACTTAGTAAAGTAATACCTAACTGTCTAATTACTCTAACTTCTAATCTCATCCTAACTTCTCCTAAGCAACAAACCAAATAATCTCAAAACACTCACACACCACTAGCTATACAACCACCGTACGGCGGCACATCCCCTTACCTTGAGATTGGAATAAAAGAGAGAAAACCTTAATGGGTGTTGAACCCTAGAAACCAAAATGATCTTCCAAGCTTAATACCCACAATAATCCTTGATGATGTGTAGAGAGTTGTTGAGAGGCAAGAATATGGTGAGGATATTGTTCTTCTAGCTCTTAAAAATATGAGGACCTCAAGTAATAGCAAAATCCATGTCCCTTTGTTAGAAAATAAGAGGAATAGCTCTATCTTAGAAAAAGAACACAATAATCAACATTAAGAAGTGAAAAGAGAGTGGATTTGCTTACTCAATCTCTTAGAATCAAGAAGGAGCAAGATTGAGGGATGAGGGAACTTGTTCAAGAGCTCAATTCATGGAGAAGAAGAGGGAAACAAGCTTGATGATGATGCCTTGATGATGAGCTTGAAGATGAGCTTCAATGGAAGAGTGATTTTTCCAAGAACCAAAACCCTAAGCTTGGAAGGGAGTGGTTTTCGAATGGAGAGGAAGAGAAGATGATGAAGATTGTGTTTCCCTTCCATATGTTCGAATATGTGGCTTATAATGTGTTTTGGGTGGAGAAAACCCAAAAATACCCCTGAAAATCGCGAAAACGTGTTACAGATAACAGACTTTTCGCTTAAGCGAATCAATCTCAGTGATGGCACGAACTGTTTTCGCTTAAGCGACCACTTTTCGCTTAAGCGAATTGGTCACAGTAAGGTCACGAATGGTTTTCGCTTAAGTGGCCATTTTTCACTTAAGCGAAATGGCTTCAGTGAGGAAAGTCCCTGATTTCGCTTAAGCGACGGATTTTCGCTTAAGCGAAACGTGCAAACACTGCTACTTCAGTTTTCTATTTTCTAGCTATTTTCTCCCCAACTTCCAATAGCCATAACTTCTTCGTTCACCGTCGGATCTTGCTCAAACTTGGCGAGCAACTTCCTAAAAATCATATCTTCATATCCAACTGTGGAAATTGTGTTTTGAGTCCTAAATCTTTTATTTTGATTTCCCGCCCTATGTTATGTTTTAGTACCGAGTTATCTATTTTTCTGGCCTGTTCCTAACTTCAATTTAATGCTCCTTTCTTTTCCTAACCAAATATTATTATTATTTATCTTCTCTAATGCTTGAACACTTATTTTAATACCTATTTATGGTTTTATTATTATTATCCCCATTATCCCAGACTGTTATTAATTTATTTGCACTTAGGTTTAAAATTTGGGATGTTACATTTCTCCCCTACTTGTTTGAATTTCGTCCCCGAAATTCCATCGAGTAACCTAGGGAGATAACAAACCCTTGAGAACTAATGCACCGCAACCTCGCATCTCTTCGTCATTTACTTCCCTACTCGGACTTTGTCCAAGAGACTTAATTGTCACAACTCCTGCTCGTTTCCTAGAATATTCACTCCCTTTGATCAGACTCCTGTTTATTCTTCTAAGTGCGCAACCCAAGGTCTTTGGTCATTCGGCCACAATATAGAGTCCTGAGACTCTAAGTATGGCATTGTTGTCAGGTTGCAATTCTCCTAGTCACAACACTTGAAGAATTCTTAGCACTTCATTTCCTTGCTTGAATTTAGCAAAAGTCAACCCGACATTCAACTTGACTTCATCCGAATCCTATTTCATTGTCGTTCCAGCTTACTCGCTTCCTAGCTCCGCTTCATCTTGAAAGAAGCTAAGATGGGTTTCTATTTGGGAATAGAGGTCAAGGTCTAATTCTACCTCTCAGTTCCGTGTTTGTTCGGATTTATCCTATCTCGTTCGAGATTGGTTCTCCACCAGTTCCTAGTGACCTTCTTAGCGGTTTACTTAAGGTTCTTAAGAATAACGGTCTTGGGCAACCATTGATGAGGATAACATTGTTAAAAGTTGGGTTGATGTCCGACATAATGTCATCATCAATTTGAGAGATATCGGTGGCCTGTGCAAGTCGGTTATGCCTTTCCAAAGTGTGGGAAAAGATAACTGCGGATGTTCGACATCTCATCCGTTTTCGGTCTTGATGTTTCTGTGGTACATTAAGGTAGTTTGCGTTGTAGTTCTGCTCGACTGTCGTTCTCATTCTTTACCATCACTCAGATGGGTTTCGGGTAGGACTATAAGGTTCTCCCCTACTTAGTATCAACATACCTACGTAGATCGATACCAAGGGGTAGCTGAACAAATGTTAAGAATTAGTGGTTCTACTTTTCGATTAGGTGACAGGATCGGACAACAAGATTGGATGAACTACTTGTTCGGTTTTCTAAGGTATAGCGATCTCACGTACTTGCATCTCTCTATGTTCCTATGCTAGATAGGATTGTCATGGGTAGATTTGTTGCACGATCGATTGTCACGAGTTTTCCACAAGATTTCTAGTGAGCTTGAATTCAATTTGACCTTCTTCGGGTCGGAATTCCTGTATCAATGGTTCTAATCAGATTTGAGAGATTGCAATGATATATCTGTCAGTAAATGCAAGGACTGGGGTAGCTAGTCTCAATCCTTCATCTAGCAACAGCACATCATCACATTTTTCAAGATTTGCAATGCTGTCGTCTGTCAATAAACGCGAAAACTGGGGTAGCTAATCCCAATCTCACCTCTATCAACAGCACATCAGTGCATGCCCTTGTATGATAGTATTGTCTTTCAACGGATGTAAGAGAAGGATAGCTAATCCCGATCTTACACTCTATCAAATGACAACACCACATTGGATTGGGTGTTTATTAAAGCTTTAGCTTCATGGGTAACTTTCTATAGTGTTTTATAGTTACTTAGGTGAAAGAATGGAAAGGATGTTCCTGATATGTCTCTTAGTACCCCGTTGTGAAATGGTCGGCATATAATTACTAAGGAAATACTCTAGGAGATCTTACTACTGAAAGAAAAGAGAAGTTTAGAATTTAGGAAATAGTCCTAATTGAAAGTAATTCTAGGCTCTCCATGAGTTGATTCCTTAACAAAGTGTTACTTCAAAATAACACGCACCTTCGTTTGGATCGTCCATGTCCAGTCCTGCTGCTTTGTCCATGTTGTACGCTTCTCCTATTTGTCCGGATGGACTTCCCTTCGCTTGTTGTCTCTGCCGTACACTCACTCCCTTCCATGGAGTGATATGGGGACAATTTGAAACAAAGTGTCCCGATTGTTCACAATGAAAGCATAGGCTATCTTTCACAATACGATTCTTGTACCGGCACACACCTCGATGAGATTTTCCACAAGTCTGACATGATGGTTGAGTAGTGGAAACTGTCGCACTCTGGTTCTTAACTCTGGGAGCTGCTGCTCTAGTGCGAGTGTTGGCTTGTGGACCTGATGTCTGAGCTAGTCCTTTTCATTTGGTACGATCCGTTACTTTCCGAACCTTGTGTCTTCCACCAGCAGACATTTCTAAGTTTTTATCACAAGTTCGGGCCAAGTCCACCAGTTGAGCAAGGTTCCTAACTTTACGATTCTCCAAGAGAGTCCTTATATCTCCACGAAGTCCCGCTTCAAATTTGATGCACTTAGTCTTCTCATCAGCCCCAGTGTAGATTGAGGCATACTGGATAAGATCCTCAAATAGGTTGGTGTACTCCGTTATGCTCATGTCCCCTTGAGCCAAATTTAGGAAGGCGACTTCCTGTTCTCTACAAATCACCTCTGGAGAGTACTTCGCCAGGAATTTAGTTTTGAACACTCTCCAGGACACCTCTTGCTTAGATGTCTCCAACATCCTTCTTTCTTGATTCCACCAGCATGCGGCTTCCCCGATAAGAGTATGCTCTACCATAATGACCATCTGCTCCATTGGGGGTGTCATAGCACGGATAATCCTCTCGATTTCCTGAAGCCATCCTAGTGCTTTCGCCATGTCATCGCTACCCTTGAATTTCGGAGGATTATTCCACCGGAACTCTGCTAGCCACTGAGTATCTGACAAGGCTATGTCCTGTAGTGCCTGTGGTGCCTTGTCACTTCCTGCCACTATGGGAGTAGTTGTGGGCACTACCTCAGCTTGATCCTGGTTTGTCTGAACCGAACCTCCTATGTTGGCAGTGATCCTAACATTGTCACTGCCACTACCCGCCATAATGCTTAGTACCTGGAGGAATCAAAAATAAATGCACACATATGCATACACAATTAAATGTTATTCTAGAAAATATAATTATTCTAGTGTATGTACCTATATATGTACCTATACTTGACACAAGACTTTGGTCACTCTCTTGGTGAGTGAACCAATAGAGTAATTCTCACTCTGAGGCCGAGGACAAAACGCTCTGATACCATAAATGTAACATCCTAAGTTAATTACCTTATTTATTTATTTACAACTTAAAAAATTTTCCTTTTATTTCTTCAAAATGTTAAGCAGGATTTTCCCGAAAATCGGACAGAGTTCTATTTTTTTTACGGATATTTCCAAAATTTAGTTTTCCCTGTCACCTGTCAAAACCAAATATAGCAGACACAACAGACAGAAATAAACATCATAAGCCTCTTAGGCCATCCATAGTGGGACTTAGTGAATCGTCACCACATCATCAAGTCCAGCAGTAAAATCAGAGTAACACCAGCAGAATAACACATAGTATGCCACTAAACAAAATAAAAGACCACACCCAACCAGACTATATATATACATCAAGAGAGACATCATACAAGTCCCAACCACATATAATACATGAGACTCAAAACATGGCCCGGAATCCTATCAAGACTACTAGGAAAAGCTATCACACTCCCTCAATGGGAGTGGGGTCCTGCTCGGCCTCCATCTCGACGTGCTCAAACTCAGTACCTGTAATGTTTGTAAGGGTGAGTATCGCACTAACTAGCAATGCATAAAGTATGCAAAGTCAATCACAGTTAGATACAATTAGCATATAATGCACATAGATACAAATCATGATTCACACTCTACGCTACAAACACATGCGTCTCCATAAGTGCTGGCCGCCCCTCGAGTAATTTTATGTCCACTTCCTCGCTTCACTAGTTTTACATTATCTCTTTTACTTATTTCTTCCTTTTCTTATCCTCTTATCTATCTTTTCATTTTCGGCGTTGTGAGATACTTCCATTGCGTTCCCCGTCTTTCAGAGGATAGGACTTACGATGGGTGCGGATCCTCAAAGGCCACACGTCTAACTCAACCCCTGCGATTGGTAGGCTTGTGACTTACTGCAGGTGTTGCGCACCCGACTTATGGCACCCCTCCGCACGTCTTCTAGGGCTAGTATTCACAACCCGGGGAGATGGTAATGCGAATCCCTCCACTGCGTTCCCCGTCTTTCAGAGGATACGACTTACCGATGCGTGCCGATCCCCAAAGGCCGCACGACTAACTCAACCCCTGCGATTGGTAGGCTTGTGACTTACTGCAGGTGTTGTGCACCCGACTTATGGCACCCCTCCGCACGTCTTCTAGGGCTAGTATTCGCATTCCAAGGGAGTCTTTAATCATAATTACCATTTTTTATTTATTCGTTATTTCTCTTTTAGTGTCTAATTAATTCTCCTCTTGCCTAATAATTTTCTATTATACTAAATATTCCTTCGTGTCTACACTTACTCCCAATTACTCACTTAATTGTCCTAAGTGTCGTTTATCCCTTTTATTACATGGAAACAAGTTCCTACATACATAAACAATTCCTACACAACATTTAGCATCCATTAACAAATTAAACATTAAAAACATAAATCAATCAACACTTAGTGCACATAATTTAAATACTTAGTAAAATAAGACCTAACTATCTAATTACTCTAACTTCTAATCTCATCCTAACTTCTCCTAAGCAACAAACCAAATAATCTCAACACACTCACACACCACTAGCTATACAACCACCGTACGGCGGCACATCCCCTTACCTTGAGAATGGAATAAAAGAGAGAAAACCTTAATGGGTGTTGAACCCTAGAAAACAAAATGCTCTTCCAAGCTTAATACCCACAATAATCCTTGATGATGTGTAGAGAGTTGTTAAGAGGCAAGAATATGGTGAGGATATTGTTCTTCTAGCTCTTACAAATATGAGGACCTCAAGTAATAGCAAAATCCATGTCCCTTTGTTAGAAAATAAGAGGAATAACTCTATCGTAGAAAAAGAACACAATAATCAACATTAAGAAGTGAAAAGAGAGTGGATTTGCTTACTCAATCTCTTAGAATCAAGAAGGAGCAAGATTGAGGGATGAGGGAACTTGTTCAAGAGCTCAATCCATGGAGAAGAAGAGGGAAACAAGCTTGATGATGATGCCTTGATGATGAGCTTGAAGATGAGCTTCAATGGAAGAGTGATTTTTCCAAGAACCAAAACCCTAAGCTTGGAAGGGAGTGGTATTCGAATGGAGAGGAAGAAAAGATGATGAAGATTGTGTTTCCCTTCCATATGTTCGAATTGTAAGATCCATTGAGAATGTTTTGATAAATTACAAAAGGTTTTGAACAAGCTACAAATGTGTTGATCAAGTTCAAGCTCATCAAGCAACAACAAACATCAATTGATGAAGAGAGAGCAAGCTCATGAAGACTTAGTTTGGTAGTTTATGTTTTATTGTAATATCTTTCGCCTCTCAAGTCTTTTAGTTTATGATTTTGGGTAGAGTTAATAGAGGGTAGTGAATCTCTATCAAGGTCATGATTATATCATAATTTGAGTATTCACTTTACCTAAAATCAATAGGTGGCTTAAAGGCTTGAAAGAAAAGGTTTAGTTTTTGAGAAAACAAGTTTTTAAGTGGTTTTCATCTGACTAATCGATTAAGCACTTTGACTAATCGATTAAGCACTTTGACTAATCGATTAGAATTTTCATGCCTTGCGCAATTAATCGATTAACTCATGTATTAATCGATTAAGACCTTTGTTAATCGATTAACACGTGCAGATCTGGTTTTTTAAATACGTTTTTCACTTCTCAAAAGCACTTCTAAGCATTTCTAACTTTTGGGTATTCTATATAAACCTTTTCCTAACCTTTGTGATCAATATACAACATTTTGATATTCATTTTACAAAGAATCAAGCCACTCTATTCTCTCTCACTTTCATAGATCAAAGCTTTAACTTTTACATTCTTTGATCAAGAATCTTTGAATCTCTCATGTTGATATTTTCATAGCTTTTGAAAGAGATTCATAGGGTTGTTATTTTTTTTCATTTGAGTTGTAATCATTGAAAATAAGGCAAGCTATCTACAACAAAGGAAGTCTTGGTTGTTCATCAAGCAAACAAGCATTTGGAAGTCTTGTTGTGATAACAAGCAAATTGGAAGTCTTGGTGTGAGGCATCATCAAGCAAGTGAAAGACTTTGAAGAATCTCAAATAAAATTGGAAGACTTGTTTGTGGGGAATCGGCAAGCAAGGTTAGAGGTTAGATTAGAGCATCAATAGGGTTACAAGGCAAGGGTGTGGTATCTCTTGTAGGCTAGCAAGAAGGGAGTCTTGTGAGGCATTTACTTGTAATTTGAGAACTCTAATTCCTCATAGTGAAGAATCTCTCTTGGTTGAAGAGGGGACTGGATGTAGCTTTCAAGTGGATGAAAGTGAACCAGGATAAATCACTGTGTCGTATCTCTAAACTCTTAACTCTTTACATTCAAGTCATTCATTGTGTTCTTGATTGAAAACCTAGAAAAGATTGATTTTCATAATTGATTGAATTGAATCTCAATTGTGCAAATTGATTTGGGAAAATCATTTTCATAACCTAGGTAATCAATAAGAATATTGGTGTTAATCAATTCCGCTTTATCTCTGATTATATGTGTTAATTGATTGATTTTCGTATTTGATTGAAAAGTGATTTTTCAGTTTTAACAGTGATTAATCGATTAACTGTTTTCATTAATCGATTAATTTTAATCAAGCTTTCGGCATTAATCGATTAACCATTCTTTTAATCGATTAACATAAGGTTTTAATCGATTAACATTTTGCTTTAATCGATTAACAGCTGAGAAATTTGCAAAAAATCATTTGTTTTAATCGTTTTGATTTCTTTCTTTCGAAAATCTTTCAAGTTTTATCTAACACCTATTCAACCCCCCCCCCCTTCTAGGTGTTCTCCTAGTGTTTCCTAGTTATTTCACCCACCGATTGTAGGTTCTAACAATTGGTATCAGAGCTCGGTCGAAAGACACGAGCATAGAGATTTTTCGTTAAGATCCTTGAGAAACTACAATGGGTTCTACGAATCCCTTTGGTGGTGAAGGTGCTTCAATTAGCCACCCTCCTATGTTTGGTGGAGAAGGTTATGCTTATTGGAAAATTAGGATGAGAATCTTTATAGAAGCCATAGATGTGAACATTTGGGAAGCCATTGAAAATGGTCCTTATATTCCCTCAAAAGAAGTAGAAGGTGTACTTACACTAACTCCCAAAGATAAGTGGACCGATGATGATAAAAGGAAAATTCAATATGATTTAAAAGCTAAGAATATCATCACCTCCGCTCTATCTTATGATGAGTTATTTAGAGTCTCCCAATGTCGTAATGCCAAAGAAATGTGGGACACCTTGCAAGTCACACATGAAGGCTTTAGTGAAGTTAGGCGTGCTAGATTAAATTCTTTGATGCATGAATATGAATTGTTTCGTATGTTGGCTAATGAATCTATATGTTTTATGCAAAAGCGTTTTACTCATATTGTTAATCATCTCATTGCTCTTGGAAAAACTTTCTTGAATTGTGAACTTGTTAACAAAGTTTTAAGATGTCTAAGTAGGGAATGGCAACCTAAGGTTACCGCAATAGTTGAATCAAAAGACTTGGACACCATGGACTTAGCAACACTTTTCGAAAAGCTTCAAGAACATGAAATGGAGCTTGGACGCTTACATATGTATGAAGAATCGGACAAGAACAAAGAAAGAAAAGGAATCGCTCTTAAAGTTCAAAGATCATATCAAAAGGAAGAGAGTTCCGATAATGATGATAATGAAGATTCCGATTCGGACATTGATGAAGAGGAGATGAAGCTTCTACTAAGAAAGTTCAATAAGATTCTAAGGAGAAAAGGAAGGTTGAACAAGAATAAAAGTAAAGAGAAGGATCCCCCACACTACAAGACCAAGACAACAAAAGAAGGAGTAGTTTGCCATGAATGTGGAAAGCCCGGTCATCTCAAGTACTCATGCTCTAAGTATCTCAAGAAGAAGGAGAAAGAAAAGAAAAATTCAAAATCTAAAAGAGCATACATAGTTTGGAATAGTGATGATGAAGATGACAAGAAAAGCACATCGAATAGTTCTTCGGATGATGAAGATGCCGCTTGTCTCAACTTGATAGCTCTAGTAGAAGAAGAGGAAAGTTCAAATGATGAATCAAGTGAGCAAAGCTACGAAAGCGATGTAAGTGAAACTAAATCCGAAATTTCTTCTAAATATGAAATCTTATATAATGCTTATGAAGAAATGCATGAACATCTCAAGAAACTAGCTTCGAAAAATATTGAAAGGAAGAAGCTCATTTTGAAACATCAACAAGAGATTTTAGAACTTCAAAAACAAGTTGATGAGCTTAATCTTCAAAATGAAACTCTTGATCTTATATATGCTAGTTCTTCTTGTGATTGTGCTAGTAGATTGAATATTGTGGTTGATTGTGAGGATTGCAAGTTGCTTAAAGATGAAAATGCTATTTTGAAAAATAAGCTTGCAAGTTTCACAAGTGGTGATATTAAATTGCGCACATTGTTAAATTTTCAAAGAGAAAATTCAAACAAGTTTGGTTTGGGTTATACTAATGCTAAGAGTAAATCTCATAGAAATGTTGTTGATTTCTCTAAAGTTAATTTTTCAAATGCACCAACATGTTTCTATTGTGGTACTCATGGACATACTTCAAATGTGTGTTATATTAAAGTGCATGGTATACCTAAAGGAAATTTTGTTTGGGTTAAAAAGGGTGAAATTCCCTACACTAACAAAAATGGATCCAAAACCATTTGGATACCAAAAAGCAAAGTATGATTGTTTTTGTAGGTATGATTGAAGAGAAAAAGGACATTCATGTGTTATTCATTCATTTGCATCTTCAATTGGTATCAAGGGAAAATCCTACAAATTGGTAACATTTGATATTGTTAGATATTGATCATAGTTCTCTCAATTGATATTATTTCTTTAATAAGTTACAATTGGTACTGTTTTTACAATTGGTATTACTTCTTTATAATCTCAATTGGTATCATTTTGATCATTATTTGATTATGATGCTATTGTTGCTTTTATGATATTTCTTTATCATTGATATCTTACTTTGTTAAGTGTTGTGATGACTTTCTATTTTCAATTAGTTTGTTACAATTGGTATTATATTTCATTGTCATATTTTCTTACCAATTGGTATCACATTTCAAAGTATAGTTCTTACATTTGTTTCTACATTGGTATAGTTCTTGTGTTTATACAAATGGTATCAATGTTGTGAAGAAATGAATGATCATTATTTCTCTTATTTTGGCTTAGCATTTTATATTTCAATTGGTATATATTACTTTTTGATAATGCCGAAAGGGGGAGAAATGGTTGTTTTGAAATGATTTTTTTTTTGTGGAGAAAGGTTCGTGTTTGTTGTTTTTATATAGGTTGAGCAAAGTTGTTGAAGATAGGGGGAGAATCAAGCTTTTATCAATTGGAATTCAAATGTCAAAAGCATTAATTGAGGGGGAGCAAGAGTCTCACCAAGTGATCAAATGGTTCAAGTATCAACAACTTCAAAGAACTTCAAACAAATTCAAAACATGGTTTGTCATTTTCAAAAAGGGGGAGATTGTAAGATCCATTGAGAATGTTTTGATAAATGACAAAAGGTTTTGAACAAGCTACAAATGTGTTGATCAAGTTCAAGCTCATCAAGCAACAACAAACATCAGGTGATGAAGAGAGAGAAAGCTCATGAAGACTTAGTTTGGTAGTTTATGTTTTATTGTAATATCTTTCGCCTCTCAAGTCTTTTAGTTTATGAGTTTGGGTAGAGTTAATAGAGGGTAGTGAATCTCTATCAAGGTCATGATTATATCATAATTTGAGTATTCACTTTACCTAAAATCAATAGGTGGCTTAAAGGTTTGAAAGAAAAGGTTTAGTTTTTGAGAAAACAAGTTTTTAAGTGGTTTTCATCTGACTAATCGATTAAGCACTTTGACTAATCGATTAAGCACTTTGACTAATCGATTATAATTTTCATGCCTTGCGCACTTAATCGATTAACTCATGTATTAATCGATTAAGACCTTTGTTAATCGATTAACACGTGCAGATCTGGTTTTTTAAATACGATTTTCACTTATCAAAAGCACTTCTAAGCATTTCTAACTTTTGGGTATTCTATATAAACCTTTTCCTAACCTTTGTGATCAATATACAACATTTTGATATTCATTTTACAAAGAATCAAGCCACTCTATTCTCTCTCACTTTCATAGATCAAAGCTTTAACTTTTACATTCTTTGATCAAGAATCTTTGAATATCTCATGTTGATATTTTCATAGCTTTTGAAAGAGATTCATAGGATTGTTATTTTTTTTTTCATTTGAGTTGTAATCATTGAAAAGAAGGCAAGCTATCTACAACAAAGGAAGTCTTGGTTGTTCATCAAGCAAACAAGCATTTGGAAGTCTTGTTGTGATAACAAGCAAATTGGAAGTCTTGGTGTGAGGCATCATCAAGCAAGTGAAAGACTTTGAAGAATCTCAAAGCAAATTGGAAGACTTGTTTGTGGGGAATCGGCAAGCAAGGTTAGAGGTTAGATTAGAGCATCAATAGGGTTACAAGGCAAGGGTGTGGTATCTCTTGTAGGCTAGCAAGAAGGGAGTCTTGTGAGGCATTTACTTGTAATTTGAGAACTCTAATTCCTCATAGTGAAGAATCTCTCTTGGTTGAAGAGGGGACTGGATGTAGCTTTCAAGTGGATGAAAGTGAACCAGGATAAATCACTGTGTCGTATCTCTAAACTCTTAACTCTTTACATTCAAGTCATTCATTGTGTTCTTGATTGAAAACCTAGAAAAGATTGATTTTCATAATTGATTGAATTGAATCTTAATTGTGCAAATTGATTTGGGAAAATCATTTTCATAACCTAGGTAATCAATAAGAATATTGGTGTTAATCAATTCCGCTTTATCTCTGATTATATGTGTTAATTGATTGATTTTCGTATTTGATTGAAAAGTGATTTTTCAGTTTTAACAGTGATTAATCGATTAACTGTTTTCATTAATCGATTAATTTTAATCAAGCTTTCGGCATTAATCGATTATCCATTCTTTTAATCGATTAACATAAGGTTTTAATCGATTAACATTTTGCTTTAATCGATTAACAGCTGAGAAATTTGCAAAAAATCATTTGTTTTAATCGTTTTGATTTCTTTCTTTCGAAAATCTTTCAAGGTTTATCTAACACCTATTCAACCCCCCCCCCCCCCCCTTCTAGGTATTCTCCTAGTGTTTCCTAGTTATTTCACCCACCGATTGTAGGTTCTAACACAAATATGTGGCTTATAATGTGTTTTGGGTGGAGAAAACCCAAAAATACCCCTGAAAATCGCGAAAACGTGTTGCAGATAACAGACTTTTCGCTTAAGCAAATTTATTCGCTTAAGCGAATCAATCTCAGTGATGGCACGAACTATTTTCGCTTAAGCGACCACTTTTCGCTTAAGCTACCACTTTTCGCTTAAGCGAATTGGTCACAGTAAGGTCACGAATGGTTTTCGCTTAAGCGGCCATTTTTCGCTTAAGCGAAATGGCTTCAGTGAGGAAAGTCCATGATTTCGCTTAAGCGACGGATTTTCGCTTAAGCGAAACGTGCAAACACTACTACTTCAGTTTTCTATTTTCTAGCTATTTTCTCCCCAACTTCCAATAGCCATAACTTCTTTGTTCACCGTCGGATCTTGCTCAAATTGGCGAGCAACTTTCTAAAAATCATATCTTCATATCCAACTGTGGAAATTGTGTTTTGAGTCCTAAATCTTTTATTTTGATTTTCCGTCCTATGTTATGTTTTAGTACCGAGTTATCTATTTTTCTGGCCTGTTCCTAACTTCAATTTAATGCTCCTTTCTTTTCCTAACCAAATATTATTATTATTTATCTTCTCTAATGCTTGAACACTTATTTTAATACCTATTTATGATTTTATTATTATTATCCCCATTATCCCAGACTGTTATTAATTTATTTGCACTTAGGTTTAAAATTTGGGATGTTACAAATATGATGGTTAAGAATAATTTATGGAGAGTTTTCTTAACTCATCCAAGGGTTTAGCACTTAGCTATACTATTTTGGAACAAGTAGCATACACCAAGACTTCCTTTCTTTGGAACTATTTTCTATCTACTCCCTAACTCTATAAGAAGCTTTTGAACGAATGTTTTCTGGGTTAGGTTGGTTTCACTTGCAAGGATTCTTTCCTTGAAAGTCACTACTTTGGGTGTCTACTTTCACTTTAAAGGTTACAATGATAGCATTTATTGATAGATGCAAGAATTGAGGTGATCAATCCCATCCTCACGTCTACCAACAACACATCACTGTCGGGTTCTGTCAATGATGTCATCATTTAACAAATGCAAGGATTAGAGTGATCAGTTCTAACCTTACATTACATCGAATAACAACATCACAACATAATATTGGTCACTTGATACAAGAATTCTCAAACTTAAGAATTCCCTTATAAGGTCTTTCATATGTTATCTATAAGAGCAAGATCGAATTTGGAAGGGCAAATATCCAACATGTTTTTAAACAATTCTACCCTAAGACATTACTATCTCACTATTTAGCTAACTAAGGAGAAAACTAACCCCACAACAATTGAACTTAGAAGCATTACGCATGGACTTGGCAACCATTAGTTACCTGCGGCCATATCAGCTGGGTCCACCTCGTCACCCTCCATGGTAAATAATTTCCCCTTCTGCAATGATGGACCACCACGGGCCTTCTGTGCGTTAGCAGCATTAATCTCCTTCTTCATTGTGTTCTTAGGACAATTTGAAGCAAAATGTCCGGGTTGTCCACAGTGAAAGCATAACCCCTCCTTTCGACCCAATGTCCGGCACACTCCCCTATGCATCCTGCCACAGTGCTGACAAGTTGGTATTGGACCATAAGCATTCACTGTTGGTCCGGATTCCCTAGGAAACGTGACCCTGGAATGAGAGTGTGGACCAGACTTCTGAACCGGTCCCTTGTCCTTATTTTGACCTCCGATTCTCTGGTTTGCCCGAGATCTCTCATCAGCTAGCTTTCGTTTGAGACTCTTCTCATAGGTGCTTGCCATGTTGACCAAGCGAGCAAAGTTGTCAATGTTGTGATACTCACATGAGAGGCGAAGATCACTCCTAAGCACAGCTTCAAACTTGACACACTTGCCACGGTCACTTGCATACCGATAATCAGAAAAACGGATAAGATCTTCAAACCGAGCTGCATAGTCCCCTACTGACATAGACCCTTGAGTCAATTGGAGAAAAGCAATCTCCTTCTCCCTCCTAACATCTTCAGGGAAATACTTCCCCAGGAATAGATCCTTGAACATCTCCCAAGGAATCACAGGATTAGCTGCCACCAATCCTCTCCTCTGCTGGTCCCACCAATGTTCTACCTCATTAGTCAGCATGAATTCAGCTTGTCGAACATACTGCTCCATTGGTGGTTGAAGAGAACGGAGAATCTTCTCTATCTCCTGTATCCACCTCTGTGCTCCATCCGGGTCATTTCCACCTTCAAAGCGAGGCGGATTATTCTTTCTGAATCGAGACATCCAGTCAATCTCAACTGGAGCTGGTTGCAGAGCCACTGCTGTGCTGTAGCTGCTGCCGCTGCAGCAGCTGCCATCTGTTCCCCTTGCTGCTGCTGCATCTGAGATAGATGCTCTGGAATAGCAGCAAGTCCATCGTTACCAGCCCTTCTTCCAGCCATACTGCTTAGCCAGAGAGAACAGACCAGTAAGACTCAATTACTAAGTAGATACATAGTACTATAATTATCCTATTATAATCCTAAACTATTACTATATGAGCATCAATTACTCGCTAGGTGAGTAATCATTTGGAGTTTGTATAACTCCAAGGCCGAGGAGAAACTGCTCTGATACCATAAATGTAACACCTAGGATTTTTACCCTTAAAACCCCGCTATTTAAAAATGTGAATTTGAAATTTCATTTTAATTTACTAAAAATCACCCGTCAAACGGACGGAGTTTTGTTTGTTTTTCGGACTAATCCAAAAGTTCAACCTGTGATAAAAAATTTCAAGTAAACAACCAGTAGCCAGCAGGGCTTCAGAATATATATATATATATATATATATATATATATATATAAACCATATCAAGGCCCTATGGGCTCCAAATATATCAGAGGCATCAAATATTCAGAGTTTCAGCGGAAAATACTAAGTTTGAGCATCAAAAACCAAAGCAAAATATTTTATCAAAACAAAGTGTCCTAAGCCTCACCCATATATGTATATATATAATTTTACATCAAAACATTGTAGGAGGCTTAGGTCTATATCATCCTATAAATCCCATAACACCCCTACTCTCCCTGTAAGGGAAAGTACTCCTGCTCGGCCGGGGGCTGTGCCAGCTCAATCTCCGTACCTGAAAAATGTTAAGGGAGTGAGCATTGCACATGAAATAGAAAGCAGTTTCTAACTAGACATAACAACCCACTAGGTCAAACACATCTAACAAATAAAGCACATATTCACATATTGCACACCATACTCATTTCATTATTTCCATATTCAGTATTTATTCCACATTTCTATTTTCATCATTCATTCTAAATTTCCATTTTCATTATTCCATTCAACATCCATTTTCTTTACTTTTTATTCTTTTCACATACTCATTTTATTTCGGTACATCACCTCAAATCAGAGGCCAATGCACAATTTCATTCAACACATTTATCACCTCAACAACAGAGGCCCTCATACTTTTCCTTATTTAAATTATGTGTCCCTCAGGTCAGAGGTCAACACTTCAATTTCTTAATTCACGGTGTGTCTCTTAGGTCAGAGGTCAACACACCAATACACATTTCATCCGGTGTCCCTCAGGTCAGAGGTCAACACCCATTCACTTTAATTCATTTGGTGTCCCTCAGGTCAGAGGTCAACATCCATTCATTTTATTTCCTTTCGTGCCCCTCAGGTCAGAGGTCAACACACACTTTCATTTTAATTCATCCAGTGTCCCTCAGGTCAGAGGTCAACACTCATTAACATTCATTTCATCTTGTGTCCCTCAGGTCAGAGGTCAACACTTCAATTTCTTTAATTCATTTTGTGCCCCTCATATCAGAGGTCAGCATAATCATCACTTTCCATTAATCGTCACCTCAAATCAGAGGCCAACGCACTTATTACATTTTCATTTCACATTACCTCACATCAGAGGCCAAATCATACTTTCATCTTCTTACACAAATAATTATAACACATACATTTGCTCATTCATACGATATCCACATTCAATTCCCATATCCATCATCAAATCTTTCCAAATAGCCATCATGTTATTAACTAAGCATACACAATACCATTAATCACATTTTCTCATACTCATTGGTCATGCATTATACTCATAATTATTAGTCATTTTACCACTTGATGGTCAACATTATCCATGCATCACATACTTATTATAAACACTTCGACACATAATTAACATCATCGTTTCCCATTTAATTTACATTTAATTATTTGTTTCCCATTTCCACCTTTATGCACATTTAGCAATTTTGTGTACAAATATATTCCACCAAAACATACATGTTATCATCTTGTCATAATTTTACTTTTACACCACATATAATCATTTCCATTCCAGTTTCTTCCTATATTAATTTATTCCATAACACATACCCATATTTGCAATAGCAGTCAATTATCATTTAATGCAAAGCTTTACAATTAAAATCAATAATCATAGAATTCATTTATGTCAACTTCACTATAATATTACCCAATTCCTCTTGCACTTCTTTGTAATCACTATCCAAGTTTCAATTGTCAAATAATTCATTTTCATATCATGGGGTTCTCTTTTCCTAGTCTTTACGTTCAACATCATACATATTTAATTAGTTAGAATTTTATATTCAATAACCTAGGGTTTTATAATCTAATTTTCTCCCCTAACACATAACCCTAACAAATCATTATATACTAACTAGAGCCCACTCCCTAGAACAAGGCAAAACCCACCCCTTACCTCAAACACTTGGAGATAAGGTGATTTTTGCTTGCTCCAAGCTTGAAAGTCTTGCCACCAATTGAGTTAGAATCCAAAGGAAGAGGGAGGAACCTAATACAAGGGGTATAACAAAACAAATTGTTAAGCTTTAACCATAAGCTTGGAGAAATTCATGAACCAAACTAGAGTTCCCTGGGTGGAAGATTGAAAACTCCAAGGGAGCAAGAGAGAGAGAGAAAATCGAACCAAAAGAGAGAGAAAGAGGAAGACTCAAACAAAATCACTTACTTGGAGTTGAGAAGGAAGGAGATTTGTTGATGGAATGAAGAAATCCCACTTGCTTTTGGTGGATTTGATGATAGAGAATGAAACCCTAGGGGAGAGAGGAAGAGAGAAACGAAATTGGCAAGAGAAGAACGTGTGTTTTGCTTTTATTTTTTTCCTCAGCAGGTCGATTTAATCGATTAAAATCTTACTTAATCAATTAAGACTTTTCACCCAATCTGACCTTAATCGATTAAGCTACAGGTTAATCGATTAAGCTGCATAGTTTTACAGTATCCAGACTTTGAAAGGCCATAACTTCTTCGTTACCCGTTGGATCTTCCTCAAATTTTAAAGCAAGCTTCCCTACATACTAATATTCACATCCAACGATGGAATTTGTGTTTAGAGTTGTAAATCTTTTATTTCAAATTTCTTAATATCTTATGTTATTAATCCTAAAACAAGCCTTCAATCCACTATCTTTAACTCAATATCATTATTTCCTTCACTCTAAGCTTGACTCATCATCAATTATACGAGGAATTAAATTTGTGATGTTACACATGGCCACTTATGATTGTAGATGAAGCTAAGCCTACAATTGAGTAACTTGAAATTTAATGTGATAATCGATTATCACCATTTGGTAATCGATTATCCTTTAATCCATAATGTGATATATCAAATTTAGGCATGCTTAACTTTAACCAAACTTAATCTTGAAGTATAAGAGATGTGTATTTGAGTAATTGAGCTTATAAGTGATTAAAATGATGCTAATATTGTCATGGAAATGAATTAAGGATTATAGAAAGGATAATGATGAATTATTTGCATTTCGTACACGACGTGCGGTTGGTGAGATAGGATGGTTGGAAAAGACACAGATGGTTTTGATAATCGGATTGAGAATGTGCAGAGGTTAAATCTAATAGTGATTCGTCTTGTCACCCTTGCGAATTATTACGGGTGAAACGATCCTAAGATGGGCTGGTTTTGCAGACCTCGCTCGTCAAGATAGTTTTGCTTAACCATAATATATTTTATCGACCTCTAGGGGCATATCTTGGCTGAGAAGGACAGACCTTTGGGTGTCATTTATCCCTGAGATCGTGGATACGCATGACCGTTGCGCTGGCACGTACACACATGGATGAAAGGTGTGTTAGATCCAGTGAGAAGGTTTTGATAATGACAAAGGTTTTGATCAAGCTACAAATGTTTTGATCAAGCTCAAGGCATGAAGAAGTTTAACAAACAAACAACAATCAACAATGATGAAGAGAGAGCAAGCTCATGAAGATTCATTTGTTTATTTTATTGTAATATCTTTAGTTTGAGTCTTTTAGTTTGATGAGTTTGGGTAGAGTCATTAGAGGATAGTGAATCTCTATCAAGTGCATGATTATATTATAATTTGAGTATTCACTTAACGTAAAATCAATAGATGGCTTAAAGGTTTGAAAGAAAAGGTTTAGATTTGAGAAAAAAAGTTTTTAGAAGTGTTTTACAGTGGCTAATCGATTAATGGGTTGAGCTAATCGATTAACACACATCTTACAGTGGTTAATCGATTAAGACAATGAGTTAATCGATTAACAGAGCTGGTTTTTAAAATACGTTTTTCACTTCTCAAAATCAGCTTTTTTTTAGTTTCCTAACTTTTGGGTATTCTATATAAACCTTTTCCTAATCATTGTGATAATCTAACACTACTTTCATATCATTTTTAGAAAGATCAAAGCCACACTATTCTCTCAACATTCTCTCTTACTTTCTCATAGATCAAAGCTTTCATTTTCACATTCTTTGATCAAGAATCTTTGAATCTCATGTATTGATATTTTCATAGTTCTTGAAAGAGATTCATAGGATTGTTATTGTTTTTCTATTTGGTTGTAATCATTGCAAGGAGGCAAACATTCTACAACAAAGGAAGTCTTGGTGGTTGTTCATCAAGCAAAATCGTCTTGGAAGTCTTGTGTTGACTAGCAAATTGGAAGTCTTGTTGTGTTGACAAGCAAATTGGAAGTCTTGTTGTGTTGACAAGAAAATTGGAAGTCTTGTTGTGTTGACAAGCAAATTGGAAGACTTGTTGTGGGCTTATCAACAAGCAAGGGAAGGTTAGATTAGATTTCAATAGGGTTGCAAGACAAGAGTGAGCTATCTCTTGGAGGCTACCAAGAAGGGAGTCTTGAGAGGCATTTGCTTGTAATTTGAGAACTCTAATTCCTTTATTGAAGAATCTCTCTTGGTTGAAGAGGGGACTGGATGTAGCTCACGGTGGTTGTGAGTGAACCAGGATAAATCACTGTGCAGTATCTTTATTCCCTTAACTCTTTACATTCTTGTCATTTCATATTGTTCTTGGTTGAAAACCTAGAAAAGATTGATTTTCATAATTGAATGAATTAAGCTTTTAATTGTGTAAATTGAATTGGGGAAAATCATTTTTATAATCTAGGTAATCAATAAGAATATTGGTGTTAATCAATTCCGCTTAATCTCTGATCTTATGTGTTAATTGATTGATTTTCGTTTTCGATTGAAAAGTGATTTTTCAGTTTTAACAGTGGTTAATCGATTAACTGAAGGTGTTAATCGATTAAGCAAAAAGCAGCTTTCAGGCACTAATCGATTAACTGATCTGATTAATCGATTAACTCAAAGTTTTACAAAGGATTAACCGATTAATTGAAAGCTTAATCGATTAAGGGCTGTAGGATTTTGTAAAAATCATTTGTTTTAATTGTTTCGATTCGTTTCTTTCGAAAATCTTTCAAGGTTTCTTAAACACCTATTCAACCCCCCCCCCCCCCTTCTAGGTGTTCTCCTAGTGTTTCTTAGTTTATTCACCCACCGATTGTAGTTCTTTCAAGGTGTTTACTCCCAATTGCTTTCCCTGACTTAGAGCAATGATTATGGGTGAAGGGTTGTTAGATCCAAAGTGTGGAGATCCGCATTAGTGACCATGCATCATGCTACTTAAATATAAGATAATATGATTGTGAATAATGGATTGAGCATATGTTTTGCATTATGATGATTATATGTGTATGTTAGTTCATAGCTATTCAATCAATTATCTGCTTAAGCGATATGACAAGCGATTTACTCTCATCTACCATGTCTGTGTGGTAGGTACAAGTGGCAACCAGAGTTAGTTAACCTATCAAGCCAGAGACTCAAGCAGATAAGGAAGGTGTTCAATTATTTATTGACCTTGGGTCTGTTCGGCAAAACTAACTTGTAGTTATGAGCTTGTAACTTGTAGATATGAGCTTCTAGCTTGTAGATGTTAAGCTAGCTAGGAGTTGTGAGCTTGTAGTTGAGAGCTTATAGTTGTTTAGCCGACTATTTGAAATAGTATTGTTTGGCAAAACTAGCTTTTGAAGTAGCTAAAAGTTATTAAATGACCAAAAAGGACATGCAACATTTTATTATTTAAATTTTTCAAATTTTTTCTTTATTTATTAAATAGATAGTTAATTAATTAATAATTAATTAATTAATTAAATATAAAAATTATTAATTTATAATTAATTAAATTCATTTTTTCTTAATTTATTAATTATGTAGTTAATTAATTAATTAATCAATTATAACAAAATTATTAAATTATAATTAATAATTCATTAAAGGGTAGTAAAATAATTTTAAATTTAATTTGAGGGTATAATTGGTATATGAATTATTGAAAGCTAGTTTAGTTTCTTGAAGTAGCTTTCTAAAAACTAGCTTTCAAAAGCTACAAGCTCCGTTCAAGCTCCTTCTAATTTGTGTTCACCGAACGGAGCTAGTAGCTTATTGACTGAATCTAAAAGCTCCTAACTAGCTTAAAAGCTCTTAACTCCCCTTGCCGAACAAAGCCCTTGTCTAATCCATTGTAACCCTGAGATCAAGCATATTTTAAAAAAGAATTTTTATTCACTATCTTCCAATGAAGAAAATTTTTATTTTCGGCTGCAATTTTTCTTTTTTAAGAAATTAATTGTTTTATTCCTTTTTTAAATGATCAGGATGTTACAATCACTAAGTCTACATGAACTACCAAATTAATAGTTCAAGGATCGAATCTTCTTTGGGGACACTTGAATAATAATAACTCCTTCCATAATTTATCTTCAAAACATGTGAAACTATTGACAAACAATGCAGTGAATGAAGAGAACAATGAACAAAGAAAGCAACGAACGATTCAAGGTTGAATATTAGGCTGATTTGTAGACCATATTGAGAGTGTAAAGGATGCTATAAGGTTGAAGATGATATTTAACAAAACTATGGCGGGTTGTTATGATGTTTTGGGAAATGATATAAGAGAGAATGTGAGTGTGGATGTTGGTGTGAGTAAGTGTTGAAGAGGATGAAAAAGAAGGGTTTAAATTTGAGAAAATGGATATTTTTAAAAGTGTAAGATAACTTAAAAAATTGGATGTGATTAGTAAAAGACTAGGTGTTAATAAAATAGCCTAAAAATTTTCTCTGGTGATTAGTATATCACACTCAACTGCAAGAATCTTCCACATTTAATAATAGTTCATATAACATGTAATCCTTGGGTTCGTAATTCTGGCGATTCTTAAGCCTTAATCATCGTTCTCGAGCTACTTAATAACTACTATTAAATTTATAAACATAACACCATCAAACAAAATTTTAGTGTTTATGAAGTTTCACAAACTAGCCAGAAAAAATTTAAAACAAGCAAGCGGGCCTTATCCCACAATATCCACAAAAGAAAAAGGACAATGGCAATGTATTTTGACTATTTGTTTACTCAAAAAGTGAATGGCACTCCTTTAAATAAACCATAAGACATGGGGTAAAATGGTAATCCAACAGGATTTGGCATCCAATATAAACCACATCCACATGAACATGGACCAAAAATAATACTCAATCCCTCTCACACACTCTGTAGTTTCAATATCCACCGGTCCCCTTAGGCACACAAATGTGTAGTCCATCCCACCTCAAAACCATGCACCCTCTTCAAGTTTTCTCATTAAAATCATCATCATCATGGTCATCACCAAATTCTTCTTCAACCTTAAGCTCCATGAAGCTCAAGAACCTTATCCACACCCTCATAGTCTCCCACATGTACCGAATCTATCGTGCACTAACCAAAGTCAAAGATGTTATAATTGAGATTCTTAAGGACAACAACTCAACCATTCACTTCCCATACCTTTCTCAAAGAAAGCATTACAATAATAAACGCAAGAAACTAATTTTGGGGTCCTTTAGGCTTCACTATAATTGGTGCTCTTCTAAATCGTCTCATGTTTTACCGGTTCCCCAACCGGTTTATGAAGGGTTATCTAGTACTACTACTACTCATTTACAAGGTGAGGATTGCCCTGAGTCACAGCTTGCAGGGTACCTAAGGTGGCTTGAGGAGAAGAAGATTGAAGATGGTAATGGTAAGAGTACTACTACAAAGGAGGAAGAAATTAATGAGATTGATATGCTAGCAGAAATGTTCATTGCCAATTGTCATGAGAAGTTCAAGTTGGAAAAGCAAGAATCTGATAGGAGGTTCCAAGAAATGTTAGCTAGGAGCATATAAAAAAGCTTATTAAGTTGTTTTATTTTCAATAATGTTGCTTTTGCATGTTCACTACTCACTAGTGTCTTGTGCTTTACCCACATTCAAATTCAGTCTGTTAATTAGTGTTGTGGGAAAGCTTTTTATCCATCGGGTGTATTGAGGGCTTTTATTTTTGGTCATGATGATATTAATTTGCCTATTTCTTTTATTTCAACTTTTCGAAAAAGAATATGTAGAGGGGTTTGGAGAATTGTACATGATTGGAACGTTGGGAATTGTGGAATTCTTCTGTTGTCATGGTTCATGGAACTATTATTTCAAATTAAGTAGATCTCAACTTCACCATTGCCATTGCACGAAACCTACGTTACCTAATTAGTAATAACAAGTTGTATGCATATACTTAATATATAGCCATATACACATCTTTAGTTGCTAACATCCTAGAAATGTGTAAATATGATCGAAATTAGATCAAACCATAATGCTAATTGTAATATAGATGAGTTCTTAGCTTATTGATAAAATTGTAATTGATGATGAGTTTAAGTAAATAGAACTATATCGTGACTTACAATAGTAATTTTAATTAAATCCACAAGGTAAAAATTAATCATCCATAGAAATTAGTGAATTTTTTATATATCAATGATATTTTCATTTTTGCTGTCATCCATCTACAAAAGCGTAAAATTTCTTTGAGTGAATTTCCACCAAAAAAAAAAACTAGTTTAAGCTGCTATAGCTTTCTACTTGTGTGTATAAAATCTAAATGTAAACTATCCAAGTGATTGTCCTAGTGGAAACTAGTTGGAAGCTTAGAGACTTCAAGGTCAAAGACTCGAGTCTTAATGAGGCAATAATTTTTTGGGAAGATTCATACCTTTAAGTTAAAGACTGGCACAGTTCGCGAATCCGATATGAATTAGTTGGGCCACAAATTATTGCAAGTTAAGTGATTTATGAACATAAAGCTATTTGAAAATTCTTCTCATTCAGAGCCATATAAATTTATATCTACGGCGCCCTGTCTTCTGGACATCTAAATTAAATATACATCAGGGGTCTAAATTAGTGGACGCTACTGGACAAAAATATCTTATCCATTGTTAAATGAGTTTTGGTGCTTCTTGATTGTTTGGTAGTACTTGTGTAAGTTGCTGCCGAAAAGAATTACTAGAAAGAAATATCTGGTTTCCAATTCATACGTTAACAAAATTTTGAGGTTTCCAACTCATATGTTTAACACATTTTTTTAGCAGCTAGCCCCTCACCTGCCCCTAGTCTCAGCATACTTTCCAAGTTTGGTATAAATTATATTTCGTCCCATTGTTTAATATCTTAGCGAGAGTACGATATTTCTTTACCCTTGATTGATACAGCTTCCTACCGTATCTCTTGTTGATTTCATTTATTTTCAGTTATTATACACAAGTGAATTATAGATCATCATTTTGCAAAACTTGCATTTACTCCGATCTATATGTCTATTCGAACAGATCAGAGACAATCCATGATTATTTCTATTTATGTGCCACACATTTTCATACATTCATCTATTTAAAAAATTAATAATTAATTAGAAGTTATATGGTGCTATGGTATAGTGTGACTGTGTTTGCTTAACATGGTTAATAAGAAACAAAGTTATATTTAATAATAGACAGGTTAATATTAAAGAATTGTTAAAATCTTTAAAATTTAGAACCTGGTATTGATTTAATGTGTTAAGTAATAACCATTTTTTTTTTACAACAATCGGTACCCGGATCTGGTTTACCCAGAATCCGACTTATTCGATCCGACCCAACTGAGCTCGCACTAAGCGGTAGCCGGTAGGGATCTCCCAGAGGAAGTTGCTCCAAACCCAAAGCTCGAACTCGAGACCAGTTGGTTAAGGGATCAAGTGAGCTACCACTCAACCATATTTTTATAGTGATGGGATGATGAACCGTGACTTATATCTTGTATAATCTTTATGTAATTGCTATTGAACAAAAGTAAAGTACATTTAGTATTCTCTATCAATAAAATTGGTTTGATGTTAAAACAAATTGAGAAATTATATTTAATATTTTTTCAATTAATGAAAATGAATAGCATATAATAGTGATACAAAAAATGGATTTTATCCCATTTGTAATTGAGTTTAATATGTGTGCACTGATAGTATAAAGTTTTTTACAGTGTCGGTACATCATCCACCGTTCATTTGCATTATTTTTATTTAGAAGTCAATAACCATAAACCCTTGAATGATGGATGATGTGCTGACAGTGTAAAAAAACTTGTGTATAAACTATTTTCTCTTTGTAATTACCTGGTCAAGAAAAAATATGTTATGATAAAAATTTAAATAATAATTGAACCATGTTACCTAAATGAATCACATATCTATACAAATACCACGTATCAAATAATGTTGATTTCAACTGGTTTTTAAGACCCAGTCTATACCCAACTCATCACCTGCCCCAACCCACTACCCACCACCCTCTTTACTCTCCTTTCTCTCGATCTAAGTTTTTTCTCTTTGATTTTGTAAGCATTTGATGAAATTTCAGTAAAAAGGGAGAAATTATTAGAAAGGTACAAATTATACTTTCTGTACGACATTGGATGGAACCGTGGAACATACACTAACGGAAAAAGACTAGTAGGTCTTGGGTTCATAACATAGAATCATAATCTTTTTTTTTTTTTTAATGTTAGAATCTTAATCTTAATACTGATTCAGATCGCAAAAATATTAAAATGATGGTCCCCATTAGGTAGGTAATTGCATAGATCAAGATGCACGCACTCTCCGTCACCACCGGACAGCTAGACATAGCTTTGAAACAGGCAAGGTACTCATAGCGATAGATCCAACATTTGGTACTTTAAAACCCAAAATAAACATGTAAAGTAATACTAAAATGGTAATCTCAAGTAAAGTTAAATGTATTTACTTTTTTATATAAAAAATAATGTATTTGTTTTTTTAGTTAATACTTTTTTAATACTAATATCTATCTATCTAATATCTATCTGTCTCTCTCTTTATATTTATTTATATATATATATATTATATATATATATATATATATATATATATAAATATTTGAATTATTAGGAGGATAAACTAATCAATTATTTCATGCATTAATTGAGTTTGTTTTCCTATGACATAGTTACTCAACGTTAATATACATACGTTGATCTAAGTAAAAGAAATTTTATCTACTTAAGCATATATGTTAAAGATAAATTTATATAATTTTCCGTACCAACAACGTGATCACGAATTTAATACCTAAATTCATTTGTATCTGAGATAAAATATTATTGAAATGGATCTTTCTTATGCTCATAAAAACCATTAACAATCGAGTAAGATAAAATACTCCAAAAACCATTAACAAAATTATATACTAGTTGCACGACCTTTTTTCTCTCATACTTCTCACATCATTTAATTAGGTAGCAAAATTAAAGTATAAGTGTGTGACAAATAGCATAAAGCTACATTTATCAAATGATAAAGAAAATAAATGATAAAAACAATGAAAATATGAAATGACGTGTGTTAATGTATGTGTGTGTAGCACCATTCTTTCCTTACCTACTGATTGAGTTCTGTCTCACTTGACTAAAATAAAATCTAATTGAACAAAAAGTGGAAAAGGGAAAGCTTAAATCCTTATAAGAATAGCACATGTCCATGATAAGAGCACAAGTCATTGATGCCATATGCTGATGCACTTGAACGAAGCAAAGTTGTATACTTTATCCAAATTCGGATATCAATTAGTTTCGTTACTCTCCCAGGTCAGCCAAAGGTGACAATTGTTGCCTTTCCACAGCAAGTTAGTCCACTATTTTGATGCTTTCTTTGATACGCTGTTCGTGAATCACATATATGCCAGCTGCATTTCTTGCCCTCGTTAGTTTTAGTATCTCATCAATTATTAAGCTAAATTAGCTGTTTTATAGTAAATAAGAGGTTAAAAATTGAATTTTACCAACAAGGTAGTATAGTTTAATATAGTTGAATTTCACCAATAATTGAATTCTGTGTCTGTTGTTTATTTGGGAAATTAGGGTAAAATATGATTTTGAATTTTTTTCTTGCAAAATATAGAGCCCGTTTAATTGTGTTTTGATTTTTTTTTTGTTTTTGAAACTATTTTGTAATGTTATTTTTAAAAATTGTTTTTCAGAATAAAAAACCAAAAATTTCCTTTGGGTAATATTATTTTGAAAACAGTTTTTAAAACTAAAGAACAACAAAATTCGTTTGGTAAATATGGTCTGAAAACATGATTTAAAAAAAAAACAAAAAATTCGTTTGGATTGTAATTTTTTCTTTTTTTTAATCTCATTTTATACTTTCTTTGATAATGTTAAAGAACCTAAAGGCATGTACATGTTTATTAATCAAAATAATATAAAATCACTTTCAACATATTGAGTTTATGAGAAAATCATGCAATTTCCTATAAGCAAAATTCACTTCATATATATATATATATATATATATATATATATATGGGTTATAAAAATACCCAAAAAACTACTTGATAATGTCGTCACTTAGTTCCTAACCAACTATTGCAATTATACCATATAAACACTCTAGGTACAAACTTATTAAAGTTAAAACAAGTACGATTATATGAATAATATATAGGAGTCCAATTTAATAAGCTAAATTATAGAATTGTTATGTGCTACCCACGTCCTATTTGCAATACGATCATGACATGTTGTCATTCTTGTTGCACCATCATTGGATAATCTTGAGAAGTTGTCAATGCTTGAACTTGGTACTTGGCCTCTATGCGATCGAGAAGCATCCCTCGTAATCTCTAATTGTGCAAGATCCATATTTTCCCACATTATAAATAAATCATCACATAAATTCCACTTACGTATATAATTACACTAGTACAGATCGATTGATCATTTGAGACCAATTCCGCTATGCTTTTGAGACTCAAAACTGGCGGTCTTGTTTCCTTTGCCCAAACGAGACTAGTTCCGAACCGGTCTCGTTTGGAAATAATGAGATTGATTCCGAACCAGCCTGAAAATGAAAATGGAACTGGTCTCAATTAAAATGTGAACCAGTTTCATTTAGTGTTTTGAACCGGTCTCAATTAAAATTTGAACCAATGTCGTTTGGTGTTTTGAATCGGTCTCAATTAAATTTTTAACCAGTCTCGTTTAATGTTTTAATTTGAACCAGTCTCAATTAAATTTTTAATCAATCTCAGGTATTTTGAACCGGTCTCAATCAATGAACAATCTCCTTTTTTTTAAATTATGAATCATATATATATATATATATATATATATATATATATATATATAGCTAGATAAAAAGAACACATAATAATAAAACTAATAAATAATAATTGAGACATGCATTTTCCAGCACCAATAATGCTTAAACAGATAAACTACACATAAACCCAAAGAAGTCATCAAATGACCCTACACAAACTAGAAAAGAAATCTGAAAGTATTCAAACTGAAAAAACTAAACTTCAATTGTATCGAGAGAGAAATAGAAAATATCAACACAACATTTACAACATGATCACGCTCAAACGGATCAACGGTGACTTGCTCAAAAGGCTTGAATTCATCTGCCACAAGCTTCTTGAATTCCCTTGCAAACACTGTCTCAGCAGGACAGTAGAGTTTATGCTATTTGCCTAACAAAATTTACAACAAAATCAACACAACATAATTTCACTATAAGCCATCATTAAACAATGATTTATCAACCATGGAACCGAGGAACCAACCAACAAAATGAATTCAGACAAATGCTATATCACCTGTTAAAACATTTTTTATCAAAATTATGGGAGAAAAAATCTATAACAAAATAATATTAATTAAGGAGTTTCTGCTTACTCGACACCTCTTATAAATAGAAGCCTACAAAAGCATTAGTCTTGATAAGATCAACAAGAAGCTCAGGACCTTTGAAATATCTACAACAAAGCACATATAAAGGAAACTTCAGTTTATCAACTGATCATTTTATTTCATGTGCCTAACCAAAGGAGATCTCTCATAGTCTTCTAAAATAAGGTTTAGAAATTGATTCGCCTTTAGTTCAGCAAGTACACACATAAGCCACCCTACAGAAAAGTTATAGCATAAAATTATGATAAGGGTGATCAAATAAAAGATGATTTCTTGGAAGAAATTATGGCCATCATCTAGTTTCAAAATCCAATAGTGTTAGTAACTTACTACAATAGAGATTGAGTAAACTATCACTTTGGTCCCTGAATTTACACAGCACTTTCACTTTAGTCCCTGAAATTAGCAAAAATGCTTTTAGGTCCTTGACGTTGTAAAAAGTCATTCACATTAGTCCCTGCCCCTAACCCCCGTCAACAAACGTTAATGGAGTGATAACGTGGCTGATTGTGGACCTTAAACGACATCGTTTTTGTATCCCTGTACACTTATAACGGAGTAAAATGTCACGTTAGTCCCATCAGTTGCACCAAAACATGAGACTGACGCAGCTGAACATGACACTGATGCAGCTGATAGGGCTAACGGGACAATTTACTTCGTTATAAGTGCCAGGAAGACGCAAAAACGACGTCGTTTAAGGCCCTAAATCAACCACGTCATCACTCCGTTAACGTCCGTTGACGGGGATTAGGGGCAGGGACTAACGTTAATGACTTTTTACAAAGTCAAGGACCTAAGAGCATTTTTGTTAATTTCAGGGACTAAAGTGAAAGTACTATATAAATTCAGGGACCAAAATAACAATTTACTCAATAGAGATTTGTGCAGGGGAAGACATTAGTTTACAAAGCTTTTTTTGGTAAATAAAAAGATTTTATTACCAACTTGCAAAATATCAAACAATACAAGCCAAAGAGCATCCTAGATTAATAGCCACCTTCTAGGAAGGGTTCTCTTAATCTAAGACCTCAAAAAATAGAAATACAAATACAAATTAAATTTGTTCTTGAATTCTAAGTACAAGAGTTCTATTATTCCAATCACTATACTTAGGAAAAACTACCACTAATCTTTGAGCCAACTCCCTTATAGCTATCAAATACACTTGCTCGGCTGTGAGGCTTGCTTTAGTGAAAATTCTTCTATTCCTCTCACCCCATACATGATATAAGGCTGCTGCAAAAAGAGCTGAAAAAAGCCTTCTATTCATCTTACTCTTGGCTTTAGAAACCAGCCATTTTGTCCAATTCTTGAACCTGAAATAGACTTGATCCAAGCACATCCAGTTTGCCATCAAAACCAGCAATCTTCTACTCCAAGAGCAGTGGAAAAGTAAGTGATCACGATTCTCATTTGAAAAGTTGCATAGAGGACATGTGATGCTGTCAATGGTGCTAAAAACTGCCAGCCTTTCCTTGGTTCTGAGCCTATCCATCACAGCCATCCAAAAGATAAAACAGTGCTTTTGCACTGAAGCTGGATTCCAAACTTGCTTATGCATAATGAATCTTTCTTGTGGCCCAAGCAAGTATTTGTATCCAGAGGCAATTGTATAAATGCCATATGTAGTGTGCAACCAATTGTCATTCCTGTATCCAGCTTTCAATGAATTCCTGATCTTGATGAGTTGTTTGAAGTGCCAGCTGTGAGAAGGATTCATCTGAACATCCCAAATGCTACTGTCTTTTAGATAAACTGAATTAATCCACTTCACAAATAAGGCATCAGTTTTCAATGCTAATTGCCAAAGTTGTTTCCCTAGAGCAGCTTGATTCCACAAAATAGAATTCCTGAAATTAAGCCCTCCAAATCTTTTCTGAGTGCACACTTTAGCCCAACTTATAGGTGCTACATTTATTGAGCCCCAGAGAAACCTTCTGCAGACTTTGTCTATCTCTCTCGGCACTTGTTTAGGCATGATAAAAATGGAGGACCAATAAGTATGCAGAGATAGGAGCATTGAGTTTACCAAAACAGCTATACCTTGGTATGAAATGTTTCTAGACTGCCAAGAGTTGATTCTAGTAGTCACCTTATCAACTAAGGTTTGGCAATTAGAGGCTGACCACTTCTTGGCTGACAAAGGAACTCCCAGGTATTTAAAAGGAAATGAGCCTGCTACAAAACCAGCACTTGCTATGATTTGATCTTTCCGATGCTGATCAACACCTGCTATGAAAATGTGGGATTTCTCTGGACTTGCAATCATTCCAGAGTTACATGAGAATTCCTGCAAAGCCTCTTTCAAGATCTTCACACTTCTTTCATTGCCTTTACAGAACATCACTAAATCATCAGCAAAGGAGAGACTCACTAACCTCAACTGTTTGCACATTGGATGAAAACCAAAGCCATTCTCATATGTAGCAGCCTTAAGTCTTCTATTTAAAACCTCCATAGCAAGAACAAAGATCAATGGAGAGATAGGATCTCCCTGTCTCGATCCACTTCTGTTTCTAAATTTCTCAGAACCATTGCCATTAATCACTATGCTAAAGGACACAGTGGATATGCATTTCATGAGCCAGTTTACAAATGTGCTTGGAAACTTGAAGGCTTCTAGCATCTACTGGATGAAATTCCAATTTAAGGTATCATAGGCCTTCATAAGGTCTATTTTCATAAGACATCTTGAAGACACTCTCCTTCTACCATAGTGTCTTAGAAGATCCTGAGTAATAATGATATTATGCAGAATACTCCTTCCTGCTACAAATGCTGTTTGGTTCTCATCTATTAAACCAGGAAGCACTTCTTTGAGTCTGGAACATAGCAATTTTGAGACACACTTATAAAGTGTGTTGCAACAAGCAATTGGTCTATATTCCTTAATACTTAAGGAATTTTCTACTTTAGGAATCATGACCAATGTTGTCTCATTCCAGGATTTCAACAATTGGCCAGTGTGGAAAAATTCCTGAATTTCCTCACAGACTTCATCACTAACTATCTTTCATGCATCATGGAAAAAAGCTGCACCATATCCATCAGGACCAGGGGAACTCTCTCTATCTATAGACCACATACACTGCTTGATCTCTTCTGAAGTAAAGGGCTTAATCAAATTTACTTGTTGATCTGTATCCAGAATTCTTCCTTGAGAAGTAATGTCCTCTTCAACTGACCATACTGTGTGTTTTGCTGCATACAGTTTCTGATAAAAGTTCACAAAAGCATTTAATATATCTTCCTGATTATGAATCATGCTTCTAGCTTCATCATAGATTCTCAGGATTCTATTTTTATACTGTCTCAGCCTTATTGTTTTGTGGAAATAAGAAGTATTCTGATCACCCTCCTTAATCCATTTTTGCTTCACTTTCTGTCTCAAAAAGGCTAAAGATAGAGAGAGAGAGAGAGCTTTATTGTAAGCTGCATATGCCTCTTTTTCTTCCTTCTGAATTGCTAGATTAAAAGGGTCCAAAGCCAACTTGCTTTGAATCTCATCTAGATTTCTCCTCAGTTGCTGCTCCTTAAGGTCTATACCTGCAAAGTCTCTATTATTAATCTTTTTCAGAGGCCCCTTCAACTGTTTTAACTTATAAGCCACCCTGTACATTGCATAGCCTCCAACCTCAGTCCTCCAAATTGCCTCAACAACTTCGAAGAAGTATTGAGCTTTTGAGCACACATTAAAGTAGTTGAAGCTGCCTTTTCTCTGCAATTGGTTCTGAGAATCTCTTATGATTGCTGGACAGTGATCTGAAATAATGCAATTCATGTAATGAGCTTCCATATTAGGCCAATCCTGGATCCACTGATAATTCACCATAGTTCTGTCCAGTTTGCACCAAACTCTAGCTCCTTCCATCTGTCTGTTATCCCAGGTGTAATAGTTACCAACAAAATTCATATCTTGCAACTCACAGAAATTAACACATTCTCTAAATTCCTGGATTGCCTCCCAATCCACCTGATTACCACCCAACTTATCATTGTCACTGAGGTAGCAATTAAAGTCCCCTGATATCATCCAAGGACCTATACCATTGCTTTTAATTTCCTTCAAATCATTCCAAAGGCTCTTTCTGGAATTACTGTCATTAAAACCATATACAAAAGTAGCATTCATGACAGACTGATTAGTGCTCAAAACTATTCTGCAATGCATCATTTGGCTTGTAACTTTCAAAATTTGCACTGAAAACATATCTGTCCTCCATAACATACAAATTCTCCCTACTGGATGCTCTTCAATATTAATAGCATATCCCCAACCAGGAGCAAAATTTTCTAGGATAGCTTTATAGGTGCTGACTCTAAGTTTATTTTCAATCAAGACTACTACTCCTATATTGTTCAATCTGCAAAGGTTCCTTAACTCCCTTTGCTTCTGAGGGTTATTGAACCCCCTAATATTCCAAACCAAAATATTATCCATAGGCCTTAGAGGCCTGCAACTCCTGTAGAGCTTGTTTTTCCTTATTAAGAACATACATGCCTTGAGTGTTGCTTCTAGATTGGACTGTGATCCAGGGCTGGCCTTGATCTGGCTTATCAGTTTCATTCTCCTCATTCACAATTGAGTCTGCTATTGCCTAACCATCATCATTCTGATTCACCTCATTATCAACCTCCTTCTCCCCCTGATCCTTTGAACCAGTTTCAGCTACAAAGGACCCTGAGACTGCATCTGTAACACCCTATATAATAATTACCCTTAGAACCCGAAAATTAGGATTTAAAATTTCTTTAAAAATGCATATGATAAATTATCAAAGTAATATTTCCTTTCATTAACACAAAAACATCAGAGTTATAAAGCGGAAGACTTAATACATCAAAAGCAGAAAAGCATAAATTTAATTACATTTAGTTCGGTAAGCAAAATACAAAAGGAAAGTTTTAGCTCGGCCCAACTGGCCGAGACCCCACTACTAATCCGACTCTAAATGACTTACTCTCCTTGTGAGGGAGAGTGAACCTGCTCGGCCGGGGACTGCGTCTGCTCGGGCTCAGTACCTGAAAAATGGTAAGGAGGTGAGCATTACACAGAACTTAAATAAGTAGTTTCTAACATGACATACCGAACTACCAAGCCAAACACAAGTAGTCAATTAGCATACAAATAACAAGTAATCAAACCATATATCACATGCATACATCATCACTTAGCTCGGTTCACATCATACACTCTCATTTAGCTCGGCTCACATCATGTAATCTTATTTAGCTCGGCTCACATCATAATCCAGTTTATCCATTACCTATTAGTTATACCTCGGTTCATCCGATTAATTCCCCTTATACCCTTTCCTTAATTCTTACCCTTAGTTTCTCGGCTACTATTCTCTTACCTCGGTAAACCATCTCTATCTCGGATTTCATTACTCATTATTCCACTTTGACATAGTTTACAATATTTTACTCTTCTCGGATGCATACACCCAGTGCATGTCTTACACCATTTAAGGTCGGATATCGGAGTGTCCATAACTGCGAGTACCCAATACCCGTCTTACAGCTGCACATACCCAGTATGTGTCTGACGCGATCAATGCACACACCCAGTACGCGTCTTCTATGACCAGGAGCACTACCGCCGATCATTCTATGGAGTAAGGAGTGTCCATAACTGCGAGCACCCAGTACTCGTCTTACAGCGCGCATCTCGGCGTCTTACGCGATCAATGCACGCATCCAGTACGCGTCTTCTATGACCAGGAACACATCCCACCGATTTCGTGCTCGGAACCTCGTGTGAATCATAACTGCGAGTACCCAGTACCCGTCTTACAGCTGCGCATACCCAGTATGTGTCTGACGCGATCAATGCACGCACCCAGTACGCGTCTGCTATGACCCGATCACACAACCATTTCTTTTTAATTCCTCTTACCTTTTTAACCATTTCATTAGCTCGGCCTCTCTCGGCTCACCCCTTTAACCATTCCTCTTTTTCCATTAACCTTTCCCATTATCTGACTTATTACTCTATCTCTCCTACTTTCCATATTCACCATTTTTCTCACTTCCCATTCTCACCCTCTCTTAGTTCGGCCACAGATATAAAGAACAAACATCAAAACATCATAAACACTTATACCACAACAACAATATGAATAAAGCATTTAACCAGTCCAGCATGTAAATATAAGCATATAACCGAAAATAATGTTTCGTCTTCACCTAAAATCCATGTTTCTAGTTCATCCATTGGTTCCCTTTATCCTCTTTACCTTTTCTTTCTAACATTAACCTATATCCATTCCCTAATCTAACACCCACTCTTAGTACCCGTTATGAACACCCTAGAAACCCAAACTCAAGTAGAGGTAACACTCACTCCTTACCTCAAACCGTGAGAGATAAGAGTAGAGAGTTTGAAAATGGATTTCTTTGATGCTTGACCTTGTGAGCTTCACACCTCTTAAATCCTTTCCTCCTTACTGCACACCGGCTGCCACGACTATCCAGGGGCATCCGAAACGGAAAGAGGACAGAGAGAAGGAGGGTCTCCGGTTGGTAGAACTTGGTGGAAGAGAGGGTTGTGCGTGAGTGAGAAGAGGGAGGAAGATATGTTGGGGTTTGTTGTTGCTGGAACTTCAAAGAAGAAAAGAGTATGGGAGTTGTGTGTTTTGGAGCTTGAGAGAGAAAATGAGAGAGAGACGAAGGAGAAAGAGAAAATGAGAAGTATAGTGTTGTGTGTTGTATATTTGGATTTTCTTTTATTCATTTAGGGGAAACATTTGTGTGGTTCTCATTGGAGGCTTCTATGAGAAGCTAGAATATGTGAACAGGATTCATTGGCTTCTAGGGGAAGCCATGAATAGTGACTTGAAAAGGACATAAAGCAATGATAGTGACATAAAGTGAATGGTAGTACATAGTACGGACGGTGCGAAACCCAATGGGCCAACAGCTCTACATGAGCTGTCACGGAGGAGCTAGGATATGTCGGCTCGGTATAGAGGAACAACAATAGTCCGAGCTTCCTTCTCGGATAAGAATGTGAGGTGCGCTGAGGTCGGCTAATCCGAGCTTGACAACGGGTTCCACGTTTGACCCCATTTAGCTCGGCCGGGATCGGTCCGAGGTCCTACTTCTACATGCTAGGTCGGCCTATGCTTCTTACTACCCCACTACCCTTAAATAAATATTTATATACTCTATATAGATATATATATCTAAAGTTATTATATTTAATATTAATTTTCAGGATGTTACATTCCTCTCCCACTTACAGGAATTTCGTCCTCGAAATTTAGTCGACATTGAACAGTTGCGGATATGACTGCTTCATCTTCTCCTCGAGTTCCCAAGTAGCTTCCTCCATGTCATTCCGATTCCAGACGACCTTGACCAAAGAGATTTCCTTTCCTCTGAGCCGTCTGACCTGTTTGTCCTCAACTCGGACTGGAAGAACTTCGAAAGTCAGGTTGTCTTTTAGCGGCAGCTCGTCCACTGCTATCACATGCGAGGGATCGTGAATGTACCTCCTGAGTTGCGAGACATGGAACACATCATGGAGCTTAGACAAGTGCGGAGGTAGAGCAATTCTGTAAGCTACTGGTCTGATCTTCTCCGATATCTGGTATGGTCCGACAAACCTAGGGGTCAACTTCTTTGATTTGATAGCTCGGCCGATACCTGTTACAGGGGATACCCATAGGAATACATGATCTCCCTCAATGAAGTTCAAGGGTTTTATTCTCTTGTCGGCATAGCTCTTCTGTCGATCCTGAGCTGCTTTCATCTTTCCTTGTATCATTTGGATCTTCTCGGTCGTCTCATGAACAATGTTAGGACCAATCAACAAGTTTTCTCCTATCTGGAACCAGCATAACGACGTCCGACATTTCCGACCATACAATGCTTCGAAAGGAGCCATTCCGATACTTGAATGGAAACTGTTGTTGTAGGTGAATTTGACCAAGGGCAGAAGTGCTTCCCAACTTTTCGACTGTTCGAGCACACATGTCCTCAGCAAGTCCTCAAGAGTCTGAATGGTGCGCTCGGATTGCCCGTCGGTCTGAGGATGATAAGCTATGCTAAACCTCAACTTTGTACCCATGGCTTGCTATAAACTCTGCCAAAATCGGGATAAGAAGCGAGGATCACGGTCTGACACTATGCTGCTCGGAACACCGTGAAGCCGAATAATGTCCTTTATGTATAGTTGCGTCAGCTTCTCTAGGCTGTACTTCATGCTGATCGGCAGGAAATGGGCACACTTTGTTAGTTGGTCCACCACAACCCAAATGGCTTCCTGCCCGGACCTTGTTCTTGGTAGACCCGACACAAAATCCATCGAAATGCTGTCCCACTTCCATTGCGGAATCTCCAAAGATTTGAGTAATCCTCCTGGTTTCTCATGCTCGATCTTGGCTTTCTGGCATGTCAAACATCGAGACACATAATCCGCCACATCGGTCTTCAACTTCGGCCACCAAAATAACCTCTTCAGATCCTGGTACATCTTTGTGGCTCCTGGGTGAAGAATCATCTTCGTCTTGTGGGCTTCTTCCATTAACTCTCTTCGTACTTCAAAGTCCATAGGAATGCAAACTCGGCCCCAAAATCGTACGAGACCATCAGGTCCTTTAGTGAAGTCGGGTTCATCCTTGTCTCCTGCTCTTTCTAGTAGCTTCTGGAGTTCTAGGTCGGCAGCCTGTCTTTCCTTGATAAATCCCACAAAATCATTTGTTACTTGCAGCATCTCCAGCACCACACTATTTTCCTTCTTCTGTATGCTGAGGTTAAGATCGCTAAACTCCTGCATCAACTGCATCTCTCGGACCATCATATTGCTCAGATGAAGGCTTTTCCTGCTTAGGGCGTCGGCCACAACGTTGGCTTTTCCGGGATGATAGTGCAAGTTGAAATCGTAATCTTTAAAAAATTCCACCCATCTGTGCTGCCTCATGTTCAGTTCCTTCTGGTCGAACACGTAGCCGAGACTCTTATGGTCACTGAACACTTTAAACTTCGTGCCATACAGGTAGTGTCTCCAAATCTTAAGGGCGAACACCACAGCTGCCAATTCGAGATCGTGAGTGGGGTAATTCTGTTCGTGTTGCCGAAGTTGCCGAAAGGCATAAGCCACCACTTTTCCCTGTTGCATCAACACACAGCCGAGACCCTGCTTTGAGGCGTCAAAAAATACGTCAAAGGCTTTGGTCGGATCGGGCAAAATCAACACGGGCGAGCTCGTCAACCTTTTCTTAAGCTCTTGAAAGCTCTGTTCGCACACGTCGGACCACTGGTAAGGGGTTTCCTTCCTGGTTAACGAAGTCAACGGTAGAGCCAGTTTAGAAAATCCTTCAATGAATCTCCTGTAGTATCCTGCAAGACCAAGGAAACTCCTGATCTCGGTTACCGAGTTGGGTCTCTCCCACTTGAGTACAGCTTCTACCTTGGAGGGATCAACCGCAACACCGTGCTCGGATATCACATGTCCGAGGAAGTGAACCTCTTTGAGCCAAAAACTGCACTTAGAAAGCTTGGCGTAGAGTTCCTTGTCCTTCAAAACCTGTAACACCGTTCTCAAGTGCTGCTCATGTTCATTCGGACTCCGAGAGTAGATGAGGATGTCGTCGATGAAGACTATCACAAACGAGTCTAGATAGGGTCGGAATATCCTATTCATGTAGTCCATAAAGATGGCAGGGGCGTTGGTAAGTCCAAAAGGCATAACCACATACTCGAAATGCCCATATCTCGTCCTGAAAGCTGTTTTCGGAATATCTTCATCTCGGATACGGATCTGGTGGTATCCTGATCGGAGGTCAATCTTAGAGAATACCAACGCTCCCTTAAGTTGGTCTAACAAGTCGTCAATTCGAGGGAGGGGGTATTTGTTCTTCACCGTTACCGCGTTGAGCTTTCTATAATCAGTGCACATTCTAAGGCTACCATCCTTCTTTTTAACGAACAAGATCGGAGCTCCCCAGGGCGACACGCTCGGCCGAATTAGCTTCTTGGCCAAAAGTTCTTCCAGCTGCTTCTTAAGCTCTTCTAGCTCGGGAGGTGCCATTATGTATGGAGCAATTGAAATTGGGCCAGTTCCCGGGACGAGGTCTATACTGAACTCTACTTCTCTTCTTGGCGGTAAGCCAGGCATTTCGTCCGAGAAAACCTCTGGAAATTCTCCGACTACAGGAATTCGGTTTAAGGTCGGTTCCTCTGTTGCCTCTAACTTTGCAACAGAAGAGCCACTAAAGATGACAGTTTTCTCTTGGCAGTCGAGCAGGACATGGTGTTGGGACATCTAGTCCATGCCGAGGATAATATCTAGTTTAGTTAGGGGTAGGCAAATCAAATTGACTTTAAATTCTCGGCCTAATACTTGGATAGGACACTCTAGACACATTTGGGAAGTAATTACAGAAGAATTGGTTGGGGTAGAAATGGATAATTTGTAAGGCATTTCTACTGGGGATAGTTTTAGCTTGTTCATACAGTCAAGGGAAATAAAAGAATGTGTGGCTCCACAATCGAATAACACCGCACATGTGATGCTGTTAACTTGACAAGTACCTCGGATCAACTCGTCGGCATCAGTCACCTCTTCACCATCCATGGTATAAACTTTGCCTCTCTGCATTGGTCGGTTAACACCAGCCTGTTGTGCCTTTGCCACATTGACTTCTTCCTTCACCATATTCTCGGTACACCGAGCTGCAAAATGACCAGGCTTGCCACAACGAAAACAGGATCCTCTCGCTCTGCTCGGATCCAGACTCCAGCATTCTCCCCTGTGCTGCCTTCCGCAGTGTTGGCATATCGGATACGGGCCAGGAACAACCACCATCTGACCACCGCTCCTCAGAGTCATTGACACTCTTGAGCTCGGATTCACATAGGGAGCAGATCTCTGAACAGCTCCTTTTCCTCGGATTGGACCCACTGCTTTTTGTGCCGACCTGCTCCGCTTTCCGTCGGCTTTCCTCTTGAGCCCCTTCTCATAGGTGCTAGCCATGTTCACCAACTGCGAGAGGTTGGCCACATTTTGATATTCGAAAGTGAGCCGAATATCATCACGGAGACCAGACTCAAACTTGATGCACTTGGTACGCTCATCAGCATCTCTGTAGCTTCCAGAATAACGAATCAAATCCTCGAACTAAGCGGCATACTCTCCGACACTCAAGTTCCTCTATTCCAGCTTGAGAAAAGCGAGCTCCTTCTCTCTCCTGACATCCTAGGGAAAGTACTTTCCAAGGAATCGAGCTCGGAACAGATCCCAAGTAATGGCTTCATTAGCTGCCTCCAGTCCACGGCTCTGCTGCTCCCACCAGTGCTCGACTTCACTAGCCAGCACAAACTCGGCCAACCTCACCCTGTACTCATAGGGCGGTTGCAGAGATCGGAAAATCTTCTCAATGTCTTGGAGCCATCTCTGAGCTCCATGTGGATTATAACCCCCTTCAAACCGAGGTGGTTCGTTCTTCCGAAATCGGCTCATCCAGTCGATCTCAACCGGAGCCGGAGGTTGAAGCTGAAGGGCTGCAGCTGCTGCGGCTGCGGCGATGTTCTGAGCGAGGTTCTCAGCCTGATTCTGCTGAGCCTGCGCTTGGTTCTGCTGCAGTTGAACCAAAGTTTCCAGCACGGCAACAATTCGGTCGTTATCGGCTCTTCTCCCAGCCATGCTGCTCGGTCATGGAGAGAAAGCCAATTAACCACCGAAAAGTAAAGATATATATATATATATATATATATATCAACATATACTTCTATAATCTCTATTGTCTAACTTAGGTTTCTAGACTTTACTTATTTGTCACTCTCTTGGTGAGTAACCACTGGAGTCATTTGCAACTCCAATAGGCCGAGGAGAAACTGCTCTGATACCAAAAATGTAACACCCTATATAATAATTACCCTTAGAACCCGAAAATTAGGATTTAAAATTTCTTTAAAAATGCATATGATAAATTATCAAAGTAATATTTCCTTTCATTAACACAAAAACGTCAGAGTTATAAAGCGGAAGACTTAATACATCAAAAGCAGAAAAGCATAAATTTAATTACATTCAGTTCGGTAAGCAAAATACAAAAGGAAAGTTTTAGCTCAGCCCAACTGGCCGAGACCCCACTACTAATCCGACTCTAAATGACTTACTCTCCCTGTGAGAGAGAGTGAACCTACTCAGCCGGGGACTGCGTCTGCTCGGGCTCAGTACCTGAAAAATGGTAAGGAGGTGAGCATTACACAGAACTTAAATAAGTAGTTTCTAACATGACATACTGAACTACCAAGCCAAACACAAGTAGTCAATTAGAATATAAATAACAAGTAATCTAACCATATATCACATGCATACATCATCACTTAGCTCGGTTCACATCATACACTCTCATTTAGCTCGGCTCACATCATGCAATCTTATTTAGCTCGGCTCACATCATAATCCAGTTTATCCATTACCTATTAGTTATACCTCGGTTCATCCGATTAATTCCCCTTATACCCTTTCCTTAATTCTTACCCTTAGTTTCTCGGCTACTATTCTCTTACCTCGGTAAACCATCTCTATCTCGGATTTCATTACTCATTATTCCACTTTGACATAGCTTACAATCTTTTACTCTTCTCGGATGCATACACCCAGTGCATGTCTTACACCATTTAAGGTCGGATATCGGAGTTTCCATAACTGCGAGTACCCAGTACCCGTCTTACAGCTGCACATACCCAGTATGTGTCTGACGCGATCAATGCACGCACCCGGTACGCATCTTCTATGACCAGGAGCACTACCGCCGATCATTCTATGGAGTAAGGAGTGTCCATAACTGTGAGCACCCAGTACTCGTCTTACAGCGGCGCATCTCGGCGTCTTACGCGATCAATGCACGCATCCAGTACGTGTCTTCTATGACCAGGAACACATCCCACCGATTCCGTGCTTGGAACCTCGTGTGAATCATAACTGCGAGTACCAAGTACCCGTCTTACAGCTGCGCATACCCAGTATGCATCTGACGCGATCAATGCACGCACCCAGTACGCGTCTGCTATGACCCAATCACACAACCATTTCTCTTTAATTCCTCTTACCTTTTTAACCATTTCATTAGCTCGGCCTCTCTCGGCTCACCCCCGTTATTCATCTCTTTAGCTCGGCCTCTCTCGGCTCACCCCTTTAACCATTCCCCTTTTTCCATTAATCTTTCCCATTATCTGACTTATTACTCTATCTCTCCTACTTTCCATATTCACTATTTTTCTCACTTCCCATTCTCACCCTCTCTTAGTTCGGCCACAAATATAAAGAACAAACATCAAAACATCATAAACACTTATACCACAACAACAATATGAATAAAGCATTTAACCAGTCCAGCATGTAAATATAAGCATATAACCTAAAAAATGTTTCTTCTTCACCTAAAATCCATGTTTCTAGTTCATTCATTGGTTCCCTTTACCCTCTTTACCTTTTCTTTCTAACATTAACCTATATCCATTCCCTAATCTAACACACACTCTTAGTACCCGTTATGAACACCCTAGAAACCCAAACTCAAGTAGAGGTAACACTCACTCCTTACCTCAAACCGTGAGAGATAAGAGTTGAGAGTTTGAGAATGGCTTTCTTTGATGCTTGACCTTGTGAGCTTCACACCTCTTAAATCCTTTCCTCCTTGCTGCACACCGGCTGCAACGACTGTCCAGGGGCGTCCGAAACGGAAAGAGGATGGAGAGAAGGAGGGTCTCCGGTTGGTAGAACTTGGTGGAAGAGAGGGTTGTGCGTGAGTGAGAAGAGGGAGGAAGATATGTTGGGGTTTGTTGTTGCTGGAACTTCAAAGAAGAAAAGAGTATGGGAGTTGTGTGTTTTGGAGCTTGAGAGAGAAAATGAGAGAGAGACGAAGGAGAAAGAGAAAATGAGAAGTATAGTGTTGTGTGTTGTATATTTGGATTTTCTTTTATTCATTTAGGGGAAACATTTGTGTGGTTCTCATTGGAGGCTTCTATGAGAAGCTAGAATATGTGGACAGGATTCATTGGCTTCTAGGGGAAGCCATGAATAGTGACTTGAAAAGGACATAAAGCAATGATAGTGACATAAAGTGAATGGTAGTACATAGTACGGACGGTGCGAAACCCAATGGGCCAACAACTCTACATGAGCTGTCACGGAAGAGCTAGGATATGTCGGCTCGGTATAGAGGAACAGCAATAGTCCAAGCTTCCTTCTCGGATAAGAATGTGAGGTGCGCTGAGGTCGGCTAATCCGAGCTTGACAACGGGTTCCGCGTTTGACCCCATTTAGCTCGGCCGGGATCGGTCCGAGGTCCTACTTCTACATGCTAGGTCGGCCTATGCTTCTTACTACCCCACTACCCTTAAATAAATATTTATATACTATATATATAGATATATATATATATATATCTAAAGTTATTATATTTAATATTAATTTTCAGGATGTTACAGCATCAGCTACATTATCTACCTTGGATGATGAGGCTATTGATTGCACATGCACCATGGAATCTCCTTTGGCCTCATGATTCTCCACTGTCACTTTCACCTCTACTGGAATAGTCTTCTTTTTTTTCCACCCATTGCTTCTTAATCACCTGTCTACAAGCTTTAGAGTCATGACCATAATTTGTGCAATTTGCACAAATTACAGGTTTCCACTCATAAATCACTTTCTGAGTGATTATCTTGCCTCTGTCATCCTCAAATACAATCTCATCTGGCAGGAAAGATGGCTCTAATTCAATCAAAATTCTTGCATAATTAATGTGATTCCTCTCTTTGGTGACTTGATCCACCATAATAGGAGTTCCAATAAGGCTTGAGATTTTGCTCAGTGCAACCTTGCTCCAGAATCTCAAGTTTAAACCAGGGAGTTGAATCCACACTGGTATACGATCCATGTGAGTTTTAGTCAAAGCTTTACCACTCCAAGGAGCCAGAATCAAGGGCTTTTTGTCAAAATGATATATTCCAGTTTGTAGCACAGCATCCCTGGCCTCAATCGTGTTGAATCGAACAATCATGGCTCCTTCATGATCCATGAGAATCTTATCAATGCCATGGCTTCCCCAAATCTTCTTAATATATGCACTGAGAATAGCATATGGGGGCCTTGCACCCACTACATAACATATCAGTGCATTACTCCAATACAAAACCTCACTTTCAACATCTTGCACGTCAATCTTGCCTATTTTCATGCCTTCTTTTTGCACTGGCTCAACAAAAGAGAGTTTCTCTCAAGCACTTCTTAGTTTTGAGATGTCAAAACTATCCCATACTAAAGGCTGTTTTGTAGCTGTGGGTTCATGGTCTTTACATGAAACTTTCTCCTTTATCTCCTTGCCTATCGAAACCTCCTCATTCGGTTGCACCACGTTCTCTTCATTAACTCTGATCGGAGAGAGATTTTCATTCATCAAACCTGCTTTTTCCTTAACCTTTTCACGTAACATGTCAAGGTTTTTTTAGAAGCTCTCCCGCTTTCTTAGGCGTTAAGTTTTCTAAGTCCTCCAAATCTTCTTCATCAAGTTGGGTGAAGTCCAAGTATTTTTGTTGTTCCGGTTCCTCTAGTGTCTTTGATGGTGTTTTCTTGGCTGAGGATGAGGGAGGCTTTTTTGCATTCTATTTTGTGTACCATCTTTTATTGCTTGCTTTTATAAGTTTATGATGAAATATTTATATGCTTATCTGACTCATGGAAAAAGGAGAGAAAAGTGAACCTGATTTGGAGTATGAGTGTTCAAAATAAAATAGGGGTATCTTTAACACTCATCACATGGAGTAACAACAGGTCAAAATAGTATATGTATCAGTGCAAATTCTGACTATAATTGGTCATAACTACAATGCTACTCTGTTTATCTCATTGCAAGACATATATATTATCTGTAGCCATCTCTAACAACAATAACAACTATTATTGCTCCAAACACCACAACTTATAAACACAGACATAAAAAAAAATTAAAACAACCCAATCAACTACAAGTTCAAGTACCCCAAATACACAAATTACATAAAACCCATCATCAAGAGTTGTTCACATCCAAGGTATACATACACACATAAAATACACAAATTACAAAAACGGAGTTTGATTCAATACATTCAAATCCACAAATTGCAACAATATTTAAAAAATATTCCAATAATGGTGAAGTAACTAAGCAAAGACGAAGAAAAGGATCTGCTAGAGGATCAACAAAAGATAGAAGCAGCATCAGAGAAACCTTCGTAAGAGAGAAGCATTGCGCTCGAGAGAAGAGAAGCAGCTAGCGTTGAGAACATCGCGTGAGAGAGAAGAGATGCTAGCGTGGAGAGAAGAGGAATTTTAGGGTTGAGAGAACATCGCGTTGAGAACATCGCACAACACGCCTAGCACTTGAAGAGAATAATTTTAGGGTTTAGAGGAAGTTAACAATAATTACAGAATTGCCATTAATGAAAACAATGTATTCTCCGTGTATTTTTTTGTTCCCAAAATTTGGGCCAAAACAAAATAAAAACAAGTTGGGTCTGTTCTGAGTTTCTTGTTTTTAAAACAAAAAATTAAAAATTGTTTTGGAACAACTTTTACCAAAACAATCCAATCAAACAAGTTCTATTGTTTTTTAATTCTTAAGAATAGAAAAATTGTTTCCAGAACAGTAATCAAACAACCCATTAATCAAAAAATTTTATTTTTTTTTCTGTTTGATTACCAAAAAATATTTTTTTGATTTTGTTTCTTACATTTTTATGTTGTTTTCGTTTTGGTCTCTAATATTAATTTTGGATAAAAATATTTATGTAACATAACGAAAGTGATATCAAAGGCACATGGCTTCAGGGACTTAAAATAAAAAAAAAAACCCTAATTTTGAGGGATTAAAAGCAAAATTCTCCTTTTTGAGAGATCAATAAAAATACAACTAATTTTGAGAGACTAAAAGTAAATTTTCTTTTTTGAGTGACTAAAATTTTAAAAAAAAACCCTATTTTGGTGGGACTAAAAAAAAGAGAAAAACAAAAAAAGACCTTATCTCCTTGCGCTCGTATTCTCACATATCATACAAATGTCTTCCTTTTTCTCTAACACTAACAACGTGATTTAATCATACCATTATCTTATATGGTGATCTGAGTAACGGGTGTTGTACTCATGAAGGTCGATAGACCTAGTTTGAGATTCATGGTGGTTAGCAAGCGAAAAACACGTTTGAAGTGTATGTGACAAAACAACATGTTGATACAGTAATTATAATAGATCTATGATGGTGGTTTTGCTATTCTGTATTTGCAATCGCGTGGGGTATGATTAATTGATTGATTGTGACGAGGGCTTCAATAAACAATAGAGATGGTGGTACGAGTTTCAAGGTGGTCGTGCGGAAAAAAATAGTAGAAGGGCGAAAGAAATATGAGGAAGGGGTCGGGGTTTTATTTTAAGAATTTTGCTTTTAATCCTTCAAAATTGGGTTCTTTTGATTCTAGTCCTTCAAAAATGGAATTTTACTTCAAGTCCCTCAAAATTAATTTTTCTATATATTTTTTTCCTTGCATCCACGTGTTGTTGATCCAACACTTATAATATGATCTTCATTGGACCATGTCAGCATTATGCATATATCTAACATTAAAATGACCAAAATCAAAACGATATAAAAATATAGAGGCCAAAATAAAAGGAAAAAATTGCAAGAATAAATTTCAAAATTACATTTATATGGATCAAAATCATATTTAAATCGAAAAACTTTTTAATTTAGAAACTCAATTTACTTAAAAATTTCTACATGTAAAATAAATAGTTTCAGGTAAAAAACCGTTGACAGAACTTTTTATGTTCTAATGGGTTCAAAAAGAATTTCTAACATTCTTGATCTCTTTTGCCGGGTTTCTGGTCATAAGGTCATCCTTTCAAAATCCTCTATTTTTTTCTCAAAAAATGTTAATGATGCTACGGCTTCTGATATTAGTTCAGCCATGGGGATTCCTATTTCTGGTGATTTTAGCAAATACCTTGGTATTCCTATGAAAGGTGCTCGCTCTTCTATTCCCTCCTTCTCCTTTCTTATTGATAAGGTGAAAAAGAAATTATCTAGTTGGAAGTGTCGGTCTCTATCTTTTGCAGGTCGCATCACCTTGGCCCAATCAGTTATTATGGCTCTTCCTAGCTATGTTATGCAGGCCACTGTGGTTCCCCTTGCTATCTGTGATGAAATCGAGAAGATTTTTCGTGGCTTTATTTGGGGCAGCTCTAATGAAACTAGGAAGTGTCATTTGGTGTCTTGGGCTAAGATTTGCCAAGCTAAAGCAGATGGTGGTCTGGGTTTTAGAAGTTTGCGCATGGTTAATGAAGCCTTTATGATGAAGCTTGCGTGGAGGATAATGAATGAGCTTGATGCTCTTTGGGTTCGGGTTCTTAAAGCGAAGTATAAATTTGTTGATGCTCATTTTGTTTCTCCCGTAATCAGAGGATCTGTTACTGCTGCTTGGAGAGGCATAGTGAGGACTTTTCCTAAGGTTGTTGTTGCCTCTTACTCTATTTTGGGGAATGGTACCCGCACGAGTTTCTGGAATGATAGATGGATTCCGGGCTTCCCTCCTCTAGCTGTTATGAGTGATATTCAAATCCCTAATTGGTGTCGAAGCTTTTCTGTTGCTAGTTTTACACTTGATGGCTCTTGGAATTGGAATCTTCTGAATGATCTCCTGCCTAACAAGGGGGAGGATGCTTTAGCCTGGGGTTTAGAAGCTTCGGGCATCTTTTCGATTAAGTCTGTTGTTGCTTCTTTATCTTCTTTGGGTCCTCCTCCTGCCCCCAGAATCCCAAATCCCCTTTTTGAAGCTATTTGACATTGGCCTGGGCCTCAGCGCATTCCAGGTTTTTTATGGAAGGTGTGCCATGATAGATTACTGAATAATGTGGAGCGGTGCCGTAGGGGAATGGCTGTTTCCAATTCTTGCCCCAGGTGTAATCGTCATCTAGAGTCTTTGCTCTACCTCCTTCGTGATTGTCATGTTGTTAGATCTTTGTGGATGCAGATCCTGCGACCTCACCAGCAGCATCTCTTCTTTTCCTTAAATCTTCATGATTGGCTCTCTTTTAATTTTCTTAGAGACAACCAGGGACGTGTGGGATCTGATTGGAAAATATCCTTTGGTGTTATCATTTGGAGCCTCTAGAGGGAAAGAAATGATCTGGTCTTTAATGATACAGGTCAGCTTAACTCTGCTTTTCTTTTCCGTGCTTTTAGCTTTGCTAATCATATTGTTGATATTGCAAAAAGTCCTCTGCATATTTCTGCTTTGAAGCATGAATGTTTAATCGCTTGGAAGGCGCCTAAGGATGGTTTCTTAAAGTTGAATGTCGACGGGTCCTTCAGGCATAGTGATAGTACGACTGCTTGTGGTGGGTTGTTTCGTGATTCTGCTGGTAAATTTGTCTCTGGTTTCCATTGTTTTTTTGGCTCTTGTTCTTCCCTTCTTGCGGAGTGTTGGGGTCTTCTATTGGGAATTAAACAAGCCTTGTCCATGGGTTTTGATTTTTTGGAGATTGAATTAGACTCTCTTGTTACTGTTGAGATGGTTGTGGGCTCTTTCAAATTAAATCCCCTGTGTTCTGCTGTGAGATTAGAAGGCTCCTGCCCCGGTTTGCTTGTTGGAGTATTCGTCATGTCTATAGAGAGGCGAATCGTGGTGCTGATTATCTAGCTAATATGGGTCACTTAGGTTCTTATGACATCTTTGTGATTTCTGATATTCCTCCTGCGCTTTTTTCGATTATCCGTGAGGATGCTTATGGGATTGTTTTCCCACGTTTCATTGTGTAATTTCCTTTTTCTGAGCTAGTGCCCCGTTTATTATAAAAAAAAAGATAAACTTATTTTATTTGTTATACAAGATAAACTTATTTTACAAGAGTAGTTAGTTGCCATTGATTTTAGGCATAATAATATAGAAGACTTCGGTCAATATAAAAGACTTCCTGTTATATTAACGTTGGATCTTCAAGAGCCCCGTACGTAAGAAACTAATCATAACCAACGTGGGGTTGGTCAAGTGGTAGCTCACTTGGTTCCTTAACCAACTGGTCTCGAGTTCGAGCCTTGGGTATAGAGCAACCCCGCTGGGAGACCCCTACCGCTTAGTGCGAGCTCAGTTGGGTCGAAGCGGATGAGTCGGATTCTGGATAAACCAGATCCGGGTACCGCTTGGTGTACACCAAATTAAAAAAAAAAACTGATCATATACTTCCACATTTAAAAAAAATTAGGATCTTATTGACTAGTGCTTTAAAAATATTTATTAAGGTTCTTAAATATGATTTATGAAAAATCTATCAAAATTTTTTATTACTTTATCTCTTGAAAACATAAAATATTATATTTTCCAATTTTTTTTATTATATGTAATTCCTTAATAAGTATTATAAAGGCACTTGTTAATACTATTATTTGTTAAAAATTATAAAGAAAAGAAAGGTAAAAAGAAAAATATCCATAATGAGAATAAAAAAATAGAAAAAAAAAAGATGGAATTTTTTTTTTTAAAAAAAATACAATGGTTGTATAAACACATTCTAAGCAATTGTGAAAATAAACAAAGAAATATGCAAATATTATGGTTCAGCCATGGTATGCATGCCTCCACCGTCTTAGTAAAACACCAAGTATAAGATTAAATAATACTCGCTCTGTCATTCCAGTATATAGGACTCCTTTGAGAGATGTAATGTTTATTAAGAAAATTGATTAATTTAGTTAATTGTATGAAAAATGTGAACTTTTGATATATATTTTCAAAATTACCCATATTAATATTATTGTAAATCTAAAAAGTGTTAAATAAATAGAGATGTTTATGGAAAAAAGTAATTAATGATCATTGAAAATTGATATACGATCTTATAAATAAGAACAAAATAAAAGTATGAAAATGATGTTATATAGGAGGCGGAGACAGTAATAACTTACATTAAGAAATGTTTCTCAAGTCTCGCCACTGATGAAATTTTCACCAAATAAATTTTCACATACTTCAGTTAGACTGTTACTCTGATTTTAAAGTATACAACTAGAAGTACAAAGCTAAGGGCCAGTCAAGAATCCTTTTGAAATTACGGGGGTCTCAGCATAGCAAAAGATAATAGATAAGGCATCAATTTTATTCTCCGATGTTTCACTTTATTCCGAAACTTCTTTAGCTGCTGCTTTATTATAGAGAGGAAGAGATGTGTAAGCTTTAATAGAGCCAAATTTGGTGCCTTTTGTCCCTTTGATACCTGATAGAAACTGCCTTCACGCATAAAAGTGAATGCGTTTAGCCTCTTGGGATTTTATTCCACGGATAAACTCCAGTAAACATAACTTTGCGTAAAATGGGCGCTCAAGACTAAATTTATTTTTGATTAAATTTTTAAGGGATTAGTTAATCTAAACCTTGCAATGCTCCCAGTTTTAAATCAATAATTAAAAGAGAAAATAGGTTATACACTGACAGTGTAAAGAAACCTTTATACTGTCAACACATCATCCACCATCCAAGGATGTATGATTATTGACTTTTAAATAAAAATAATGCAAATGAACGGTGGATGGATGATATACCGATAATGTAAAAAACTTTACACTACACTCAGAATATCACATGTTCAAAAGAATTTTTGAAAACCACCCAATCAATAAACATTTATTATAAAAATAAGTAATATGTTGCTTCATTCATTCATTCATAATATGACACTTGACAAGCAGTTGAGACTAATATAGATTGTAAGGGATCTATTGTTACTCAAGTAAGTAGCTAGAAATTCAATCTGCAGTTTTTGCGAATGTAAGAGCTTCGCTGGAAGACTATCCTTAAAAGGGTCCAATAATGTCAAGAGGAATAGTCACCCAATTGCGTAGATAGATACCTTTAAAAAAAAATTATGACACTTGACACTATTTATTCAACTCAAGAGGTGAAACATCAGGTGCAATACATAGGTTTTGAAAACGGTCAAATAATTACACAAAAATACTCTCAGTTCTCCGCCAATAATACGTTACAACTTTTCAACAATACAAGGGCTATATGTTACAACTACTAGCATAGAGCTATGTTCAACTACTAGCATAGATCAAGGGGTTCAAGTACACATCTTACACACATATATAACACAAATCTAATAAGCTCTAATAACGACTAGCCCATGAACATTTTCACTCCAGTATGAAGGATATATATCACCAATGTCTAATGTATATGTAAATACAAAGAAACAAAAACATATACAGGCAGAATAGAAAGACTGATGAGACATCTATGTCATTAATCATAGAAATATGGCAAGCGTAGAGATACAAAATCAAGCTGATGACATGCAACAACTAAGTCGTACAACCATGCTATCATATGACCATGTTATGCAAAACAATACAGCAATAATTCACAAAAAAAAAAAAAAAAAAAAAAAAAACAATACAGCAATACATGTTATTACAAGCAAAAGCTAGTATATTACCAATGTGAATATTCAATGCTAAGGGAAATAATATTCTCAATGTACGTGGATTTTAGAAATTACAATATTTTCTATTCAATCCGTGCGTTTACATCTTCACAGTTTCAACCAAGCCTAAGCGAAAAATATCAGGAGTATAGATGTCTTGCCACAAAACTTAAGGAATCAATGACACTCTAAATTGTAATTGTTTTGTTCCGATGTGAAGGATGTTTAGTCTAGCGTCTCTCGGTCTTACGTACTGCGTTTTGAGATTTCAAGATTACGTAGTTCTTATGGTCACGTTGATATTGTGCATAGGGTGATTAATGGTAATGTGACGAGCAATTCTTAGGAGATTTTGTAACACTCAGGATTTTATAAAGGGAATAAATTAATTTCTTTAAAAATATGTTGCAGTGGAAAATAATAATTCCCTTTATTGAAAATGGTGAATAAATTTTTCTTTTTAAAATACATTTCCATTGGGGTTACTACGTTACCGTAAATATCTTGCTGATATCTCCTTCCTCCGTTATGAGTCTCTAGCTTGACAAAGTACTTTTACACGAAGCAAACTTCTTTCGATACCCATACTTCAAAACCTAACAATATAATCAGCATGTCATAGGGAGTGAGTCATTGTCATATCGCATCATCGAATTAAGTGATCAATTAACTAAAAGTAAACAATCACATATACCATCTCTTAATGCACATGATGCATGAGAGCAACCAATACCTTAAAACACCAGACTTATATTACTAATGTCGTGTCATGATCTCACTACTCTCTCGATCCAATAATATCATCACTTCTTCGTGGTTACACATAACTTACGAGCTCATAATCATAGCAACCCTTCATATCACATAATCCTCACAATCTTACTTACTTGGGAAAAGCAACAGGGAGTAAACGTCTTGCTACCAATGCATGCCTTAAGTTTGAAAGCCAAATAAATACACAAATCCCATCTTCGGATAGGTCATGCCAAGAATCGTACTCCACCGGTTCTGGTATGTCGAAGGAATTGATAGAATTATTATAGTCAACGCAAGATTATATATATATATATATATATATATATATATATATATATATATATATATATATATCCCGGACGAGGTAAGCTAGACCAGCCCATCTTAGGACCGTCCTACCCATAATAATTCCAGTGGTCATGGACTAATCACCGTCAAAGACCTAGTTCTCCCTTTCATCTTCCACTTAAGGTTTCCAAAAGCCTCTGTGAATCTTTTTCCAATCATTCATAATACCCCTGTATCCATCATGTATGAATGCATGGAAAACCTCTTGTCATAACTTTAACTTGATATTTCTAAGGAATGATAATTATCATAACTCTTAATGAGTTTACAAACTTTAGGTGTGGTAACTGATTATCAAAACCATTAATCAGTTATTATAAAAATCCCAATGTTTGTAAATTCTAGATTTGATACTCAGTTATCATCACTGGGTAACTGATCATCCAATTCCCTAAGAGTAAATTCTTCCTTTTCTTCGTTCTGTCCCTTAGAGTTACCAAGTTATTTCCTTATTATCTTAATAATGATAACCTACAATCGCATTATGAGTAAGTCATAGGTGGTTTAGTTAGGCTTGAAATCCCCATAATTACCTTTCTTAACATTATTGAACTTTGTTATTTTATCGATCTTACTTTTTCTTGGGCATCATAAATTATTTTTTAATAAATTAATTTAATAATAAAAAGGGCTAATAATCGATTATCCATTACTAATAAATAATTATCTGCCTAAATCCCTTAATATTGTCAAAGAAATGGCTCCAATAATTAATTATCTCCCTTGGATAATTGAACATCAGTGGCAATTAGAGTCCAATTTTAAAAACGATAACCAGTTAACACCAGAGGTTAACTAGTTAACCTCATAGAAAATTGAGAAAATAACCTTAATTCCTTTGGGATTTCATTCATAACTTAACTCCTATCTTAACCAAGCTTTCATATCTATCCTTATCTATTAGTTTCTCATACATATTCACAATTAATTACTTACTCATCAAAATCACAAGTTACCACATATACATCAATTAAACATATTAACATACATGACATAACTAGGAAATTACATGTATATCCACATCAATCAATTATCCATTTTCAGTCTTAAACATATATATCTCAGTTCAGTTCAACATATAATCATACCAATTACAGAGTTTAAGCATACATAGTCACGGATTATCTTGACCTACAAGTCAAGTAATTATGTCATGACGTACAAAGCAATTCCCACAAGCTCATGGTAGCTTTCACTACACTTTGCAGTCATCAATTCCCATCCTAGTGATATGATTAACTTCTCCCATACCTGATTTGGAATATTGAAAGAATTCAAAATTAGAATTAAATTGAAGCTGGACACCAACACAGAATGGTTTTCTACCATCTTTGACATGGAATTTCAATATCATTTTGCAAGGAAAATACAAGGGGTTTGTTAGTATCTATTGCATGTCATTAGAGAATATTGAAGAAATAAAAACACATGAATTTAAATGCGGTTTGCTTACCACAATCTGGCTGCAAACCTAAGCATAAAATAAAACTGCATAGTTGCATATTTAAAAACCAGCCCTAATTTTTGGATTCTTTGACACACGAACACTCCCTAAATTTGGAAGGAAAGCTCAAAGTATTGGCTAAGATTTATTGCTATAAGGACTAGGATTGGAGCCAAGACTCAAGGCTTATCTTTCCCTGAGCTAGGTAAATGAAAGAGGCAAAGTAGTAAAGCTGATAAAATTGTTTTAGCTTCTAGGTTTGTTTCAGGGAAGGGTTTCAACAAGGTTTTGCTATAAATCAAAAGGGAACTTGTTGTTGCACCTTAAGGCAAGATGCAAGCACGGTTTGGACGTGTTTCTCAAGCTCTCTATGAACAAAAGAGTGAGGAGAATTGATGGCTTAAGACTCCTATTTATAGCCAAAGTTTTAATCATAAAATAAGGTTGCTTAAGGAAGAAGAATTACTTTAAGAGTACCAACACATCCTCATCATGACTCTTCTAGACAGTTGAGGATTCATCCCAAGGAAGCAAAAGGTGTCCCAATGAGAGAATCAAATGGGTTTATAGCTTCCTCCACCCTATTTTTGGATAAGATTTGCAGAGATAATCGGTTATCGGGATTTGAAATTCATATTTTTGGACAAAATGTACTAGGATAATCAATTACCAACCTGGATAATTAATTACTTCAGTGAAATTCTCAAATTTTCAAAATATAATATTTTATTCTTTTCCCACCAATATACTAATTAAATATTCAGGATGTAAAATGATCATTTTGCCCTTAGAACTTCAAAAATACTTATTATGATCAAAACATAATTTATGTCATTTACTTTCTAATTACATAATTATATTGCTTTCCACTTCCTTCTAAAAATATTTTATTTAAGAATAATATACTTTAATAATCAAAATATAATATAGCCATAACTAAATATATTTATTTTCCAAATAACATATTTATCATCGAAAATGATATATTTTTAGTTCCAAAATACTTATTCTTATTTAACATATAATATGAAAAATGAGGGATGTTACAAATTTCAAGGATTAGGCCCCTCTCTTAGGAATGTCGTTTAGTTGGCATGTGACCTCCGTATGAGCAAATCGGGAAAACTGTGAGGATCCTGAGGCTATGGATCTCATTACTATTGGTGGTGGCCTTGGTGATGCTATGAATACTTTATGATGGGGCTATGACCAACTGTCACCATGAGGATTGCAGTAGCATGGGTATTCTCATTGATAAATCTCTTTTTTTTGGGAGTATGGATGTATATCCTGTATACTTTATGTGTATTGGAATCATGGTGTGTCTTCATCCTTTGATGGAAGCTAGTATTTATCGAGTCTTAATGGGCTGCTGAGCTTGATGCATTTCCCCTGATAAATCTTCTATTTGTGAAGATAATCTCTCTTCATCTTCACAAATATAAGATTTATTAGGGGAAATATATATGGCTGGCCTATCAGTCCATGAAGACCCTATAAATACCACAATTATAATTCCAATACACAGAGTGTACATCCATACTCAAAAGAAGAGAGATCAAGTAGTGAAAACACCTAAACTCCTACAATCCTCACAGTGATAGTTGATCACAACCCCATCGTAAAGAACTCATTGCATCACCATGGTCAACACCAACACTATTGAAAGCCATAGCCTCAAGATCCACACGATCAGCTTGATTTGCTCATACGGAAAACATAGGCTCGCTAAACGACCTTCCTAGGAGAGGGGGCCTATCATTGAACTCTATCATGAACAACTAGTCACGTAGCTTATAGACCTCTCATGCACAATATCAACGTGCCCATAAGAACTACGTTGTCTTGAGTCCCCAAAACAAAGTTGTTGGAATTGACAGCCATCACCCAAGAGAAGGGTGGTGAATTGGATGTTTATGAAATTGAATAATATGTCGAATTGGTCCTTGACTTTGTGGGCACAGGTCAAATTAGTTCCTGAGATTATCAAAAATTTAAATTAGTCCCCGAGAGAGGAACACGTAAATCCTATGTTAATGGTCCATAAAGTCAGGGACTAATTTGACCGGTTTCGACAATCTCAAAGACTAATTTGATCGATACTCAACAATTTGTTTATTTGTTTTTGGTCAAAACGACGTTGGCCATTTCGTTAGTCCACATTAAGAACTAGTGACAGTCATTAACGTCAGGGAATAATATGACTAATGTGTTCCTATCTCAGGGATTAATTTGAAATATTGAAAATCTCAATGACTAAACTGATCGGTGCCTACAAAATCAGGGACCAATCTGACATATTACTCTTATAAAATTACTTGATAAATTATTAAATTAAACCTTTTCAAAATTTCTAACAATATATGCAACATAAAATACTTATAACTATGAAAACAATTATGCGCGGAAGTAATTTAATGAATAAGTATGAAAACATAAATGCGCAATTAAACATATATATTTAAATAACGGTAATGTAGCGGAAGTGGTATATAACAATAAAAATAATCGCATCTATAAGTAAAGAGTTAAGGGATAGATAAAACTACAAAGTAGATTTTTATATTGGTTCGGCCTCCCTGATGAGTCCCACTTTTAGGTTTTGGAAAGGCTTACATCCAAGTCCTCAGCAACGTGCTTCGTATTTGTTGTATTCATCAATTAAAGTTCCAAATGTGACACCCTCAATATCACCCAAGTAATTAATACAATAAATGTACTATTACTCGTATTAGTTATGGACTTGTTAGTATTTAGAAAATGTAAGAAATAAAATTTTATTTTTATTTTCTATAGAGGCGGGTGCACAAACCAAAACATGGAACTCTTGGAGAAAGTAAATTATATCATTTTAAACATTGTACTGAATTCGGCATTCTTTAAGACAAGAAAATCATTTCACAATCCAGATAGCATCGGTACTTTGAAATTGCATTTGCATAGTAAAAATTAAGTGATGCCATCTATCCTTTCGTTTTGCGGAACTGATACCATTTTCAAATATCGTAGCCGAATTCTTAAAATAATCTTTATCAGAGTAAGCGAAAATAATAGGACTATGCACGATTGTAATATAAACATAAGCTATATTTATATATAAGTAAGTCATGAAATACATAGTCCATGGTGTCTCCAAGATCCGATACAAGTCCATAATAAAAGATCTATGTCCAAAAGTAACCATAACTCTAGAGTACTCAAAAGCATATTTACAATATATATATATATATATATATATATACATCTCAAAATATAAAACTCTAGGGCTGGTCACATAGGTCAGGTAACAGCAGTAGTAGTAGTAGAAATATCCAGGTAGCAGCAGTAGTCATCATCCAACATCACGGCAGCAGCATCAACTCCTCCACATCATCCATCACACTGGATCCCCTGATCCTTATCATCTACCATATGCACATACCTAGGGATCGTCGTCCCTCCATTGACTCCTAGTAGAGTGCACGACAGGCTCGCCTCCGCTCTCGTCCTCCACAGGATCCTCCTCGATCTCATCCGAAGGAGTGGGTACCCTACCACTGGGTACAGGGTCAGGTGATGGCGAGACCCTAACAGGGCTCCTCGGATCAGACGGGGGAGTCTCCTCGCGGACGACTCTAGAAGAAAAAGGGTGTGAGCGGGTAGGTCGAAAGCGAAAACTGTGATATGAGCGAGTTGGTCGTGTGGGAGGTGGTCCATGGTAAGTATAAAAGGGTGGTACATGCATAGTGTATATGATGGGAATCCTAAATCTACGAGGACGAAACCGGATCAGCGGGTTAGGGTGATAGAAGGTAACCTCTACCTCACCCTCGAACACCGCTCGGTGATCCTCGTAGATCCATGTGCCACTAGGAAGTGGCCGGATCTCGATGCAAGCGATGTAACGTGACATCACCTACAAGGGCATAGGGATAAGCAATTCTATACACATAATAAATAGAGCATAAATATATGCGCAATATGAATATGTAAACATGTAGCAATAATCAACAACCACATTTAGCGCTTAGCAAGTATTTAATGCAAGTAAGATGCTCATACTTATTCCATTTATCAACTTTAGGTTAAATGAGTGGCATGATGTATGAGTCTAGCTCTCAATCCTATCTCCATCAATCTATGTCACTCTCTGACGTCCATCCTTTACTTCGTCCAGCACTCAACAGTGCGTTGTACTCCTAGGTGTACGACATTCGTACATTCACCAAGAATGTACACGACAAGCTTGGAAATAACGTGCCACCCGAGCAACGTCCCGTCATCCAAACGGAATAACCATATCATCAGCATCTCACTATGCTGCCCACGTCGTCAACCATAACGTGTGATCAAGCAAGCCGTCAGTTGGCACTCCCAGAGGCCCTCCTCATGTTACCAAAACATGATAAACGATCTATCATCCGAACTCCAGAATGAATGCAATATCTTAACTTAAAGGAATTGATTGGTGTATTTCATTTAATAATACATAACGTGCCACCCGGGCAACGCCCCATCATCCAAACGGAAAAACATATTATCAATCAATTTCTTTTAAGTCTTAGATCACTTGGATTATTATCATTTAAGTATTAACAGAATGATTCAGAATTGAAATGGTATTTTTAAGTTTCTGAGCATAAATACTCGAGTGTTCTTCAGAATACTCGAGTGATTTTTCAGTCTTTCCAAATTACTCGAGTAGATCATAAGTACTCGAGTCGTTCATGCTTTTCAGAAAAGTCAGATTTCAGATCTTTAAAAATACTCGAGTAGTTCATGAATACTCGAGTGTTCTTCATTAATTCCAGAATACTCGAGTGATTCATGCATTACTCGAGTGATTCATCAGAAAGTACTTTTGTTGCATCAGTCAATACTCGAGTTCTGGACCTGATACTCGAGTGTTGGAGCAGAAAGACACATTGTTTTACTGCAAAATACTCGAGTACCAAGTCAATTACTCGAGTCTTTTCATACAAAACAGACTGAAAACTTGGTTTTATCATACCATTTTCAGTTCTAGCCATTTCCAATCCAATCCAATGATCAACAGAGTTCATATAACATATAATAAACATGTTCAAACACTTAGAACACATCAAATTACAGATTTGACAGAGAATCACAAGATTATGCACAAAACATGAAAATTCACAACTTTACATATCAATTTGCATAGAACTCAGAATTTTCAAGAGTTTAAGTTCCCAATAGCTTTCATGCAACATATTAAACTTGCTCAAAACCATTTTAGAGCACAGGTTGGTCTCCAAACCAATCTCCCTATTCAAACTAAGCCCTTAGAGCCTCTTGGTGGCTCTCTAATCAAATTCATGCAATTTAAACTCTATCTAGTGAATAGAAAGCTTTCCCCTTACCTCACAGATGTGACTCAACAAAGAGATTTCAAGGAAAAGCTCCACAACACCAAGAACCACTTCAAGCACCAACATGCAGAGCAGTTTCAGTGAAGGTCCAAGATTGAATTGATTGACATAGAAGACAGAGATAACAATTGGGGAAATTAGTATTTCTAAACTCTATGCAACACATACTAACTATAGAAATCAATTTGGGACTCAGAAGATGCATGACTTTACCACAATCAGTGATCAAAGTAAGCTCCAGAACCAACTTGACAGCAACAAGCTCCAACTTCCAAGCTCTAATTCTTCCACCACACACACTCTCAGCTCACGATTTTAATGTCTATACAAAGCTCGTGATGTGAGCTTTGTATTGGTGTATAGTTTGTAACTTGAATCAAATCACAGAGCGAGAATCGAAAGAGATGGTTCAGGAACCCTAATTCATGCAATACCCACGAAAATGGCCAAATGCTTCACGAATTCGGGTTTAATTGGTTTATATAGACTGGTTGGAGGCTCATGCAGCTCGACACGACTACCATGGACGTGTTGGGGTGGTGATTTCGTGTCAACGGTGGAGAATCGTTGGTGGTGACTCACCAAACGCACTAACTCGTGCAACTCTGACCAGAACACTCGAGTCTTTTCAGAAACACTCGAGTATTTTGGTCAGTTTTTGAAAAATATTAATTTTATTTTCTTTCCCTCCAACACCTTTCCTATAATTACCTCTAGGTCCCAAATCAGGGACTAATATGCAAATTATTTATTTTATGCATAAATATACTTACCAAATAAATTCACACATTACCTAATAACATAAACACAGATTTTTATTCAAAGATTAAAATAGAAATAATTAATTATAATAAATTTTATAATTAACATTTCATTAATCAGGGATTAAAATTTTGGGGTGTTACACCAAACCCCAATGAAATCCTAGAGTGTCCCACAAACTACTAGGATATGACGTTTCGTAAGGGACCTCAAAAACACACAATAGGATGCCTCACCCTATTACTATGAAGCAGTCATGCCTTCTATCACTAGGGATGCCTCTCCTTTAGAACTATGGGATACCAAACTACAAAGTGTCCCACCGTTCGTAAGGAATCTCAACCAAACCCAATAGGATGCCTCACCCTATTACACTAATAATGATAAAGAATGTGTAACTATATAGAGGCACTCTTACTAATGAAGATAAACAAATTGAAGCTGTAATGGCAGGAATATCACTAAGAACTCGAGCTTTTAAGAGTGTAAGTATAGAGAAGAAGTGATCAAGAATGGTGTGCTTTCATTCTTTGAAAAGCGAGGAATAGAATTGTGAAATGGAGAGTGAGTTTTGAAAACCTGATCCTGGCCAGTTTTTAATAAAAAATTTGATCAAGGAAAATAAAAAAAATAATCTAAGTAATAAATACAATTGATCCAAAGTCGTTATTCAAATTTTCAAAAAAATAATCGATTATTGCCTTGAAGTAATTGATTATTATTTTAAACAAAAGTAATCGTTATGGAAAAGTAACTGATTCAAAACTCCATGGATAATTGTATGATGCAACAAAGTAATCCATTCACATACAATAGTAATTGGTTACCTCGTGGTAATTTTCACAAAAACATATTTTCACAATCTAGATAGTTAAGACTTTGATTATTAAAACTGATTGTTGCATCTTTAGATACTGGATTAATAACACTTTTAAAAAGGATTTTCACTTATTCTTCTCCGTAATAGTTAGTGTAAACACATAGCTCGAGTTTTAGGATATAGTGTGTTACATTGATTGTCCTAAAGACGGATTCATGCAGGTGCTTGACACTTGATTTCTTTGAGGACATAATCCTTGGACTTCGTGATGAACTCTTAGCTTATGATGTTCTTCTTTATCTTCGAATAACTTGCTTGAGTCATCTTCTCATTCTCCTTATGATTGTCACACTACTCTACAAAGAATAAAAGAAGATCATGGTTAGTCCTATCCCATAATATAATATTCATTGTGCATAATATAAACTTTTTATCAATTAAGCACATAACATACATATACAACACGTCATTTGATATTCGTCATCATCAAAACTCAATGCATTTACGCATTAGGAAATCCAACAATAGTTCGGATGAGTTTGTAGGACAGAGATCTCCCTCTCACCGGACGTCATTTTTGTAACAAGTCCATGGATACCAAATAAGTATTATTATAAAACTAAATTTATTCTATGATACATCTCTCAAAATATGTATAATATAAATACTACTAAAAATAGAGATGTTTTAGAGCTGGTCACTGGTCCTCTGTCCAAACATCCATCTGACCGGATCCTCGATATCTGTACAAAGGGTTCCCAACCCACACTATCTATACTCTGCATGCACCTAAGGGTCATCTCCCTTCACTGACTTTTGTGCAAGCTAGATATACGATGAACACCTAATAAGGGCATGTGGGTTAGCTATACATATTCGCATAATCAAATGAGAATAAAACTAACATACACAAGTAATCATGTAGCAAATCAGAATGCATAACCATATGAGCACACTCGGTTAATCATAATAAGTCTTTCAATGCAGGTGGTATGATGCATGGTTACTATCCACAACTGAGGCCTCCATTCACCATTTGACATCTATCAACAGATATCCCTGTGTTCCCAGAACACTATCATTACGTTCCCAAAATGTATAGAGAAACATACTTGGAACGTGATACATAACGCCACTCCCAGAGTGTGCGTCACGTCGCGAAGACGTAACAATCACATCAACAGTGTCCTGGACATTGGCCACATTCCTAGAATGTGTCATCAAGTATGTCGCCAGTATTGCTGGATAAGTGATTCATGACTAAGTTCCCAGAACAGCTATCAATTATCAACAATTGACCAATACATGAAAATCACTTAATAATATTGACCAATAGGCTCCCAGAGCAGCTATCAATATTATATTGTTGGCCAAAACTCTCCCAGAGCAGCTACCAACTCCTGGTCACATCACACCAAGGATATGACCGCCAACAAACCGTCAGTTTGGTATTCCCAAAATACACGGGTCATGTTCCCAGAACAACACCCAATCACCAACCTAATCTCCATTCTCTATGAATGAATGCACACATAATTATTAAGGTTGGTCTTTCCATTAATTCCATTATTATGACTTAGAAAACACAACTTCTGAATGGTATCTTTAGGTATAACTTTACTCATAAAATTCACCCTTGAATTTAAGTTAAACATATGCTCATAGACCTGGATTGAAAGAATATAATCATTGGTATTAACAATCCTTACTCAAAAACTTAACTTTTATTTTTAAGTCTCAGGTACTAACCGGTTACATCATAACCTAACCGGTTAGAATTACAGACCTGAACTTAAAACCACTGATTTTTAAAGAATCTTTTCTTGAATTCTCTACTCAATCCAATAACAAAGTCTTAGCATAACAGAATACCTCAAGTTTAACACATATTATCATTCAAAAGATCTAAGTCATAATCCAATTTCATTTATACATAATTTCCTCTTGAAATTATCATTTAATATTAAGGTATTAACTCATCACCTCCAATCTAAACCAAACAGTGCTCAATCACATAGTTTCAGATTGGTTTTTATATGAAATTCTAGCTTAAACTTGAGTATAAATGGTGTGAACACTTAGCCAATTTCAGAAACCTTTTTCTTTTGAAAACTGACAGTATCTAACCGGTTACAGCTTCAGACTAACTGGTTAGATTATGCAGAAAATACACTGAAAAGTGGGGTTTTGCATACCATTCTTTTCAATTGTACTCAAATCTAATATATTTTCATCATTAACCAAAGTTTAATACCTTAAAGTACACATGTTTAAACACTTAAACATATCACAAATTCATGCATGCAAAATCATCATACACCAAAAGTGCATAAATCACATATTTCACAACTTAATGCATCAATTCACATAATATCCAAATAAGTCATGAAATTGTCATCACAATAGCTTGCATGCATCATATTATAATTGCTCAAAAATCAGAAATGAGCTAAAGTTGGCCTCCAAGCCATAAAACTAATTCAAGCTATGCCCTTAGAGTCTCTTGGTGACTCATCCTATTTACCAAACATGTTTATCCTCACTCTAGTAAATAGTAAGGTTCCCCCTTACCTCTAGATCGTGTTTGATGAGAGTATTCAAAGATCTTGGAGGAAAACCATGATTTCCAGAAACTCTGGTTTGAGTCATGACACTTCCAACAGGGTCCAAAAACCAGAATAGTTGACACATGAAAAAGCCAAAGGAATTAGGGAAAACCATTAGTTTGGGTTCTATACAACTTATACTAAAGAACCAACACGGTTTTAGGTCAAGAGATTACCTATACTTACCAAAACCGAACTCAAACTTAGCTTTCCAGAACTGAAAAAACCAGTGTTGACATACTCTAACTCCAACCTTCTCAGATTGATTTCTCCTTGCTCCAACACTCCTAACTCACAAACTTTATATCAATACAAAGCCCTTGATGTGAGCTTTGTAACAGTGTATCACCCGTTTTCTAACTCTCAAAAAAGACTGAGAATCGAAGAGAAAAACTATGGAACCCTAAAACAGAGCTTATCATCAACACTTGAACAAAAACCCTCATTTGTGATCTGATCTAGCCTTATATAGATGAACTCAAGCAGCATGCAAGGCGACATGCGTTCCCCAACGTGATTTGAGTGGAATTCGTGGCAATTTCTTGATTAATTGGGTCATTACTCATCAAAATCCACTAACCCAGTTTCTTGGTTCATCGTCTAACCGGGTACAGAGCCCTTCTAACCGGTTAGATACTGATAAAATGCCAAAATTTAATATTTTAATTGCTCTTTCTTCAAAACCTTTCTAATATTGCAATTAGGTCCCAACCCAAGGATTAAATTGCAATACTCATATTTTTGTACAAAATAACCATATAAAAGTATATCTCATATTTTTATATATAACAACACATAATGTACAAAAACTAAAACTTTCAAAACTAATATAAATCAATTATAAAATAACTGTTATAACTAATTTCTTTGTTATTTGGGAGACGAAAATTAGGGGTGTTACAATTTCCTTCATAAAGACCTATATTTTATCATTGTAGAACATTGATGTTGTTAAAAAAAAATAGACTAATAAAAATTAGGATTGCTCTCCTCTCCTCTCCCCGGTGACCTAGGGTTTTGACTTCTCAGGCCACTGTGCGGCCGTCATGGCCAAGAAGAGGGGTCGTCCTCCTAAAACTCCTTCATCTCCTTCTACTTCTATTGTGATGGTGCATGGTAAACATTCTCAAGTTTTTGATTTGTCGCAATTGGATGAAGAAGACCTGGAAACAATTGATGCCTTAATGCCTACGCAACTGAAATCCCTGGTGGATGGTATTGAAATGATTCAAGCCAGAGTTAAAAAACAAGAGGTCCCTGCAAAGCAAACAGATCGCACAGAGGATCAGCAGAAGAAAAGCATGGATTCAAATAATCCTAAAAATTCAGAACCTTCAGATACAGTCACAACTCCTAAAATTCCTAATGTTTGGGAGAATTTTGATATCTCTAAACTTAGGAATGCAGGGGGGAAACTGAATTTTCACAAGCCAGAACTTAAGGATGGTATCTCCATTGGAAAGATAAGCCTAAGTGATGTGGAAGGAGAAGTGAAATATTGGCAAAACTCTATTGTTTGCTATGTTCTGGGTGCTAACCCACCTTATCCTGTCTTAAGCGGATTCATCAAGAAAGCTTGGGGACATTAGGGAAAATATCAAGCTTAGTAGGTACTTCCATCATGACTGATAAGGTTACTGAAGAAAAGAACAGAATAAGCTATGCTAGAGTGCTAATTGAGGTGAATCCAGCAATTCTACCAGAAGAAGTTCACTTTGAGGGTGAGAAAGGAAATTTGATTTCTCAAAAGGTGAATTATGAGTGGAAGCCAACTTTATGCTCAAAGTGTTCATGCTATGGTCATGATACAAAAATGTGCAAAAAGGGAGTTAAACAACGATGGGTTATAAAAAATAAGCCTACTCAGGAAGAAATCCAAAAGCTTGATGATGCATTGAGATTAAAAGACAGCATTGATAATGGCTTTATCCCGGAGGAAAATACTGAGGCAGGCATAGCTGCTGTTGATGCAGTAGTTACAGATCTAAGTAAGCTGCCAGTAGACAAAGGGAAGCAAAAACAGGTGGATAATGAAGGCTGGATAACAGTGACTACAAGAAGCAAAGGCCAACAATAAATACAAGAGGTATAAAGAGGTGAACCCTCTAGCCCTCCACATGGATAAGATTGGAGCATGGAATATTCGAGGTTTGAACCATCCTCGAAAACAAAAACAGGTTCTTGAGTTGTACAGGAAGAATAAAGTTGGTCTTTTTGCTATTTTAGAAAATAAAATAAGAAGTAATTCTTTTCAACAGGTTTTTAATAATATTGCTCATGGTTGGGGCACTTTTATTAATCTAGATGTCTGCTCTATAGGGAGAATATGGGTTATGTGGAGGAAAGATTATTATGATGTTCATGTGGTGGCCAGGTCTTCTCAATATGTTCACTGCTATGTAACAATAATTCAAACTCAGAAAAAATTTTTTGTTACTTTTGTCTATGCTGAGAATGATAGTAATGACAGGAAGGAGCTTTGGCAGGTCCTAAGTGGAATTCACAGCTTTATCAATGTGCCTTGGCTTGTCTTAGGCGATTTCAATACTAGCTTGAAGCAGGAGGAAAAGGTAGGAGGCAGTCCTTTAGACACTATCAGTGCCAGGGATTTTCAGGACTGTATTAATGTTTGTGGCTTACTAGATATGAATCAGGCAGGGTGTCAGTTTACTTGGAGTAACAGACAATCAGGTGCAGACAGGATCATCTCAAAATTAGACAGGGCACTTGTAAATCTTGCATGGTGCAGAGAGTGGCCAAATTCTATAGCAAACTTCCTAATTCCAGGTTTTTCAGACCACTCTCCTATTCTTATTCACTGGGGAGATAATTCAGAAATGGTGAAGCACTCCTTCAAATACTTCAATATGTGGGCCAATCATGAATCTTTTCTGAGAATTGTAAGTCAAGGTTGGCAGAAGCAATACTATGGTAGCAGGATGTTTGTGTTTTGCAGAAGGCTTAGGGACTTAAAGAAGCCTTTTTCTCAGCTTAACAAGCAACACTATTCTAAAATAGATACAAGGGAAGCTCAATTGAGGGATTAGCTTGATGATATTGAGACAAAGTTTGCTTCAAACCCTATGGATGCTAATTTTATCTCTGCTGAGAAAGAGATAGCTAATCAGTATGATAAGGTACAAACTGATGCGTTCTTGTTTCTGAAGCAGAAGGCAAAATTAGAATGGCTTCAAAATGGTGATGCAAACACAAAGTTTTTTCATGATTCCATTAGGAGGAGGAACTACCAGAAAAGAGTTCTAAGGATCCTTAATGATAGAAATGAGCCTGTCACAGATACTGATGGAATTAATGCTGTATTTGATGAATTTTATCAGAATCTTTTTCAGAGCAGAAGCAGAGGAGATATGTTTACTCAGGAAGTTATTGATCAAGGAAATTGCCTTAATAGGGATCAGCAGCTAGATCTTATCAAGCCTATATCAGTTGATGAAATAAAGCAGGGTTTGTTCTCAATTAATAAAAATAAAGCTCCAAGGCCTGATGGTTTTGGATCTGGATTTTTCCAGTCTGCTTGGGACTGTATTGGTCAGGACTTGTGTAGGGCCATTATGGATTTTTTTGACCCTGGGCATATGCTTAGAGAGATTAACCACACCAATCTTGTGATGGTTCCTAAAACTGACTCTCCTAATAAGGTTCATCAGTTCAGGCCTATTGCTTGTTGTTCTACTGTCTATAAATGCATATCTAAGATTATCAGCAGTAGGCTATCAACAGTGCTTCCTTTTTTGGTGCATGATAACCAAACTGCTTTTATCAAGGATAGGAGCATTCTTCATAATGTCTTACTATCCCAGGAACTGATAAGATTATATGGTAGAAGAAGGGTCTCTCCTAGATGTATGATGAAGTTAGACATCAAGAAGGCTTTTGATACTTTGGAGTGGAGCTTTATTGACTCTATGTTAACTGCTCTTAAGTTTCCAGCAAAATTTATCTCCTGGATAATGGCTTGTGTGAAATCTGTATCCTACTCTATTGTGTTGAATGGTAATCAGGGTGATAGATTCTGGCCCTCTAGAGGTATTAGGCAGGGAGACCCAATGTCCCCCATTCTTTTTGTAGCACCTAGGATTTAAACCCTTAATTCCCCCTTATAATAAAATACGGACTTGAAAATTTCTTTTTATTACAATAAAATCAACCGTCAAACGGACGGAGTTTTGTTTATTTTTAGGACTATTCCCAAAATTTAACCTGCGATAAATAGTTTCAAAATAAACAATTAATAGCCAGCAGGGCTTCCGGTTATATTTCTAAATCATGTCAAGACCTTATTGGCTCCAGATATAACAGAGACATCAAATATTCAGAGTTCAGCGGAAAGTACAAAGTCTGATCATTAAAAACTAAAACCTAAAATTTTCTCAAAACAAAACCTCCTAAGCCTCACTTAAAAATATTTATAACACATTTACATCAAAAATAGTGTAGGAGGCCTAGGTTCATAATATCCACCAAAACCCATAATAACCCTACTATCCCTGTAAGGGAAAGTACTCCTGCTCGGCCGGGGGCTGTGCCAACTCAATCTCCGTACCTGAAAATGTAAGGGAGTGAGCATTGCACATGAAATAGAAAGCAGTTTCTAACTAGACATAACAACCCACTAGGTCAAACACAATTAGCAAATAAGCATATTTTCACATATAGCATACCACACTCATTTCATTATTTCCATACTCGTTACTTATTTCACATTTCCATCTTCATTATTCATTTCAACGTCCAATTTTACTATTCATTTCAACATTCATTTCCTTTATTAATTTACTCATTTCACATACTTATTTCATTTCAATATCCATTTTCATTCTTCATTTCAACACCCCTTTTCTTTTTCTTTCCATTTCATTCTTTAAGATGCATCACACACCATTGTACTTCACCTCCACACTGGAAGGTACCTCATACATTTCCTTATTTAAATTAGGTGTCCCTCAGGTCAGAGGTCAACACATTTTAACATTTTATTCATTTCGTGCCCCTCAGGTCAGAGGTCAACACATTTTTAACATTTTATTCATTTCGTGCCCCTCAGGTCAGAGGTCAACACATTTTAACATTTTATTCTTAAAAATACATTTCGCGCCATTGTACTTCACCTCCACACCGGAAGGTACCTCATACAATGTGGCCTAGGGATACTTCACCTCCACACCAGAAGGTACCTCATATCGTTGTACTTCACCTCCACACTGGAAGGTACCTCATACAAGTTGGCCTGCATGTACTTCACCTCCACACCGGAAGGTACCTCATACCATCGTACTTCACCTCCACACCGGAAGGTACCTCATACATTTGGCCTATGGGTACTTCACCTCCACACCGGAAGGTACCTCATACCATCGTACTTCACCTCCACACCGGAAGGTACCTCATACAATTTGGCCGGTGGGTACTTCACCTCCACGTCGGAAGGTACCTCATACAACCACCCAGATTATACTTAAACATTAATCTCATGATAAACAATTCATTCATAAACACATTTAACCACAATCAACACATAATCTTTCATGTAATTTCCGTATTCATTTCCTTTCTTAGTTACCACATTCATACCAAATAGTGTTCTCTTTCATAGCCCAACATTTAGATTTTACATATATCATCTTTTACTTTGTTTTGCACGTAATCCTTTTACTTCCATTTCCTAGTTTCACATGTTCAATTCCTAAACCATAACCCTTATTCACAATTGATAATACTTAACATTTATTCTCATTTAGAATTTAGAAACAACTACGCACATTCATCTCATATAGTCATTTTCATTCCATCTTCTTCCTATATCAATTTATTCCATCACTACTAGAAAAAAGACTTTTAAAATCGGAGTTTTAAACTCGTTTATTGTATAATCGAGTTAAAAAAAACGCGGTGGCAATTTTGTAAATGAAATTCTACTTTTAAACTCGGTTGTGATTTAACCGAGTTAGAAAGTATTTTTTAACTCGATTGTTAAAAGGACCGAGTTAAAAAATAATTTCTTGATTTAAAAAAAATAAAAAAAAACTTTTAAACTCGGTTCTTTTACAAACGAGTTAGAAAATACTTTTTAACTTGGTCGTTTTAATGATCGAGTTTAAATGTCCAAACTTTTAAACTCGGCTCTTTTACAAACGAGTTAGAAAGTACTTTTTAACTCAGCCGTTTTAGTGACCGAGTTAAAAAAGTCATTCATTAAAAAAAACATTTTAACTCGGCTCTTTTTTGTGAATGAGTTAAAAAAGGCCAACCCTAAATCTAAAACACTGAAGACCTTCCTCTTGTTACATACTTCTCCTTCTTCTCTAACAAAGCCGCCGCACGTTCTTCTTCTCCTTCGTTCGCGTTTCATCTCCTTCTCTGCGTTTCATCTCCTTGGTTCGCGTTCGCCTTCCCTCATCTCCTTCTCTGCAAGCCGCCGCAAATCATTTATTCACTCACCACCGCAAACAACCACCTTCCTTCTGCAAGCCGCCGCAAATCACATTGCTTGAATCATTTATTCCTCCAGCCACCGCTACCAACCACCGCCGCGCCTCTCGTTCCCGTAACCGTCTTCCCAGCAACCGACGTTCCTGTCTCCTCTTCGTTCTTCACAGCAACCAACGTTACCGTCTCCTCTTCGTTCCCCGTCGACGCTTCGTTCCCGTCTCCTCTTCGCTCTGCCTCCACCGCGACGGTTCTCCACGACAGCCTCCTCTATTCGAAGGTATGCTTTTACTTCTTTTACTTATTTACTTCTTTTGCTTCTGCTTCGGGGGTTCTCTTCACTTATTGCGATTTTTGTTTTATTTTGTTTCTTCTTCGATTTTGTACAAGTGATAGGAGGATTAGTGGTGTGTCCCTGTTTTGTTTTGTTCTCCCTATCCATGTCCCTTTCATATGAATTGAATGAATTTTGTGCATGTCTACATGAGTTGTCTTATACCTTGGGAGGTTCCTACTCTCACTATTGGCTGGATGATAAACAGTCTCCTGTTGTCAATGATCATGGTAATATACAGAGACATAGTGATTTATGTATTCAGATAACACTTTTACCATGGCTAATATATTATTGGGGGCTTCTTGTGTGGTTAAGGTACCATAGGGTGGTTGATATTAGTGAAGGCATTCTGTTTTTATTTTTATTCAGTTGTTGTGGATTGGAGTGAATCGTCTCATGTGAGATGTGATAGGGGTCATGTGTAGAGAGATAGACACAGACTCTAAGAAGGCCCTCACTGGTGTGTCTATTTCTTTTTTCGCACGACCTTGTCCTCATGAGAGAGGACTCATTCCTATATTGCATAGAGAGCATCAGGGATCTTGAAATAGCAGAATATGTTGTCTCTAGGGGCTATCTTAATTCTCTGGCTGAAATATTGTCATTTGGCACTGGGTACTCTTTATGCCTTCTTCAGTTTTATTTATTGAACTTTGAACTTAATAGTAGCAACACCCTTGTTTGATGTGTTATGTTATCTAACAGTATTGTGTAAGGTGAAGCCTTAGTCCCACATCGGCTGGTAAGGAGAACGAAGCATGCCTTATATAGGGTGTGGATACCTTACCTCATGTGGACGTGTTTTGGGGCTCACTGTTAGTGTGAGACCAAGAACAAAACCGTGAGGGTGAAGGATGCCCAAAGCGGACAATATCCACGTGGCGGTTCGCTGGACCCCAGTTCCCAGTACCGTACGGCTGGCTGGGGCTGGGCTGTTACATATTGTGTGTAATAGATTTCTGAGAGATTCTTGTGCACGCTTGAAGTATTATGCAGTGTTGTGCACTAAGCAAATCAATGACTGATGCAGTGATTCATGCATCATTCTTTATTTATGCCTAGTGTACAGTGGTACCTTGACTACCTTCAATGGCTTCAACTTTGATTAAGACATACCCTTTTGTTTTTTCAATGGAATGATTGTGTGAGATTTTGAAAAGTTCAGTTTTTTTCATACTTATTTAGGAAATCAGGACATACCCTTTTGGGTTTTCATTGGAATGATTGTGTTTCTTCTTTATTTTTTAGCGTAATTTTTTACTTGATGAACTATAAAAAATGTATGCAGTTTGTATGCCCTATATAAGTCATAATATAAAGTCAAATAGAGTATGCAATTTAAAAATATTTGTGTCTAATGGTGTCATTGGTAACTTAGCTTTCTTATTCATATCAACTGACTCTGGTTCCTCTCTGAAATATTAACTTGATTGCATAGAGCTTAATTACTTCTCAAGTTCACAGTGTTACTAATTAACTATAACTTCCTATGCATTCCCAATGGCCCCAGCAATGACTGTGAGGCTGTGACTCCAGTTAGATAGTGTTAAGTTTGACTCTAATTCTATTTTCATGAGTAGTGATAGTTTATTTGTTGTCAATACTGTATTCAGTTAGTGAAGTGATGTGGGATATATGTTTTTAAACAGGAAACTATAAAGTGAAGTTCATATTGATAGAATTGGAATTTTTGAATGTAATGTTAAGATTGTGTTATAAATATTCCTGTTAGAAAATTATTTGTGTTATCTATGCAGCAAAATATAGGGGAATCATAGAGTTCAATCTGTTTGTGCGCTCCAAGTTCACAGTTACAGACCCCAATCTCACATTTTTCCACTCAAAAGTTTTATTCAATAAAACTCAAAAGTTTGATGACTGGTTCTGTTGTAGTTATTCAATAAATTATGACCTTCCATCTTGCAGTTTTTCTGTTAGTTAGTAGCTTTCTAGGTGAGATTTTGGATACTAATCTTCTCTTTTTTGACTGGAAATTGTTTTGATTTGCATCGATCCCTTGGATTGTACATCCTTCCATAGTCAAATCAGTTGATAATATATAACTATTCCTGAATTTATATGCTTATGGCTGTAATGATATTTTCGCTACCTGTACAAAATTATAAATTTATAATAACCCTGTAGCTGCTCATAATTTCATGTATTCCTATAGCAAATCCAAGGGTGAAGGAGGGATCTGTGGGGCTTTATTTAAGCATGTGAGGGTGTTGTTTGGGTTGAGGATAATGTTGAGTGATTTGTAGGGATCCATAGATGAGTTTGCAACTACGAGAACCATGCATAATAATAATAATAATGAGAGCAGTGCATGGTTTACCACATTGTTGTGGAGCAGCGATGACATGGCTAGCTAATATAGCAACTAGGCAAGTACTGTTACCAGAACAAGAGGTATGAGATACAACTTATAACGTACCTACCTCTGCTTATATACTTATATGGATTAAAAGATTGTGTTAGAATGTTTTTTTATTTCATGTCTCAAGGTCAAGCTAAGGAATGCAGCTTAATTAACCTTGCTGAAGTCTTGAGCTTTAATTTACCCTGTAGAAAACTCTGATATTTGTGGTCTAGTTATGTTTTTGGATTCTTTACCAATTTCACTAATATTGTCAATCGTGCAAAATCTTGAACCCTGTAGCTATACAGATAACTGTAATATCTGGACAGAAATCATGGAGCCCTTGTTTATAGTTTTGTTTTTGTTTTTTAATATTTCATGTTTCTGTAAAAATCCTTGTGAGCATCTTAGTTATTGTGGATTATTTTCGTTCTTCCCTTATTCCTTTTGCCATTTATTTCTCAATTGTGTTAACTATGTTGGTTTAATTGTTAGAGTTCAATTGTGTAATTATGCCAAACAATGTGAGGAGTTTAATTGAAATTAATGTGTTTAATTGTTAAGTAGTTTAAAATTGAATAGAAATCATGTTTTGTATGTGCTTTAGAAATGGCCTCGCTCGGCTACGTTTCTGAAGTGCTCTAATTGATTAAATCATTGTTTAGTTGATTTTGGCGATAGGTATTAATTGGCAGAAACTCATTAATTAGTTAGCATTAGGTATTCAGTACAAAAGACGTAAACAGCTTGCATAGTATAAACAGAACTTGATAAATCTTTCATAATCATGTTGTTGTTGAAGTATCTCAATACTTCTTTAGAGGTGCATAGATTAGAGTTTGAAATTGATATGGTGATTCCTTAATGCTTTCTAATGTTTTGAATTTGATTTGGGATTTTGCTAGTTGTTTTGAATTATGTTATTTAGATGGTATTGATACAACAGGTTTTAATTATGTAGGGGAAGTTATGTAACTGTATTGTCATTCCTCTTAACTTGTGCTGGACAAATTTTTGTACCATGAATTAGTGGGTTACAATTTATTGCCCTTTTGTCTTGTAACTAGTTTCATTTGTTGTGCTGTATCATGCCAATTTTTTTATCACTATGATTGGTCTAAAACTGAAATTAACTTTTGTATTTGATTTTTCAAATGTTGTGTGTAGTGTGCACAACAATCTGGGACCAAGGAATGTGGATTTTATGTGATGATACATATGTTTACCATTGTCACTGCAAAAATTCAGAATAAATGGAATGAGGTAATTGAATATCATCATGTATACTATACATATCATTTGTTTAATTTTATACTAATGATTTTCCCTTTATTATATTTCAGACATTTTTGCATAATCCGCCCGGTCCGCTAGCAAAAGAAGTCATTGAAAATCTCCAGGATCATTGGGCATCCTTTATACTTAGAACTAGCAGATAGCGATCAAGAGTTGTAAGGAGAATGATTCTGGTTATAGAGTTTTTTTTAGGAGCCAAATTAGTGAAGAATATGTGTTTACCTTAAGTTTTTTCTTGTTATTATATTAGTACTTTTTAAGTGTTTTATTGTGTTGTTAGTATGCTTGCACTGAAAATATATCTACCTATAAATTTATTTATTTGAATACTGTTTTCTTGTTTGTGTTTTATGTTATAGCTATAAAATAAAAAAAAAAAATGCAGGGTTGAACAATAGTTGTAATTTAAAAAAAAAAAGAACTTTTTAACTCGGTTGAGTTAAAGAACCGAGTTAAAAAGTACTTTTTAACTCGGTCAAAATAACCACCGAGTTTAAAAGATGCATACTTTTTAACTCGGTGGACTTAAAGAACCGAGTTAAAAAGTACTTTTTAACTCGGTCAATGTAGCACCGAGTTTAAAAAATTTATTTTTTTAACTCGGTGTTCCTTACAACCGAGTTAAAAAATACTTTTTAACTCGGTTATTTCACCGAGTTTAAAAGTCCTATTTTTAACATCAGCGCTTTCCACATCACAGCTGCGACCGAGTTTAAAAGTCCAAAACAACCGAGTTAAAAAGTATTTTTTCTAGTAGTGCATAATACATACATACATTTGCAACATCAATCAATTATCATTTTATACAAAACTTGACAATTAAAATCCTTAGTCATAGAAATCATTTATATCATCTTCCCTACCCGATTACCAAAATCTTATTGTACTTCATTATCATCATTAACAAAATTTCATTTATCAAATCATTCATTCTCACATTATTGGGTTTCCTTTTTCCTAGTCTTAACATCAAATCATCATGCATATTTAATTAATTAGAATTTTATATTCCATAACCTAGGGTTTTATAATCTAATTTTCTCCCCTAACACATAACCCTAACAAGCATTATATACTAACTAGACCCAACTCCCTAGAACAAGGCAAAGCTCACTATATCCACCCCCTTACCTCAAGTCCTTAAAGATTAGGAGATTCTAGCTTGCTCTACTTTGAGCTTTTCCACCAATAAGCTTATAACCAACAAGAGAGGGAGAGAACCTAAAACAAGAGTCATAAAGAGAAAGGGTTGTCATTTATGACATGGTTCATATCAAGACTCAAGAAAATTAGAGTTTCATAGCTTAGAAGTTGAAAACCACCATGGTTTGTAGAGAGAGAAAAGAGCAAACGAATTTTTGAGAGAGAAAGAGAGGAACCCACACACAACACTTACTTGAAGATGATAATAACAATCCTTGATGATGGAATGAGTGCCACCCACTTGATCCTTGGTCAAATGGAAGTGAGAAAATCTTGAACCCTAGAGGAGAGAGAGAAAGCACGAATTTTAGAGAGGGAAGGAAGAAATCAAAACTTAAACACTTACCTTGAGATGAGAAAGAAGAAATTACAATGATAGAGATGCAAAGATTACTTGTTCTTGGTTGATTTTTGAGGAATGAAAATGGAACCCTATGGAGGAGGAGGAGGGAGTCGTGAATGAGAGAGGGAGGAAAAAGATGAGTTTGAGAGAGAGAGAGTGGGTTATGAGAATAAGAGTGAGTTTGTTTTATTGGGTTGGGAAGGGAATGAGTGGACAAGGATTAAAGCCACAAAAAGAGATTCTTTTTGTGTGGTTGAGAGTGCAATCACGTGCACTCTCTTTTCCCCCTTTTTTTTTTGTGCAGACCCTAAAATAATCGATTATTCTAGCCAAATAATCGATTATTTCTTCAATGCAACATTTCTCAGTACATTCACCAGAGGCCTTATAATCGATTAAAGCCCTGAAAATAATCGATCATAGCTCAAAATAATCGATTACTTCATATGAGGTAATCGATTAGAATTGCTGCAACTTTTTATTGTTTTCATCAGGGGCCTTGTAATCGATTACTGACCATCCAGTAATCGATTATTTAGTGGAAAAGTCACACTTTGATGATTTTTCTAACTCCAATTCATTTCCTTAGGTCCCCATATCCCTTTAGTTTTGGTTTGATACTTGAAACCTTCCTCGAATCTTGGAAATTCTTCCTAATTAATTGGCATAATTTCCCATTATGTCGGAATCAAAATTAGGGATGTTACAATCCTCCCCCACTTATTGGAATTTCGTCCCCGAAATTCCGTTAAGTTTAGTAAGTGGAGAACCATCCCACCAATAGAGTTCGTGATTTCTGTCTTTACTTCCCTTCGGGTTCTTTCGTCAACTTCTCGATTCGCACTTACTTAAGCGGAATTTAATTTAAGTTAAGAAATGCTCCCCCACTTTGCGTCGACATACCCGATTACATCCAATGCTGAAAGATATAGGATGGACTGAATTCACTTTTGGTTGTTTCTCAATTAACTCTAAGGCAGGAGTTGTAAGAACTAGTTAAAGAAAACTCAAAATGCTTAGCATTCCGGAAAAGTTTTAGAATCTTTCCCGAAGAGATGCCCTGAAGTTGTGGCATGCGAAGATTCTTATAGAATATAACTCCTTAGAGTTTGACTCTTACAAAGATCGACTAGAACCGGTAGGATTTAGAGCTTTCCAAAAACAACAGGTATTCAGGAACGAGAAACAAATCAAGGATTAAGAGTTTCCCCCAATGCTTAGTTGATTAGAGCCGACACCACTCCTACTAAATGCTCAACAATCAACTTCTTCCATGAATCGATTAAAAGAGTAGGAAGGAAGAAATCCACATTAGTTCCAAGATTTACCCAACTACCAAAGGTGAAGGGTACGACAAGCATGTCGTTGGTTGGGTCAATCATCAAGATGGTTTGGTCTTAACGCAGGGATTTCACAAATTTGGCACAACCAGCTATTCTTACGAATGGTTATTTAGGAACGGGAAAAAGATTTGAAGCAATTGTCAAATTGCTCAATGATTGGTTTAGTTGATGTGAGGGTTGTGAATAATTTCTGGAGGGTTTTCTTAACTTACCCAAGGGTTTAGCACTTAGCTATACTACTTTGGTTGTCTATTTTCATTTCAAAGGTTACAATGATAGCATTTATTGATAGATGCAAGAATTGAGGTGATCAATCCCAACCTCACGTCTACCAACAACACATCACTGTCAGGTTCTGTCAATGATGTCATCATTTAACAAATGCAAGGATTAGCGTGATCAGTTCTAACCTTACATTACATCAAATAGCAACATCACAACATAGTATTGGTCACTTGATACTAGAATTTTCAGACTTAAGAATTCCTTCTAAGGTCTTTCATATGCCACCTATTATATCCTAAGACATTACTAGCTCACTATTTAGCTAACTAAGGGGAAAACTAACTCCACAACAATCGAACTTAGAAGCATTACGCATAGACTTAACAACGTTAGTTACCTGCGACCATATCAGCTGGATCCACCTCGTCACCCTCTACGGTGAATAGCTTCCCCTTTGGCAATGATGGACCACCACGGGCCCTCTGTGCCTTAGCAGCATTAATCTCCTTCTTCATTGTGTTCTTAGGACAATTTGAAGCAAAATGTCCGGGTTGTCCACAGCGAAAGCATAACCCCTCCTTTCGACCCAATGTCCAGCACAATCCCCTATGCATCCTGCCACAGCGCTGACAAGTTGGTATTGGACCATAAGCATTCACTGTTGGTCCGGATTTCCTAGGAAAAGTGACCCCGGGATGAGAGTAGGGACCTGACTTCTGAATCAGTCCCTTGTCCTTACTTTGACCTCCGATTCTCTGGTTTGCCCGAGATCTCTCATCAGCTAGCTTTCGTTTGAGACCCTTCTCATAGGTGCTTGCCATGTTGACCAAGCGAGCAAAGTTGTCAATGTTGTGATACTCACACGAAAGGCGGAGGTCACTCCTAAGCCCGACTTCAAACTTAACACACTTGCTACGGTCACTTGCATACCGATAGTTAGAAAAACGGATGAGATCTTCAAACCGAGCTGCATAGTCCCCAACTGACATAGAACCTTGAGTCAATTGGAGAAAAGCAATCTCCTTCTTCCAGCCATACTGCTTAGCCAGAGAGAACAGACCAGTAAAACTTAACTACTAAAGGTATACATAGCACTATAATTATCCTATTATAATCTTAGACTAATACTATGAGCATCAATTACTTGCTGGGTGAGTAATCATTTGGAGTTTGTATAACTCCTTGGCCGAGGTGAAACTGCTCTGATACCATAAATGTAGCACCTAGGATTTAAACCCTTAATTCCCCCTTATAATAAAATACGGACTTGAAGATTTCTTTTTATTACAATAAAATCAACCGTCAAACGGACGGAGTTTTGTTTGTTTTTAGGACTATTCCCAAAATTTAACCTGCGATAAATAGTTTCAAAATAAACAATTAATAGCTAGCAGGGCTTCCGGTTATATTTCTAAATCATGTCAAGACCTTATTGGCTCCAGATATAACAGAGACATCAAATATTCAGAGTTCAGCGGAAAGTACAAAGTCTGATCATTAAAAACTAAAACCTAAAATTTTCTCAAAACAAAACCTCCTAAGCCTCACTTAAAAATATTTATAACACATTTACATCAAAAATAGTGTAGGAGGCCTAGGTTCATAATATCCACCAAAACCCATAATAACCCTACTATCCCTGTAAGGGAAAGTACTCCTGCTCGGTCGGGGGCTGTGCCAACTCAATCTCCGTACCTGAAAATGTAAGGGAGTGAGCATTGCACATGAAATAGAAAGCAGTTTCTAACTAGACATAACAACCCACTAGGTCAAACACAATTAGCAAATAAGCATATTTTCACATATAGCATACCACACTCATTTCATTATTTCAATCTTCATTATTCATTTCAACGTCCAATTTCACTATTCATTTCAACATTCATTTCCTTTATTAATTTACTCATTTCACATACTTATTTCATTTCAATATCCATTTTCATTCTTCATTTCAACACCTCTTTTCTTTTTCTTTCCATTTCATTCTTTAAGATGCATCACACACCATTGTACTTCACCTCCACACTGGAAGGTACCTCATACATTTCCTTATTTAAATTAGGTGTCCCTCAGGTCAGAGGTCAACACATTTTAACATTTTATTCATTTCGTGCCCCTCAGGTCAGAGGTCAACACATTTTTAACATTTTATTCATTTTGTGCCCCTCAGGTCAGAGGTCAACACATTTTAACATTTTATTCTTAAAAATACATTTCGCGCCATTGTACTTCACCTTCACACCGGAAGGTACCTCATACAATGTGGCCTAGGGATACTTCACCTCCACACCGGAAGGTACCTCATATCGTTGTATTTCACCTCCACACCGGAAGGTACCTCATACAAGTTGGCCTGCAGGTACTTCACCTCCACACCGGAAGGTACCTCATACCATCGTACTTCACCTCCACACCGGAAGGTACCTCATACATTTGGCCTATGGGTACTTCACCTCCACACCGGAAGGTACCTCATACCATCGTACTTCACCTCCACACCGGAAGGTACCTCATACAATTTGCCGGTGGTAACTTCACCTCCACGCCGGAAGGTACCTCATACAACCACCCAGATTATACTTAAACATTAATCTCATGATAAACAATTCATTCATAAACACATTTAACCACAATCAACACATAATCTTTCATGTAATTTCCGTATTCATTTCCTTTCTTAGTTACCACATTCATACCAAATAGTGTTTTCTTTCATAGCCCAACATTTAGATTTTACATATATCATCTTTTACTTTGTTTTGCACGTAATCCTTTTACTTCCATTTCCTAGTTTCACATGTTCAATTCCTAAACCATAACCCTTATTCACAATTGATAATACTTAACATTTATTCTCATTTAGAATTTAGAAACAACTACGCACATTCATCTCATATAGTCATTTTCATTCCATCTTCTTCCTATATCAATTTATTCCATAATACATACATACATTTGCAACATCAATCAATTATCATTTTATACAAAACTTGACAATTAAAATCCTTAGTCATAGAAATCATTTATATCATCTTCCCTACCCGATTACCAAAATCTTATTGTACTTCATTATCATCATTAACAAAATTTCATTTATCAAATCATTCATTCTCACATTATTGGGTTTCCTTTTTCCTAGTCTTAACATCAAATCATCATGCATATTTAATTAATTAGAATTTTATATTCCATAACCTAGGGTTTTATAATCTAATTTTCTCCCCTAACACATAACCCTAACAAGCATTATATACTAACTAGACCCAACTCCCTAGAACAAGGCAAAGCTCACTATATCCACCCCCTTACCTCAAGTCCTTAAAGATTAGGAGATTCTAGCTTGCTCTACTTTGAGCTTTTCCACCAATAAGCTTATAACCAACAAGAGAGGGAGAGAACCTAAAACAAGAGTCATAAAGAGAAAGGGTTGTCATTTATGATATGGTTCATATCAAGACTCAAGAAAATTAGAGTTTCATAGCTTAGAAGTTGAAAACCACCATGGTTTGTAGAGAGAGAAAAGAGCAAACGAATTTTTGAGAGAGAAAGAGAGGAACCCACACACAACACTTACTTGAAGATGATAATAACAATCCTTGATGATGGAATGAGTGCCACCCACTTGATCCTTGGTCAAATGGAAGTGAGAAAATCTTGAACCCTAGAGGAGAGAGAGAAAGCACGAATTTTAGAGAGGGAAGGAAGAAATCAAAACTTAAACACTTACCTTGAGATGAGAAAGAAGAAATTACAATGATAGAGATGCAAAGATTACTTGTTCTTGGTTGATTTTTGAGGAATGAAAATGGAACCCTATGGAGGAGGAGGAGGGAGTCGTGAATGAGAGAGGGAGGAAAAAGATGAGTTTGGGAGAGAGAGAGTGGGTTATGAGAGTAAGAGTGAGTTTGTTTTATTGGGTTGGGAAGGGAATGAGTGGACAAGGATTAAAGCCACAAAAAGAGATTCTTTTTGTGTGGTTGAGAGTGCAATCACGTGCACTCTCTTTCCCCCCCCCCCCCTTTTTTTTGTGCAGACCCTAAAATAATCGATTATTCTAGCCAAATAATCGATTATTTCTTCAATGCAACATTTCTCAGTACATTCACCAGAGGCCTTATAATCAATTAAAGCCCTGAAAATAATCGATTATAGCTCAAAATAATCGATTACTTCATATGAGGTAATCGATTAGAATTGCTGCAACTTTTTATTGTTTTCATCATGGGCCTTGTAATCCATTACTGACCATCCAGTAATCGATTATTTAGTGGAAAAGTCACACTTTGATGATTTTTCTAACTCCAATTCATTTCCTTAGGTCCCCATATCCCTTTAGTTTTGGTTTGATACTTGAAACCTTCCTCGAATCTTGGAAATTCTTCCTAATTAATTGGCATAATTTCCCATTATGTCGGAATCAAAATTAGGGATGTTACACTTTTTGTCTTGGCTATGGACATTCTGACTAGAGGTCTAAAGTTGGCTGCTACAGGGAGGAACTTCAGATTCCATCCTGCTTGCAAGGATCTAAGATTAATTAACATAGCTTTTGCTGATGATCTTCTCATTTTTTTTTTAAAGCTCATCCTGCTAGCATTCGCATTGTTAAATCTGCTCTAAATGGTTTTGCTAATTGGTCTGGACTTTAAATCAGTGCATAAAAGTCTCACATTTATATGGCTGGGGTAAGTCAGGAAACTAAAAGCTCTCTTCTACAGCTTTCTGAGTTTCAGGAGGGATTTTTTCCTTGCAAATACTTAGGGCTCCCTCTATCTTTTAGAAAATGGAATGCAATTACTTGTTCTTTTCTAGGCACTAGGCACTTATCCTATCAAGCAAGGGTTTGTCTAATAAACTCAGTTCTGTTGGCAATCTAGGCACTTATCCTATCAAGCAAGGGTTTGTCTAATAAACTCAGTTCTGATGAGCTTCCACATCTACTGGGCTGCTACTTTTATTATCCCAAAGGCAGTGATAAAGGAAATTGAGAAAAAGTGTAGAACTTTCCTATGGAGCTCTTCTACTAAAATTGGTTGGTCTACAGTATGTAACAAGAAGAGGTATGGGGGTTTGGGTATTAATGATTGTGGTCTTTGGAACACAGCTGCATTAGGGAAGAAAATTTGGAGCATAGCAGTGAATAAGGAGTGTTTATGGGTTCGCTGGATTCATGCTTATTACCTAAAGAATCGCTTATTCTGGGATTGCGAATGGATCCAAGGGCAAAGTTGGCATTGGAAGCAAATCCTCAAAGTTAGGGATAAGCTTAGATCTGGTTTTCAGAATGATAGGTGGATTGCGAGCACATATGGAGTTTACACCATCAAATCAGGGTACCAATTCCTAAAGCAAACCCCTGAAATTTTCCCTATGTCTAAATTCGTTTGGAATAATGTCAGTGTTCCTAAGCATTGATTCATTTCTTGGCTAGCTATGCATAATAAACTGCAAACGAGAGATAGATTGAGATGGACTTACATTCCCAATTATTGTAGCTTGTGCTTAGCTTCTGAGGAATCGCTGGAGTATCTCTTCTTTAGCTGTACTTGGAGCAAGAACTTGATTTCCCTTTGCATGCAATGGTTGGGCTTCCACAGTTTCCCTTCGCGTTTCATCTAGTGGAAGTGCTGGGTGCTGTTTGCTATACGGGGTAAGAAGATGAGAAGACTGACGTGGGCAACTTGTGTGGCTGCCATTTATCACACATGGGCAGAGAGAAATGCTAGGACTTTCACTTCTTGTTCTCATAAACTCTCTATAGATTTAGTTTAATTGAGAAGGATTTAGCTCATAGAGTTTCTTTTTGTTTTAAAGATTTTATGTACTGGAATAATAAGTCATTAGTGGACAGGATTAGTCATGAGTTAGGAGTAAACTTTTGATTAAGGGAACCCTTCCTAGAAAGTGGCTCTTAATCCTCATTTCCTCCTTCTATCTTTTCTGAACCCTTCCTAGAAGGTGGCAGGAAAAATATTAGGAGATGGTTTTTGATGTATTTTTTTGCATGTGGTAATAGAATTTTTTTCTTCTAAAAAAAAAAAAACATTGATGTTGTTTGTGGAAACGGTAAATTAATAATCCATGAACAAATTCTACCATAATAACAAAGATAAATAACTTCAGCAAGGAGCACAACAAAGAACTCTAACAAGGAGCATCGTATCATCATCAACATCATGGCATCAATAGTTCAAATTCACAAATTTATTATCCCTGCCACTTTCAAAGTTAAAGGGAAGAAATACTTAGCTTATTACTTAATTTATGGCATATGGCAGTTCTAAATTAAATTTTTATACATGATTGTAACAAAGTATTCATATGAATGCCCGTAGTAAATTGGTGCATAAATAAAATGAGTTATTATATAATTCTATCTTATGGCACTTCACTGGGAAAGTATTGAGACGCAAGAACAATATCAATGATCAAATAAAGTGGCAAGCCCCTAAGACCAACACAATCTAAATTTGATGTTCCCGATTTAACTCGACGCATAATAGCATCCAAATCCGGGATTCCGAAATCGGAGATGACAAACCCCACCACCACCATAAATAGATTGGCTTCAAGATCATGAAGAAGAATAATGGAAGATGAACGGAGCCATGTTTGTACGAGCCAGGCTACTGATCTTATTATACAAGTACAACGATGACCCAGGCTGGTACTAGTGAACATTCCAGAGTCAAGTTTCGCTGGACTCGAATTGGTTTTGAGCTTACATGTAGAATCAAGTCAGAATAATTGAACCACATTCGTGAATCAGAGCCTATGACCATGGGGTGACCCATGAGAGCCCATGGTGATAAGTAACCCATAAGCATCAAAAGTAGAAATGCCTCCAAAACTAATGACGATCAAAGTGTGAAAAAGTTGAGAGGCAAGGAAATACCATGGTGAAGGTTATTTGGAGCCAAGCTAATGGTGAGGATGTTACTTGAGAGCTTGAGAGTAGCATGAAGGCTTCCTACCTTCATTTGTTTGATTTCAGGTAAGTTATTTGAGAGCTTGAGAATAGCATCAAGACTTCGCACCCTCATTTGCTTGATTTCAGGTAAGTTATTTCTCGGGAACGAAAAATATTTAAGTTGGGGAGGATTGTAAAACCTAAAATTTTCCCTAACACAAGTTATTTAATTTTAGGACCTCATCATAATTCATAATATTAAAAAATTTAATTATTTGATTTATGTATATGTATATGTATAGGGTATATATATATATAATATTTGGGAAAATATTGTTATATAATTATATCATAACTTAGTAAAACCTATGTTATGTAAATTGATTTCTACAAATAAACTTTGTCAACCATTTATTTTATTAGAATTTTTTATTGTGGTTTGATTTAATATAATTGAGAAGGTTTATAGAATTTTTATAAATTCATAACTTTTTCGTAGTTAGTCCAAATTAAATGATTTTGGAGTCAAAATGTTCATAAGAAAATGTAGAGTGTATTTTTTTATTAAGAATATTTAATTTTTAGCTTTGTACAAATTTTATTTTTTTAGACTCATTTTATGTAAATGATTTCCTAAACATTAGTATTTTCGTTATTGGGCTAGTTTTATAATATACATTTGATACATTTCCTAAAGTATAAAGTTTTTTTCTCCCTTACCCATGTGTGTCGTTCAAAACCTTGAAGGGGATGGAGGATTCATCTCATTTTTTCACATGTGAAATTCAAATTTTGAATTTTATGCATGGGAATTGAGATAACATTATTAGCTAGACAAAGAACCATACATCCATAATAACTACTCCCTCCGTTCCAATTTAACTGTCGCTTTAGCAATTTCACACAGATTAAGAAAGTCATTTAATATTTCAATTTTCAAGAGAATTATTAAATAACTTTACTATAATACCCTCAAAGTACATTAATTATCACCCATTTCACATATTTCAACACATTACATGCAAGGTTAAAGGTGGAAAAAATCAATTAATACATCCTCGAATTCCTAAAGCGACAAATAATTTGGAACAAGTTAAAAAATGCTAAAGTGACAGATAATATGGAACGGAGGGAGTATCTACCTAGAACTCACCCCAAGCATCTTTTAATGAAGGGATGCCAATGCATTCAAAATTTAAGTTGGTCAAAGGTGAACCTAGCCTTAGTTTAACACTTTGTTCCTTTAAAAAAAATTAAGCCAAGTTTTTCCGCTTATAGCCAACTCGCCGCCCCCTCTCTCTCTAGATAATGAAAACCTAATTTTCTCCTCTTATAAAAAGATAGCTTCCAACCCTCAGCATCTGTTTACAATCATTAGTAAACAAAGGAAGAAAAAGAAAACATATTTTTACCTTAGAAGAAGAAGAATTTGGGTAAAGCAAGGAGAGGAAAGAAGCAAGAGCCTTTTTCACCCTTAAGAGCCTAGAGTTTAAGGATTCTTTTGCTTGGAGTAAAGGTATTCCATAACCTAAGCTAGTCTCTTTTATCATTTTTATGTTTTGTGTGTTGGTATGATTTTATTTTTTTCCAAGTATTTTATTCACCTTTTTCCTTTATTTTGATTTTTAAAAGAATTTTCTCAACCATTACTAATTTTTTTTTTGGTAAAGATAAAAATTCATTACCACCAACAAATTCCAAACAAACCTAAAGGCCATTTTCTAGACTAGCCACCTTCTAGGAAGGGTTCCAGTCATAAAGAAAATGCCTAATAGAAAAACTATACATCAATATAATTCAATGCTTATCCTATTGACTAAAGCCACATTTTTCCAACTTCTAAAATTTGGGCATAAAAAATTAATCCTTCAAGCAATGCTCCTATTATCATGATTTTTTTATGAATTTGTGTTTGGTTGTAATGTAAACCTTTGTAAATGAAATAAACTTTGTGTGGTTGTTTGAGTTTTGAAAGAAGACAAAAGAAAGATTTTTTTTATATGTATGAATAAAAGTTTTGGATTTGGTTTTGTCTTTGACCAAATGATTTTTCTTCTCTATCAAAAAGGTTTAAAAAAAAAATGAATATGTAAGGAAACAAATTTTCTTTGAAAAAAAAAAGATGGCCGAAATTATTTTTGAGAAAAAGGGAGTATGATTTTATTTTTTTGTGTGTTTGAGTATATGAGAATGAATGAGACTTTTTCTTTTACAAAGTTTTGTTTTTGTAAAAATAATCATCAAGCTTTTGAACCATATTTTCTTTGGGCTATGAATGATTTTGGATAAGCCATGAAGAGCATTGTAATAGTGCTTAAGGCTATGACCTTTGCTGTCCAAAATTATTAGTCCATGAAATTGGTTGAAAAAGTGTTGTTTTATGGAGATGGTTTAAGAATAAAATGTTATTTGATAAATGAATGATATGAAAATAATTTTTTTAAGTTTAAAGTGTGAATTCCAAATGGACTTGATGTTGTCCAAAATTTTTATAAAAGTTCTAAAGGCTTAAGAAAAATGAATTTAATGTTTAGAAGTTAAAAATCTTTAGAGTCAATAGTTAGATAAAGTTTTAGCTGAATTTTATTGATGTTGGAAACATTTTTTAGAAAAGAAGTATTTGCATTCCAAGTTTAGATTATGATGTGTTAGGACTTAGAAAAATAATTTGTTGTGATAAAAATTTAGATTCTTTGATTGTGGTTTGAAAATAAAGTTTTGAGCAAGTTTTGAACCTTTAAAATGATTTGAGTAAGAAGTTTTGTTGATGTCCAGAAAATATTTTTATAATAAAATGATTTTTCTTGTTTATGATTTGGAAATTTTGGTAGTATGGGTTATAAAAAAATTTGGGTAAGTTTTGTGATTCGTAAACTTGTTTTCTAAAAATGTATGGTTGTTGTCCAAAAATTTCAGCAATTGAATAATTGTGTAATGTGAGTTTTATTTATGATTTTTATAAGTTTTTATCATACTTGAAGTTTTAAAATGTATTGGGAAATTTTTGACATTAAGATTTCTAAGTTTAGATGTATGTGACTATGTTAACATACACCTAAGATTTAAATTATTTTATTGCATTCATATATAGTAGAGTAATGTAGTTGAATTAGTTTTTAACTCAGTCATATCGTGATTCGAGGAGTAAAGGAATCGGTGAAGTAAACGGATTGGAAGAGCAACTCTTACCAGAAAAAATGGAATTTGTTGCGAACCCTCAAGATGAGAGAGAAGTTTTCCTAAGATACTGTTGGACTACCGACAAGTATACCGAGTCAACAAGTAATATAGAGTAAGTAAATTATTTTTCCACTCAGGGATTGCAAATTGTTTCTAATAACTCTCGACAAATTGTAATTACTACGTGAAACTTGAGTTTGGTTTATTTTATTTGAGAGTGTAGAATTTTTAATTAAATGACAAAACAGAAAATAAAGATATTAAGAAACAAATGTGGAAAAGGCTAGGAACATGGTTTCATTGTAGGACCGTAGATACTAATTATGAATATCCATTTTCAATTAAATCAATGACATTCCAGAGGTAGTAAAAGTTAGATCCATCATGGCAATTACGTTTCTTATTAAACTATACCCCTTAATCTCTTAAGTGAGTCTTAATTTAATAATCATTAATTAAAACACTGGAATTAATAAAAGTCATATAATCCCCGAAAGTATCCCTACCACTTGCGTGATTATAATGTTTGGTTTAAAGGTCTAATCTAATCCCTAATCTTCCAATTAAAGGATTAGACTACCAAAGCAAAACATAAATTGGCCAATTCTATGAATTGTAATTAAAACACAACCAAACAATTGATTTGAAAGGAAAATATCAAAACATAAATTAATAAACTATTTAAAATCCATAAAATTACACCATATTGCTAACAAGAGGTTTAGTTACACATAATGGGAGAAGAAATACAAGAATTAAGGGAAGAACTCATAATCATAGACAATAATGAATTTACCCCAAGAGAGATCTTCAAATATTCAAGTGGATCCTTCCATTGTTGATCTCCAATCCTTGCCTTGCCTCCTTACTCTCAATGATATGTTTCTAACCTCTCGCTCTCTAATCCTAATTACTTCTAATAGACTCTCTATTGTATCTGAATATGCCACCTAAACCTAATAACAAAATCTCTATTTAAAGGCAAAAACAAAACCCTAAATCTATCTCTAAAAATCAGATTTTTGGGTCAACCCATTGTCGCGTGCACTGGCCATGCGCCTAGGCGCACAGTCTGCTGAGTTGGTGGTGCATTTGGTCTGCGCGCCTTGGCGCCCCATCTTTGCGCCTGGGCGTGGAGCTCTGGTGCATGGGCATGCACAGAAGGTCAAAAGTTGGTTTTTCTCCATTTTAGCTCCAATCTTTTGGTCTTCAAAACTCCTTTTCATTCCTTTACAATATTCATCAACTTAAGCCTCAAAATACCTGAAATCAAACCTGATGAGCATTTTATTTCCCATTTTTCCTTGCATTATTTTACTCCTATTATTGATACTTGTTGCCTATTTGACATTGTTTAGATTGATTTAGTGATTTAGAGTTTATTGGACTAATATTCTGAATATTGTTTAATTTGGGATTATTTAGCCTAATTAATTCTATTTCTATTTTCAGGTCATATTTGGCACAAGGGCTTTTTGGACATTTTGGGAGTGAAGATTTAATTTTGGGAGTGAAGATTTAATTTTGGAAGAGAAGATATATGATGAAGTGAAGATTGTAATCTATCTTTAGGATTAGTTGAGATTTAGTTATATCTTTTAAGATTTAGATTTTATCTATAAGATATTTTTTAGATTTAATTTAGAGATAAGCTTTCCTTAGGATTTGGGCCCATGATTTAGGCCCGTTTTGTGATTTAAAAAGCCAAATTCGTGTAAACCCTTGGGAGACCTTCCATTCACGTTTTTTACATTCTCTCTCATAGAGAAGGCTTAGTTTTGCTCTCCAAGCTTGTGGTGGCTGCTAGGGTTTCTCTCTCTTCTCTTTTCTACACGTTTTTGGTATTTTTCTTCATGGAAGGCTAAACTCTTAGGTTAAATCCTTTTGGTAATGTATCACATACTCTTGAGGTTTTGTTCTTAATGCTATTTCGTTTTTATTCACTGTTTTCATGCTTATTGATATGTTATGGTTCGCTTAGTTCCATTCTATAGAGATAATCCATGTGTATGAATGCTTAATTTATGCAAACTCGTAAAAACTCCATGCTTTGGCTTTTAATGCTTAATTAGAGGTTTGGGTTTTGGGGTGAGAATTGAATTTTCGCTTAGTATTTAATTCTCACGAGTTGGACAGTGAAGAGGAAAGAAATTGATCTTTTGTGACCGATGATAGAGTTGTGAACGCGAGCCAAAGGGGTTTATCCGCTTTTCCTTATCTGTTTCTTCGTTTTAATTTAATTCTGTTTTGATTTCAATTATTCAATATTCAATAAAAAAAACCCCCCTGTTTTCTATGCATACTATGTGTTCGACCTTTTGCTTGATAAGATATTCCTTGGGAGACGACCTAGGAGTCACTTCCTAGTACTATACTTAAACTGTTTTTATTTGTATCGGGTACGGCCTCGATCAAATTTGGCGCCGTTGCCGGGGAATATCGGTTCTTGCCAAAGGTCATTAGTAGTTAGTTAGTGTCGTAGTTAGTATAGTTATTATAGTGTGTCGTGTCTGATTTAGGGTCTAGTAGTCAATTCTGATAACCGGTTGAAGTTGCACTGTTTGCTGTTTTGCTATTTTGTTGCAATTAGTGTATTTGATTGATTCTGTGGTTGCTAGTTCACATAGTTGTGGGTGGAATTTTTGCACGAAAATTTATATCCACACTACTTTTATCATATAAAAAGGTTTCGAGGCACCATGATCACTCAGATCATCACTGGTTGTGAGTTCCAGAAAAATTTTCCAAGTTTTAGCAGCACTTTCTTCAAATCGTTGCAACTTTTGACCCGTAACTCGGAATTTGACGAATTTTATATCAAATCGAAGGGAATTTTCTGAATAATCTGATTTTTTTGCCTTTGTCAGAAAACTCCTTCGTCTGGATCCTGAAAAAGCCGTTTTACTATTTCTTTTTTATTTTACAAGTTTTATTTTCTTAGTTTTTGGTCTCTGATTTAATTGTTTGACTTGGTTCCCTTTTGAATTTTGTCCTCAAACTTTTTGTGGTATGTTTTCATGATTTTAGGGTGCTGAAAAAAATAAAGAAAAAATTTTAAAAAAATAAAAAATTTTGTTGCCTATTTTGGTCATGTATATTAGTGACAGTTTGCTATGATACATGGTGTTCTGTTCAGTACATGACTAGGGGCAACCCAAGCTACTTGCATCCATATAACCCTGAAATTGATAGAACTTATCACAGACTAGTTAGACAAAATAGGAACCAGTCCATAGGTAGTGAGTCTATTGAGTCTTTACATAGTGAGTCTGCTTCTTTTTCTTCTATTCCTATAAATTCTGATTCTTATTCTGATTATTCTGAAAATATGGCTCAACCTCCACCACGTGAGAGGACATTGAGGGAGCTGGCTGCACCTGATTTCACTATTGAAGATTTGTGCATCCAGTATCCCGATGACCCGTATGAGCTAAGGTCTGGACTAATTCATTTGTTGCCCAAGTTTAATGGTCTTGCAGGTGAGGATCCTCATAAACATCTCAAGCAGTTCCATATTGTCTGTGCTACTATGAAACCACATGATGTGCAAGAGGATCATGTTTGTCTTAAGGCATTCCCACACTCCCTAGAGGGGCTAGCCAAGGATTGGTTGTACAATCTGGCCCCTGGTTCTATCACAGTCTGGGATGACCTGAAGAGGGCATTTTTGGAGAAATTCTTCCCTGCATGCAGAACAACAGCAATCCGAAAGGATATATCAGGCATCAGGCAACAAAGTGGAGAAAGTCTCTATGAGTATTGGGAGAGATTCAAGAGACTGTGTGCAAGCTGCCCCCACCATCAGATCTCAGAGCAGCTGCTTATTCAATATTTCTATGAAGGTCTCAACCTCATGGAGAGAAACATGCTTGATGCTGCAAGTGGTGGTGCCCTAGGAGACATGACACCTTTAGAAGCCAGAGTCAAGATTGAGAAGATGGCTTCCAATTGTCAACAATTCCATGCAAGGGGCAACAGCGATGCAATCATAGTGAGAGGAGTGAATGATGTTGGCACAAGTTCTGGTAAGGTTGAGAAGCTTGAACAGAAGATAGATTCACTTACAACTTTGATCACTCAATTGGCCATCAACCAAAAGAAGTTGTCTCTGCCTGCTAGATTATGTGGCATATGCACATCCGCTGAGCACCCCACAGATGCATGCCCTTCTGTGCAGCAGCAGCAACCAACAACTGGTGCTGACCAACCTGAGGCATATGCCGCCAACATCTTCAACAGTAGAAATCAGCAGCCACAAAACTTTGATCTCTCTACCAACAGATACAACCCTGGTTGGAGGAACCATCCCAACCTGAGATGGTCTGATCAGCAGCAACCTTCACAGGTTCAATTTCAGAACAATTCTAGACCACCATATGTACCTCCTACAGTCCAGCAACAGAGACAACAACAGGCTAATTCTGCACCACCAGCTCCTAGTACTGAGCAGCAGCCTTCATTGGAAGAGCTGATGAAACAGATGACCATGCAAAATCTCCAATTCCAACAGGAAACTAGAGCATCCATTCAAAGACAAGAGGCCTCCATTCAATCTTTGACCAATCAGATGGGACAGATGGCAACAGCAATCAACACTATGCAATCTCAGAATTCTAACAAGTTGCCATCCCAAACAGTGATCAATCCAAACCAGAATGTGAATGCCATTAGTCTAAGGTCAGGGAAGCAGATTGTCACACCCACACCAGAATCTGACCTCAACAAAGATGATCTAGTTTCAACCAACAAGAAGAGCCAAATGGTCGAGGAGAGTGAGCACACAAGTACCAGAAAATCCCATCCAGCTCAGCCTTCCACAAGCACAACACCTGCTGCTGCCCAACAACCACCCCCCATTCCTCTTCCTTTCCCACCAAGGGGGGTGACTCAAAGCAAGAAAATGGAAGAGATTGACAAAGAGATACTTGACACATTCAGGAAGGTGGAAGTCAACATACCCCTTCTTGATGCAATCAAGCAGATTCCAAGGTTTGCAAAGTTCTTGAAGGATCTATGCACACACAAACGGAAGCTCAAGGGCAATGAGAGGATCAGCATGGGAAGAAATGTCTCTGCTCTTATAGGTAAACCCGTCCCTCATATTCCTGAAAAGTGTAAGGATCCTGGAACTTTCTCTGTGCCTTGTATCATAGGTAATACTAAATTTGAGAATGCTTTGCTAGATTTAGGAGCATCTATTAATGTTATGCCTATGTCTGTTTTCAAGTCTCTTTCACTTAGACCTCTTCAACCTACGGGTGTGGTTATTCACTTGGCAAATAGATCTACTGCCTACCCCGCAGGTTTGATAGAGGATGTCCTGGTTCGGGTTGAAGAGCTTATCTTTCCTGCTGATTTTTATATTCTTGATATGGAAGAGGACACCTCTCGTAGTGTTGTCCCTATCATATTAGGGAGACCATTTTTGAAAACAGCCCGAACCAAGATAGATGTGCATGCAGGTACACTTTCCATGGAATTTGATGACAGTGTGGTTCGATTCAATATTTTTGATGCTATGAAACATTTTTCTGATGACCACTCTGTTTTTCATGTTGACTTGATTGATGATCTGATTGATGAGAATGTTCTAGACTTTTTGCATGATTATGATTTGCCATCTTTTACTAGCTCATTTACTTGTTCTGCATGTTCTGATTCCGAAATGTGCACTGCATGCATTGAAATTGACCAGTTTTTAAATTCTGCTACTGCATCTGTTGATTCATATGATATAGATTCAGATCATGCTAACCCCATTTCTGTTTTGCATGAGTCTAATTCACTTGTTCAGGTGCAGGCGACAGAATCCAATTTTGCTGCTCCTTTAGTTCCATCTGTGATGCAGGCACCTTTATTGGACCTGAAGCCCCTTCCTCCTCATCTCAAATATGCTTACTTGGAGGCTGAGCAGAAACTTCCAGTGATCATCTCTACCTCCCTTTCTGTTGATCAAGAGAAGCGGCTGCTGGATGTGATTAGAGCAAACAAAAGGGCAATAGGATGGACTTTGGCAGACATACCTGGTATTAGCCCCTCCATGTGCATGCATCGGATTTTATTGGAGGATGGGGCTAAACCAGTGAGACAACCCCAGAGACGGTTGAACCCCCAGATTCTTGATGTGGTGAAGAAAGAGGTCACCAAGCTGCTGCAAGCTGGCATTATCTACCCCATTTCAGACAGCACTTGGGTAAGCCCGGTTCAAGTAGTTCCCAAGAAGTCTGGGGTGACAGTTGTCAAAAATGAGAAGGATGAGCTGATTCCCACTAGAGTGAAGAACAGTTGGAGAGTCTGCATTGATTATAGGAAGCTCAACCAGGCGACCCGCAAGGATCACTTTCCTCTTCCCTTCATTGATCAGATGTTGGAGCGCCTGGCAGGTAAATCTCACTATTGCTTCTTAGATGGTTTCTCTAGTTATTTCCAAATCTGTATTGCACCAGAGGACCAACATAAGACCACATTTACTTGTCCTTTTGGTACATTTGCTTATAGGAAGATGCCTTTTGGCCTATGCAATGCTCCTGGCACTTTTCAAAGATGTATGATGAGTATTTTTAATGACTTACTTGAGCATTGCATAGAGGTCTTCATGGATGATTTTAGTGTATATGGTTCCTCTTTTGATGCATGTCTTGATAGTTTGTCTAAGGTGCTTAATAGGTGCATTGAGACTAACCTTGTCTTGAATTTTGAAAAATGTCATTTTATGGTAGAACAAGGCATAGTCTTAGGGCACATTATTTCGCATAAGGGCATAGAGGTTGACCCTGCTAAGCTGCATGTAATATCACATTTGCCTTACCCCTCTTGCATGCGAGAGGTGCGTTCTTTTCTTGGCCATGCAGGTTTCTATCGCAGGTTTATTCAGAACTTTAGCTCAATTTGCAGAAAGGAGTTCTTGGTTGGTCAAAAAGTGTTGCTCTACAACTCTAGGCTTGGACTCATGAGTGGAAAGCTCCGCTCTAAATGGATTGGACCGTTTGTAGTCACCCAGGTGTTTCCTTATGGCACTGTGGAGATCAAGAGTGAGTCCACAGACAAGAGCTTCAAAGTCAATGGCCACCGACTCAAGCCTTTCCTAACCTCCCCTTCTTTGGATGATGCACCTGTGGAGGAAGCCTCATTGGTCGACCCCATTTTTGACCCACCATGATTTAGGGAGTCTTCTTTTCTCCTTCTTTACTACTTTTATTCCACTTGTCTATATCTGTCTGATTCTGCTATTTGTTTTCCATTGAGGACAATGTGTGATTTAAGTGTGGGGGGGAGCGTAGTTTAGGTTGCATATTTTTGCTTTGATTTTTTAGGTTTTGCTAAGTTTTGGGCATTTTCTTGCATGTTTTTGCTTCATTTTAGTAGAGTCTTGGTATCTTGTGTCTGAATTCATGCATTTCTGTGTGTAAAGTTGCTTTTGATAATTAAGAGGTGGTAACACTGTGATAGAATTGTCCCTTTTGTGAGGATTTGATCCTTAATTGTGGGTGGATTGCTATATATGCCACCTAATTTTTCTTTCATGTGTGATTGCACTCTGGATTACTTGCACTCTAGAACTTGACTTGACTCTTGTTGATACTTGATATTCCCATGCACATTTTGAAATGATTTAGGCATTGTTTTTTCTTGAATAAGCCACTAGCCATATGAGCCTACCTTGAATGAATTTATCCTTTGATAGCCCCTTTGAGCCTTTATATCCCTTTTCTTTGTTCTTTAGCTCATTACAAGCCTATGACTGAAAAACCATGATTGTCCTAACCTTAGGGAATGTTGGAGCTTTGGAATTGTTTTGGGAATGGGTATTAAGTAAGCGAGGGTGCTTTGTTCTTCATCTCTTGTGAGTTCTGGGTTTTGCCTCTATGGTCGGTGATGTAATTATGGCTTTATCTCATTATGCCATTTTTATTGTTTCTTCTTTTCTTTCGTTCATGAAGTTCTGCAATGTAATGCAATTCAAAAAAAAAAAAAAAAAAAGAAGAAGAAGAAGAAAAAGAAAAAAAATGGAATAAAAGGTTGATTGAGGCATGGAGGATTGGAATTAGAGGTTGTTGTTATGTTTACCATTTCATTCTGGGGTGGATTGTGCTTATTTTTTTACTTGTTCCCCATTGCTCCTCTATTCCCTGGGTTTTAGCTACATTTCCCATATTTTTATCCTACCTTGTCCTTGGCCCCATTACAACCCTGAAAAGACCTTTTGATCTTAATGTGCATGTGTTTTGATTGTTGATGTTAGAGGCTTGTCAAGCTTATGGTTGTGTTTGTTTTTCATGATGTGCCTTGAGTGTAAACACTGATTAACCTTAAACACTTGAGTGTAAACACTATTGAGTGATCCTTGTGAGTTTCTACCATCTTTGTGACTACCCTCTTGATGTCATTGGTTTTCTTTGCATATTTGAAATAATTGGATGATGTTCATGAATGCCTTGATTCTTTGGTCCTTATTTTCTTCGTGTGCTCGATTTTGCCCATTTCTTTGCATTTCCTAGAATTCATTGTGAAGTATGTAATCTCTTAGGTTTGCATTCATTAGTTTTAGTAATCTTGTTACATGATTCACTTTGGTGCATATTGATTTTCTCAGTCCTAATTCTTAGTTTTGCCCAGGAGTGCAAAAGGATAAGTGTGGGGGTATTTGATGAGCATTTTATTTCCCATTTTTCCTTGCATTATTTTACTCCTATTATTGATACTTGTTGCCTATTTGACATTGTTTAGCTTGATTTAGTGATTTAGAGTTTATTGGACTAATATTCTGAATATTGTTTAATTTGGGATTATTTAGCCTAATTAATTCTATTTTTATTTTCAGGTCATATTTGGCACAAGGGCTTTTTGGACATTTTGGGAGTGAAGATTTAATTTTGGGAGTGAAGATTTAATTTTGGAAGAGAAGATATATGATGAAGTGAAGATTGTAATCTATCTTTAGGATTAGTTGAGATTTAGTTATATCTTTTAAGATTTAGATTTTATCTATAAGATATTTTTTAGATTTAATTTAGAGATAAGCTTTCCTTAGGATTTGGGCCCATGATTTAGGCTCGTTTTGTGATTTAAAAAGCCAAATTCGTGTAAACCCTTGGGAGACCTTCCATTCACGTTTTTTACATTCTCTCTCATAGAGAAGGCTTAGTTTTGCTCTCCAAGCTTGTGGTGGCTGCTAGGGTTTCTCTCTCTTCTCTTTTCTACACGTTTTTGGTATTTTTCTTCATGGAAGGCTAAACTCTTAGGTTAAATCCCTTTGGTAATGTATCACATACTCTTGAGGTTTTGCTCTTAATGCTATCATGCTTATTGATATGTTATGGTTCGCTTAGTTCCATTCTATAGAGATAATCCATGTGTATGAATGCTTAATTTATGCAAACTCGTAAAAACTCCATGCTTTGGCTTTTAATGCTTAATTAGAGGTTTGGGTTTTGGGGTGAGAATTGAATTTTCGCTTAGTATTTAATTCTCACGAGTTGGACAGTGAAGAGGAAAGAAATTGATCTTTTGTGACCGATGATAGAGTTGTGAACGCGAGCCAAAGGGGTTTATTCGCTTTTCCTTATCTGTTTCTTCGTTTTAATTTAATTCTGTTTTGATTTCAATTATTCAATATTCAATAAAAAAACCCCCCTATTTTCTATGCATACTATGTGTTCGACCTTTTGCTTGATAAGATATTCCTTGGGAGACGACCTAGGAGTCACTTCCTAGTACTATACTTAAACTGTTTTTATTTGTATCGGGTACGGCCTCGATCAAAACCCAAAATGGATCAAAGCATTCAAGGACCTTAATCTTCCAACTATTCCTATAAAACTAACTAAATTCCTAAATTACTCAAGAAACAAGGCAAAACCTTAGTAAAAAGGAGTTAATTCATGCTCTAAAACATCATATATTGGACCGAAATCAGTTACCGTGGTTTATAGACTTTATATTAGGACGTTTTGGATCATCTCAAAGGTCGGAACTTAAAGGGCATAGATAGTTTAGTAATATGACGTCACCTGAATGTCGTTCATAAGAAGAGACTAAGACCCTATGTTATTATGTTTTGTCTGTATGCATTTGAAAATTTGTTATGTCTTATTATTGTTGTTAATTGTTTTATAACATGCGACGGTCTTATTTGATTATCATGTCTGGCTGATGTTATACACTATTATCGAACGTAAGAACTTATGAATAATTGAGAAAGCTTTGAGGAAAGAAAGATGTTTGAAAGGAAAATTATTTTGATGGCCCTTCTATCGCATTTGGAAATAAATATCTGCTTAAGAGTTTTTGGAATGTAAAAGATGTCACACTCACTTTAACAAATACCTCTTTATTACTTTAATAAAGATATAATATAGTTAATATGGACTTGTTTTGGATATAAAAGAGGGTAATAAAACTTCTTCTACATTGAACCAGAGAGTTATCAGACTCTAAGACATGAAAGGATTTGTTTATATCGTGGTACTCCAAAAATATATTTTTCATGGTAAGACATTAATAACTCTCAACCTTAAAGTAAAGAGTTTATCGAATAGAATTATATCATTTATCATCAGAGTATGCGGAAGTAAAATATGAACGTTGAGCTGATAAATATCAAACCAGTAGTCATATATATATATATATATATATAATAGTGAACATAAAAGTAGTCAAAGTACATCAAGGTCCAAGCCGAGATAGCAAAGATTTGAAAGGTACAAGCCCATAGAAATAAAACTAACATAAGAAAAGACAACCTCACTGAGATCTCTCAAAAATAAATACAACATAAATACAAAACAAAATACGAAATCCCAAAGTGGTGGTCTGATGATCCTCCTCCATAGCATGATCCTCCTCCTCAAGTCTCCAGCAAAAACTCCACACGTCACACATACCAACCATCTATACTATGCATCACCGGGTGGATCCCCAACTCCCCATTGGCTCCCAGTGGAGTGCTCGACTGGCTCCCCCTCGCTCTTTGCCTCCTCAAGGTCCTTCTCTACCTCGTCCGACCGAGTCGGTGCCCGACCACTAGGCACTGGGTCAGCTGAAGGAGTCCCGTGATCTGGACTCATCGAACTAGCTAAAGGGGTCTCCTCCCGAATCACTCGGGAAGCAGAGGAATAGGATCTAGTAGCTGCTCTATAACGAAAAGAATGAAATCGACGAGCTGGTCGAGCCGGGGGTGGTCCATGATAAGCATAAAACGGGGGTACTTGCAGGGTATAGATAATGGGTATGCGGAACCTACGAGGACGGACACGAGCCAAGGGGTTGGGGTGATAGAGGGTCACCTCTACCTCCCCCTCAAAGGTGGCTCGATGGTCCTCGTAGTACCACACTCCACTAGAGAGTGGGCGCAACTCGATGCAAGCTAGATAGCGAGCCATCACCTACAATGGGCATAAGGGGTAAGCAGTATAATTCACATAATCGAATAAGCATAACTTAAAGCAGGTAAACAAACATATATACCAATAGTCAAGAGTTATGCACAACATGTAAGCAAGCCAAAATAATTAATAATCAAACTCATTAATGATATGTCATGATGCTTGCACACAATCTCTCAAGTCCTGAGATTCTCCAACTAATGCTCTCATGCATGACCATCCAAACAACCCGTATACGTGCCTCGGACGTATAATGAACCTGCTCGGAATATAATCCATAACGACACTACCAAAGTGTACGTTGCGTCACCAAGACGTAACATCATCTCCTATGCTGCCCACATTACCAAAATGTGTCATCGAGCAAGCCACACGACTATGCCTGGAACGTGGTCCATAGTACCAATATCAATATCGATGTGCACATCTCGTCTCCAAGACGAATACCCAACGTTCGCAGCAACCAATGCTGGCCACATTACCAAAATGTGACTACAGGCAAGTCGTAACCAAATTGGTACTCCCAGAATACCCTCCTCATGTTCCTCGAACATGACCAAATGATATGCTATCAACACATCACCATGCATGAATGCACACAAACATCCCGTTTAGGGTTATTCATCAATCTCATAATGTGCAACATGCAATATATTCAATAATGCAATTACCAATGTAATTGAACATATCATATCTTCTTTTGGAACATGATTTATTCTTTGCAATCATTCATGAGTTTAATTAAACTTGACTTAGTTGAAAATGGCATTATTTTAGCATTCTGTTCAAAGAGACTCGAGTAATTTTTAAAAGACTCTAGTAGAGTTCCAAACTGTACAAAAATACTCGAGTGGTTCTTAGTAAAACTCGAGTGGATCTTTAAGTTTTCTGAAAAGTTTAAGTCTCAGTTTTTCTATAAATACTCGAGTAGTTCATGAAATAAACGAGTCTTCATCAACCCAGAAGACTCGAGTGGATCATGCAATACTCGAGTGGTTCATCAGAACAGTTCATTGATAGCATCAGTCAAAACCCGAGTCTTGGGTCAGAGACTCGAGTGTTGGTGCCACCAGACGCACTGGTGTGTCTGAAATACTCGAGTCTCGTGTCAAGGACTCGAGTGTTGACAGACTAATAACACTGAAACTTGAGTTTTACCATACCAATTTCAATTCTAGTCCAATTTAATGAAAACCAATGCTCAATAGAGCTAACATTATGTAAGTTAAACATGTTTCAACACAAAGATAACATCATATCACACTGAATTGAATTTGAGCACCAATTATGCATAAAATCACATTTTAAACAACTTAACATACCAAATTCAATTCTAAACATTTTAGCATGAAAACAACTTTGATACAGCTTGCATGCAACATATAGAACTTGCTCCAAACAACTTTGAAACTCAACTAGGCCTCCAAGCCATAAATCTAATTCAAGATATACCCATAGAGTCTCATGGTGACTCTACACTTAAAATTTAACAAACTAAACTTATTCTAGTGAACAAATAGCTTCACCCTTACATCTAAGCCGTGAATCAACAAAGAGATTGCATAGAAATTGACTGGAACACTCTAACCCACAAAACCCTTTGCATGCAGCCACATTTGAACAGGGTCCAAAAACCAGAGATTTTAACATGCAAAATCAGTTTATAATTGGGAAATTTGGTTAGGAACTATTCTCTGCAACATATTCTAAAGGTAGGAATAAATTTGAGGGTTGTAGGACTCATATACTTACCGAAATCTGAGCTCAAAGTAAGCTCCAGACCTCAGTTTTCTGAACATTGACAACAACGACACCTCACTTTCGAGCTTCGATTCTTCTTTTACACGAACTCTTAGCTCTCAATTTTTATGTCTTTGTAAAGCTCGTGATGTGAGCTTTACACTGGTGTATAACACTCGCACTAACACTCAGAATCGAACAAGAACGCAAGGGACGAAATCAGGAACCCTAGCTTCGAATTTTCAGAGCAAATTGGCCAAAATGGTTGATCTTCATCAACCAACAAGCTTAAATACATAGAGTTGATGTTCATGCATGTCGACACGACATAAGGGCTGGGTTTCTGAGTGGGATTCGCGTCAACTCGTGGATTCAACGAGTTGTTGACTCATCAAACGCACTAACAAGTGTTGTGCTGTCAAGAATACTCGAGTCTATTCCAGAAGACTCGAGTCTTTTGGCTGATTTTTGAAAAATAATTATTTTAATTCCCTTCCCTCCAAAACCTTTCTAATATTAATTCTAGGTCCTAACCTAGGGACTAATATGCAAAAACCCTATTTTTACATATTATTAAATATCAAAATATTTTTCATACCTTTTCACTTAACACCAGCACACACATAAACATATATTTAATCAAAATTAAATATGAAAGAAATAATTATACATAAAAGAAATAATTATGAATAAACTTTCATAATTAAAATTTTTATTAATCAGGGACTAAAAATTTGGGGTGTTACACTACTCCCCCACTTAACAGGAATTTCGTCCCCGAAATTCAACATACATAAACAACTCAGGATAATCCTTACGTATCTTATCCTCTAATTCCCAAGTTGCTTCATATACATCTCCGCTTTGCCAAATGACTTTGACCAGCGGAATCTCCTTTCCTCTAAGCTGCTTCACTCTTCTATCCTCAATTCTAACTGGGCCAACTTTAAAGGTTAGGTTTTCTCGTAAGGTCAGGTCATCAGGGCGAATCTGAAGGATTGAGGTTGAATCGTGCACAAACTTTTTCAATTGGGAAACATGAAAAACATTGTGCAAATTGGCTAAGGACGGTGGTAGAGCTATTTGATAAGCTACAGGACCTACCCACTTAAGGATTTGGTAGGGACCTATAAACTTAGGTGAAAGCTTTTTAGGTTTCAAGGCTCTACTTACTCCCTTCATCGGTACAATCCTAAGAAACACATGGTCGCCTTCTGAAAACTCTAGAGGTCTTCTCCTCTGATCAGCATAACTTTTCTGACAACTCTGAGCAGTCTTGGTTTTCTCTTGAATCATTCAAATCTTTTCAGTCGTCTGCTGCACCACATCAGGACCAAGATGCAAGTTCTCCCCCACTTGGAACCAACATAGCGGGGTTTGGCACTTTCTTCCATACAATGCTTCGAACGGTGCCATTTCAATACTTGTATGATATCCATTGATGTATGTGAATTCAGCGAGTGGCAAAATCTGATCCCAACTTCCTTGTTCTTCCAATGCACAGGCTCGCAGAATATCTTCCAAAGTTTGAATGGTCCTTTCTGTCTGCCCATCTGTCTGTGGATGGTAGGCCGAACTCATCTTGAGCCATGTTCTCAGGGCTTGTTGTAGGTTGTACCAAAACCTTGACATGAATCTCGGATCGCGATCAGAAATAATACTGGAAGGTACCCCATGCAGCCGTATCACTTTCTTGATGTAAAGCTGGGTAAGCTTTTCCAAAGAAAAGCGCATATTCACCAGAATGAAATGAGCCAACTTAGTCAAACGATCCACAATTACCCAAACTGCATCATGGTTTACAACTGTCCTTGGCAATCCTGTCACAAAATCCATAGAAATATTATCCCACTTCCACTGCGGGATATCCAAGGGTTGCAATTTCCCTCCAGGCTTCTGGTGTTCCACTTTAATCTTCTGATAGACCAAACAAGATGCCACATATATAATCCGCTACATCTTTCTTGAGACCAGACCACTAGAACATGCTCTTCAAGTCTTGGTACATCTTTGTTGATCCTCGATGAATACTCATCTGACTCTTATGAGCTTCATCCAATATTAATCTCCTAACTTCTGGATCCTTTGGTATGCAAATTCTCGTTTTGTAACGAAGTATTCCATCCGATCCTTCTATGAAATGTGGCTCCTTCCCTCCTATCATCAACTCCCTCTTCTCCTTTAGTTCTTCATCCTCTCGTTGCAATTCACGAATTCGAGCCAAGAATTCGTTAGAGATTTGCAACATACCCATCTTAATACTGGTTTGTTCTACTTGCATAACCAGACTCAAATCCCGAAACTCTTCAATCAAAGCGGCCTCTTTAATCATCATTGTACTCATATGAATCGCTTTACGACTTAGAGCATCTGCCACCACGTTGGCCTTACCAGGGTGATAATGAAGTTCAAAGTCATAATCTTTCAAAAACTCCATCCACCGACGCTGCCTCATATTCAATTCCTTCTGGTCAAACAAATACTTCAAGCTCTTATGGTCACTAAATACTCTAAAGATAGTGCCATGGAGATGATGCCTCCAAATCTTCAGAGCAAACACTATAACAGCAAGCTCCAAATCATGAGTGGGATAATTCACCTCGTGAATTTTCAATTGACGAGATGCATATGCCACAACCTTTCCTTCTTGCATCAATACACTTCCGAGCCCTTGCTTCGATGCATCACAAAACACCTCATACTCCTTGTGAGGGTCAGGCAGGATTAACACTGGTGAGGATGTTAATCTTTCCTTCAACATCTGGAAACTTTTCTCGCACTTCTCATCCCAAATGAATGGTTGATCCTTCCGAGTCAACTTTGTAAGAGGTATTGCAATTTTGGAGAATCCTTCGATAAATCTCCTATAATAACCAGCCAGTCCTAAGAAACTTCGAACTTTAGTGACTGACTTAGGTTGAACCCACTGCAGAACTGAATCAACTTTAGCTGGGTCAACTGCTATGCCTTCTTCTGAAATCACATGCCCCAAAAACTTAACTTCTCTTAACCAAAACTAACACTTGGAAAGTTTGGCATAGAGCTGCTTCTCCTTCAGAATATTCAACACTATCCGGAGATGTTCAGCATGCTCTTCTAGATTCTTAGAATATATCAGGATGTCATCAATGAATACCACCACGAATGAATCTAGATATGGTCTAAAAATCCTGTTCATGTAATCCATGAAAACAACTGGTGCATTGGTCAATCCGAACGACATTACAACATACTCGTAATGTCCGTATCGAGATCGAAATGCAGTTTTAGGAACATCTTCTTCCTTAATCCTGATCTGATGATACCCAGATCTCAGATCTATCTTAGAAAACACCGAAGCTCCCCTGACCTGATCCATGAGATCATCAATCCTAGGCAAAGGATACTTATTCTTCACTGTCACCTTATTCAACTGCCTGTAATCTACAGACATCCTGAGGCTTCCGTCTTTCTTCTTAACAAATAAAACTGGAGCTCCCCAAGGTGATACACTTGCTCTAATAAGTTGTTTATGTAGTAACTCCTCTATCTGCTTCTTCAATTCGATCATTTCGGGTGGTGCCATTCTATATGGAGCAATAGAAATGAGACCAATTCTTGGAATCAACTCAATTCCAAACTCAATTTCCCTCTTGGGTGGCAGTCCCGGCATCTCCTCAGGAAATACTTCCAGAAAATCCTGAACAACTGGAATCTCTTCAACAGACTTTTTCTTCTTCCTCCGATTCAACAACAGAGAACAAACAAAGATACTTCTCTGGAGTTGTGTCCTTATACAGAATTGCCTTCTTATCACAGTCAATAACCACATGGTTGCTAAACATCCAATCCATACCCAGAATTACATCCAATTGGAACAAAGGTAGGCAAATCAAATCTATCCGAGTCACTCAGTCTAACACCTTAACTCTACAATTAAGGCAAATCTTCGAAACAATCACAGGAGGATTAGTAGGGGTTTCTACCCTAAGGTAATAGGGTAACTCAGACACAGGCAACTTTAAACGATTCACACATTCAAAAGAAATAAATGAATGAGTGGCTCCTGAATCGAATAAAATCTTACAAGGTTGATCATTAAGCATATAATTACCTTGCACGAGTCCTGGAGTCTGATTAGTTTCAACACCACTGAGGGTGAAAACTCTTCCTTGTACCACCGACTTATCAGCAGATTCTCTTGGATTGTTCCTCCGTGGTTCCTTGCAATCACGAGAAAAATAACCAAGTTTCCCGCAATTTTAGCATCCATTGTTGCTCCAACAAAACTTCCCATAATGATGACGTTTGCATTTCTCACAATAATGAGCATTATTGTAAGAATTGTTCCTGTCACCATGCACCATCTTACCCTTTCCTCGATTCTTGTTGGAATAAGGACCCTTGTGGCGATTATCATGTCCCTTTCTCCTCTGTGGTCCGTAGCCCTGTTGCTCCTTCTTTCCTTTCACAAACTGCAGAGCCTCGGCCTTCTTATCATCCTCATACATTCTGCACAAGTCTACCAACATGGGAAAACTTTGAATTCTTTGTTAACTGAACACCGATTTCAACTCCGATCTCAGTCCTCCTTCAAACTTAACACATTTACTCCTTTCATTAGGTTTCATCTGATAATAAGGAGAATGCTTCATCAATTCTTCAAATCTTGCAGCATATTCACCCACACTCATGCTGTAACATCCCCAATTTCCGATATCCGTTTAGAATAGTTATTAGACGTAAATTAGTATGTGCTTAAGTGTTTAGAATGTAGTATTTAGCTAAGAGTAGGTTTATATGAGGTAGAAATATGTTAGAATAGGTTTAGAGTGTAGAGAAAGGATTATGTTAGGCTAAACTTGTGGTTTAGAAGGGTTATTTAAGAATTAAGAGCATAGGACTTTAGGAAATTAAGAATAGAAGCTCCATAGCTTTAAACCCAAATTCCACCGTTGGATATGAAGTTGGACTTATTAGGAAGCTTGCTTTCAAATTTGAGCAAGATCCGACGGTTAACGAAAAAGTTATGACACTTTGAAGTTTAGAGGAATGGTGGACTAAACCAGTTAATCGATTAAGCCTTGAGTTAATCGATTAAGACCTGAGGCATGCTCATGACTTAATCGATTAAGGAAGGGATTAATCGATTAATGCCTGAAAGCTGATTTTGGTTTAATTACACTCGTTTTTGAGCCATTTTTCACAAAGTTTCCTCTCTCTTCCACACGAACTCTCTCTTCTCTTCTCACCTAGGGCTTTTGATTTCTCAAAGCCACCACCAAGAATCAACAAATGGATACCCAAAATCATCTCCCTATCACTCCCTAAGCATTTCCCCTCTCTCAAATCTCAATTTCCTCTCTTTCTCTCAAAACCCCCAAATCAAACCCCAAACCCTAACTTTTCCAATCCATCATATTGAGCCTCCCAATCATTCAAGGGGTCTTGGAATGTGCTTGAGGGCAAGGAATAGGAGTCTTGGAGCTTGGATTGGAGCTTGGTGTGGGAGCTCTATCAAAACCCCAATCTCCCTCTCCTCAAGGTAAGGGGTTTACTTTGTTCTAGCATTAGGGAAATGGTTTAATTATAGTAATAGAGTTATAATTGGGTGTATTAATTGATTGGTTAGTTTGATGGTTAGGAGGGTAGAGTTTAGCTAGAAACCCTAAGTTTTATTGACATGTTATTTATATATGTTTATATTGATGATCTGGAAATTGATATTGTTCTATGACTGTTATTGTTAAAAGTGTAAAGTGTATGTTTATAAAGCATAAAGTGGCATCCATATAGTTATGCATCAAATAGGGCCTAGTCTTTCTCAATTAAGTTTAAACCAATTTAATGACATTTTATAAAGAACAAAGAGGGTTTTAAATTCAATTGAGAAACACTTGAAACATTGTATCATGCATGGTGTAAAGGTGGACGTTAGGAGTAGGGGAAAAACACACGTCGCATTGCGATTGATGAGGGCAAAAGTAAATTATTGGAATTATTGTGGAGAACTTTGATCCTGCAAAGGACATGGATTTGATCCCCGTGTTGGGGATTGGTTCTACGTAAACCATAGTAATTCTATTACTTTGGCTCGTTTTGGTCAGTCGAGGGTGATTTCTGCTAAAGCCAATTTGGGCGAATCAATCCAAATTGTATGACGAACCCTATAGGGGTGAAGTACTGCGCAAGCTGGCATGACGAACCCTATAGGACTGAAGTGCGGTACGACGAACCCTAAAGGAGTGAAGTACTTAGGTAGAGAAATGCTTACTCCTGGTCGGTTTTTCCCCAGAGTGGAGGGTGTATATTGTTATTGGAAAAGGGAAAAGTTAAAAAGGTACATTGTGTGAAGAACCCTCATTCGGGGAGAATGTGAAGCACAATGTACCCAATTGTTAAAGTGTTAAATTGTTCATTGTTATTGTTAAAGTGTGAAAGTGAAAGGAAAAGTGTGAATGCATTGTATAGTTGCTTTAATTCATTGAATCCGATCAAAGTGTTAAAGTAATAAAATGAAATGAAGTGTTCAATATTGGATTCGAGAATTAAACCATCTAAGTGCGACGTGGCATAACATAATCATGTGATTGCGCATTGAAGCATTATATTAACATGTTATACTTTATATTCGTATTGTTACTAAATTGAACAATGTTAGGATGCCTTACTTGTTAATTGAACTGTGAAATGCATAATTGTTATTGTTGTGTATGAATATGCCTCTTTATGATTTATTACTGTTTTTAAACGTTTTCTTTAATCTAGATTCAAAGTTCTCACCCTTACAGTGGACATATTAGGTACACCAAGGAGACATGCACACAAAATGTCAAGGCCGAGAAAGGTATACTCATAGTAGGGAGTATATTGGTATAAGCGACCTAATAGTCACTATGTGCGAGCAACCATTCTTAGATTCTTTAATGTATAGAATCCATTTCATAAAGAGTTGTAATTGTAAATAGTGACTTTATTTTGTTTAAACATATTTGTAAAATTGAAGAACTGTTTTTATATCCTTTATTTTGATAAGTTTTAAAGTATTTCATAGTATTGTATATTTTGAACTGAAAGTTATATTTTTACTTGATTGAAAACTGTTCTGGACTGACAGGTTTATTTTTATTCGGGGAAAAGTCCGATTTTTAGAGGAAACTCTGCCAAAATTTTTATAAACCCCGAACATTTTCATAAATAAATGTTAATTAAAAGCATTTTATTTAAAGCTTAAAAAGTAGGATGTTTCATTATGGTATCAGAGCAATGGTTTCAATCCGCGGCCGTGGAGTATGGATTTTCCTACTCCCAAAGAGTTACTCCACATGAGAGTCACTAGTAGATAGTTGATTAAGTAGTGCACTTTAGTGCTTCATGCATGCATCATTAGTTGGAATGAGTATAGTTTAGTAGGGTGAGTCATAGTTTAGTAATCATAGAAGTATATTTTCAATTTAAAGTGGGCCAACTCAATTTTTCCAAGTGTAACCTTGTTATATTTAGAAATGGCTGGACAGAAAGTAGAGACTAAGGGAAAGGAAAAAACTCCGAATGGGACAGATGATGAAATTGCTACCCCAACAGGAAGGACTAACTCTTAGTTTTGAAATAATAATGTCTATTTCGAATATGACAAGAAATTGAAATTTCATTTTAAACTGAAATTTCAAGGTCCTCTTTTGAATCGAAAATGAGTCATCCCTTATTTGATTGGAACTCAAGTAGCACGGAAATGATTTTATCACCAATGCAATGTAGAAACGAGACGGATCCCTCACATTTTATATTCATTGGAAGATGACATCATTAAGTCCTTGAATCTAATCAAATAATTGTTGGATTTTGTGACACCCTTGTTTTATATCTTGAAAATAATAAATATTTCCAAATATAGAGTACTTGCTATCAAAAATTGGGACTAGAAAATTTTTCCTTTTTAATTTATACTTGCCCAATTATAAACACCTTTAACCTTGACGAATAATTTGAATTCGGCTTAATAATACCTTAATTACGAAAAGGCTCGCGAGACAATGTCTTTTTAACACAATGAAACATATTCGTATCGCTTATTAAAAATATATTATTTGTCTCTTGAGTTTTAATCGAACTTATAGAATATAACTTATTGTCGAATCCTTTTGAATCAAAATCAGAGTATGCGGAAGTAAAAATAATACTTGTGGGGCACTGCTGAGGTAAAGAAAACATCATATATATATATATCATAATAAAAACATCCCCACCAGTATCAGTAGCAAGTAGCAAAAATCGAGATAGAAAGTTTTGATAAAACATATACATAACCAGCTGCTCAAAATAAACCTCACTCTAAGACCTCTCAAAATATGTACAAGATATCACAAGATCAAAATAGAAGTCCTAGAGCAGGTCATCCATGTCCTCAGCAGCTCCTCTGATCCTCTGCAGCTCTATCCCTAGACCTAGGATCCAAAACATCTATGCTATGCAGGCTCCTAGGAACCAACAGGTCCACCTCTAGCAGTAACAGTAGGCTCGACAGGCACCTCCTCCTCGTCCTCATCCTCCACAGGATCCTCCTCGACCTCGCCCGACTGTGCAGAGACCCCACCACTGGGCCTAGGATCTGCAGAAGCAGTCCTCTCAAAATCAGTCGGACCAGGAGAAGGAGTCTCCTCAGTAACAACTCTGTGGGAAGAAGGGTGTGTACGAGTGGCAGCTCTAAAACGAAAACTATGAAATCGACGCACTGGTCGAGTCGGGGGTGGTCCTCTATATGAGTAAAAGGGTGGAACATGCATAGTATAGACTAAAGGGATCCTAAATCTACGAGGTCGCATCCGAACCAGAGGGTTAGGGTGGTAGAGAGTGATCTCCACCTCCCCCTCAAAGGTGGCTCGGTGCTCCTCGTACGTCCATATACCACTAGGGATAGGACGTATCTCGATGCAGGCTAGGTATCTGGCCATCACCTAAACAGGGCATAGGGAGTAAGTATACACATATACATAATCAATAAAGACTAAAATACAAACACAAGTATATCATGGACAGACAATAATGCAAGTACATATGAGCACACCAATTTTCAACATTATATCTCTTATAATGCAGGTGGCATGATGCATGATTTCTATCCACAACTGAGGCCTCTCACAAAAGTCCATCTTGGACGTCCATCCAATACACCGTTGTGTTCCCAGAACACTGACATTCTTTCCCAAAACGTATGCCAAACCATACTTGGAAAAACAAGCATCACTCCCGGAGTGTGCATCACGTTCCTGAAACGCATAAAAACCATGTCCCAGACACTGGCCACATTCCCAGAATGTGTCATCAAGTAGGTTACAAATTTGGTACTCCCGGAGTACCCTCCTCATATTCCCAGAATATGATAATCGTTTCCTACCAACCCATATTCCATTCTCTATGCATGAATGCACAATTATTAAGGTTGGTTTTATCTTTACATTAATTATTGTGATTTAGAAATATCTCAATTTCTCTTTTGAGTGATTAATTTGAGGTATAACCATAGGCACAAAAATTCATCCATGAATTAACTTAAAAAATGCCATTAGGCTTGGATTGGGAAAAACTTAACCAATGGTATCCACTTTTCACTTAAAAGACTTAACTTTTATTTTTCAGTTTCAGGTACTAACTGGTTACAGTCTCAGGCTAACCAGTTAGAATTATAGACCTAAACTGGTTAACCATTGCAATTCAGAAAACCCTTTTTCTTGAATTCTCTACCCAATTCATAAACAAGTTTCAGCATTGTCATATACCTCAAATTCCACTGATTTCATCATTCAAAAGTCTAAATCACAATCCAATTCCAAATGAGCACAATTTCCTCTTGAAGTTATCTCATATCATTAAGGCATTAACTCCCCCATTACAATCTGAAACATACAGTATTTATTCGCATGTTTTCAGATTGATTTCAAGTGAAATTAGAGTATAGACTTGAGTAAAAATGGTAAGGACAAAGGATCAATTTCAGAAATTAATTTTCTTTGAAAATTTACAGTATCTAACCGGTTACAAATTTCGAATAACCGGTTAGATTATGCAGTCTGTACACTGAAAAATGAGGTTTTGCATACCATTCTTTTCATTACTCAAATCTAACCAATTTCAACAATCAATAGAGTTCATATACCTTAATACTAGTATGTTCAGCCACAGAAACATATCTGTCTTGCATGCATTAAATTTAGATACTCAAATTGCATATAATTCCACATAAACACAACTTGATATCACAAATCTCATAATAAACCCTTTAAATTATGATTCAATCATCAGAATAGATTGCATGCAGGTTCTTAACTTTGCTCAAAAAGAATTGAGATACAGAATTGGCCTCCAAGCCTTTTAACCCTAAACACATAATGCCCTTTTGAGTCTTTGTTGACTCAAGTCCTAAAACACTTGATTTTAGTCTCAATCTAGTAAAAGGTAAACTTCTCCCATACCTCAAAGTCGTGTTTGATGAGTAAATACACTGAGATTGAAGAAAATCCACAGATTCCACAAGAACCCTTAGTTCTGCCCTTAATCACGATTTTCAGCAACAAGGTCCAAACACCAGGGATTTTGACATAGAGATTGACCAAACAAATTAGGGAAAATGATTAGGACTTGATCTAGGTAACATTCACTAAAGAATCAAAGTGATTTGAGGCTTAAAGGTTACCTGTACTTACCACAATCAGAGCTTAAACCTAGCTTCCAAGACCAAGAACAACACTGGACCAGTTTTTCAAGCTGCAACTTCAGAGATCAATTTCTCCTTCCACACACACTTTTGGCTCACAATTTTTATATTAACACAAAGCTCTGGATGTAAGCTTCGTGTTTGTGTATCACTCGAAGCCCCACTCCTCACACAGAAGAAGAATCAGACCAGATGAATCAAGAACCCTAAACAGAGCAATTTCCTCACACTTGGGCAAAATAGCCTCAATTCATCAACCATGGAGCTTTAAATAGAGGGTTTTGCTTAACATGCAGACCGACACGCGTTTCCCACTATGAATCGAGTGGGATTCGTGGCAATTAAGGGGATTAATCAAGTGATTACTCATCAAACGCACTAACCCAGTTTCTGGGTTCATCGTGTAACCGGTTACAGGGCATTATTAACCGGTTAGATCAGTGTCAAATTTAAAAATTAATACTTTTTAAATCTTTCCCTCCAAGAACCTTTCTAATATTACATTTAGGTCCTAATCCAAGGACTAAAATGCAATATCCATATTTTTGTATTTATTTGCCATATAAAAATACCTTCACCTATTTTTATATTTCAAGGCTAATTAAATACAAAACATAAACTTGGAGAATTTATATAAATTAATAATAAAACTTTATTATTAATTTCGTTATTATCCGGGAGACGAAAATTAGGGGTGTTACAGATTTAATTTTTGTGTCTAAGAATAGGATTGGTATTAGAGGTCATCTATTTTATACACTCCGAGCATTCTCTATCAGAGTGCGCAGCGGAAGTGAATAGGAGTTAATCTTTTGTAATTGCCTCTAACTATAATTACTAAGTTTCGTCTTAGTAAGACCTAAGTACCTTCTACATTTCCACATCATGCTTTGGTGATAAAGGTACTCTGATTGCTAAAGTATGACACTGTTTTTGCAACCAATCTTTCCAAGATTCTATTTTCGAAAAGTATTAGCACTATGATTTGAAATGAATGTCAAGTACAGTAATGTTTTGATATTTTTCAAAATATAGAATTGATTCAAACTCTGATGATTGATTGAATGTCGCAACACTAACTTTCAAGAAAGTTTTACTCACATTGCGGATTCCTAACTAATTGAATGATAGTGTAGTTTATTCTTAAATTACACGGATTATCAATTGATAGGAATTCAATGAAAGTGACATGAGTCAATTTAAAACAATATTTGAACTTCCAAGTTAAGATAAAAGGAAGGACATTCACTACAATTTTAGAAAGGGTGAATGACACTAAATTTTTAACCTAAGAATTCATTCCTTTTATTTGGGCTGAAGATCATAGAGGATTCTTATTTTCTTTGTTAAAGGAATCCTCAAAGCTTTTGAATCAGTTCCAGAATAAAGTTAAATAATTTTGAAAATTATATTAATGATTTGAACTTGTAAGTGCTTGACATTTATTTTACTAAACGATAATTTTGTTAAAGTTTAAATGAAAATGATTTACCAAGAGTATGAGGTGTTTTCCTTATTTCAAGGAAGATACACAATTTTGAAAATTCTTTTACCACCAAGTGCAAAATCTTTTCACAGAAGTTGGTACTTCATTGTTTCTACTTTAATGTGGAAGTGGAAAATGCGAAGTGAAGGTAGTAAGGTGAGTTAAAGGTAATGTGTCTATCTTAGAGTTAAAGTCTAGTTTAGAACCCAAACCAGGGTAATGGATGTTATCCCTTCTTCCTTCAAGTTCCTATAGAACTCCAAGGAATTTTTTGAATTCATTGAACAAACTGTATTCCGGAAGTGCAAACCATTTTCAAACCATTATTAACTCTTCCATGGAATGTAGTTTGTGAATGTTAAAGTTATAGTTTTAACATCCATTATAAAAGTTGTAGCACCAAAGTCTAGTTAGTAATAGAGAAGTCTCAACTAGGATTTGAGGGCAGGTTTCGTTGGGCGATCTTTAAGCCTAAGGAACCAGTTAGGAAACCTTAAACCTTAGGAAGAATAGTAAGTGTAGAGTAGTTGAAGTCTTGCATAGTATGAATTTCTTTTAGAATGAATGTAGTGTTGGAAGTCAAGCTAGTGTTGGAAGACATGCTTCAAACTCTCTTATGGATTTCAAGTATATTTCAAGATGATGTTTTGATGATAACAAACCAACTCAAGTTCAAGCTCACAAGTTTCCTTCATGATCAAGAATGAAGACTCAAGCAAAGCATAGATTAGAAGACTTTTCCCTTAGATCATTTGTAAGGTAATGAAGTTTCTATTCTTTATGGGTTTAAAAGGCCAATAAGATTTTCATTTAAAAGAGAGAAGAAGAAAATATGTTTTTCATGAAAAGTTGTTTTCAATCTTAAATCTTTGTGAAAATACTTGATGTTACAAAACTCTGTATATTTCTACTGTGCAAGAAGGAGTAATCGATTACCTGCCCAAGATAATCGTTTAACTTTGTTGCATCATAGAAAAATCAGAGAGGTTGTAATCGATTAAGTGATCTTTATTAATCCATTACTTTCTTATGGAAGTAATCGATTACCTGGCTCAAGTAATCGATTATAATTGTTGCATCATATGTTTTTCAGAGGCTTAGTAATTGATTACAGGCTGTGTAGTAATCGATTACATGATGTTGCCTCATATGCATAACAGAGACTCAGTAATCGATTAATTGATTAGTTTTAATCGATTAAATGAGTTACATCACATATTGAACAAGAGCGATGTAATCGATTAATCATTGTTGGTCTAATCGATTACTTGTTTTTCAAATGTATTTAAGAATTTCTATTTTTGAAGGAATAATCGATTACCTTCATAAAGTAATCGATTACTTCATGTTTTATTGAAAAACGTGTCAGAATCATTTTGATTATTTTCTGATTTGTTTTTATATATAAGATTCTGATTTATTTTATAAAATTCGAAAATAATTTTAAAATTTGAATTATTTCCTTTTTCGTTTTAAGAATCAAATCTTTATTTTATTTCGTAAATCGTTTTGATTTAGTTTTGATTTTAAAACTTATTTCAAATCTTATTTTATTCTGTTTTGATTTTGTTTTACTTATTCTAAATCTTTTTGATTCTAAAATGTTTTTCTATTTTAAAAATAAATTCACTCCAACATTCAGTTGATCATTTCATTCATATCTGACATCTTTTCTGATCACACGTTCTCTCTTCTTCTTCTCTAAACATCTGGTTTTCACGTTCATATCTTTTTGAAGAACAAAAACCTTATTGGCTGATTAACTCTTAGAGAAAAAGTACTTCATTATCACAAGAGAATATTGTTGTATCTGTGTTGTTGATAACACATATTGCTATTGTAATCACTCTCATAATCATTGTATTTGAAACCTTAGTGGTTAGGGAGAGAATCCCTTAGTGGACGTGTGATACGTCGTAGGGCGAGGAACCCTGCTGTGTGATCTTGAGGCCCCTAGCGAACGAAGGTTCCTAGTAGTGTGCGGGGTGCTCTTGGGTGTAATAGGGTGCGGCTCTATTTCTGATTATAGAACTCTCAAGCGGGTCGCTTGGGGACTGGACTAGGCCTTTCGACGGGAAGGCTGAACCAGTATAAAATTTCCTGGTGCAAGCTTTTCTATCCCTATCTCTTTATTTTCCGCATATTTCAATTATTTACGTTTCTGCGCTACTCAATTCATTTTTATCTATCGTTTTCGCGATCCATCTCAAACGTCTAATCTCTCCATCTTAAATCAATTTTTTAATTTTTAAAGGATTTCACAATACATTAATAAAACTCGATTCACCCCCTCTCTCGAGATTTTGAGGCCTAAACCAACAATTGGTATCAGAGCTAGTCTCTTGTGTTAAGACTTAACCGTCTCAAGAGTATGGCTTCAAACTCTCTGTTTGGTGGTGAAGGGAGTTCTATTAACCGTCCTCCCATGTTTGATGGGGTAGGGTACGCGTATTGGAAAGCCCGTATGAAAATTTTCATTCAAGGAGTTGGATTAAAAGTTTGGGATGCCGTCGTAAATGGTCCCTATGTTCCTACCTATGTGGTTAATGGTAACACCGTCGAAAAGCCTATGGCTGAGTGGACGGAGGAGGAGGAACGTAGAGTCCAGTACGACCTGAAAGCGAAAAATATTATAACATCTTCTTTGAGCTATGATGAGTTTTTCAGGATATCGACATGCGAGACTGCACAACAAATGTGGGATACGCTAGAAGTCACGCATGAAGGTACAACTGAGGTGAAAAGGTCGAGAATCAATATTCTGACTGGTGAATATGAATTATTCAGAATGAAAGATGGAGAATCGATTCAAGAGATCCAAAAACACTTCGCGATGATTGTAAATCAGCTAACAACATTGGGGAAGAAATTCACCAATGAGGATCTCATCAACAAAGTTCTAAGGTGTTTGGGAAGAGAATAGCAACCCAAAGTGACAGCGATTGCTGAATCAAGAAACCATTCAACTATGACGCTGACAACTCTCTTCGGGAAGTTACAAGAGCATGAAAGTGAACTGAAAAGATTGGCTCAACACGAAGAAGAGAACAAGAAGGTCAAAAGTTTGGCATTCAAGGCTGAAGCACCAGCAACAGAAAATGACTCGGATAAAGAACTGATAAATGATGAACACATGGGTCTGTTGGTCAAAAAGTTCGGGAAATTTCTGAGGAAGAAAAGCAACTTCAATAGAAGGGACAACAACAAAAATGGAGGGTCATCCATTACATGTCATGAGTGTGGCAAGCCTGGACACATCAGAGCAGACTGCTACCAACTAAAAAAGAAAGAAAATTCAGAAAAAGGCACCTCGAATTCAAAGAAAGGGAAGCAAGCGTATTTGGCCTGGCTAGACAACGAAGGAAGTTCGGATGAGGACTCAGACGAACAAGAAGAAACGACCAACATATGCTTGATGGCTCACAAAGATGAGGTAATTTCTAAACTTAACTTTTCTTATGATGAATTACAAGAGGCTTTTGAAGAATTACACGAGGAGTCGATGAGGTTATCCTTATTGATTTCTTTAGAAAAGAAAAATTCATCTTCTCTTTTAGAAAAGAATAAAAATCTTATTAAAGAAAATGAATTTTTGAAAAATCAAAATAAGGAGCTGAATTTGACTTTAAAAAATTCTTCAAACACCTCGAGTAGCGAAGTTAAATTTAAAGCTAGTTCTTCTTCTTGTAAGTTTTGCAAGGACCTTGTTAAAGAAGTAGAAGATTTAAAAGAAACCCTTTCAAAATTTACGAAAGGTAGAAATACTTTAAATTTAATGCTAGGGAGACAAAAATGTTTCTTTAATAGAGCGGGTTTAGGATATCAACCCGGGAGACATCAAAAGAAATTAAGTACCATTTTTGTCCCTGCTAGCAATCATAAGAAACCTTTAATTATTTGTCATATTTGTGGTAAAAAGGGCCATGGTGCACATGAATGCATACACCGAAAAGTGAAGTTCGTTAAACCGAACAATGAAACTAAAAGGTGGCATGATTTAAACTATGGCTACACTAACGCTTAAGGACCCAAAAAGATATGGGTACCTAAAAAGAAACCTTGAATTTTTGCTTGTAGGTTACTCCGGAAGAAAGAATATCGTGGTGGTACTTGGACAGCGGATGCTCAAAACATATGACGGGAGACAAATCTAAATTTTCGCATCTCGTTCCAAAGGACCAAGGACATGTGACTTTCGGAGATAACAATCAAGGAAATATTCTCGGAATCGATAAAATTGGTACACTTCCTAACCCTTGCATAGAGAATGTTTTACATGTTGAAGGCCTAAAACACAATTTGCTAAGTATTAGTCAATTGTGTGATAAGGGCAATAGGGTTATTTTTGATTCTGATAGATGTATTATCGAGGGTAAAGTTGATAATCTTATTAAGCTAATTGCTCGCAGGATAAACAATGTTTATGTTATTCATTTTAACTCAATACCCTCAAATGATGCGAAATGCTTATTAAGTAAAGAGGATGAATCGTGGCTATGGCATCGTAGAATAGGTCACATCCACATGGCTCATTTAAATAAAATTTCTTCCAAAAACTTAGTAGTTGGTTTGCCAAAGAAAAATTTTTCTATTTCTGAAAAATGTGATCCTTGTTCAAAATCAAAACTCACAAGGGCATCTTTTCCTTCTAAAAATCTTGTTTCAACTCAAAAGCCCTTGGAACTTTTACATATGGATCTTTTTGGACCTTGTCAAACAAAAAGCTTTGGTGGCAACTATTATTGTCTAGTTATTGTGGATGACTATTCTAGGTATACATGGACGCTTTTTATTACTCATAAAAATGATGCATTTCATGAATTTAAAAAGCTAGCCAAGATTGTTCAAAACCAATTGCATTTGAGCATTGCATCCATTAAGACTAATCATGGTGGAGAATTTGAAGATCATATTTTTGAAAATTTTTGCAAAAAACATGAATTAAGCATTATTTTTCAACTCCAAGAACTCCGAAGCAAAACGGGGTTGTGGAGAGGGAAAATCGTTCATTAAAAGAGCTTTCAAGAACAATGCTTAATGACATGAATTTGCCTGCATATTTTTGGGCCGATGCAGTGAGTACAACTTGCTATGTTATGAACCGTGTTTTGATACGGCCTATTTTAAAGAAAACCCCCTATGAACTGTACAAGGGGAGAAAACCAAATATTTCCCATTTTCGTGTCTTTGGATGTAAATGTTTTGTGCATAATAATGGTAAAGACAATCTAGGAAGTTTTGAGGCTAGTGCTGATGAGGGCATATTCCTTGGATATTCTGTTTCGAGCAAAGCATATAGGATTTACAATAAATCTCGTAATACTATTGAAGAATCTATTCATGTATCATTTGATGAATTCGATCCCAGAAAGTTGGGAAAGGTATCTGTTAATGACATTTTAGGTATCCTTGGAGATCTATACATTGATGAGGATGAGGAGCCAAAAGCTAAAGGAAAGGAACATTCCGAATGCAATGAAAAATCAGTTGAATCAGTTGAGGAGAAAAATCAAGAAAAATCCATGGAGCTCAACGCTGATTTTCCTAAGGAATGGAGAACATCGAGGCACCATCCCATTGATCAAATCATAGGTGACATCACCAAAGGTGTAAGTACTCGCAATTCTATTAGCAATCTGTATAACTACTTCGCATTTGTTTCTCAAGTGGAGCCAAAGAATATTTTTGAGGCTATGCTTGATGAGCATTGGCTTCTGGAAATGCAAGAGGAATTAAACCAGTTCTAAAGAAATCAGGTTTGGGAACTTGTTCCTAGGCCTGAGTCTCATCCGATTAGTGGAACTAAGTGGATTTATAAAAATAAACTCGATGAGGCTGGTTTAATTGTTCGAAACAAAGCTAGGTTAGTTGCACAAGGTTACAACCAGGAAGATGGGATAGATTATGAGGAAACATTTGCCCCTGTTGCTAGGTTGGAAGCCATTAGACTGCTATTAGCGTTTGCATGCTTTTTAGATTTTAAATTATATCAGATGGACGTAAAGAGTGCCTTTCTGAATGGTTTTATAAATGAAGAAGTGTATGTGTGTCAACCTCCCGGCTTTGAAAATTATGAACACCCGAATTATGTTTATAAATTGAAAAAGGCTTTGTACGGACTCAAACAAGCTCCTAGAGCGTGGTATGACCGTCTTAGCAAATTTTTACTAGAAAATAATTTTGAAAGAGGGAAGGTTGATAACACTCTTTTTATTAAAAAGAAAGGAAAGGACATCCTTTTAGTTCAGATTTATGTAGATGATATTATTTTCGGTGCTACTAATGAAACCCTTTGCAAGGATTTTTCAAGTATGATGCAGGAAGAGTTCGAGATGTCTATGATGGGCGAGCTCAACTTTTTCCTAGGATTGCAAATAAAACAAGCAAAGGATGGGATCTTCATTAGCCAAACAAAATACTGCAAGGAACTATTGAAACGATTTGGCATGGATAAGGCCAAGGCAGTAGCAACACCAATAAGCACATCTTGCTATCTGGACAAAGATGAAGGAGGTAAATCAGTAGAAATCACTAAATATCGAGGTGTAATCGGATCCCTTCTCTATTTAACGGCAAGTAGGCCGGATATTATGTTTTGTGTGTGTTTATGTGCTCGTTTTCAAGCGAATCCAAAAGAAACGCACATGGTTGCTGCCAAACGTATAATGAAATATCTTTCTGGCACAACTGACATGGGTTTATGGTACCCCAAAGGCTCTTCGTGTAACCTTGTTGGGTATTCTGATTCTGACTTTGCTGGGTGCAAAGTAGATAGGAAAAGCACTAGCGGCACTTGTCATCTTGTTGGCAATTCTTTAGTATCATGGGCTAGCAAGAAACAGTCGAGTGTAGCCCTATCTACAGCTGAGGCTGAATATGTCGCCGCGGGTAGCTGTTGTGCTCAAATCTTATGGTTGAAACAGCAACTCCTAGACTTCGGTGTAAGTCTAGATCACATTCCGATAAAATGTGATAATACCAGTGCTATTAGTATTACCAAAAACCCTGTGCAACATTCTCGTACTAAGCATATTGAGATTCGTCACCATTTTATACGTGATCATATTCAAAAGGGTGATTGTATTATTGAGTATGTTGATACTTCGCGGCAGTTGGCTGATATCTTTACGAAACCGCTTCCAAAAGAAAATTTCTTTTTCATTCGTAGAGAAATTGGTTTAACTTCTGCCTCTCAACTATTTTGAGTATGTGATTATTTTTATATCTCTTGTTATTATTGATGCGTCTTCTCAGTGTTTCAGGGGGAGATAGCACATTCTTTTTGATGATTTCAAAAGGGGAGAGATATTCTGATATTTTTGATTGATACAGGGGGAGAGATATTCTGAAGATGCTAATTTGAATTGATATATATTGTTTATGCATCAAAACAGGGGAAGATAGTTACAAGATGCTATGAATTGTTATATCTTTTATTATTATTGTTCTAGGGAAGGTTAATCTATTATATATATATGTGTGTGTGTGTGTGCATTTTTTTGCTTGTATAACACTTGTGATGCAGAGTGTAAAGAGCATATCAGAATAGTTGTTTGTCATCATCAAAAAGGGGGAGTGTTGGAAGTCAAGCTAGTGTTGGAAGACATGCTTCAAACTCTCTTATGGATTTCAAGTATATTTCAAGATGATGTTTTGATGACAACAAACCAACTCAAGTTCAAGCTCACAAGTTTCCTTCATGATCAAGAATGAAGATTCAAGCAAAGCATAGATTAGAAGCCTTTTCCCTTAGATCATTTGTAAGGTAATGAAGTTTCTATTCTTTACGAGTTTAAAAGGTCAATAAGTTTTTCATTTAAAAGAGAGAAGAAAATGTGTTTTTCATGAAAAGTTGTTTTCAATCTTAAATCTTTGTGAAAATATTTGATGTTACAAAACTCTGTATATTTCTACTGTGCAAGAAGGAGTAATCGATTACCTGCCCAAGATAATCGATTAACTTTGTTGCATCATAGAAAAATCAGAAAAGTTGTAATCGATTAAGTGATCTTTGTTAACCCATTACTTTCTTATGGAAGTAATCGATTACCTGGCTCAAGTAATCGATTATAATTGTTGCATCATATGTTTTTCAGAGGCTTAGTAATCGATTACAGGCTGTGTAATAATCGATTACATGATGTTGCATCATATGCATAACAGAGGCTCAGTAATCGATTAATTGATTAGTGTTAATCGATTAAATAAGTTGCATCACATATTGAACATTAGTGATGTAATCATTAATCATTGTTGGTCTAATCGATTACTTGTTTTTCAAATGTATTTAAGAATTTCTATTTTTGAAGAAATAATCGATTACCTTCATAAAGTAATCGATTACTTCATGTTTTATTTAAAAACGTGTCAGAATCATTTTGATTATTTCCTAATTTGTTTTTATATATAAGATTCTGATTTATTTTATAAAATTCGAAAATGATTTTAAAATTTGAATTATTTCCTTTTTCGTTTTAAGAATCAAATCTTTATTTTATTTCGTAAATCGTTTTGATTTAGTTTTGATTTTAAAACTTATTTCAAATCTTATTTTATTCTGTTTTGATTTTGTTTTATTTATTCTAAATCTTTTTGATTCTAAAATGTTTTTCTACTTTAAAAATAAATTCACTCCAACATTCAGTTGATCATTTCATTCATATCTGACATCTTTTCTGATCACACGTTCTCTCTTTTTCTTCTCTAAACATCTGGTTTTCACATTCATATCTTTTTGAAGAACAAAAACCTTATTGGCTGATTAACTCTTAGAGAAAAAGTACTTCATTATCATAAGAGCATATTGGTGTATCTGTATTGTTGAGAACACATATTGCTATTGTAATCACTCTCATAATCATTGTATTTGAAACCTTAGTGGTTAGGGAGAGAATCCCTTAGTGGACGTGTGATACGTCGTAGGGCGAGGAACCCTGCTGTGTGATCTTGAGGCCCCTAGCGAACGAAGGTTCCTAGTAGTGTGCGGAGTGCTCTTGGGTGTAATAGGGTGCGGCTCTATTGCTGATTATAGAACTCTCAAGCGGGTCGCTTGGGGACTGGACTAGGCCTTTCGACGGAAAGGCTGAACCAATATAAAATTTCTTGGTGCAAGCTTTTCTATCCCTATCTCTTTATTTTCCGCATATTTCAATTATTTACGTTTCCGCGCTACTCAATTCATTTTTATCTATCGTTTTCGCGATCCGTCTCAAACGTCTAATCTCTCCATCTTAAATCAATTTTTTAATTTTTAAAGGATTTCACAATACATTAATAAAACTCGATTCACCCCCCCCCCCTCTCATGTGTGTGGGGCCTAAACCAACATGTAGAACCTCAATAGTTTTTCATTCATAGATTGGGGCGGTAGAAGCTTGGTCCGACTTGTTGAGTCCTAGAGTTTCAGACATAGGTGTGTAGGCATATAGATGTGCATATAATAAGCGAGTTTTAAATGTTTTCGAACAATGGAATTTTATATATGTGAATTTACGATTTCAAACTTGTTAGAACTATATGTTTAAGTCCATCTATTTTTCTGAATCCTTCACTTGTGATTTTTGGGTAGTTTCCAAATTTTAAATCCTTTCAAGTACCTTATGTACTACTTCAAATTGATTTTTAACTAAGATTATTTTCTACCTCCTATTGAAAGTAATTCCAAAGGAGTCTTATATTAATTTTTCTTAACTAAGTACCAAATCAAATTTTTCCAAGACATTTACCTGGTGTTTCTTACATGGTAATTTTTAATTCCCATTTTCCTTTTATATTTATATTTTTCAAAGTTGACTGTCTTATGTTTCTCTACATGTTAATTATGAATCCTCATTTTCTTTATTATGTCTATCTGTTTCAAGGTAACCTTTCTTTAAGGGGAAAACTTTGCAAGTGCTAAACTTGTAATTTTGATACATTTGCTTTTATTTGAACGATAACTTATTTTCTATATATATATATATATGATTGAAGTGTACATAGCTACATAATATTTTCAATCCAATTTTATCAACTTTTACTAGTGATTTCCAAAGATTAATCTTTATGTTTATCTTTCACCATAACCCTTGTGTTTTAATCCTAGTTATATTCAATGTACTTCCAAATCTTGATTAACTTTTTGAGAAAATGTTGTCATAGCATAAAATTTGATTTGTGTAATGTATCTTCTTACGATTGAGAATCCGGAATGTAGGGACATTCCAAACCTTCTTTCTTAGTCTTCAACCATATTTTATAATTATCCTACATACTAGTAAGGGATATGTACCTATCGAGGATTGTCAAGGAATTGTTTATATCCCTGATTTTAAACCTTATGTATTAAACTGGTTCTTTTCAAAACCTTGTTGCGTCCATGCACCCATCATAATTTCTTTAGATTCTAAGGGAGTCTTGCTATTATCAAATCTTTCAAATCTTTCTATTCAATGTAATGCAAAACTCCTTTTGGTGTATGTGGATTGTTTTTACTTATTTGTGTAGAGTGGATGCTCTACTCTTCTTTTAAAAAGTATACTCTTTGATAAACTTCAAATGGTGTTCCTGGTGTTTAAATTATGTTTGATCTTAAAATGAAAATTTTAACTTAGCATAATATCTTGATGCTTGTTTGTATTCTAATTTTTCTTTTGATTCTGATTGGATTTTAATTTGTTGCCTTAATTGTTCTTGAGTGCTTACATGTTGTATGTGAATATAGAAATAAGTAGGTTGTGTTGGTAGGTAATTTCCATAGACTTTAAACTTTACGTTTTGAACCTTAAGGAACTAAGTGGGACTTTTTGGTGAAAGTCTCAATAGTAATCAAGTAGATATAGTAATGGATCCCAACCGGAGTTGTATCCTAAGTGGGGGAGCAAATTCCCTAAAGTCGTGTCTACCCTTATAATAGAGCATATAGCTCTATATCCTCTCGTTTCTTCGTAGTGAGCCGAATTTCGGGGACGAAATTCATATAAGTGGGGGAGAATTGTAACATCCCCAATTTTCGATATCCGTTTAGAATAGTTATTAGATGTAAATTAGTATGTGCTTAAGTGTTTAGAATGTAGTATATAGCTAAGAGTAGGTTTATATGAGGTAGAAATAGGTTAGAATAGGTTTAGAGTGTAGAGAAAGGATTATGTTAGGCTAAACTTGTGGTTTAGAAGGGTTATTTAAGAATTAAGAGCATAGGACTTTAGGAAATTAAGAATATAAGATCGGCTTTAAACCCAAATTCCACTGTTGGATATGAATTATGACTTATTAGGAAGCTTGCTTTCAAATTTGAGCAAGATCCGACGGTTAACGAAAAAGTTATGACACTTTGAAGTTCAAAGGAATGGTGGACTAAACCAGTTAATCGATTAAGCCTTGAGTTAATCGATTAAGACCTGAGGCATGCTCATGACTTAATCGATTAAGCAAGGGATTAATCGATTAATGCTTGAAAGCTAATTTTGGCCAAAATTACACGGGTTAATCGATTAACCACCCAGTTAATCGATTAACCACTGCTGAATCAGCCTAATAAACTCGTTTTTGAGACATTTTTCACAAAGTTTCCTCTCTCTTCCACACGAACTCTCTCTTCTCTTCTCACCTAGGGTTTTTGATTTCTCAAAGTCACCACCAAGAATCAACAAATGGATACCCCAAATCATCTCCCTATCACTCCCTAAGCATTTCCCCTCTCTCAAATCTCAATTTCCTCTCTTTCTCTCAAAACCCCCAAATCAAACCCCAAACCCTAACTTTTCCAATCCATCATATTGAGCCTCCCAATCATTCAAGGGGTCTTGGAATGTGCTTGAGGACAAGGAATAGGAGTCTTGGAGCTTGGATTGGAGCTTGGTGTGGGAGCTCTATCAAAACCCCAATCTCCCTCTCCTCAAGGTAAGGGGTTTACTTTGTTCTAGCATTAGGGAAAGAGTTTAATTATAGTAATAGAGTTATAATTGGGTGTATTAATTGATTGGTTAGGTTGATGGTTAGGAGGGTAGAGTTTAGCTAGAAACCCTAAGTTTTATTGACATGTTATTTATATATGTTTATATTGATGATCTGGAAATTGATATTGTTCTATGACTGTTATTGTTAAAAGTGTAAAGTGTATGTTTATAAAGCATAAAGTGACATCCATGTAGTTATGCATCAAATAGGGCCAAGTCTTTCTCAATTGAGTTTAAACCAATTTAATGACATTTTCTAAAGAACAAAGAGGGTTTTAAATTCAATTGAGAAACACTTGAAACATTGTATCATGCATGGTGTAAAGGTGGACGTTAGGAGTAAGGGAAAAATACATGTCGCATTGCAATTGATGAGGGCAAAAGTAAATTACTGGAATTATTGTGGAGAACTTTGATCCTGCAAAGGACATGGGTTTGATCCCCGTGTTGGGGATTGGTTCTACGCAAAACATAGTAATTCTATTACTTTGGCTCGTTTTGTCCAGTCGAGGGTGATTTCTGCTAAAGCCAATTTGGGGGAATCAATCCAAATTGTATGACGAACCCTATAGGGGTGAAGTACTGTGCAAGCTAGCATGACGAACCCTATAGGGGTGAAGTGCGGTACGACGAACCCTAAAGGGGTGAAGTACTTAGGTAGAGAAATGCTTACTCCTGGTCGGTTTTTCCCCAGAGTGGAGGGTGTATGTGAGGATGTATATTGTTATTGGAAGAGGGAAAAGTTAAAAAGGTACATTGTGTGAAGAACCCTCCTTCGGGGAGAATGTGAAGCACAATGTACCCAATTGTTAAAGTGTTAAATTGTTCATTGTTATTGTTAAAGTGTGAAAATGAAAGGGAAAGTGTGAATGCATTGTATAGTTGCTTTAATTCATTGAATCCGATCAAAGTGTTAAAGTAATAAAATGAAATGAAGTGTTCAATATCGGATTCGAGAATTAAACCATCTAAGTGCGACGTGGCATAGCATAATCATGTGATTGCGCATTGAAGCATTATATTAACATGTTATACTTTATATTCGTATAGTTACTAAATTGAACAATGTTAGGATGCCTTACTTGTTAATTGAACTGTGAAATGCATAATTGTTATTGTTGTGTATGAATATGCCTCTTTATGATTTATTACTGTTTTTAAACGTTTTCTTTAATCTAGATTCAAATTTCTCACCCTTACAGTGGACATATTATGTACACCAAGGAGACAGGCACACAAAATGTCAAGGCCGAGAAAGGTATACTCATAGTAGAGAGTATATTGGTATAAGCGACCTAATGGTCACTATGTGCGAGCAACCATTCTTAGAATCTTTAATGTATAGAATCCATTTCAGAAAGAGTTGTAATTGTAAAAATTGATTTTATTTTGTTTAAACATATTTGTAAAATTGAAGAACTGTTTTTGTGACACCCTCAAAATTACCCAAGTAATTAATACAGAATGAATACTATTACTTGAGAATATATGGACTTGTAAAATGTTAGAAAATACTGGATTCAAAATTTTCTTTTATATTTTCCAAATAGTCGGGTGCACAAACCAAAACATAGGATGTTTGGAGAATAGTTTACGTATTACTTTTAAAATCGAATTCGGCATTTACTTTGCTCAAAAGATAATTTCGCAAATCTTGGATAGCATTCTCTTTGAGGATAAATGTACTCTATTTCATATAAAGGAACTCAAGTATTGCCATCCAGTTTTCGTCTAGCCAAGTGATACCATTTCCAAAATGTCATAGCCGAATTCTTTCAAATCAATATCAGAGTAAGCGGAAATATCAGGACTATGTAATAGACTTTAATATAAGCATGGATTTTATTTATATCAAAAGGTACGTAATACATAGTCCGGCGGTAAGGATCTCCAAAATCCCAGAACAAGTCCATAAGGCTATGTACTTATATGTACATCAAAATAGACCATGGCTCCAGAGTTTTCAAAAGAAATTCCCACAATATATAAAACTCCCCAAAGCTGGTCTCATAGCACTGGTCGCGGCAGTAGTAGTAGAAGTCTCCAAGAAGTAGCAGCAACCATCATCATACATCAGCATCAGCAGCTAATCTTCTCCACAGCATCCATCACACCGGATCCTTGATCCTCATCATTTACCTTATGCACATACCTAGGGATCATCGCCTCTCCATTGACTCCCGATAGATTAAACGACAAGCTCGTTTCCGCTCTCGTATTCGACAGGATCCTCCTTGATCTTATTTGAAGGAGTAATTACCCTACCACTGGGTACGAGGTCTGATAAAAACGTGACCTTAATAGGACTCCTTGAAATAGACGGGGAAGTCTCCTTTCGAATAACACTAAGAGAAAAAGGGTATGAGCGGGTAGGTTCAAATTGAAAACTGTTAGACAAGCGAGCTGGTCGAGTGGGAGATGATCCATGGTAAATATAAAAAGTAGATACATGCATAGCGTATATGATGGGAATCCTAAACCTTCGAGGATGTGACCGAACCAGTGGATTAGGGTGATCGAAGGTAACCACTATCTCACCCTTATACACTACTCGGCAATCCTCGCAGATCCATATGCCACTAAGAAGTGGGCGGACCTCGATGCAAGCGATGTAACGCGACATCACCTACAAGGGCATAGGGGTAAGCAAATCTATACACATAACCAATAGAGCTTAAATATTGAAGTAACATGATTATGCATAGATAACCCCAAAACAGTTAACAGCCACAGTTAACACTTAGAAAACACTTAATGCAAATAAGATGTTCATACTCATTCTTAATATCCAGCCTTAACTAAATTAAGGTAAATGGCATGATGCCTGACATTCTTCTTTTTCTGAGATTCTCCATCTAATGTCCTCACAGACGTTGATCCAATACACAATGCATTCCCAGATCACGAATACGTTACCAAAACGTATGGCATACTAGCTCGGGAGTGATAAAAACGTCACACCAACTGGTGAACGTCACGTCGCCCAAGGACGCAAACCTATCACTTCTCAACATACAACGGGTGTGATAAAAAACGTCACCACCTCTGATGAACGTCACGTCGCCTACGGACGTAAACCTTATCACTTGTGATACACAACAGAGGTGATAAACAACGTCACCATGTCTGATGAACGTCACGTCGCCTACGGACGTAAACCTTACCACTTGTGTGCAACACACCGTTGAAACATCCAATCAACAGTATACCACATACTGCCCACATTATACACCTTAATGTGTCTTCGAGCTAGTAGCAATTTTTAGCAATTTCATAGGTCCTACTCATGTCATCCGAACATGAGTAAACAATCCAGCACTCAAGCTCTTAAGGAATTTGATTGGTCTTCCTCAATTGATAATACGTAACGTGCCACCCGAGCAACGTTATGACGTGCCACTCGAGCCACGTCCCATCATCCAAACTCCAGTATGAATGCATTAACTTTACTTAAAAGGAATTTGATTGATGTTTTTTCCTTTTATTAATACATTACGTGCCTCCCGAGTAACGTATCATTATTCAAATGAAAACATCATAACGTCAATCAATTTCCTTTAAGTCCAGGATCACTTGGTTGATTATCCTTTAAGAGTTACAAAATGTCTTAGAATTAAAAATGGTATTTTTAAGTATCTGACTAAAAATACTCGAGTGTTTTCCAAAATACTCGAGTAGTTTATCATTTTCCAGATTCTACTCGAGTTGTTCATAATTATACTCGAGTCGTTCATGTCTTTTCAGAGATTTAGGTTTTCAGATCTTCATAAATATACTCGAGTAATTCATGAGATACTCGAGTATTCCATTACCCAGAATACTCGAGTAGTTCATATATTACTTGAGTGTCCAATCTGATTCCCAAATTCGTGCGCCAATTTTCACTCTGGTGCACCACGAAATACTCGAGTGTTAAGCCAAATACTCGAGTATTTGCAGACAGAACAAAGTGAAACTTGGTTTTTACATACCATTTCAATTTCTAAACACTTTTAACCCAAACCAGTGATCACAATAGTTCATATACCATATATTGAACATGTTACCATACTCATTTCATATCAAATAATCAATTTGACAGAGGATCAATCATTTATGCATGAAATATACAATTTAGCACTTCAACACTTCAAATTGCAAAATAAACACAATATTCATGAAATGATGTTCATTTAAGCTTTCATGCATGATTTAAAACTTGCTCATCACAGTTATAGAGCATGAATTGGTCTCCAAACCAAAGATCCTATTCAATCTAAGCCCTTAGAGCCTCTTGGTGGCTCTCTAACACGATTAATGAAATTTAAACTCTATCTAGTGTAAGAATTACTTCCCCTTACCTCTCAGACGTGAATCAAACAAGAAATCTCCAAAGAAAAGCTCCACAACTCTCAGACCAACTTCAAGCACCATATGCAGAGCATTTTGAGTGCATCACCAAATTGGAATTGGTTTACACATGAAACAGAGAATAGAATTAGGGAAATTAGATTTTCTAGACTCTATGCAACATCTTCTAACTAAAGAAACTGAATTTGAGACTCGTGGATTCGTGAGCTTACCAGAAATCAAACCCAAAGTAAGCTCCAGAAACAGAACTTGACAGAAACAGCTTCACTTCCAAGCTCCAATTCTCCCAACACACTCACTCAATCCTCACGATTTTTATGTCTATACAAAGCTCGTGATGTGAGCTTTGTATTCGTGTTTAGTTTACGACTTGAATCGAAATAGGGAAAGAGAATCGATTACTTGAATCCAGGAACCCTAACTTGAGTAGAAAACTCGAATTTGACCAAAATCCTCAACAAATCGGTGTTGATAGGCTTTTATAGACGTGGGAGAGACTCATGCATCACGACACGACATCCATGGCGTTGGCATGGTGGTGATTTCGTGTCAACGAAGGGGGAATCGGTGGGGGTGACTCATCAAACGCACTAACTCGTGCAACTCTGTCCAGAATACTCGAGTATTTTTCCCAATTTTTGAAAAATAATTATTTTATTTATTTTCCCTCCAAAATCTTTCCTATAATTACCTCTAGGTCCCAACCCAGGGACTAATATGCAAAAATATTTATTTATACACAAATATAGTTACCAAAATAAATTCTAACAATATAAACAAAGTTCTTAGTTAAAGATTCAAAATAGAAATAATGATTATAATAAACTTTATAATTAATATTCTATTAATCCAAGATTAAAATTTTTGGGGTGTTACAGTTTTTATATCCTTTATTTTGATAAGTTTTAAAGTATTTCATAGTATTGTATATTTTGAACTGAAAGTTATATTTTTACTTGATTGAAAACTGTTCTGGACTGACAGGTTTATTTTTATTTGGGGAAAAGTCCGATTTTTAGAGGAAACTCTGCCAAAATTTTTATAAACCCCGAACCTTTTCATAAGTAAATGTTATTTAAAAGCATTTTATTTAAAGCTTAAAAAGTAGGATGTTACACATGCTACCTTGCTTGAGTTGTAAAAACTCAACTTCCTTCTTTCTCCTTATATCTTCCGGAAAGTACTTGTTCAAAAACGTTTCCATAAATACTGCCCAAGTTATCTCTCTCCCTTCATGAGCCAATAACTGGGTAGTATGATTCCACCAGTGTTCTGCCTCTCCTTCCATCATGAACACAACATATGCTATCTTCTGAGCATCAGAACATTCCAAGGTTCTAAAGACCAGGTTCCATTTTGCAGTAAGGCATCAAATTCAGCAAAAAGAGCAGTACGCCAATGAGAATGTTTCATGGCTCCAGTGATACCTGAAAGCTCAAGATTTTCTATCAATGGATGCTTAGAGGCAGCATATAATTTTTTAGGTTTGAAAATGTGATTTTGTGATCTAGTGGTCATAAGGTGCCTTCGAGGGAGAGGGGGTGGTGATAGAGAAGAACTACTAGTACCTTGTGAGTGATCTGACCATGGTGATTTTGCTGGAGGTGGTTGAGGCGGTGAAGGTTTGGTTGAAGGTGGCTGAGGCAGTGAAGGTTCGAGTAAGGGAGCGGTTGGTACAGAGACAGGATGAAGAGGTAGTGATGTATGTTGTTTCGGGGAAGGATAAATTGGAATAATATGATGTGGCGGGGACAATGGGTAGGAGGGAGACTAGGAAGGTGTTACAGGTGTGGAGGTGTTCGTTAAGTATGGAAAGGGGAATTCATGGTCTTGGAAAGTAACATGACGTGAAGTGAGGGGATCGAGGCAGAGGTAGGCATATTGGGACTGTGAGTAACCTGAGGAAGATGCGTGGAGTAGACCTGGTCTGGAGTTTGTGTTTCGGGTAGGGTTTGATCCATGGAAAAACAAACAATCAAAGGAGTGAAGGTGTTTGTAGTTAGGTGTCTTGTGAAAAAGGATTTCAAATGGAGAGTGCATGTTATGGACTGGGGTAGGCATGCGATTGATGAGATAGACTGTCATTTTGAATGCAAAGGACCAAAAGGAAGGGGGAAGGTGTGCATAATGGAGAAGGCTTCTACCTGTTTCAACTATGTGACTGTGTCTGCGTTCAGCGGAACCATTCAACTTTGGTGTGAGGTGTGGTAGTAAAGTGAGATATGCCTTGTGATGTAAGATAAGATTTTAATTTGATAAATTCTCCACCATTATCAGAGTAAAGGGAAAATATGGGATAACCAAAGTATTTTTTAGCAACAGTTTTGAACTGAGGAAAAAACAAGTGCAACATCTGATTTATTTTTAATAGTATACAACCAAATATACATGGAATAATGATATACAAAGATAACATAATAAGGGAAATTGTCTAAAGACCTAAGAGGGGCTGGTCCCCGAACATCAGTGTAAACTAGTTCTAGAGGTTTGGAGCTTGTCAAGCTGGAGGATGTAAAGGGAAGTTTGTGACTCTTTGCACACTGACAAGAGGTGCAATTTATTGACTTATGTGGTGAAGTGTAGAGGTGGTGGTGATTGTTCAGATGTTGCATGACTCTGGTGGAGGGATGGCCAAGTATGTGGTGCCAGGTAGTAGTAGGGGAGGTGTCGGTGACCAAGGCACGTGGGGAAGGTGAGGTTGGAAGATGATAGAGGCCTCCATTATGCTGTTCTCGTAGAAGAATGACCCCTGTCTTCAAATCCTTCACAAGAAAATAAGTAGCATGAAATTCAACAGAAACATAGTTAATTTAGCATAATTGAGAAACAGAAATGAGTTTCTGATGAATATTTGGCACATAAAGAAGATGAGGTAAGTTAAAAGTGCGTTGAGGAATAGAAATGAAGAGGTACCGGTATGTGTGATTGGCAAACCTGAACCATTACCAACGGTGAGATGATCATTGCCCTGATAAGGAGAGGCAAGATAGAGACTCTGGAGATCGTTGGTGACATGATGTGATGCTTCGGAGTCCATGATCCAATATGGATTTATTTAATTGGCAATGGAAGTGACATGGTGTGCAGCAGGTGCCATAGTGGACTTAGCATAGTCTCTCTTGAGCTTGTAGCATACTAGAGCAGTGTTGCCAGGTTTTTCCCAATACGGACATATGATTGCCTTAGCGTGATGTGTAGGAGAAGGATTCTAAGCGTGGTAGTGATGACTGGGACTTTTGTGTCGTCTAGGAGGAAAAGCACCCCGTTTGCGATTGTTATTGCGGCGTTTGTAACGCTGGGCAGCATGAGCAGTGGGCACAACATCCTAGTTAGTGACATGGTCATCTCTATGCAGGAACGATTCATAATCCATAAGTTTTTTATAGAGTTCATCAAAGCTAATAGGGGTGTCCCTAGCACGCATGGAAGTAGCTATTTCACGATATTCTTGACCTGATCCATTTATGGAGTGAATCACTAAGTCATGATCATCAACAAGACTGTTGATGATGGACAGTTCAGCAGAGAGAGATTTGATGCCCTGCAAGTATTCAGAAATGTTGTCATTCCCTTTTATTGACGAGGCTAGGCGCTCTCTTAGTGCCATGATTCTGGAGCGCGAGTGGTTGGCGAACGTGGTGGTCAAAATGTCCCATGCTTGCTTAGAGGTAGTGACATTGCCATGTAAGTAGTTGACCACGGTGGCTGAGACGGATGAGACAATGGCATGAATGATAAGTTGGTCTTGTATGATCCAGGTATCATAGTCACCATCACTAGGTGATGGAAAAGCATATGTGTCATCCACAAAACCTTGGTTGTAGCCAATTAATAGTGCATTGAACTCCAGTTTCAAGGGGGGGGGGTAGTTATTGCCAGTGAGCTTAATGGGAATCTAACTACTAGCATTGAGGTTAATGAGAGAGTCTTGTGTTGGGTTTTTTGTGGGAGTGAGGGCAGTGGTTGTGGGGGTGGATTGTTTGGAAGCCATGGCATTAATGGAACGAGCAGTTAAGCGAGAGCTTTTGATACCATATAAATGCAAAAATATTATAGCTTTTCATACATTTACAATATGATCAATACAGTGTATATATAGACAAGCACTAGGTCTAGGTTGTTGGTACAAGATAAGATCAAATCACAATAACAGAAGAGTATCAACATATTCTATCACGACCCAGTAATATAAATGAGAATGAGTGTTATTATCTTTGTTTTTTGGTCTGCGTGGGCTTAGCTCTATACGCCCTCGCAATAGGAGAGTCCCATCGAGGACACTCATCTTGGACCGAAGATAGTTGAACTTGGATGATGCCAATGGTTTGGTGAGGAGGTCAGCAACTTGATCCTTGGTGGAGATATGATGAACAGTGAGATTGCCTTGCTGCACACATTCACGGACTAAGTGATAATCCAGTGATATATGTTTCATTCGAGAATGATACACGGGATTTTCACACAAGTAAGTAGCACCAATGTTGTCACATAAGATTTTGGGGGAAGTTGTTTGAGAAATATGTAGCTCCTGCAGGAGGTTATTGAGCCACATTATGTCTGCATTGGCTATTGCAATAGCACGATACTCAGCCTCAGTTGATGAACGAACAACTGTGCGTTGTTTCTTGGACAACCATGAGACTGGGTTGCGACCAAGGAAGATGACATTGGCAGAAGTGGAGGTGAAACCATCAATGTTGCCAGCCCAGTCAGAATCACTATATGTTGTTAAATCCATGGAGCTGAACTTCTTGATGACCAGACAATAGGAGTGTAAGCGATCCGGTCCGAGACCGCGAGACCGGTTGGATCGAACTAGACCGAATCGAAAAATATAGTTCGGTCTGATCTCATGGTCCGATCTGGTCTTAAAATTTTTGGACCGTTATTACATGGTCCAGTACACGGTGTCAATATTTTTGAGACCGTTCAGTACACCTTTATTTTAATTTTTCTTCATTGGAATTAGGTGCAAAATTTTTTTTATTAGTGTCAAGTAATTATTGTCTAAAAAGATAGGACCGGACCGGACCGGATCAGACCATTCATGAATGGTCCGGTCTGATCCGGTCTTTTTACATAAAAAATGTCTGGACCGAACTAGACCGAACAATGTAAATTTAATTGGTTTGGTCCCTAATGTCCATCAAAGACCAGACCGGACCGTTACACCCCTACGAGACCATGATTCATGGTATATTTCAGATATCTCATGAGGCGTTTAAGATGTTGAAGGTGAAGTGAGGTTGGCTTGTGCATGTATTGAGACAATTTGTTGATGGCAAAAGACAAGTCTGGTCTAGTGAGATTAAGGTACTGATAAGCACCAATGATACTCCTGTATTGAGTGGCGTCAGTGGAAGGAGTGCCATCATAGAGTTGGAGTTTGTTAGTGGAGGATAAAGGTGTTGAGATGGGCTTTGTTCCTGCCATATTGAAATGGTCAAGTAGATCATGAGCATATTTGTGTTGAGATAGAAACAAGCCTCTTTCGTTGGTATGATTTCAATGCCGAGAAAATAATGTGGTTGGCCAAGGTTTTTGAGAGAGAAGCGCTAAGATAGCAATTGAATGAATGAGTTGAGGAAGGTAGAATCGTTACCCGTGAGGAGTAGGTCATAGACATACACAAGGAAGTAAGCAAGAATTGGATCGTGTTTATAAATGAAGAGGGAAGGGTCACTTTTGCTGGTTAAAAAACCTTGTTGTCGAACAAACTGTTTTAATGCTTCATGACATGCGCGGGGTGCCTGTCTTAAGCCATAGATAGCTTTGTGGAGTTTACAAACATAGTTGGCATGCTGCTTGGCAATGAATCCAGGTAGCTAGGACATGTAAACATAATTCGAGAGTGTGCCCTGGAGAAAGGCATTATTAACATCCAATTGATGCATTGGCAGGAGTTAAAGACAACAATGCTCAAAATGATTTTAATTGTTTGTGTCTTGACAACTGGAACAAATGTTTGTTTGAAATCTATGCAGACGCTGACTAAACCCCTTGGCAACCAACCTTGCTTTGTACCTGGAGATGGAACCATCAGGATTCTGTTTGATTTGGAAAAGCCATTTGCAACCAACAATGTGGTGATCTTTTGGTGGTGGTATGAGAGACCTGGTTCCATTTTGCAGTAAGGCATCAAATTCAGCAGAAAGAGCAGTACGCCAATGAGAATGTTGCATGGCTCCAGTGATACCTGAAGGCTCAAGATTTTCTAGAAATGGATGCTTAGATGCAGTATATATTTTTTTTAGGTTTAAAAATGTGATTTTGTGATCTAGTGGTCATAAGGTGCCTTCGAGGGAGATGGGGTGGTGATAGAGAAGAGCTACTAGTACCTTGTGAGTGATCTGATAGCGGTGATTCTGCTGGAGGTGGCTGAGGCAGTGAAGGTTTGGTTGAAGGTGGCTGAGGCAGTGATGGTTTGGTTAAGGGAGGGGTTGGTACTGAGATAGGTTAAAGAGGTAGCGATGTATGTTGTTTCGAGGAGGGATGAATTAGAGTAATATGATGTGGCGGGGCCAATGGGTAGGAGGGAGAGTGACGAGGTGTTACAGGTGTGGAGGTATTCGTTAAGTATGGAAAGGGGAATTCATGGTCTTGGAAAGTAACATGACGTGAAGTGTATATCTTATTGGTGAGGGGATCGAGGCAGAGGTAGGCATATTGGGACGGTGAGTAACCGAGGAAGATGCATAGAGTAGACCTGGTCTGGAGTTTGTGTTTCACGTAGGGTTTGAGCCATGGAAAACACAGACAGCCGAAGGAGTGAAGGTGTTTGTAGTTAGGTGTCTTGTGAAAAAGGATTTCAAATGGAGAATGCATGTTATGTACTGGGGTAGGCATTCGATTGATGAGATAGACTGTCATTTTGAATGCAAAGGACCAAAAGGAAGGGGGAAGGTATGCATAATGGAGAAGGCTTCTACCTGTTTCAACTATGTGACTGTGTCTGCGTTCAGCGGAATCATTCAACTTTGGTGTGAGGTGGGGTAGTAAAGTGAGATATGCCTTGTGATGAAAAATAAGATTTTAATTTGATAAGTTCTCCACCATTATCAGAGTAAAGGGAAACTATGGGATAACCAAAGTATTTTTTAGCAACAGTTTTGAACTGAGGAAAAACAAGTGCAACATCTAATTTATTTTTAATAGTATACAACCAAATATACATGGAATAGTGATCTACAAAGATAACATAATGAGGGAAATTGTCTAAAGACCTCAGAGGGGCTGGTCCCCGAACATCAGTGTAAACTAGTTCTAGAGGTTTGGAGCTTGTCAAGCTGGAGGATGTAAAGGGAAGTTTGTGACTCTTTGCACACTGACAAGAGGTGCAATTTATTGACTTATGTGGTGAAGTGTAGAGGTGGTGGTGATTGTTCAGATGTTGCATGACTCTGGTGGAGGGATGGCCAAGTATGTGGTGCCAAGTAGTAGTAGGGGAGGTGTCGCTGACCAAGGCACGTGGGGAAGGTGAGGTTGGAAGATGGTAGAGGCCTCATTTATGCCGTCCTCGTAGAAGAATCACCCCCGTCTTCAAATCCTTCACAAGAAAATAAGTAGCATGAAATTCAACAGAAACATAGTTAATTTTGCATAATTAAGAAATAGAAATGAGTTTCTGATGAATATTTGGCACATAAAGAAGATGAGGTAAGTTAAAAGTGCGTTGAGGAATAGAAATGAAGAGGTACCGGTATGTGTGATTGGCAAACCTGAACCATTACCAACAGTGAGATGATCATTGCCCTGATAAGGAAAGGCAAGATAGACACTCTGGAGATTGTTGGTGACATGATGTGATGCTTCGGAGTCCATGATCCAATATGGATTTATTGAAGTGGCATTGGAAGTGACATGGTGTGCAGCAGGTGCCTTAGTGGATTTAGCATAGTCTCTCTTGATCTTGTAGCATACTAGAGCAGTGTGGCCAGGTTTTTCCCAATATGGACATATGACTGCCTTAGCATGATGTGTAGGTGAAGGATTCAAAGCGTGGTAGTGATGACTGGGACTTGTGTGTCGTCTAGGAGGAAAAGCACCCCGTTTGCAATTGTTATTGTTGCGTTTGTAACGCTGGCCAGCATGAGCAGTGGGCACAACATCCTAGTTAGTGACACGGTCATCTCTATGCAGGAACGATTCATAATCCATAAGTTTTTCATAGAGTTCATCAAAGCTAATAGGGGTGTCCCTAGCATGCATGGCAGTAGCTATTTCACGATATTCTTGACCTGATCCATTTATGGTGTGAATCACTAAGTCATGATCATCAACAAGACTGTTGATGACGGGCAGTTCAGAAGAAAGAGATTTGATGCCCTACAAGTATTCAGAAATGTTGTCATTCCCTTTTACTGGCGTGGCTAGCCGCTCTCTTAGTGCCATGATTCTGGAGCGCGAGCGGTTGGTGAACGTGGTGGTCAAAATGTCCCACGCTTGCTTAGAGGTAGTGACATTGCCAAGTAAGTTGACCACGGTGGCTGAGACGGATGAGACAATGGCATGAATGATAAGTTGGTCTTGTCTGATCCAGGTATCATAGTCACCATCTCTCATTGATGGACAAGCATATGTGTCATCCACAAAACCTTTGAGGTTGTAGCCAATTAATAGTGCATTGAACTGCACTTTCCGGGGGGGTAGTTATTGCCAGTGAACTTAATGGGAATCTGACTACTAGCATTGAGGGTAATGAGAGAGTCTTGTGTTAGGTTATTTGTGGGAGTAAGGACAGTGGTGGTGGGGGTGGATTGTTTGGAAGCCACGACGTTAACGGATCGAGCTATTAAGCTAGATCTTCTGATACCATATAAATGCAGAAATGTTATTGCTTTTCATACATTTACAATATGATCAGTACAATGTATATATAGACAAGCACTAGGTCTAGGTTGTTTGTACAAGATAAGATCAAATCACAATAACAGAAGAGTATCAGCATATTCTATCACAACAGTAATATAGATGAGAATGAGTGTTGTTATCTTTGTTGTTTGGGCTGGGTGGGCTTAGGTTCTATAGAGCCCCCTTAGTAGCGCGGCTTAGAATGGGTTGACCAAACTTTTAAGATAATTTAAAAGACTTTCCATAACCCTACGACGAGTGTGGAGTAGTGGAGAGGAAAGATACATTGGGTACTTGCGGGTGCTCATGTGTGGATTGTGATAGGGGAGGGAAAAGATAGTGAACGTCAAGAAGCCTTGAGTGCTTCTCTAAGCGGGACGAGACTATAATGACCGGCTCTTTATGGCTAAGCGTGGTTGTAGCGTGGATTGCATCGCGAACTAGAGAAGTATTATCGCCCCGTTGAGCAACTTTTGAATGGTGAGAGGGAACCTGAACGAGGCTAAATGTCCATCATGCTTGGTCACTTGTGGAATTTTGGAATCACATGATGTTATTTTTGGCTGGCCAAGTGTGGTGGTTTCACCATTATTGTTTATGGCTTCGAGGCCTGCGTGGTTAAGGTTCATGTACGTCCCATTTGCTTTCTGAACTAGGCTTGGTTGGACTATGAAGGAGATGTAGTTGTATGTGCTAACTGAATTATGTACCTCGATGATATTCCTCCCTACATCATCGACGGATGCGATAACATAAGATTGGAATGTATATGACTATTAATAAGGACTTTAATTCTATCACTGCTTTGCTTTTGAGATGATGTGTGCGTGTGTGTATATATATATATGAGTTATGCATGTTGTTTGTTTGTTGTCTTAATATATTATCTATTGTAAGATACATCATCGTTGTTAATCCCGTCCGGATCGCTTACTCTCTCGTTGTTTCCTATCTTGTCGATTGTTCATGGTTCCAATTCTAGATGGCAGGCAAAGGAGGATCATTATGTCACCCCTGGTGGGGGGGAGAGTGGGAGGGAACGCATAATGGGTGGATTTGGAGGGGCAACACACGACTCGAGATCACGAACCCTGGTTACATACTTAGAGGATCGGCATTGGACTCCTTGATGGGAAGAATTACTTTGAGAGACTATATGCGTGATGGACCGATGGACCACCATGCCAATCAACCTGTACCGATTCAACCTGATGCAGAGGACGAGGGAGAGAATGTTGGAGAAGGCGAAGCTGTGGTGAAACCTGAGGATGATCCTGAGGAGAATTCGAAGGAGGGCCCAAAGGAAGGTTCGAACCCTGCAGATGATTATGATGAGGATGGACTCTAGCTGCCCAGTGTGTTGATTGTCATGATATAGATGTAGTGCTTAGTGTTTGTTATTTCTCTTAAGTGTGTGGACAATGTTTTGCCTCTAATCCACTTTGTACCCCCCTTTACTTTATGATCAGTTTTTAAGTTTCAAACAATGCTTATGTTATTACTTTGGAAGATTTGGACCAATTAAATATGAAATATTTCTTGTACGTAAATTCAACCATAAAATAAATTTGTGAAAGGTTTTTTGAGAAATTTTGTTAGTAACAGCTTGATAGATTGTGAATGACAAGAGGAAATGTTCTATGATAATTTGCATCAAAGAAAATGTTTTGGAAAATGTTACTCTTGTGCCAACGAGTTTTGGAACCATTGTAATTAATCTGTTAAAAAAAATTTACTCTCATTTTTACGAAATATTATAGACATTAAATATTTTTTTCAAGTTACCAAATCGGGGTGTTACATAGATTGTCATCTTGGAAAGTTAAGCATCTTTCTCTTGGTTGTAGGATAACTCTGCTCAATTATGTGTTAAATAATATCACCATTTATTTTCTTTTGTATGCATAAGAAAGTTTGGAAATCATTTGTGAGTACTCACAAAAATTTTCTTTGGGGAGGTGACAAGAACAAGAGGAAAATTGCTTGGTTTAATTGGGACTTGGTTTCTAGATCAAAAAAGGAAGGTGAATTGGGGTTAAGAATGTCAATCTCTTTAACCTCTCTCTTGACTAAATGGAGATGGCGTCTTTTAAATTGGGATAACTCCCATTGGGCACACGTTTTGCGAGCAAGGTATGGTTCTTTTGATGTGAGTTGCTTGTCTTATAGCAGGGGGGAAAACTTTGTTAAAAGTTCAATCTGGTGGAAAAAATCTCTGTTACGGTGATAAATTGAAGGTACCGGTGATTGGTTTTCCTTATGTGTTACTGAGAAATTTGGTTGTGGTGATAAATCTCTTTTTTGGAGGATTAATGGCTAGGTGTTGAGAGTCTCGAATCCCCATTTCCTTATTTTTATGTTGTTGCATTGGACAAAAAAGCCTTTGTCTATCAGGTGCTTGGAAGGGTAATGTGTGTGCCACTAGAATGTTTGTTGGAGTTGTGCTTTCTATTCTTGGGAGATCATTGATTTTCCTTACCTTGATATGCTTCTTGCATATGTGTTTTTGGACAAGAACAAAGTGGATTATTGGATCCGGAATGGTGGAGGACATGACTTTTCAATTAAGTCGATGTATTCTTGGTTATCTCATCTTGTGATGCATGAGTTGGTCTTGCTAGAACTCGAAAGCTAAAGTGCCTATAAAAGTACAATCTTTTGTTTGGCAAATGATATTAAACAGGCTCTCTATGAAGGACAATTTAGAGGGATGCAAATTCCTAATCTTTATGCTCTTTGTGATTTTCTTCATGAATATGTTACACATCTGTTCCTATCTTGCGGATTTGCTCATGCAGTTTGGGTGTCTTGTCTATCTTGGCTTGAGTCGCAGCACTATTCTATGGATTCTCTGCAAGGTTCATGTTTCATGTGAATTCCCTCTTTGATAACTCAATGTTTAAGGATGTAGGGTTGATGTTTTGGTTGGTGATTTGTTGGTCCATCTGACTTTATTGGAATAACATTATCTTTATTGATGCCCTTGTGATTTTCCTACTATCCTTGACTTAATTAAGTTTCTTTCGTGGGATTGGTTTTGTAATCTTCTGGGGAGGAAATTCTCTTATATGGATTGGTGCATGAGTCCTAAGTCCAATATTAATTCATCTTCCTCCCCCTGTGTTTTTTCCTATCAAGGTATTTAAGGAGGTAGAGGTAGAGATCTTAATAATGCTTTGGCTAGCCTTTTAGGTGTCATGGGTAATTGTTGTTTTGGAGCCGTATCTATCTGTTGCTTTACATATTCAAGAAGTAGACTTTTTTGTATTGTTTTTTGTTGTTGGTTTTGATCTACATTGAGCACATGATTATATACACTTGTTCAAACCCTTCATAGAATGTAGGGTTTATATGTACAATAATACTTATGTAGATCTCCGTTTCGAAATAATATTTTTTTCTTGTAAAAAACAAAAAACAAAAGGGTATGAAGGAGAAGGGAACGCTAGCAAGAGGCTTAATGTTGCAGAAGAATAAAAAAATTAGATTGTACTAGTACCTATGCATGTGCGATGCACAGGTCGTTAATGTTGGTTTTTGTTGATTGAAGGGTGAGATAAATTTTGGTGTCGAATGACATGCTGAAACCGATTTTGGAAACTTATAAATATATAATATAGTAAATTGAATTTGTAAATTGAATTGGTAAATAAATAAATAAAAGTTTATAATGTAGTGAAATGTATTTTATTTTGTTATTGTTATGAATTAATGAAAATAAGAAGACATAAGAGATTGAGGGAGAATAGAGAAGTAGGGAGAAATTGTATTTCACTTCTTAGGGTCAAAGTTTACAATACATATGAGTCCTATTTTATAGGAAAAGATGAAACCCTATCATGATTTTGTTTCAACTAAATATAAACATAAAGTAGAGATAGACTCAAACTATGATAGAGTCATCCACTAATTAGATAAATACAAATAGTTCACAACAGTTATGGAATTATCGTGAAATTTAAATAATTCAAAACTAAAAATAAATATCATGTTTTTATTTTTGAGATTTCTTTTTTATTCTGCTGGGTTCGTGACATATTTAAAAGTGTACCCAGTATAAGCTCCGAGTATTATTAAATATATACTATTAAGATTAGATGCAAAATATTTTTGGAAATTATAGTACTCTATAAAATTAGTTACATTAGGGTATGTGTAGAACAAAATTATGTTTGTCGAACTAAATAAAATAATTTTTACTAAATTGAATATTAGATATTAGTTAGTTAATTGAATTGTCCAAGTTTTATTTGTCGTTGTCTCTGTTCGCTTTCGTCATTGCCTCACAGTCATGCTTGTTTTTGAAATAAAATAAAAATGGAAAAAAAAACAATCACTTTTTTGTGTTACATATTTAAGAAATTTGGTTTCACTTGTGCTTATGTTTTTAATTACTGTGATTCCTTCACCCTGGTCTGAAGAAGCAGAGTATCAATTTTCATTTAATATAGTATGTATTTTGGAAATTTGATAACGTTTTTGTCACCAAAAAGAGTTTAAATGACCAATTATTAGATGTAAAATATATTTTTTTTATAGTTATTGACAAACACATTTTTTTTGTTGTGACCTCCTAATATAAACAGAATAATAGATGCAAAGATTCATGTTGCATAAGAAGCAGAAATATTTATAAATATATTCATGTCCTTGAGTGGAAATAAAAACATGACAGATACTTAAAGTAGTCATTGCCAATACACATTAAAAGTGTAAACATTTTTAAGCACATAATATGTTGATCAAGTTATGGCAAGATAACGTTAATACTATAAAGTGAGTGGATAAAAAAAGTATAATTACATAATCATATTCTAAATTAACCAAAGTTAGTAAGTGATAGTGAGCAATGTTTTTATACATCCTTAAGGTAGACCTGAAGAGAAAAGCAAGTGGATGAGAATTTAGAATTGAGAGCAAAGTCATAGATAAAGTTATTATTAAGAGCTTGTGCTATGTAGGGCTATGCTAGAGCCATGACTTTATTCTCATAATGTAGGAAAAACGCCTAAAGAATTTTTTGCTGTTTACTGGAAAATATCATAGGAAATTTCTAATTCTGCTGCATTTTTTAAAACAATATATATGACATCCTCATGTCAAGTATCATTTATAGCATTATGCTATTTGGAATGCACCCACTAGAATATATATTAGGTAATAATGCTTTAAGAGTGCTACTTGTAAGGACCATACACGAACAGTTTTATCACATGATGAGCTTAAGAGATACCCCTCTGCAAAACTAAACAAATACTCATTAGAAGGAAATGTCATCCTCCATTGCATAATTATCATATATTGTAGCAGATCAGAACACCACAACTAAAATGTCATCCTCATCTGTGACTTCTTCATCCGCTTCTCTACCTCCTGTGAAAAAAAAAGGCTTGACTCTGAAGGGCACTTGTTCACATTTTTCTAGTTTTACAACATATTAGCCAAGATCCAATACTTAAAAGAATAGTAAACAAACTAAATATCAGATGACAATATGACAAAAATGGAAAACTTTAATCATAGCTTAATATCTTGTGTAGTAGGGATTTTCAAGAGCTAACATCTCTTACCCCCACATTCCTAAACACACCAAGAAATAAAAAATCAAAAATCAAAGCATGTAACAACAGCACACAAATTAGAAGGTTGTAAGTCTATAACAATTAAAGTCATATACAAAGTTTATAACAACACCATAGGCATGCATGATAAAAGAATGAAGGATAGTTGTCTTCACCTACATCCTACACAAAGTTCAGGTGAAACATAAGAAACAAACACAAATAGCTCATATCATTGATCACCTAAAAACAGGTGTCAGTGAACTAAGGCTATGTTTTAGGCAAGGAAACTAAGAGTATGATCTAATACTATGAAAACTAAGACTTTAATGACATAATACGCACCACAACCAAAACACTAATCAAAGCTGCTGAAAGGAAAGGAAACTCAGTTACTCACCAATATTGCCATATAGTCAAATACTTCTGAACATTTCCTTTCCATTCTTCTTCAAAGTCAGCAAGTCCGTCTGCAAAATCACAACCCAAAATCTTCATAACTTGGTAAAATGTCATGTTAAATGTCACAAAGGATGAGGTATGCGAGATATGGAACTGCTATATTAAATGTCATGTCACGTAAGCAAATGAATATCATATCCATAACATACCTTCATTTAGATTGTGCAAGGTCCGCATAGTGTTCACCTTACCATCTTTATTATGTTTTCTTGACAGGGAATGCTCCTATTAAGTATAGGATTTGGATAAAAGTAAAAGTAACATTAGAAAACAGTTAAAACAACTAAATGATTTTTCTTTTTTAATAAAAAACATATGAAGCTAAAGCAACTTAATGCATTATTGCCACCAAAGGAAAAACTATATTAATACCTTGTTATAAAGGCCTGTAGAAATTTCATGAGAAGCTTGCCCGATAAAACTATCAGCATCCCTTCTCTCTTCAAAGGTTAACTAACAGGTTGAAAATGACATTATTAGAACAACATTACATGGATCCTAGATTCAGTCTAGATTCTAACCACAAATTTATCACAAATTGTGTGACACAGATAAACTTGAACTACTTACATTATATACTAAAATTTCAAATTAATGGACTGATTGCAATGCTCAATCTTTATGCATTAAGGAGATGGTTGCAGGTCTTCTCAAGTATGGAAGATCTCTTTGCCATAACCATAGCCAAGCAAGTGTCAAATCAGATGGTTGTACTTATCTAGGGGATCTGATCATTAAAGTAACCGTTGAATCCCCGCGAAAGTAACAATAACAAATCTAAACAGATTAAGCCTTTAATCAAATAGGCAATGTGCGCAAAGCAAAAGTGTGTAAGTATTCGTACCTTAGTCATCATGCCATAGGAGCAGCAGTAGCATGCAACAGCAAGCAGCAGCCTGCAACAAACAGCAGCAGCAACATCAAGCTTGACAACAAATAATTTTTTCGTTCATTCCAAATATTCAAATCAAGCTCTAAAGCAACATTGAAAATAGTAAAATCATTAGTCAAGTAACAAAAAACCAAAAAAACAAAAATCAAGAAATTAGGAGATTAACAATTGCACCTATTCTCTGTTGTTGCACTTTGAAACTATAAAAGGAAAAACGTAACACGCACATACTTTCACTTACATTGTATTTCCTATTTTTCATTTTCAGATAATAATAACAAGGCTTAATTGCACTTTTGGTCCCCCAATATTCTCAATTTGGTGATTTTGGTCCCCCAACTTTTAATTTGGCGATTTTGGTCCCTCCGTCAATTCCACCGTTAACGGTGCTGACGTGACGTACCAGAGGGACACGTGTCAGCAGCTTAATTGCACTTTTGGTCCCCCAATTTTCTTAATTTGGCGATTTTGGTCCCCCAACTTTTAATTCTGCACCTGTCATTCTTAAGTTTCTCCTGTTTCATTACTACTTTCTTCACTGAGCTTCCTATCCTGCTCTCAAGCCATTCTACATTAAGTCTTAAGAAAATCCGGTGAGAATTTCAACATATCCTCGATTCTGTTTCAAAAGAAACAATTGCCAGCGTTATTTATTACTCAAAGTTAGGCAAATTAAATGGAATAAAAGTCATAAAACCTATAGATAGAAATTTGGAGACTGAAAAATGACTCAAATTCCTCTGCTAGGGTTTTCTTCCTCTCCTAAACGTGAATCAGGTTCCCCTTCAGCCCAGGAGGAGGATCTCAAGGTCCGAAGTACCAAAAAAATCAAAACAGACATGGAGGGGTCTCCTTCTACTACCTCTTTGGATGTTTCCCACAAGCAAGAAGACTTTGCAAATGGAGACGGGTCTCTGCCCAAGAATTCCTCCAAAGACTCTCTTCTCAAGTCTGTGGGTAGTGGCTTTGATTGGGAAATGCATGAAGATGAGGAACTGATTGAAAATAGCTGGTACAAGGAGCCAGAAGATGTTGACACAGAAAAACCTTTTGATCCTTGTCCCGAAATCATGGTCTCAAAAGAAGAATATGATGAATGGTGCAAACCTTGGAGGAATGCTCTCATTGTCAATGTGCTGGGAAAAAGAATCAACCCAAGACTCTTGGAAAACAAGTTACAACGCAGCTGGACAAAAGAGGGGGCAATAAAATTATTGATATGCCTAGAGGCTACTTCCTAGTGCAATTCTCTGCTGAAGCTGATTACAAGCATGCCCTCTATGAGGGTCCTTGGAAGGTGGCGGATCACTACCTAATAGTGCAACGTTGGAGACCGTTATTCATGCAATGCGAGCAAAAAGTGACCAAGGTTGCGGTTTGGGTCCGCATCCCTAACCTTGATATGGAGCTCTATAACGCCAACTTTCTACGCAGAGTGGGTAATAAAATAGGGACCATGCTAAAAATCGACCATACTACCTCGATCCATTCTAGAGCCAGATTTGCTAGAATCTGCGTAGAAGTTGATCTCAGGAAGCAATTAGTTCCTAAAGTGAAAGCCTTTGGGCTTGAGCTCAATCTAGAGTATGAAGGTTTACATTTGATTTGTTTCAAATGCGGTAAATATGGCCACAAGAATGATCAATGTCCAGATATTTGTCATAATGAAGAGAACGAGGAAAAGGTAGTCACGGTGGCCGTCTCGCCAAGTCCGGTGGCAGCGTCGGCGACCTCCCACCAGGATGATCTCTCCAACGGTCCACCGGAAATTTGGGTCGATAAGGCCACAGAGAAGGAAACTCGAGATTCTGCCGAGAATATTATCAGCCCTCAAATTAGCATTCCAGATCAGCGAAATGAAAAGAATACGCAACCTGCCATTTTCGGACCTTGGATGATGGTCCAACGGCAGCAAAGAAATAGGAACGGATCTTCTTTTAAAAGTCAAACCAATCCTTCCCATGCGAATATTATGGGCACAAGATATGATGCACTTACGGATCTTAATGAGAATGATTCTCAGGAGTATGATGTCACTATCATGAATGACAAAAAATCTGATGAAGTCAAAGTTGATACAGGCCCCAGTCACATGCACAAACCTGTTAATAGAATCCGCAACCCAGCAGGTGGACGTAATCCTCAAGTAAAAGGATCAAAAAAATCGCATACTTCTACTCCCTTGAGGAAAGGACCTGCTAAACCATCCTCTAGCAATGACAAAACTTTTACTAAGCAAGGGGTCTCAACCAATGAAATGCCTCCTAAGACTATCACTTCATCAGACCCCCCACGGAACAACAAAGGAAAAGAGAAAGCCATTTTGTATGACATGATGGTTTTACAAAAGATGGGCTCAAGCTTCATTGATAACTTCTCTACCAAGGTCTTTCTCCCTAATAAAGAGGTTATTGATTTTGTCCAACGTAATATGAGTAAGTTGTATTCTGAAAACACTGCTCAAAAACCTCCAGATATTGATATGAAAATAGACTCACAAAATGGCACTGGTTCTTCTCTGGAATGTGTTGCGGATCAACCAAGAAATAAAGATCTTCAAGATCAACCTCTAAATTCCCATCAATGATTATCATTTCATGGAACGTCAGGGGTGCTGTGGGCACTGAGTTTGGAAGAGAATTTAGAAATATGGTGACTACTCATAAACCAGACATGGTGGTAATTCAGGAACCTAGATGTAGTGGCACCCGTGCTGCTGCTACTATTCGGAAGTTGGGTTTCAGATATTCTATTATTAGTCAAGCCATTGGTTTTTCTGGCGGGATATGGATTTTGTGGAACAAAAATAATCTAAATATCAATGTTATTAGTATTGAAAAACAGGTTATTCACGTTTCTGTTCAAGAGGACAACCACAAGCCTTGGGAGCTTTCAGCAATTTATGCCAACCCGCATGAGGAAGAGAGGGGTGATCTTTGGAACACTCTGATGCAAATTGAGGATCAACTAGCTAATGATAGTGACTGGGTTCTCATTGGAGATTTTAATGAAATTGCTAACGTCCGAGAAAAGAAGGGAGGAGCTCATGCTGATCCCAACAAATGCCTTCGTTTTGCTAACCGTATAAGTTTGTGTGGTCTTATTGACCTTCGCCAAATAGGAGGATCATTTACTTGGAGGGGTCTTCTTTTCAGTGGCTATGACAGAGTTTATAAACGCCTGGACAGAAGCCTATGCAATAATAATTGGCGCCTCCGTTTCCCCGATGCTTACGTCAAAGTTTTGGAGCGTGTCCATTCTGATCACCACCCTTTATGCCTCAACTTGTATCCTTTTATTAATAGGAGTTCTAATAGACCTTTTCGCTTCCAAGCGATGTGACTCTATCATAATGATTTTTCTAATTTTATGCATAATAATTGGAATAATTCTGATTTTGTTAGTAACTACTCTTCCATTGTTCCTAAATTGCAGGTTTGGAATAGGTACACCTTTGGCAATGTTTTTCAGCGCAAAAAGAAGCTAACAACTAGGATCAGAGGAATTCAAATTTCCATGGATTACCATAGCAACCGTTATCTTCAGAGACTTGAGTTTAAGTTACAAAAGGAGTTTGACATTACCTTAAAACATGAAGAGATTTTATGGCATCAAAAATCTAGAAAGGAGTGGATTATTGGGGGAGACAGGAATACGAGGTACTATCACTCTTGTACTATTAACAGACGCAAAAAGAATAAGATCATTGCTCTTAAAGATAATGATGGGAACTGGAATTATGATAACTCTTTTATTTGTGATATGGTCCGTACTTTCTTTGTGCAATTATATATGGAAGAGAATTATAATCGGCCCATGATGATAAGTTCTGTTACGTACCCCAGCTCTTCGAAAGATGTCAGTTCTTTAGGGTCTGTTCCTACTAATGATGAAATCAATAGAGCTATCTTCTCTATGGGCCCTCTTAAAGCCCCGGGAGAAGACGGATTTCCTTCTATATTTTACAAGCATAATTGGGACATTTTACAAAGCAGCTTTTGTGATTTCATTAGATTTGCTTGGCATAAGAAGAAACTATTAGGAGTATTAATTCCACTATGCTAGTTCTTATTCCCAAGATGGATCATCCTCAGCTGGCTTCCCAGTTCAGACCCATAGCCCTTAGCAATGTGTTGTACAAGTGCATTACTAAAATCTTGACTAACAGGCTCAAGCCCATGCTCGATGATTGGATTTCTCCCTTCCAAGCAGGTTTTATTCTGGGACGTAATACTCAAGACAATATCATCATTGTTCAAGAGCTGGTGCATTCTATGAAACATATGAAAGGTAGAAAAGCTTTCATGTCGATCAAATTTGACCTGGAAAAGGCTTACGACAGAATCTCATGGAAGTTCATCAAAAACTGCCTCCAAGAGCTCTCCTTGCCAAATGACTTTATTGACCTTGTCTATTCGTGTGTGACTACTACGTCTTTTAATATGCTTTGGAACGGGGACAAAACTACTCCATTCTTACCTTCTAGAGGCATACGCCAAGGAGACCCCATATCTCCCTTTCTCTTCGTTATTTTCATGGATAAGCTTTCCCATTTAATTGAGGAAGCGGTCAATAATGGCAATTGGAAACCCATTACTACAGGTAAGTATGGTCCTTCCATTTCTCATTTAATGTTTGCTGATGATCTTCTTGTTTTTGCAGAAGCCTCTATGGATCAACTGGGCAATATTATGCAGTGTCTTGATCAGTTTGGAGAAGCTTCCGGTCATAAAATCAATGAAGCAAAGACTAGCATCTTCTTCTCACCTAATGTTCCTCAGCAAACTCGTGATGAGATTGTTCAAGCAAGTGGTTTCGCCTACACAAATGGACTGGGCAAATACTTAGGGTCCATTGATCGTGGCACTAGAAGAAGAAGAGATAACTATAAACCTCTCTTGGAAAAGATTAACAATAGACTAGCTGGTTGGAAAGCCAACACTCTATCTCTTGCAGGAAGAGTGGTTTTAACAAAGTCCTCAATTGGTAGTATGGCTAATCATTTGCTTCAGCACTCTGTCATCCCTAAAAGTGTTTGTGGTGAAATTGAAAAGGCTCAACGAAACTTCATCTGGGGTAGCACGAGAGAGCATCGCAAAGTGAACCTTCTTAATTGGAACCACATCTGCCTTCCGAAATCTCAAGGAGGATTGGGTGTTAGAAGAATTACTACCTTCAATGATGCGTTTGTTCTTAAACTTTGCTGGGGTGTAATCTCTAAACCGAATTCGTTATGGGTTCGGGTCTTAAAAGGAAAATACGCTCGTGGTAATGACCTGCTCCAAAGAGCCACATCTTCCAATTCGGATTCCTCCCTTTGGAAACGTATGACAAGTCTTTGGCCAACCTTGACTGCTAATCTTGAATACAGTATCGGGAATGGACGCAACACCTGGTTTTGTCATGACAGGTGGATAGGAAACAACATCCTGCTAAAATACTATTCCAAACATCCCATAAATGAAGAATCAGATCTTACTCTTGTTCGCGACATGGTTTCTCCTAGTGGGGACTGGAACTATTCGATGCTGGAAAATTGTCTAGCCGCTCCATTCTTGATTCGATTCAGATCTATTCTCCCTCCGTCATATGATATGCATCAGGATAAAATTGTGTGGGGAGCTGCGGAGAAAGGCGAGTTCACTGTTAAAAGCGCTTATTCCCTTCTGGCCAATGACCTTAACACTGTTGAGGCTATCCCTTGGAGCTTGCTGTGGCGGCTTAAGTGCTTGGAAAGGTGGAAATTTCATGGCTGGAAGGTGGCTCATGACAGGCTGATAACAAATGCATATAAAAGCAAATGGGGTCTAGGCGATCCGCATTGTCCCTTTTGTCCTAACCATGAAGAAACTACCATCCACGTTATGAGAGATTGCTTCCATGCTAGGAACCTTTGGAATGCCTTCATTAATCAGGATGAGAGGAATGACTTTTTCAAGGCTGATCTTCAACAATGGTGTCGTATCAATTTGCTTAAAGGCTGTGGAAATTTTAAAAGTGAATGTTGGGGAAGTATCTTTCTCTGTATTCTCTACTATTTATGGTAGTGGCGTAATAATTATGTGGCGGATAATTCCTTTTGCCATCCGACTAATTCTGTTCGGTTTATTTCTATGCAGATACAGGAGGTAAATTCTACTCTAGGCACTCTAGGAGCCGCCAGCATGAAGAAAACTGATAGTATCTTTGTGCAGTGGAAGTACCCGCCGAAGAACTGGTACAAGCTTAATACCGATGGTGCCTCGAAAGGAAACCCAGTGCAAGCTGGCTGTGGGGGTCTGATAAGAGATGTTGTCGGTCAGTTCGTTGGCAGTTTCTCTCATAATTTGGGATGCACTACTGCCTACAAAGCGGAGTTATGGGGTATTCTCATAGGCCTTCGCTATGCTTGGAGTATGAACATTAGAAACATTGTGGTTGAATGTGATTCTCTGGTTATAGTCAATGATCTCTGCAACAGCAACCAGGAATATCATCCGAATTGTACTGGCCTCATGGGAAGCATCAACAACATGCGTAAGAAAGATTGGAATATCATGTTCGTGCACACTCTGCGTGAAGGGAATATTTGTGCTGACTTCTTGGCAAACAGAAGCCTTGATATGGAGCCGGGCACTCACTTTATGACAGTTCCGGATGCCACCTTGTGCAGACTTCTGTCTCATGACTATAGGATGACAATTGACAACTATCCCTAGAACTGTAGTTGTTAAGTAGTTTTGTTTTTTGTCTTTGGGCTTCGGCCCCTTTGTTGCACCAAAAAAAAAAAAGAAATTAGGAGACTATATGGCATAGTGAAAATGCTTTCATTAGGCTTTCTTTCATCTTATTACCGGAGACAGCACAATTTTCAAATGTTATTCTAGCAATTTGCCAATGTTCATGTCACCGCCAAAGATGTTCCAATCTTTTGGGCTGTAAAGCAAACTTTATACCTAAAAGGTGTATGGCATTGGCATGGCTACATGTTCCAATAGTACCACTAGCCAACAACCAAACGTGCACTACTTACTTTCCATCTGTTATTATGACTCAATTTGACCTTGGCATCATTGAGTACCATGAATCTTCTCCATCCGAGCATGTAAGCCAAGAATTGCAATAATTTATGTTATTAAAGAAAGAATATTTCATGTGAGTGCAAGCTTGTGCCATCTCCTAACCCATAACTATGATGTTTCAAGAGGTTGATGAATGGTTTTGAACTGTGATCTGCAACTGCATTTGCGATACAATAGTGTTGTTTTTATCGGTCTCCACAATCGTATTGCCACCACAAACGTGACTACATCGGCCACATTTTCTCACATTTGTCAATAATACGGTAAATTTAATTAGCCAAAACCACGATTAAAAACCATATGTGAAAAAGAAAAAAACCTTTAAAAATAAATAATAATAATAATAAAAAAATAAAAAAAACTGATTGCTCTTTTTTTGGAATGGAAGGAAGGAGCAGGAATCAATCAACAAATCATCAAAAGCATTAAAATCGAAGTTGAGGCATTTTCTTGTTCATGAGTAAAATTGAAATCTACCCTTGTATCAAATTACTTCCTTTAGCAAAGCAAAATCCTTAAATATACTATTCCAAATCTAATTCTTATGTACATTTCCTACATCCTACTCTCTATAAATCCTTCAACATTACCACTAAAACCTTACAAGAGAAAATAACAAAGTAGAAAAAGAGCCTTGAATTTGGCAAAATAGTATACTACATTATCAAAAGGCAAATAAAAAACCAAAAAAAAAGAAAAAAAAAAGAGAGAGAGAGAGAGAGAGATCACATCACAAAGAACTCTTCCTTGCTAAGATCTCTCTATTAAGAAAATGTCCAATGCTACTTGTTCTGAGTAGGATACTTGTTCTGGGTTGGATTTGGACCACTTTTTGGTGCTCTCCTCAAACTCTGCTCCACATCTTTCTTGGGCTGCTTCTTGCTTCCACTTATTTTACCTATACTTGTTGAAAAGGAAGCCAAAGATGAAGATAGCAACTTCCTTGATAGACTTGCCTCTCTTGAAATGCTCTGTTCATGGCGGATACTAAATGAAGAGAACAAAAGAAAGTGAACAAGAACCAAGGCCAAGATTGCAGCCAAAACCCTGTAGTGGATGGTTTTCATGATAAATTCTGAGTGGTTTGAGTAGGAAACATGCTATGAAGGGTACCTGCTAGTTTTGAAGAGGTGAATCAGGGTTATATAAAAAAAAAAATAAGGCATGATCATGCCTTCTCCACGTGGTTCACCAATACAATAGGATATCAGCTTATTCTAATAGGGGGAAAAAAATAGATGCTTAGGCAAATAGAATTGAGAAGAGATAAAGCCTAAGTCCATAAAAAAAAAAAAAAAGATAAAGATAAAACCTAATTTGTGTGTGTCTATGTATAAACATTAAAGAAATATAAATATACATGAATATAATGACATAATAAATTAGGTATTGAGAATAGATAAATCCTAATTTAATTATTTTTTTTATAAAAAACCAAATTAGGTTGAGTGAAAATTTCAAGAATGAAATTTAGTGTTTATTAGAAACTCGGGATTGATCCGTAATTAACTCAATTCCAAAAATCCAGAAAATTTAGAAGGGAGAAAATTACCCATTTTGCTATACTCTTTTTTTTTTAGGATTTTTTCATTGGATTTTTCTATCAAGGTTTGTAAAGAGGTAGAGATTCTATTAATGATTTGGCATGTATATGGTGTTAGTGATACGTAGTTTGGTGCTCTAAAATTATATGTGTAGTTTCATATTTTGTGAGTGGAGTCTTTTGTAATGTTATTTATTAATTCATTAGTGTTGAATTACTTTAAATATATGATTGTATACACATATTCGAATCCTTCGTAGAAAATGCTATTCATATGTACAATGATACTTATACCGTCTTTCTGATAATAATATTATTTTGATTATAAAAAAAAAAATACAAAGCAGAGGACAGATGTTAAAAACAACAAAAAAAAAATAATTATAATGGTTCCGTGGCCTATAATATACGTATGTGATGTGGGACTTACATAGCCTGCAAGATATTTGTCACTTGAGAAGGTTTAGTTAAGCTTGGTTCCCTTAAAAAAAATTAAAAAAAAAAAAGTTAAGCTTGGTTGGCTTTTAGTTAATGATAAGCATACAATTAACTACTATATATCTCCGTCTCGTAAAAATGGTGAAAAATGACAAAAAATTTTATTCCAAATTAAAGTAAAAATAATTAATAAAAAATTTATAATTTAAAATTTTTGAATTATGATTAATTAATCAATATAAAATGTATTAAATTAAATATTTAATAATTAATTAATATACTAAACAAAATATTAAATAAATGTCTTTTTAATTTTTTCACTTCAAATTTATTTCCATCCACGTGGAACCAAGAGGGAGTATGTGATAACAATTGCTTGTACTTTTTCAGCCTATAGTTTACAAGTTGCTCACCATGTGACACATAATTGACTAATGTTGCTCCTGATTATGCGATAACTTTGAAGTTAGTCATCAGCGTCACTATGGATATTCATCTGATCGGACACGTGAATCTAAATTAAAATGATGTTCTCGGATTTGGCAATCAAAATCATTGTTTTTTTTTTACTCTGATCAGTATTACAAGTGTTTTCAAGACCACTTTTAATACCAAAGAATCCTTAAAATAATCTTGTACGAGGTCATGTTCCTATGCCTCTCCCAACAGGGTGTGTTAATCGGAAATCGAATCTAAGACTAAGTATCAAGCCTCATTCTCAAATTCTCAAATTAAAAAGATCACACTACTTGAGCTAATCCGTTGATATCAAAATCATCCTTTAACCACTTTAATCAGATTAATCATTTAATATGTTCATCCGGGACCAGCTCTACTATATATCTTGCTTGGTGAAATTCCTTTTCACTAAGTAGTTAATGAAACTGTATACCTAATCATTTCTATTTTGTCATCTTTCACCACCTTTAATTGCCTTTCCACTTGTGCTTTGGCCTAATCCTTCCACGTTTCGAGTATAACCATGTGAAACCTTACACTTGAGTTATATTAGAACCGAATTAGAAAATCTCAACTATCTTAGCTGGCTTGTCAGACACAGTTGAAAACCTTGCTTTGCTCCCACAAGATTTAAGCTTGGCGAGTTTTGTTTTCTTCCGTTTCTTTTGTACTCTGAGATTCTTCTTGTTTTCACGAGATTGGAACATGGGGTGAGTGTAAACTACGAAATTCAGCACCTTGCAAGATTTTTGTTCTTGCACATGATGGAGCCATCTTGGGGATCAATAAAATAATACTAATATATAGTATGAGGAAATTAAATCCCATTCTTAGCTTCTAATTTTGACTTCTTACTACGACCCTTGCTTTAGAAATGTGATGGCAGTATCAGGGGCTCTATGAATGCTAGTGCCAATTCTTGCAATTCTTTTGTTGTAAGTTGTAACTGACATCTAAAGAAAGTTGATCAATGACATGCAAATTTCTATTGTGGAGGCGAAATTTTTATAGTTTCATTAGTCAACCATGACGCTACAAAAGTTTATATGTTTTCTATAAACTTATTGGGAATAACTGTTATATGACTTGTTGTCTTGTCGATTTATTGACTAGATCTTGGACCAACACTAGTTCTAACTCTAAGGTAAGAGATATACTGTAGAGAGCTTGTGGCATAAGTGTTGTGGTCTATGTAAATGTGGTGCTCAGATCCGATCTAATCTAGGAAAAAAATAACATGTTTTTAAAAAGAGTTGAGAGTAGTCTAATATGTTTCGAAGATACATACATTTCGCATTAACTTAATGAAAAAAAATTTAAATGTCAAGTGGTTTCTTTTTTTTTTTTTTTTTGAACAGAAGGGGGCTAGGCCCCAAAGAAAGAAAAAAAATAAATTACAGAAGTGGCTCTAGGTAAAGCAGTTCCAGAGAAGTCTTGCAACAGGATGTTCAGAATCTCTCGAGGAGGTCTTTCAACAACAAAGCTTCCATAATCTTTGTCCAGGCTGAAATTGGCCATAAAGTCAGCACATCTGTTACCTTCGCGAAGCGAGTGAGAGAAGGAGATTCTCCACTCTTTTTGCAGCATGATTCCAATATGGCACATTAAAAGGTTGTTATCCTTCTTTCGGTTATCATTTCTATTTTGGGTGATCTGATTGATAATCGTGAGAGGGTCACATTCAACAATGACGCTTCTAAAACCTTTGTCCCAGGCAATCTTAGACCCGTTAGGACTCCCCACAACTCAGCAGAATAAGCCGTCGTGGTCCCAATCTTTTTGTAAAAACCAAGCAGCCAATTTCCCACACAATCTCTAAAAATGCCCCCGCAACCCGCTAGACCAGGATTGCCTTTCGATGCTTCATTCGTGTAAAGTTTTATCCAGCCTTCGGGTGGTTCTTTCCATCGAACAAATTGAAATTCAGTCTTCCTGACCATCAAAGATTTCTCCTGCTCCTGAAGCTCTTGGACCTTCGCCCAAATAAAATGAGCAGGATTATAAGGGAAACGGAAATTTAAATCAGCTATAGCATTATTTCGCCACTGCCAAAGATAATAGATTGAACAAAGAAATAAGATCCTCCACTCCTATATAGTGCAGGATCCCCAACCCATCAAAATGTTCTCACGGCACCAAAGGGTCAAATCAGAACGCGAGAAACCAGTAAAATCACTGCTGGACATAAGACTTCTCCATAGTTTTTTAGCATTCGGGCAGTCACGGAGCACATGTAAACTTGTTTCCTCGATACCTCTGCACCAATTACAGTAAGGAGCAAGGTTTTAAATTGCAGTCGCGGTCACGATTTCGGTCCCGTTGCGGTTTTCGCGATCGCGGGTGTCACGGATGCTGCGATGCAGATTGCGGCCGCTGCGGCGTGATTTGTTCAAAACTTTTCACAACTTCCATAAAATTGATGTATTTTATTATAAAATTGATAATAACAATTAGTTTATATATTTTTTGCATTAATATGAAATATTAATGCATAAAAAAATGATTAGAGAATTATATATTACTAATAAGTTAACGAAATTAGTATGGCCTTGCATAAAAATACATTAATATAAATAGATAAATTAGAAGTTTAGAACACAACAAATAACATGTCATATAGTCAAAATAGTCAAAAACTAGTCAAAATAAACAATTAAAAAACTAGTAATACATTTAACGTAGTTCAACTAAAAATATTGATCACCACATAGTAGAGTGGCGTGCGGGATCATAATCGTCACTGTTCACATTTGGATCATCATTACTGTCTGTTCCTCCAAAGATGTAATCAAAAGCTCTTGAACTTCTTGGTGCTTCCATTTGTTGTTGTTGTTGGCCATAGGAAAAATTTGATGATGTGTTATAAGGCCCTTGGTAAGTTGCGTGAGGAGGAGGATAATATGGAGGTGGATAATACGGTGGTGGATAATAAGGATGGGCTTGCATATGTGGGTTGTAACCATATGGCATGTAAGAAGGATGTGGATACAGGGGTGGATAGTTGCCTTGACTACTACCAGAGGATGTACCGACACCATAATCACCAAAGGATTGTGGCACACCTACACTAGAGGAAGAAGAACCACCCAACATAGAATTTTGCCTTCTATTTCTCCTGGGATTGGCTCCACCTCTTCTACTACCACTGCTAGAAGGATTTTCATCCGTTCTATGTTGTGTCAAGTTGACAATGAGGTTTTGATCATGTCTGAAATATGGCTCTTCTTGAAAAGAACGAAATGAGTCTCTACCCCTTCCTTGACTTTGTTCTGTGTAACCAGCTCCACCACTATCACCACCATTTCCACTATCATCACTCGGTGGACTTAAACCTCTTCTAGGTGATTCACTTGGGTCTGAATTGTTCCCACCACCTTCTCCTTCATTATTATCATTAGCATTGTCATTCTCTTCATCATCAGAATCAACAGGGAGCCATTTTGAGTTTTGCATCCCATCCAATAATGGTCCTTCTATCTCCTCAAGCCATGAAGATAAAGGATCTTCTTCTTGAAATATATAATCCAGATTGATGGGGTTGAAGCTTTCTTCAATGTCTTGCTGACTACTCCTCATGTTGTGCCTCATTTTCAACTTCATGTTGTAAAATGTAAAGACAAGTTTCTGTAATTTTTTGTACTTCAGTCTATTTCTTGTCTTTGTTTGAATGAAGCTGAATGTGCTCCAGTTTCTCTCACAATTTGATGTAGATGTTGTTTGGCTAAGAACTTTAATTGCTATACGTTGGAGTTGAGGAGCAGAATGTCCATATATCATCCACCTTTCAGCTAATTAGATAAACAATCTTCTATTAGTATGTATATTAATTATAAATACATCAATAAAAAGCAAATTTAAAATCCTTATTTCAACATGCTCTTTTAGCTTATCCATAAACAAAAAAGTGCAAAATTATTACCAGGATTCATTTTAGACCATGCTCTCTGAGCTTGTGCTGATCCAAATGATTCACCCTTTTCTCGAAAAAGTAATAACTACAAGTACCAAGGCATGCATGATATAAGTTGGTGGATAAATAATTCATCTCAAATATTTAAAGTATTACTTTTCTCTATGCATATTTGTTATAACTCACCTGATTAATAGCCATTATTTGATCATCCATGTTTGGCTCCAACCTATTTATCACTTTTGTGGTTCCTTCCAAGGTCTCCGTAGCTACATTCCTTCCATGCTCAATTCCAAATTGGAATTGAGGATTCAAATAATAACCTTACATGCAAACAAAAAAGTAAAATATAGTAAAAACTTATCAAAATTTAAGTGAGCGTGTCGAACTATATACTATACTAAACTAAAATTAAATATATAGACGTAACATACCCGCAGCATGCAAGTCAGAATGCATGAAGTGCCATCTTTTCTCAATGATGGAGTTGTAACGATCATGGTAGCGACAATTCTTCTCAATGGCTTGCTTAGCTCTATCAATTGCTTCGTAAACAAAGCCCATTGTTGGTTTTAAATCACCATCTACCAGTTTCAAAACTTTGACGAGTGGCTCAAAGACCTTCATTATGTCAATGGCCTTGCTCCAAAAATCCTAGTCTTGAACAATCTTATTCGCTTCATATGCTGGTCCAGATTTATCCTTCCCATATCTTGACTGCTTGAACTCCTCAGAATCAAACATGCTTTTCAAAGCTTTTTTTGCTTCACAATTGATTCAACATGCAAAAATTGTGTTGCAAAACGAGTGATTGCAGGACGGATGAGTTCTTTACCTCCGGTGTACTTCTTCATGAGATTCACCATCCAGATATGGTTATAGGTAAACAAACTGACTTTCTTTGCTTGATCTAGTACTTTTTGGATATTTGTCTTTTTACCAATGTCTTCCAAGCACAAGTCTAAGCAATGAGCAGCACATGCTAACCAATAAAGATGTGGTCGTTTTTCCATTAATTTCAAACCAGCAGCTTTTAATGCAGCCTCATTATTAGTGACCACTTGAATTACGTTGTCCTCTCCCACTTCTTCAACTACTTTGTCAAGCAACTGAAAGTAATAGTCAGTGTTTCTGCTAACAACATCAGAAGTATCAACAGATTTCAAAAACACCGTTCATTTGCTAGAATACACTAGAAAATTCATGATGTGCATATGGTTTATGCCATTTGTCCAACCATCACACATTATAGTGACCCCTCTGTCCTTCCATGTTGGTTTCAACTCCTCCACCCATTCTTTAATTCTTCTATATTCTTGATCCAAGTAAACCTCTGAAACCTCATAAGGAGTAGAGCATTTAACACCAGGGCCCAACTCAGCAGCTGCAACTAGCAAATTATGTAACCATGAAGAATTGCACAAGTTCATGGGAAGTCGCTCATATATTATTAATTTTGACACTGCTTCTCCTAACTTCTTTCTCATTGTCTTCATCATTGAACTCTTGATTTTGGGTTGCCTCGTGCTTTTACTCCAAGTCAAATCAACATCGACTGATCTCAATCTCTCTTGAACATTGCTTGCTTGATTATGAGAAGATGCTCCACCACTACCACCTCCACGTTCAAATATAGAATCTATTCTTCCAGTTTGTTGTCTAAATCTTTGGTTGTCTTCCCATTGTCTATGTGACATCAAACTCTCCTGAGTAGCTTGTCTCATGGCTGCATCTTCATTGAGAAAACCTTGGACCTCATCATCATCCTCTTCTTCTCTTAAACGAGTCTTGAATTCTTCTTTTCTTCTTTTCTTGTCTTGCCTCTTTGCTTGAGCATCCAAGAGAAGATTCATCATACCTTCTCTTACCAATTGTGGGACCCTAGGACAAGCTTTGACTTCTCCGAGTTTGTGTGCAAGATGTTCTTTTAATCGAGTAATTCCACCAGTTATTACTCTAAAACAGTACTTGCAAGTTATATTATTTCTGCTCTTCCCAGGAACAACTGTTCCAAAGTTCCAGCCGATATCCTCACTTGGAGCACCTTCTAACCCTTTTGTTGGAAATTGTTCGTTTGGTTGGGCCATTGTTGAATCAACCTACATATAAAATTAATAAAATAATGATAGTAATAATAGAAATAGAAATAAGACAATACCAAACTTAAAGACATTTAAAAAAAATAATCCAATTTTAAAATACCCAAATGCAAATTAAAAATAGCTAAATCCAAACTTAAAAAAAACAACAGGGTTGTAAATTAAAAAAAAAGGCCCAATAAACAAGAGGAAAAAACAACCCACCCACTCAATAACCCGTTCCCAAATCCCACTCTAGAGTCTTCTTCTACTCGTCTTACTTTCAGAGTTTTAGTTCTCCACTTCTTCATATGAATGAGTAGCAAATAGCAAAGGCCAAAGAGAAGCAAATAAAATAGAGGGCAAGCAAACCTTAAATATGAATGAATCGGGAATGAGAGAAGCAGGGAGCAGCAGCGACGGCGAACCAGCACTCCAGCAGCGACGGCGAACGGCGAACGGCGAACGGCGATCCAGCAGCGACGACGAACCAGCAGCGACGGCGAACCAGCACCAACAGCGACGGCGAACCAGCAGCGACGACGAACAGCGAACCAGCAGCGACGGGTGAGTCGCGAGTTTGAGCCCGGAGTCACGATTTGAGAGATCAGAGGAGGGTTGCTCTGGATCTGTGAAGAACTCGCGATTTTGAGGCTTGGAGGGGCGGCAACAACCAAAAATCAAAGGAAATCTCGAAATTATGAGGTTAGGATTGCAATTTTTAGTATTTTATACTTGACATGACATTTTCCACGGGGTTGCGGTTGTCACGCCCGTTACGACCGAAAAACTGTTCTGTTACGGTGTGTTGCGGTCCCGCTTTGACCGATTTTCTGTGATTTGAATTCCCTCCGTGAAATCGGTTCATTTCGGTTTCGTCCCCAACCGAAACCAGTTTGTATCGGCCGAAACACATGTTTGGGACCGTTATTTAAAACCTTGGTGAGGAGACCCTAAACCCCATTTGCTTTTCCTAGAGTTTGTTATCAATCTGTCATGCATAGCTTTCCAAAGTTGAAGTTTCCATCTTTCCGGGCAATTAGTTTTCCATATGGTGTCCCAAGGAAGAACTTCCACCATGTGGCAATCATTGGACAACTTAGAATAAGCACTTTTGACAGTGAACCTTCCATTATCATTCAAACTCAAGGCTAATTCATCTTCTCCAACATCCGGTGCAGGGGCCGGAACAAATCTGATCTTGTCTATCATGGTACTGCATAAAGAATTCTGCAACCTGCAAAGGTGCCAATTCCCATTGTTATCGAGCATATCAGCTACTAATGTTATGTCATTGGCATTATCTATTTGTTGAAGGGCATAATCTTGAAGAATAATGTTGCCTCCAATCCATTTATCTTTCCAAAACCAGGTGCCTTTTCCATTCCCAATCCTATTTTCGATGTTGTCCAGAAGCTCTGGCCACAAGTTAGCAAGCCTCTTCCAAAGAGCTGAATCATGGCTGGTACTTGTTGCCACTTTCATTAAATCTCTTCCTCTGGCATATTTCCCCTTAAGTACCTTAACCCAGAGATCATTTGGTTTTGTTAGCATGCCACAACCAACTTTCATCAAAAAAGCATCATTAACAGTCTTCGTGCGCCTGAAACCGAGCCCCCCAAGAGACTTGGGCATACACAGGTTATCCCAACTTAAGAGGTGAGCTCTACGCTATTGTTGGGTAGTCCCCCAAACGAAGTCCCTTTGAGCTTTTTAATTATCTTTACACACCGAGACTGGGAGACTAGAGTGTTGCATGATGTGATTCCCTATAGTACCAATAACACTTTTGGCGAGAATAGTTCTGCCCGCAAGAGAGAGACAACTTGATTTCCACCCATCAAGCTTGTTCTTCAGCTTTCCAATTAGGGATTTGTAGCACTCATTTTTCCTTCTACATCCGTGATCGATCGATCCCAGATAAGAGCCAATGCCTTTGTTCCACTTAAAGCCACTCCTATTCACAATGTCATTTGCCACCGACCTGTTAACATTGGAAGAAAAAAAGATGGAAGTTTTTGATTCATTTATTTTATGTCCTGAGCTCAGTCCGAATTGTTCCAAGCATTCCATGATTCTCCCAAGTTGTTCCGTAGAAGCCTCTGCAAAAACAAGAAGATCATCAGCAAACATAAGGTGAGAAATTGCAGGACATTGCCTACCTGCTTTAATGGGTTTCCACTTCCCCTCGTTAACGGCTTCAGTTATCATATGAGCCAACCTGTCCATATAGATAACAAAAAGGAAAGGGGATAATGGATCTCCTTGCCAAAAATGTCAAGTGGTTTTTTTCATTTGGCAATACACACAGAAATATTGAATCATCTCAACCAACGAAGGTTCATTCAAGTGGTGTCATCCTGCCAACTTGAGAACTTGGGAACGGGGTCTGAGATTAAGAAGTCTCAGATTCGATTCCCGGTTAACACATTCCGCTGGGAAAAAGACATTGGAAGGCGACCTCGTGCAGGATTAGTTTCAATAAGGATTCCTTGGTATCAAAGGTGCTCTTGAAAACACCTGTAATACTGGCCAAAAAGTACAAACAAAAAAAATATTAAATCATCTCTCCCAAACATCATCAAAATGAGGAATTGCCTCCTCGCCCTTCCAATCGCATGGGGGTATGTTTTGAATCTTTAAATTGTTGTTTGTTTGTACCAAGAATAGAACCCTTGACTTGGTAGTAAGATTCTTATACTTTGTCTAAGACCACCAAGCTAGAAGGCTCAATTGGTGTTTTGAATCTTTAAATTGCAAGAGAGTAACTTTGTTAATTAATTTGTATGGTTAGAATCTTTATATTGTTACTTCTTCCGTCCCTTAATATTGGGCACCATTTTGGTAAAATTGGTATATTTTTTATAAGTCGTTTTAGAATATCTAGATAATGTTAAAGAGTTTATTCCAAATACACCCCTCATAATTGCATAGGGGTGATATGGTAATAATTATAATAGAAAGAAATGAATAGAGTGATAAAGTTTTAAATATTGGTAACTTTGGAATGACAACATATTTTTTGATAAAATTGAGAGTAATAATTATTTTTCTTAATCTACGTGAATTAGGTAAAACTGACTTATATTAAAGGACAACAGGAGTAATATTGATGCAAATAGATGAGCTATAGCAATTCTTTTTGCGATTCCAGTTAGTTTCGTTTTCGATTCCGCTAATGATTTGCATCGTTGTGTGACCGTTTTGTTTCATTTCGGGATGTGAGTGGTTATAATTGTACGAATCTAGTTTATGTGGGCTTTACATTAAATCAAATGAAGTGATTATTATGTTTAATTCTTTTGGTTCCTTTTTCTTTTGGTTGGAGCAAGCACATATTGTGAAATTTTGCTTTGTACACAGTGCACAGCTCCACCTTGAGTCATCATCCAACGGCTAGGAAAGGAGACCGGTTACCTTTCTGTTTCGTTTGTTTTTTTTTTTAAATCAAAATTTTGCTATAAATTAATATCAAATACTCATAATCACTAAAGGAAAAAAAAATAAATGCAGCAGAATAAAAAAAACACAAGGGAGGCAAAAGCTTTTTATTATTTTGTAACTATTTTAGAAACAAATGGCCTTTTATATTGAAGGCTGTTACAAAATTTAGAAAAAAATGCCTAAAACTTTTTTTAGTTTATTGTTACGGAAAAAAGGGAATGAGTTGTTATTCTCTGAAAAAAAAAATGATTTACTATTATCTCGCATTGTCTCTCTTAAATCAAGCTTTTTTTATTCCATGTAAGTTTTTTAGTTTACAAAATAATTCTGCCTTTAATGATTTGGTAAAGATGTCAACAATTTGATCTCTTGTGTGACAATATTTTATCAGCATTTCTTTCTCTTCAACTAATTCACAAATTTTATGAAAGCTAATATCTATGAGTTTGGAACGCCTATGAAAGACTAGATTTTTGGATAGTGTTATAGCTGACTTGTTGTCACAAAATATTTAAGTAGGAGCATATAGCTTCTGATGTAACATTTCGAGTTTCGAGAATTCTTCTTAATCAAACTGCTTGTGTTGCACAATTGGTTGCTGCTATGTATTCTGCTTCGACCATAGATAGTGCAATTATTGGTTGTTTCTTTGACGACCATGATATAGCGCCTGAACCGAGATGAAATATATATATCCAGACGTGATTTTCCCTGCATCTATGTCTCCAGCCCAATCACTGTCGGTATAGGCAACAAGCCTTACATCATTATTATTGCCATATAAAATTCCATCAGTCAGGGTACCTTTGATATATCGAAGGATTCTTTTAGCTCCTTGTAAGTGACAAGTACGTGGTTCTTCCATGAATCTTCTTAGTAACCCTACTCCAAAGATTAAATCCGGTCTAGTTGTAGTCAAGTATCTAAGACTTCCGATCAAACTCTTGTAGTACGTTGAATCAATTCTTTTACCTCCATTTTCTCTTGTCAGCTTGCCTTTAACTTTTCTTCCACTGTTTTGGAAATTGGTTTTGAATTCCCTATCTTGAATTTCTTTAAAATATCATTAGCATATTTCTTTTGAGAGATAAATATTCCATCATTTTTTTGAACAATTTCACTGCCAAGAAAATAAGACATCAATCCTAAATCTGTCATTTCAAAGGATCTAACCATAGCCTCCCTGAATTCTATTATCATATTTGGATTATTCCTAGTAAAAATTAGATCATCAGCATAAAGACACACTATTAGAACATTGTTGGAAACCAACAAGCGGGCTTAACAATTACTAGAGGGGGGTGAATAGTAATTTGAAGCAGCAATACCAAATATTTCGAATGAGATTGGAAGAATTGAACAAAAACTGATTTTTCTGGAAATAACTCGAAATACTCGAGTCTTTCTTGTAATACTCGAGTGTTTTAGGATGAACCACTCGAGTCTTTTAAGATCTACTCGAATCTTTGAGCAAGAACAACTCGAGTATTCTGAGAAACACTCGAGTCTTTCGTACAGAGGAGCACTAAACCAGTTCTGAAAAATCAGCAATTCACTTCTAATTAATCCAATACTAAATAGAGACTTATATAACAGAATAGTAAGCAATTAAAATAAATTTTAACAACTTAACAACACTTAATTGCCCTGAACTTACTACCCAATTAGACAAATCTTTTTCTTTGAAAAGCTTTAGGTTGTTTGAGCAAGAATAAAAATGAAAGCTATAAATCAACACACAAACAATTTTATCCTGGTTCACTCCAACAATGAGCTACATCCAGTCCTCCTAACCACCTTAGGAGATTTTCTAAAAATCAAATTGTTAGAAATTACAAAGGATTAATTGAGATAGCCTCACTCAACCTAACCCTTCAAGAATGTACCAAACTCTTGATTTCTACCCGAATTTGATTCCGGTGATGAAGAACTCTTCCAAAGCTTCCTTGAACTCCCTTCAAGAAGCTCCACCGGGCTAAGAACCTCTTAGTCTTTGTGCTTGAGAACTCTCAAGACTCCAATACCCTAAGTCCACCTAGGGTTTGCTTGGGATCGGAACAATCCAAGACTTGAATCAACAAGCTAATTTGAATGTGTATTACGACTCTCACAATGGATTCTCACAAATAAGCACAGCTCAATAAAGAATTGAGACCTAAACTCAACTTGAAAGTGAAAATCACAATATGAGAGCAAAGTTGAGTTTTAGAGAAATTAACACTTGAGAAGAAGAATCAGAGTAAGCTTATTATTGTTCTTGATAATGTTGTCTTGCTTGTTCTGTGCAAACAGTGAGCAAATTTTACAATTTGGATCGGAAGGGTTGGGAAAGACTCAAGGGCCCTCAGATGGGTTTTTGAGTCTTTCCAACGACTTTATTTTTGCTGACTGTTCCGAAAGACTCGAGTCTTTTTGGCCAATACTCGAGTCTTTTGGCCAGGCTGGAAAGATCCGTTGCACGTACAAGACTAACGGCTATATTTGCTGATTTGGCATCAACACTCGAGTCTTTTTTAGAATACTCGAGTGGAGACTCGAGTCTTCTTCAAAATACTCGAGTATTTTGATCAGACATGGTAAAAAATGATTTTCCTTTTTGTTTTTCTTATCAAGTATTAATTTAGGTTAATCTCAACCTAATGATCATATTAAATATTTTACTCTTAGAAGAGATTAACTATTTCTACCCACTCTCAACATAAATGAAAATTACAATTACAACCAAATTGAGAATGAGTGAGCACTTGAATAATTTCTTGATTTCTTGTTGTTGTTGTTGTTGCATTGACTTCAAAGCTTGATCGTTAATTGCTTTGTCATCATCAAAATCATATCCACATAATTACTAGGAGCATTGAATTTACAATCTCCCCCTTTTTGGTGATGACAAAATAATTAACACTTGTTGAGTCGTGATACCACATGAAGATGCTTGCACATGATGGTTTCTTTGTGAGGTAACTCCCCCTCAATACAAAAACCTCTAAACCTGTCCAAATTCAGCTTGTGCTAGCAAAGTGGTTATGAAATTTTAATTACAGCAACAAGATTATGACAAGTGCATATCATGGTATCAGAGCAGTTATGAAATTTAATTACAACAACAAGATTGTGACAAGCGCATATCATCTCTCCCCCTTTTTGTCATTAGCAAAAAGAGATAACCTTTTTCAAAAAAGGATAAGGGAGGAAAGTATTTAGATGAGAACCCATGAACCAAAAAATGCCATAAAACAAATAGCTCCCCCTGAAGCTTTGCAGTAAAAACAGAAGTAGAGTAAAAATACAAAGTCCTGAAATTGCAACCAGTACATAATATCAAAGACTAACTCCCAAAATACAGAATGTTTCAACAAAAGCATGAAGATTGAAAAACATAAACTGTCTAAAAATAACAGCATCAAAACATAGATGGTGGTGCATCATCAGAAGGGGGATAAAATCGAGTAAAAGCAGACATCATCTCATCAAACCGACGATTCATCTGATCCGAATGTTGATCCAATTGGGAGTAGAACATGGCCGACTGTGCACCTATTCTAGCATCAAGACTTGCAATATCACCTCGCTGGGCATCAATGGTAGAAGCAAGAGAGTCCACCCTCCCATCGAGGGTATCCAGCCACGAGACGACATTGTTTCTCCATTCCGAACTATCAAACAAAAAATCAGGATGAGAACCAGTAAAATCATCAAAATTAATCTCGTCCTCAACCGGATTTCCACCCTCGGCTTCATGAAATGTGTCAGCTTCTTCCTCTAATTGCTCAACATCAACTCCTCTTTGCACTGCAACATTTTCAGCTCTATTTAGGTTGGCCATATTCTCCTGATACAAATATTCGCCCGAAGGTGCATGAAATTCCATTCCTTGAAGCTTAAGAGCACCGTTGTTCAGGCCGTGCTGAATGACATGAAGGGTCATGGACTCTTCATTTGGGGGAATTGGCACATGGAAATGGGATAAGAGCCGCGATACATGCATTGGATAGGGTAACCACTTAGGATTCCTAGACTTAGCACCGGCTATCATCCGATCAAGAATAATGCGGCACCAATTCAGCCTTTCATTGTTAAGGATGGCACTAACAAGTCTAAGCTCATGGTTGGTGGGTTTGGCATAGTTTGGTGAGGTTTGAGGAACAAGCTGATGGCATACAATGTAGTGCAGTACCCTATATTGAGCAGTCATCATGGATGCATGCTTAGGCCCTTCGTTCCAGACACGACCGGGGCGCAATAAACTTTGAAAGATTACATCAGCATTTGCTCTTAACGAATTGTCCCCGTGTCATGACAGCCCAAAAACATGAAACAAATCCTTAACTCTAATAGAAAATATAACTCCTTCAACCATGGATTGTAAAATGTCATCATTCAGCCTAAGGTTTGCATAGAATGTGTGTACTAATCTAGGATAAATGGGGCCATTGAATTCCAGAAATTTATTAAGTTTCTGTTCCCAAAGGTTTGGAATGAAGGAAAACCCCTTACTTTGTAGGAATGCACAGTTCCCCCAGCTGATAACCCCAAAGCCTCTTCAAGAGAATGCACCAAATCTGTCCAGGCACTCAAATTCTTGATAATATTCAGGTACATCATCTTTGGATGATGATTCAGCCACCCTTACACATTTCCCATGCCTTGATGTTGATGCCATTGAAGAAATTTTGAAAAGATTGAAGTTTTTGGGAAGTTAGGGTTTTGAAAGGGGGTAGCGAATTTGATGCGGAATACAGTTGAAATGAATTCAAATAAGTGAAAAAAAGTGGATAACAGATGTTGTTCTAATGAGTTTTGGGAAAAAATTGGAAGAAATCAGAGTTTTGGTGAAGAAATCAAGTAAAAACCGAGAGAGAAGACAGAGGGGGTTCGAGACACTCGAGTAAAATGGTGCTGTTGGTGCTGAAGTTCTTTATATAGGCTGCGAAAGACTCGAGTAGTTCTTGACGAACAACTCGAGTCTTAAAGGAAACACTCAAGTCTTTTCAGACTCATGCACCAGGGTCTTGAAACAGTTTGCGCGCTAATGCAGGACAGGCCAGCCAATACTCGAGTAAAAATGGGGGGACTTGAGTATTGCCCGAAAAGCAATTTTTCAGAAAATTAACACGACTCGAGTCTTCTTTGCCTGAACACATCATTTGAGATTTTGGAAAGACTCGAGTCTTTTTTTAGAAATACTCGAGTCTTTTCATCAGATCCTGAATGAAAACTTTTTCAATTTAAAACTGAATTAAATTTGAATTAAAGGACTCGAGTCTTTTTGATAGAACTCGAGACTTTTTGACAAATACATATTTTGAACACAGTTTTGATCAAGCAAACACAAATTTAAACACAATGAACTTCAAGACCAACTTGGAATTTATAGAGAATCACACATAATTAGTACACAAAATTCAGAATATCATCAAGAACAATCTTAACCAAGAATCAAGACAAATTAAAATAAGACTAAAGTGGTGATTTTTTAAATGACACAAAATACAATTAGCCTATGTTTGATTCATCTTAAATACCAAGTTCTCTCCTTATGTGATAAAAAGTATCCCTTGGTAAAGGTTTTGTAAAAATGTCGGCTAATTGATTTGTAGTACTAACAAATTCTATTGTACAATCACCTTTTTGCACATGATCTCTCAAAAAGTGATGTCTTATTTCAATGTGTTTGGTTCTTGAATGATACACCGGATTCTTAGTCAAATTTATTGCACTCGTATTATCGCATCTAATAGGAATATTTTCAAGTTTCAAACCAAAATCCGATAATTGTTGTTTCATCCATAATAGTTGAGCACAAAAACTACCGGCTACGATATATTCCGCTTCGGCGGTAGAAAGAGCAACACAAGCTTGCTTTTTAGAAAACCATGACACTAATGAACTTCCCAAGAAATGGCAAGTACCACTAGTTCTTTTACGATCAAGCTTGCATCCCGCGAAATCAGAATCCGAGTAACCAACTAAACTAAGATTAGCATCAGCAGGATACCACAAACCAATGTTAATTGTTCCTTTTAGATATTTAAATATATGTTTAATTGCGGATAGGTGAGATTCTTTAGGATTAACTTGAAATCGAGCACAAATGCATACACTAAACATAATATCTGGTCTAGATGCAGTAAGATATAAGAGACTACATATCATTCCCCTATATTTACTAACATCAACCGGGGTACCTTGTTCATCCTAGTCTAGGTAGCATGATGTGCTCATTGGAGTGTAGGCTTCTTTGCATTTGTCCAATCCGAATTTCTCAAGGAGCTCTTTGCAATATTTCCCTTGATGCACAAATGTCTCCTCCTTGAATTGCTTTATTTGTAAGCCTAGAAAGAACTTGAGCTCTCCCATCATTGACATTTCAAATTCCCTTTTCATCAAATTGGAAAACTTTCTACAAAGAGACACGTTAGTAGCACCGAATATGATATCACCAACATAGATTTGTACTAACAATATGTCATCTTTGGTTTTATAGATGAATAGTGTATTATCAACCTTCCCTCTTTGAAACTTATTTTCTAATAAAAAGGAACTCAATCGATCATACCAAGCTCTAGGAGCTTGTTTCAATCCATAAAGTGCCTTTTTAAATTTATAAACATGGTTTGGAAATTCACTACTATCAAAACCGGGGGGTTGCTTGACATACACTTCTTCATTTATAAACCCATTCAAGAAAGCACTTTTAACATCCATTTGGTATAAAGTGAATTTCATGATTGATGCAAAAGCAAGCAAAATTCGGATTGCCTCAAGACGTGCAACCGGAGCAAATGTCTCATCATAATCGATACCTTCCTCTTGGTTGTACCCTTGAGCCACTAGTCTTGCTTTGTTTCTTATAGTCAGCCCGGATTCATCAAGTTTATTTCTAAAAATCCATTTAGTGTCGATTATGGAATGATCTTTGGGTTTAGGGACTAGATCCCAAACTTCATTTCTAGAAAATTGGTTCAATTCTTCTTGCATAGCAAGAACCCAATGTTAATCCCTAATCGCTTTTTTAATTGAATCGGGTTCAATTTGAGAAACAAAGAAGACATAGTTGCAAATGTTTTGAATAGACCTACGAGTTAGTACTCCCTTTGACATATCTCCTATGACATTGTCAATAGGATGAGCTTTGATGGATTTCCAAGCCGGAGGAAGTTCTTGTTTAACTTCACCTTCATCACCTTTTGATTTCTCTCTCTCTTTTTCTTCATTTGAAAATTCAATGCCATCTTCACTAGCATCACATAAAACACTATCTTCTTTCGAAGACTCATTAAAAACAACATGAATAGATTCTTCAATTGATAAAGTTCTTTTATTGAAAATTCTATAAGCTTTACTATGAGAAGAATAGCCCAAAAATATGCCTTCATCGGATTTGGAAACAAATTTTCCAAGATTTTCTTTTCCATTGTTTAAAACAAAAACTTTGCATCCGAAGACATGAAAATGAGATATGTTTGGCTTTCTTCCTTTGTAAAGTTCATAGGGGGTTTTATATAAAGAGGGCCTTATCAAAATTCGATTCAAGACATAACAAGTCGTATTGACGGCATCGGCCCAAAAATATTGAGGTACTTAAGAATCATTTAGCATGGTTCTAGCAAGTTCCTCTAGCACCCTATTTTTCCGCTCTACCGCTCCATTTTGTTCGGGAGTTCTTGGTGCGGAGAATTGGTGCTCAATACCATTTTTAGCACAAAATTTATCAAATTTGTGGTTTTCAAATTCACCACCATGATCGGTACGAATAATAATTACTTTTTGATTCACTTGGTTTTGCACAAGTTTGATATGATGTTTAAAAGATTTGTAGGTCTCACTCTTTGTAGTTAAAAATAGAGTCCAAGTAAACCTAGAGAAGTCATCAACAATCACCAATGCATAATAGTTGCCACCAAAGCTTTTTACTTGTGATGGTCCAAACAAGTCCATATGAAGCATTTCTAATGGCCTTGATGTGGACATCACCATTTTTGATCCAAAGGTGTTTTTAGTTTGTTTACACTTCTTGCATGGAGAACACACACCTTCAATAGAAAAATTTAGCTTTGGTAATTCAACTACTAGATCTTTAGATTGTAATTTCTTCAATTGGTTTACATTTATGTGAGCGGTCCTACGATGCCATAACCAAGTGTCACTTTCTTTGCTCACCAAACAAGTAGAGACAAAAGAAGTAACTTTGTTTAAATCAACTAAGTAAGTATTATTTGACCTTTTGCCAACAAATTTGATAGATTCATCTTTGTCACTTTTAATGAGGCAATGAGTAGAGGTAAATAGTAGATGATTACCAATATCACATAATTGGCTTATGCTCAAGAGATTGTGTTCTAATCCTTGAACATAAAGCACATTATCAATAATCAAGTTTGAAGAGTTACCGATTTTACCAATACCAAGAATTTTGCCTTTGTTGTTGTCCCCATAAGTGACATAACCCTTCTCTTTTGGAGTAAGCTCAATGAAGTGCCGCTTATCTTCCGTCATGTGCCTTGAACATCCACTATCTAGATACCACAATTCTTTTCCCATTCGAAGGCACACCTACAAAATGAAATCACTTGTTCATTTTGGGTACCCAAACTATGTTGGGTCCCTTAGGGTTAGTGTTGGGACTTTCTCCCTTCTTAATCCACATATAAGTGCCCTTTTTCATTTCAAATTTCTTAATATGGCACTCAATGTTGATATGTCCAAGTTTTCCACAATAAGTACAAGTTGGCTTTTTTAATGAATTCTTTTTAGAAAATGAGCCAACCACTTTGTACTTTTTGTTCCTTTTATGAACATATCCTAAACCGGTTTTATTATGGTTATTTCTTTGAGAGTTCAATAACCGGTTGAGGTTTCTATCACTATGTGAGATTGTGAGTTTGTTTTTCAACTCTTTCGCTTCCTTTACAAGTTCATCACATTTCTCACATGGAGTGATAGTTTCCTCATGATTTTCACAATCACTTTGTTTACTAGAATTAATAAGTTCTGAGGATTCATTTTGAAGTTTCAATTCATTTATAGATTTTTGCAATTCATCAATTGCTTGTTGAAACTCCAAAATTTTCTTTCCTTTTTCCTTATTAATTTTAGCAAGCCTTCTAAATTGAATTAACATTTCATTGTAGGCTTCTTGCAAATCATCCTAATAAATGGAGTTTGAAGATGAACAAGAAGAACTTAAAGTTACCTCATCATCACTTTCACTCATGTCATGTTTAGCTCTTGATGAGGATTCATTGTTGTTCTTAGCCATGAGACAAAGGTTTGCATCTTCATCACCTGAGCTACTTGAGGATGATTCATTACTCTTCTTCAGTGCATCCCAAACAATGTATGCTCTCTTCCCCTTGGCCTCTTGGGTCTTCTTGTCATTCTTCTTCAAGAATATGGCACATTCCATTTTAATGTGACCAATCCCACCACATTCATGACATTTTACTCCATCATTGGTACTTTTGTCTCTTTGTTTGGAGTGTTTGGTTCTCTTCATTTTTTATGGGAAACTACTTTTCCTTCCCATGAAGAATTTGTTGAATCTTTTGACAAACATCCCAAATTCTTCTTGATTGGGTTCACTATCGGAATCCTCACTTGTAGAGCATTCTTCAACTTCTTTTGTGACTTTGATTGAAGCTTTGAGAGATATGCCCTTTTTCTTCTTGTCGGACTCCTCATGAGTGTTGAGTCTTGATAGTTCCATTTCATGTTCTTGAAGTTTGCCAAATAAAGTGGCTAACTCCATTTTGTCTAAGTCCTTGGATTCCACGATGGTCGTTACTTTGGGTTGTCATCTCCTATCAAGACATCTCAAAACTTTGTTAGTAGTTTCACCATCATGAAATGTTTTTCCTAAAGCAATCAAATGATTAATTATGTGAGTGAAGCGCTTTTGCAAGTCATTGATGGACTCATTTGGAAGCATGCGAAATAATTCATATTCATGAGTTAAAATATTTAATCTAGCACGTCTTACTTCGCTTGTTCCCTCATGAGTAACTTGCAAAATATCCCACATTTCCTAAGAGGATTTACATTGAGAAACACGGAAAAATTCATCACGAGACAAAGCGGAAGTGATGATGTTTTTGCCTTTTAAATCATATGATACTCTTTTTCTTGTCATCATCACTCCAACTAGCTCTTGGTATAATTACGGTTTCATCCTTTATCAATCTCTTGGGAATATGAGGTCCATTCTCAATAGCATCTCAAATATCCATATCAATTGCTTCAATAAAAATTTTCATTTTGAGTTTCCAATAAGCATACCCTTCACCATTGAATAGTGGAGAGCGGTTTATTGAAGAGCCTTCTCCTCCAAAGGGATTCCTTGAGCCAATAGTTTCCAAAAGGATCTTTTTCGAAAAGTTGTTACACTCGATCTTTCGACCGATCTCTGATACCATTTGTTGGAAACCAACAAGAGGGCTTAGCAATTACTAGAGGGGGTGAACAGTAATTTGAAGCAGCAATACCAAATATTTCGAATGAGATTGGAAGAATTGAACAAAAACTGATTTTTCTGGAAATAACTCGAAATACTCTAGTCTTTCTTGTAATACTCGAGTGTTTTAGGATGAATCACTCAAGTCTTTTAAGATCTACTCGAGTCTTTGAGCAAGAACAACTCGAGTATTCTGAGAAACACTCGAGTCTTTCGTACAGAGGAGCACTAAACCAGTTCTGAAAAATCAGCAATTCACTTCTAATTAATCCAATACTAAACAGAGACTTATCTAACAAAATAGTAAGCAATTAAGATAAATTTTAACAACTTAGCAACACTTAATTGCCCTGAACTTACTACCCAATTAGACAAATCCTTTTTTTTTAAAAAGCTTTAGGTTATTTGAGCAAGAATAAAAATGAAAGCTATAAATCAACACACAAACAATTTTACCCTGTTTCACTCCAACAATGAGCTACATCCAGTCCTCCTAACCACCTTAGGAGATTTTCTATAAATCAAATTGTTAGAAATTACAAAGGATTAATTGAGATAGCCTCACTCAACCTAACCCTTCAAGAGTGTACCAAACTCTTGATTTCTACCCCAATTTGATTCCGGTGATGAAGAACTCTTCCAAAGCTTCCTTGAACTCTCTTCAAGAAGCTCCACCGGGCTAAAAACCTCTTAGTCTTTGTGCTTGAGAACTCTTAAGACTCCAATACACTAAGTCCACCTAGGGTTTGCTTGGGATCGGAACAATCCAAGACTTGGATCAACAAGCTAATTTGAATGTGTATTACGAATCTCACAATGGATTCGCACAAATAAGCACAACTCAATAAAGAATTGAGACGTAAACTCAACTTGAAAGTGAAAATCACAATGAGAGCAAAGTTGAGTTTTACAGAAATTAACACTTGAGAATAAGAATCAGAGTAAGCTTGTTATTGTTCTTGATAATGTTGTCTTGCTTGTTCTGTGCAAACAGTGAGCAAATTTTACAATTTGGATCAGAAGGGTTGGGAAAGACTCAAGTGCCCTCTGATGGGTTTTTGAGTCTTTCCAACGACTTTATTTTTGTTGACTGTTCCGAAAGACTCGAGTCTTTTTGGCCAATACTCGAGTCTTTTGGCCAGGTTGGAAAAATCCGTTGCACGTACAAGACTAACGGCTATATTTGCAGATCTGACATCAACACTCGAGTCTTTTTCAGAATACTCGAGTGGAGAATCGAGTCTTCTTCAAAATACTCGAGTATTTTGATTAGATATGGTAAAAAATGATTTTCCTTTTTGTTTTTCTTCTCAAGTATTAATTTAGGTTAATCTCAACCTAATGATCATATTAAATATTTTACTCTAAGAAGAGATTAACTATTTCTACCCACTCTCAACATAAATGAAAAATTACAATTACAACCAAATTGAGAATGAGTGAGCACTTGAATAATTTCTTGATTTCTTGTTGTTGTTGTTGCATTGACTTCAAAGCTTGATCGTTAATTACTTTGTCATCATCAAAATCATATCCACATAATTACTAGGAACATTGAATTTACAAACATCTCCAAGTTTAACAAATTTAATATATCAAGAGTGCTTATAAGGGCATCTTTCAAATATGTGCTTCACAAAATATGAATCAATCTTTTTATACCATGCTCTTGGTGCCTGTTTTAATATATACAATGCTCTATTTAATTTGTAAACTTTGTCTTCTTTTTTCCTCGATCACGTAACCTTCAGGTTGTTCAACATATACTTCTTCTTCCAAAGTACCATTTAAAAAAACAGATTTAACATCCATTTGATGTATTTTCCACTTACGTTGATCACAGAGTGAAATGATCATACGAATAATGTCAAATCTAGCAACAAGAGCAAATACCTCAAAATAATCAAATCTGGTTTTTGCTTATATCATTTTGCAACCAACCTCGCTTTGAAACGATCGACGTCACCATTGAGCTTGTACTTTGTTTTGTACACCCACTTTACTCCAATTGGCTTCTTGTCTGCAGACAAATTCGTTAGCTTCCATGTTTCATTCTTCTCAATAGAATGAATTTCCTCATTTATGGCATTTCTCCAATCTGCAAATAAGGCAAAATTAATAATCTCTTCGCCAAATGGGTCATTGTCATTACCCAAAATGCAATCTTGAAGTCTGGCTGGTAACCGACATTGCCTTTATGATCTTCCTGATGCTTCATCTTGAGGTTCCGGACACATTTGATCATTTGGTATTGGACCATTATGAATATTAGGTGTCAGTCTTTCACAACCGTCTTCTTTGTCATGATTTTCTAGAATTACCACTTGCTTCTTTTCAACTTTGGTGGTCCAATTCCATATGCCTTCTTCATTAAATGTCACATCTCGACTAATAATCACCTTCCACGTTTTTGGATTATACAATTTATAAGCTTTTGAATTTGCACTATATCCAATAAAAATGTGTTTTTCACCTTTGTCGTCTAATTTTTTCCTTAATTGATATGGTACTCGAGTATATGCAATGCACCCAAAAACTCTACGGTGTCGAATTGATGACCTCCTTCCAATCCAAGCTTCTTCGAGAGTTTTATCACGAACACTCTTTGTTGGACACCTGTTCAAAATATATATAGCTATAGCTATTGGAAGTCAAGCTTTCCCAAGGACATAATAGAGTTTTGCTAGAAGTTTTCTAGAAGAAGGTTTTGATGATAACAAACAAGCTCCTTCAAGCATCAAGTGCATTCAAGCTCAAGGCTCAAGCAAATAGATTAAGTTTAGCTTTGCCCATAGGAATCGTTGTAAGGTAATGAAGTTTTACTTTTCCAAGTTCATAAGGCCAAAATGTTTTTCAAAGTTAAGGAGAAGAAAAGAACCTTTTGTGAAATCATTTTAAGTTAGATTTTCAGCTAAAAATGTTTTGAAAACCTATGGTTACATACTCTGCTTTAGAAAATCAATTTTATGAAAATAAGCAGAAATAATCGATTACCTCTCATGGATAATCGATTACTATGTTTTTGAGTTGTGACCTGGGAATTTTAATTAAAAATAATCGATTCCCAGTTTTGATAATCGATTACCTTCTTCTTAGGAAGTTGTTAATCGATTACTTTGTTTTAAATAATCGATTACTTTCTCAAAAATTAATTTCACTGTTTTCACAGAAAGAAGATAATCGATTACTTCTGTCAAGTAATCGATTACCAAGTTTTATTGAAATCCGTGTCAGAATCAATCTTAAGTGTTTCTAGATTTGTTTTTACATAATTGATTCTGATTTATTTCCGAAATTCGAATTTGAATATATTTTTGAAATAATTCCTTTTTTGTTTTAAAAATCAAATCTTGGATTTATTTTTTAAATCTATTTGATATGTTTTTGATTTTAAAACTTATTCTATTTTATTTTTGAAATCTTTGTTATTTGTTTTTGATTTTCAAAATAACTTTATTTATTTTGTATTCCAAAAATATTTCACTAATCCTAGTTTTCTATTGTTTCTTTTCTGATCAAAAATTCTTTTCGTTCTCTTCTCCTCTCCTTCTTGAAAAACGTTCTTCATCGTTCATATAATTTTTTGAAGAGAAAATCTTTTTGGCCTTATCTCTTGTGAATTAAAACTTCATTGCTTTAGTGCTTACTTGTTGTATCCGTGTTATCAAGAACACAACATATTTGTATCACTCTCAATATCATCATATTCTAACCGTAGTTGTAGGGAGTGAATCTCCTAGTGGAACGTGTGACACGTTCTTAGGGTGAGGAACCCTCGTGTGATTTTTTAGGTCCCTAACGAACGGAGGTTCCTAGTAGTGTGTGGGGCGCTCTTGGTTGAAATTGGGTGCGGCTCAATTTCAAGGATATAAAAAGCTCAAGCGGGTCGCTTGGGGACTGGACGTAGGTCTTTCGCTGGAAAGACTGAATCAGTATAAAATTGGTTTGTGTGTTCCTCTTCCCTTGTCTCTTTATTTTCGGCATTATTTTTGATTAAATCGTTTCCGCGCTACTCTATTTATTTTAATATCTATCCTTCGCTTTCATGCTCAAAAGTTTAATCTCTCCATAAAACAATTTTCTTTAATGTTCGAGTAATTTCCAATAAATTTAATAAAACTCGATTCACCTCCCCCCTCTCTCGAGTTTTGAGGCCGATTCTAACAGTAGCAACTGCTTCTGCCTAAAATTCTTTAGGCATTTTCTTAACTCTCAGGTTAAGATAGATTATTTATTTAATCTGTCTTAAAAGATTTAACTTATTTACAAAACTGCCACCATTATATTTTTTAACATGGGTTAAGCATCAAACCCATGTCAAAAGTAGTTTTTAAAGTGGGTTTTTTAAAAACCCATGTTAAACATCATCAATTATTTAAAAAATACCATCGCACAATATTTTACATGGGTTTTAAAAGAACCCATATTATTAAATTCTGATGTTAAAATGCATTTTTGTTCACTAGTGTTTGATGCTCTCTTGAGTGGCATGCCACTTTGCAAAGGCTTTGTGATGCCCATACGCACCCTGAGCCTTATTTTCTTGGACTTTTTAATGATTTACCAACTTTTTTGGGAAACAGAAAGAGTATCACGAAATGATGTCAAAGAAAAATTATACCCGAATTGAGGAATATCAAGTGATGTATCCTATGGTGAATACTCTATAATTGGAAGAATTATTAGGTGGTTCAGGATCAATTTTATCACCATCTATTATTTATATTTTTTTATTTTTTAACCAAAAAATAAATTATGAATGGCTGAAATGGGTTCTGGATCATATAGTTCATAACTAACTAATAATTTCACATATAATTAACGTTAAAGGGATAATCTAATGCAAGGGTTTGATGGGCACAATGCTGTGAAAATGAAGACATGGGCCCTAAACACTTCTCTCGTTTTGTATGGCCCAAGTTTGAGTTGGGTATAAGAGGGTTGATTCAAACGGATCTCGATGCATTCAATCTGATTTATATCGGGTTTGGCGATTTGATTTGTGAGTGAGGCTTTTGTCACCCCACTCCAGACTTTAGACACCCCACAAATTATTTTATTTTCAAAATTGCCCTTAATTAAAAAAAAACTTATATTCTTTTATTTTTCTCATCCTTTCCATTTCACCTTCTTCCTTTTCTCATACTTACGCACCCCATTACTATTGAGAAGAAGAAAACCCTCTTTTCATTACGTCTTCTTCCCACCATCAATCTCATTCATTACTATTATTATGCCAATAAGCTCTCTTCTATTCAATGCTGCAGCAGCAGCATTACTACTAGCAATGACAACAAACAATAGTGAGAATAAGAATAAGAATAATAAAAAGAGGCTTTCTTCGCGGTCATCATGGGAAGCTGAAGACTCACAATGAAGAGACTATTCATACAGACTTGGTGATGAGACTGATAACATGAACATCGTTGTTGAACAGCGTGATGGCATTATTGATCATCTTTTCACCGGTAACTTCCTCGACAGAGACTACGACATTGTCTACTGCTTTTTCTTTCTTAGAGGCACCAAGGAGGGTGTTCGTGAAGCACCAGGCTTTGCACAGGTGCACAGAGGGATTAATGATGTGAAAAGAGGGTTTTCTTCTCTCAATAGAAATGGGGTGTGTGATTATAAGAAAAGGGAGAAGATGAAATGGAAGGGATGGGGAAAAATAAAAGAATATAAGATTTTTTTAGTTAAGGGTAATTTTGAAAATACAATAATTAGTGGGGTGTCTAAAGTCTAGAGTAGGGTGACAAAAACCTCACTCTTGATTTGTTGTATGAGTTGAATAGAACTGGTAAATCTGATCATACTGGTTTAAATTTTGAGGTCCAAAATGTTGAACACATTCAATGAGAATACAAGTGATCATACTGGATTTAAAAAATAAAAATGCATAAAAAAGTATTAACATAATTAGTATTATTTTTTTTACATTTCTTTAAATAACAATAATAGCAATCCGATTTTTTCATACTGGTTTCAACAGTCCCGGAATAAGTGGATCTCTATGGGTTACCAGAATACTCGATTTTTTCATAATGCAGCTATGAGCAGACGAAGAAGGAACAGAATTAATGCTTTGCTAAATGAAGAGGGTAACTGGATCTATGACTCAAATGCTCTGCGTGACATGGCTGTAAGTTATTTCAGTAAGTTGTTTTCCCCTGATGATAATATTAACTTGTCTTTGAATACTGAAAGTGGTTTTCCTAGACTTCCTCCAGGTACTGAATCTATTTTTAATACTGCGGTTTCCATGGAGGAAACTAGAAAAGCCCTTTTTAGTATGGGTAATCTCAAAGCTCCTGGTTCGGATGGGGTTCATGCCCTCTTTTACAAATCTCAATGGGAGCGTATGAAGCATTTTGTGCATAATTTTGTCATACATGCTTTCCTCAATCCTAATTATATATCTGACGTGAATCAGACCATTATAACGCTGATCCCTAAATTAGATCATCCCCAACGTATTTCTGATTTTCGTCCCATTTCCCTCTGTAATGTGATTTATAAGGTTGTGACCAAGGTTATAGTTAATAGGCTCAAACCTCTCATGAATAAAATTGTCTCAAATACTCAAACCAGCTTTGTTCCGGGTAGATTGGGTATTGATAATGTCATTATTCTTAAAGAGGTGGTTCACTCAATTAAAAACCTCAAGGGAAGAAAAGGTTTTATGGTTGTTAAACTGGACCTTGAAAAAGCTTAAGACAGGTTACGCTGGGACTTCATTAGGGAAACTCTTGAGCTTGTTGGTATGCCTGCTAATTTTATTAATATTATTATGCATTGTATTTCCTCTTCCTCTATGTTTGTAAATTGGCAGGGTGGCCTATCTAATGTCTTTTATCCAGCTAGAGGAATTCGTCAAGGGGACCCCCTCTCCCCGTATATTTTTGTTTTATGTATGGACAGGTTATTTCATTTAATCCAGGATGCTATCAATTCTAATGATTGGAAGCCCCTGGCAAAGGGTCGTGGAGGGCCAAGAATATCTCAATTGTTCTTTGCGGATGATGTAATCCTTGTTTCTGAAGCGTCTTCAGCTCAAGCAATTGTGGTGTGTAACATCCTTCAAAGATTTTGTGAAGCCTTGGGTCAGAAAGTGAGCTTCCATAAATCCTCGGTTTACTTCTCAAAGAACGTCAACAATGAGCGGAAGGAGGAAATTAGCAATATTTTAAGTATTCCCATAGCCCATGACATTGGCAAATACTTGGGGATTCCCATAATTCATAACAGGGAAGTTATTTCTTCTTACTCATTTATAATAGACAAAGTTAAGTAACTGGAAAATGAATTCGTTGCCTTTTGCAGGAAGAATTACTTTGGCGCAATCTTGCATTATGAGTCTGCCTTGCTATGTCATGCAAGCGTGTGTGATACCTGATAGCATTTGTCAAGAGGTTGAGAAGATCTGTCGCCGATTCATTTAGGGCAGTACTGATGAAAGAAGGAGGTGTCATCTTGTCTCTTGGGACGTCATATGCTCTCCAAAAGAGAATGGAGGCTTGGGGTTCTGTAACCTTAAAGTTGTCAACAAAGCCTATATGATGAAGTTAGCTTGGAGTTTGATCTCTAAACCAGAGGCTAAAGTGCTTAGCTCAAAGTATAAGGTGAATAACGCCCTTCAGGTTTCTCCTTCAACTAATTCCAATGTGTCTTCTCTCTGGCGTGGAATATTGAGAGCTTTTCCCAAAGTTCGTGAGGGTCTAATGTGGAATATGGCGAATGGGGGTATTATTAAATTCTGGAAGGACCATTGGCTCCCTGGTGTCAAAGCTATCGCAGAAATTCCAGGGGTTGATGTTCCGGAATGGTGTGTCAATTATCCTGCTGTTCACTATGCTCTTAATAGTGAGTGGGATTGGGATACTTTGAAAGCTCTGCTCCCGGACCAGCTGTGCAAATTGATTGCGGGCATTACTCCTCCAAACCCGGAAGCGGGTAATGATTCTGTAGCTTGGATGGCGGACACTAGTGGCTCCTTTTCTATAAGGTCAGCATACGAACTCTTACGGGGTCATAACTCTGTAATGCAGCATGCTGATAATAATTTTAGCAGAGTTTGGGATTGGAAGGGACCTCATCGTATTCCTTCATTTTTATGGAAGACATGCCATAATAAATTATTAACTAACTCTGAACGAGTTAAGCGGAATATGAGTTTTGATAGCACCTGCCCTTGTTGTCAAAGCAATGAGGAGACAGTTTTACACATGTTAAGGGACTGTAGATTAATTGTTCCTTTCAGGCAGCAAATAGTTCACGATTCCAGCAACTACCACTTTTGGAATTCCAATTTGGATGATTGGATATATGCAAACATGAGTGGAAAGATTCATGGTAAAAGAAGCATCCATTGGGAGACCTTTTTTGGGGTATCTGTTTGGCTCATCTGGAGGAATAGAAACCTTCGGATTTTCGAAGGTAGATATGAATCCTTTGAAACTCTTCTGGCGCATTGCATAGGGTATGCTGCTGTTGTGGAGCGTGCTGTGGAATAGACTCGTAACACTCTTTATCTTAAAAGGGAGGTGCTTATTTCCTGGGAAGCTCCACCCAACCACTGGTATAAATTGAATGTTGATGGATCTGTCCGTAAACCCCGCATGAACGCTGCTTGTGGTGGGCTTGTTAGAGACCAAACAGGTTCTTTCGTGAAAGGTTATTCTTGTAATATTGGCACGGCCTATGTTATAAAAGCTGAATTATGGGGCCTTCTTTGGGGGCTTAGGATGGTTAAGGATTTGGGCATGACAAACATCATCATTGAAATTGATTCGCAGGCAGCTTTCACTCTGGTCGAGTCTGGGTGTTCAGCACCTCATCATTGTGTCATGCTGGTGCGAGACATCAATAACATCTTACACTGCAACTGGAATATCCAGATTCGTCACATCTACAAGGAAGCAAACAGAAGTGCTGACGCAATGGCTAATTTAGGCCATGATATTGATATTGGATGCTCCTTCTATAACTCTGCTCCTCAAACTGTTTTTCATATTGTCTGTGAAGAAGCCTATGGAATTAAATTTCCTAGGATGATTAATTAGTTTTCTTGTGTTTTTCTGGGCTGCTGCCCCGTTTATCTATCAAAAAAATAATAGCAATCCGATCAATTTAATTTTTGTGGGTTTTTTACTTTTTATGATTATTTTTTTAATTATTTTGAGATTTTGTATATATTTTTATTATTAACAAATTTAAAAAATATATTGCACAAACTTCTTTTTGAGAAAAGAAATAAGAGTCCTACAATTTCTTTTTTATTATTTTTCTCTTTCTTGTTCTAGGAAGTTATCCAAATTTAATGTCCAAACTTGAATTATAAAAAAATAAAAATAAAAAAAACATTTTGAGATCAACTAATTGTATGGATCGATTTTGGAATTAAAAATACCAAGGTTTTATTGAAAAGCTTAATATATATATATATATATATATATATATATATATATATATATATATTCCACTTATTTATTTAGAATTTTGCTATATGTTGCTTTTAAGATAATGGATAAGAAACCTAAAAATATAATAAAATCAACATCAGAAAACTAGAAGTCCTTGTCCCTGTCAAGATTTGTGCCTTTCTCATTCAACGGGATGTTTTTCCTAAGAAACCGTATCTCATTCCTAACATTTTGACGTGGGACTTATATCAACTTAACTAACCAACATTGGTTATTAACATCATTTAAATAAGAAAGTTGACCATTATCCAACTAAAAGGAAATATAAATAAAAATAATATAATAAACTCATCTTCATTCTTTTAATGTTTGATCTAGCCACATATATCATTCAATCTCGAAATATTAGGCCTCGTTTGGGGTCGTTTTTAGTTGAGTTTTAAATTTTTAGAAAACCAAAATCAGTTTTCAGTTTAATAATATCTATTTCAAATTTTTTTGGTTATCAATTTTCAAAATTATTTCCTAACTGATAATATTTATAGCTCTCCTATCATGTTATGCACCACCATAGACACCACCATCTTATATGCTACAACCACTATTTAATAACAACTTCCATGTGATTGTTGTCATTATTAGTTGGAGGTGGTGGTCATTGTTATACTGGTTGCAATCTAGAGCGGTGATTGTGGTGGTGGTGATTGTGGTGCTCATTGTCGGCTGGTGACCAGAGAAGCAATGGTGGTCTTGAACTCTTAGTGACGATAGTGGTAGTTTGAGCGATGATTGGTGACAATTTTTGTGGTGTTTGTAGAGGGATAGATGGTAGGGACAAGGGGTGAGGATGTGCTGATGGTGATGATGATGAAAAAAATGATAGTTGGGGTGGGCATGGAGGTGGTGGTGGCCGGTGTCATTGAGGGATGGTGGTGGTTAAGGTGGTAGTGATGGTCGTGATGGTGGTAGTGGTCATTCGATGGTAATGGTGGTTGGGGTGATCACTATGGTTGTGGTTGGGTGATGGTAGTTCGAGTGGTTATGATGATGGTACAAGGAGGGGCAATGGTAGCAGGTGACGATATGGTGGGCGTTGGAGTGACTATGACATGGTGGTGGTTATTATCAGAGATGATAGTGGTTTGGGTGGTTGGGGTGGTCACGGTGGTGGTTGGGGTTTAGACAATCACAAAAGTATTAGTTGGGTGACAATCATAGTGGTAGCAGTGATCATAGCAGTTGAGGTAGTGAGAAGAGTGATGATGATGATGATATTGGTGGTTGAGTGACAAAAAAGGTAAGATAGTATAAGTTTGCTACTCAAAACTGAAATTATGAAACTATTATTTGTTGTTTTGAGAATAAAGGTGAAATTGTTCTGAAGATAAGTAAAAAAATCTTTCAGCTCAAATTTTGTCGAACATGTTTTGTTTTGAAAATACAATTTTGAAAGCAAAAACTAGAAACCGACAACCACCTCGAACAGGCCTTAACAATATGATGAGGCTTAATGTAATTTTCGTAAGAATATAAGTGGTTCATGGTTATTAGTGAGACATATAGGAAATAAAATCAAATGGTAATATATAAAATAAAATAGAGCAATCCAGGTATTTTATTCACCAGAACAAACGCGCAGAGAGAATGATGGTAAATCATAATCATAAAATGGTTTTGCTCCTAAGTACCAAGGTTCTTAGAAATTAAAAAAAAAAATTACAAGTAACAATTTCTTCTTTTATTTAAATTTTTTTAGAAAAAAGTATATTTTTTAATTCTCTTTAAAATTTGAGAAAAGACAATTCTCATTAATCTCTTATGCTTTGCTTATCAAAAGCCAAGGACATCATGTGTTTTAATATTTTTTTTTTAGCCTGTATTTATTCATGAAAACTATATGTAGTTTTGTAAGATCACGAGTTTGAAATAATAGCGAGTTGAAAATACTCATTTTAGATGGGAAAGAAAGTCAACCAACTCTATTGAAAGAAAACATTTGTCAAAATATGTCTACTTTTTTTTCTTATCATTCAATTAAATTCAATTTGACAATTAAATGCCGTTTTACTATTTTTTTCCCTAAAAGGTGGACTTGCAAATGTGAATATAAAATGCCATGAAGATATTCTAATATTGGTGATGACAGGCTCAAGTTATACTTTTATTCATGTATTTGGTTTTTAATAATATGTTTATCTAAGTCTTGGTTGAGTCATGAATTTTGAGGGATGTTCTTTTATTTTCCTTTCAAGGCTTTTTTTTTTTTGTTAGTTATTAGTTAGACTTTTTTTTTATTTTTTTTTACATCAACCGGTACCCGGATCTGGTTTACCTAGAATCCGACTCATCCGGTCCGATCCAACTAAGCTCGTACTAAGCGGTACGAATCTCCGAGCGAGGACTGTTCCATACCCAAAACTCGAACTCGAGACTGACCAATTGGTTAAGGGATCAAGTGAACTACCACTTGACCAACCCACGTCGGTTAGTTAACCTTTTTTATATGACATGTACATTACTCTATTTCTATGTAACTTTGAAGTACCATCGGTACTCTTGTGAGGAATAAAATTTATTTTCAACGTATTTTGGTCATGGCCTCATCTATACTATATAAAAGCAAGAGGGTCACCCACAGGCGGGAAGCAACAATTCTGGGCCCCACCCAAGTACTCACAAGTACTCTCAACGAGTACTTCTTTTTTTTTATTTATTTTTTATAATTAATACTATAGCAGTTTGGGTACCGCATAGGTGAGAAACCTATCGTGGGACCCATACCAGTACTCTTTATTTTTTTTATTTATTTTTTTAATAAATATAATATATTAAAATAATGTTTTGAAATTCTGTGTTCTTTTTATGTACATCTTTTTGTTATTTGGATTGAAATTTTTTTATTATATGTTTTCTGACATAGGTATTGGTCCAAATAAATAAAATATAAAACAAAAGTGCTTCTACCATGCACCAGTTTTTGGTGCTCCAACTCTTTTTTTTATTTTATTTTTTTAATAGATATAATATATTAAAAAATATGATTTGGGTTTTATGTGTTCTTTTTATGTACATGTTTTTGGTTATTTGGATTTGAATTTTTTTTATTAAATGATTTCTGATACAGGTAATGGTCCAAATAAGTAAAATATAAAACAAAGGTGTTTCTCCCATGCAACGGTTTTTGGTGCTCCGACTCTTTTTTTTATTTTATTTTTTTAATAAATATAATATATTAAAAAAATGTTTTGAGTTTTCTGTGTTCTTTTTTTTACATGTTTTTTTTATTTGGATGTGAAATTTTTTTATTATATGCTTCCTGATATAGGTAATGGTCCAAACAAGTAAAATATAAAACAAATGTGCTTCTACCATGCACCAGTTTTTGGTGCTCCGATTTTTTTATTTTATTTTTTAATAAATATAATATATTAAAAAAATGTTTTGAGTTTTCTGTGTTCTTTTATTTACATGTTTTTGTTATTTGAATTTGAAATTTTTTCATTATATGCTTCCTAACATAGGTAATGGTCTAAACAAATAAAGTATAAAACAATGGTACTTCTACCATGCAACGGTTTTTGGTGCTCCAACTCTTTTTTTTATTTTATTTTTTAATAAATATAATATATTAAAAAAATATGCATTGGGTTTTATGTGTTCTTTTTATGTACATGTTTTTGGTTATTTGGATTTTAATTTTTTTATTATATGTTTCCTGATACAGATAATGGTCGAAACAAGTAAAATAACAAACAAGAGTGTTTCTACCGTGGACCAGTTTTTGGTATTCTGACTGTTTTTTTATATTTTTATTTTAATAAATATAATATATTTTTATTTTAATAAATATATTAATATATTAAAAAAAATATGTTTTGGGTTTTTTGTGTTCTTTTATGTACATGTTTTTGTTATTTGGATTTGAATTTTTTTTATTATATGCTTTCTAACATAGGCAATGGTCCAAACAAGTAAAATATAAAACACGGGTGCTTCAACAAACCCACCGAATGACTCCCTCTTCTCTCATCAATCTCACCCTCCTTCTCTCTCTATCTTCTCCTCTCAGTCTCTTACTCTCTCTCGGACCCTTGCACCTCTCCCTCTTCTCTCTTTATCATTTTCTCGCTGCCGCCACCACCACAACAGTGTCCTCCACCAAGGAGCCACACCGTTTTGGAAAGCTATGACCAACACCATAGCCACTTCGAAAAAATGGCTTTAGAGGTGATCTTTATTTTATACCCTTGCTTCTTCTTTCGTTCTATAAATCATTTTGGGTGTTCCATTTTTCTTTATTTTTTCGGAATGAGTATTTGAGATTTTTGTTTATTTAATTTTTTTTTATTTGTTGTATGGAAAGGCTTCAACTTTCCTTTTAGATTCGGCTGCAACACCATCATCATCACTGTGAGAGAACGTGATAGACACTATTAGTAAGTCTCTCATTCCTGTAAGTAAGTCTCGGACTCTCGCCCTCTTCGTTTCTGACCAAAGTGTTTGTTAAATAACCAAAGTGTTTTGGTTATGCATACAAGGTATTTGATAAATGATTCAAGGCGAAATTTCTTCCTTTTTTGTTGTTGCTACATAGATATTTTGGTCCATATCACCGCTATTGGGAAAATCAAGTTTGCTCTTGGTAATTTATGTCTTATTTCATTTTTGTTGGTTGATGGTGTTAAAGGATAAAAAAAAACCTAATAAAATTCTAAATGACCCGGTGATTAACTTTTTACTTTGATATGTTTGTTAATAATAACATGTTTTGTTTATGATGCACACCAAGTGTTTGTGAAAAGTCCTAAGGATACATTTTTGATGTTGTTATTTCTTGATGTAGGTATTTTTTCGGTACACCAGATAAGCACCCATTACAAAGAAGAACCATCATTTAACTTTTTGAGCAGGTATTTTTTATGCGAGTTTTTGTTTTTTTGTATTCACATGCTTGCCACTTTGATTATTAGATTAATCTAAGCCTGTAATATGGTAAAATATAAACTTTTATGACTCTTGTGCTTAGGAGCAGGGGTATGATGAAATCTATGATGACAAGCACCACCAGTAATTAAAGAGGTGCATGTTGGGGACAACACCACCAAGGTAGAGTTACTAACAAATAACAATGAGGAGCTGGAGGTAAATAAATTTTTTTGTCCTAGATATTTAGGAAATTATACTTTCATCATGAAGATAATGGAACAATAAGGTTACATTATATGTAGGTTCCAGCATGCTGCTGATATGTTTCAGTAAAAGCATAAAGAACTATTTGGTAGTATCAGAAAATGGTAAAGGACTAATATTTTGATAAGCTTTTTAAACACTTTTGTTGTTCTAATGTTTGTTTATGACTTATTGGAATAAACCAAGTAAACATGATGCAATTATAAAAATAATGAATAAAAAATCAAACATGATACAAGATCAGTTGCCTTTAAAATTATTGTTTTGCTTGAAATAGTTGAAATCATAAGCAAAAATAGCAAGGAGCAAGTTATATCATGTGGATCAAAATCCTTCCTGCAGTCTTCATAACTTTTATCAGAACTGTAATCAATTTTGTTTTGTATTGTAGCAATGGAACTCGCTCTGTCATCGGAGAAGCTAACAAATGAGAAACTCCTTAACTTGCATAGTGTAAGACAAGTTTGCTGGGCCTTGGTTTTTGGTTTTACTGCATGCGCTTTACTTCATCTATCCCCCTCATGTTTACATTGCTATTGTGAAAAATGGAAATCCCTCCCACTTTTGACTTTATATAATGTTGTTTGACAGGTTGCTTCTAAGAACGGTGATGTGCACCTGGCAGATTTGCTGGACAGAAATTTTTTGGGTGAACAGGTATCTATAAATCTGCAGAAGAGAAGCTTTCTGTTTCTGATTTTAATCAATGATCACCACTTTTACTTTCAAATTCCATGTTCACATGCATGCTGCTATAGTTGAACAATTGATTTTGGCAGTGAACAATTGAGTATTATGTTTATAAAAAATAAAATTCATATGTAATTACTTTATGATTTGTTCCATTTCTACAGGATGTCTCTTATAGAGCATTACTGCATATCACTTGTGCATACTGTCCCTTTTTATGTAGTTTAAAATCTTAACTCATTTGTTTACTTTCACAAAACTCAAAATGCTCTTGCTTTGTTATTCCAGTTTGCTGCTTGGAATTATGGTGTTGTAATCATTTGGTCTGTTTTCACTTATATATGAATATATGATAAGCTGATTTTGGATCCCCTTGGATTTTGTTTTGGATTTCTTCCAGGTTTGATGTTTTACAATTTTCCTGCTCTGGTTTCTCTTGCAAGGAGAAAGATCTAAACTTGAATGTAGCTCTGGTTTATAGAGAAATATCTTTATTCTATATGATATTGATTTTCCTTATGATTGGGCTTGATTTATGGCATTTGCTTAAATTTGAAAATGAGTTTTCATTTTTGAAAATAAGTTAGGTTGAGAATGTTTGTTCTATCAGTTTCTTACTCTTTTTATTTTTATTTTTAAAACATAATTATGTTTGAGAATGATCATAATGTAGCTAATTGACTCATGCTCTCAAGGAGTACTTACTAATGAATTTACGAAACTGCAGTAAAAATTTATCATACATAATATGACAGTTTAATCTCCTTCATGTCAGTCAAGCATATTCTTTTAAACTCAATCATGATTGTGTTAAGGAGTATGATTTGCCTTCTAATATTTGTAATAATGCATTGTACCTCTCACGGTCTCACCTATGGATCAACTACTAGTAATCCAGTAAAGTAAGCTATAAAGGAATCCAACTTTATCGACTACTACTATATAAAAGCAAGAGGGTCACCCACAGGCGGGAAGCAACAATTCTGGGCCCCACCCAAGTACTCACAAGTACTCTCAACGAGTACTTCTTTTTTTTTTTAATAATTAATACTATAGCAGTTTGGGTATCGCATAGGTGGGAAACCTACCGTGGCACCCATACCAGTACACTTTATTTTTTTTATTTATTTTTTTAATAAATATAATATATTAAAATAATGTTTTGAAATTCTGTGTTTTTTTTGTGTACATCTTTTTGTTATTTGGATTGAAATTTTTTTATTATATGTTTTCTGACATAGGTAATGGTCCAAATAAATAAAATATAAAACAAAAGTGCTTCTACCATGTACCAGTTTTTGGTGCTCCAACTCTTTTTTTTATTTTATTTTTTTAATAGATATAATATATTAAAAAATATGCTTTGGGTTTTATGTGTTCTTTTTATGTACATGTTTTTGGTTATTTGGATTTGAATTTTTTTTATTAAATGATTTCTGATACAGGTAATGGTCCAAATAAGTAAAATATAAAACAAAGGTGTTTTTACCATGCAACGGTTTTTGGTGCTCCGACTCTTTTTTTTATTTTATTTTTTTAATAAATATAATATATTAAAAAAAATGTTTTGAGTTTTCTGTGTTCTTTTTTTTACATTTTTTTTTATTTGGATGTGAAATTTTTTTATTATATGCTTCCTGATATAGGTAATGGTCCAAACAAGTAAAATATAAAACAAATGTGTTTCTACCATGCACCAGTTTTTGGTGCTCCGATTTTTTTTATTTTATTTTTTAATAAATATAATATATTAAAAAAATGTTTTGAGTTTTCTGTGTTCTTTTATTTACATGTTTTTGTTATTTGAATTCGAAATTTTTTCATTATATGCTTCCTAACATAGGTAATGGTCTAAACAAGTAAAGTATAAAACAATGGTACTTCTACCATGCAACGATTTTTGGTGCTCCAACTCTTTTTTTGATTTTATTTTATAATAAATATAATATATTAAAAAAATATGCATTGGGTTTTATGTGTTCTTTTTATGTACATGTTTTTGGTTATTTGGATTTTAATTTTTTTATTATATGTTTCCTGATACAGATAATGGTCCAAACAAGTAAAATAACAAACAAGAGTGCTTCTACCGTGGACCAGTTTTTGGTATTCTGACTCTTTTTTTATATTTTTATTTAAATAAATATAATATATTTTTATTTTAATAAATATATTAATATATTAAAAAAAATATGTTTTGGGTTTTTTGTGTTCTTTTATGTACATGTTTTTGTTATTTGGATTTGAATTTTTTTTTATTATATGCTTTCTAACATAGGCAATGGTCCAAACAAGTAAAATATAAAACACGGGTGCTTCAACCATGCACCGATTTTTGGTGCTCCGACTCTTTTATTTATTTTATTTTTTTAATAAATATAATATATTAAAAAAATATGCTTTGGGTATTCTGTGTTCTTTTTATGTATATGTTTTTTTTTATTTGGATTTGAATTTTTTTATTATATGTTTCCGGTCCAAACAAATAAAATATAATTTCAAATTAATTTTCCCTCCCACTGCACCTACTTTCCCCAAATTAATTTCAAAATTCAAACAACCCCATTTTCAATCTTAAAAAAGAAAAAAAAACACCCCAAGTCCCCAACAAACCCACCGAATGACTCCCTCTTCTCTCATCAATCTCACCCTCCTTCTCTCTCTATCTTCTCCTCTCAGTCTCTTACTCTCTCTCGGACCCTTGCACCTCTCCTTCTTCTCTCTTTATCATTTTCTCGCTGCCGCCACCACCACAACAGTGTCCTCCACCAAGGAGCCACACCGTTTTGGAAAGCTATGACCAACACCATAGCCACTTCGAAAAAATGGCTTTAGAGGTGATCTTTATTTTATACCCTTGCTTCTTCTTTCGTTCTATAAATCATTTTGGGTGTTCCATTTTTCTTTATTTTTTCGGAATGAGTATTTGAGATTTTTGTTTATTTAATTTTTTTTATTTGTTGTATGGAAAGGCTTCAACTTTCCTTTTAGATTCGGCTGCAACACCATCATCATCACTGTGAGATAACGTGAACGACACTATTAGTAAGTCTCTCATTCCTGTAAGTAAGTCTCGGACTCTCGCTCTCTTCGTTTCTGACCAAAGTGTTTGTTAAATGACCAAAGTGTTTTGGTTATGCATAAAAGGTGTTTGATAAATGATTCAAGGTGAAATTTCTTCCTTTTTTGTTGTTGCTACATAGATATTTTGGTCCATATCACCGCTATTGGGAAAATCAAGTTTGCTCTTGGTAATTTATGTCTTATTTCATTTTTGTTGGTTGATGGTGTTAAAGGATAAAAAAAAACCTAAGAAAATTCTAAATGACCCGGTGATTAACTTTTTACTTTGATATGTTTGTTAATAATAACATGTTTTGTTTATGATGCACACCAAGTGTTTGTGAAAAGTCCTAAGGATACATTTTTGATGTTGTTATTTCTTGATGTAGGTAATTTTTCGGTACACCAGATAAGCACCCATTACAAAGAAGAACCATCATTTAACTTTTTGAGCAGGTATTTTTTATGCGAGTTTTTGTTTTTTTGTATTCACATGCTTGCCACTTTGATTATTAGATTAATCTAAGCCTGTAATGTCGTAAAATTATAAACTTTTATGACTCTTGTGCTTAGGAGCAGGGGTATGATGAAATCTATGATGACAAGCACCACCAGTAATTAAAGAGGTGCATGTTGGGGACAACACCACCAAGCTAGAGTTACTAACAAATAACAATGAGGAGCTGGAGGTAAATAAATTTTTTTGTCCTAGATATTTAGGAAATTATACTTTCATCATGAAGATAATGGAACAATAAGGTTACATTATATGTAGGTTCCAGCATGTTGCTGATATGTTTGAGTAAAAGCATAAAGAACTATTTGGTAGTATCAGAAAATGGTAAAGGACTAATATTTTGATAAGCTTTTTAAACACTTTTGTTGTTCTAATGTTTGTTTATGACTTATTGGAATAAACCAAGTAAACATGATGCAATTATAAAAATAATGAATAAAAAATCAAACATGATACAAGATCAGTTGCCTTTAAAATTATTGTTTTGCTTGAAATAGTTGAAATCATAAGCAAAAATAGCAAGGAGCAAGTTATATCATGTGGATCAAAATCCTTCCTGCAGTCTTCATAACTTTTATCAGAACTGTAATCAATTTTGTTTTGTATTGCAGCAATGGAGCTCGCTCTGTCATTGGAGAAGCTAACAAATGAGAAACTCCTTAACTTGCATAGTGTAAGACAAGTTTGCTGGGCCTTGGTTTTTGGTTTTACTGCATGCGCTTTACTTCATCTATCCCCCTCATGTTTACATTGCTATTGTGAAAAATGGAAATCCCTCCCACTTTTGACTTTATATAATGTTGTTTGACAGGTTGCTTCTAAGAACGGTGATGTGCACCTGGCAGATTTGCTGGACAGAAAATTTTTGGGTGAACAGGTATCTATAAATCTGCAGAAGAGAAGCTTTCTGTTTCTGATTTTAATCAATGATCACCACTTTTACTTTCAAATTCCATGTTCACATGCATGCTGCTATAGTTGAACAATTGATTTTGGCAGTGAACAATTGAGTATTATGTTTATAAAAAATAAAATTCATATGTAATTACTTTATGATTTGTTCCATTTCTACAGGATGTCTCTTATAGAGCATTACTGCATATCACTTGTGCATACTGTCCCTTTTTATGTAGTTTAAAATCTTAACTCATTTGTTTACTTTCACAAAACTCAAAATGCTCTTGCTTTGTTATTCCAGTTTGCTGCTTGGAATTATGGTGTTGTAATCATTTGGTCTGTTTTCACTTATATATGAATATATGATAAGCTGATTTTGGATCCCCTTGGATTTTGTTTTGGATTTCTTCCAGGTTTGATGTTTTACAATTTTCCTGCTCTGGTTTCTCTTGCAAGGAGAAAGATCTAAACTTGAATGTAGCTCTGGTTTATAGAGAAATATCTTTATTCTATATGATATTGATTTTCCTTATGATTGGGCTTGATTTATGGCATTTGCTTAAATTTGAAAATGAGTTTTCATTTTTGAAAATAAGTTAGGTTGAGAATGTTTGTTCTATCAGTTTCTTACTCTTTTTATTTTTATTTTTAAAACATAATTATGTTTGAGAATGATCATAATGTAGCTAATTGACTCATGCTCTCAAGGAGTACTTACTAATGAATTTACGAAACTGCAGTTAAAATTTATCATACATAATATGACAGTTTAATCTCCTTCATGTCAGTCAAGCATATTCTTTTAAACTCAATCATGATTGTGTTAAGGAGTATGATTTGCCTTCTAATATTTGTAATAATGCATTGTACCTCTCACGGTCTCACCTATGGATCGACTACTACTAATCCAGTAAAGTAAGCTATAAAGGAATCCAACTTTCTAAGTTTTAAATGCATCACCGTAGCTGCATGCATATCAAAGTTATCAAATTTTAGCCTTCAATTATACTGTGGATGAGAATAGATTTTGTTATGATGCAAGCACCCCTTTCATTTTGCAGGTCTTTAATTTGTAAGACTCTCCTTCATTCTGAAATTTCCAATGAATATTTGTTTTAAATTTGTCAGAGTCATGCCTCATTGACAGAAGAACCAATTGGAGATAAGCATATTGTTTCACAACTTGATCCGATGCCAATGGTTGGTATCATCATCACCTTTGTTTTTTTTATCAAATTCAATAGCAATCTTATTTCATAATTTTGATACATTTTAGCTTCCTTAACTGCATATTCTACATTGTAGCAACGCAAGCAACACATTGCTGATAATCTCAAAGCCTGACATGAATTGCTTCCAAATCCAGCAAAGGTAAATCTGTTGTTTATTTAAGAATGATTAATGCTGTGAAAAGGTTGAAAATGATAGATTCTATTTTGTCTTGATTAGTAGATTGGAATGTGATGCCTAAACTAATCTATACTACCACCCCTGTGCCAATTTTCCAGATACTCTACTGCTCAATATTTATTTTTTTGGTTGCTAACTATTCATTGCATTTGGTGATGGCACTATTACTTTTTGCTAACAAACAGATGATTATGAAAAAGAAAATGCTAAGGGAAATAAAACCTAATTTCTAAAATCATAAGCATGTGGGAGAATATATCATCTACATGAGGATAGATATATAACTTATACCCTAATGAGGATAGATATATCATCTACATGACTGCTTAATCCTCATGAAACTGTGGGAGAATTTATAGCATGAAGTTTATTGACAAACAGAGGCTGTCATCAATCAGTAAAATATATAAACATGAAGGTGATAGTGGAGGAGTGAAAGTTGACAAGGTACTTGGTAAAATATAAATCTATATACAAAAATCATTTTCTTTCTTTCATATTTCCACTTTCCATTTTCATTCACAATAAACACTTCCAAGACATATAGATAGTACTGTAGATTGTTTCAGGTATTGAAAATCCTCAAATAGTCGGGTTATCATAAAAATTTATGCTTACGAGGTTGAGATTACCTAACTCTATTTCTTTTATTTCTTACTGCATACATTTTCAAAAGATAGAGATGAGGATATTTATTAAGCAGTTGACAGGGAAGCAGCTTCAACCCAAGAATTCATAGAAGCATTGCATAATAAGAAATAGACGTCATTAGTAGCATCTTCAGACCAATCACAACCACCGAATAAGAAGTAGCTTATTTCCCAGAGTCTCATGCCTTTTCTTCTCGAGGTGTGAGGTGGAGGACCTTCAATGAGCTTCCAACATCTTATTGATAAGTTTGGATCCAAAACATATGTATAAAAATAATTTTGTAATTCTGTATATTACGGAAAATTTTATATTCCTTCAGTCTTTATTATTTTTTAAATGAATTTCTTTTTTAATTGTTTTTTTTAATGTACAACAAGGTAATACTAATTGATTTTTTTAATCTTAAATAAAAAATAGTTATTAAAATAATATTAATTAAAATTAGTTCATAAAGAAACATTACTATTTTCTTGGTATCATAAAATTAGTAAAAATATAAAAAAATATTTGCCTTAAAATTAACGTTAAAATTGTCCATCATAATTTACAGATAGTTGGGTTTCTTAATTATAATGTCAGAGATTCGATCTTTGTCATGGGTGTGGAAAAAGTTTTCTTAATTATAATGTCAGTATAATTGTTTATATTCCTTCAAAAATATTTTCCATTTTCTTATTATTAAGCTAATATTAATAATAATAACCCATAATTAAAGACACAATAATTTCATTACTGCAACAATATATTTCACCTATTATTTAAACCCATAATAATTTTATACGGAAGCTGGTGGGTTGCCGTATTGGCCCCGTGCGAGGCACGGGGTTGGTTACTAGTTTTCATGTAATTGTGAAGTGCCCCTTGCTAATTTCTATTTTTGAGTTTTCAAAAGCAAAATAACTCTTGCATTGCCATGAAAATTTGACTAAAACTAATAACAAAAAACTTAAATTACATTGATTCAATTTCAGGTTAGATAGATTTTGCATTACTTGGCTAGCATTTTTAAATTATGCAATAGAGGGAAAAACACTGCTACCATAGTTACCCCTTGAAATTTTCATTATTAAGTTATTTGGTTGGAATTATCATAGTATTGTTTTGCTTATTATTCGAAGTTAGTACTTAAAAGGTTTTGTTGCCATTATTTTTAAGAGTTTTTATTGTTATTTCATTTTGTCTTCTTTTTATTCAATATTAATTTTAGGCTTATGTTTTCAGTCCCTGAACTTAGGTGTTCTTTTAAAATTGGTCCTTAAACTTTGCTCAAATTTTGAAAATGGTGATTATATCACTTAAGTGGTGATATGACCGAGGATATGTCACGACACATTTGTCACATCGATAGGTAATGTGTCAGATGATGCCACGTGAGTTTTTTAAATTAAAAAAAATTCAAATTTATTAAATATAATTAAAAATTGTATTTATTAAAGAAAATCGAATCTTTTAATAAATTTTAAAAGAAATTATTTTTTAATAAAATAAATCATGTAGTGTTCTATGGTTTATATAACATGTCACTCGCCGATATTGTGCAAGTGACGTGACATGTCGTCGATTATATCATCACTTAAGTGACGAAATGACCATTTCCAAAAATTAAACAAAGTTCAGGGATCCAAAGCATCGAAAAAAAGTTTAAGGATCAATTTCAAAAGAACACCTAAATTCAGAGACTAAAATGTTAAATAAGCCTTAATTTTATATGAGAAAATAATTTGTATACTTTTACACTGTCAGCACATTATCCATCATTCAAGGGTGTATGGTTATTGACTTCTAAATAAAAGTAATGCAAATGAAAGGTGAATGATGTATCGACAGTGTAAAAAAACTTTACACAGTCAATATACACATGTTAAACTCATTTTATATTGGAGTTGAGATTGGTATTTGATATGTTTTCTCATCAGAAATGCTTAATATATTTACCAACTTTCACTATATCTGCACAATACAAATTTCCGTTATGCCCCATCCATCGCACAAGTAAAAACACTAGTAAATAATTAAAAAAAAAAAAAAGCAACTAAAAAAGAGCAACTCATATATTTTCTTCACCAACTAAATCAATGATAAATCATACTTCCTTCGTTCCTAAATATAAGATCATTTTGACACTTTTATTTTTTTCCTGATTATAAGACCATATACCAATTTTTCAATAACAATTAATTACTTCTTTCCATAAACACCTTTATTTATTTAGTACTTTTTAGATTTTCAATATTATTAATATGGGTAGTTTTGAAAACTGCCGAAGTTCATTACTCCCTCTGTTTTTCATAAGTAATGTTTTTTAAGGTTTTGCATGGATTTCAAGAAATTGTTAAATGATTTAAAAATTTGGGATATTTTGACTATAATACCTATATATATAAATTATTATCGAAGAGAGAGAGAAATATTGGAAGTAAAAAATAGAGTGTAATAAATAAGGATGTGTTGAAAAAATAATATTAATTATGTATTAGGTTTTGTAAAAGAACACTACATATGAAACATGAAACAAAAACTCTATAAACACTACATATGAAACTGAGAGAATATATTTTAAGTGCCGAAGTTCTTAGAAATATAAGAAACTACAAGTCATAATTTATTTTTTCTTAAAAAAAATTTAATAAATTTGAATTATATTAACAAATACATTAAAAAGATTTTTTTAGTACTTTTTTGTCAATAAAACTAAATAAATATAACGTGTGATGATACACAACAAATAATCCCAATTTCATTCCGCCAGAAAAAATTATAAGAAAAAAATTTAAAAAAGAAGGAAAGTATAAAAAGGATTCAAAAGGACGCACCAAGAAAACGTCTCTCGTAATCTTCTTCCAGTCCCTCGAGCTCAGTGTGCTGCTGGCTTCTCTGGTAAGCCTTTCTTCGTTCTCTTCAGTCTCTTTCATTTAACTCTCGTCGCTCATTTTCACTCTAGTTTTCAAGTTTCTTATGCTCCCTTCCCATTCTTCACTCCCTCTCTCTCTCTGTGATTCCCAGCATCATGATGGTGAAGAGCGAATTGGATTTTGATGATGATAATGATAATGGTAGTAGAAGCAGCAGTGGTAGTCATAGCGAGCTTGATTGCAATGCCCTTGTCTCGAACGACGAAACTGTCAACAGTCGTCGAGGTCTTCGTTCTCGTTACTTGGCCGTGAAGAACATTATTAACGGTAATTCAAATGGGTTTCACTTTTAGATGAGTTTGCCACAGTTATGTCCGTTCTGATTTCTTTTATTTCTTTTTATTTCTTTTTGCAGATGAAAAGGAAGAAATTGGTAGGCCTGAGTCTGACAAGTTTGATTTGATCTTCAGTGAAATGGAGAACTTGCATAAGCTAGGTATCTATTTTGTTTTATATATATATATATATATATATATATATATATATATATATATATATATATATATATTCTTTCTAATTTTCTAAATATATTTGATATCCTTACTTCTTGATTGGTCATGCCTTTAATTTAAATGGTTGAACTTGTTTTGATAATCGATTATTGGCTAAACTGGGGGTATGTTTGGATTCAAGTTAGAAAGTCACGATGATCCTCATGTTCATGTTAGAGTAGAAGCTTGTACGAGTAGTATTGACATTCTAGAATTGATTCTGAATTAACTTATCGAAGATCCAAACATGCACTATTCTACCGTGAGTTAGCCCAGAATCAATTCTGGAGTGCCAACCCTACTAACAGTTGCTTCTGCTCCAACGTGATTTTGGGGCCGGAATTGATTCCGTGACCGTAAACCGAACATGCCCTTAAGGATTTAGCTAAGCAATAAACTCCGTTCAGAATCAAGTATAGAATTGTTACCTTTGAGATAATAAATATCTTAAATTTTTAATTATAAGATACAAATACTTGTAAGAGATTTTACATTGGTGATAATTCATTCTGACATTAAATAAGTGTTTGTTAATGTGAAAAACTTAACTTTCTTATTATGAACTACCAAAACTTTCTTTTTTCTAAAAAAGGTATCAAATCTAGTGTAATCCCAAAGATGATTGCTTAGAAATGTTGGGTCGGATGGTGCTCATAATCACGTTTAAGTACATTTTTTTGCATGTTCCATTTACTTTCAGTTAACAATCCAAGAGAACAAGTAGCTGATGCACAGGCCCTTCTGGGCATTACCAAATCCTTGGTAATGTCTGTGAAATCTCATGTTAATGGTGGACTCACTCCTTCAGACTTTGTCTCTCACATTATTAAAGAATTCGGAGTTCAAGGTGGACCAAGTACCAGAAAACAAGATTGCAGAGCAATCACAATAGCTTGGAAGGATCTTGGACTTGCAGTGTCACATGTTTTTAAGGCATCTCCTGGCTGCTGTACAATGTAAATGCAATAAATTGGCAAATTCATTGTTTTGTAACATGTTTTTCCTTTTATAATATCCTCTGTATATTTATTTCCAGTTTTGGTTTTTCAGAATTGGGCCCATGGATGCTAAAATGAATCAGAAAAAGGCTGTAAATCGTAGAAAGCGTGCGCGACCAACTGAATTGGCAGCACAGCCAGAAGAGGTAAAAATTACTTTATTTTGGTAGTAAGTTTTTATTTTTCAAAAAGTTGTTGGTCCTTTTTGGTCTCCAATTTCATAACATTATTAATATCTATAGTTTCTGTCAGATTATCACTCATTTATTAGAGTTAGAAACTTGGAATAGAATGAATTTGCTTTTGTTTTGAACCTAACTTGATAGTGGAATTACTACAGCTAAGAATTCATTGTTTACTGTTCTGAATGTAAAAAGCTAGTGATTACAATGTTCTAATGATACCATAATCTCACTTTTCCTTGGCATTATTGTATCTTTTTGCAGATTATTGATGATACGGAAGAAGAGAGACCTGAAACTGACAAAAATATGTTAACTATGTTTGACATCTTGTTGAAAAACAAAGTTGCCAAGCTAGAAAATCTGGTTTTAAATAGAAATTCATTTGCACAAACTGTGGAGAATTTATTTGCTTTATCATTTTTAGTCAAAGATGGACGGGCTGAAATAAAAATGAATGAGGCTGGATGGCAACTTGTTTGTGAGTTATTTTGAAAATGCTTAAGATTAATCGCGCTCTCTCTGAATTTATATTAACACTTTTAATCTTAATTTTACCTAAAGCTTTTTTTTTCATGCACTTGCTCTATGCCAGCCCCTAGAAATACTCCTAAGGCAAATTCAGTTCGTTCTGGAGATGTTGCTTTCAGCCATTTTGTGTTCAGATTTGACTTTAATGATTGGAAGGTATCTACAAATATATGTGGTAATTTTTTTGTCAACTTTAATGGATTTGTTGTGTGTGCTATGAACAATGACATTTCTGCTTCCCTTTCTTTTATATTGAATATGAAGAGTGGGGTCATTTTAATGAATCTTTTTAATCAAATGTCTTTTAGGAACTTTAACTTAATTTAAGAAAAAATATAGAGTAGGACAGACATATCTCAGTATTCATTTGTTCTTCCTTTAATTTTCTTCCATGTAAATTCTTACCAGAAGCAAACCAATTGACAATAGGGAGCAGCACCTTTAATTTGTCGATTTATGTTTGAACTTCAAGGTTCAAGCTATTTTTTGTCATCTTATGTCTTTTTTTTCTCTATTCTTGGCATTCAATTCTCAGTTGATGGTTCAGTCTGTTAGTGTTGGGGAGGAGCTGATGCCTCATAGGAATGAAGCTTCTGCCGAATCTCATGAAACAACAGTGCCTAAAACACAAATTAGTGAATTATCTGGGAAGTGTGAATCAGTTATACAGCAGTAGGTACTCAAGAGAGACACACACGTGTCTATAGTTAACCAAGAGCTTGTGAACATATTATGGTTTAGGTTTTAATCTTTTGTGCAGGCATTCTGTATGTGGTTGCAAATTTTGTTTTGCTCTGTATATGCCTAGGTTTACAAAGATGTAGACTCTCTTGGTTGTATTGATGTTTAAGAACAGTAATGATTAATGACTAATGAAGAACAGGGTAATTAACTGAGATGGTTTAGGGGGTGTTTGGTTTAGATTATGACTATGTTTTAAGCTTTTTTTCTCACAAAAATAATGATAATTTAATGTGTTTAGTTGTTGGGGTAGATTATACTTTTATATTATATTTTTGAAAAAATAATCAAAATTCAACATTTTTCTTATAGATGCTATAAATTATTTTTTATAAGATTATTTTCATATATTTATTTATTCTACCCTTATCACTTTAACAACAATAACTAATTTCACACGCCTTTTTATATTTTATTCAATAAAATTAATCTTTTTTATACAATCTGAACAAAACAGATTAATTTAAATTATTTTTAAACTGTAAAATCCAAATATAAACAAAATAATAATTTTAACATATCACAAATAAAAATAATACTCCCTCCGGTCCTTATTATAGGGCATATTTAACCGAATTACACATACCAAGGAAAGTGGTTGGTTTTATGAATTCTATAAGAATATATTGTAACATTACAATTTTACCCCCTTAACTTTTCTTGGAAAATTCGCACTCATTAATGAACAACAAAAAACACATAAATAGTCAAAGCATTTAATAAGGGCAAAAAAGAGAAAAATCAATAAATGATGCATAGAAAATATAAAGTGATTTATAATTAGGACCAAGAAAAGTTTCTAGAATGTGACCTATATATAGGACCGGAGAGAGTAATAATTCAACTTTTTCAGTTATACCAATCAACTTAAAGCAAAGTTGTATGAAAATTTATAGTGACCCGTGGCTTATAACCACTTGTTCAAACGTTAAGCATGTTGTTGACGGAGGCTTGTGTGTGTTCTCCCCGTCCAATCTCAAACATTATTCAATTAGACATGGATGCAACTCAAAATGACTTCGAAGAAAACAAACAAAGGAGGGATTATTATCGCTCCAAATTATTCAGAGTAATATCTCAGATTGATTCCTAATTTTATAGGTATCGATTAATTTAGTCTTTGAGATATTCAAAACTTCAAATTAATCCTTAAGACAGGAACACGTTAATAATATCAATCCGTGACGTTAATGATCGTTAGTGGTCTTTAACGTTGACTAACGGAACGGAATGACCAAAACGAAGATCGTTGGTTATCGATCAAATTAGTCTTTGACTTTATGGAACATTAACGTCAGGGACTAATATGCCTGACATGTTCCAATCTCATGAATTAATTTAGAATTCCGATAATCTCAGAGACTTATTTAACCAATATCCACAAAGTCAGAGACCAATATAACATATTACAAAAATTGTTTATATACATTTCCTACTAATCAAAAATAATTTTAGTTTCAATTTTAAAAATCGGTAAATGAATAATGCAAAATAGACATTTGAGAATATAAATAACCTCACCCTAAAATCAGAAATCATAATATTAGAATTGCATAGAGTCATAGTAAGAGCTAAATTGAAGTGAAAACATTATGATTTTAGCAATACTACCTTTGAACGTTAATACAAGATCCTTTAAGGCAAATTTATGTAGGACTATTGATAATGAGTCATTCGGGTCTTGTCATAATGATTCTGGTTTCCCCATTGTAGAACCAGGTGAATCTCATTTTTTCAATTCCAAATTTTTAACCATGGCTTATCTTTTTGGAGTAAAACATACTCTGATGATGGATGTACTTCTAAGCCGTCATTGTCTGAGGACTTACTCCCATTATGCTAAAACCTTAAGAAAAATTAGGTTTGACCAAAAACTAACCAAGAGGCTAAGCAATTGAGAATCCTTTAGGTGGGTATGCAATAGTGCATTGCATGCCCAATCAATTTTTTTTTGCGTTACTTTGATCTTCAAAATCTTGTTGTTTGCAACGAATCTTTCACCACTCGCTTCCGTGTATCTGTTCCCTCTTCTAATGTTAGGATCTTTTCTAGTCGTGATGCTAATTCCTTTGAATCCCAATACATAATGATGAATATGTTTGTTTTTTCATACTTGGAAGTAACACTTTCCTTGGATAGCTTCTATATAAATGTCTTGAATAGTCTTCAGATAGCCCCTAGACAACTCCATCCTAACTCTTAGGAGTTGCTAGCGGCCTTCAAAAAATTTGGGGAGACTTTCTTTCTTAAACGCAAGCCTCCTATCTTTGCTAAAACTTGTTCCTCTCGCTTGTTTTTACACTTGTACATTTCTTCTCATTGTCCTGTAGAGAGTTATAGGTAGAAGACGAGTCAGACGGTCTTCACACCAAACAATTCCCTTCCCCTATTTTTGTTGAAGGATTTTGACACGGGATTCAAACATGAGTATTTTAAAATTTCTTATAAGGAGTCCTTGGTGCCGGGTACGTAGATCAAACTTATGACCCTTCATCTTCCATGATTCCAGCCATTGATCTGAAGGATGTCGAACGCGAAATGCTCATTGCTTCGATTGACTAGCCTCCGAATCAGGATCCCCTTGATATTGATTCTTTTACATTGTTTTAAATGGGCGCTTAGTGTAACGCTTTCTTATACATAATATAAGTTGAGTAAATGACTAACTTATAGAATTTATATGGACTTGAAGTGTATACAAAATAGAGTTAATAAAAATTTTCTATAAAAGTTTACAAAACTATATATATATATATATATATATATTGTTATTTAATATCCAAAATGAGCAAGGAAGTTATCATTTTTAATTTACAAATAGAATTGGTTAAATACTTGACATTTGAGTTTTATTAACTTGTGACGAAAATATTATGTTTTGGGATAACATGTCATCGTATACAAAACGTATTTTATAATCAGTGTATCGTTATCTTGAACTTGTGAGATATAATTTAAAATAATGAATCTTACAAAATTCTGCATTTTAATATCAGAGTAAGCGGAAAACATTCGAAATAGTAACCTTGATCTGTTGTACATCAAAACATTATATATATATATATATATATATGAAAACATAGTAAATAGATCAAGGTACATCATCATCAACAAAGTCCAACGTAGTCAAAGTACCAATCCCATATACAAGTCCATAAAACTATAATATAAAGAAAGTCCCATGAATCGGACTCATCATACTAGGAACAGGAGTCTCCTCACAAATAACTCGAGAAGCAGATGGATGGGATTGGGTAGCAGCTCTAAAACGAAAACTATGAAAACGTCGAGCTGGTCGAGCCGGGGGTGGTCCATGGTATGTGTAAAAAGAGAGCACATGCAGGGTACAGATGATAGGGATGCGGAACCTACGAGGACGGACACGAGCCAGAGGGTTCGGGTGATAGAGTGTCAACTCTACCTCCCCCTCGTAGGTGGCTCGGTGGTCCTCGTAGTACCACACTCCGCTAGGGAGTGGGCGCAACTCGATGCAAGCTAGATAGCGAGCCATCACCTAAAAGGGCATAAGGGTAAGCAATACAGTTCACATAATCAAATAAGAATAATTACAAAAAAATAAACATTCACATTTAACAAGTAATCAAGTAGCATGCATAAACATATGATCAAGCCATTTTCAATTATAATTAACTTCTTTAATTATGGTGGCATGATGCATGCTTGCTATCTCTCAAATTCCTGAGATTCTCCAACTAATATCCTTGTGGACGTCCATCTATAACATCAATGTACTCCCAGAGCACAATTATACGTTCTCATAACATATAGCGTATGTAACGCACTCTTATTTACTTTATAATAAGTTGAGTAAATGATTGTCTTATAGAAGTTATATGGACTTGAAGTGTATGCTGGAAATAGGGATCAAATACGCAGCGGAAAAAAAAACGAAATACGCTATTTCCATAACAGGATCCATGCGAGAGAGCATGATTCGAGATAGAAAAACGTTTACCTCTTGATGCGAAGAGGAGAACGGCGCTGGTCAGATCGTCCTTGAACAATCCACATCAATCACGAGCGCAGCAAGGTAGTCGCGCCTCTATTGGTATCCACACGAACAGATTCCCAATTGGAGTCATGTATCTCTTCTCAGTGCTAGCGGAGAAGAGAGAGATTCAGTGTATAACTCACTCTTTGATATGAACGGCTAGGGTTGTCGTTCTGTGTCTCACACGTACCAAAACCCTAAGGCTAATACTATTATTTATAATAGTATTAGACCAGCGGGCTGGGCTTGGTAGCACATATCAGAATGCGTCGTACGGTCATACTGTGCATCGCACGGACATAAATTGTATAAAAATACAACTATTGTATTTTTTTATCAAATGTGATATCTCCAATCTATCTGTTCTTAGTGTGTGACCCTATAGGTTCCTGTAACGTTGGCAGTAAAGTTAAAATCCCATTTTAAGTTTACAAGCAATGAGCGGTATCTAGCAACACGTCATTGCTACCCAAGTGACAGGAATGTCTGTGATCTGACATAACCTTATTGTGACCAATGATCATGTGTAAATTTAATCCCTTTGTCCAAATATCTTAGTTAAACTCATGGCATGGAACGTGTCACCCATGTATAGTGTAACCTATGGTTTCTTGATCCCTGAGTAGACGCGTCTAAACAAGTCTCGTCAATATCTCATATTGACTGTCTTGAGTATGGCCATACATTTCACCGTCTCACTCAATCAAGGGGCCCAGAGATATAATTCGTATTGACAAGGAAGGACAAATCTCATCTACGTCACTCACATCCCTCTACATGATTTGTCATATACCCGACTACAACCGTTATGATCACCTGGTTAAAGATGACGTTTGATTGCGTGAAAGCACATAATTCCTCATGTTGGGAACCGTAGCGACTTCAGGTCGAAGGACCATGTACACCATTGTCACTATGAGAATCGCTTATGACACTCACTTAATAACCCATGTAGCATTCTCATGGCGGGTCAATCCAGTACACAATTGTCCCAATGTGTACTTACGTGAAGACTTGATATCCCGTATCCATGACCGGTGAGATACAGTTATCAGTCTGCCACATACTAGTCTCGATGTATTATAGTTGTCCTTATTAACTATAATACTCGACTAGGGAATCTTTAAGGATAATTATCAATCAATAAGATCTCACTATCAAGTCATGTACTTGATATTCTTATGACATTGAACTTATAATCCTAAGGACTTTATTACATCTATTTTAATTAAACAATTAAAACATAAATATAATAAATGAAATGCCTCATTATTATTAATAGTAATAATCCATAAACATGAAATAAGTTCAAGTAAAAGAGAAAATACGATTGCCACTAGGGCACTCTCCAACAGTGTATACAAAATAGGGTTCATAAAAATTTCCTATTAAAGGTTTACAAATGGAATTGGTTAAATACTTGATATTTGAGTTTAATTATCTTGTGACGAAAAAAGATCGTGTTTCGAGATAACATGTCATTGAATACAAAACGTATTTTATAATTAATGAGTCGTTATCTCGAACTTGTGAGGTATAATTTTAAAATAATAATTCTTACAAAAATTTGGCATTTCAATATCAGAGTAAGCGGAAAACATTCGAAATAGTATCCTTGATCTGTTGTATATCAAAACATGATATATATATATATATATATATATATATATATATATATAACATAAGTAGTAGATCAAGGTACATCACATCAACATAGTCCATCGTAGTCCAAGTACTAGTGCCATAAACAAGTCCATAAAACCAAAATATAAAGAAAGACCAACCCTCTGAAATCTCTCAAAAATATATACAAAATATTTACATCTCAAAAAAATAGAAATCCCAGAGATGGTCTGATGATCCTCCAACAGCTCTGGTCCTCCTCCTGGTCTCCAGCAGCTGCTCCATCGTCCCTCATGTGACACCCTTCTTACTATCTCCAGTTTAATATAGTAATTAAACTATCTTATCACATAATATATGGACTTGTAAGTATATAAGAAAATGTGGAAATAAAATTTATTTTCTTTAAGCGGGTGCACAAACCAAAACTTGGAATTCTTGGAGAAGAAATTCTAAATCATTTCAAATCAGTTGTATTAAGTTCGGCAATCTCTAAAACTTTTTCATAAGCGGATTAGCATTCGTATTTGAAATCGTTTTTATATGATAGAGAGTAAATGGAGCTATCCTTTTCGGAGCCGAGCTCTTTAAAAAGATTAAATCAGAGTAAGCGGAAATTATAGGACTATGCAACTAATAGTAATATAACATAGACTTTATATATACATATATAAGTAAAAAGTCAGGTGATACATAGTCCCAGCATAAGTCATGTCTCCAAGATCCATAACACAAGTCCATAACAGATCTATGCTCAAAATAAAACCATAGCCCTAGAGTACTCATAGTATATCTACAATATGTACATATCAAAAATATAGACTCTAGAGGTGGTCACATAGATCTGGCAGCATCAGTAGTAGCAGTGATAGTAGCAGAAATCTCCAAGTAGCAAAAGAAACATCCCAATCAACAACAACAGCAGAATCTCCTCCATGGCATCTCCACATCGGATCTCCTGATCCTCATCATACACCCTACACTCATACCTAGGGATCATCATCCCTCCATTGACTCCCGGTGGAATGAACGACAGGCTCGCCTCCGCTCTCATCCTCCACGGGATCCTCCTCGATCTCATCCGATGGAGAGTGTACCCTACCACTGGGTACGGGGTCAGGAGATTGTGTGGCCCGGACTGGACTCCTCGGATCAGAAGGGGGAGTATCCTCGCGGACGACTCTCGAGGAAAAAGGGTGTAAGCGGGTAGGTCTGAAACGAAAACTATGATAAGAGCGAGCTGGCCGTGTGGGAGGTGGTCCATGATATGTGTAAAACGGGGGTACATGCATAGTGTATATGATGGGAATCCTAAATCTACGAGGACGAAATCGAATCAACGGGTTCGGGTGGTAGAAGGTAATCTCTACCTCTCCCTCGAACACCGCGCGATGGTCCTCATAGATCCATGTGCCACTAGGAAGTGGCCGGATCTCGATGCAAGCGATGTATCGAGACATCACCTACAAGGGCATAGGGGTAAGCAATTCTATACACATAATCAACAGAGTTTAAATATGTACAATATGAAGGTGTAAATAGGCAACAATGAACAGCAATCACATTTAGCACTTAGCAGGTATTGAATGCAAGTAGAATGCTCATACATATTTCATTGATCACAGTTAATTTAAATGAATGACATGATGCATGGATTTATCTCTCAAACCTATCTCCATAAATCTATGTCACTCTCTGACGTCCATCCCTGACAACCCAGCACTCACCAGTGCGTTGTATTCCTAGGTATACAACATTTCGTACATTCACCAAGAATGTACACGACAAGCTTGGAATCCGTGCCACCCAAGCACCTCCCGTCATCCAAACGGACCGTCATCCAAACGATATAACCATATCGGCATCCACTAAGCCGACCACGTCTTCAACGTGTCATCAAGCAAGCGTATTGGCACTCCCAGAGGCCCTCCTCATGTTACTAATACATGATAAACGACCTACCATCCAAACTCCAAATGAATGCATCATCTTTTAAGCTCAAAGGAAATTGGTTAATATATAACGTGCCACCCAAGCACATCCCGTCATCCAAACGGTACACTCATATTAATCAATTTCTTTTAAGTCTAGATCCCTTGGATTATTGTTGTTCAATTATTAATTAAATGATTCAGAATTGAAATGGTAGTTTTAAGATTTTGAAGGTGAATTACTCGAGTGTTCTTCAGAAGACTCGAGTGTTTTTCAAACTATTTCCAGATTACTCGAGTGTTCTTCAAACTACTCGAGTGTTCATGTCTTTCTGGGATTTGGGTTCCAGATTCATAAAAATACTCGAGTGATTGATGAGTTACTCGAGTGTTCTTCAGCATTTCCAGAATACTCGAGTGACCCCTGCATTACTCGAGTGGTTTACCTTAACATATCCCATGCAACACTCGATTACTCGAGTGCTGGGCATGGTACTCGAGTGTTCTTGCTCAAAATACATTGTTTTGCCAAAATTTTACTCGAGTAACCAGCCTAATACTCGAGTGTTTTATTGCATAACAGACTGAAATCTTGGTTTTAACACACCATTTTCAATCCTAATCATTTTTAGTCCAATCCAATGATCAACAAAGTTCATATACCACATAATGAACATGTTACAACACTCAATTCATATCAAATTACAGATTTGACAGAGAATTAATCATTGATGCATAAAACATATAATTTCACAACTTAACACCTCAAATTGCAAAATAATCAACAAATTCATGAATTAGTGTTCATCACAGCTTGCATGCATCATGAGAAACTTGCTCCAAACAACCATAGAGCATAACTTGGTCTCCAAACCAAAGTTCCTATTCAAACTAAGCCCTTAGAGCCTCTTGGTGGCTCTCTAATGAAAATAGTGAAATTCAAACTCTATCTAGTGCATAAAACAACTTCCCCTTACCTCTCAGACGTTTAGCAACAGAGAATTCCCAAGAGAAAGCTCTCCAACACCAGAAATCACTTTGAGCTTCACATGCAGGACAGTTTGAGTGCAACACCAAAATTGAATTGGTTTACATGGAAAACAGAGATAACAATTGGGGAAATTAGATTTTCTGGACTCTATGCAACACATACTAACTAGAGAAATCGAATTTGGGACTCAGAGACTCATGAGCTTACCAGAAATTGGAATCAAAGTAAGCTCCAGACAAAAACTTGACAAAGAACAGCTCCACTTCCAAGCCTTGATTCTTCCACCACACTCACTCAAACCTCACGATTTTGGTGTTTATACAAAGCTCGTGATGTGAGCTTTGTATTCGTGTATAATTTGTTACTCAATTTGACTCAGAGAATGAGAATCGAAGGGAGTAAATCAAGAACCCTAACTTGCTCAACAACCCAAGCTTTGCCAAAATTCTTCACGAGTTCGGTGTTGATAGGCTTAAATAGGATGGGGGAACGTTCATGCAGGTCGACACGACCTCCATAGACGTGGAGTGGTGGTGATTTCGTGTCAATCGTTGGTGGTGACTCACCAAACGCACTAACTCGTGCAACTCTGTCCAGAATACTCGAGTATTCCAGAAAATACTCGAGTATTTTGCTCAGTTTTTGAAAAATAATTATTTTATTTACTTTCCCTCCAAAATCTTTCCTATATTTATTTCTAGGTCCCAACCCAGGGACTAATATGCAAAATATTTATTTCATGCATAATTATATTTATTAAATAAATTCAAACACATCTCCCAAATACATAACACAGAATTTTAATCAAGGATTAAAATAGAAATCATTAATTATAATTAATTTTATAATTAACATTTCATTAATCGGGGATTAAAATTTTGGGGTGTTACACCTCACCCCAGTCATCTATATCATGCATCGTCTGGTGGATCCCCAACTCCCCACTGACTACTAGTGGAGTGCTCGTCTGGCCCGCCCTCACTCTTTGCCTCCTCAGGATCCTCCTCGACCTCGTCTGACGGAGTCAGTGCCCGACCACTGGGCACTGGGTCAGAAGATGGAGTCCCATGAATCAGACTCATCGGACTAGGAACAGGAGTCTCCTCACGTATGACTCGGGAAGCAGATGGATGGGATCGGGTAGCAGTTCTGAAACGAAAACTATGAAAACGTCAAGCTGGTCGAGCCGGGGGTGGTCCATGGACGAGGACGGACACGAGCTAGAGGGTTCGGGTGATAGAGTATCAACTCGACCTCCCCCTCGAAGGTGGCTCTGTGGTCCTCGTAGTACCACACTCCACTAGGGAGTGGGCGCAATTCGATGCAAGTTAGATAGCGAGCCATCACCTAAAAATGGCATAAGGGTAAGCAATACAGTTCACATAATCAAATAAGAATAACAGGAATTTAAACATTGACATATAATAGACAACATGTAGCATGCATATACATATGATCAAGCCATTTTCATTTATAATTAATTCTTTTAATTATAGTGGAATGACGCATGCTTTCTATCTCTCAAATTCATGAGATTCTCCAACTATCACTTTCTTGGACGTCCAACCAAACAATGAGAACAGCGAACCTCGCTTGGTAAATGATACATAATGTCACTCCTCAGGTGAACGTCACGTCGCAAAGACGTAATAATCACATTGTCAGTACCCCACGATACTGGCCACATTTTACTCATAATGTGTCATCAAGCAGGACACAAATATTTGGTACTCCCAGAGTACCCTCCTCATGTTCCTCGAACATGAAAAACGAAACTATCAACCATACACCATGTATGAATGCACCAAGATTCAACTTTAATTAATTGATCTTTAATAAATTTCATGATATCCAACATAATCATAAAAATAATTAAGTGCATAAATTTCTCAAAGAGGGATAATGTGCAATTATCATTTCAGACCTAATTTCAATGTGATTTATGTCCATAATTTATTTAAGTTATAAGTTAAAGAGATTAAAATTAAAAATGGTAATTTAATTCAATTTTTCACTCTGGTGAACAATTATCAGAGCCTGGTAATCGATTACCACATGTATTTCATAACCCTGTATCAGATACCGGTTGGTAATCGATTATCACATTGTGGTAATTGATTACCCTGACAGCAGATACACTAAAATTGGAGTTTTAACATACCATTTTCAATTCTAACCAATTTTAAGCTAAACCATTGATCAACAGAACTTAGTTAACATAAAATGGACATGTTCCAACATTGAATTTAGTTCAATTCACAGAGAACACAACTCAATCATCAATTATGCATAAAAGTGCAATTTCAACAACCCAACATATCAAATTCATTTCTATGCATATCAAATACCAATTCAGTGTTCCAACACCTCACATGCATCAAATAAAACTTGCTCAAAATGAGCTAGAAGCTCAGAATGGCCTCTAAGCCATAATCCTATTTCAAATTAAGCCCTTGAGTCTCATGGTGACTCATTGTACAAAATACTCTAAATCATTCTTATTCTAGTGAATGTGTAGCTTCCCTCTTACCTCTATATCGTGTTTGAACAGAAAATCCACAGAGAAAAGCTTCAGAATTCCACTTTCCCCAAAATCCACTTCAGAAATATACATGCATAGCATTTTCGGTGGGGTTACATAACCAAAGAATTTGACACAACAACCATGCATTAAAATTGGTGAAAATGGTTAGGTTTTGTTCTATGCAACATAGGCTAAAGAATGAGACGAATTTGAGTCCAATAGAGAGTGTGTGCTTACCACAATTGAAGCTCAACGTAAGCTTCTGAACTCAGTTTCCTCTTTCTGCAGAATTCGAGCTTCCACTTTGCAAGCTCACCACTTCGCACACACTCAACCTCAGATTGCAAGCTTAGTATCTTTGTAAAGCTCGTGATGTGAGCTTTACAACGGTGTATAACTCTCAGATCAACTCTCAATATCGAAGGAGAATCGAACGAACGAAATCAAGAACCCTAATTCGGTTTTCAGACCAAAACTTAGCAAAATAGAGTTGATTCCATTAACAATCCGCCTTATATAGACGAATTAAGCTTTCATGCAGATCGACACGAGTTCAGGGACGTGTCCATGGCTGATTTCGTGTCAAATTCTGGGATTAATGAGCTATTAGTCATCAAACGCACTTAACCATGGCTGTTCTGCACTATGGTAATCGATTACCTTATTGTGGTAATCGATTACCACGATTGAAATTTTGAAAAATTCATATTTAATTGGTTTTCCCACCAACAATCTTTTCAATATTGCATTTAGGTCCTTCCTAAGGACTTAACTGCAAAACTTGATATTTTTATATAAAATACCTACCAAAATTATTTTTCACATATTACAAATACGTGATAAACGTCAATAATCAAACATTGAGCTTTTATTTATTTAATAAATACTTATAATAATTACAACAATATAATTATTCGGAAGATGAAATTAGGGGTGTTACAACGTACCTCGCTTGGTATGTGATACATAACGTCACTCCTCAAGTGAACGTCATGTCGCGAAGATGTAATAATCACATCCTCACTATCCCACGATACTGGCCACATTTTACTCATAATGTGTCATCAAGCAGGACGCAAACATTTGGTAATCCCAGAGTACCCTCCTCATGTTCCTCGAACATGAAAAACAAACTATCAACCATACACCATGTATGAATGCACCAAGATTCAACTTTAATTAATTGATCTTTAATTAATTTCATGATATCCAACATAATCATAAAATAATCAAGTGCATAAGGTTCTCACAAAGGGATAATGAGCAATTATTTTTTCAGACCTAATTTCAATGTGATTTATGTCCAAAATTTATTTAAGTTCTAAATCAAAAGGATTAAAATTAAAAATGAGTAATATGTCAGATTAGTCCCTGACTTTGTAAGTATCGGTCAAGTTAGTCCCTGACTTTATCGAAATAGCAATTTAGTCTCTGAGATTTCATTTTAATTCACATACGTCCCTATCTTTATCCCATTTTAAAGCAAATACATCCTTGCGATAGTGACGGCAGGGACTAACTTGATCGACGTTCTCCTATCTCAAGGACTAAATTGCTATTTCGATAAAGTCAGGGACTAACTTGACCGGAGCTGACAAAGTCAAGGACTAATCTGACATATTAGAGTATGGTAATTTAATTCAATTTTTTACCATACTCTAGTAATCGATTATTAGAGTATGGTAATCAATTACCACGTGTGTTTCATAATCCCGCATCAGATACAGGCTGGTAGTCGATTATCACATCGTGGTAATCGATTACCATGACAGCAGATACACTGAAATTTGAGATTTAACATACCATTTTCAATTCTAACCAATTTTAACTTAAACCAATGATCAACAAAACATAGTTAACATAAAATGAACATGTTCCAACACTGAATTTGGCTCAATTCATAGAGAACACAAATAAATCATCAATTATGCATAAAAGTGCAAATTCAACAACTCAACATATCAATTTCATTTTTTATGCATTTCAAACATCAATTCAGTGTTCCAGCACTTCATATACATCAAATAAAACTTGTTTAAAATGAGCTTGAAGCTCAGAATGGCCTTTAAGCCATAATCCTGTTTCAAACTAAGCCCTTGAGTCTCATGGTTACTCATTGCACAAAATACGCTAAATCATTCTTATTCTAGTGAATGTGTAGCTTCCCTCTTAACTCTAGGTCGTGTATGATCACTACAACATTTTTGGCTTTCTGCAACGGCACAAAACCGTTACTAAAAGCCCAAAAACCGTTGCTGAAAGTATATGCAACGGTTTTGAAACTGTTCTCTTGGTGAGCGTTGCCTATTGTCAAAGGCAACGGTTTTTTGAATTTGGCAACAGTTTTACTAAAACCGTTGCCCTTTGACGTATAAACAGCAACGGTTTTTTTTTACATAAACAGCAACGGTTTTACTACAAACAGCAACGGTTTCTTTGTTGAGAATATGCAACGATTGTATCAATAAAACTGTTGCCTTTTCCTAATAAACAGCAACGGTTTAACTATAAACAGCAACGGTTCTGGTGTTCAGAATATGCAACAACCGTGGTAGAAAACCGTTGCCTTTTCCTTTAAAACAGCAACGGTTATTTTTATTAATAGCATATGCAACTTTGGTATAACCGTTGCATTATGTTTCAGCAACCGTTATAAAATTGTTGTCAACTTCACATAGGCAACACTTATTTTAGGTTCAATCTATATGCAACACTTTAAATAAAATTATATTGAGTAGTGTATATATATGTGTGTATATATATATACCATACAAAGTGTACATAATGAAATTAAATTATAATCATCCCCATAATGAAATTATAACAACGCACCATAATGAAATTAAATTATAATCATCACCATACATATCAAAATAACATAAGATTATATTGTTCCATAATCCAAAGAGTACAAGACCAAGTTAAGTACTTGCTAAATAACATAATAATTTTTTGCTAAAGTTTAAAAAAAAAGTCAAAACTTAAATAATCCATATATATATTCTTGCATTGCCAATGATATCCTTCTCATTCATCTTCGGCTTGGTCTTCCTCAACATTCAAATTTTGCTGCAATATGAAAAAAAATATACATGTTAAGAATATAGAATCAAAACAAAACAAGTCAACTTTATAAAAAAAAAAAGTATGTACAGATAAGGAAAAAAGAAACAAGACAACATTAACCTATTCATATAAAGTCTGTACAGATAAGGAAAAAAGAAATAAATTCTGTTTTTTAAAAAGCAAAGCAGGCATCAGTTTCATATTCTGCAGCCACACATACACATGAATTCCATAGCTAAAATGCTTCCCTAAATAGTACATACCAACAATATAAATCACAATACAAGTCTTTTTTTTTATATAGAAATGCCTAACTTTCAAAGTGAACAGATTAACTTCGATAATCAATACAACAAAGGAATAAAAAATCAAAGTATCCGACCCAAATTTCAGGTTCACTCACAAATCAAAAAGAATCAAATTTCTATAAATTAGCAAAGTTTTCTGCACAGTAGTTTAGAAGAGGAGGGGAACTCTAAGGCTTTTCTTATTCTTAATAAATTACAATACATGTGGGGGAATTCACCCTTATACTGAAGAGCATTTCAGGAAAATTATCAAAAATGAAGCTGCCAAAGAAGCAAACTAGTAGAAATATTAAATTATAAAGTTAAAAGAAGACACATGTAAGATTTTACTATAGTATAAAATTGAAGGAGAAAATATTTGTACGACCTTGCAAAAGTAAAGACAGAATGCAAATTGCTTTCAGTAGAGTCTCATTGAACCAAAAACAGAGGGAACAACTCAAACCATGACAAAGACAAAAGATTACATGAGTGGGAAGGTAAAGCACAAACTTGGCTTAAATTTTTCTGGTCATATATGAAACCAGTTCTCGTCAACCAAGTTACTTGGAACAGCCTACAAAGAGTGCAACCAAATTTATTATAATCAACCCAAACATTTAAAAAAAAAGAGTAGAAAATAGGATAAAAAAAATTATTAATGACTCAATATCAAGTGTATAAGCAAAAAGCACATTTAATATGCATAGGGTATGTTTACTTAAACTTAGAGCCACAATGATACAATGTGCTTTTTACTTGGACACGTTCCCTTCCTTTTCCATCTCCCAAATAATCGAAAGTAGAACCTTCATTGAAATTTATAAATCTAAATACAGGACCAGTAAAAAAAATATTTGGGGAGTCTGTATGGAATATGCACCCTTGAATTTACCAGAAGTAAGGAATATACACACTTGAATTTTCAAATGGGAGTCTGTATGTGGGTGGGAGTTTGTAAAACTACCAAAACCATTTTTAAGATATGCAGAGTTATTCTGCTATTCTCTCCTCTTTCAATTCCAAGAAGAATAAGTTCAAGCAGATTCATGCAGTTTCTCACCGGCTTGTTCCTTCTGGACCAAACCCTCTTCATAATTGATCACATCATAATAATAAGGGAAGATACCAAACTCATGCTTTCTTATTGCATATACAAAAAGAAGAGTCAGTGGAGAGTGATCTAGAGTGTAACATCCCAAATTTAATCCCAAGCATAATTATTGAGTTAATAGGTATAGAGTGTAGAAAATGGGTAGATTAATTGCTTAAAGAATTTTGTGAGCAAGGTGAGCAGCCATTTTAAGTACTAGGGGTTGTGTAGGAGACATTTGTAGCAATGGGCAAAATTATATAAGCGGAATCGGAGGTTAAATCGGCGTTTTAAATGTTAGAAATCAGCCGAAAAGAGAAAATTAGGAATTTATTATAGGATGCTAAGAAATTAAATTCCACCGTTGGATATGAAGTTTAAGGGATTAAGAAGCTTGTCTAAAAATTTGGACCCAATCCGACGGTTAACGAAAAAGTTACGGCGAATCGAAGATTAGAAATCCTGATGCACGCCCAGGCGCACCAGCCTGCGCCCAGGTGCGCGCCACTATTCATTGGTGCTGGTCCAGACAGAAATCCGCCCAGGCGCGCCCTCACATTCGCCCAGGCGCGCCTCTATGCGCACCAGATCTGGAGATGGCGCGCCCTGCGCGCATCAGCCCCACACCAGCCCCCACCGTGTCGCGATCAGTCCCGCACCAGGCGCAGCACCACGCACCAGACCTGGAATTGGTGCTGAACTCGCGCTCAGGCGCGTGAGACCCGCGCCCAGGCGCGCGCGGTCGGATGCCATTTTTCCAGCCGTTAGATTAAAACATGGGCACCAAGTTGGGCCTCCCTAGCCACACGATTTGCTCCCTCTTGGCATGGAGCAAATTTACAACAACAACAACAACATAACACACACACATCAACACCTCTCTTCACCTCCTTCTCTCATCTCCTTCATCTCTTTCTTTCTATTTCCAGGAACACACCATCATCATCAAGCACCAACCCTCAAGAATCAAGATCAACTATCCCTCTTCTCATCATCTCCACTCAAAACTAAACAAGAAAATAATTACCAACCTCCTTCTCCTTCTTCCTTAAATTCGTGAGCATCATCCTTCCATGCCACCATCAACTTCTCAATTTTCAAGCAAAGGAATCATCATATAGGACCTCTCTCACTTCAAGGACTCAAGGAGATCAAAGTTTCTACTCCCTCTCACAACTATCCTTCAAAAGTTGGTGGATCTCAAACCTTGGGTTCCATATTAAGAGCAAGGACTACTTATATCTCTTGGTTGAGTTAAGAAGGGAAGTATTACCTCTATTTAGGAGGTATAGTCTAGATAGTATATAGTGAGAACTAGGTTTAGGGATTGGACTAGAATAAAACCCTAGGCAAACCCTAGGTTAGAAGAATGAATTTTTGTTTAGCATATTGTGTCATAGGAAATGGTTAATGATAAATAGAAATAGAGAATTTACTTGTAACTTGAAATTATTATAGATTGTGAATGCATAACAAATAGGGGAAAAATAAAGAAAATAGTTTGACTATGTGAAAATAGTGAATGATTAACTAATATATATATATAATCATGACCCTCCATAAAGGAGTGGATACCTTCAAGACCCTCCATAAGGGAGTGGAATATCATAGTATCAAGACCCTCCATTTGCACATTAAGTGGAGTGAGAACATGACCCTTCACTTACTCTCTAAGTGAAGCGAAAATTATATATTTTCATGACCCTCCATAAAGGAGTGGAATATATTATCATGACCCTCCATAATGGAGTGGATATTATCAAGACCCTCCGAAAAGGAGTGGACATTATCAAGACCCTCCGTAAAGGAGTGGATATTATCATGACCCTTCACTTGCACCGTAAGTGAAGTGAGAACAGGACCCTCCGCTTACTCTCTAAGCAGGAGTGAGAATCGTATATATGTATATTATCATGACCCTCCCTAAGTGGAGCGTGAAAATATATGAATAAGTGTGTAGGTATAAATACAGTATCATGACCCTCTCTATGTGAAGTGGAAAAAAATATTATGAAATGACCCTCTAATAAGAAGTGAGTAATAAATGGTAAATGAAAACAGTAGGGGGAACAATGAGAGTAAGAAAATGATTAGTAACATAGGTGTTAGGGTAGCAAAGTTTAATTAGAGTGCTTGGTTACTCTCTATGTCTACTTAGAATGTATTTTCCTAAGTTCTGTGTAATGCTACCCTTCTTGTTATATTTTGCAGATACTGGGGAGGAGCAGGCACAGGACATGGCCGAGCAGGATTACATTCCACATCGTGGAGTGTGAAGTTTAGTAGGGGACCGAATGTCGGTCAAGGGTTTTATTTTTGGGAAAAGGAAATATGTTGTGGATGTAACAAATGCTAGTTGGATATTTTTGTGAAAACTTAAATGTTCCACAACTTGTATATATTTTCTAGAACTGATGTAATACCGTCCCTGCACACTGTTTATGTTATGTTTTGGCCCTGCTGGCTTACTGAATGAAATGAATATTTTGGCTTTAACAGGTGACAGGTTAAATTTATTATGGGGAAAGCTATGAAAACAAAGGAAACTCCGTCCATTTGACGGAAGATTTTTATAAGTGAATTAAGTTTAAAAGAAAATTTTTAATTACTAATTTCAAAATAAGGATATCTGAGGGTAAAATAGTTAGGGTGTTACATTTTGGTATCAGAGCAGTTTAATCCTCGGCCTTGGAGTTGTAACTTACTGCAGTGGTTACTCATCAAGCGAGTAATCGGTATAGAGTCAAATGTTTAAGTTATAGTGCTAGAATGGTTAAGTAGTTATTTAGTTGAATAAGCATTAACTGGTGGTTCCGTACAGGATTTAGTCAATATGGCTGGAAGGCGTGCAGAAAATGACTGAATAGCTGCTATCCTGGAGAGCATGGTCCAAATGCAGCAAGCTCAGACAGTGACTATGGCTCAAATGCAACAGGCTCACGCTGCGAATATCGCTCAGGTGCATCACAATCAGGCGGAGAATATAGCAGCAGCAGCTGCAGCGGCAGCAACAGCAGTGAACCTTCAACAACCAGCTCCGGCAGCGATCGATTGGATGGCCCGATTCAGAAAGAACGAGCCTCAAAAGTTTGAAGGAGGATTCGATCCTGATGGAGCACAACTCTGGCTTTAGGGGATCGAGAAAATTTTCCGCTCTATGGCACCACCGGATGAGCAAAGAATTGTACTGGCACAATATATGTTGACAGGGGAAGCGGAGCACTGGTGGGATCAGATGCGAAGGGGTTTAGGAGCAGGACATCAGGCAATTACTTGGGATCTTTTTAAGATCCGATTTCTGGAAAAGTATTTTCCTGAGGATGTCCGCATAGAAAAGGAGATCGCTTTTCTGCAGCTAGTGCAAGGGGTCATGAGCGTCGGGGAGTATGCTGCTAAGTTTGAAGATCTGATCCGATATGTCGGAAGCTACAGAGACGCTGATGAAAGGACTAAATGCATCAAATTCGAGACAGGACTTCGTTCGGAGATTAAGATGGCATTTGAGTATCAAAACATCGCAAATCTGTCCCAATTGGTTAATATGACCAGTACTTATGAAAAGAGTAGGAAGCAAAGGGCGGAGGAGAAAAGAAACAAAAAGGTACAGAATGTTGGGGGTTCGATTCGGGGAAAAGGACCAGTTCTGGAATCAAAACCTTATGCCCAGCACAATGTGGCTCCAGCAGCTCCGGGGGTTAAGGGAAAGAATGGGAATGCTATGGGAACTTATCCACTTTGTCCACATTGTGGGAGGAAGCACGAGGGAGAATGCTGGTATCGGAATCAATCCAGGGGGAATTTTACTTGTTTTCTATGCGGGCAACCAGGACATTTTGCTTCAACTTGACCCACGAGGGTTCCGAAGAAAGAAGTCAATGCTACAAAGGTGCAGCAAGCAGGAAAGAGCCAACCTGATTTGAAGGGAAAGCTGTACACCATGGACGAGGAGGAGGTTAATCTAGCTGATATAATCACAGGTATAGATTATTTAGTAATGCCCACGCAGTATCCTATTAGTTTTGATACCACATGACTGATTTTCTTCCTTAGAAGTTATTTGGAAATGCCAAGTTCTTCAAAATAGAACCATCCTAGGAATCTAAAAAGCATTCAATTCCATTCACCCAATCTAGACTTCATGGCAGCATGGTAGAAACAATTGGAAGAGAATGTCAAGTTGTGGAATTCTAGTCCAAACTAATCAAGTCCAGTGATAATGTTGTTATTTAATACTATGGAAGATTAGAATTGATCACTCTAATTCTTGCATATGTTAAGTGATGATATTATCAGTAAGCCCAACAATGGGATCGCTATTAGTAGATGGAAGATTGAAACTGATCATTTTGATTTATCCGCCTACTAGTAGTTAATGCCATTGATAAATCTCATATCCAAGATTTTGCCAAACGAGCATAGCATCGGAAATTTTACTCTTAGTTTAGTGCCAAACCCTAGTAGTGCGCAGAATCTAAGTGGGGGAGTGAAACCAAGAGGAGGTAAGTAGTGTAGTCAAAGGACCTTGCAATTGGGATGATTATCCTTTTGAAGGAATTGAACGGAATTTCAGGGACGAAATTCCAATAAGTGGGGGAGAATTGTAACATCCCAAATTTAATCCCAAACATAATTATTGAGTTAATAGGTCTAGAGTGTAGAAAATGGGTAGATTAATTGCTTAAAGAATTTTGTGAGCAAGGTGAGCAGCCATTTTAAGTACTAGGAGTTGTGTAGGAGACATTTGTAGCAATGGGCAAAATTATCTAAGCGGAATCGGAGGTTAAATCGGCGTTTTAAATGTTAGAAATCAGTCGGAAAGAGAAAATTTGGAATTTATTATAGGATGCTAAAAAATTAAATTCCACCGTTGGATATGAAGTTTAAGGGATTAAGAAGCTTGTCTAAAAATTTGGACCCGATCCGACGGTTAACGAAAAAGTTACTGCGAATCGAAGATTAGAAATCCTGATGCACGCCCAGGCGCACCAGCCTGCGCCCAGGCGCGCGCCACTATTCATTGGTGCTGGTCCAGACAGAAATCCTGTAACACCCCAATTCGGCAACTTGAAAACTTAACTTACTTAAACTCAAAGTAGTGAAAATTTGGGCCATTTTTTTTAAAAACAAGTGTTACACAAGATGAGAACATTCAGATTTTCAAAACATGGTTATAATTAAAACTCATGTTCTCATGCTGCATAAGCTCTTTCAAGTTCCAAACCGAGATGTCACAAGACACCGCACTTTGAAACTCGTTTTCAAAAGCATCATTTAAAACGTAACCCGTTTACTCGTTTCAAAACATTCATGCTTAATAAAACTTTTGTTGGGGTACAGTATGGTAAAGCCATGGCATCTAAGAACTTACAATGGTATACCTTACTCTGGGGAAAGCCTAGCTTCTAGTCAGACACGCCACCACTATCTTTCTATCTTCAAATCTTGGCAGCCCAAGCTCTCCAACCGCAAGTAGAGTCGCCCTCGTCTGCTGCTTCAGAGATCTCCTCCAGATACCCTCCTCGGGGACAAACTTCTATACTCCTCCTTGCAGGAGCACCGGTGGCTCGCTACACGCTACGCCATCTACCCGTTGCAATATTAGCAGTTGCCGATACGACAACAAGGTAGGAGAGAGTCAGTGTTCCGAACACTAATGGGTTGACCATGCGGTCTCAGGGTAGATAAATATAAAGACAGTCAGGTAATATAACAGTATAACCTAGATACTTTTCATGATGCAATCACATAATCATTAACAAATAAATGTAACATGTTATGCACATAGCACATATGAATCCCATATAACAGACATACCATAATATTCCAAACATATAAATATCATCACTCATAACCAAATCATTCATTACACTTACATCCTAATTTTTCAACCTTTCCGGTACTCAAGTATACCTTGCTTCAATTGTTGCCTCATGATTTATCATGCCACGAATCGTTTCTCGTGCTTATTTTATAATTCTTATTGCATGCTTGACATCTTTTATTGTACCTTTCTTTGATATCTTTTAAGTTTTATCGTTCCGGTTCGCTCAATGATGAGGGAACATCATCATTGAGGAAATCACACACGTCTACATCTCCTCGGTCATCCACCCAACCTAGTCGGAAGCAAACAGGAGTACAAGACCTTTACCACGCGGGCACGACAGCTGTCTCACAACCAAATGGTCCCAGACCAGGAGGACTACAACCTCAAATCAATTCAATTCATATCATATCGTTTCATATCATATAATTAAGGCACGCTCTCAGCGGCAATCTCAAATTCCCCGTTCCAGTCTCTCTCACTGTTCTAGACTTGCATTCAAGGGGGCGACAGTATAGTTCTAGTTGGCCTGCAGAACTTACCACGACATTGGACCCAGTCCCTATCACGTTAGTACGCCACATGTGGGATTTGTTCTGCCTAGAAAATATACTCTAGACTTCTTGACGTTTCACCGTCATCGTCCTCCCCTCATGCAATCTCCACCTGAGTATCCGCAGATACCCATAGTATCTTCCTCTCCACTACTTCGATACGACACTCATACCTCACCGCGTTTGTAAATGTCTTTTAAAGTCTTTTAAGGTTTTAACGTTTTAATTAGCGGCTTAATCCTAACAGTCGGCTCGTCCTTGGTGCATCCCTTCAACAAAGCCCGACCACTAATCGCAATCCGTTCCCCCCCTAAATCTCAATTGCATTAAGCCTCGTATCACTTTCATCTCATGCGTCTCAGCACTATACTCATCAGCTCATCAGCTCATCAGCATCATCAGCATCTTTTCTAGCATCATGGCTCGGCAGCATCATCATCAGCATCTTGCTCCTTAGTTGTTGCTCAGTAGCACCATCCGCATCGCTCTCCTTAGTTGTGGCTCCATGGCACCATCAGCATCGCTCATCATCACCACGCTTCCGCTCGCCTCGTCGGATGCTTCTTATCATCGTCTTAAGCGTCATCTTTTTGTTCTCTTTCTTTCATTAATTATTTCTTTCACATTAATTCGCATAATTTCTCTTTAATCTTAACTTTAATTATTCTCATATCTCTTATTCGTATCTCTTTTCTCTTTTCCAGTCTTATCTCATTACTTTCACGGTTTCATGATTATTATTTCAGTATGCAGACATAATCACACAATTTCAAACAGAATAAAATACGCTCAACAAATAAACACTTAGCATGCAAATAAACACTTAGCACACATATCTATATTGCCTAATTCGCAGTACATTCGCAATCCATCTATTCGGATTGCGGGCAACGACGTTACGGGATCACAGCACTCTCACTCACCTGGATGACAAACATCCGAAAGCTTTCCAAGGTTCCCAGTCGCTAGCCTTGTCACGTTTCCTTCGCGTCCGACACCCGAACTAGAACATTTTTCCCCATGCGTTAGGAATGATTTCGATAAATTCTTAATTTCCGTTTTGAAAACACCTTTTAATTTCTTTTCTTGAAAATATATTGCCCATATCCAAAGTTTTAAACCCAAAAATCCTTTCAAGAAAACTTTTTTTAAAAAAAAAAACAGAATTCATTCTTATTAATTTAAAACACTTTGGTTGAAAAATCATTTTCTTTAAACATTGAATGAAATCTTAAGAAAACAACTCTTTGAAAATCTTTATTAAATCAAATACAAAAATTCAAGAAGATTAATCTTCAAAATCAATCAGATTAACTTATTTACTTCACACATCAACAAACACTGATCAAAGAGGGTCCTTTAAGATTTTCAAATCAAGTTAAATTATTCAAATTACACTTTTTAAATAAAACATTTTCCACAAGCAATACTCACGAACAGTATTCAATACAGTTCCAATACATTCAAGCAGCACAAAGAACAACCACATACACATTTCAAAGCATTCCAATTAACGCATTCAGTTAACACACAAACAGTACATACAAGTTCCCAAGCATTCATAAGCACACACCATACAACTCATATTTTCAATCATTCAAAACTATTAGTTGAATTATAATCTTAATAAATTAATTAAATTACTCTTAAGAAAATAATTTAACTTAATCCTTTAATTAATCTCAACAAAACCGAATCATACACATGGTTATTATTTTCTAACCACTAATAAACTTTAAGACTAAAAATCATTGAATTAACATTACAAAAATTCCTTTTCACAAAATCAAATGAACCTATTTATTTAAAATCAAAAAGATAAAAGTAAATACACATCACTTTCATTCAAACACATAGCATCTAGAACATAGCCATTTTCATAAGTTATTTTATGAAGACAGTTTTACAACCACGTGCACATGCTTTGACCGAATTACATACATATAATTTTGCAGGATTTTAATGCACAAATAAAAACATATAATCATGAAATTATCTTCTTTATTTTTATACTAAAACCGTGAGCATCAACAAGGAAAATAAACAACTTTAATTTCATTTTCAAAACAAAATCAACGCAACAATTTAAATCACAAATCATCACATATTTTCTTTTAAGTTTAATTACTTCATGCATGCACTTTTAGAATCTCTCAAATTCAATTAACCTAATCATGCATGCAACCTAGATAAGGGACAAGCCTAGTTCTCTACTCTATCCTAGGATGGCCGAAAGTCATCAAACAAAAGTCAAGGTTTTCATTCATTTTTGAAGCATGAAACTACACCATTTATTCACATAATCATGCATCAATATATTTAAAACAAAATCTTTTTCAAACATAAAATAAACTCAAGTTCATCATTTAAGCTTAAATAAAATTCAAGATCACACCTTAAATTCCTAAAAATGACATGCATGAGTATAAAATTACTAAATCTAATCTTAGAATAAACATGCATCAACTTTTCACAAAATAAAAGCATGGATTCCATTTTCAACCAAGCATGGCCGAATGGCCTTATAAAAAAAATAAAACATGCACATAATCAAACATTAGATCAAATCATGCTTGAACTTGAAAATCATTTTAAATCTTAATTCTTTTCTTAAAACCGAGACACACACATAAAAGAAAACACAATTTTACTCTTGAAAAATAACATGCAAATCAAGGATCTAAACACTTTCATTCATCAAGCAAAGATAATTACATGTACATACTTAAAACCACCAAGATCATCAACAAAGTTAACATGCAAAGCCAAAGAATTAAGTCTTTTTACATATTAAGTTTAGATCATGAGATTATTCATCAAATAATTATAGAAATATGCATAGATCAAGATCTAACAAAAAGGATCTAACATGCAAAGCTAAAGAATTTCAATTTATTATCAACTAAATTTAGATCATGCAATTACTTGTCAAATAGTCACAAGCACATACATGGATCACGGTTTAGAGAAGGAAAAATAGACATGCAAAGAGAGTTATTTTAGGTTTTACAAAAAGCTTTAGTTTTCTTTAGATCTTTAAAGGTTTAATTGGAAAAACATTAGATCTTTAAGAGTTTAGTTAGAAAAATATTAGATCCATCAAAAGACTTTGAACCGAAAGATAAAGCATCAAGATCACATATTACAAATCATTTGAGTCCTTAAAAGTCCTTGATCAAGCAAGATCAACACATAACATCAACATGCAAGAAGAAATAAAATAGACCTACAAAAGAAAAAAAAAGGAAAAGCTAAACTATTACAAAATCCTCTTCTCGATTTTCGGTTCCTACCATGAAAGGTTGGTTCTTCTAGCTCTCAACACACTTGATCTACAAGGAAAGCTTCTAGGTTTGGCTTGAATCTCCTTCTTCTTCTCCTCTACCCTCACGGTTCCTCTCTCCCTTCTCTCCCTCTTTTTTTTTCTTTCTAAGAGTAAAATGGGCTCTTAGAAATAATGTTTGTGTTGGAAGGGTAGAAGTGAAATGGGTGAAGTGAAAAAATGAGCCAAGGCATCTTCTATTTATAAACAAATTCAATCTCCCCTTATGCCCTTGGGTGTATGTTTCGGCCATGAGTAATGAGGAGGGTAATTTTGGGCTTCTAATTATTTGCATGGGTGGATTTTATCATTTGTAAGGGGACATGGTGGGATGGGCTAGAGCTTAGGGGTCATTCTAGGGCTAAGTATTGGTTAGCAATTAGTTAGGGTTTCCACTTAACTTAGTTTGGTTCTAGTTCTAGTTTGGTTAGGATTCATAGTTTGATTATGGCTTGCTTACTCACTAAGACTTCTAGAAAACCGCACTCCTAACTTACATACACACACCTACACGTACAACATACACATACATACACAATTACACATACATACACACAAACCGTATCACACACACATATACTTATCTTATATTTTTATTTTCTAATCAAATTTACTTAAAATCATCAGTTCACACAATAATGCAATTAATTCTACAGAAATCATATGCACACCATCATACATCAGACACACACACACATTAAATCAAGCACATATCTCATAAAATTTTCAAGACAAATCAATAAATCACTTTTCTTTCAAATAAAAATTCCAAAATTCGTATTACATGTTTCTGAAAATAAATTTTTACAAAACAACCAATAAAAAATCTGAAAATCTTATTTTCAAAATCTATGTTTCAAGACGATCGTTTTGATATAAAATTCATGAAAATCCGAGTTACGGTTAAAAAGATACAAATTTTCCAAGTTACAACTCAAAAACTTTATTTCAAATAAAAATCACTTTTTAATAAAATCATAACTCAACAAAACCATTCACTTCTCTTTTATGAAAACATGTTGTTTGTGAAAATCCTTGAAAATCACATTTTTATTTCTTTCTCACAAAATATTTTTTTGAAAATAGAATTTCAAGGTTTATTCTGACGAAAATCGTTTACGCACGTACGGGAAAAATGCGGGGTGTTACAAATCCGCCCAGGCGCGCCCTCAAATTCGCCCAGGCGCGCCCTCAAATTCGCCCAGGCGCGCCTCTATGCTCACCAGATCTGGAGATGGCGCGCCCTGCGCGCATCAGCCCGCACCAGCCCCCACCGTGTCGCGCATCAGTCCCGCACCAGGCGCCACGCACCAGACCTGGAATTGGTGCTGAAATCGCGCTCAGGCGCGCGAGACCCGCGCCCAAGCGCGCGCGGTCTGATGCCATTTTTCCAGCCGTTAGATTAAAACTTGGGCACCAAGTTGGGCCTCCCTAGCCACACGATTTGCTCCCTCTTGGCATGGAGCAAATTTACAACAACAACAACAACATAACACACACACATCAACACCTCTCTTCACCTCCTTCTCTCATCTCCTTCATCTCTTTCTTTCTATTTCCATGAACACACCATCATCATCAAGCACCAACCCTCAAGAATCAAGATCAACTATCCCTCTTCTCATCATCTCCACTCAAAACTAAACAAGAAAATAATTACCAACCTCCTTCTCCTTCTTCCTTAAATTCGTGAGCATCATCCTTCCATGCCACCATCAACTTCTCAATTTTCAAGCTAAGGAATCATCATATAGGACCTCTCTCACTTCAAGGACTCAAGGAGATCAAAGTTTCTACTCCCTCTCAAACCTATCCTTCAAAAGTTGGTGGATCTCAAACCTTGGGTTCCATATTAAGAGCAAGGACTACTTATATCTCTTGGTTGAGTTAAGAAGGGAAGTATTACCTCTATTTAGGAGGTATAGTCTAGATAGTATATAGTGAGAACTAGGTTTAGGGATTGGACTAGAATAAAACCCTAGGCAAACCCTAGGTTAGAAGAATGAATTTTTGTTTAGCATATTGTGTCATAGGAAATGGTTAATGATAAATAGAAATAGAGAATTTACTTGTAACTTGAAATTATTATAGATTGTGAATACATAACAAATAGGGGAAAAATAAAGAAAATAGTTTGACTATGTGAAAATAGTGAATGATTAACTAATATATATATATAATCATGACCCTCCATAAAGGAGTGGATACCTTCAAGACCCTCCATAAGGGAGTGGAATATCATAGTATCAAGACCCTCCATTTGCACACTAAGTGGAGTGAGAACATGACCCTTCACTTACTCTCTAAGTGAAGCGAGAATTATATATTTTCATGACCTTCCATAAAGGAGTGGAATATATATTATCATGACCCTCCATAATGGAGTGGATATTATCAAGACCCTCTGAAAAGGAGTGGACATTATCAAGACCCTCCGTAAAGGAGTGGATATTATCATGACCCTTCACTTGCACCGTAAGTGAAGTGAGAACAGGACCCTCCGCTTACTCTCTAAGCAGGAGTGAGAATCGTATATATGTATATTATCATGACCCTCCCTAAGTGGAGCGTGAAAATATATGAATAAGTGTGTAGGTATAAATACAGTATCATGACCCTCTCTATGTGAAGTGGAAAAAAATATTATGAAATGACCCTCTAATAAGAAGTGAGTAATAAATGGTAAATGAAAACAGTAGGGGGAACAATGAGAGTAAGAAAATGATTAGTAACATAGGTGTTAGGGTAGCAAAGTTTAATTAGAGTGCTTGGTTACTCTATATGTCTACTTAGAATGTATTTTCCTAAGTTTTGTGTAATGCTACCCTTCTTGCTATATTTTGCAGATACTGAGGAGGAGCAGGCACAGGACATGGCCGAGCAGGATTACATTCCACATCGTGGAGTGTGAAGTTTAGTAGGGGACCGAATGTCGGTCAAGGGTTTTATTTTTGGGAAAAGGAAATATGTTGTGGATGTAACAAATGCTAGTTGGATATTTTTGTGAAAACTTAAATGTTCCACAACTTGTATATATTTTCTAGAACTGATGTAATACCGTCCCTGCACACTATTTATGTTATGTTTTGGCCCTGCTGGCTTACTGAATGAAATGAATATTTTGGCTTTAATAGGTGACAGATTAAATTTATTATGGGGAAAGCTATGAAAACAAAGGAAACTCCGTCCATTTGACGGAAGATTTTTATAAGTGAATTAAGTTTAAAAGAAAATTTTTAATTACTAATTTCAAAATAAGGGTATCTGAGGGTAAAATAGTTAGGGTGTTACATGGAGTTTCTTAGTGTATTGTAATTTATGAACCGAGGCTTGAAAGTTGAAAAGTTAATGTAAGAGGAGGGGAACTCCAAGGCTCTTTCAATTTCATTCCATAGCTTTAGACCCAAAAAAAAAGTGCAAAAAAAATTATGACCGACCAATGTCACATATTTAAGTGCAATGTGAGTGAATTGCTTTACCCATTGAAACAGAATACCATGTTACCCTCAATTTGAATAAAATTTATCAATATTCAACATAAACATGACATGTGCCATCATTAACAGAACCTCAAGTCACAGACAAAGAACACAGGTTCACCCAAAAACAATGATTATTATATCCCTGAATGTTATGGGAGGCCTGCTCACATAGGCATCAAGCCCCTGCTTTTTTTCATCAGGTTTTCAGCATCCAATTTTATTTAAATAGCAAAGTACTCTTTATTCTATTTTCCTACCTGAAGAGAACAATAGCAAACATCATAGCCACCGCTCTCAACCCTGCAACCGATAGAATTGCTCCTATACACAATTTACAATTTAACAAAACCACAACCAGTAATGCTTATTACCCAACCACCTGATGACTTAAAAACACCCTTTTTGAATAATCAATTACAAAACCAGAACTCTTCATGGTAACAAATGCATATCTAAACACCAGGCAAAACTCATGGATCAAAAACAAAGACAAGAATCAAACAATTGCATAGCTAAGAAACAGAGACTCATATCTAATTAGATATAAAAAAATGAGATCAACAATATTAATAACTTGAGGTAATAATTGAAAAATTATAGTCCATATATTGACATAACTAAAGACCTTATCATAATATCATTGCAGTAACCCCATCCCCTAGGGCTGGAAACATCATACTAATCCTAATAAACTTAAATAATAATAATCTTGTAATAAGTTGGATTATTATAACCAGACACAAAATAAAAAACTTAAGCAAACTAGGGATACAAAACCTTTGGATCTTTTAACTTAAGACTTATAGATCACTACTCACCAGCTACCATTTTCAAATATTAAAGTCACCTTGCCTCTTATAAATTCTAACCAAATGTCAAGGGGATAAAAGGACAACAATCAAAAAGAAAATGGATCTAGATTGTCTAACATAGTGAATTCAATGTCCCTCTAACATAGTGATTACTTTAATTGAACCATTAGATATAGCACACAGTTCTTTAGATAGAGTAGTATAATGAATATTCATTTGAAGAAAAAAATTGATTTACTTAATTGAAGAAAAAAGAGGAAAAAATTGCAATATAATTATCCAGATACTTGATACTTGATAGCAATCTATATCCAAATAAAAGTTATTAAACCAAAGACATTTACAGAGCTTGAAAGCAACACGAATTTCTCAAAATTGAATATCCAAGTCAGATAGATCAAGATTCAAATATTTGTGCACTAAAACTGAATCAGTTTGAGCATCTGATCAAGTACTATACGTAACCAACAGAGTGCCTCTTGTTCATAGTTCAGCAAATACAAAACATAAAACAACAATAAAACAATCCAAAAACCATTTTTGAATAATCAATTACAAAACCCTAAAGCACAAACTGTAGGACCTATAACCAGCGATTAAATCAATTTTGAAACCCTAGAACTCAAAAATGCAAACACAAAAAGTAGGGAAACAGAGAATTCAAAATTAGAATATTCATCAAACAGTTGGTGTGCGGTTACTGCAAACTGAAAATAATAAAGAATAAAGAGATTAAAGATAGCAGAGGGGCAAAATGGAACCTTGGAATTGTAGAGTTTGATGATAAAGCCCATGAGGAGAACTTCTGGATCTCGAATCTCAGGCCTCAGGGGTTTGATTTTTGCGATGCTAAGGTCGCCAACGTAGATTCGAAGCGAAGGGGATGCGTCGGCGAGAGAGAGGAGAGGACAGTGGCGGGACGGTTGGAGCGAACAGCGGCTGGAGCTTCGAATTCAAAGAGGGAGAGAGAGCTTCAGAGGGAGAGCGGAGACAAGGTGAATCACGGAGCTATAATCGATCGAAGAAATCGGTGAAGTAGAAAAAGCTTATCTTGGTTCGGGAATAGCACAAGTGGTGGAAGAAGCTCGCGATAGAAGAAGCTTGCACGGAGAAGAGTGGAAGTTAAAGGCGGTGGAAGAACGAGGTCGAGCGGAGGTCTCCAGAATAACGAGGTGGTGCAGAGGTTAGCCAGGGGATCGATTTTCCATGGAAGATGGAGGTTTGAGGGTTTTCAGTTTTCAGTGTTTTGGTTTGATATTGCTATTTGTTTAATATTAGGTGCTCAATTATTTCTAGTTTCCTGGAGCTATAATTACAATAGACTCTTGAGCAACGGTTTATGATATGCAACACTTCTTAACTCACATAATTGAAAATCGTTGCTTATTCATGTTAATTGGCTACACACAAAAAACCGTTGCTTATTCTATATAAAAACCGTTGCTTATTTCATATTAAATGGAAACGAAAAAAACCGTTGCCCATTCCATATATAAGCAACATTTTTTCATCCGTTGAAACTTTAAGTGTTGCCTAAACTAAAAACCGTTGCTTATTTCATATTAAATGGCAACGAAAAAAAACTGTTGCCTATTCCATATATAAGCAACGGTTTTTCAACCTTTGAAACTTTCAGTGTTGCCTAAACTAAAAAATGTTGTAGTGATGAGAGACTTTATAGAGAAAACCATTGAAACACCAAAATCCACTAAAACCTCTTCACAGGAGAACATGCAAGGCAGTTTAATAAGGTCATAAGACCAGAAGATTTGACACACAAAACATGCATGAAAATTGGGGAAAAAGGTTAGGTTTTATTCTCTGCAACTAGGGGTGGAAACAGGCCAGGCCAGCCTAGAGGGGCCTATAACAGGCCGAATAACAAGCCAGGCCAAGCCAGGCTTTTTTTGCAAATAGGCCAGGCTCAGGCTATTGAAAAAGCTTATATAACCTAAACAAGCCAGGCCTAAGCTTTCATGAAAGCCTATTTAGCTTAACAAACCGGCCTATATAATCTTATTATTATAATATATATATATATATATATAATATTATAATATATATATATACATATATACATAATATTAAATATTCGTATTCATTATAAGTGATTGCCTTTGGTTTTATAGCCAAGCACAAGGCAATTACTCAATGAAATGATCGATGTGGGACTTGCATAGTTATAATAAAACAAGAGCAAAACTAGAAGTCCCACATAGTCTAGTTAGAAAGTCCTTTCATAATACGAGACTAAAAGCACAAGTCCCACATTGTTCATTATATTAAATATTAGTAATCATAACAAGTGATTGCATTTGGTTTTATAGCCAAGCACAAGGCAATTACTCAATGAAATGATCGATGTGGGACTTGCATATTATTATAAAACAAGAGCAAAACTAGAACTCCCACATAGTCTAGTTAGAAAGTCCTCTCATAGTAGGAGACTAGAAGCACAAGTCCCACATTGTTCATTTCATAATAGAAGTCCCACATAGTCTAGTTAGAAAGTCCTTTCATAGTAGGAGACTAGAAGCACAAGTCTCACATTGTTCATTTCATAGTAGAAGTCCCACATAGTCTAGTTAGAAAGTTGAAGATTGTGCCTTTCCATATAAAATTGATCACTTTTACAACTTCATGGTAAACTAGAGCTTCTATGAGCTTCATTCTCTAATTGGGCCACTTGGCTTATTTGGGATAGCTTAAAAGTTTGAAAAAATTATTCAAGAATTTTTTTATTTTTTGGTAAAGCCGGTTGAACCTTTAATTTTTTGGTTTTTGACCGTTTTTATTGGTTTAGAGCTGGTTCAATCATTGAACAGTTCTAGTAACATAGGAAATATGTATTATGGCCGGTTCACTGATTTTTTGGTTGAATCGGTTGGTTCGGTCCGGTTTTTTGTCTAGTTAACAATTTTAGAATATGTAGGCTTTGTAAATAGGCTTATAGGCCAGGCCAGGCTTTGTAACAGGCCAGGCTCAGGCTTGTAAAATTAATTTAAATAGGCTAACAGGCTAGGCCAGGCTTGAATAATTTATATAGGCCGAGCCTGGTTAAGGCCAAAGCCTGGCTTGGCCTGGCCTGTTTCCACCCCTATCTGCAACACCAACTAAAGATAGGAACAAATTTGAGGTCAAGAGAGTACTCGTGCTTACCACAATCAAAGCTTGAAGTAAGCTCCAAGACTCGAATTTCGTTTTCTACAGGAACTTGGCTTGAACTTTGAAGACTTGAAACTCCTCACACACTCAACCTCAACTCACAATCTTGGTGTCTTTGTAAAGCTCGTGATGTGACTTTTACAATGGTGTATAGCTCTCAGATCAACTCTCAGAAACGAACAAGAACAGAGGCAAAGAAATCAAGAACCCTAACTTCGTTTTCAGACCAAAACTCAGCAAAATGGAGTTGAGTTCTTCAACCATCCAACTTATATAGACGAATTAGGCTTGCATGCAGATCGGCACGAGTCCAGGGACGTGTCTATGGCTGTACTCGTGGCAAAAATATGGGTTTAGTGGTGGATTGCTCATCAAACGCACTCAACTATGGCTGCTCTGCATTATGGTAATCGATTATCAGATCGTGGTAATCGTACCACGACTGAAAAATTTGAAAAAAAAATCTATTTTAATTGAATTTCCCTCCAACAAGCTTTCTAATATTGCATTTAGGTCCTTCCCAAGGACTTAAATGCAAATCTGACCTTTCCACACACAAAATCAACCAAAAATTATTATTATTGTTATTATTATTCTTATTTTTTAAATATAAATATATTTTACATACCAACAATCAAACATCAAACTTTTCATTATTTCATAATTAATTATTAATAATTTACAATACAAAACTTATTATTCGGGAATGAAATTAGGGGTGTTACACTTAGCACTTCATTGTTCTTCTGATTTTCAGTTTATGGATCTATTTTCTTACGTGTAACTTCTGTTTATCTGTGACCATAAAGCAAAGATGTATGAAAATTTATAGTGGCCTGTGCCTTATAACCACTTGTTCAAACATGAAGCATGTTGTTGACAAAGTCTTGTGTGTGCTCTCCCCTTCCAATCGCAAACATTATTCAATTACACATAAATGCTACTCAAAATGATTTTGAAGAAAACAAACAAAGGAGGGATTACTATCGCTCTAAATTGCTTATATACACTTCCTACTAATCAACGATAACTTTAGTTTCGATTTTAAAAATTGGTTAATGAATAATGTAAAATAGACATTTGACAACATAAATAACCTCACCCTAAAGTTGAATTCATAAGATTAGAATTGCATGGATATTAAGTAAGGGCAAAATTGAAGTGAAAAAATTACAATTTTTTTTTATAATCAACGGGGCTAAAAGCCCGAACACAACCAAAACAAATTACACTAGTCTAGGAAAAGCAATCTCATAAGAATCCTCACACACTAGGTGAAACAAATTAGGGGGACAACAATCTAAAAAAGTACAACTACAATCACTAACATGGCCATAATTCGCAAGAAAATCTGTACACTGATTAACTTCTCGATAAATGTGACTGAGGGAAATATGCCAATTCAGTCGCATGAGGTTCCGAATTTCCCGAACCAATGGAAAACAATGATGAGAGGCATCGCAATGATTGGTGTGACACCCTTAAAAATAATACCCTTAACTCCTAATTAATTTATTGGTTTCTTGAAAAATCTTTTGATTAACTTATTCACTTATAAACATTCTCCGTAAAATTTGACGGAGTTTCCTTTGTTTTTCGGACTTTTCCAAAATAAGTTTTTCCTGTTGAACCTGTAATAGTATATATATATATATATATACAGAATAGCCAGCAAGGCATTTAGCATCATAATGTATAACCACCATCAAGTTTCAGAATATAAACAAGTAGCGGAATAGTCTAATTCCCAAAATCACTCCTTTCCTAAAAGGAGGAGTCATGGGCCACCCATGTGCTAACTACTAAGCACCAAAACACATATGTACAAGTTTTAGCAAAGGAAGATTATATACACATCATAAACCCAAAATATGGCCCAGGACAAGCAACATGCCTAACTACTAGCTACTTACTCTCCTTGAGGGGGAGAGTACTCCTGCTCGGCCTGTAACTGTGTAAGCTCGGGCTCAGTACCTGTATAAAAATAGTAAGGAGGTGAGCATTAGACAATACTTAGAAAATATATTCTATAAAGACATAGAGAATAACTAAGTCAAACACAATTAGCAATTAATTTTGTAACACCCTAATAATTACTACCCTTTACTCCCAAGCATTAAAAATATGTACTTAAAAATTCCTTTTTAATATAATAAAATCACCCGTCAAACGGATGGAGTTTTGTCTGTTTTTCGGACTTTTCCAAATTTTAACCTGTGAATAACGTCATCAATATAAACAACCAACAGCCAGCAGGGCTCCATCTCATGCACATATCATATAACAGCCCCATGGGCACAAAATATAATATCCTGTATCAGTTATCAGAGTTTAAGCGGAAAATAAATACTAGGTGCAACTAGCATGATGCTCAACACATAGCTATGCCAAAAATAATATCCTAATCCCAATAATAACCCTACTCTCCCTGTGAGGGAGAGCACTCCTGCTCGGCCAGGGGCTGTGCTAACTCAATCTCTGTACCTGAAAAATGGTAAGGGAGTGAGCATTGCACATGAAATAGATAAGCAGTTTCTAGATAGACATAACAACTCACCAGGCCAAACACAGTTAGCCATTTATTCACATAATCACAATCTCATCTCAAGCATACCACATTTTCCAATTCCATCATTTTACAATTGTCGGTTCCCTTTTATTTAATCCATTTTCAACTTATGATTCCCTTTTAATTCTTTTCCCCGTTTCCAAAGAAATCCCTTTATAATCCCTTACCTTTTCCCTTATTCTTTTCCTTATATTTACGGTGTATGTATGTCTCCACCAAATCGAAGGCCTACATACATACACCAATTACGATGTATGTCTCCACCAAATCGAAGGCCTACATACATCGCTTTCCCATTACCATTATCTTATCCAATTTTATCCCCTTTTTCCTTTAATCATTTCCTTTTACTTTCGGTGTATGTATGTCTCCACCAAATCGAAGGCCTACATACATACACCAATCACGATGTATGTCTCCACCAAATCGAAGGCCTACATACATCGCTTGTCCATTACCATTATCTTAACCAATTTTATTTCCTTTTTCCCTTATTCATTTCCTTTTACTTTCGGTGTATGTATGTCTCCACCAAATCGAAGGCCTACATACATACACCAATCACGATGTATGTCTCCACCAAATCGAAGGCCTACATACATCGCTTGTCCATTACCATTATCTTAACCAATTTTATTTCCTTTTTCCCTTATTCATTTCCTTTTACTTTCGGTGTATGTATGTCTCCACCAAATCAAAGGCCTACATACATACACCATCGACGATGTATGTCTCCACCAAATCGAAGGCCTACATACATCGCCCCAGTCACGTTGTATTGTCTCCCCCAAATCGAAGGCCTACAATACAACCCCCATTTACGATGTATTGCTCCCCCAAATCGAAGGCCTACAATACATCACCATATTTATCCAATTTTAGTTATCCATATTATATGTCATTAATTAGTCGACCAAATCCATTTCTTTCCACTTAGTCCTTTCACACACAAGCATCATCACATATATATCCAAATTAGCCACAATTCAGTTTCATAATTATCACCATTCCAATGTTTAAGTAATGCCAAATATAACACATAATTACAACCACCACTATTCATACACATCACTTTCCACATAAACAATTAGTGCAAGTAACACAAAATTCACCTTTTCATATAATCATGCATAACCACATTTTTCACTTGTCTGATTTATTGATTCAAAATCCTAGCTTTGGGGGGGTTCATGCCATTTATTTTCCTCAATTAAAACCTAACCTCATTCTCTACTTCCTAGAGTTCCATAATTAATAAATTAAGTCTATTCTTACCATTTTCCTTAGTTCTAAATTGGGGTTCCTAATTTCCCACCCTAACACATAAACTCCAAGCCAATCATTATATCTAATTACAAACCCTTTCCTAGAACAAGCCAATGCTCACAATATCCACCCCCTTACCTTAACCAAGAAGAGGGAGAGTGGAAAACCCAAGCCTTAGCTTCAAGCGCTCCCAAAACCAAGAGCTCCAAAGGCAAGAAAATAAAGAGAGTGATGATGATCTTCCCTAAGCCAAAGGAATGGAATGAGGATGAGATTGTTGCCCAATTTCAAGAGGAATTCGAATTTCCCAAGGAGGGGAAAGAGAGAGAAAAAATCCAAATTAGAGAGAGAGAAGAACTCAAGAACATGAATACTTACTTGGAGCAACAAAGAGGGACTTGAGGATGGATTTTGGAGTGATTCCCTTGAGGCTTGATGGATTTGGAATGAGAAATCTTGTGCCCTAGAGAGAGGAAACTCGAATTTTTGGCCAAAACTAACATGTGGATCGCCTTTATTTTTTTTCCACTGCAACAGCATTTAATCGATTAATAATCGATTAAATTTTTCCCTCAGCAGACCTTAATCGATTAAATTTCAGTTTAATCGATTAAGCTGCACAATTTTGCAGCATCCAGACTTTGGAAGGCCATAACTTCTTCGTTACCCGTTGGATCTTCCTCAAATTTTAAAGCAAGCTTCCTCACCTATCCTACTTCACATCCAACGGTGGAATTTGTGTTTAGAGTTGTAAATCTTTTATTTTGAATTTCCTAATATAGGGTGTTTATAACACCAAAAACATCGCTTCTAACGCTCTTTTGTTCATCTTTCAACCTCCTTTTTGATGCCAATGCTTCTTGATTCCTTTATGGCATTCAAAGAACTCCTAATCCATCATTTTAAATCCTTTTTAGAATAATCCTTACTTCCAAATCTTATCGTTATTCTAAATATTATTTGAATTAAAATTCGGGATGTTACAAATTTCATCACAACATGCCCAAGCAATTTCATCAACCAACAATTCATATATCCATTTACTTACTCTTTTCCTTTATTATTTTCCATATTATTTTATTCATTGCCTTTTATCCATTGCCTTTTATCCATTGTAATTTTTATCTATTAATTTATACCATTAGGATTTAGTGCATCTGTTAGGCAATTTTTCACCCTGCTAGGACTTGACGTCCTACTCAGGCAATTTGACACCCTGTAGACATATAACACCCATTAGGTTTTTGTCCATTATTATATTAACCACACCATAAGGTGGGTCCATTATTATATTTGATCTTAGTTTCCATGGTCCTTCGTCCTTTGTAACATTTTTAGTGTTTGATTACCGTCCAACATATTAATCCATTGGGTACACAAACACCTAACGGGCAATTTGTGCCTACGGGCAATTTTCACCTGAGTGGGCAATTTAGGCCTAATGAGCAATTTTTCACCTAACAGGGCACCTAATGGGTAGTATATCCTAAGGATCAATAATTTGCTGCCTTTCGTTATTTTCCAACTTTCTTGGAGTCAATTATTCATTTATCATACAGTCATCACATGCCAACATACACAATCATTTCAGGAAGATATAAAATTAACATACCAAATATATACATATATTTTCATAGCCATCATCTATCATAAGCTTATATTTTCACAAGCATAAAAACACGTTCCTCTTCTTTATTAATTATTCCAATTTTTAGTAATATCGACTACCCTAAGGTTCCTTATTCTACTTATTCATCTACCCTTAGCTATCACTATATTTAATCTAGAACCTATTCCCTAAGTAGAGGTAGTACCCCCTCCTTACCTCAAATGAAGAGAGAGAAAGATAAACCTCAAACCCTTAGTGTTTCTCCTTGCCTTAGAGCCCTAGAACTTGAACCTTCTTAGTTTTGTTTGCAACCGGATGAGAGCTACCAATAAATGAGTGATTATAGTATCCAAAGGTGAGCTTGATGGAGGAAGAGACTTCACTTGCACTTATTGGGAGTTGTGTGGCAAGAGAGATAAAGTGAAGCCATGGGTGTTGTTGAGAAGCTTGATAGGGAGAGAGAAAGCATGGTTGTGATGGGGGAAGAGAGGGAGAGAGTTTGGGAATGAATGATCTTGTACTTAGAGAGCTTGGGAAATGGATATGGAATGAAGCTTGCCTTGGAAGCCTTGTTTCCTAACTTGGGAAAGAAGAATGGGGCATTACATGAGCCCCACGCCTTTTATTTGTTTTCCTAGTCTGATCGAATTAGTCTAAATTAGTTTCCCTTCCTTTGCATTTCAAAATGCCATACTTCTTCGTTAACCGTTGGATCTTGCTCAAATTTGAAAGCAACCTTCCCTACATACTAACCTTCACATCCAACGGTGGAATTCATGTTTAGAGTTGTCAATATTTTATTTTTAATTTCCTAATATAGGGTATTTCTAACACCGAGGACATTGTTTCCTACACTCCTTTGATCATCTTTCAACCTCCTATCCAATGCCAATAATTCCTAACCCCTTCATGGCACTCAAATAGATCCCAATCCATCACCTTAGCTCTTCTTTAGCATAATTATCATTCTTCTAATCTTATTATTATTCTAATTATTCTTGGAATTAAAATTCGGGATGTTACAATTGGTGACAAGAGAGATAGCCACTCTAGAGTCCATCTCCACCTCCAAAGCCGTAATATTTAGATCCATAGCCATCATAAGGCCCCATAACGAACCCCACAGCTCTACTTTAGTAGATGAGCAAGAACCAACATTGCAATAGAAACCACACACATACTTGCCCGATGTGTCTCGAATGATGACACCACAAGCTGAAGCGTGAACATCCCTTTTGAAAGATCCATCTACATTAAGCTTGAATGAATCACTTCTAGGAGTGGACCATGCGATTAGCAATTCTGTTTTGGCACCCAAGGAACCAGAAGTACTAGCTGCTATGGACTCTTCAATGAAATGCGCTTGAGACAACGCTTGAAGTAACATATCCGACAGCGTCAACCACACCTGATTAAAGACTAAGTCATTACGAGCTTTCCAAAGCAGAGATGCCAACACACCAAAGAAAATACTCCAGCTACAAGACACATCACCAACGGATTGATTAGTTAGATTATACTCCAGCCACCTCACGGTATCAATCATAAAGAAACTAGCCCAAGCATGATCACTAACCACCGTACTCCAAAGTGCAGAAACCTCATCACAATCACGAATTACATGTATCAACGTTTCTTGAGCTTGCTGACAGCGAGGACAACAACTATCACTGGTCATTCTACAACGAAAACGTTCCATGTTGGTAAACAACCTCCCATGACAAAGCTTCCATAAGAGAGAGCAAATGCGTTGGGGACCCGTGTTGATGTGCCAGCAAGTGGACTGGGTCAACGAGTAATATAGTCTGGAAGACCGAATATCGTCCCACAGGGATTGCAAATTGTTTCTAATAACTTTTCACCAATTCATAATTATTAGTGCAACTTGTTATTGAAATTTAGAAGGAGAAGAAGAATAATAATAAAATAAAATAAGAAGATTGAGGAGATAAGATGTATAGAAAACAATAGAAAAAGGTTAGGAACTTGGTTTCATTGTATGATTCACTTATTTTAACTATGATTTATATTTTCCTTTAATTATCCTTCAATTCATGGACTATTCCTCTCAAATAGCAATAGTTAGACGTCTCTAATATTACCTTTATTTTCTATATATTTAATCATTGATCCCTCAACAAATTACAATATAAGAAAATATCTATTCAGCACAAGGGAATTAAAAAGCCATATAATCATCCAATTATATCCCTATATTTTGGACTGATTATACCATTAATTGCATGGCCTATTCAAAATCCCAACTCCCGTTGTGAATTAAGAAATCCAAAACATAAATTGCGCGGGTTTATGTATAAAATAAAAACTCAATTAATGCATGAATTAAAAACAGCAAAATACTAAATCATAAATTAAAATAAATTACATCATACAATTTACACCATGTTCTTAACAAGAGGTTTTAGTTACACATATAGAAATAAAGAAAAAAGAAGCAAAGAGAAAACCTCATATCATAGACAATACAGGTTAACTCTCCAAGAGACCTTTAATCCTTGTGCCTTGCCTCCTTGCTCTCAATAGATGTTACTAACCTCTCTCTCTAATTCTAATTGAATTCTATGATCTTAAAACCTTCTGAAAACTATTTACAAATCCTCTATTTAAAGAGTAAAACAAATCCTAAAATAAATCTTAATTAAATCTAATAGATAAGGTCCATGTTTATCTTCTAATCTCTGACCAAATCTAAGATATGAAGCCAAATTAGACTTCTCTTCTTCTATTTTGTTCAGAATCTGGTCAAATTGGGCCTCCAACAGGTACGCGCGCCCCAGGCGCACGCGACCTCGCGCCCCAGGCGCGCAGGTCTGATGATTGCTTCTCTTTCACGCAGGCGCACCTCAGGCGCACCCGTCCCCGCGCCCCAGGCGCGTGGGACCTACTTCGGCTCCGTTTTGCTCCGTTCTTTTTCCATTTGCAAGATCTTTTCGTCCTTTTTTCAGGTCCATAAACGTTTTCTTAATTTGAGCTCCAAAAATACCTGAAACACTAACAAACGGATCAAAACGTTCAAAGGACCCTAAACTACTAAAAATAATTAAAATCTACTAAAAAGTCCTAAATTTGCTAGAGAAACAAGCCAAATACATAGTAAAAGGGAGTCAAATCAATGCTCAAATCTATATATATTGGACCCAAATCAACCCGACCAATCCCAAACTAACTCGAAGAGCTTCTCAGCATTGCCACTAGAAAACGACCCATGCTGGTTTAAAATAGCATCAACTGCATATGGGATGGAAAACTCACCGCTGGATTCTTTGGCCCAAGTTATGTAGTCGTCATCAACTGAGGAAGATGGAGGCATGGTACTTGCGATGAGGTCATTAACCCGCATAAGAGAAACTCGTTGATGTTGAAACTGAGTGTTGAAACTCATTGTTTCCCTCTTAGTGTTTTGATGATGACACAACACAATTTATATATGCTTAACAGGTTCAGGTACTTTGAAGATTGCAAAGATGGTTTTCAAGTTGAAGATCTAGCTTTAGGCTTAGATATCTTTGTAAGGAAGTTAATACTCTTAAGCACTTAGAATTATAACCTATGTGATGATGATATTATTTTTCTTGAAAAACCTAGAAGAAGTCTTTTTAAATCTTTTGCTCCAGGAATCTTATTTGTGAAAAATGTTTTGCGAAAACCTTTGGTTACAACCTTTTTCATGAAAAACTATTTTTACATGGAGTAGTCGATTAACACTTCTGGTATAACCGATTACTTAATGCAACTTGTAACCAGAGAGAATGTAATGGATTAATTAGGTTCTTTTAATAGATTACTTCCTTGAACTGGTCATTTAGGTGCAAGTAATCGATTACCAGAAACTAATAATCGATTATATTTCAATGCTGCAACTTTTGTGAAAAACCTGAGAGCATGTAATCGATTATCATGACCAAAGTAATCGATTATTTTATTCAAATTTTGAAAAACGTGCTGAAATCAAACATGATGCCCAGAATGATTTGTTTCCATTTCTGGATGATCTTGCTTTGATTTGTTGGCTGCTTCTTCTACCTTTTTATATTTTTTCTTTCGTTTTGAATTTTTTTTTAAAAAAAAGAGAGAGACTTTTCTTCTTCTCCTTCTCTAAATTCTTTTGAAAACCTTTTTGAGAAGAATCATCATCATCATCATCATAGTATTATAGCCTTGAGTTTGCTTGAGTTTATTATTTTGCTATAGGACTCAATTGTAGTATCTGCTCTAATTAGAGAGCCTTATTGTTAGTTGCACACTTTCTTTCGTGCAAAATCATATCTTTGTAAGGGGTGTGACAACCTTAGTGTTTAAGGAGTGTTTTCCCTTAGGATAGAATGTGTGTCGCGTTCATAGGGTGAGATAACCCTTGTGTTTTGGGTAGCGCTATACGAACGGTGGGATTCCTAGTAGTTAGGCTATTTGTATTTGAGGTCCCTTGCGAACGGTGGGATTCCTAGTAGCTTGCGGGGCGCTCTGGATGTACTTGGGGACGCAGTTGCGTCTTGGTTTAGTGAAAAGCTCAAGTGGGTCGCTTGAGGACTGGATGTAGGCATTGTTGACCGAACTAGGATAAAATTCTCCGGTGCACAATTTTCTATCCCTTATCTTTTTCTTTCCGTACGTTTATTTTGTGTTAATCTTATTTTTCGTGATTAAAAGTACTTTCAAGATTTAATCTATATAACACGAGGATTGTGTTTTTTTTATTTCTTAAATCTATCCCGTGTATATTATGTTTTTCATATTCATAAGTAATATTATTTAAGTTGTTTGCTTAAAAACGTTTTAAATCGTTCTTTAAGTCTTCCGCTCGTTTTAATCTCTGTTATTTTCTAAACGAACGTTTTATTTCGATTAATTTCCAAAGTTTTGTAAACACCCAATTCACCCCCCCCTCCTCTTGGGTGATTCTCGCCAATACCACCAATTATTCCAACAATTGGTATCAGAGCTTCGTGCTCTGGTAACAAGCTTAACCGCTTGAGTTAAAGATCCTTGGTTGAGGTTGCTTCTTGTGACTCTCATTGTATCTCAAAATCCCTTTGTTCAAACTCCTTTCTTGACAATTCTAATAAGAATGTGGAAATTCAAAAGTCAAGCAAAGAGGTTAGCAAATGTGATTCTGAATACAAAGATCACAAGTTTGTGTTTTGCAAAAATGATTTTAGAAAATCCAAAACATCTCCCAAAATCATTATTTGTAACTACTGTGGTCGTTCGGGTCATATTTCTCATTTATGCATGTATAAGAAAAATCAATATATGAGAAATAAAATGAAATGGGTTCCAAAGTTTTCTGAGGAATCTAAATCTAATCCCCCTGGACCCAAAATGAGATGGGTACCAAAAACTTCTTCTTGTAACAGGATGGAACATCATATTTTACCCAAGGAAAAACCAAGAAGGATACTAAGAGACAAATTCATCACATGGACCCCTTGGATATCTAAAGACAGATGGAGTAACCAAAGAAGTATAGCCCCATCAAGATCAACAGCCTCAAATGGAAGAAATGGAAAGTACATATTAATGAAAAATCATAGAAGGAATTATTGGTCTAGAACAAAGTCACCTTGGCACAAAGCAATTGAGAAAAGGGATCATTGGCCAAAGGCAAAAGCTCCATGGCGTACAAAGTCTGAGGTAAACCGGTCATATACCTTTTATAATTATGATTATTCAAGAACATACTTTGACTATTCCAAGCTATACTAATTTTAGAAAATAAATCATGTGTTGAAAATTTTATCATCACATGATCATCATATCTTGGAAATGTCAAAGAACTTCATTAAATGTTATTTAGTACAAACTTGAGGTAATCAAGTTAGTATCAAATGCATATTATGATTAATCTTGGTATAACTCATACTTATAATAAGCATATGATTTGTTATATTATTTTCTTTGATCTATTTTAGTAAATTAAAGAGCTCATTTGTTTATTATATCAATGTATCTAACTTGAGCATTGGAGATAGCCAGAACTATTTGTTTTGTAGGAAACAGGTCTCTTAAAGGTAAGTTGACCACAAGCTGAATATCACTAACGGTTCCTGGCATCAGAAATCATGCATCAGAAGTTATTGAAGTTTGTCAGTCAGAAAAGGAGGATTCTGGAAGTTTGTGCAGAAGTAATCGATTACTTTGCAACAGTAATCGATTACCACGTGAATTTTTGAACCAGTTATGATTAGTTATGAAGAAATAATGGATTAAAGGATCAGAAGAATCGATTAAATCTGCAGCATCATGCAAATCATCAGAGGCATTATAATCGATTAAAGGAGTGGATATAATCGAGTATAAATGTTGCATCAGTTCTGACCAGAGGAGAGATAATCGATTAAAAGCATAAAAGTAATCGATTAATGGAAGAAGTAATCGATTATATCAAGGAAATAATTGATTATCGGCTTCAGTATCTGGAAAAAAAAAGGGAAAAGTGTAGATCGTGTGGGCCTTTTGACCCAAGTTGACCAAGTGTGGACCACAAGTTGAATAAACCCTAGCCACACACCTTCTTACACACTCTCTCTTCCCATAAAAAAATCCTACGGCCTCCTCCTTTTCTCTCTCCCACGATACTCTCTCCTTCCCACTTCATCTTCTTCCTTCTTCCACCAAACTCCATAACCACCCACAAACCTTCATCAAACCTTCACCATTCTCACTCATATCTCTTCCTTCTCACGTAAACCTTCATCTTCTCCACTTCTCTCATCAAAACCGCCCCTCTCTCTTTTCCTCTCTCTCATACGGTTTCCTTCTTCCACTACCATAACCACCTTTGAAACCTCTAGTTCTTGCTTAACATTATCAAAACCTTCTCTACATGCTTGGTTAAACTTGGTTTTCTCAAGGTTTGCATGTTTCATGGCACTTGATCTTCATGTTCAGATCCGATTCTTCATCACTGGTTCAAGAGTGTTGATGTGAAAAGACCTCGGTTCACTGGTTTTGCAAGCTTTTTAGTTTTCTGGTTCAGATTGGTGTTCGGTTCAGTGACTGGTTCAGTTCTCTCGGTTTGTTTTGGTTCGGTTCAGAATGTATTGAAGCTACTCGATCTGTTGCTCTGTTGTTGGTTCGGTTCAATATTGATAAGGTATCCGGTTCAGATGCAAGGTTGCTAGCTTGTCTGGTTCAGTGTTCGGATCTACTTCGGTTCAGTATTTCTTCTGCGGTTCAGGTTTTTGGTTCACTGTTCTTCTTCTTCAGTATCTTCATTATAGTGATTTGTTGATATGCTGTTCATTGATGATCTTATGAAGTTGACACTGCTGAGCTAAGTATCTGGTAGTCTGGGTTGCTATTTGTGTTGTGCTGCAATCTGTCTGGTTAGCATAGTCAGTTGCTTTGATTCAAGTTGATTCAGAATTCTATATTTGTCACATTATTTGTTCTAAGATCATGTCATCCCGTCACTCGAAGAGAAGGGTAATCATTGAGGAATCAGATGATGACGAGCCTTCACCTCCGGTTGTTCAGAGAAGGGCTCAACCTTCGTCTAGCCGTGCTCCTAGGCCTCCAAGGACTAGACAAAGCGATGCAGGTCCTTCTGCTCCACCTCCACCGGTTCACCAACCGATTGCTTTGGAAAAGTTGAATCGCTGGTTCTCTAACCCTACTCAGATTATGGACTATGAAAAGTATTTTGCTGCTTGTTCGATAATTTCTCCGAGGTATCTTGATGCTGAGACTTTTGATGGCGATGATTGTAATCTCCCGGCTGTGATGCTCTTGAAAGAGAAAGGTCTCTTTGAGTTCAGTACTATTGGAGGAGACTACTATGAAGATTTAGTCAGAGTCTTCTACTCTAATCTTGTCTGGAATGCTGATGAAAAGACTCTTTATTCCGAGGTTAAAGGGAAAGGCATCAAAATCAGTTTGAACACTTGGATTAACATTACTCACTTGCCCATGGATGGTATCACTTTCACTGGCTTTAGTTCTGAGAGTCTATGGGGAGACGAGTATGACAATAAAGCTGCAAAAGAAGAATTCATTGATGACCGCATCCCTGCTGGAAAAGTGATGACTTCTGGAAATCTGAAATTTGTGTATCGAGTTCTTCACTTCATTTTGACTCGTTGCCTGATTCCTAGGCAAGGGAATTACTTCAGGGTACTTGAGTCTGATTATATTATCTTCTGGGCTTGGTTTCACAACAAACCGATCAATTGGGGTTGGTTTATCTTGAATCACATGATTGAGACTGCTGCAAAAGTCCGACGATCTATTGATGATGATATGAAGAATAAGACGTCAAAACTTCCATATGCTACAGTGATAACCAACATTCTCAGACGATTCCGAGTTCCCTTGAACGGTGAGGCTAGAACAGCTCCAAATGCAGATATGCGTATGGACACCAATTTCTTGGGTCACATGGGTTGGGTCAATATGGAAGATATAGGTTGGATGCCCAAGACTCAGCGTCGGGAACGCAAGTCCAACCACAACTATGACCCAGATGAAGAAGAACAGCAACAGCAGCAACCACAGCCAGATAGTGCACCGACTCAAGATTCTGATTACATTCCGCTACAAGCTCTCTATCCACCAGATTACATTCCTCCGTACATGCAGTTGTTCATGGACGATGTCCGAGGATACATGAGGCGTTCTGATGAACACATGCATTCAGTGGACACTTCGCTTGCACAGCTCACCTCCGGCATGGAATAGATGCACGTTGATATGGAGGCAATGCAGCAAGAGATATATCATCTGAGGCATCAGAACCGTCCTTCGTTCCAGTGATAGCTCAACTCGTGGCACCTCACTCTGTTCTCTCAGTATATCTATTTTATGCTATTTGGATATTTTATGCTTATGCTCGTAACCCCCTAGTACTGTTATTGATTATGTTTTTTCTTGTTGTTGGATTTCGTGATTTTCTCTGACTTGTTTGGATTCAGCTCATTGCATTATGACGATTTTTATCCTTTTGGTGTGTTATTTATATTTGTTGTCATATGTTATTTCTCTTGTCCCTCTTCACCTTTTTTGATGATGTTAAAAGGGGGAGAAAAAGGAGAAAAAGGAGCAAAGGAGATACATAAGGTATCTTGGAGAAAAAGGAGAAAACAAGTTGATTGTGAAAAATGTTGATTATGTTCAGTACAGGTTTATCATGTTCATGATATTTCATGAATTCAGGGGGAGCTCAGTTTGAGAGCTTATGATGAGCTTGATTTATATTGTGGTGCTCTTATGTATTTAAAGAGCCATATGTTTTGAATGTTTTTTTTCGTGCTAACCTTTGTTTTGCAGGTAGTGTTTGTCATCATCAAAAAGGGGGAGTGTTGAAACTGAGTGTTGAAACTCATTGTTTCCCGCTTAGTGTTTTGTTGATGACACAACACAATTTATATATGCTTAACAGGTTCAGGTACTTTGAAGATTGCAAAGATGGTTTTCAAGTTGAAGATCTAGCTTTAGGCTTAGATATCTTTGTAAGGCAGTTAATACTCTTAAGCACTTAGAATTATAACCTATGTGATGATGATATTATTTTTCTTGAAAAACCTAGAAGAAGTCTTTTTAAATCTTTTGCTCCAGGAATCTTATTTGTGAAAAATGTTTTGCGAAAACCTTTGGTTACAACCTTTTTCATGAAAAACTATTTTTACATGGAGTAATCGATTAACCCTTCTGGTATAACCGATTACTTAATGCAACTTGTAACCAGAGAGAATGTAATAGATTAATTAGGTTCTTGTAATAGATTACTTCCTTGAACTGGTCATTTAGGTGCAAGTAATCGATTACCAGAAACTAATAATCGATTATATTTCAATGTTGCAACTTTTGTGAAAAACCTGAGAGCATGTAATCGATTATCATGACCAAAGTAATCGATTATTTTATTCAATTTTTGAAAAACGTGCTGAAATCAAACATGATGCCCAGAATGATTTGTTTCCATTTCTGGATGATCTTGCTTTGATTTGTTGGCTGCTTCTTCTACCTTTTTATATTTTTTCTTTCTTTTTGAATTTTTTTTAAAAAAAAGAGAGAGCCTTTTCTTCTTCTCCTTCTCTAAATTCTTTTGAAAACCTTTTTGAGAAGAATCATCATCATCATCATCATAGTATTATAGCCTTGAGTTTGCTTGAGTTTATTATTTTGCTATAGGACTCAATTGTAGTATCTGCTCTAATTAGAGAGCCTTATCGTTAGTTGCACACTTTCTTTCGTGCAAAATCATATCTTTGTAAGGGGTGTGACAACCTTAGTGTTTAAGGAGTGTTTTCCCTTAGGATAGAACGTGTGTCGCGTTCATAGGGTGAGATAACCCTTGTGTTTTGGGTAGCGCTATACGAACGGTGGGATTCCTAGTAGTTAGGCTATTTGTATTTGAGGTCCCTTGCGAACGGTGGGATTCCTAGTAGCTTGCGGGGCGCTCTGGATGTACTTGGGGACGCAGTTGCGTCTTGGTTTAGTGAAAAGCTCAAGTGGGTCGCTTGAGGACTGGATGTAGGCATTGTTGGCCGAACCAGGATAAAATTCACCGGTGCACAATTTTCTATCCCTTATCTTTTTCTTTCCGTACGTTTATTTTGTGTTAATCGTATTTTTCGTGATTAAAAGTACTTTCAAGATTTAATCTATATAACACGAGGATTGTGTTTTTTTTATTTCTTAAATCTATCCGTGTATATTATGTTTTTCATATTCATAAGTAATATTATTTAAGTTGTTTGCTTAAAAACGTTTTAAATCGTTCTTTAAGTCTTCCGCTCGTTTTAATCTCTGTTATTTTCTAAAAGAACGTTTTATTTCGATTAATTTCCAAAGTTTTGTAAACACCCAATTCCACCCCCCCTCTTGGGTGATTCTCGCCAATACCACCAATTATTCTAACAGTTGAGCACTTCCTAACACCATCTTCTATTCTAAACAAATTTTAGTAATACTACCTTTGAACGTTAATATAAGATCCTTCAAGACAAATTTACGCTTAGTAAGGAAAGTGATTAATTTTGTTAGTAGTATCGGAAATGTAAATATTTGATATACATTTTTAAAATTATCTTTGTGATTATTATTGAGAAACTAAAAAGTGTTTGACTAAATAGGGTTATTTGTGGAAATAAATATTTAAATATTATTGGAAATTAATACCTTATGTTAAGGACAAAAAAAAGTTTTTAAAAGAATTTTATGTAAAGGATCGGATGAAGCATGTTATATACCAACAAGTTCACAAAAGTTGGTAGATACCCAGGTCCTTAAGTGTGATGTTAGGGGCTCGATTCCTCTCATAAGTATGAAAAAAACTTTGTTAGTATTTGGAAATTTTCACTTTGATGATCTCTAGTCCCCGAAAGGGATTAGTCTTCGAAATGTAATTTATGTGTAACGATATAATTTTTGCAAAATAAATAAAATGAAATTGTTTTGTTTGGTGTATTATTTTCATGATTTCTTTGGTGATAAGAAATCATAATAATTGATAATTTTAGGTTACTTAATATATTTTCGACATGTGCAAGTCGGAAATATTCATAAGTTTGTTTTCGACTTGTGAAAATTAGAATAAATATTCCGACTATTAAGAATCGGAAGTTGAAAAACACTCAGGGTCATAATAGTCTAATAAAAACGAAATGGGGGCCAAAGAGTAAGTGACGAGGTTCAAAAAGAAAAAGTCATTTACTAATACATATACCTTATTTAATACATTTAAGTAGTGCTACTACTAATGATCAGATATTATCATACATATATATTTTTTAAAATGGTTGTTGGGTAGGCACACAAAAACATGAAACATGCACGGTGCGAGCCCATTTTTGAAGCACGATTTTAAGCCTTGCTTTTTAGGCATGACACGGTCAAAGTCCGAACCCGAACCAAACGGACACGAGCACGACTAGGTAGCATGAATTGTCACCTCTACTCTACGCCCCAGAAGGAATTAGTCTTTGACTATCGGTTAGAGGATACCCTTGGTGCACACATAAAAAAATTTACTTATATTTTTTTTTTTGGTTTGCACCCTGGTATCCGGCCCACTGGGCCGACTAATCTAGTTCGAGGGGGGTCCCAGGGTTAAGGTTTTATTCCTCTCCCAACGTTGTTGCGGGGGATCGAACCGTGGTTCGCCCTACCAAGTGCAGCCCCTGACACCACTGCACCAACAGCTCGTTGGTAAATATTTTTGATAATATAACATATATTTTTTTATAATCGAGATTATAACTCTATAAGTCATATGATCATATCAAATTTATTAGAATAATTTTTGTGACGTGTGTTTCAAGTATATTAAAAATACTTTTAAAAAAAATAAAATTACATAGAAAAAATGATTAAATATCACCTTCAATTTTTATTCTTTTTTATTTTTTTTTATTTTCTCGTAAAAACCTACACTCAATTAAAGAAAATCACTTTAATATAAAAACATGCTATAAGGACTATAAGGCTGATACTGTACTATAAAAACACAGCTTAAAATCATTACGTCACTTCTGTAATAATCAATCCCTGCCGCGAAAAAAAAAAAAAAAGAAAAGAAAAGAAAGATATTTATAATCCCTCAGTGTTACACTCTTTCACTATCTTCTCTCAACCTTACACCCCTCGTTCTCTCTCTTCCTAACTCTTTCTTTCCTCTTCCTCTTCTTATTCCAAAACCCTTCACCATACTTCGCCGCGAATATTAGGGTTAGGGTTTTTCCATCTCCCTTCTCAAATCTCAATCATTCCCTTCTCTCTTTCTTTTTCTCTTCCTTCTTCATCTTTATCTTCAATTCGAACCTTCTCTGTCAGGGTATCTTGTTCAATTTTTTGATTAAGCTCGTTCCTCTATTCGGATCTGGATCTATGGATACCCGCAAGAGAGGAAGACCCGACTTCAACGTTAATGGCGGAGGCTTCAAGAAAACCAAGCAAGGTTTGATCTTTTTGCTTCTAACTTCTATTGGGTCTTTTTTTTTTTGTTTTTTTGAGCTCTGTACCTTGGTTCTGCTCTGCAAGTTGTTAATTTTTTTTATTCAAGTAGGTTTCTTTCTTGATTTTCTTGCTTTCTTGTGTTTGTGCTTGATTGGAATCTGAGTAAAACGTTTAATAATTATCGGTGTTATTATTATTCTGTCTGGTATGGTCCTCATAGAGGAGACACTTGCGGGGCCTTTGGAAGAGCTTATTTGAGTTTATGAGAACAACTTATGAATTAAAAACTTATGAAAGTAGCTTATAAAAGCTTGTCAGGGAAGCTTATGAAAATAAGTTCTTTTTAGGTTAAGTCTAAATTGCTTATTGAATAAAACACTTCGTTAAGCTCTTTATCCAAATTTACCCTCACATACATATGAACAATGTGTAACAATCTTATTTCTATAAGCTTGTCAATTAGTTCTGTTTAACTTAATTCAAAATTACTTATTGAAGAAAAGCTTAAATAAGATCTTTATTCAAATGCACCCTCACAAACATATATCTACAACTTATAAAGAGCCAATTTCAATAAGCTTATCAGAGAAGCTTACGAAAATAAGTTATTTTTAGCTTATTGAATAAACTTTTAATTAAGCTCTTTATACAAATGCACCCTCACAAACATACATACATACATACACCTTATCATGGGAGCAGTGAAAATTCAAATGACTGTGATTGTCCCCATATCTGAAACTTTGTCATGTTAGTTAATGAACTCAAAACATATGAATATTTAAAATTTCTTATTTCTAAAACTTTATTACTCAAAAGTAAGTATATTTTTTACATTGGTAACTGCTTTGGAATAAAGTGTACTAGATTAATAATCAAGACAATGATAGCTGAGAAGAAGTAATAATCTTTTGCAACAGAATTGGACTCACTATCTGGTGTAGGAAGCAAATCGAAGCCATGTACCAAGTTTTTCAGGTTCTAATCTATTCCTGTCTAAATAAACATTTTCAACTGCATATTGCTTTTCTTTTTAATAATTCTATATTTTAAGTCAGTTTAACACTCAGTTGTTTAATTGCTATAAAACTTAATTGTGTAATTCTACCAATTAACCAGTATTCCAAGCTTTATACAGGTACTCGCTATTCTTTTGTGTAAACAAGTTGAAACAAAATAGTGGTTTATTAAAGGAGTACTAAAAAGATAACAAGTTGTGGGGTGGTAGTTGATACTGAGACCACTATAGCATTGATAAATTGATCATATTTATACTTCATGCTCAGCTTAATAAGTTTGTTTCCCATTTAATTATGTTAACAGTAGCTTTTCAGCTTTTACTTGATTCTATTGCTTGTGAACCATCTATCAATTGGTAAGATGGTAACAAACAATTACAAATTGAAATTTAATTGGTTGGTACAGGTATGCTGTTAAAACTACATATAACTTTTTTGTGCTTTTGTACTGTAGTTTTTGTGGAAGATTTTTTTTTTAATTTGGTTGTCCCCAACCTTTAACATGCCTCACTATATTCAATCTCTAGTTTTGGTACATGAACTTTCCTCTGAGAATCAGAAGTGAACTTGGTCAATATATTGTTTGTTATTTTAAATCTCTGATGTTAGTTATTTTCTTTGTGATTTTTGCAGCCATACTGAATCTTTTACGCTTAGTTCACTTCTTGTTTTCATTGTTTATCATTACGCTTTATGTTTTTCTGTTTTCATTTCAAATTTTGTAACAAAATCTAACTTTAATGTTGTGGCCTCCAATGTAAGTGTTCTTTTGTCCGAAAGGTCTTCATTTTAAGTGGGGATTCTATGAATAAATGTCATTTGTAAATGTAATTTATGTTGTACTGTTCTTAGCTTTGACTGCCTATTCATTTCACATAATTATGTAGTAGGATTCAATTGTGCATAATAAGGCAGTGCTTGGTTTGATTTATGTTTTCAATTTTAGTTGACTTGTTTTCACCATTTCCTTCGCAACAATTAGAAAACAGGAAACAAAGTGAAAAGTGAAAACAAGGTGGCATTTTTGAAATTATAAATAAAAACATACCAACTGAAATAAATGCAAAAAACTAGCCAAAGGTCCTGTAATTATCACGGGTAACTGTCATGTGCATACTTTTTCATAAATGCTGGTCTCTTGTATATTGTGGTACTTTCTTGTTCTCAGTTTCACTGCCTTTGATTATTGATGAAATTCATGATACATAATATCCTTAATTTGGTCTGCTTTGCTGTAATCACAAGTCAGATTGAGAGAAGATGATTCAATTGAATTAGTATGTTGGCAGTTGGCTGATGATTACAAACTACTAACAGCTGTATTGCCTTACTTCATGTCTTGACATAATGTTAGCATGATTTATTCTTGTGCTAAAAGTCTAACTGTCCTTGAAGGTCTTAAGGTGTGCAATGATTTACTTGATATGTTCACTTGCTCATTTAGAAAATAGGGAAAAAGTTGCTAATTTAGAAAATAGGGAAAATAGGGAAAAAGAAAAGGGAAGACCTGACATTTTTAGTATAGTCATTAATTAATAGCACTTTGGTGTGACCTGATTGTCCCATATTTATTTTGCAGCACTGCCGGGTGCCCATTTGGTGAGAGTTGCCACTTTCTGCATTACGTTCCTGGTGGTTATAATGCTGTTGCCCACATGATTAATATAACACCGGCTGCGCCTCCAGCTTCTAGACATGCCGCAGCCCCACCGCCACCTGTTCCTAATGGTTCTGCATCGCCTACAGTCAAAAGCCGCGTATGCAACAAGTTTAATACTGCTGAAGGCTGCAAATATGGTGACAAATGCCATTTTGCCCATGGTGAGTGGGAACTTGGCAAGCCTATTGCTCCATCGTTTGATGATCATCGTAACATGGGACCCCCCTCAGCAAGTCGTTTGCCTGGTCGAATGGAGCCTCCTCCTGGTCCTGCTTCTAGCTTTGGTGCCAATGCCACTGCGAAGATCAGTGTAGAAGCTTCCCTGGCTGGAGCAATCATTGGGAAGGGTGGCGTGAACTCAAAGCAGATCTGTCGCCAAACAGGAGCCAAACTCTCGATTCGAGATCATGAATCTGATCCGAATCTTAGAAACATTGAACTTGAGGGAAGTTTTGAACAAATCAAGGAAGCAAGCAACATGGTAAAGGAATTACTTTTCACCTTGCAGATGTCTGCACCACATAAAACAAACCCTGGTGTTCCTGGTGGCCACGCCCCTGGTGGACATGCCCCTCCTGGAAGCAACTTCAAGACCAAGCTGTGTGATAATTTTACAAAAGGGTCTTGCACATTTGGAGAAAGATGTCACTTTGCACATGGAGCTGCCGAGTTGCGTAAATCAGGAGTGTGAAGTTCCTCTCCCCTTGGGGGCATTTAGTTTTGCCATGGTATTATTCAGGGATGATATTATTATATTATTGTGCATTGCTACTAGTGGCACTGACAGGACTTCTGATGTTAGAGATTTCTGATGTTAGAGTTTTTGCTGTTTGAGTTTCTTTACAGCTTTAGCATTTCCAACTGCAATTTTCTCTTATATCATGAACTAGTGCTCTCTTAAAATTGCGGACTTAGGTGGAAGTCATGGTCTCAAGCGTTCTAAAAATAATGTTCCTCTCCGCTTTTTGAATGAGTCATGCGTTTCTTTTCCTCCTATCATCGTTTTTTTCTGTAATATTATGAGTGTTTTCACTAGATTGACCGTGCTCTGCTGTGAAGGAGAATATTTGTGTGTGGGTGTAAAAAATACTTCTCTTTTTTATTTATTTTTAATTCCTTAGATAGGTGAATTGAAATTGATGTTAAATTCGGCACGTTGAGTTGAACTAAATCAAAAGTTTACATGGTAAAACTATAACAATGTTCTATTTAAGGTTAAACAGTAAGAAGTTCCTAATTGTTAAATTTTTGTGGATGCCTTTTCTTTTTTTTGATGTTTATTGTTTAGGCATGTTTGTCAAGTTAAAATGAGAAAAATGCTAGATTATCCTATTTCTTTGTTTTATACATCCGTAAGGTTTTGAATGTTTGTTAGGACTTAAGACTATGCTACAATTGGCCCTTGTTGTAAGTCATATTCTTATAAAGTTCTTTTTTTTTTGTTGTCCTTTTTATAATTTATTTTACAATGATCTCTTTAATCTAATCATACTTAACTATATCGCACAAATCAAAGAATGTAATTACTTTTCTTGAATCTTCAAAAATAAATCTTAACATTAAAATTGTACCCTTTTAATCTTGTATTATATTATAAATTCCACAATGTATTGTTGCATATTAATGAATAAATGACAAATAAGAAAAAATAATAATAAATGCATGGTCTGCTTTGATGGAGGGTATGGTGTTCTCTGCGACAGGCGATGGTGCTTTCACTCCCACCAAACCTCCTGATCCTGGAATAAAAGTGTCTTTTAGGAATAAGTTGATGGAGGGGCAAGAGGCTTTTCCGATTATGGAAGAGGTCAACCTGCTGGAAAAGAATTTGGGAAGGATCGAGTTTGAAGGAGGCAATCGCCTTCTTCCAAAGGTTTTCATTGAAGATAGTGTGTTTGAAGATTTGTGCAATCCTTGGAAAGAGGCTTTGGTTGTGAAATTGTTGGGGAAGACCTTAGGGTATTTTACCATGAAGGAGAGGTTGAAGAGTGTGTGGAGACTGTTAGGAGGTTTTGACTTGGTCGACGTGGATAATGGATTCTACACTGTTAAGTTTGAACAAGCTGCTGATAAAGCCAAAGTTATGGAAGGTGGACTGTGGATCATCTTTGACCATTGCTTGGCTGTGAGTGCATGGTCGCCTGATTTTTCTTCTCCTACAGCTCAGATGAATAGGACGATGGTGTGGATCCACTTTCCTGGACTGAATTTGATGTACTATGATGTCAGTGTCTTGAAGCTTATGGCGTCTGCGGTGGGGAGACCTATAAGGGTGGACACTAACACCATGACTGCTGAGAGGGGTCGTTTTGCCAGAGTTTGTGTAGAGATTGATCTCACTACGCCTGTGGTTGGGAAATTCTGGTTTCGTGGCCATTGGTACAAGGTTCAATATGAGGGGCTTCACCTCATTTGTGCGACTTGTGGGTGTTATGGCCATCTAACCAGGGATTGTAGCCTTGCTAAGCCATCTGCTACTGTCACTAATTTGCGCTCGGGTGATGGTGTTGCTGAGTCGGGTGATGGACGGAAGGATGGGGTGGGTGAAGTCAACCCTACGGCGGCGTTAATCAAGCAAGGTGGTGGTGACCATGCAAACCCTAGCAACCAAAAGGAGAAGGATTTGATTCCAGCGGTTTTGGTGGAGAATAATATGGGTGTGGCGATTTCTGAGGAGCCGTTGCATGGTGATTGTCTTGTGGTAACCCGCAGGAAAAAAACTAAGCCTAAGAATCTGCGTGGTTTAAAATCAAATGATTTGGCCAAAGATAATGGAAAGTCTGCTGCGGTGTCTCATGGTGCACGTGGAATGAAACAAGTCACGTGGTGGGCCCAGTGGTGGAAAAAAATTCCAATCAAGTGAATAACGTAATTAAATGTGGGCCATTAAAGAGAAGTAGACAAGAAGGAAAGCATGCCACACCAACTCATGTGTTGTTACCTAACGCAGGTGTTAAGGGTTTGGTGAAAGAAGGTGATACGGGTATGGCTAGCTTGCCCAAAAATTTCTTCATCCAACCTGGAAATTTTGGGGTAGGAGACCCTAAACTTTTGAAGGATAAGGGGGGGTCGCCTTTTAGTAGGGAGCAGGATTTGCATAAGGATGATCACAATGACAATCTTGATATGGAAGTGGTTCCTGAGACCCAATTCACGTTTGACCCTGGACAAACAAAATTTAATCCTGCCTTCCTCCAAGGGTAGGGTCCTTTTCTGTTCTTGTCTCCTGTTTAATCATGATGATGCTTATGAACCAGTTTGCTGATTTTACTGTTATGTCATGGAACATTCGTGGAGCTAGTAAGAAGGAAACAAGTAGGTACCTCAAGGATTTGCTTCGTCGCTACCATCCTTCTCTTGTTTTCATTGTTGAAACTCATGTTCCTTTTTCTAGAATGGGTTTGTTTTGGAATAAGGTTGGGTATATGCCGGTGGCTGTGGAGGAAGCGTCTGGCCACTCTGGAGGAATTTGGGCTCTAAGGGATGTCAACTGTTCAGTGCATATTCAGCTTGTGCATTCCTATTACCAATGTATTAGTGTGAAGGTTGGCAATGGGGATAGTGCTTGGTTGTGCTCTGGGGTTTATGCAAACCCTACATATACTAATAGGTTGGCTCTTTGGAGTTTCTTGGTGCAGTTTAGATTGTCTCACCTAGAGCCTTGGGTTTTACTTGGTGACTTCAATGAGATCTTGCTTCCCAGTGAACAGCGGGGTGGCTTGTTCTGTCATTCTCGGGCTGCTAGTTTTGCTAATTTCTTGGATGCTTGCGAGCTAGTGGATCTGGGTTTCGTTGGGAACCAATTTACGTGGCATAGGCACCGTGTTGGTTGTAGACCTGTGTCAAAAAGACTGGATAGAGGTGTTGCAGATCACTCTTGGCGGTTATGTTTTCCGGAAGGGCTGGTTGAGACACTTTGTAGAATGCAATCTGATCATAATCCCTTACTGCTCCGGTGTGGTGGCATGCCTTTGTCTAATCTGAATAGGCCTTTTCGTTTTGAGGCTGCTTGGCTTGATCATCCTGAGTATGGAGAGGTGGTTCGTAAGGCTTGGTCTAAGAGTATGAGTTTATGTGGGGCTCTCCAAGAGGTTCAGAATGATTCCCGGACTTTTAATGATGAGGTTTTTGGTAACATTTTCAAAAGGAAGAGACGGTTAGAAGCGAGGTTGAGAGGAATTCAGAATTCGTTGCAATCTATTGACTCTATTCGGTTGCTGCTTCTTCAAGATCAGTTACAAAAGGAGTATGATCGAGTCCTTTATCAGGAGGAGATCCTATGGTTTCAAAAGTCCAGGGAAAAGTGGATTAATTTTGGTGACAGGAACACTTCTTTCTTTCATACGCAGACGGTGATTCGGAGGAAAAGGAATAGTATTCATTGTTTAACTCTTCCGAATGGTATTATGTGTAACGATGATGACGTTCTAAAACGGGAGGCTCTTGTTTTCTTTAGAAAACTTTTTTGCAGCACTGAGACTTTACAACCTAATGCTCTTAACGATATTGCTATGCCTAGTTTGAGTTCTGATGGCTCCAATGCTCTTACTGCTGTTGTAACCAAGCAAGAAGTTCATGACGCAATCCAAGGAATGAATGCTTTTAAAGCGCCAGGTCCTGACGGCTTTCAGGCTATCTTTTTTAAGGCTCATTGGGATGTGGTTGGTGATGCTATTTGGCACCTAGTTAAAGATGCTTTCGCTTCAGGTTACTTTGATGACAGGTTATCTGAAACTTTAATCTCTCTTATTCCTAAAGTTGATAATCCTATGACTTTGAAAGACTTTCGTCCTATTAGCCTTTGCAATGTGTGTTATAAATTAATAACTAAGGTGCTAGTGAACAGGCTGAGACCCTTCCTTCCAGACCTGGTTAGTCCTCTCCAAAGTAGTTTTATTCAAGGGAGAGGTACAACAGATAATGCTATTATTCTTCAGGAGGTCATTCATACTATGCAAAAGTCCCGAAGGAAATGTGGTGACTTGGGTTTTAAGCTGGATCTTGAGAAGGCTTACGGTAGGGTGGATTGGAGTTTTCTTGAGAGTACCCTGAATGATTTTGGTTTTCCTCCGATTACCATCAAACTCATCATGCATTGTGTCAAGTCATCTTCTATGACCCTTTTATGGAATGGTGGCCGTTTAGCTCCCTTCAAGCCAAAAAGGGGATTGCGACAGGGTGATCCTTTATCTCCGTATTTATTTGTCCTTTGTATGGAGAAGCTGGGCATGGCTATTACCCAACAGGTTGAAGCTAATAAGTGGAAGCCGATCATGCTCTTAAAGGAGGGGCCGAGACTTTCTCATCTCTTCTTTGCCGATGATGCTTTATTTTTTTATCAAAGCCAAGGGGTCGCAAGTCCGGTTGCTTCGCGCCGTGGTGGATAATTTTTGTAAGGCCTCTGGGTTGAAAGTTAATATTGACAAGTCAAGGATGTTTGGTTCGAAGTCCCTTCTCAACTCTAAGCGCAGGAAATTATCTGATTTAGTTGGAATTGCTTTCACGGAGAATATTGGGCGCTATTTGGGGTTTCCCATTTTCACTGGCAGAGTTAGAAGAGAACATTTTGATTTTATTTTTGAGAGGGTTTGTAGCAAGTTAGCTTCGTGGAAAGGGAAGCTTCTTAACAGAGTTGCGAGGACCACTTTAGTAACTTCTGTGTTGAACTCCTTGCCTACTTATTGCATGCAAAATTGCTGGCTTCCGGAAAATGTTTGTAATAGCATTGACAAGATTGCCAGGGATTTTATTTGGCAAAGCCATGATGCTCAGGGTATTCATCTAGTCAGCTGGTCTATCTGCACTAAACCTCGTCGTTATGGTGGTCTTGGAGTAAGGGTGGCTAGGAATCAAAATGTGTCTCTTCTTGGTAAATTAGTTTGGAGTTTGCTTCACCATCCGGATAAGCTTTAGGTCCAGGTTTTGTGTGGGAAATATGCTCCCAGAGGCTTTGATCTTTTCAATCACAAGTCGGAAGGGTCTTCGGTTTGGAGAGCTGTGTCTAAAGCTAAAGCCTTGCTGCTGGACGGTTTCAGTTTGATGGTTGGCTCTGGGGATGTATCTTTCTTTTTTGACAGGTGGATGAGTCATGAGCCTCTTTGCCGAAAAGTTCTTTGGGTTGCTACTCAAGATACTGGTATGCAGGTGAGAGATGTTTGGCAGCAAGGCACCTGGCATTTGCAGGAGCTTTATACGATACTTCCCAATGAAGTCCAACAGGAGATCTTGAATAGTGATATTGTGGTTCATGATCAGGTTCTGGATGTTTTCACTTGGCAAGGGGATTTAAGTGGGATTTATACGGCTAAATCTGGTTATGATTGGCTCTCAAGTTGTGGTAATATGGAGCAGCAGAATGGAGCTAGTTGGTTATGGATCTGGAGGTTAAAGCTTCCTTATAAATTGAACTACTTTATTTGGCTCATTTGTCACTCAGCTTTGCCTACGAATGCTCTCCGTTTGCAGCGGCGGTGTACTGGTTCAGATATCTGCGGCAGGTGTGGAGTTGGCTCGGAGAGTTTATTTCATTGTCTTCGGGATTGTTGCAAAGTGAGTTTGGTTTGGGAGAGGGTTGGCATGAATAGCATTCCCTAGTTCTGGAATGAGCAGCATATTGTGCAATGGATTAAGAGTGGAATTAGCAATTTTGGACTCTTTTTTATTACAGTTTTGTGGTGGAATTGGAGAGCTAGATGTGTGGAGTGTATTGCGAATGAGCCTCTTGCGACGATGGAAGTGCTGCGTTTAGCGAAAGGAATGCAGGAAGACATTCAAAGAGTCTTTGGGGTGTCCAGCTTGAAAGCGAAGGAAGTGAGATGGATATCTTGGTCCCCACCAGTTTCAAATGGCGTTGTATTGAATGTGGATGGGAGTTCTTTAGGGAATCCTGGTTGTGCTGGGTATGGTGGGTTGATTACAAATAAGGAGGGTGAGTGGATTTGCGAGTTGTTTTGGTATCTCTAATAATATTCATATGGAACTCTTAGTCATTCTACACGGTCTTGAGCTATCGTGGTCCAGGGGCTTCAAAGAGGTGGAATGCAGGTCGGATTGCTTGGAAGTTTTAAGCTTGATTCAGGGTGGTGTGAACAAGTTTCACAAGTATGCAACTATTATTGCTTCTATCGTGAGCCTTACAATGAGGGACTGGTCTGTAGCTTTCTCCCACACCTTGAGGGAAGGTAACCAATGTGCAGATTTACTTGCTAAACTTGGAGCTTGCTTGCTCACTAAGCTGGAGATTTTAGAAACTCCACCTACTGCTATTTCACAAGCGTTGTTGGCTGATGCCACGAGGATCAGTTTTTCTCGGGTCTAGTTCTTTTGTTTCTTCTCCCTTGTACCAAAAAAAAATGCATTAAAAAAAATACAAAGTGATTTATAAATAGAATCTGAAAATTCTTCTAGATGACAATTTATAAATTGGACCGATTACCAAAGGTAGTATTATGCAATATTCATTTTTCTGCCCTTTATTTGTCTTTATTAAATGTTATAATTTGATCATTGATTAAAGAGAAGATAATTGGAATGTTTTAATTTGATCATTAATTAAAGAGAAGCTAATTGGATGATCAATATAAAGTTTCTAGACGGTGAGTTTAAATTAAAAGTTTGTTATTTTCAAAATGAGAGAAGATAGATGGTGCACCGACAATGTAAAGGTTATTTACACTATCAGTATATCATACACCATTCATGTGTTTATTGTCGTTAACTTTCAAATAAAAATAATACTCCCTCCGTCCCTAAATATAAAACCCCTCTGGGAGATTTCACGTCCATTAAGAAAGTGAAATAATTTAGTTAATTGTATTGGAAATGTGAACTTTTGATATGTAATTTCAAAACTACCCTTGTTAATATTATTGGGAATTTAAACAGTGTTAAATAGATAGGGGTGTTTGTGAAAAAAAAAAGTAATTAATTATCATTGAAAATTGACAAAAAATCTTATAAATAGAGACAAAATAAAAGTGTCAAAAGGGTCTTATAATTAGGGACAGAGGGAGTACAAATGAATGGTGACTGATGGACTGATGGTGTAAAAAACGTTACACCGTCAGTGCACACCCATTAAACTCTTTCGAAATTATTAATCATGGAATACTCCATATGATCTTTAATATACAATCCTTTTGAAAAAATTACTCCCTCCGTTTCATATGTAGTGTGTTTTAAGGTTATGCACGAGTTTTAAGAAATTGTTAAATGATGTAAGGATTTGTTGTATTTTGACTATAATGCCCCTATATAATCACTATTGAAGAGAGAGAAAGGTATTGGAAATGAAAATGAGACTGTACTAAATAGGGGTGTGTTTGGAAAAATAACATTAATTATGTATTGAGTTTACAAAAGAACAAGACTTATGAAACATGATAAAAATGCTAAAATAACATTATATATGACACATAGGAGTAACATTAGACAGCAGATGGTTGTCAAAAACTAGTGTTAATACTTAGAAACTTACGAATCTACGAATCTAGCTATGGAAAACGAGTTGAAACTAATGGAAACTCGGAGTGAAGTGACTCGGGTAGACTCGGGTGGATACTGGTAGACTCTTGTAAACTCGCGAGTTTATGACCGAGTTAGCGAGTTAGCGAGTTAGCATTCTTGAGCCCTAAACGTCCAATCCGACATCGTTTTTCAATTTTTTTTCAAATAAAAATCTTCTAGGTCATTTTTATCATATTTGTTACGCTTTTGGGGTAAAAGAACCTTTAAATTAGTTTTATCTTCTCCTTCTCATTCAAAAACTTCTTCAATCTTCAATTCTTCTCCTTCTGCCGCACGCATGCGCGCCCAACCCACACCCCACGCTCCACGCCTTTCTAACTTTCTCCCTTTATTTAGTAATTGTTTACTGACTTTCTCCCTTTATTCCTTTATTTTCGTTTTTCCTGTTTTCTTCTTCGTTAAGTTGGTATGATAATCTGATGAATGCTTGATTATGAGCTATGGACCTTTATGAAAAGATGAGTAGCTTTATAGAAATCATTTTAAGTTTTAACTTTTAAGCAAAAATGCATTCTCCGTTTTTCAATTTTCAGTGTTACTTTTTTAGTGTTGTCCTTAAATCAGAATTCATTTGCTTTATCAGTATTTTTAAGTGTTACTTTGACTAAAGAGTACTTGCTTAGAAATTGATAATTAATTTTCATTATTTTTTTTGTGAAGCATTATTATGTTAGTTTGAAATTAAAATTACACCGGATATGTTATCTTATTATGTTTTGAATTTGAATTTTGAATATTGATGGATAAATTAACTTATATTACTTATTAGTATCAACAAATAATATCTTATCATATTTTGTTATTACGTTAAGTTTAAAATTATGAATATTGATTATTAATAGGTCACAGGTCATTACAATATAGATGTAATTTTTTAAGGTAAACTCGTACGAATTTGCGAAACGAGTTTGCGACTCGAGTTTACCTAGGCAAAACGAGTCTACGTAGACTCTCGAATTTGACAACTAATTTAAAGAAGGAGAAGAATTTGACTCTCGAATTTACCAAACCCCAATTTTTAACTAGAAATTAAAAAATTACCCTTAAGTATTTTTAAATCAAAATTTCATTCTCTTCTTCCTCTCATACGGTTTCTTCTTCTCATACCAACTTGTAAGATCCATGAAGAATGTTTTGATAAATGCCAAAAGGTTTTGAACAAGCTACAAATGTGTTGATCAAGTTCAAGCTCAACAAGCAACAACAAACATCAAGTTATGAAGAGAGAGCCAACTCATGAAGACTTAGTTTGGTAGTTTGTGTTTTAATGTTTTATCTTTTGCCTCACAAGTCTTTTAGTTTATGAGTTTGGGTAGAGTCTCTTAGAGGGTAGTGAATCTCTTTTGATTGCATGATTATATCATATTTTGAGTATTCACTTTGCCTAAAATCAATAGGTGGCTTAAAGGTTTGAAAGAAAAGGTTTAGTTTTTGAGAAAACAAGTTTTAAGTGATTTTTAATGTTAATAATCGATTAACAGATTTTGATAATTGATTAACAGTGTATTTTGAACTGATAATGGATTAACAAACTTTTGATAATCGATTATCTGCACCTTTACTCGAGTATTTTTGGTCTCACTCGAGTGAAAATTATCTTGCTTTCGTATTACTCGATTAACACTTATTTTACTCGAGTAAACAGGGTCTGTAACTGTTTTAAATACGTTTTTCACTTCTCAAAAGCTATTCTAAGTTGCTCCAACTTTTGGGTATTCTATATAAACCTTTTCCTAATCATTTCTATCAACTAGAATCATTTTGATACACAATTTTATAAAGAATCAAAGCCACACTATTCTCTCTCACTCTCTCAAGATCAAAGCTCTCATTTTCATATTCTTTGATCAAGAACCTTGAATCTCTCATGTTGATCTTTTCATAGCTTTTGAAAGAGATTCATAGGATTGTTATTGTTTTTCATTTGAGTTGTAATCTTTGCAACAGGCAAGCTATCTACAACAAAGGAAGACTTGATTTTGTGAATCAAGCAAGTTTCATTGGAAGCCTTGGTGAGGCATTTCATCAAGCACTTGGAAGCCTTGTTGAAGAACAAGCATTTGGAAGTCTTGTGAGTGAAGCAAGCAATTGGAAGTCTTGTTGTGGGGTATCGGCAAGCAAGAGAAGAGGTTAGATTAGATATCAATAGGGTTACAAGGCAAGGGTGTGGTATCTCTTGTAGGCTAGCAAGAAGGAAGTCTTGTGAGGCATTTACTTGTAATTTGAGAAACTCTAATTCCTCATAGTGAAGAATCTCTCTTGGTTGAAGAGGGGACTGGAGTAGCTTTCAAGTGGATGAAAGTGAACCAGGATAAATCACTGTGTCGTATCTCTAAACTCTCTACTCTTTACAATTCTTGTTATTAATTGTGTTCTTGATTGAAAACCTAGAAAAAGTGATTTTTCTATATTTGATTGAATTGAATCTTTATTGTTCAAATTAATTTGAGGAAAATCATTTTCATAACTAGGTGAATCAATAAGAATATTGGTGTTGATTGTTTCCTCTTAATCTCTGATATAATATTTGTTAATTGATTGATTTTCATTGGTTTTAATCGTTTAGATTTGTTTCTTGCGAAAATCTTTCAAAGTTTCTATAACACCTATTCAACCCCCCCTTCTAGGTGTTCTCCTAGTGTTCCTATTTGTTTCACACACCGAGTGTAGTTTTCCAACAATTGGTATCAGAGCTCGGTCGAAAGACACGAGCATAGAGCTTTTTCGTTAAGATCCTTGAGGAAACTACAATGGGTTCTACGAATCCTTTTGGTGGTGAAGGTGCTTCAATTAATCGCCCTCCTATGTTTGGTGGAGAGGGTTATGCTTATTGGAAAATTAGGATGAGAATCTTTATAGAAGCTATAGATGTGAACATTTGGGAAGCCATTGAAAATGGTCCTTATATTCCCTCAAATGATGTAGAAGGTGTGCTTACACTTACTCCCAAAGATAAGTGGACCGATGATGATAAAAGGAAAATTCAATATGATTTAAAAGCAAAAAATATCATCACCTCCGCTCTATCTTATGATGAGTTCTTTAGAGTCTCCCAATGTCGTGATGCCAAAGAAATGTGGGACACCTTGCAAGTCACACATGAAGGCACTAGTGAAGTTAGGCGTGCTAGATTAAATTCTTTGATGCATGAATATGAATTGTTTCGTATGTTGCCTAATGAATCTATATGTTTTATGCAAAAACGTTTTACACATATTGTTAATCATCTCATTGCTCTTGGTAAAATTTTCGTGAATTGTGAACTTGTTAACAAAGTTTTAAGATGTCTAAGTAGGGAATGGCAACCCAAGGTTACCGCAATAGTTGAATCAAAGGACTTGGACACCATGGACTTAGCAACACTTTTCGGAAAGCTACAAGAACATGAAATGGAGCTTGGACGTTTGCAAATGCATGAAGAGTCGGATAAGTACAAAGAAAGAAAAGGAATTGCTCTTAAAGCTCAAAGGTCATATCAAAAGGAAGAGAGTTCCGATGATGATGATAATGAAGATTCCGATTCGGATATTGATGAAGAGGAGATGAAGCTTCTACTAAGAAATTTCAATAAAATTCTAAGGAGAAAAGGAAGGTTGAACAAGGACAAAAGTAAAGAGAAGGATCCCCCACACTACAAGAGCAAGACTTCAAAAGAAGGTGTAGTTTGCCATGAATGTGGAAAGCCCGGTCATCTCAAGTACTCATGCTCTAAGTATCTCAAGAAGAAGGAGAAAGAGAAGAAAAATGCAAAACACAAAAGGGCATACATAGTTTGGAATAGTGATGATGAACAAGACAAGAAAAGCACAACTAGTAGTTCTTCGGATGATGAACATGCCGCTTGTCTCAATTTGATAGCTCTAGTAAATGAAGAGGAAAGTTCAAATGATGAATCAAGTGAGCAAAGTGACGAAAGCGATGTAAGTCTTACTAAATCCGAAATTTCTTCAAATTATGAAATGTTATATAATGCTTATGAAGAAATGCATAAACAATTTAAGAAACTAGCTTTGAAAAACATTGAAAGGAAGAAGCTCATTTTGAAACATCAACAAGAGATTTTAGAACTTCAAAAACAAGTTGATGAGCTTAATCTTCAAAATGAAACTCTTGATCTTATATATGCTAGTTCTTCTTGTGATTGTGCTAGTAGATTGAATATTGTGGTTGATTGTGAGAATTGCAAGTTGCTTAAGGATGAAAACGCTATTTTGAAAAATAAGCTTGCAAGTTTCTCAAATGGTGACATTAGATTGCGCACATTGTTAAATTTTCAAAGAGAAAATTCAAACAAGTTTGGTTTGGGTTATACTAATGCTAAGAGTAATTCTCATAGAAATGTTGTTGATTTTTCTAAAGTTGATTTCTCAAATGCACCAACATGTTTCTATTGTGGTACTCATGGACATACTTCAAATGTGTGTTATATTAAAGTGCATGGTATACCTAAAGGAGATTTTGTTTGGATGAAAAAGGGTGAGAGTCCCTACACTAACAAAAATGGATCCAAAACCATTTGGATACCAAAAAGCAAAGCATGATTGTTTTGTAGGTATGATTGAAGAAGCAAATGAAGGTCTATACACATTTGATACAATTGACATTATTGATCTTCTTCAATTGGTATCAAGAAGAAAATCCTACAAATTGGTAACATTTGATATTATACAATTGGTATCTACAATTGATATTGTTAGATATTGCTCATAGTTCTCTCAATTGATATTATTTCTTATAATGTGATATTGTTTATACTATTGAGAAAATACTATTGGTATCAAATTCTTTCAATTGTTTTACAATTGGTATCATGCTTTGGTTGTTATATCTCATTAATCTCTCTATGTTGGCTTAGATCTTTTATTTCAATTGGTATATATTTCTTTTTGATAATGCCAAAGGGGGAGAAATATGATGTTTTGAAACAAAGGGGAGAAATATTTTTTTTAAATGGTATGTTTGGAGAAAGGTTGTTTTGTTGTTTTTATGTAGGTTGAGCAAAGTTGTTGAAGATAGGGGGAGAATCAAGCTTACTCAATTGGATTTCAAATGTCAAAAGCATTAATTGAGGGGGAGCAAGAGTCTCACCCAGTGACCAAATGGTTCAAGCATCAATAACTTCACTGAACTTCAAACGATTTCAAAACATGTTTGTCATTTTCAAAAAGGGGGAGATTGTAAGATCCATGAAGAATGTTTTCATAAATGCCAAAAGGTTTTGAACAAGCTACAAATGTGTTGATCAAGTTCAAGCTCAACAAGCAACAACAATCATCAAGTTATGAAGAGAGAGCCAACTCATGAAGACTTAGTTTGGTAGTTTGTGTTTTAATGTTTTATCTTTTGCCTCACAAGTCTTTTAGTTTATGAGTTTGGGTAGAGTCTCTTAGAGGGTAGTGAATCTCTTTTGATTGCATGATTATATCATATTTTGAGTATTCACTTTGCCTAAAATCAATAGGTGGCTTAAAGGTTTGAAAGAAAAGGTTTAGTTTTTGAGAAAACAAGTTTTAAGTGATTTTTAATGTTAATAATCGATTAACAGATTTTGATAATTGATTAACAGTGTATTTTGAACTGATAATGGATTAACAAACTTTTGATAATCGATTATCTGCACCTTTACTCGAGTATTTTTGGTCTCACTCGAGTGAAAATTATCTTGCTTTCGTATTACTCGATTAACACTTATTTTACTCGAGTAAACAGGGTCTGTAACTGTTTTAAATACGTTTTTCACTTCTCAAAAGCTATTCTAAGTTGCTCCAACTTTTGGGTATTCTATATAAACCTTTTCCTAATCATTTCTATCAACTAGAATCATTTTGATACACAATTTTATAAAGAATCAAAGCCACACTATTCTCTCTCACTCTCTCAAGATCAAAGCTCTCATTTTCATATTCTTTGATCAAGAACCTTGAATCTCTCATGTTGATCTTTTCATAGCTTTTGAAAGAGATTCATAGGATTGTTATTGTTTTTCATTTGAGTTGTAATCTTTGCAAAAGGCAAGCTATCTACAACAAAGGAAGACTTGATTTTGTGAATCAAGCAAGTTTCATTGGAAGCCTTGGTGAGGCATTTCATCAAGCACTTGGAAGCCTTGTTGAAGAACAAACATTTGGAAGTCTTGTGAGTGAAGCAAGCAATTGGAAGTCTTGTTGTGGGGTATCGGCAAGCAAGAGAAGAGGTTAGATTAGATATCAATAGGGTTACAAGGCAAGGGTGTGGTATCTCTTGTAGGCTAGCAAGAAGGAAGTCTTGTGAGGCATTTACTTGTAATTTGAGAAACTCTAATTCCTCATAGTGAAGAATCTCTCTTGGTTGAAGAGGGGACTGGAGTAGCTTTCAAGTGGATGAAAGTGAACCAGGATAAATCACTGTGTCGTATCTCTAAACTCTCTACTCTTTACAATTCTTGTTACTAATTGTGTTCTTGATTGAAAACCTAGAAAAAGTGATTTTTCTATATTTGATTGAATTGAATCTTTATTGTTCAAATTAATTTGAGGAAAATCATTTTCATAACTAGGTGAATCAATAAGAATATTGGTGTTGATTATTTCCGCTTAATCTCTGATATAATATTTGTTAATTGATTGATTTTCATTGGTTTTAATCGTTTAGATTTGTTTCTTGCGAAAATCTTTCAAAGTTTCTATAACACCTATTCAACCCCCCCTTCTAGGTGTTCTCCTAGTGTTCCTATTTGTTTCACACACCGAGTGTAGTTTTCCAACAATTGGTATCAGAGCTCGGTCGAAAGACACGAGCATAGAGCTTTTTCGTTAAGATCCTTGAGGAAACTACAATGGGTTCTACGAATCCTTTTGGTGGTGAAGGTGCTTCAATTAATCGCCCTCCTATGTTTGGTGGAGAGGGTTATGCTTATTGGAAAATTAGGATGAGAATCTTTATAGAAGCTATAGATGTGAACATTTGGGAAGCCATTGAAAATGGTCCTTATATTCCCTCAAATGATGTAGAAGGTGTGCTTACACTTACTCCCAAAGATAAGTGGACCGATGATGATAAAAGGAAAATTCAATATGATTTAAAAGCAAAAAATATCATCACCTCCGCTCTATCTTATGATGAGTTCTTTAGAGTCTCCCAATGTCGTGATGCCAAAGAAATGTGGGACACCTTGCAAGTCACACATGAAGGCACTAGTGAAGTTAGGCGTGCTAGATTAAATTCTTTGATGCATGAATATGAATTGTTTCGTATGTTGCCTAATGAATCTATATGTTTTATGCAAAAACGTTTTACACATATTGTTAATCATCTCATTGCTCTTGGTAAAATTTTCGTGAATTGTGAACTTGTTAACAAAGTTTTAAGATGTCTAAGTAGGGAATGGCAACCCAAGGTTACCGCAATAGTTGAATCAAAGGACTTGGACACCATGGACTTAGCAACACTTTTCGGAAAGCTACAAGAACATGAAATGGAGCTTGGACGTTTGCAAATGCATGAAGAGTCGGATAAGTACAAAGAAAGAAAAGGAATTGCTCTTAAAGCTCAAAGGTCATATCAAAAGGAAGAGAGTTCCGATGATGATGATAATGAAGATTCCGATTCGGATATTGATGAAGAGGAGATGAAGCTTCTACTAAGAAATTTCAATAAAATTCTAAGGAGAAAAGGAAGGTTGAACAAGGACAAAAGTAAAGAGAAGGATCCCCCACACTACAAGAGCAAGACTTCAAAAGAAGGTGTAGTTTGCCATGAATGTGGAAAGCCCGGTCATCTCAAGTACTCATGCTCTAAGTATCTCAAGAAGAAGGAGAAATAGAAGAAAAATGCAAAACACAAAAGGGCATACATAGTTTGGAATAGTGATGATGAACAAGACAAGAAAAGCACAACTAGTAGTTCTTCGGATGATGAACATGCCGCTTGTCTCAATTTGATAGCTCTAGTAAATGAAGAAGAAAGTTCAAATGATGAATCAAGTGAGCAAAGTGACGAAAGCGATGTAAGTCTTACTAAATCCGAAATTTCTTCAAATTATGAAATGTTATATAATGCTTATGAAGAAATGCATAAACAATTTAAGAAACTAGCTTTGAAAAACATTGAAAGGAAGAAGCTCATTTTGAAACATCAACAAGAGATTTTAGAACTTCAAAAACAAGTTGATGAGCTTAATCTTCAAAATGAAACTCTTGATCTTATATATGCTAGTTCTTCTTGTGATTGTGCTAGTAGATTGAATATTGTGGTTAATTGTGAGAATTGCAAGTTGCTTAAGGATGAAAATGCTATTTTGAAAAATAAGCTTGCAAGTTTCTCAAATGGTGACATTAGATTGCGCACATTGTTAAATTTTCAAAGAGAAAATTCAAACAAGTTTGGTTTGGGTTATACTAATGCTAAGAGTAATTCTCATAGAAATGTTGTTGATTTTTCTAAAGTTGATTTCTCAAATGCACCAACATGTTTCTATTGTGGTACTCATGGACATACTTCAAATGTGTGTTATATTAAAGTGCATGGTATACCTAAAGGAGATTTTGTTTGGATGAAAAAGGGTGAGAGTCCCTACACTAACAAAAATGGATCCAAAACCATTTGGATACCAAAAAGCAAAGCATGATTGTTTTGTAGGTATGATTGAAGAAGCAAATGAAGGTCTATACACATTTGATACAATTTGATGAAACCACAATTGATGGTTGGAGAGACTTAGGAACCCTAGGAAAACACCTAGAAGGGGGGGTTGAATAGGTGTTGAAGCTACCTTGAAAGATTTTCGAATGAAACAAATCTAAACAATCAAAACAAATGATTTTTGCAAATTCTACAGCACTTAATCGATTAACCTGCAATTTACTCGAGTAGTACTCGATTAAATTTGAACTTAATCGATTAAATATGACAGAAAACAGAAAAATCAATTTTTCATTCGAATACGAAAATCAATCAATTCACATGCAAGATCAGAGATTCAGCAGAAATGATTAACACCTATATTCTTATTGATTAACCTAGTTATGAAAATGATTTTCCCTTTATCAATTTGAACAATTAAAGATTCAATTCAATCAATTATGAAAATCAATCTTTCTAGGTTTTCAACCAAGAACGCAATCAAATGACTTGAATATAAAGAGTAAGGGTTTAGAGATACGACACAGTGATTTATCCTGGTTCACTTTCATCCGCTTGAAAGCTACATCCAGTCCCCTCTTCAACCAAGAGAGATTCTTCACTATGAGGAATTAGAGTTCTCAAATTACAAGTGATTGCCTCACAAGACTCCCTTCTTGCTAGCCTACAAGAGATAACCGACACCCTTGCCTTGTAATCCTATTGATCTTCTCTCTAATCTAACCTCTACCCCTTGTTGATAATCGACACAACAAGTCTTCAATTTCTTGATGATAAACCACACACCAAGGCTTCACTTGCTTGATTCACAACCAAGACTTCTTCTTCTTCTTCAATAAGAATGCACTTGCTTGATGATAAAATCGACACACCAAGGCTTCTTGTTTGTTGTAGTGGCTTTCCTTCTTGCAAAGATTACAACACAATAGAAAACACAAAACAATCCTATGAATCTCAATCAAGAGTTATGACAATTCACCATAAGAGATTCAAAGGTTCTTGATTAAAGAATATGAAAATAGAAAAGCTTTGATCTTTAGAAAAATGAGAGAGAATAGAGTGGCTTGATTCTTTGTAAAACTTGTATGAAAATGATTCTCACTGATCACAAATAATAGGAAAAGGTTTATATAGAATACCCAAAAGTTGTAGCACTTGAAAACTGATTTTGAGAAGTGAAAATCGTATTTTAAAAAATCAGTTCAGCAGTACTTAATCGATTAAGCAAGTCGTGTACTCGAGTAGTACTCGATTAAGTTAATCACTTAATCGATTAAGTTGGTACTGCACATGTTCAAAACTTGTTTTCTCAAAATCCAACCTTTCCTTTAAAACCTTTAAGCCACCTATTAATTCTAGGTTAAGTGAAAACTCAAATTATGATTAAATCATGACTTATGAATGAGATTCACTACCCTCTATAATAATCTAACCAAATAAAAAACCTATGAAGCTTGAGAGGCAAAAGATAAAAGAAATACAAATACACTCAAACTTAGGTCTTCATGAGCTTGCTTTCTCTCTTCTTCATTTGATGTTTGTTGTTGCTTGTTGAGCTTGAAACTTGATCAACACTTGTAGCTTGTTCAAAAACACTTTGTCATTATCAAAACATTCATCATGTTCATCATGGAACTAACAATCTCCCCCTTTTTGAAAATGACAACCCATGTTTTGAAATCGCTTGAAGTTGTTGATGCTTGAAACATTTGATCACTTGAGAAGACTCTTTCTCCCCCTCAATCAATGCTTTAACACTTGAATCCTAATTGAGATAGAAGCTTGATTCTCCCCCTATCTTAAACAACTTAGCTCAACCTACATAAAAACAACAAAAACAACCTTTCTCCAAACAAACATCTAAAAATCATATTATATTTCTCCCATGTTTCAAAACATACCATTTCTCCCCCTTTGAGAAACATTTCATTCAATTCAAAACATAATATTTCTCCCCCTTTGGCATTATCAAAAAGTAATATATACCAATTGAAATATAACATCTAAGCCAAGGTAAGAAATCAATGATCATTTCTTCACAACATTGATACCAATTGAACAAATACAATAGAGCTATACTTTGAAATGTGATATCAATTGGTAAGAGAATATAACAATGAAATATAATACCAATTGAGAACTAAAAAGATCATAATATCACTTAACAAAGAAGATATCAATGCAAAGAAATATAACACCAAAGCATGTCACTATATAATGATAACCATCTATAAATCTACTCAATGATACCAAATGATTTAATTAAACATTTAGAAACGTAATATCAATTGAGAAGATACCAATTGAGATAATGTATCAATATCAAATATTACCACTTTGTAGGACATTCACTTGAGATGCAAGTGTGATACCAATTGAAGATGTGAATATAGACATTCATAGTTGAGACCAATTGAGAACATGTGTCATTCATTTGCATCTTCAATCAAACCTACAAAACAATCATGCTTTGCTTTTTGGTATCCAAATGGTTTTGGATCCATTTTTGTTAGTGTAGGGACTTTCACCCTTTTTCATCCAAACAAAATTTCCTTTAGGTATACCATGCACTTTAACATAACACACATTTGAAGTATGTCCATGAGTACCACAATAGAAACATGTTGGTGCATTTGAGAAATCAACTTTAGAAAAATCAACAACATTTCTATGAGAATTACTCTTAGCATTAGTATAACCCAAACCAAACTTGTTTGAATTTTCTCTTTGAAAATTTAACAATGTGCGCAATCTAATATCACAAATGGTGAAACTTGCAAGCTTATTTTTCAAAATAGCATTTTCATCTTTAAGCAACTTGCAATTCTCACAATCAACCACAATATTCACTCTACTAGCACAATCACAAGAAGAACTAGCATATATAAGATCAAGAGTTTCATTTTCAAGATTAAGCTCATCAACTTGTTTTTGAAGATCTAAAATCTCTTTTTGATGTTTCAAAATGAGCTTCTTTCTTTCAATGTTTTTCAAAGCTAGTTTTTCAAGTTGTTCATACATTTCTTCATAAGCATTATGTAACAATTCATATTTAGAAGAAATTTCGGATTTAGATTCACTTACATTGCTATCCTCACTTTGATAACTTGATTCATCATTTGAACTTTGTTCTTCATCATCTACTAGAGTTATCAAGTTGAGACAAGCAACTTCTTCATCATCCGAAGAACTATTTGATGTGCTTTTCTTGTTATTTTCATCACTATCCCAAACTATGTATGCTCTTTTAGATTTAGAATTTTTCTTGTCTTTCTCCTTCTTCTTGAGATACCTAGAGCATGAATACTTGAGATGTCCGGGCTTTCCACATTCATGGCAAACTACACCTTCTTTTGAAGTTTTGGTCTTATAGTGTGGGGAATCCTTCTCTTTACTTTTGTCCTTGTTCAACCTTCATTTTCTCCTTAGAAACTTGTCAAACTCTTTTAACAAAAGTTTCATGTCTTTTTCATCAACATCGGAATCGGAATCTTCACTATCATCATCATCGAAACTATCTTTCTTTTTATATGCACTTTTGACTCTAAGAGCAAGTCCTTTCCTTGATTTGTTCTTATCCGACTCTTCATTGATACTTAATCGTCCAAGCTCCATTTCATGTTCTTGAAGCTTTCCGAAAAGTGTTGCTAGATCCATAGCATCCAAATTTTTAGATTCAACAATAGCCGTTACTTTTGGTTGCCAATTCCTGTCTAAACATCTCAACACTTTGTTAGAAAGTTCACCTTGAAGAAAAGTTTTACCAAGAGCAAGTAAATGATTTATAATGTGAGTAAAACGCTTTTGCATATCATTTATAGATTCATTTGGAAGCATAGTAAATAACTCATATTCACGCATCAAAGCATTCAATCTAGCTCTCCTAACCTCACTAGTTCCTTCATGAGTCACTTGTAAAGTGTCCCACATTTCTTTAGCACTAGAACATTGAGAAACTCTAAAGAACTCGTCATAGGATAAAGCGGATGTGATGATATTCTTTGCTTTATAATCATATTGTACTTTCTTTCTATCATCATCCTTCCACTTATCCTCGGGGATCAATTGTTCTACACCTTCAACTAAACTAGAGGGGATATGAGGACCTTTTTCAACTACTTTCCAAATTTCACTATCTATGGCTTGGATAAAGATTTTCATTCTAACTTTCCAATATGCATAGCCTTCTCCGGCAAACAATGGAGGACGACTTATTGAAGCACCTTCACCACCAAAGGGATTCATGGAACCCATTGCGATTTTCTTAAAGGATCTTTACGAAAAAAGCTCTTATGCTCGTGTCTTTCGACCGAGCTCTGATACCAATTGATGAAACCGCAATTGATGGTTGGAGAGACTTAGGAACCCTAGGAAAACACCTAGAAGGGGGGGTTGAATAGGTGTTGAAGCTACCTTGAAAGATTTTCGAATGAAACAAATCTAAACAATCAAAACAAATGATTTTTGCAAATTCTACAGCACTTAATCGATTAACCTGCAATTTACTCGAGTAGTACTCGATTAAATTTGAACTTAATCGATTAAATATGACAGAAAACAGAAAAATCAATTTTTCATTCGAATACGAAAATCAATCAATTCACATGCAAGATCAGAGATTCAGCAGAAATGATTAACACCTATATTCTTATTGATTAACCTAGTTATGAAAATGATTTTCCCTTTATCAATTTGAACAATTAAAGATTCAATTCAATCAATTATGAAAATCAATCTTTCTAGGTTTTCAACCAAGAACGCAATCAAATGACTTGAATATAAAGAGTAAGGGTTTAGAGATACGACACAGTGATTTATCCTGGTTCACTTTCATCCGCTTGAAAGCTACATCCAGTCCCCTCTTCAACCAAGAGAGATTCTTCACTATGAGGAATTAGAGTTCTCAAATTACAAGTGATTGCCTCACAAGACTCCCTTCTTGCTAGCCTACAAGAGATAACCGACACCCTTGCCTTGTAATCCTATTGATCTTCTCTCTAATCTAACCTCTACCCCTTGTTGATAATCGACACAACAAGTCTTCAATTTCTTGATGATAAACCACACACCAAGGCTTCACTTGCTTGATTCACAACCAAGACTTCTTCTTCTTCTTCAATAAGAATGCACTTGCTTGATGATAAAATCGACACACCAAGGCTTCTTGTTTGTTGTAGTGGCTTGCCTTCTTGCAAAGATTACAACACAATAGAAAACACAAAACAATCCTATGAATCTCAATCAAGAGTTATGACAATTCACCATAAGAGATTCAAAGGTTCTTGATTAAAGAATATGAAAATAGAAAAGCTTTGATCTTTAGAAAAATGAGAGAGAATAGAGTGGCTTGATTCTTTGTAAAACTTGTATGAAAATGATTCTCACTGATCACAAATAATAGGAAAAGGTGTATATAGAATACCCAAAAGTTGTAGCACTTGAAAACTGATTTTGAGAAGTGAAAATCGTATTTTAAAAAATCAGTTCAGCAGTACTTAATCGATTAAGCAAGTCGTGTACTCGAGTAGTACTCGATTAAGTTAATCACTTAATCGATTAAGTTGGTACTGCACATGTTCAAAACTTGTTTTCTCAAAATCCAACCTTTCCTTTAAAACCTTTAAGCCACCTATTAATTCTAGGTTAAGTGAAAACTCAAATTATGATTAAATCATGACTTATGAATGAGATTCACTACCCTCTATAATAATCTAACCAAATAAAAAACCTATGAAGCTTGAGAGGCAAAAGATAAAAGAAATACAAATACACTCAAACTTAGGTCTTCATGAGCTTGCTTTCTCTCTTCTTCATTTGATGTTTGTTGTTGCTTGTTGAGCTTGAAACTTGATCAACACTTGTAGCTTGTTCAAAAACACTTTGTCATTATCAAAACATTCATCATGTTCATCATGGAACTAACAATCTCCCCCTTTTTGAAAATGACAACCCATGTTTTGAAATCGCTTGAAGTTGTTGATGCTTGAAACATTTGATCACTTGAGAAGACTCTTTCTCCCCCTCAATCAATGCTTTAACACTTGAATCCTAATTGAGATAGAAGCTTGATTCTCCCCCTATCTTAAACAACTTAGCTCAACCTACATAAAAACAACAAAAACAACCTTTCTCCAAACAAACATCTAAAAATCATATTATATTTCTCCCATGTTTCAAAACATACCATTTCTCCCCCTTTGAGAAACATTTCATTCAATTCAAAACATAATATTTCTCCCCCTTTGGCATTATCAAAAAGTAATATATACCAATTGAAATATAACATCTAAGCCAAGGTAAGAAATCAATGATCATTTCTTCACAACATTGATACCAATTGAACAAATACAATAGAGCTATACTTTGAAATGTGATATCAATTGGTAAGAGAATATAACAATGAAATATAATACCAATTGAGAACTAAAAAGATCATAATATCACTTAACAAAGAAGATATCAATGCAAAGAAATATAACACCAAAGCATGTCACTATATAATGATAACCATCTATAAATCTACTCAATGATACCAAATGATTTAATTAAACATTTAGAAACGTAATATCAATTGAGAAGATACCAATTGAGATAATGTATCAATATCAAATATTACCACTTTGTAGGACATTCACTTGAGATGCAAGTGTGATACCAATTGAAGATGTGAATATAGACATTCATAGTTGAGACCAATTGAGAACATGTGTCATTCATTTGCATCTTCAATCAAACCTACAAAACAATCATGCTTTGCTTTTTGGTATCCAAATGGTTTTGGATCCATTTTTGTTAGTGTAGGGACTTTCACCCTTTTTCATCCAAACAAAATTTCCTTTAGGTATACCATGCACTTTAACATAACACACATTTGAAGTATGTCCATGAGTACCACAATAGAAACATGTTGGTGCATTTGAGAAATCAACTTTAGAAAAATCAACAACATTTCTATGAGAATTACTCTTAGCATTAGTATAACCCAAACCAAACTTGTTTGAATTTTCTCTTTGAAAATTTAACAATGTGCGCAATCTAATATCACAAATGGTGAAACTTGCAAGCTTATTTTTCAAAATAGCATTTTCATCTTTAAGCAACTTGCAATTCTCACAATCAACCACAATATTCACTCTACTAGCACAATCACAAGAAGAACTAGCATATATAAGATCAAGAGTTTCATTTTCAAGATTAAGCTCATCAACTTGTTTTTGAAGATCTAAAATCTCTTTTTGATGTTTCAAAATGAGCTTCTTTCTTTCAATGTTTTTCAAAGCTAGTTTTTCAAGTTGTTCATACATTTCTTCATAAGCATTATGTAACAATTCATATTTAGAAGAAATTTCGGATTTAGATTCACTTACATTGCTATCCTCACTTTGATAACTTGATTCATCATTTGAACTTTGTTCTTCATCATCTACTAGAGTTATCAAGTTGAGACAAGCAACTTCTTCATCATCCGAAGAACTATTTGATGTGCTTTTCTTGTTATTTTCATCACTATCCCAAACTATGTATGCTCTTTTAGATTTAGAATTTTTCTTGTCTTTCTCCTTCTTCTTGAGATACCTAGAGCATGAATACTTGAGATGTCCGGGCTTTCCACATTCATGGCAAACTACACCTTCTTTTGAAGTTTTGGTCTTGTAGTGTGGGGAATCCTTCTCTTTACTTTTGTCCTTGTTCAACCTTCATTTTCTCCTTAGAAACTTGTCAAACTCTTTTAACAAAAGTTTCATGTCTTTTTCATCAACATCGGAATCGGAATCTTCACTATCATCATCATCGAAACTATCTTTCTTTTTATATGCACTTTTGACTCTAAGAGCAAGTCCTTTCCTTGATTTGTTCTTATCCGACTCTTCATTGATACTTAATCGTCCAAGCTCCATTTCATGTTCTTGAAGCTTTCCGAAAAGTGTTGCTAGATCCATAGCATCCAAATTTTTAGATTCAACAATAGCCGTTACTTTTGGTTGCCAATTCCTGTCTAAACATCTCAACACTTTGTTAGAAAGTTCACCTTGAAGAAAAGTTTTACCAAGAGCAAGTAAATGATTTATAATGTGAGTAAAACGCTTTTGCATATCATTTATAGATTCATTTGGAAGCATAGTAAATAACTCATATTCACGCATCAAAGCATTCAATCTAGCTCTCCTAACCTCACTAGTTCCTTCATGAGTCACTTGTAAAGTGTCCCACATTTCTTTAGCACTAGAACATTGAGAAACTCTAAAGAACTCGTCATAGGATAAAGCGGATGTGATGATATTCTTTGCTTTATAATCATATTGTACTTTCTTTCTATCATCATCCTTCCACTTATCCTCGGGGATCAATTGTTCTACACCTTCAACTAAACTAGAGGGGATATGAGGACCTTTTTCAACTACTTTCCAAATTTCACTATCTATGGCTTGGATAAAGATTTTCATTCTAACTTTCCAATATGCATAGCCTTCTCCGGCAAACAATGGAGGACGACTTATTGAAGCACCTTCACCACCAAAGGGATTCATGGAACCCATTGCGATTTTCTTAAAGGATCTTTACGAAAAAAGCTCTTATGCTCGTGTCTTTCGACCGAGCTCTGATACCAATTGATGAAACCGCAATTGATGGTTGGAGAGACTTAGGAACCCTAGGAAAACACCTAGAAGGGGGGGTTGAATAGGTGTTGAAGCTACCTTGAAAGATTTTCGAATGAAACAAATCTAAACAATCAAAACAAATGATTTTTGCAAATTCTACAGCACTTAATCGATTAACCTGCAATTTACTCGAGTAGTACTCGATTAAATTTGAACTTAATCGATTAAATATGACAGAAAACAGAAAAATCAATTTTTCATTCGAATACGAAAATCAATCAATTCACATGCAAGATCAGAGATTCAGCAGAAATGATTAACACCTATATTCTTATTGATTAACCTAGTTATGAAAATGATTTTCCCTTTATCAATTTGAACAATTAAAGATTCAATTCAATCAATTATGAAAATCAATCTTTCTAGGTTTTCAACCAAGAACGCAATCAAATGACTTGAATATAAAGAGTAAGGGTTTAGAGATACGACACAGTGATTTATCCTGGTTCACTTTCATCCGCTTGAAAGCTACATCCAGTCCCCTCTTCAACCAAGAGAGATTCTTCACTATGAGGAATTAGAGTTCTCAAATTACAAGTGATTGCCTCACAAGACTCCCTTCTTGCTAGCCTACAAGAGATAACCGACACCCTTGCCTTGTAATCCTATTGATCTTCTCTCTAATCTAACCTCTACCCCTTGTTGATAATCGACACAACAAGTCTTCAATTTCTTGATGATAAACCACACACCAAGGCTTCACTTGCTTGATTCACAACCAAGACTTCTTCTTCTTCTTCAATAAGAATGCACTTGCTTGATGATAAAATCGACACACCAAGGCTTCTTGTTTGTTGTAGTGGCTTTCCTTCTTGCAAAGATTACAACACAATAGAAAACACAAAACAATCCTATGAATCTCAATCAAGAGTTATGACAATTCACCATAAGAGATTCAAAGGTTCTTGATTAAAGAATATGAAAATAGAAAAGCTTTGATCTTTAGAAAAATGAGAGAGAATAGAGTGGCTTGATTCTTTGTAAAACTTGTATGAAAATGATTCTCACTAATCACAAATAATAGGAAAAGGTTTATATAGAATACCCAAAAGTTGTAGCACTTGAAAACTGATTTTGAGAAGTGAAAATCGTATTTTAAAAAATCAGTTCAGCAGTACTTAATCGATTAAGCAAGTCGTGTACTCGAGTAGTACTCGATTAAGTTAATCACTTAATCGATTAAGTTGGTACTGCACATGTTCAAAACTTGTTTTCTCAAAATCCAACCTTTCCTTTAAAACCTTTAAGCCACCTATTAATTCTAGGTTAAGTGAAAACTCAAATTATGATTAAATCATGACTTATGAATGAGATTCACTACCCTCTATAATAATCTAACCAAATAAAAAACCTATGAAGCTTGAGAGGCAAAAGATAAAAGAAATACAAATACACACAAACTTAGGTCTTCATGAGCTTGCTTTCTCTCTTCTTCATTTGATGTTTGTTGTTGCTTGTTGAGCTTGAAACTTGATCAACACTTGTAGCTTGTTCAAAAACACTTTGTCATTATCAAAACATTCATCATGTTCATCATGGAACTAACACAATTGACATTATTGATCTTCTTCAATTGGTATCAAGAAGAAAATCCTACAAATTGGTAACATTTGATATTATACAATTGGTATCTACAATTGATATTGTTAGATATTGCTCATAGTTCTCTCAATTGGTATTATTTCTTATAATGTGATATTGTTTATACTATTGAGAAAATACTATTGGTATCAAATTCTTTCAATTGTTTTACAATTGGTATCATGCTTTGGTTGTTATATCTCATTAATCTCTCTATGTTGGCTTAGATCTTTTATTTCAATTGGTATATATTTCTTTTTGATAATGCCAAAGGGGGAGAAATATGATGTTTTGAAACAAAGGGGAGAAATATTTTTTTTAAATGGTATGTTTGGAGAAAAGTTGTTTTGTTGTTTTTATGTAGGTTGAGCAAAGTTGTTGAAGATAGGGGGAGAATCAAGCTTACTCAATTGGATTTCAAATGTCAAAAGCATTAATTGAGGGGGAGCAAGAGTCTCACCAAGTGACCAAATGGTTCAAGCATCAACAACTTCAATGAACTTCAAACGATTTCAAAACATGTTTGTCATTTTCAAAAAGGGGGAGATTGTAAGATCCATGAAGAATGTTTTCATAAATGCCAAAAGGTTTTGAACAAGCTACAAATGTGTTGATCAAGTTCAAGCTCAACAAGCAACAACAAACATCAAGTTATGAAGAGAGAGCCAACTCATGATGACTTAGTTTGGTAGTTTGTGTTTTAATGTTTTATCTTTTGCCTCACAAGTCTTTTAGTTTATGAGTTTGGGTAGAGTCTCTTAGAGGGTAGTGAATCTCTTTTGATTGCATGATTGTATCATATTTTGAGTATTCACTTTGCCTAAAATCAATAGGTGGCTTAAAGGTTTGAAAGAAAAGGTTTAGTTTTTGAGAAAACAAGTTTTAAGTGATTTTTAATGTTAATAATCGATTAACAGATTTTGATAATTGATTAACAGTGTATTTTGAACTGATAATCGATTAACAAACTTTTGATAATCGATTATCTGCACCTTTACTCGAGTATTTTTGGTCTCACTCGAGTGAAAATTATCTTGCTTTCGTATTACTCGATTAACACTTATTTTACTCGAGTAAACAGGGTCTGTAACTGTTTTAAATACGTTTTTCACTTCTCAAAAGCTATTCTAAGTTGCTCCAACTTTTGGGTATTCTATATAAACCTTTTCCTAATCATTTCTATCAACTAGAATCATTTTGATACACAATTTTATAAAGAATCAAAGCCACACTATTCTCTCTCACTCTCTCAAGATCAAAGCTCTCATTTTCATATTCTTTGATCAAGAACCTTGAATCTCTCATGTTGATCTTTTCATAGCTTTTGAAAGAGATTCATAGGATTGTTATTGTTTTTCATTTGAGTTGTAATCTTTGCAAAAGGCAAGCTATCTACAACAAAGGAAGACTTGATTTTGTGAATCAAGCAAGTTTCATTGGAAGCCTTGGTGAGGCATTTCATCAAGCACTTGGAAGCCTTGTTGAAGAACAAGCATTTGGAAGTCTTGTGAGTGAAGCAAGCAATTGGAAGTCTTGTTGTGGGGTATCGGCAAGCAAGAGAAGAGGTTAGATTAGATATCAATAGGGTTACAAGGCAAGGGTGTGGTATCTCTTGTAAGCTAGCAAGAAGGAAGTCTTGTGAGGCATTTACTTGTAATTTGAGAAACTCTAATTCCTCATAGTGAAGAATCTCTCTTGGTTGAAGAGGGGACTGGAGTAGCTTTCAAGTGGATGAAAGTGAACCAGGATAAATCACTGTGTCGTATCTCTAAACTCTCTACTCTTTACAATTCTTGTTATTAATTGTGTTCTTGATTGAAAACCTAGAAAAAGTGATTTTTCTATATTTGATTGAATTGAATCTTTATTGTTCAAATTAATTTGAGGAAAATCATTTTCATAACTAGGTGAATCAATAAGAATATTGGTGTTGATTGTTTCCGCTTAATCTCTGATATAATATTTGTTAATTGATTGATTTTCATTGGTTTTAATCGTTTAGATTTGTTTCTTGCGAAAATCTTTCAAAGTTTCTATAACACCTATTCAACCCCCCCTTCTAGGTGTTCTCCTAGTGTTCCTATTTGTTTCACACACCGAGTGTAGTTTTCCAACACAACTTGTCATCTTCCTCAGAGATTGATGAATGCCTTCTCCTCTTCAAGTTCACCGATTCAACCCCGCCATCGACGCAACCACCATCGCCATATCCAACGGCATTAACCGCCCCAAGCAACCACAAACTCCGCCACATGTTCGCTTTCTACCCCTCTCCTCCACCAAACTAACCGTCCCTGACACGGTTTCACGCCACCACGCTCATGTGGTGAGGCCAGACCAGTGCTGCTCCGTCATGATCCAGCATATCGATGCTCCAACCTTAGCTGTATGGTCCGTCGTGCACCGCTTCGACAACCACCAAGGTTACAAGCACTTCATGAAGAGTGTGATGTTCCGAGGTCGGAGGCACCACATGAGGTGTTTGGGGGTTGTTGCAGCTGACGAGGGTGACCCCGATCCTACGTATCCCATGAGAGGAGAATCAAGCCGCACGTAGTTCTTAGGTTTAGAGAGACGTACCTTAGCCCCTAGGGAGAGGGGGATATATATAGGAGAGTGAGGAGAGGGAACCCTAGCTTGGTTGGATTGGGCCTGTTGGGAGGCGCCTAAGCCCAACCAAGTAAGGTCCACCACATAAGCCCCCCAGCTCGGCGAGACTTTGTGAGTCTCGAGCCGAGTTAGGAGAAAGAAGGCATAGCACTAAGCATCATAGCACTAAGTACCCCCCACCTTCTAGGAAGGGTTTGAGTACTAGTCCACAATCATGTGCTCAAGGCTAGCAAAGGATAGCAAGGCGGGTTAGGAGAAGTCGATCCGCCACATAAGCCCCCCAGCTCGGGAAGAGTCGTAAAGACTGTGCTGAGTTGAGGTCCTTTCTGCGTTGGTCCAATCAGTGCTGAGTCGGTGACGAGGTAGGAATATACTCGTAGTCGAGGCCTCTTGCTCGGAAGAGTATCGATAATAGCGTTCTTCATGCTCGGATGATGACAGTAAAAGAGTAGCCCGATAAGGGATTCTTACACCTCTCTCATCGAGGTATGCCGAGAGTAAAACCTCAACTGGATCGTAACGTTCACCGGGGACGCTGTCGGCAAGATGCTCTCAACCGAGTTCGCTTGGTGAGGAACATCTCGAACCGAGTTCGCTCGATGAGGAACATCTCGAACCGAGTTCGCTCGATGAGGCTCATCTCGAACCGAGTTCGCTCGGTGAGGAACATCTCGAACCGAGTTCCCGCGGGGGGATCCGCTACCAGCTTGGTGAGGAACATCTCGAATCGAGTTCGCTCGGTGAGGCTCATCTCGAATCGAGTTCCCGCAGGGGGATCCGCCACCAGCTCGGTGAGGAACATCTCGAACCGAGTTCGCTCGATGAGGCTCATCTCGAATCGAGTTCGCTCGGTGAGGAACATCTTGAACCGAGTTCTCGCGGGGGGATCCGCCACCAGCTCGGTGAGGAACATCTCGAACCGAGTTCGCTCGGTGAGGAACATCTCGAACCGAGTTCGCTCGGTGAGGCTTATCTCGAACCGAGTTCCCGCGGGGGGATCCGCCACCAGCTCGGTGAGGAACATCTCGAACCGAGTTCCCGCGGGGGGATCCGCCACCAGCTCGATGAGGAACATCTCGAACCGAGTTCGCTCGGTGAAGAACATCTCGAACCGAGTTCCCGCGGGGGGATCCGCCACCAGCTCGGTGAGGAACATCTCGAACCGAGTTCGCTCGGTGAGGAACATCTCAAACCGAGTTCGCTCGGTGAGGAACATCTCAAACCGAGTTCCCGCGGGGGGATCCGCCACCAGCTCGGTGAGGAACATCTCGAACTGAGTTCGCTCGGTGAGGAACATCTTGAACCGAGTTCGCTCGATGAGGCTCATCTCGAACCGAGTTCCCGCGGGGGGATCCGCCACCAGCTCGGTGAGACTCATCGGGTCTCGAACCGAGCTCACGCGGGGGAGTTCCAAAATGGATGAAGGTGGGGTCCACTTGTGGCCTCGCCGATCTGGCCGGCTAAACGCGAGATCGTGGGCAAGTGTGTAGGAACATGATCCGGAGTGAAATGAAATGGATTAGAGTAAGTCCTCAATGAGAGAGGTGGATGCCGAATTCGGAGACGTTGTGACATCCCATACAAGGAGACAAAGTCCGGAGTCATCTAGTGTCGATATATAGGTCGACTTCGCATCCTTTCCCTTGCATCACATGCCCCCCACTCGGTAAAGCCCGAAAGGGCTTGTGCCGAGGAGAGTGATCTTTCAGTGCAAGTTATTTTGGTTAAACTTGTTGCACATAGTATGTGGTTGTGTAGACCTTTGACTTCGGACGACTTCCCCTGACCAGTGCAGTAACTTATAAGTTTTCCTCTGAAAAAAGGTACTGTATATAAGTGAATGCGGTAGGGATCTCGGATCCAGTCACCATCGCCAAGGTGGGTATCCTCGGCCCCAATGTGAAAGAGGTTGCTGAGTGAAGTTATGTGAGAACATTTCACAGCAAGCTGTACTTTATCGGGTGTCCCTTGTACACTGAGCTTATAAGCCGATCTCATTTATAAGATGTTGACTGTACATAAGCGCCATGCAACATTTAGGTGGCTAGTGCTAAATGAGAAGCTAGTACGTATGCAAATGTCTGTAGCACTAGTACCGACTTGTATGCGTGAATGCATGTAAGTGCGGTGACAGGGGGGACCGTTCTACCACAAAGGTAGGGTCGAGATGATAACAGCTCGGTAGAAACATGAATTAAAGAGAATAATAGCAGCTCGGCAGATCAGATAGAAACATGAATTAGAGAGAATAATAGCAGCTCGGCAGATGAGATATAAACATGAAATAAAGATAATAATAGTAGCTCGGCCTCCCTTTTCAATAAACCGCGCAATTTGAAATAGAGAATCTCCGAGCTCAGAAATAAGCATGAACTAAGAAATAATATATGCCTTTGGAATTGTTCACCTTCGAGAAGCCGTGGTGGTCCTGTGAAAACCAAAGAAGATCCAAGCCGAGATGAAAAGTGGGGCCAGTAAGATAATAGAGGCAAACATAGCAGTTCGTCCAAAGAAGATCCAAGCCGAGATGAGAATAGAGATCGTAAGATGGCTTCGTTCAAAATAGAGACCATCGTAGCACCTCGGCCTTCCTTTTTTCGACCATCATTCTCCTGAATCTTACATTACATGTAAAATAATAATAATCAGTGATCGGCATTAATTTTGACACTTTATGATAATTCATGATAATTAAATAACAACAATGAAAACTGTTGGCAGGCGAGAATAAAACACCGACATAAGAGCAAGATGATTTGAGTAGGTCATACGCAACAGATATGAAAGCGGCAAATACTGAAATTTAAGATATTGTTCAACCAAACATCATTGTCCACAAAAAGATGCATGATTTCAGGTATATCACATTCAACAATAGACGACAGTTATAAACATGGCAGCAAACCAGATGAGAGCATTAAAACGTGAAACACGACAACCAGAGAGGCAATGTACATCAAATATTATCATACTATCACAACAGGAGAGGCAGAGATTTAAGGACATTTAACAGCAAGAAGATTAGATAAGCAATTTGTTCAACAGTACGTCACGTAGCAACATGTAGAATATCAAATAATAAGCACCAAGTAGAGAAACTATAAGGAAGCAAGTATTAAAAACATATGTCAGAAATAGTTGACCAGGTAAACCAATATCAAGAAGCATGCAAAGTAAACACATAGAAAGGCGATGAGATAGGAAAATAATATGGGAACTAGGATTTCTTCCCTGATTCAGGTGAGGAGAGGAGTGTCGGATTGAAGAATGTCGAATTGAAGTATGTCGGATAGAAGAATGTCGGATTGAAGTATGTTGAAGTGAAGCATGTCGGATAGAAGAATTCACTGTGCGAGACACTATGGTCGACTCGAGTGTGAAACACTGTGCGAATCTTCCGAAATTAGCAGATGGGACGCACAGGAACCCTAACCATGCTGGCATCGATGTCGAAGGGTACGCACCAACAAGTATCCAACAACCGAAGTAAAATCATTTCATCAATACAGTTTCAAAAATACAGCGACATCTAGCCCCATTCGGGTTCCCTCTCACCATCTAAGATTTGCTCAAGGGGGCGACAACACTTTCTCTAGTTGATCGTGCAGTTCCTTGCTACGACATTGCCTACAACTGAAAGACAAGTCCTTGTAGTCTTGTCCTGCCTAGAGAAGCACTCGAGGCTTCTTGACGTTCACCGTCCTTGCCTTCCCCTATCGCAATCACCACTTGAAAGTACACCGGCCTCCAAGTCTTCGGTATCTTTCCTCTCCACTACTTCACTCTCAACGTGTAGGTTTAGGAGAGGGGTTCCTACGTGTTTTAAGTCTTTTAAGTCTGTCATTAATCCTAGTTTTGGTCGACCCATTCTAAGCCTCGCTTCTAACGGGTCACGACCTCTAAGGGAAACATCAAACACCCTCTACAGTACAGTGGATTCCACAAGACTTAGACCACGGCACAGTCATCCACGTGGCCAGTCACTTAAAGGGTATATTTAGCAAAGTTATTTTTGTGCCGCTTGCACCATCACTGTACACTACTATCGCTTTCGCAATTTCACATTATTCTTTAACCATTCTTATATTTCATAATAATATTTACAAAATATGTCAAGTCCTTTTCATGGAACGACCGGTCGAAAAACACAAAGAACTCTTTTCATAAGAACCACCGAACATTAATTATCTTTCCACAAGATGAATCATTATTTCCAAAATATAATATACAATTCAAAAAAATATACAACATGACATAATCAATTAGCAACCGACATAAATATCGAGGAATCGTGTTTTTCGTATAAACGGCGGGATGCACACTCAATTGCCGTTTTACTACTCGACCGATAGATTCCTAGTTCCGACCTTTGAGATGATACGGAACGTCCTAATATTACCCTACATGCCACTATGTCTTAAGAAGGCTTCTCTCTCACCTGAGATCCACGCTTACTCTGTTTCAACCTTTGTGTCTGCAGCTCCAGCACCTCGCTCACTTTTGATTCTTTTTATTCTTAAACGATAAACGGTATACAATCAATATCTAGCAAATACCTTATACAATCTATTTACTTAGGTAAGGATAAGACCCAAAGTACCAAAGTACCTTAAAACAGAAATCATTTTTAAAACAGAATGTCCTTTTTAAGGAGTCAAATAACTTAAAATAATCCCTTTTAAATTTCAAGAAATCCTTTTTGCAAAACATAATTTAAAACTCATCTAATACTTTGAAAACTATTTAGAATGCATTTTTATTTCTATAATACCGTACTATATTACTTATATAACAACTACCACATGCACACACTTATACCAGTAAAAACAACAATTTATTTAAACAAATAACATCAAATCATACTTTCACAAATTCACTTTTATAATTTCTTTTTTACTCTATACTTATATTAAAGATCCTATCATAAAAATCCTCATACTAATTCATTCCAAAACAATTTTTATAGTTAATGCAACCAATCTAGAATTTCGACAGCATGCCTTGCAAAGTCACTTTTTCTTTTTAGCTTTTGAAATTATGAAAATCATCTCCAATCATAATATAACCTTTAAAACACAATCATAACATCTTAAAAATAAACCTCAATTTTTTTTTACTACAGATCTCACTTCTAAGCACCTTATAACGACTACCATGACCAGACCACTCATACAGCATGACTTTAAAGTATTTTTCTTTTGATGCAAATGTTTACTCAGACTAAGCAGTAAACAAATTTTGCAAAATCATGTTATAAGCACATATAACTAAATGAGAGCATAGATTCAAGCATTCAAAGTTCAAAATACTTTTTCTATCATTAATTAGATTAAATTACAGACTACAAACAGCTTACAGAAAATTCACTTTCAAGCATCAGTACATTCACAAAATCACTTTTATACTTCCTTTTATTTTTAAATACTTATAATAAAGATTTTATCATAAAGCACACATTACCAATTATTTCAAAATGATTTTCATCCTTGATGCAACTATTTTACAATCTTGGACAGCACATACACTATTTCTCAAAAATCAATTTTCTCCTAAACAGTTTATCGAAAACACATGCCACTTTTTCCTAAAAATTCTTTACAAATCCTACTATAATAAAATGATTAAACATGATTAAAATAAAGCATATTAGTTTGCTGGACAGACACCTTAACTCCAGTTGCATCACTTCAAAAGTTTAAACTAACAGACTCTAACATTCCTATACATACTGTAATTACATATAAACAGTTAAGCATTGTATATACCTATAAAAATTATTATTTGGAGCCTTATACCTTATGAAAATAATACTTCTCAGCATTAAGAAAATTTCCAGATCTAAATATATTTTTATCAGAATACATAATACACATTGATAACCATTTATTCACAAAAAAATCAATTAAAAATAATCAAATATTTTTGTTTTTCTCTTCAATAAATTCGGTCAACATTATATACATAAAAGAGTACTTTTTAAATTTTCAAACACACATATATACTTTAGTCACATAATTTCATATACTCACAATAATCAATTTGACACAAAGATAATCACTTTTTAAGAAAAATTACTTTTGTACAGTAACCAGTTTACAATTCATGCTAACCACATAGTCAGACATTTACACAATCACAAGATAAAAATTACCTACTTACTCCTAATTTTACCAACCAAATAATATAAACTATGTGTATCTTTTAATCAAAAATCAATTATACTTCACTGTTAACACCATAAAATCCAGAATTTCATTTGTTTTCATAAAACTAATTTCATTTCACTATTATAACATCAGAGATCAAATAATCATCCAATAAGTCACATATAATAATAACAACTACTACCCCATATATATATCACGACCAAACAATAACACAAGGCAAAAGACTAAAATTCTTCTTTTCTTTTAATGCTACATTAAATCTTATAGTTTCAGTAACACAGAATTTTCAGAAGTTTCCATTTTGAATCCAAACAAAAAGAACTAAAATACTTCAAACAGATACAAAATTTCTATAAAATATAAATGTCTGTATTGTAAGAACACAAAAATTTCAGAATATAATTTTTCCTTTTGTGCTACAAAATTCGGTCATCTCAAGGCCAAATTAAAGGGGAGATTATTCTCTTTAAACAATTCATTTTGTCCCTTTCCTTTAAACCTTTATTCATTTGACCACAAATCAAAATATTACCAACAAATACATAGTTCATGCTAATAAAAAAAAAGAAGTAGAAACTTTTAGTTCTTACTATATATAAAAAGAATTTGGGATTCTAATAACAGTAGAAGAAGAGATGAAATAAATTAAAATATAGACTTAGAGTTACCTCTCCTCCTAAAGCTAAAAGACTTCCCCAAGGTGAGAAAATTTTTCTCCTCTTCCTACCTTCAACTCGCCACCTTCCTCTCTCTTTTCTCTTGGAATAATTTTTTTTCTCAAAGTAACAACAAGTAGTGTGTGTGAAATTGTGAGAGGTGTGATGGTCTATTTATAGGTGAAGAGAAGGCAAATTTTCCCTTCCCATCAGATCACAAATTCAGCCCCCTTAGTCCAAAGTGAGTCATCAATTTTAATTCCCACTTTGAAACACACACATGCATTAATGAACTTTGCATAAATCCTATGGCTTATTAACTTAAGAATGATTCCCCACAATTTTCAGAAAATTCTCCTCTCTCGCTCCTAATATATTTGGACGGTGCATATATAAAAATAAGGAGAAAAAAATTTCCATTGGTCCATTTTGAATTCACCACAAAGTTGACCAATCACATTAAAGCTTTCATTTTTAATAATTCAGAAATAATTAGGAAAATGCTAATATTTGGACTGTGCAACCAGTAGGAATTTAAATAAATATCTCAATATATAAATAAAATTATTTTATAATCCAATAGTTTATTTCATGCTCCAAAATAATTTTTTTCTAAGCTAAACATACCAAAAATTCGTTTTTCTCTACTGTGCAGTACTTTTTCGTAGATGCCAAAATAAAAATTCTATTTTCACATATTCAGATACTACATTTCAATACGATCGTTTTTATATAAAGTTTATAATTTTTGGACTTACGGTTTGAAAGTTATGAATTTTTGAAGCTCTAAGATCATTTCCTTCCAAAAATGCACTTCATAAGCTTTCAAAAAAGTTTTATAATAAGAAAAAATACGAAAATATATTTTATTTGGATGGTAGTCCAATAGAAAACCTCAGAAATGTATTTTTGTTTTCAAAATAAAATACACTTGAGTCAAAAGGTCATTAAATGCATTAAAATCATACCTTTACACTTAAAACTCAAAAATTCGTTCAGTACTGTAGCAGTGATAAAATTTTGAAAACTCCAGAATAAAAATCAAAGCTTTACATTTTCATAATCTACGTTTCGATACGACCGATTTGACATATTATTTGTAATTTTTCGACGTACGGTTTAAAAGATATGAATTTCTGAAGATAGAACACCTTAATCCTTCAAAAAGCATTTCATTTTCTATGATCATTTAAATCAAATACTATACCTTAAAATATTTCATCTTAAGAATATAAATTAAATACATTAGAGAAAACATTGGTTTGCATCTACTATATATATATACCACGTGTATATATATTTATAGGTATAATCATACGATTTTAATTAAACCCAGGTATCACAATTTATCAAAAATCAAATATAATATTTTAAATTTAAATATAAATTCTCAAATAAATTGGGTAAAATTGGGGGTCTCGCAATATTGATGGTGCCAATGTAAGTAGTTAGGAGTGCATTTTCAAACCTCACAAACCACATGCTTAGGGATATCACCACCAATTACATTATGTTTCCAATAACCCCATTTCTCATCAATCTCTCGACATGTCCTGCATATAGCCAAGCGAGTGCAACACCCTCTTTGGAAGAAAAAACTATTAGATTGGTCTCTTAAATTATTTTTAGGTTAAAAATTAGTCCCATAAGTTTTTTTTTTTTAAATAAATCCTACAAGTTGTTGCCATCCAACAAATCAGTCATTTTTGTTAACTTTCTCCGTTAAGTGACACGTGACACCATAAGAAATTTTTTTTTATAAAAATCATTAAACCATTTTTAAACAGGTGGCACCATTAGTTGAGTGACATGTGTAACTTAACGAAAAAAATTAACGAAAAAGATGGATTTTTTAAACGACAACAACTTATGGGACTTATTTGAAAAAAAAAACCTAAAGGGACTGATTTGTAACTTGAAAATAACTTAAGGGACCAATCTAGTAGTTTTGCCAATAATGAAACTATCATGTAATTGGCAAAGTAGATATGAGAAAAAAAGGTAGAAAGTGTTGACACTTTTAGATGATAGCAACTTGAACCTCATCTCTTAACAATTCTTATTTTATACTCCTTGTATATCATCTTACTTTATAAGAAAAGTAATAAGTTTATGATTACTTGGACTTGTTATTGTTGGAAAAATATCTGAAAATAAGAATTATCCCTTCCCTTGAAAATTTATTTTCACAAACACTTGATTAATGATGAAGGTGACTAGTAAAATCAGAGTTTGCAAAAACATAGTAAAATAGGCATATTATACTCTCAAAATATATCAAGTGTAACAAGTCCATAGATACCAAATAAATATTATTATGAAACCAAATTCATCTTATGATATCTCTTTCAAAATGTGTATCATATAAATACTATTAGAAACATAGATGTTATAGAGCTGGTCACTGGTCCTCTGTCCAAACATTTATCTGGCCGGATCCTCGATATCTGCACAACGGGTTCCCAACCCACACTTTCTACACTCTGCATGCATCTAAGGGACATCTTCCTTTACTGATTCTTGTGCAAGCTAGATGCATGATCAATACCTAATAAGGGCATGGGGGTTAGCTATACATATTCGCATAATCAAATGAGAATAAAACTAACATCCACAAGTCAACATGTAGCAAATCATGATGCATAATCATATGAGCACACCCGGTTAATCATAATAATTCTTTCAATGCAGGTGGCATGATGCATGATTTCCTTCCACAGCTGAGGCCTCTAAAAGTCCATCTTGGACGTCCATCCAATAGACCGTTGTGTTCCCGGAACACTGACATTCGTTCCCAGAACGTAATGTCAAACCATACTTGGATAAATACGCATCACTCCCAGAGTGTGCACCACGTTTCCAGAACGCATACGTTCCCAGAACGCATAAAAACCAGGTCCCGGACACTGGCCACATATCTATAATGTGTCATCAAGTAGGGTGCATATCAATGTGTTCCCAGAACACTAACATACGTTCCCAGAACGTATATAACCAGGTCCCAGACACTGGCCACATATCTATAATGTGTCATCAAGTAGGTTACAAATTTGGTACTCCCGGAGTACCCTCCTCATATTCCCAGAATATGATAAACGTTCCTACCAACCAAACTTCCATTCTATATGAATGCACAATCATCAAGGTTGGTTTTATCTTTAATTCCATTATTATACCAATGTGTTCCCAGAACACTAACATACGTTCCCAGAACGTATCGCAAACCATACTTGGAATATAATCAAGCATCACTCTCAGAGTGTGCATCACGTTCCCAGAACGTGTCCAAGAAACCATGTCTCAGACAATGGCCACATTCCCAGAATGTGTCATCAAGTAGGTTGCATCAGTTTGGTACTCCTAGAGTACAGGGTCATGTTCCCATTAATTCCATTATTATGACTTAGAAAAACACAACTTCTGAATGATATCTTGAGGTATGGCTTTACTCATAAAATTCACCTTTGAATTTAAATTTAACATATGCTCATAGACCTGGATTGAGAGAATATAATCATTGGTATTAACAACCCTTATTCAAAAACTTAACTTTTATTTTTAAGTTTCAGGTACTAACCGGTTACATCATCACCTAACCGGTTAGAATTACAAGTCTGAATACAAAACCACTGATTTTAAGAATCTTTTCTTGAATTCTCTACTCAATCCAATAACAAAGTCTTAGCATAACAGAATACCTCAAGTTCAACACATAATATCATTCAAAAGATCTAAGTCATAATCCAATTTCATTTATGCATAATTTCCTCTTGAAATTATCCTTTGATATTAAGGTATTAACTCATCACCTCCAATCTAAACCAAACAGTGCTCAAACACATAGTTTTAGATTGGTCTTTGTATGAAATTCTAGCTTAAACTTGAGTAAAAATGGTATGGATACTTAGCCAATTTCAGAAATTCATTTTCTTTGAAAATTGACAGTATCTAACCGGTTACCAATTTCCACTAACCGGTTAAATTAGGCAGAACATATACTGAAAAATGAGGTTTTGCATACCATTTTCTACCATACTCAAATCTAACCAATTTCATTCATAAATAGAGTTTACATACCTTAATACTAGTGTGTTCAACCACATAAACATATCTATCTTGCATGCATTCAATTTAGATACTCAAATTGCACATAATTGCACATATTTCACAACTTAATGCATCAATTCACAGAATACCCAAATAAGTCATGAATCCAACATCAATATAGCTTGCATGCATCTAGATAACATTGCTCATAACAATAATTGAGCTCAGATTGGCCTCCAAGCCACTTAACCATTTCAACTTATGCCCTTTGATTCTCTTGGTGACTCATCCTATATTTTACCACAATTTATTCTCATTCTAGCAAATATTAAGCTTCCCCCATACCTCTAAATTGTGTTTGATCCAAAACATTGCAGAGAGAAAGGCTCCAACACAGGTTTCCATTAAATTCACTCCATGCTGATAGAGTTGGACAGGGTACCAAAACCAGGGAAATTGACATGCAAAACCAAATTAAGAATTGGGGAAAATGGTCAAATTGAATTCTCTGCAACATGCACTAGAGGTAGGAACATATTTGAAACCAAAAGGGTTCGTGTGCTTACCAAAATCGAGCTTCAAAATCAGCTCCAGAAACCAGAAGCTGAGGTTTGACAGCACCAACACCCTTACTTTGCAAGCTTCGTTCTCTTGATTCAGGGACTCTCAACTCACAAACTTTATATCAATACAAAGCCCTTGATGTAAGCTTTGTAACAGTGTATCACTTGCTCTCCAACACTCAGAGACGGAGAAGAATTTCCTCAGACGAAATTGGAACCCTAACAGCACCTCCCCAACACCAAATCTCAGAAATCAACCCCAATTCTTCAGCAATCCAGCCTTTTATAGAGGAATTAGAGTAACATGCATGTTGACGCGTGTTATCCACTAATTTAGGGCTGATTTCGTGGCGATTCCATGGATTAATTGGGTGATTACTCATCAAAATCCACTAACCCAGTTTCTGGGTTCATCGTGTAACCGGTTACAAAGCCCTTCTAACCGGTTACATGCTGATAAAATTGAAAAATTAATAATTTAATTACTCTTTCTTCAAAAACTCTTTTAATATTGCAATTAGGTCCCAACCCAAGGACTAAATTACAATATTCACATTTTTTTACAAAATAACCATATAAAAATATATCCTATATTTTTATACATAAAACACATAATGTACAAAAACTAAAACCTTTAAAACTAATATAAATCAATCATAAATTAATCGTTATAATTAATTTCTCGGTTATTTGGAAGACGAAAATTAGGGGTGTTACAGATAACAAGGGAGTGGATATCCCCATCTCTTGGCAATTCTTATTTCATTATTGTTAGCTGTTAACGTGGGAGTGAGTAGAGGTGGAGGTGACCATGAGTGGGAGAGGAAAAAGAAGAAGAAAGAGGAGAAAGAAGAAGGAAGAAAATGGGTGTGGAGGAAGAAGAAAGGGAGAGTAGTTTTGGGATTTTGCCATCTCATTATGTTGGTAAAAAAAATTACCCTTAAAAAAAATTTTAAACCCTTCCCTCCCACTTCCAAAATTTGAAACTTCTCCACCCCAATTCTTCTCTCTACTCTTTGCAAGCATTATTTAGACTATGTTTGTTAGTGCAGTGGAATGTCGCATTATACATATACTTTAATTGTTGTCCTTGTAGCCACTCAATTTTGTTTGGGGTCAAAATTGTATTTTTATAAATATTTTGTTTGAGTAAGATTTTTATCCTCAAGTTTTTATAATGGAATTTTATAAATAAAATAAAAAAGAGTTTGTTTGGACCCATTATTTTCTAATTAATGTGTATTAAATTATTTTTGGGATTTATTTAAAAAAATAAACAAAATAAAAAGTTCATTGAAAAATTTTGAGAAGAAAAATTAATTAAAATGATTGTGTTCAAAATTTTGACAAAATCAATTATTTTTAAAAAAGAGAAAGATTTTGATAATTAATTAAAAATTAATTTAGAAAATTTTGAGAATCAATTAAAATTTTTGAAGATCAATTTGATAAATTGAAAATCAATTTAAAAAATTTTGAAAATCAATTTGAGAAATTGAGAATCAATTTGATTTAATTGAAGATTTGTTTTAATCATAAATATTTGAAAAAGATTACAATTGATTTTTGACAAATTAAAATTTTTTGATTGAAGTCAATTTGAATTTACTTGATGATATGTTTTATTTGGAAGGAGTTATCAACTTCTTTTTTTAAAAGATTGAAAATTAATTCAAAAAAATTGAAAATCAATTGAAAATCAAGTAAAATTTTTTGAATCAATTAAAGAGGATCGAGAATGAATTTGATTGAGTTGAGAATATTTTTTTTTCGATTGCATTTTTTTCAAATAAAAAATTCTTTGGAAAAGATTATCCTCTTTTTGATACGATTAAAATCAATTCAAATTTTGACAATCAATTCAAAAGATTGAAAATCAATTTTTTTTATTTGAGAATCAATTTGATTTAATCGAGGATTTTCTTTTAAAATCAAAAATATTTGAAAAGATATTATCATTATTTTGAAAAGATTTGAAATTGATTTTTAACGATTTTTTATTAACTTAACTTTTACTATAAATAGAGGTTTTCCCATCACTTTGGGGAGGAGGAAAATTCTTTGAGAAGAGGAAGAAAATTCTTTGAGAAGAGGAGAAAATGTTTTTTTGAAGAGAGGTGCATACAAAAATTCGAGAGGAATAATTTTACGTAGATTTTTGTGATAATTTTTCCTTTCGTTTTTCGTGCCCCCTTATTTTCATTCCAAGAACCGCATGCTGTTGTGCTGCAACCCTTCCTTGTCACATATTCTCTCCATAGCACTATAGCATCATCTCCCATCATCATCAGGTGCTTTCCTTCTTTCTTTCATTTTTTTCCCTTCCTTCTTTTTTTTTTAACTTCTAGATTTTTTAGTAATTAATCAAATACTAAAAATTAAAATATTTTTTTAATTTTTTTGTTGATAATTTAATTATAATTTTTTAGAATATTTATCTTTTTTCTCACCCAAATTTATCATAAAGGTGGGATCTCTTGGACTTCCTCTCTTCACAAAAATACATATATAAAATAATTTTCTTTAAAATAATAATAAATTGAAAATGTAGATTTTTCTAGTTGTTTTAAAAATTTGTTGCGTTTTGGTAAGTCGATTTTTCTCTCCCAAGTTCAATGGAGAGATCTCTCAAACTTCCTCTCAGCACAAAAATATGTACACATAAAAAATAATTTTTTTATATAAATAAATTATAAACATTAAAAGACAAAAACATTTTTTAAAGTAAAATTAAATAGTTTTTTTTAATTAAATATTAACGATGTGCGATTTGGAAATCCACTTTTTTTTGGCTAAATGTTGAAGTCTTGTGTATATTTCCTCTTCACATCAAACAATTGTTTTTAAAAATATAAACATTAAAATTAAAACATTAAGAACTACGTAGCCTTGATTCCTCATTTTATGAGGGTACGTAGGACCAAGGGCAACCTTGTCAGGCACAACAATAAAAAAAATTTTTTTTTTGGCAAACCAATTATTTAGGTCTTTTAATTAAAATCAATCAAAGGTATCATTTTCGAATGGGCAAACGGGGTGCTAATACCTTCCCCGGCTCGTAACCGACTCCCGAACTCGGAATTTATCTAGTTCGAGACCAATGTTTTATCTCTCTTAATTAATTAATACTTTTCTGCGTTTTTGCAACAAAATGCGGTGGCGACTCCATATTGGGTCAGTTGACCCCCACTCGTAGGCGAGGCCCCGAGGGCGACCCTGGACCCCGGCCGCGACAGCTAGCGACTCCACTGGGGACAAAACTAAATAAGAGAGTCAGACCTAAATGATTGGTTATTTTTAATAGACCTATTTTTTTTCTCATTGGTTTGCCTTTAATTAATTGTTTATTGTATATATCTGTTTAATTTTTTATTTTATTTTATTTTGTTTTTGCTAAATTATATATTTTTTCTTTATTGTAATCTCTTTTGTTTTTTTTTTAATTTTTTTTTAAAAGGGGTTTGTATGCCCCCGAAATAGGTTTTTTACACGGACCTTTGCACACACGGAAACCCTATACTCCGGTACTATTATTTAAACCCTATGTTTAGGGGTGCTTTTGCCCTACCTTTGACTTACCAAGTGTATGGTCTCTTGTAGTGTGTGAAAGTACCACTCGGATTGGGAACCATTTCTCGTAAGCACGACCTTTGAGAGGTGCATCCTACCTATTTTAGAAGGCGTATCCAAGCTCTTGTCGATAGTTTGCAAGGTGGATCCTCACCTTAAAGAGTGAGGGCAATCCAGGGACCTTTAGAAGTCTAGAGCCACCATTGAGTACACTTTGTGTAGCATTCTATTTTGAAACTTGAATAAGTCAGTCATGGTTCCCCTTCATTCACTATCAAAGATTAAGAGGTGTCAAAACAGTTAATCTGTTACCTACTTAACCTTCGAAAAAGCTGTGGGGATTGTGTCAATCAAAAATTAAAAAATATATACTCTTTTTCAAGTTATCAAATTAGAGTGTTACACTTTAGTTATACCATAGAACAATGTCGTAGGACTGTGGCCAATAGGCATCCAAAAAACCTTGTAGGATCTACCACGAGGGGGCATATTCTCTATCTTTTATCGCATTTTGTTTAATATAAGTCGGGACCACCATCCCACATTAGTGGGGTGACCTACCGTCATCCAATCCAGAATGATGTAAGGGGCACCATTGCACTTTGGTAACCTTATGCCATGAGGAAGGCCTTTTCTTTGCATGCGCATTAAAACCGCAATAGGGCCCACCGCCCGAAGGGTAAATTTCATTTTCATATCCATCATTTCACTTGGGATAATCCCTCGTTGTTCCAAGTGGACCCGAACTATAGGGTTATTGTCAATTCATTATGACATCCCGTATTTTGTAATGAAGGCTTAATAGCCCCCAATTAGGGTCACTTACCCTAGGGGCATGCATTTGCATCTGTATCATATTATTTCATTTCAATAAGACAAATAAAAATTTTGGAGCGATCCATCGTCGTTCTGAAGTTGGCCAGAACTATATGAATGTTATCTATCCATTCTGATACCTCATATCTGTAATGAAGGCTTAATCGCCCCCATATAGGATCTTTTGGATTCTAAGGGCACTGTATCATACATTTTTGGATCATCATATATTCTTATTCATATGCATCATTCATAAAAACAAAATTAAAAAAATTTTGAACAAGCCAAGGTTTCATCCCTATTGCTCTCACATACCCTTACCGGACCAGACATATGACCACGACTAAGGCAGATGTGAGTGAACGTGTCGAGAAACTTCAATCGAAGAGCCCCAAATGAAGGAACAAATGACCAAGATGAGCCAATCAATTAACTAGAGGAACAATATCTGTCAAATGCAATAACTGATGTTGAAGGGTAATAATCAGGGAATGAATGACCCATCACAATTCCTTGAAGTTTAACCCTTATTGCTTTGCTTAATAATGGGCAACCATGCTTTCCACTCTCTCTTCAATAAATGTGGGCATCTCAATGTTGTTCCTTAATGAATTTTTCATTTTTTGTTGCACATCTCTTTATCAATTATCTACTAATGTTTTGATCATGTGAATAAACCATCTCACCGCACTTCAAAAAAAAAAATTGATTCCTCCATTAACTTGAGATATTTGATTCAAATTTGAAATTAGAGGAAGGATGATGCAAATGTAAGACCTAAAATAGTGTGGACTCTCAAGAAAATCCTTCCAACGATACAAGGCTTTGTTGAATTCCCAAACACTGAGGAGATATCCCTAGTCACCCCATTGAGCCTAGATATTTTGAAGCGGAGATCATTTCTCTCAAACCAACAATGAATTTTTAAACCGGGGTGGGTAGTTTGTCAACAGTTTTTGCCAGCATGCAAATATCAAGGAGGATTACTTTTTATTTCATAAACCCAAACACATATCATCCATTGTTCACCCCATTGGGCCTCAACAGAAAAAATTTCTTCTTTTAAACCCAAAAAATAATTTACCCGAGTATTAACGAGAATCAAACCAAGGAAGGCAATTTCCATGGTCAAAAGTGCAATCACAAAAAAATAAAAAAAAGGATGTAGGCAAGCACAAAAAATTAACAAAAAAAATTAGCAAAAAGTAAGTGTGCTTGTCTAAATAGGGCAAAGCCCATGAATCCATTATGTGATGAAAAAGAACAATTTTAATCCTTCTGAATGAAAGATTCTCATTAAAAACTCAACATAAATTTTGGGTCTTTATATCCATTCTTTCATTAGCCACATTATTACCCCCAGACCATATTACAACCTTTTGGAAAATCCTCTTGATGATTTGAGTGTTGTGCAAAATCTATTGAGAAAATAAGGAATTGAAGAGAAAGGAGAAAGGAAGGGAAGGGAAATAAAAATTTGAGCCTTATACCTTTTATTGTCAACCGCTAGCCATGCCACATTACAAGCTTTAAAAGACCTCGTTGAAGATTGATTTGCTTGAGTTACACACTAGGGCGGAGAAACGCTGACTTCATTAAACCTAATAGAAACTTTGATGAAATATATCTCATTTTTAATGCATGAATTAATTACTCCCATCATCCAAATATTTTCCATGTTCATATGATCATTACATTAGTGTTTCTTGTTAAGAAGATATGCAAGAAAAAGAAATTGAAAGGAACTTAATCGGTTGAATATGGTTAACGATCCTTTGTTATTAAGAACATGTTCACTGAGAGAGTCCCAACCTTGAGTGGAATGAAAGAAGAAGATTTTCAATTTCTACTCAATTCAAAAACAATTAAGAAATGTTGTGTTTGAAAAAAAATAAAGATTGAAAAGAAAAGGAGCTCGCTAGGTTGAAAATCCTGAAAAAGGACGACCTAGGCAAAAGTTAGAGAGATCCGCTAAGTTGTAAAACTCGAAAGAGGCGGCTTAGGCAAAAATTAGGATCATAACATGAAAGCCCGCTAGGAGCCTACATTGGGTTTCCTAGGCAAAATTTAGGGCAGAAAAATTATCCTCAAATACAAACCAGTTTGTTTTTAAGAGAGATATTGAAAATTGCATATAGAACCAGAAAAGAAGTCCTGAAGGTTGCACTGAGGCAATTTTGACGATTCCATACCCTCGGTAATACATTGTCCAAACTGTGGCAGTTTTGAAAAGTTTTGTTACGGGCAAACAGTGTGGACACTCGATGTATATTAACAAATTATGAGACATTCTCAAAATATAGCTTTATTTATATTAAATAAAGAAAGCTGGAATATATAATAAATGTTATTCGTATAGGAACTTTATGGAAAAACTTTTTCTTTCTATACACCAAGTTCCATATCCGAAAGCTTTGATTCGAAAACACATTTCTTTCAAAAATGAACGGTTGAGTACCTGTTTGTACTTTCAGCGGAAACGATTTTCAAAATGATTACTGCAGTTGTAATTGAAATAATTTTAAGGATCATAATAACTATACAACCATAGCCCATATATATATAAAAACTCAGGTACCCAAGTATCAGAGATAAAAGTCGAGGTAGCAAAATATAAGGATACAGACCATCAGATATAAAATAACAGCTCTCATAGACCCTCTCAACTATATACAATATAACACAAATCAAAATAAAAGAGTCTTCGAGAGCTGAGCCATGATCCACCCACGCTGATGTCTGATCCCTGGTCATCCAAAAGCTAAACACCACATCCTAACATGGTCCCCATACTGCACATACTATCAAAACAAAAACACCACATCACTGATTGTCCGCCGCTGGCCCATCCACGTCCTCTACGGGGTCCTCCTCCTCCTCCTCGTCCGACACCATAGGGGTAGCAACGCGACGCACTGGCTCCGAAGAGGGTGCAAAGCGTACCCTGGTGGCCGAACCAGGACGAGGAGTGGCCGTAGCAGTAGCCTCATCAGAAGTAGAGGGACGTGTATGGGTGGCTGGGCGTCGGACATGTAGATTATAAAAACGACGTCCATGATGTGGGGGTGGAGAACCAAAACGGTAAGTGTAAGCTAGTGGAATGTGCAGTATGTAGATCATGGGGATGCGAAGCCTACGAGGTCGCACTCGAGCCAGGGGGTTAGGATGACGAAAGATCACGTCAACCTCACCCTCGAACACCGCTCGGTGCTCCTCGTAGTCCCACACTCCTCTACGGAGCGGGCGTAACTCCACGTATGTCAGGTAACGAGCCATCACCTGCAAGGGCATAAGGAGTTAGCAAATACTAACGCATAATAAAATAGACAGGGTAAAGTTTTAATCAATTAATACTGTATCTCATACAATTAACAATTCATCATCCATGTTAAACACCAACATCAAGACTTAACTATAAATCAATAGCATATGCAGTCATGATGTATCTAATCTTATCAATGCATGATTGTTGGCCAACTACAACAAATAGGCTTCCGTGGCACCTTAAAATAAACATGCCCGATACCCATACGGAGTATCTCATCGAACTCGGCCCGCAAATAAATCAACACCTCTAGAGCTCTTAGAAATGTTGCCGACGTATCCCGTAGGACTACGCCTCATCGAGTCCGGCACCAAATGACATGCCCACACGCACGTGTGTATTTCCGGAAACAGAAGGTGCAACCCCGGTCACCGACACTCCCCCGTGAACCCTTTGGAGCAGACACCCAGGTCCCTCGAGTTCAACCGAAAGGATATGCCCACGCCTCTCGGACGTGTCTCCACACATGTGGGAATCCAAATAATGCAGATGCTATGCATGGCTTTGACTACCCATACTATTCAATGTCATTTAAGTTGTTCGAAGCTGGGACTTGGCATAATTAAACTTCATTTAACATACACTGACTTCCATTAATTTCTAGTTCAGTAATTAAATTGATTTAAACCCTTTGCTAATCAATCACCTCATTAAATTCTGATCCTTTTACAACAATTCAGTCACTAATAGATTAACAGAGTCTATTAATCGAGTATTGCATTAGATTACTCGAGTAATATTTTTGCACCTTTCGCATTACTCGAGTGACAGCTCGAATTACTCGAGTAATATTTTTGCACCTTTCGCATTACTCGAGTGACAGCTCGAATTACTCGAGTAATATTTTTGCACCTTTCGCATTACTCGATTAACATATCTATTACTCGAGTAGTACTGCATATATTTCAAATTATTCAAAGTTTTAAGGTGTTACTCGATTAATACTTCAGATTAATCGAGTAATCCTCTTGCACTCATCAGATAAATCAGAATTTTCACGCATTACTCGAGTGACAGCTCGAATTACTCGAGTAAATTATGCAGTAAAACACTGCTGAACTGGTTTTTATATGTCAAACTCATGCCAATCCAATTTTTACCAAAGTTAAGCATCAAACCAACTTAAATACATTACATTAAACTTGTTCATAGCATCAATTTCAAGCATTAACACCAAAATCACAGAATCATAACAATTTCCCCCAATTTTGACCTAAAACACAACCTCACATACCAATTCCTTAATTACCCAATTTCAGATCAAATTGAAGGTTCATTTAGCTTTAGATATCAAAATCTAACATGTTCCAATTCAGTTTTAAGATCAAATTGGCCTCCAAGCCATTGTCCCCTAACCTAGTGCCCTTTGAACCTCATGGTGGTTCAACCAATATTCAAATCAATTCCTCAATCTATTCTAGCATTAGTAAAGCTTCTCCCTTACCTCAATGAAGCTTTTTGAATGCAAAGGCAGCAAAGAAGCTCACAGAATCCACCAACTCCAAATGCTCTGTTTTCGGTTCCAAAACAGGTTCAGCAGAGCAAGTTCGGGTGATGATTTGACAAACCAAACGTGCATGAAAATGAGCAAATTTGGTCAATAAGGAAACTAGACATTGCAAACTCTAAATAGAAATCAAAATGGCACGATTTGGAGTCCTCTACATACCTAAATCAAAGCCTCCAACTTAGCTCCTTACCACTGAAATTTCCCAACTTCAGTTTCAAGAGTCCAACTTCAAGCAATTCGTTCTCCTTGCTCCAGCCACCAAAACACACGATTCTTGTCTCAAATTAAAGGTCTTGTGACAAGCTTGAAGAAGGTATCAAGCTCATCAACTGTGTATGGGTAGGGATTAAAAACGAAGATGAAGAACAGAGGGTGTTCAAACTAAAATTCAGCAGAGTTTCCCTTCTTTTTCTTATTTTCTTATGATTTCCTCAACCCAAAAGCATGAATTTATAGCCAAGAATGGCTATCATTCACACCAACACGTGTTTCCATCAACTCCAGTCGGTGCTAGGTGTAAATAATTGAATTACTCAACTTGTTGAATCATCAAACGCACTATCTTCAGCTTCAGCACCACTGTTACTCGAGTAAATTGATCGGGCTACTCGAGTAACGCACTCAGATTTTCAAAAATTATTATTTTATTCACTTTCCCTCCAAATATCTTTCCAATATTACCTCTTAGGTCCTTTCCAAGGACTAAACTGCAAAAATCCTTATTTTTAGAACCCAAATTATTTTCTCTTATTTTTCCTTGGATAATTCTTTTAATATAACAATAAAATTAATAAATAAAACTAAATAATTCCATATAATTAGTTTTATTTAAATATTCCTTTTATTTACTTTGGGAACAAAAATTGGGATATTACAAACAGGGACAGTTTTGAAAATTTTTACAAGCCCTAGAAAGAAATACTGGGGCAATTTTGAAGAGAGATCAAGCAGACTGTTCGTTTCCTTGCAAATGTAATCAATTGGGGGAGTTTTGGAAAGTTTTTGTTGATAAACCCTAGAATGAGATACTGGGGCAGTTTTTGAAAAGAAAATTAGAAGCAATGATCATTCCCTTGCATTTGTTGGTCAGACAATAAACTGGGGCAGTTTTTGAAGAGATTAATTGTTGAGCTCTAGATGAAAGATATTGGGGAATTACTTTGAGTCCCCAATAATTGTTTTAAGAACAATACACTAAGGCAGATTTCGAACAAATTCAGGTTGTTTGATGGTGATTAATTATTGACACATATCAGATTGCTGAGTTTTCAAAAGATGTTATTAAAGAAGAAAGTTGTCAAAGATTCGCTTGTGCCTGTCTTGATCAGATTTTGGTATGGCCCGGTATTGGTTTTCAAGAGCAATAGAGTTGAGACCAGTTTATCTTGTTGGAAAAAACACAAAAAAAAAACTTTTTGCGTTTTAGACCCAATAATTTCTGATGGGTTTACATTATAAAAAGTTAGAGTTGCATTGTTGATTCCTAATCATATTCATTTCATTGTTATTCACATCATTTGTATTAAGTTCATTTTGCATTATGCATTTTTGACATCATTTGCACCAGTTACATTATCCATTGCATTATACCAGTTGCAACATACCAGTTTTTCATTAACAATATCATTTGCATTGATTGCATTCTACTCATTACTATTTGCATTGTTTGCATCACCAGAACTTGATTATTCAAAAATAATAATTCCAAAAGAATCATCTTGCGTCCTTTGACGCCCGGCACAAACGCCGAAAGTCATTTTGATGTTGGTTGGGTTGTTTGATGCCCCGACAGAGATGTCGAAAATCATTTTGGGTCTTTTGACGCCCGACACAAACGCCGAAAGTCATTTTGATGTTGGTTAGGCTTTCGTGATATCCTGACAGAAATGTCGGAGCATCATCGTTGTTATTAGGCTTTCGTGATATCCTGACAGAAATGTCGAAGCATCATCGTTGTCATTAGGCTTTCGTGATATCCTGGCGGAAACGCTGAAGAATCATAGTTGTTATTGGGTTTTTTGATGCCCTGGCATAAATGTCAAAAATCATTTTGGGTTTTTTGACGCCCGGCATGAGCGCTAAAGTCATTTTGATGTTGGTTGGGCTTTTTGATGCCCCGACAGAGATGTCGAAAATCATTTTGGGTCTTTTGACACCCGGCATAAACGCTGAAGTCATTTTGATGTTGGTTGGGCTTTTTGATGCCCCGACAGAGATGTCGAAAATCATTTTGGGTCTTTTGACACCCGGCATAAACGCTAAAGTCACTTTGATGTTGGTTAGGCTTTCGTGATATCCTGACAGAAATGTCGAAGAATCATCTTTGTTATTAGGCTATCGTGATATCCTGACAGAAATGTCGAAGAATCATCGTTATTATTAGGCTTTTTATGATATCTTAGCGGAAACGCTGAAGAATCATAGTTGTTATTGGGCTTTTTGATGTCCCGGCAGAAATGTCGGAAATCATTTTGGGTCTTTTGACGCCCGGCGCAAATGCCGAAGATCATTTTGAGGATTATTTATTATATATTGCTTCAATAGGAATTTCCAAATCTAACAGGTATGTTTCTCGTTCCTTTCCCGAACAAAATCGGTGTCTATTTCTTTCCTCGTTCCTTACCATGATAGCATGCAAACTCCAGTTTGCCTACTCTCTAATAAGAAACAAGTAAAGAGGGGCAGCTGTAGCCACCCAATTTTGTCCGGGGTCAAAATTATATTTTCGTAAATATTTTGTTTGGGTAAGATTTTTATCCTCAAGTTTTTATAATGGAATTTTATAAATAAAATAACAAAGAGTTTTTTTGACCCATTATTTTCTAATTAATGTGTATTAAGTTATTTTTGGGATTTATTTTAAAAAAATAAACAAAATAAAAAGTGCATTGAAAATTTTTGAGAAGAAAAATTAATTAAAAAGATTGTGTTCAAAATTTTGACATAATCAATTATTTTTAAAAAAGAGAAAGATTTTGATAATTAATTAAAAATTAATTTAGAAAATTTTGAGAATCAATTAAAAATTTTGAAGATCAATTTGATATATTGAGAATCAATTTAAAAAATTTTGAAAATCAATTTGAGAAATTGAGAATCAATTTGATTTAATTGAAGATTTGCTTTAATCATAAATATTTGAAAAAGATTACAATTGATTTTGGACAAATTAAAATTTTTTGATTGAAATCAATTTGAATTTACTTCATGATATGTTTTATTTGGAAGGAGTTATCAACTTCTTTTTTTTTTAAAAAGATTGAAAATTAATTCAAAAAAATTGAGAATCAATTGAAAATCAAGTAAAATTTTTTGAATCAATTAAAGAGGATCGAGAATGAATTTGATTGAGTTGAGAATATTTTTTTGTTCGATTGCATTTTTTTCAAATCAAAAATTCTTTGGAAAGGATTATCCTCTTTTTGATATGATTAAAATCAATTCAAATTTTGACAATCAATTCAAAAGTTTGAAAATCAATTATTTTTTTATTTGAGAATCAATTTGATTTAATCGAGGATTTTATTTTTGTAGGGTTAACCAATAATAAATCCTACCGCTACAGGAGAAGCATGAGCTCTCTAGTACAGGATAAGGGTGAATAACTCATCCTTCTTATCCTCTAAGAGCCACGTCAGCCCTACTGGGCCGAACAGACCCATAAGGCACCACAACACAACTTCCCCTATAAGTATCGCCATGCTATAGGGCTAAGGTATGTTCTCTCATCTCTACTCTCAAGAACTATGTGTGGCTTGATCCCCTTATCACTGGGGGTACGTAGGACCGGGGTCACCCTCGTCAGCTGCAACAACCCCAAACACACATCGTGGTGTTCCTTCAATACGAGGACACTACATTGGCGCCGTCTGTGGGGATCGTTAAACTTCGATTCCCATCCACAACAAAAAAAAATAACGATAATGATAGCAACACTGTTGCTGCTTGTGGCTGTTCATGATTCAGTCATGGAGTCGTTCCCGGTACAGTCCCGGTGCCGGTGCTGCCGGTGCGGGTCACGGTCCTCGGAACACGGAACACGGATCAACCACAACACCTATCACCATTGCTGTCGGGGCTGTTCCTTCCCATCGTCGTCGCTGTCGGTGCCGTCCCAACTCATCTCCATCTCTGTCGGTATTGTTCGCGCTTGTCACTCATCATGCGCGCTGCTGATGCACACCCGTGGTCGTTGGTGCTGTTCACCGCCACTGTAGTGGCAACCACCGCGAACTAGGTAACCAGAACGCGACCATGGCCGTGAAACATTGGTCCTAAACACTGTTACATAAAGAAGCAGAGCGAGCAGGCACTTACGAGGCATGGGGGGTATGAACTCACCGGCATCGCGATGGTCAGAGTGAGTCGCACCGTCATCGCTTTCGATTCGCAAATCCTAAGGGTCCCCAACCTGCGACCCGTCGCGATCCAAAACGGGTCTGTCAACACCCTCTGTCCCGCGAAGGCGGCACCACGAAGATACCACCGTGGTGGCTCTACTCCTCTATGTTGATGCTCATCGTCGCCATTATGAAGCCGGCGACCCCTTCGACGCTGCCAGCAATTGGCCCACCGAAGCCAACGCCCTCTGCCGCCGTCACGTTGGTGAAGAAGGAGATGCTACAGCGACCTGCAGCAAGTGGAAACAGCTACTGCTACGTGGGGTTTCCAAACCCTAGCGGGCCAGCAGGCCCAATAAAAAAAAGTCTGGGGTCTGGGCTAAAAAAAAAGAAAAGGGCCTCAACAGGCCCTAACAAAAAAAAGAGGGCCTCAACAGCCCCAAACCAAAAAAAAAATTAAAAAAAAAAGAAAAGGGCCTCAACAGGCCCTAACAAAAAAAAAAGAGGGCCTCAACAGGCCCAAACCAAAAAAAAAGAAAAGGAGGAATCAACACTCATTTGGCCCAACTGGACAAATTCTTGACAAGGCATTCTTAGGGATATCAACACCTCTATGGGTCCAGCAACTTAACACCCACTCCTAAATCAGGGAAGTTATTTCTTCTAATTTTTAATAATTGCACAAATATTTTATTGACTCGCATGACTATTAGTTAACAGAAAAATCAATTATACTTTTGCTAATTTATGTCATTACGTGTCACTTACTATTTTTATAGCAATATTATATATTATATAAATTGCCAATAATTATCATTATTGTGGTTATAAATTGTTAACTTTGAACAACAATAACTAATTAATTATTATTTTTGTGCGCATATGCGAGGTACACACCCGAGCGACTGAATAAACCATTCCGAGACCCCATCAATGGACAAATAAATTTTCGAGTATCGCGAATACAATAATGTCACTCTATTTGGAATCTAGTGATGATCGCGAGAACCCCCGCGCCGAGTTCTCCTCTTGAAGATTGTGCTCCGAGCGAAGAGCGAGGACCCCCGCGCCGAGTTCCCCTCTTGAAGCTCGTGTTCCAAGCATAGAGAGAATCATATTTAAGGAAAACAGAGGTCAACCCTCAATGCTCAACAAAGTCCATTTGGAAAGGAATGACAGAAGACTTCAATCAAACATTCTTTAATCCAACATCCCTCAATCTGGCATTTCTTACCACACTGAATCAGGGAAGGAATTCTCGTTCCTGTATTATTTTCCTATTTACTTGGCATTTTACGTGATTAGTTTACACACATGCTTATATTAATTTATCTGATGCACTACTTTTGACATGTGCTTCTAATGCTTGATTCCTTATAATTTCATTACATGTCACTAATTATTTGATATTCCCTGATTATGATTTTTTGTATACATGCTGATACGTGGCATACTGTTAGCCAAATTTCTTTGCTGCTGAATGTTATTAAATGTATGTCTTTCCCGTCGTGATAGAATAATAATATTTGATATACATTGCCTTTCGAATGACATTAGGCAGTTTCCGACAATTGTGCATTGTCGTTTTTCATGGATAAACTTTCATCATTTGATTTGTTGTCATTAAATGCTTTGACATATTTATAAATGTAATTCATTACAATTATTGCGCATGATATACCTGAAATTATGCGTCTTTTCATGGGCAATCCTGTCTATGTGCACGATATTTAACTATTGTCTTCTCATGGGCAATCCTGTCTGGTTGCACGGTATTTAATTATTGTCATTACTATATTTGTTACGTGTGATATTTTTAGAATCATACTATTTACATACCAATATTCTATTCTGTAAACTTGCCAATAATTCTCATTATCAGGCTACGACCAATAACATCCTCGAATTGATCGGTCCCTTCTACCACGACACCCTTGCCTCTCATGGTCACTAAAAACCAAAAGACGATCCCCGTCAACATCTCCTCTCGAGATCCCAGCATTGCTCACAAGGGTGCTATACAATGGTTCACCCATAGCGGCATACCGGGTCTTTGGTAGGAAGAAGATGAAGAATACAAAACGAGCACACGTTCTAGCAATAGAAGAAGAAAGGTCTTTATGCCAAAATGACGCCGAGCATATCAATGTTCTTGCCAAAAAGGATGCCGAACGTATCAAAATTCAAAAATAGTCCCATAAAGACTAACAGGTAAAAATTTGATGGTCGGAATTATCGGGCGCGATAGCCCGAGCACGATGGCCAAAAATGATTCGAGTGTTTCACGCGTAACCCAAGTCAGGATTCCTATCATCCGAAAACATGCACAAGCCGACCACAGGTCTAAATCCGCAAGCCCATTGTGTTTACTGCTTCAATTAAATAAAAGTTCTGTTTCTGAATTCATTGTATTTACGTACTTTTCCTCATAACCGATTAGCCACCGTTTATGACGCGAACGATTATAAACAGCTCGAACAAGAGCTTATAACTCGTCAAGTACTTTAAAAAGATTCCCGATTCAAACATGATTTCTTAAAATCATTTTATACATCGCGGATAGAGGAACCCACCTCGGCTAAAGTGCTGGAGTTCCGAGGTCATAACACTTGAATTCTTAACAAAAAGAACAAAAAGAAGCACAACAACATAACGTATATTATAAATATTCACTCATTTGGATCACGTCCCGACACACTTGCCTATGATCTCGGTTGGCCGACCAGATTAGCGTGGCTACAAGTGGAAACGGGGATTGCTACCTCGATAACTTGGCCATCGGCCAAATACGTCGCAGGATCGAGGAATGCACCTCGGCCAAGGCAGTCATTCCGACAGCATCCCCCTAGACATTACGATCCAATTCATGATACTACTTTAAAACACACCCCAATGAGAGAGGTGTATGAATCTCCGAATCGCGATACTCTTCCGAGTAAAAGACCTCGGCTGCAACCCTAGACACTTGTTACCTCGTCACAGACTTTCCAAAGTCTTACGAGCTGGGAGGCTTGTAGGGTCTGTCGACCATATACGGATCCGAGTCTTACCAAAGGGATTCTCTAAGGGAACTTTCCTCGGTTTACCTTTCATGAAAGTCCTTTGCTCGGACTCACGGACTCCGAGCGTACCAAAGGGCCAGGCTCGGATTTGATGGGTCCGAGCCTTACGATCGGTCCCCAATCCATCAGGCTCGGGACTCTAGGACCGAGACATATCGTCGGCTCGTGGATAAACTCAGGCTCGCCGAGGCTTATTATCCCTTCCGCAAATCTCTCCTAGATTCTCGCAACAGCCTAGACATGAGATCTTCAGCTGATCCTAACCAGATTCTAAGCATAATTATCAGCCGCAAACAATGTTTTATGTCACCACCAACTCTCAGAAGCTCAGCACAGGCTCTTCGAGCCTATACGAGCTTGGGGGGCTTGTAGGGTTAACCAATAATAAATCCTACCGCTACAGGATAAGCATGAGCTCTCTAGTACAGGATAAGGGTGAATAACTCATCCTTCTTATCCTCTAAGAGCCATGTCAGCCCTACTGGGCCGAACAGGCCCATAAGGCACCACAACACAACTTCCCCTATAAGTATCGCCATGCTATAGGGGCTAAGGTATGTTCTCTCATCACTACTCTCAAGAACTACGTGTGGCTTGATCCCCTTATCACTGGGGGTACGTAGGACCGGGATCACCCTCGTCAGCTGCAACAACCCCAAACACACATCGTGGTGTTCCTTCAATACGAGGACACTACAATTTTAAAATCAAAAATATTTGAAAAGATATTATCATTATTTTGAAAAGATTTGAAATTGATTTTTAACGATTTTTTATTAACTTAACTTTTACTATAAATAGAGGTTTTCCCATCACTTTGGGGAGGAGGAAAATTCTTTGAGAAGAGGAAGAAAATTCTTTGAGAAGAGGAGAAAATGTTTTTTTGAAGAGAGGTGCATACAAAAATTCGAGAGGAATAATTTTACGTAGAGTTTTGTGATAATTTTTCCTTTCGTTTTCCGTGCCCCCTTATTTTCATTCCAAGAACCGCATGCTGTTGTACTACAACCCTTCCTTGTCACATATTCTCTCCATAGCACTATAGCATCATCTCCCATCATCATCAGGCGTTTTCTTTCTTTCTTTCATTTTTTTCCCTTCCTTCTTTTTTTTTAACTTCTAGATTTTTTAGTAATTAATCAAATACTAAAAATTAAAATATTTTTTTTTTATTTTTTTGTTGATAATTTAATTATATTTTTTTAGAATATTTATCTTTTTTCGCAATAATAGAATTGGTTGTGTTTTGATAAGCCAATTTTTCTCACCCAAATTTATCATAGAGGTGGGATCTCTTGGACTTCCTCTCTTCACAAAAAATACATATATAAAATAATTTTCTTTAAAATAATAATAAATTGAAAATGTAGATTTTTCTAGTTGTTTTAAAATTTTGTTGCCTTTTGGTAAGTCGATTTTCCTCTCCCAAATTCAATGGAGAGATCTCTCAAACTTCCTCTCCGCACAAAAATATGTACACATAAAAAATAATTTTTTTATATAAATAAATTATAAACATTAAAAGACAAAAACATTTTTTAAAGTAAAATTAAATAGTTTTTTTAATTAAATATTAACGATGTGCGATTTGGAAATCCACTTTTTTTTGGCTAAATGTCGAAGTCTTGTGTATATTTCCTCTTCACATCAAACAATTTTTGTTTAAATATAAACATTAAAATTAAAACATTAAGAACTACGTAGCCTTGATTTCTCATTTTATGAGGGTACGTAGGACCAAGGGCAACCTTGTCAGGCACAACAATAAAAAACAAATTTTTTTTTTGCCAAACCAATTATTTAGGTCTTTTAATTAAAATCAATCAAAGGTACCATTTTCGAATGGGCAAACGGGGTGCTAATACCTTCCCCGGCTCGTAACCGACTCCCGAACTCGAAATTTATCTAGTTCGAGACCAATGTTTTATCTCTCTTAATTAATTAATTAATACTTTTCCGCGTTTTTGCAACAAAATGAGGTGGCGACTCCATATTGGGTCAGTTGACCCCCACTCGTAGGCGAGGCCCTGAGGGCGACCCGGGACCCCGACCGCGACAGTCCTTTTCTTTATGTTAAATAATCCTTCAAAGATAGTTGGTACCTTGTCATTGTTAAAATACTATTATTATTATTATTAATTGGCTGTACGTTTTGCATCCGTTAGTTTTAAGTTTATCGGATCTTTGGCACTATTAATATAATGTTACTACTTGGAGAAATGCAAGGTTTAGTGTTGCCTAATGCCTATATAATAGGTTTGCTACCTAATATAATAAATGTACAGACTTTCCTCTAAAAGTGTTTTTTGTTTGTTTTTCTTTTACGATAACATGGTATCAGAGCCTCGTTTCACAAAAAGCCGTCGCTTTAATTTATTTTTTTCACCACCTCAATGGCTTTTGATATTTTTGTTCAGCCTGCAATTCCCGCTTTGATGGTCACTATGATCATTGGAGCATGCTAATGCAGAATTTTCTAAGGTCTAAGGAGTTTTGGCATGTTGTTTCAGCAGGAATAACAACACTGGCATCTGACAACAATGACCAATGCACAAAGGACAGAATTGGAGGCAATAAAATTCAAGGACCTGAAAGCTAAGAATGATTTGTTTCAAGCCATTGACCGAACTATCTTGCAAACCATCTTGAACAAAGAAACTTCCAAGGATATTTGGGACTCAATGAAAGAAAAGTATAAGTGGTCTGCAAGAGCAAAGAGGCAGCAACTTCAAGCTATACGTGCGGAGTTTTAAACAACCCGAATGAAGTCAGGAGAATCAATTTCAGATTACTTCTCTCGCGTGATGGCAATTGTCAATCAAATGCGCATACATGGAGACAAAATCGAAGAAATCACGATCATTGAAAAAAATACTTCGATCTTTGTCACCAAAATTTAATTATGATGTATGTGGCATAGAGGAGTCTAAAGATATTGATGAGCTTTCACTTGATGAATTGCAAATTTCATTGGTGGTGCATGAACAGAAGTTCAAACAACCAGATGCTGAGGAACAGGCATTGAAGGCTTCTGCCAATACCCATTCCAACGACTTTAGAGGAAGGGGTAGAGGCAGAGGCAGAGGACGAGGAGGTCGTGGAAATAGAGATTCTAGAAGGAATTACAGAGGCAATAATGATCAATTTCAAGGCAAAGGCAGAGGAAGAGAGCTTCACAAGTCTAAAGTAGAATGCTTTAGATGTCATAACTTAGGCCATTATGCTTCTGAATGCTATACCAGGTTGCCTCATAACAAGGAAAAGGGGGAATTTCAAATCTTGCTGAGATAAAGGAAGAGGAGACCTTGTTGATAGATGTTCTAGAAGCAAAGAATGTTGAGCCAGATATTTGGTATGTGGATAAAGGCTGCAGTAACCACATGACTGGTAACGAGTCTTCCTTTTCATATTTAAATAAAAAATTTCACTCTAGAGTGAGCTTTGGTGATTGCTCTAGGGTGCAAGTGATGGGAAAATGTGATATTAATATAAGAACAAAAAATGGTTTTGTTGAAAAAATCTCTAATGTGTTGTATGTTCCTAATTTGAAAAGTAATTTGCTAAGTGCTAGGCAATTACAAGAAAAGGGCTATGTTATCACCATTAGCAAAAGTGCTTGTGAAATTTATGATCCTGTTAGAGGTGCTATTGTTGTACAAATGAGTTCAAACAGGTTATTTCCACTCAAAATTGAAAGTATTCAATCCAGCTTGATGGTCAAAGTAAAGGATCATTCTTGGTTATGGCATTACCGTTATGATCACTTGAACTTTGGTGGATTGAAGACCCTCCAACTAAGAAACATGGTGACAGGCCTTCCACAAATTATTGCTCCTTCTCAAGTTTGTGAAGAATGTGTTGTTAGCAAACAACATAGTTCTCCATTTCCTATTGGCAAATCATGGAGAGCAAAGTCTGTTTTGGAGCTAGTACATTCAAATTTATGTGGTCCAATAAAACCTAAATCCAATGGAGGTAAAAGATATATAATTACTTTTACTGATGATTTTTCTAGAAAAAATTGGGTCTTTTTTTTACAAGAAAAATCAGAAGCTTTTTCTGCATTTAAAAGCTTCAAGGCTCAAGTAGAAAATGAATCAGGAAAATTTATTAAGACCCTTCGCACAGACCGTGGAGTCGAATATTGCTCTAATGAGTTTGCAGCATTTTGTGAAGAACATGGAATTCGAAGGGAGTTGACAACAACATACACACCACAGCAGAATGGTGTATTAGAGAGGAAAAACAGAACCATTCTCAACACGGTGAGGAGTATTTTGAAAATGAGCAGCATCTCTAAAAGTTTTTGGCCCGAAGCAGTCAATTGGAGTACTCATATTCTGAATAGGAGTCCAACATTTGCAGTGAAGAATAAGACACCAGAAAAAGCATGGAGTGGTAGGAGACCAGATGTTAGCCACTTCAAAATTTTTGGTTGAATTGCATATGCTCACATTCCAGATCAGCAGAGGAGCAAGTTGGATGATAAAGAAGACTAGTGTATTTTTCTTGGTGTTAGTGATATTTCTAAAGTTTATAAATTGTATAATCCTAACACTAAGAAAATTGTTATAAGTCGAGATGTTGTCTTTGATGAAGAGAATTTATGGAATTTTAATGAAGATACAAGCAGACAATTTATTTTTCCAGATTTTAATGAGGAAGATGAAGCAGAACAACAACCACCAACTATTACTCAAGATGAGCATGATGAAGTTCAAGACTTAGACGTTCCTGATAGAGTGTTGAGATCACCTGGAAGTAGAAAGAGACCTGCTTGGATGGGTGATTATCATGTTTCAGGGATTAATCAAAATGAGGAAAAAATAGTTCATTTTGCTCTTTTTGCATATTGTGATCCTATGTTTTTTGAGGATGTCGTTCAAGATTCAAAATGGAGATAAGCTATGGATGTAGAAATTGCAGCAGTTGAAATGAACAATACTTGGGAGCTTGCTGATCTTCCAAAAGGACAGAAGACAATTGGTGTCAAATAGGTATATAAGACCAAGTTAAATGTAAATGGAGAGATTCACAAATACAAAGCACGCCTGGTTGCTAAAGGTTATAATCAAGAATTTGGTGTGGACCACAAAGAAGTCTTTGCTCCTATTGCACGACATGACACAATAAGGATGTTGATTGCATTAGCAGCTTAAAACTCATGGCCTATCTTTCAACTTATGTAAAATCTGCTTTCTTGCATGGTGACTTGCAAGAGCGGGTATTTATTGATCAACCTCCTTGTTATGTGAAACAAGGAAATGAGCATAAGGTGTATAAATTAAAAAGGGCACTATATGGACTAAAACAAGCACCTCGAGCTTGGTATAGTCGTATAGATGCATATTTTTTAAAGGAAGGTTTTAAGAAATGTCCGTATGAGTGTTGGACTACCGGCAAGTATACCGGGTCACAAGTAGTATAGATTAAGTAAAATTATCGTTCCACTCGGGGATTGCAAATTGTTTCTAATAATTCTTAGGCAGATAGTAATTACTATGTGAAACTTGAGTTTGGTTTAGATTTTAAGAAAGGAGTGTAGAATAGATAGAATGAGACAAAACAGAAAATAAAGAGTATTTAAAACAATTTTGGAAAAGGTTAGGAACATGGTTTCATTGCAGGACCTAAGTTACAAATTATGAATCTTATTCTGTTTTTCGCTAAATCCACGACATTCCAGAGGTAGTAAAAACCAGATCCCTCTGTGAATTTACGTTTCTTATACAATATGAGAACCCTTAATCCCTTAAGTGATTTTGACATATGAATAACCACTAATTAAGCACACTGGAATATTAAAGTCGTATAAGCCCTAGCTGTATCCCCACACACTAGGTGGTTATAATATTTGGAAGAACGACCTATTCTAACCCTCAGATCCCTCTTGTTGGATTAGAGATTCTTAGCAAAACATAAATTAGCTACTTTCAAGAATTGTAATTAAAACAAAACCAAACAATAAATTTGAAGGGAAACACAGGAAACATAATTTAAATAAATATTCTAGCATCCATATAATTATACCATATTCCTAACAAGAGGTTTAGTTACACATAATGGGAGAAGAAATAGAAGAATTAAAGGAAGAACTCATAATCATAGACAATAATGAATTTATCCCAAGAGATCTTCAAACATTCAATTGGATCTCTCCAATGTTGATCTTCAATCATTGCCTTGCCTCCTTGCTCTCAATGATATGTTTCTAACATCTCTTCTCTAATCCTAATTGTATTCTCATTGCCTCTCTAATGTATCTGAAATACTACTTAAACCTAATGCCAAATCCTAGTCTATATAGAAAAAGCTAAACCTAAAATAAATCCAAAATAAATCTTATCAAAAAAATCTAAAAGATAAATCTTCAAGAAAATGTTAAATAAATCTAGAATAAATAATCTAGAATGAATCTAGAATAATTAATCTATAATAAATCTAAAATAAATCTAGAAGATAAATCTATCAGAATCCTTGAAATCTTCAATATAGATAGGCCCAACTCGTAGCACACACACCTAGGCGCACACGATCCACGTCTAGGCACACCATCAGATCTGGCTCAATTATTCTTCTCGTGGCACGTGTGCCTAGGCGCGCCACCCCTTACGCCTAGGCGCAGATGCCCCTGAACTGAGAACAAATTATAATCTAAAATACCTACACACATTGACCCACAAATGAGAACAAATTATTAAAATATAATAAGTATATACACATGCCCAAGTACCCCATCAGATGCTGTGATTATTAAGTACCCCATCAAATTATTAAAGACATAAAGTGAGAAAGAAATAGAATTAGATAGAGAGAACCGAGAGAGAACAAAGACGAGACGAGAGAAAGAAAGGAATTTTAGAGACTTTTATCTTTCCGATCCAATAATTCAAGATCTAATCGTTCAATCTCAAATCTTTCTTAGGTAAATAATTTTCTCAACTCCCTCTACCCATCTATGTAATTTATTCGATGATCCGTCAATATTTTTATTATCCCTATATTTTCAAATAAAGAGATGTTTAAGAGAAAAGTGATATATTTTTATTGTATAATGATATATAGTTATTATTTTGACAAAAATGAATTTTTTTGATATATTTATAGAGAAATATATATATATATATATATATATATTTAATGTTATAATTAGTTTTAACATGAGTCTCTATTTAGATCCAACACATTATTGTTGACCTTGACTCTAGAGTAAGTCGCGGACGTGAATATGACTCTGTCATTATTGCTAGGAATTCCAGGTAAGAGGGGGTTATTCGTCCTAAATTAGGGAAGAGATTTAATGATAGTAATAAGGATATATGTATGTGTATAAAATGTTTGCTTAGGAATTGGAATCAACTTAATATGAATTATTGAATTTGTACTCTCTTTATGTGTTATAATTCATATGTTTTATATATATATATATATATATATATTAAATTATGTGTTATTTATGTAAATATGTGTTCTTGACTGATAAATAATGTAAATATGTATTGCTTTTGTACTTTCTAATTATTATATTTAATTAATGAATGCTTTGGCACAAAGTTAGGGTAGAATACTTTCTAATCGAATTTGCTCCTAAATGGTCATGATTTTCAAAAGTTAAAGGGTTCAAATTCAATTAGAAAGAGTAGAGGACATGCATCATACATGGTGAAAAGGTGGATGTTAGGGTATGAGAAAAACATAAATTTCCATTCATGAGGGCAAGAGTGACTAGTTTGTGCTATTGAAACAATCGCCGAGAATTATTATGGAAAACTTTGATCTTCCAAAGGGTCGGGTTCGCTACTCGTGTCGGGGATTGGTTTTACCGAAACCATAATAATTATGTCAGTCACTTTGGCTCTTTGTGGTCTGTCGAGGGTTATCCCTACTATAGCCAACTTGGACGAATCAAACTAAGTTGTATGAGGAACCCCAAAATGGGGTGAAGTACTGTGCAAGTAAGTTTCGGTTGGGGGATGCTTACTCCCGATTGGTTTTTCCTAGGAGCGGAGGGTGATATAAGGAAAATAAAAAGTGTGCGACGAAAAGTAAATGAAATGAAAAGTGAAAAGAAAAAGGAAAGGGGAAAGTAAAGAATGCATATGCATATTTAATGGTTGAATCCAATAAAAAGTAAAGTTTTAAAGAAATGAAAAATGAAAAAGGATGATATTGGATTCAATTATTGGACAAAAGCGAGTGATGTGAATGCATCACTTCCAATGCATTGAATTACACACAATCACATTCTTTATATTTTGCTTTATGTTATATAATAAAAATGTGTGTGTGAATTTGTGAATCTTAATGCATCTATGTATGCTTTATTATTGTTATTAAATGTCTTTCTTGATTTATGCTCAAATAACTCACCTCTTATGTTGTTATTTTTAGGTACAAAGTATGGAAGAGCCCCATTTACCCTAAGGTTGAGGTAGAATACACTCTTATTAATAGAGTGTAAGTTGATCAGTGTGATTTGAAAATCACATTGATATTGCAACCGTTCTAGGATTCTGTTATGTGCAGGATTTTGTTATATAATTAGCTATTGAATTGTTAACTTTTTATTTATATACAAGTAAACTTTTACTTGATAAAGTTATGTAAATTTTCAATTTAAACCAATTCACTCGTAACAAGTGAATTGGATTTTTGTTTTGTAAACGAACTTTGAAATGGTCATAGGACATATTTTAAATTAATGTATTAATGTTTGCGAAGGATATTCATATATCCTCTCTTTGATGATAAATACTTATATGTATCTCTATAAATTGATCTGGATATGACACGTGAAAAATCTATTTTTGAGAAAAGTCCATATTTTAAATGGAACTCTGTCAAAAAATTTCCAAAATTTTATTACAATTCCATGAAACTTCTAGTTTTAAGTATCATAATTTAATTAAAAAGGTAGGATGTTACACACCCAACTTCTGGCTTTTGAACCCCATCACGCCTGGGCGTGGCTGACACATGCCTGGGCGTAGACAACATTACTAAACATCATTTTTCTCCATTCTATAACACTCTCACTTTTATTAGTTACTTTTAGGTTTTATTAAAATTAGAGATTTAAAAATTAATTTTTGATTTTAATTTCTTATAAAAGGTTTTACGAAAATCTGGCAGAGTTTCCTCTGTTTTCCGGACTTCCCAAAATTTTCTTCTAAAAACCTGTCAGTCCAGAATTGTTTAAAAACATAAACAACAACAGTTTAATAAGTACAACAAGCGAAAAAGTGGGTCGGCGTTGAAGGTGTTGTCAGGAATTGGTATGTCTAACTAATGGATGTTTATGAATTCCAACAAGTTCCTAAGGAGCGGGAGTTTGATTTGGTCCTATGGGGTTGGAATTTCCTATTTTGGTTGTTCTAATTAAATCGGAAATTGCAATGATATCATCTGTTTGTAAACGCAAAGACTGGGGTAGCTAATCCCAATCTCACCTCTACTAAGAGCAATATCACTGTCGGGTCTGTCGATAACATTATCCCCTAACAGATGTAAAAGTTAGAGTGATCAGTTCTAACCTTACTCTCCATTGGTGACAATATTATCAATGCGATTGGTGGGTCTCTAACTAGAATACTAGCGCTCGTCTTTTCCTTCTAAACTGAATTGGACGAGTTTGTCTTATATAACTGAATCGGGACGGAGACTTGAGGTTCTGATGTAATTTCCTATCTTAGGGACGTAATATGCCTCTACACTTCTCGTCTGGATTCCCTTCGTCCTTTTCAACCATAAGATACATTCCTCCTCTTTGAGTTGAACCAGGAACCAGCATATACCCCGATGAGGTTTCCCACATCATGGGCATAGTGGTATAGCATATGAAACGGCAATCGCCTCTATTTGACTTAAGTCCATCTGAACTAAGTCCCTTAGGATTGACACAACCTTAGCTCTATTACTAGATGTGCCTCCCATAATACTAGAGTTTAGTAATAGAAACAAATTAAGGCATGAATAGTCGGATATTCCTAGAATTAATTAAGTCTGATATCATAGGTATGTAAATATACTGACTAGCTATGGCTGGATTTGACAACAACTTTGGTCACTCGCTTGGTGAGTAAACCATAGGAGTGGTGATTTCGCACTCCAAGGCCTAGGGAAACTGCTCTGATACCAAAATATAACACTCTCACTTTTATTAGTTACTTTTAGGTTTTATTAAAATTAGAGATTTAAAAATTAATTTTTGATTTTAATTTCTTATAAAAGGTTTTACGAAAATCTGGCAGAGTTTCCTCTGTTTTCCGGACTTCCCAAAAATTTTCTTCTAAAAACCTGTCAGTCCAGAATTGTTTAAAAACATAAACAACAACAGTTTAATAAGTACACAGATCCTAATGCCCAAATAATACAAGTTGCGGGGCAAGCTACTAATTCATATTATAAATTACATTAAATAATTATCCACTCATAATATCTAATAAACATTCCACGTAATGGAATGAAAATCCTGCTCGGCCGGCACGGGTGTATGCTCCACTTGTGTACCTGAAAAATATTAACCACCCAGGGGAAACATCACACAGAACTTAAAAGAGAGATTTCTAAGCAGATATATACGACACACCAAGACCATTCAAACCTATACTATACTACTTAATTCATGCTCCTCTTTTCCAGCTAACCTATTTCTTTTTCTTCCTTTCCCATAACCACTCTATTAGCCATTTATCCTTTCCAATATCATTTTCATTTCCTTTCCCATTTTTATTCCCTTTTTATTCCATTTTCATTACCCTTTTCCCTTAATCACTGATATGTCCCTATCCGTTTCTGTTATCCCTTTTTCCTTTTCCTAAATCTTTCCATTACCTTGACCATTATTCATTCCCTTTAATTCCTTTATCGATTCCATTTTTATTTATTTCCCTTATTCATTTTCCATTATGTGTAACCTCAATCAGAGATCTACACACCGTGTTTGCAACCACAAACAGTGATCTGCAAACGCTGTGTAAGCAACCACAAACAGTGATCTGCATACGTATGCAACCACAAACAGTGATCTGCATACGTGTATGCAACCACAAACAGTGATCTGTATACACTCATCTCGTTTATGTAACCTCAGACAGAGATCTACATAAACTTCCCTTACCTTTTTATTATTTGGCCACACGATCAATACAACCACCTGCGCCGTGCCACAGGGTCAATACAACCACCTGTGACATGTACCATATTTATTCGGCCACAGGATCAATACAACCATCTGCGTCGTGCCACAGGGTCAATACAACCACCTGTGACATATACCATTTTTATTTGGCCACAGGGTCAATACAATCACCTGCGCCGTGCCACAGGGTCAATACAACCACCTGCGACATTTACCATTCTTATTATCTCTTTATTATCGTATTAGTTTTATCCCTTTACTTTTAGTTCCTTAATTCTATCTAATACATTTAGTTTCCTAACACTTTCTTATCCTCTATTATCGTCTCACTTAGCTCACGCCTTCCCTTAACGACTTATTATTATTTCCTTGCCATCTTATACTTAAGTACTTTTCGTTACTAATTACTCTCATACTAACTCTTAGTTGTTTACCTATTCTTTTTCTTTTCTTTTTCTTCTTCTCTTCCTTATAATTCCGTTTATTTATTTCTTTCTTGTTATTCCGTTTATTTCGTTACTAATTGCTTTAACTCTTCTTTATCTAACTTTTCTTTTCCTAATTGTCTTCCTTATTACATATCCTATTATTACATCATTAGTCCTATTCTAATCGGTGGTCACATTATATTCTCTTTACTCTCATTTGTTCATTACTAAATTTATTTCCCTATTCACCATTTCTATTCTTTTGCCACACCCTACCGATCTAATTGATTAGTTACTCTACTACCTATCTTTTTATTCATCACTATTTGTTTCCCCTATTTACTCCATCTATTTTTCTTCATTATTAGCGGGTTACTCTAAGGTTCACTAGCAATTAACATTTCCCCAGGTCCTAGCGATAGATATAACTACCCAGAAATACACCCCTTAAGGACTGGTAATGAAACCCCTTACCTCAATCGGTGATAGTGAGGGGTAACCTTAATATGGCGCTTTACTCCCCGACTCACGCTTTAGCTCGGCTCCAACTGGATCCTAAGCTTCCCCAATCCTTGATTCCAAGCACGGTGGGGACAATCGATCTCGATCACGGTGACGGTGTTGCTCTTCGACACCAGGAGGAGAGAGAGAGGGTTCACGGTGAGAGAGAGAATGGAAAAGGGAGGGGTTTATGGTTATGGTGATGGATCGGGACGGTGGGGGTGGCGGCTCACGGTGGCTGTGGTGGCCGGTGCAGTGGCGGCGGGTTGTGGTGGCCGGAGGTGAGAGGACTCAAAGCCCTAGATGAGAGAGAAAGGAACTAAGAGTCAAGAGGGGAAATGGGGGAGAGAGAGGCGTTCATGGTGGTGGTGGTGGCGGCCGTGGAGGAGGGTGAGTGGGGAGGAGAGAGAGAGAGAGAGCTTGTGAGGGAAGAGAGGGAAAGCAAGAGAGAGACAGACGGGTTGAGAGAGAGAGAAAGAGAGGAGGGAGGCCACGGTGGGGCGGCTTGGGCGGCGGTGGAGGTGCTAGACGGAGGAAGGAGGAGGAGGAAGATCGGAGGGAGAGAGAAAGAGGGATTGGAATGGGGGTTTCGACCCCAAAACGCGTTTTTAAAGTTGCAGACCGCAAAATACTCGAGTGTTTCTTTCAATACTCGAGTGTTTCTGTCAATACTCGAGTGTTTCTGTCAATACTCGAGTATTTTGACCCAAAATACGCGAGTATTTCACAAAATACTCGAGTAAAATGATCAGATACTGCTAGTTTGCTTTTCTATTTTTCTTCTATTTTCTCCCTAACTTCAAATAGCCATAACTTCTTCGTTCACCGTCGGATCTTGCTCAAATTTGACGAGCAACTTCCTAAAAATCATACCTTCATATCCAACGGTGGGAATTGTGTTTTGAGTCTCAAATCTTTTATTTTGAATTTCCTAATGTCGGGTGTTTATAACACCGAAAAATCAATTTTTAACACTCGTTTGGTCTTCTTTAAATTTGCTTTTCGATGCCAATGTTCCTTAACTCCTTCATGGCACTCGAAGAATTCCTAATTCATCATTTTAAATCAATTTTAGGATAATCCTTATTTCCAAATCTTATTGTTATTCTAATTATTATTAGAATTAAAATTCGGGATGTTACACATTCCAGCTCCGATCTCATGGTTTTCAAAGCTCCTTTCCATTCCATAGCACAAATCATCAAATAAAGCTTCAAATTCCTAAAATCAAACCCGAAAGAGATCAAAACGTTCAAGGATTATAAATTACCTAAACTTACTAAAAACATAATAAAATCCTAATATTTACTTAAAAAACAAGTCAAATCCATAGTAAAAGGGAGTTAATTAATGGTCAAAAAATCATATATTAGACCGAAATCAATGAGCATACTTTATTTGTTAAAATTGGTGATGATGGAAAAATTTTCATTGTATGTTTTTATGTGGATGATCTTATTTTCACCGGAAACGATAGCGCCATGTTTGAAAAAGTTAAGAAATCTATGATGAAAGAATTTGATATGTCTGATCTTGGTAAGTTGCATTATTTTCTTGGCTTATAAATAGTGCAATCAGCTAATGGATTTTTTGTTTCACAAAAGAAGTATGTGCGAGAAATTGTAGGAAGGTTTCATATGAAGGATTGCAAACATGTTAGCACTCCAATTGAGATTGCCATAAAACTAAATAAAGATCATGAAGGGAAGTAGGTGGATAGCACATTCTTCAAGCAAATTGTGGGCAGTTTGATGTATCTAACTGCTACAAGACCAAACATAATGTATTCTGTGAGTCTCATCAGCAGATACATGGAAAAGTCAAAAGAGATGCATTTATTAGCTGTCAAGAGAATTCTTCATTACTTGCAAGGAACAAAGGATTTTGGATTGTTCTATGAGTATGGGACAAGGATGGACTTGTTGGGATTTAGCGATAGTGACTACGCAGGAGACCCAGATGACATGTAAAGCACTTCCGTTTATGTTTTTATGATGGGTCAGCAGCTATCTCTTGGTCATCACGGAAGCAGTCTATTGTCACTTTATCCACAACAGAAGCAGAGTTTGTAGCAGCTTCAGTATGTGTTTGCCGAACAATTTGGTTAAGGTATATTCTTGAAGAAGTTCATTTCAAACAACAAGGTCCTACTCTCATTTATTGTGATAATAGTTCTACCATAAAGTTGTCAAAGAATCCTGTTATGCATGGAAGAAACAAGCATATAGATGTGAGGTTTCATTTTCTAAGGGACTTATCAAATGAAGGAGTTATTGATCTTGTCTATTGCAAAAGTGAAGAGCAGATCGCTGACATCATGACCAAACCATTGAAGTTGTCAGCATTTCTGAAGCTAAGAAATTTGCTTGGAGTCTGCATACATGATGAATCTCATTAAACTGTTAGTTTGCAAACTTTCAGTTTAAGGGAGGGTGTTAAAATATTATTATTATTATTATTATTATTATTATTATTATTATTATTAATTGGCTGTATGTTTTGCATCCGTTGGTTTTAAGTTTAACGGGTCTTTGGCACTATTAATATAATGTTACTATTTGGAGAAATGCAAGGTGTAGTGTTGCCTAATGCCAATATAATAGGCTTGCTACCTAATATATATAATAAATGTACAGACTTTCCTCTAAGAGTATTTTTTGTTTGTTTTTCTTTTAAGCTAACAGTCATTTAAACCAAAAGTTGTTGCTTGAATTTTGTATCAATTAATATGTTGCTCTGTTTTTAAGAAAGAAAATATGTTTAGTTCCTGCAAGATATTGTGTTTATTTTTGTGAATTGCATAGGCTATCATCGAGCCTTAGTATGTTGACAACATTCAAAAAGCTGTAAAAGGGAACATAGGGCACATGCTTGGTGACAAAGATGAAAGACATGTTAAGGACTTAAGGTTACGGGGGAGCTTTGTGATGATCTTGAACTTAAGGGGGAATTTAATCGTGACTTAATTCTAGACCTTGGTGGAATGACAAAAGTCACTATATTTTTTTACACATAATGTCTGGAACATGAACATAAATCATAACTCAAACCAATAATTATATATAATCGTGAATTCTTGTTACGACTATGTGAAAAACGGCGAAGGCTCCAACGCAAGTTTTCAGCAAGCATGCATCAGTGCATGCTTTGATGCTGGCCGTAGATGAAAGGCTGATGTGGGATGAAGGGTTGGGATCTTTCCTATAGACCTGGTGAACAAATTAAAAACAGTTGCTGAAAACCCCCTATGTCCCACCTGTAAAGCTGTTTCGTGTGACGCCACGCAGTGCTAGTTGCAGAGGACACAGGACCTAGCATGTACGGGAAGTAAAGAGAAATTTAAAAAGAAGTGGTGTAACTGTAGTAACTAGTACTCCCTCCTGTCCTATTTATAAGTCACATTCTAGAAGGATTCTTTGGTCTTATTTATAAGTCACTTTGTATTTTCTTGGAGGCATTTATTGCTATTTTCTCTTATTTGTCATTTGTCCATCAATGTGAAGTAATACATTGTGAAATTCTCAATGCAAGTTACGAGGGTAAGACTGTAATGTTGAAGTATTTTTTTAAAGTTTCAAGAAACCTAACTACCTTCCTTGGTCCGTGTGATATGGTTAAGTATGCCTTATAAATACGACCAGAGGGAGTAACAAATAGTAAAAGGTATTTAAAACTAATACTTACCCACCGATTTTTATTGTAATAGTATTAAATATTAATAATAATTTAACATTTAAAATTATGCACTCTCCTTTGTGAAAATCATTAATGAATTAACATTTAAAATTAATTTGGTACGTTTTTTAAAATATGGATAAAATAGTAAAATCATTAATGAATTAATGTTGCATTGGTTTTGTAAAAAAATGTTTGTTATGAAACTATATTTTTTTTTCTAGAAACATTTATATTCAACAATGAATAAATTATCGATTAAACTTGAATTTGTAAAACTCAATACATAAATTATATTGGTTTCAATAGACTCAGCTTATACAGTTGAGTATCAATGCCTAGATTATTCGGTGGTAAAGTCCGTGGAACAGTAGGAATTGGCCAAGGTAATGTCCTTGATTCGATTCCTAGCCACATGAAGTAGGATTTACGTTGCGAGGGATAGAAACACACCTTAGATAGATTTGTCTAAGCACGTAAATGAATCTAGGATATCGCTTAAGGTTGAAAAAAATGTCTGTTAAGTTGAGTTCACTCAAACACAAACTTGGTTTTGACATTTTGTGGGCCCTGGGTGAAAACGAAAATTATTTACCTTCTTCTATATAAAAAAAAATTAACTAAGCAATTTTTCACTACAAAATTTGAATAAAAATGAGGATCTCATGCAAATTGTGAGTGCGTTATAAAACTGATTGTTCCTAATTTATAATAAAATAAAATAAAGTGAAACTTTTAAAATAAAATTTGAACAAAAATAAGAATCCATACAAGTTAAGAGTTGTGAGAATCTGAAACACATTTTCTTTTATATTTAATTATTATTGTCCATTGAAAAATTGAGATTAAGAGTGATGATATTTTTTTAAAAAAAAAAAAAATTTGAATCTATTTTCCATAGGCCTTGGGTGGTTGCACCACTTGCAACCCAGGACCAACCTTACTCATTAGACAACCCTATATGTGATAGAATCCTCTACATGTATTGTGTCTGACGACAAAGTGATGACCAAAGATGATGACAAAGTTGCTCCAGCGAGTTGATTATATCTATTTTTTGGCAATGTGACAGATCCCAAAAATTTTAGTTATGGGTGTGACATATATAAATTTATAGTATTAAAAATATAATATAAAGATATATTGATTGTTAGTATGATTTTGCTGCTGTATATATGAAAAGAAAAATTTATTGTTAGAGGAAAAAACTTATTTTAATGATCTCTGTGCTTTGACGGGGATTAAGCGGAACGACACCCTTGATTCACATCAAAATGGGCACTCAACCCTTGCAAAATATAAATTATATACAAAAATCATATGTCACAACAATAAAATTTTCAGAAGCTAAGAGCTTCTTGAGTGATCGAACTGAAAGTGACGGAATTCAATTTCCTAAAGACTCTTTGTGGCAATCATAGTATCTTTGCAGTTGACTGTTGTGGACAAGGAAAGCACAGGTCTGGAGGTCTAATCCTAATGTGGAGGAGCAGTGTTACGGTCGAGATTCTTTCTTTCTCTAATAATCATATTGACATCAAGGTGACTACAGAAGAGGTAAAGGAAAGCCTGTGGGTATCTTGTGTATACGGTTTCCCCGAAAGTGACCTAAAGTTCAGAACGTTGGATATTATTAGCCAGTTGAAGAAAGATACCAACGTTGCATGGCTCTTGTTAGGTGATATGAACCAAGTCTTTTGCCTAGAGGGTAAAGTAGGTGGAAACCCTGTGAACATGAATGAAGTGAACAGGGCAAGGAATTGCATTGACCAAGTTGCACTGAAGGATATGGACTTTTGTGGCTATAGATTTACGTGGAGTAACAAAAGGAAAATCCCTCATACTGTTGAAGAGAGAGTGGACAGAGCACTTGGTAATCAAAGATGGCATGATTTGTGGCACTTGTTAGTTCCATGATGAACATGATGAATGTTTTGATAATGACAAAGTGTTTTTGAACAAGCTACAAGTGTTGATCAAGTTTCAAGCTCAACAAGCAACAACAAACATCAAATGAAGAAGAGAGAAAGCAAGCTCATGAAGACCTAAGTTTGAGTGTATTTGTATTTCTTTTATCTTTTGCCTCTCAAGCTTCATAGGTTTTTTATTTTGGGTAGATTATTATAGAGGGTAGTGAATCTCATTCATAAGTCATGATTAAATCATAATTTGAGTTTTCACTTAACCTAGAATCAATAGGTGGCTTAAAGGTTTTAAAGGAAAGGTTGGATTTTGAGAAAACAAGTTTTGAACATGTACAGTACCAACTTAATCGATTAAGTGATAACTTAATCGAGTACTACTCGAGTACACGACTTGCTTAATCGATTAAGTACTGCTGAACTGATTTTTAAAATACGTTTTTCACTTCTCAAAATCAGTTTTTATGTGCTACAACTTTTGGGTATTCTATATAAACCTTTTCCTATTATTTGTGATTAGTTAGAATCATTTTTCATACAAGTTTTACAAAGAATCAAGCCACTCTATTCTCTCTCATTTTCTAAAGATCAAAGTTCTCATATTTTCATATTCTTTGATCAAGAACCTTTGAATCTCTTATGGTGAATTGTCATAACTCTTGATTGAGATTCATAGGATTGTTTTGTGTTTTCTATTGTGTTGTAATCTTTGCAAGAAGGCAAGCCACTACAACAAACAAGAAGTCTTGGTGTGTCGATTTTATCATCAAGCAAGTGCATTCTTATTGAAGAAGAAGAAGAAGTCTTGATTGTGAATCAAGCAAGTGAAGCCTTGGTGTGTGGTTTATCATCAAGCAATTGAAGACTTGTTGTGTCGATTATCAACAAGGGGTAGAGGTTAGATTAGAGAGAAGATCAATAGGATTACAAGGCAAGGGTGTCGGTTATCTCTTGTAGGCTAGCAAGAAGGGAGTCTTGTGAGGCAATCACTTGTAATTTGAGAACTCTAATTCCTCATAGTGAAGAATCTCTCTTGGTTGAAGAGGGGACTGGATGTAGCTTTCAAGTGGATGAAAGTGAACCAGGATAAATCACTGTGTCGTATCTCTAAACCCTTACTCTTTATATTCAAGTCATTTGATTGCGTTCTTGGTTGAAAACCTAGAAAGATTGATTTTCATAATTGATTGAATTGAATCTTTAATTGTTCAAATTGATAAAGGGAAAATTATTTTCATAACTAGGTTAATCAATAAGAATATAGGTGTTAATCATTTCCGCTGAATCTCTGATCTTGCATGTGAATTGATTGATTTTCGTATTCGAATGAAAATTGATTTTTCTGTTTTCTGTCATATTTAATCGATTAAGTTCAAGCTTAATCGAGTACTACTCGAGTACACGACTTGCTTAATCGATTAAGTACTGTAGAATTTGCAAAAATCATTTGTTTTGATTGTTTCGATTTGTTTCATTCGAAAATCTTTCAAGGTAGCTTCAACACCTATTCAACCCCCCCTTCTAGGTGTATTCCTAGGGTTCCTAAGTCTCTCCAACCACCAATTGCGATTTCCTCAATTGGTATCAGAGATCGGTCGAAAGACACGAGCATAAGAGCTTTTTCGTAAAGATCCTTTAAGAAAATCGCAATGGGTTCTACGAATCCCTTTGGTGGTGAAGGTGCTTCAATAAGTCGTCCTCCATTGTTTGCCGGAGAAGGCTATGCATATTGGAAAGTTAGAATGAAAATCTTTATCCAAGCCATAGATAGTGAAATTTGGAAAGTAGTTGAAAAAGGTCCCCATATCCCCTCTAGTTTAGTTGAAGGTGTAGAACAATTGATCCCCGAGGATAAGTGGAAGGATGATGATAGAAAGAAAGTACAATATGATTATAAAGCAAAGAATATCATTACATCCGCTTTATCCTATGACGAGTTCTTTAGAGTTTCTCAATGTTCTAGTGCTAAGGAAATGTGGGACACTTTACAAGTGACTCATGAAGGAACTAGTGAGGTTAGGAGAGCTAGATTGAATGCTTTAATGCGTGATTATGAATTGTTTCATATGCTTCCAAATGAATCTATAAATGATATGCAAAAGCGTTTTACTCATATTATAAATCATTTACTTGCTCTTGGTAAAACTTTTCTTCAAGGTGAACTTTCTAACAAAGTGTTGAGATGTTTAGACAGGAATTGGCAACCAAAAGTAACGGCTATTGTTGAATCTAAGAATTTGGATGCTATGGATCTAGCAACACTTTTCGGAAAGCTTCAAGAACATGAAATGGAGCTTGGACGATTAAGTATCAATGAAGAGTCGGATAAGAACAAATCAAGGAAAGGACTTGCTCTTAGAGTCAAAAGTGCATATAAAAAGAAAGATAGTTCCGATAATGATGATAGTGAAGATTCCGATTCCGATGTTGATGAAAAAGACATGAAACTTTTGTTAAAAGAATTTGACAAGTTTCTAAGGAGAAAAGGAAGGTTGAACAAGGACAAAAGTAAAGAGAAGGATTCCCCACACTACAAGACCAAGACATCAAAAGAAGGTGTAGTTTGCCATGAATGTGGAAAACCCGGTCATCTCAAGTATTCATGCTCTAGGTATCTCAAGAAGAAGGAGAAAGACAAGAAAAATTCTAAATCTAAAAGAGCATACATAGTTTGGGATAGTGATGAAGATAACAAGAAAAGCACATCAAATAGTTCTTCGGATGATGAAGAAGTTGCTTGTCTCAACTTGATAACTTTAGTAGATGATGAAGAACAAAGTTCAAATGATGAATCAAGTTATCAAAGCGAGGATAGCAATGTAAGTGAATCTAAATCCGAAATTTCTTCTAAATATGAATTGTTACATAATGCTTATGAAGAAATGTATGAACAACTTGAAAAACTAGCTTTGAAAAACATTGAAAGAAAGAAGCTCATTTTGAAACATCAAAAAGAGATTTTAGATCTTCAAAAACAAGTTGATGAGCTTAATCTTGAAAATGAAACTCTTGATCTTATCTATGCTAGTTCTTCTTGTGATTGTGCTAGTAGATTGAATATTGTGGTTGATTGTGAGAATTGCAAGTTGCTTAAAAATGAAAATGCTATTTTGAAAAATAAGCTTGCAAGTTTCTCAAGTGGTGATATTAGATTGCGCACATTGTTAAATTTTCAAAGAGAAAATTCAAACAAGTTTGGTTTGGGTTATACTAATGCTAAGAGTAAATCTCATAGAAATGTTGTTGATTTTTCTAAAGTTGATTTTTCAAATCCTCCAACATGTTTCTATTGTGGTACTCATGGACATACTTCAAATGTGTGTTATGTTAAAGTGCATGGTATACCTAAAGGAAATTTTGTTTGGATGAAAAAGGGTGAAAGTCCCTACACTAACAAAAATGGATCCAAAACCATTTGGATACCAAAAAGCAAAGCATGATTGTTTTGTAGGTTTGATTGAAGATGCAAATGAATGACACATGTTCTCAATTGGTCTCAACTATGAATGTCTATATTCACATCTTCAATTGGTATCACACTTGCATCTTAAGTGAATGTCCTACAAAGTGGTAATATTTGATATTGATATATTATCTTAATTGGTATCTTCTCAATTGATATTACTTTTCTAAATGTTTAGTTAATTCAATTTGTATCATTGAGAGATTATTAATTGATTATCATGTTTTTGTGATTATTGATATTTCTTTACATTGATATCTTCTTTGTTAAGTGATATTATGATCTTTTTATTTTTCAATTGGTATTATATTTCATTGTTATATTCTCTTACCAATTGATATCACATTTCAAAGTAAAGCTCTATTGTATTTGTTCAATTGGTATCAATGTTGTGAAGAAATGATCATTGATTTCTTACCTTGGCTTAGATGTTATATTTCAATTGGTATATATTACTTTTTGATAATGCCAAAGGGGGAGAAATATGATGTTTTGAATTAAATGAAATGTTTCTCAAATGGGGAGAAATATGTTTTTAAAACATGGGGAGAAATATGATATTATATTTGGAGAAAGGTTGTTTTGTTGTTTTTATGTAGGTTGAGCTAAGTTGTTTAAGATAGGGGGAGAATCAAGCTTCTATCTCAATTGGATTCAAGTGTTATAGCATTGATTGAGAGGGAGAAAGAGTCTTCTCAAGTGATCAAATGTTTCAAGCATCAACAACTTCAAATGATTTCAAAACATGGATTGTCATTTTCAAAAAGGGGGAGATTGTTAGTTCCATGATGAACATGATGAATGTTTTGATAATGACAAAGTGTTTTTGAACAAGCTACAAGTGTTGATCAAGTTTCAAGCTCAACAAGCAACAACAAACATCAAATGAAGAAGAGAGAAAGCAAGCTCATGAAGACCTAAGTTTGAGTGTATTTGTATTTCTTTTATCTTTTGCCTCTCAAGCTTCATAGGTTTTTTATTTTGGGTAGATTATTATAGAGGGTAGTGAATCTCATTCATAAGTCATGATTAAATCATAATTTGAGTTTTCACTTAACCTAGAATCAATAGGTGGCTTAAAGGTTTTAAAGGAAAGGTTGGATTTTGAGAAAACAAGTTTTGAACATGTACAGTACCAACTTAATCGATTAAGTGATAACTTAATCGAGTACTACTCGAGTACACGACTTGCTTAATCGATTAAGTACTGCTGAACTGATTTTTAAAATACGTTTTTCACTTCTCAAAATCAGTTTTTATGTGCTACAACTTTTGGGTATTCTATATAAACCTTTTCCTATTATTTGTGATTAGTTAGAATCATTTTTCATACAAGTTTTACAAAGAATCAAGCCACTCTATTCTCTCTCATTTTCTAAAGATCAAAGTTCTCATATTTTCATATTCTTTGATCAAGAACCTTTGAATCTCTTATGGTGAATTGTCATAACTCTTGATTGAGATTCATAGGATTGTTTTGTGTTTTCTATTGTGTTGTAATCTTTGCAAGAAGGCAAGCCACTACAACAAACAAGAAGTCTTGGTGTGTCGATTTTATCATCAAGCAAGTGCATTCTTATTGAAGAAGAAGAAGAAGTCTTGATTGTGAATCAAGCAAGTGAAGCCTTGGTGTGTGGTTTATCATCAAGCAATTGAAGACTTGTTGTGTCGATTATCAACAAGGGGTAGAGGTTAGATTAGAGAGAAGATCAATAGGATTACAAGGCAAGGGTGTCGGTTATCTCTTGTAGGCTAGCAAGAAGGGAGTCTTGTGAGGCAATCACTTGTAATTTGAGAACTCTAATTCCTCATAGTGAAGAATCTCTCTTGGTTGAAGAGGGGACTGGATGTAGCTTTCAAGTGGATGAAAGTGAACCAGGATAAATCACTGTGTCGTATCTCTAAACCCTTACTCTTTATATTCAAGTCATTTGATTGCGTTCTTGGTTGAAAACCTAGAAAGATTGATTTTCATAATTGATTGAATTGAATCTTTAATTGTTCAAATTGATAAAGGGAAAATTATTTTCATAACTAGGTTAATCAATAAGAATATAGGTGTTAATCATTTCCGCTGAATCTCTGATCTTGCATGTGAATTGATTGATTTTCGTATTCGAATGAAAATTGATTTTTCTGTTTTCTGTCATATTTAATCGATTAAGTTCAAGCTTAATCGAGTACTACTCGAGTACACGACTTGCTTAATCGATTAAGTACTGTAGAATTTGCAAAAATCATTTGTTTTGATTGTTTCGATTTGTTTCGTTCGAAAATCTTTCAAGGTAGCTTCAACACCTATTCAACCCCCCCTTCTAGGTGTATTCCTAGGGTTCCTAAGTCTCTCCAACCACCAATTGCGATTTCCTCAATTGGTATCTGGCACTATCTCTTAGTCTCAAGCCTTCCCAGATACAGATCAGACCATAATCCAATCCTTGTGGAAGCTAATGTGAAATCCTTAGAGGACAAGAAGAGGAGAAGAAGAAGGTATAGGTTTGAACAGATGTGGCTCCAAGACTCTGAATGTGAAAGCATAGTACAATACTCTTGGATTGTAGGTAACACTGTGCACTCGAATATTGATGGGGTTGGAAAATGCTTAATGGAGTGGAGCAGGAAAAAGTTCAGAGATTTGCCCAATCAGATTAAGAAGGCTAAGGAGAGATTATAAGATCTTCAAGGTAAAGCCCAAACTGAAGCCACTATTCGGGAACAAAATGATGTGGAAAGACAACTGAATGATCTTCTTCTAAAGGAAGAGATTATGTGGAAACAAAGATCAAGAGCTAACTGGTTACTTCTGGGAGACAAGAATACAACGTTCTTTCACCGCAAAGCTTCCCAAAGGCAGCAAGTTAATTCGATCTCTGCAATTAAGGATGATTCGGGCACCACTGTTACAGATGAGGATGTTATAACAAACATTATTGGCGGCTATTTCTAGAATATTTTTAGCTCCTCAAATCCATGTTGAGGAAACCGCAATTGGTGGTTGAAACAACTAAGGAACCCTAGGAGAACACCTAGAAGGGGGGGTTGAATAGGTGTAAAAGAAAGCTTGAAAGATTTTCGAACGAAACAAATCAAAACAATCAAAACGAATGATTTTTGCAAATTCTACAGCATTTAATCGATTAAACTTAGATTTAATCGATTAACCTGCAATTTAATCGATTAAGATCAGAAAGCACAATTTCACTTAATCGATTACTAATCGATTATGACAGTTAAAAACTGAAAAATCACTTTTCAATCGAATACGAAAATCAATCAATCAACACGTAAGATCAGAGATTCAGCGGAAAGGATTAACACCTATATTCTTATTGATTACCTAGGTTATGAAAATGATTTTCCCAAATCAATTTGCACAATTAAAGATTCAATTCAATCAATTATGAAAATCAATCTTTTCTAGGTTTTCAACCAAGAACACAATGAATAACAAGAATGTAAAGAGTAAGGGTTTAGAGATACGGCACAGTGATTTATCCTGGTTCACTTTCATCCACTTGAAAGCTACATCCAGTCCCCTCTTCAACCAAGAGAGATTCTTCACTATGAGGAATTAGAGTTCTCAAATTACAAGTAAATGCCTCTCAAGACTCCCTTCTTGATAGCCTACAAAGGATACACCACACCCTTGCCTTGTAATCCTATTGACCTTCTCTCTAATCTAACCTCTACCCCTTGTTGATAATCCACACAACAAGTCTTCACGTTGCTCGTTGATACCTCACAACAAGACTTCACTTTGCTTGATTCACAACCAAGACTTCTTCTTCAATTTGAATGAACTTTGCTTGATGATAATCGACACACCAAGTCTTCTTGTTTGTTGTAGATGGCTTGCCTCTTGCAAAGATTACAACACAATAGAAAACACAATGACACTCCTATGAATCTCTTCCAATAGTTATGACATAATCAATATGAGAGATTCAAGAGTTCTTGATCAAAGAATATGAAAATAGAAAGCTTTGATCTATGAAATTGAGAGAGAATAGAGTGTCTTGATTCTTTGTAAAATTGATGTAAAAATGATTCTAGATTATCACAATAATTGGGAAAAGGTTTATGTAGAATCTCCAAAAGTTATGAGACTTGAAAACTGATTTTGAGAAGTGAAAAACGTATTTTAAAAATCAGATCAGCAGTGTTTAATCGATTAGATATATGCATAATCGATTAGTAATCGATTAGACTTTATTTTAATCGATTAAACCCTGTTAAAATCAATTAAAAACTTGTTTTCTTAAAACTAAACCTTTCCTTTCAAACCTTTAAGCCACCTATTGATTTTAGGTTAAGTGAAAACTCAAATTATGATATAATCATGCAATCAAAAGAGATTCACTACCCTCTATAGGACTCTACCCAAACTCATCAAATAAAAAGACTTAATCTCGAGAGGCAAAAGATATTACAATTATACTCAAACTAAGTCTTCATGAGCTTGTTCTCTCTTCTTCCTTTGATGTTTGTTGTTGCTTGTTGAGCTTGAACTTGATCAACATCTTTGTAGCTTGTTCAAAACCTTTTGTCATTATCAAAACATTCTCAATGGAACTTACAATCTCCCCCTTTTTGAAAATGACAAACATGTTTTGAAGTTGTTTGAAGTTGTTGATGCTTGAACCATTTGATCACTTGGTGAGACTCTTGCTCCCCCTCAATTAATTCTTTTGACATTTGAAATCCAATTGATAGAAGCTTGATTCTCCCCCTATCTTCAACAACTTTGCTCAACCTATACAAAAACAACAAAACAACCCTTTCTCCAAAACAACCATTTCTACCCCTTTGGCATTATCAAAAAGTAATATATACCAAATGAAATATAAAATGCTAAGCCAAAGTAAGAGACATCAATGATCATTTCTTCACAACATTGATACCAATTGAAAAATACAAGAACTATACTTTGAAATGTGATACCAATTGGCAAGAAAATATAACAATGAATTATGATACCAATTGAATGACTAAGAAATCATAATATCACTTAACAAAGTAAGATATCAATTGTAAAGAAATATCACAATATCAACAAAAGCATGATAATCATCTAATAATCACTCAATGATACCAATTGAACTTTTAGAAAAGTAATACCAATTGAGAAGATACCTGTGACGCTCTCTTTTTAACTTGAAAATAATTAATATATCCAAATAATTGAATACTTGCTATCAAAATTTAGACTAGAAAATTTTTCCTTTTTAAGATTAGTACTTGCTCGTTCAAAAACCCTTTTTAACATGAATCAATTTGAATTCGGCTGAGTAATATCTTAGATTCGAAAAGACTCTCGAGATAACAATTTCTTACTTATAGAAAATATTATTCGTAGATATTATTAAAACATATCATTTGCCTCTCGAGTTGGATTTGAGTATATAAAACATACACTTATCGCTGAATCCCTTTTAAATAAAAATCAGAGTTCGCGGAAGTAAAAATAATACTTATGGGGCACTGCTGAGGTAAAGAAAACACCATATATATATAAGTCATAACATAATCCCATCAGTACAGTCAGTAGCAAGTGATAAAAAGTCGAGATAGCAAGTTTTGATGAAACATATACAGACCAGCTGCATAAAATAAAACCTCACTCTAAGACCTCTCAGATATATACAATATATAACAAAATCCAAAAACAGAAGTCTCAGAGCAAGTCGTCTGTGTCCTCAGCAGCTCCTCAGCTCCTCCACCACTCTATCCCTAGGATCTAGGATCCAAAACATCTACGCTATGCAGGCACCTATGAACCAGCGGGTCCACCTCTAGCTGAAACAGTCGGCTCAACATGCACCTCCTCCTCGCTCTCATCCTTCACAGGATCCTCCTCGACCTCGCCCGACTGTGTAGAGACCCCACCACTGGGTCTAAGATCTGTAGAAGCAGTCCTTTCAAAATCAGTCGGACCAGGAGAAGGAGTCTCCTCAGTGACAACTCTATGGGAGGAAGGATGGGAACGAGTGGCAGCTCTAAAACGAAAACTATGAAAACAACGCATAGGTCGAGCCGGGGGTGGTCCTCTATATGTATAAAAAGGTGGAACATGCATAGTGTAGACTAAGGGAATCCTAAATCGACGAGGTCGCACTCGCACCAAAGGGTTAGGGTGGTAGATAGTAATCTCAACCTCCCCCTCAAAAGTGGCACGGTGCTCCTCATACGTCCATATACCGCTAGGGATAGGGCGTATCTCGATGCAAGCTAGGTATCTGGCCATCACCTAAACAGGGCACAGGGAGTAAGTATACACATATACATAATTGATAAAGACTAAAATTACAATCACAAATATATCATGGACATATCATAATGCAAATACATATGAGCACACCAATTTTCAACATTATAACTCTTATAATGCAAGTGGCATGATGTATGATTTTCTATCAACAACTGAGGCCTCTAAAAGTCCATCTTGGACGTCCATCCAATACACCCTTGTGTTCCTGGAACACCGACATTTGTTCCCAGAACATAATGCCGAACCATACTTGGATAATAAGCATCACTCCCAGAGTGTGCACCACGTTCCCAGAACGCATACATTCCCAGAACGCATAAAAACCAGGTCCCGGACACTGGCCACATATCTATAATGTGTCATCAAGTAGGTTATAATTTGGTACTCCCGGAGTACCCTCCTCATATTCCCAGAATATGATAAACGTTCCTACCAACCAGACTTCCAGTCTATATGGATGCACAAATATCAGGGTTGGTTTTATCTTTACATTAATTAATGTGATTTAGAAATATTCCAATTTCCCTTTTGAATGATTTATTTGAGGCATACTCTTTGGCATAAAATTCTCCTTTGAATTTTCTCAAAACATGCCCTTAAACTTAGATTGGGTAAAACAAAATCAATGGTATTCAAAAACTTAACTTTTTATTTTTCAGATTCAGGTACTAACCGGTTACAGTTTCAGGCTAACCGGTTAGAATTACAGACCTGAACTGTTTACCATTACAATTCAGAAAACCCTTTTTCTTGAATTTACTACCCAATCCACAAACAAGTTAAACATTTTTTTATGCCTCAAAAATCACAGTTTCCATCATTCAAAAGTCCAAATCACATTTTGTTTTCCATAAAGCATAATTTCCTCTTGAAATTATTTCATTGAATTAAGGTATAAACCCCTTACCCTTAAATCTGAACCAAGAGAGTATTGTCACCTCCAATTCAGATTCTTTCCATTGAATTCAAGGTATAGATTTGAGTAAAATTAGTGAAACTTCAGGACTGTTTTATAAACTGATTTTCTTTTGAAATTCTGCAGTGTCTAACCGGTTACGAATATCGAGTAACCGGTTAGATTATGCAGTCAGTCCATTAAAACAAGAGTTTTGACACATCATTCTATTTGTTTCTCAAATCTAACCAAATTCCATCATTTAACAGGGTTCATATACCTTAACCAAACATGTTTCATCACAGAAACAAATTCAAAGTGCATGCATCAAGCTTTTTGCATGAAATTGCATAAAAATTCACATAAACACAATTTAACACAACAAAACTTATCATAAGCATTTAAATCCAGAATTCAGTATCAATATACTTTGCATGCATCAACATAAAGTTGCTCAAAACAATATTGAGCCAGAATTTGGCCTCCAAGCCTTTATGCCATATTGCACAAAATGCCCTTTTTGAGTTTTGTTAACTCAAATCCTAATTCACTTGATTTTTAGTCTAAATCTAGTATAAGGTAGACTTCTCCCATACCTCTAAGTCGATTTTGATGAGAATTACCACTGTACTTGAAGATTAATCCACAGATTTCCCACAAACTCACAGCTCTGCTCTCAGCCACGAATTCCACCAACAGGGTCCAAAGACCAGAAGTTTTAACATAGCAAATGGCCAAAGAAATTGGGGAAAACAATTAGGATTCAAAGTAGGTAACATGCACTAGAGAATCAAAGAGATTTGAGACTTAAGGGTTGACTATTCTTACCAAAATCCAGTCCCAAACTAAGCTTCCTGAATCAGAAAACTCAGACTCCAGCTATTTCAGTTCCAACTTCTAGGATCAATTTCTCCCTCCACAATCACTCTTAGCTCACAAATTCTATATAAATGGAAAGCCCTTGATTTAAGCTTTCCAAAAGTGTATCCCTCGTTCTCTGACTCTCAAAGGAGAAGAAGAATTGCTCCCAGCGAATTGAAAACCCTAATCAGCCTTTCCACTCTAGTTTCAGAGAAATCAACCCCATTTCTCATCAATCTTAGCCTTTTATAGAGGAATTCGTTTACATGCAGAGAGACACGCGTCTTCCACTATGAATTAAGTGGGATTCGTGGCGATTAATCGAATTATCCCAGTGATTACTCATCAAAATCCACTAACCCAGTTTCTGGGTTCATCGTCTAACCGGTTACAGGGCATTACTAACCGGTTAGATTAGTACAAAATTTTAAAATTAATATTTTTAAATCTTTCCCTCCAAGAACCTTTTTAATATTACCTTTTAGTCCTCATCCAGGGACCAAAATGCAATATCCTTATATTTTGCATTTATTTGCCCTATAAAAATATTTCAACTTATTTTTATATTTAAGGCTAATTAAATACAAAATATAAACTTGGAAAATTTCTATAAATTAATAATAAAACTTTTATTATTAATTTCCTATTATTCGGGAGACGAAAATTAGGGGTGTTACACTACTCCCCCACTTAAAAGGAATTTCGTCCTCGAAATTCTAGTTTACAAAAACAACTCCGGATACTTTTGACGCATCTTCTCTTCTAATTCCCATGTAGCTTCTGATACGTCAGCATTTTCCCATATGACCTTAACCAAAGGTATTTCCTTTCCCCTGAGCTGCTTAACTTCACGACCTTCTATCTGAACTGGTCTGGTCTCAAAGGTCAGGTTTTCTTTCAAAGTTAGGTCATCAGGTTGGAGTTTTAGAATAACTGATGGATCATGCACGTACTTCTTTTTGCGAAACGTGAAAGGCGTTGTGCAAATTGGATAAAGAGGGTGGTAAAGCCAATTGATAAGCAACAGGGCCAATTCTCTTAAGAATTTGGTATGGACCTATACACTTAGGCGAAAGCGTTCGGGTTCTCAAAGCTCTACTGATTCCCTTCATCGGAACTACCCGAAGGAACACATGATCGCCCTCGGAAAACTCTAACGGTTTTCTCCTCTTATCCGCATAACTCTTCTGTGGACTCTGAGCCGCTTTCATCTTTGCCTGGACCATCTTAATCTGCTCAGATGTCTGCTGTATCATTTCTGGTCCAACCATTAAGTTCTCCCCCACTTGGAACCAACATAGCGGGGTTTGACACTTCCTTCCATACAACGCCTCGAACGGTGCCATTCCAATGCTCGCATGATAGCTGTTGTTGTATGTGAATTCTGCAAGAGGTAACACTTGATCCCAACTTCCTTGCTCTTCAAGTGCACAAGCTCGCAACACATCTTCCAAAGATTGAATTGTTCTCTCCGTCTGGCCATCCGTTTGTGGATGATACGCAGAACTCAATTTCAATCTTGTTCCCATTGCCTCATGCAAATTTTTCCAGAACTGCGACGAAAATCTTGGATCTCGGTCCGACACAATACTCGAAGGCACTCCGTGAAGACGAACTACCTCCTTGATATAGATCTGGGTAAGCTTGTTCAAAGGATAACGCATATTTATCGGAATAAAATGCGCCTCGGCAAACCAGACACAAAATCCATTGAGATGCTATCCCACTTCCACTGGGGAATCCTCAAAGGTTGCAACTGTCCTCCCGGTTTCTGATGTTCTACCTTAGCTTTTTGGCAAATCAAGCACACCGCCACGTATTCAGCAACATCCTTTTTCAATCCAGACCACCAAAACATCTTTTTCAAGTCCTGATACATTTTGGTTGATCTAGGATGCATACTCATCCGACTTTTATGGGCTTCATCGATAATCAGTCTTCTAACTTCCTGATCTCTTGGTATGCAAATCCTTGTCCTCAAACGAAGGATTCCATCCAGTCCAATCTTGAAATCAGGTTCCCTTCCTTCTGATCCCAGTCTCATCTTTTCCATCAATTCTTCGTCCACTTGTTGCAGCTCCTGAATTCTTTCCAAGAATTCGTTGGTGATCTGCAACATCCCCAACTTGATACTTGATGGCTCCACTTGTGTCAACAAGCTCAAGTCTCTGAATTCCTCAATCAACGCTGCTTCCTTAACCATCATCGCACTTATGTAGATTGCTTTCCGACTCAACGCATCTGCAACCACATTTGCTTTACCCGGATGATAGTGGAGTTTAAAGTCATAATCTTTCAAAAACTCCATCCACCTTCTTTGCCTCATGTTCAACTCTTTCTGGTCGAACAGATATTTCAAACTCTTATGGTCACCAAATACTTGGAATGTAGTTCCATAGAGATGATGTCTCCATATCTTTAAGGCAAACACGATCGCAGCCAATTCTAAATCGTGTGTCGGGTAATTCACTTCATGATTCTTCAATTGTCGCGATGCATAAGCCACTACTCTTCCTTCTTGCATCAATACACAACCCAGTCCTTGCTTAGATGCATCACAGTACACTTCAAAACTCTTGTGAGGATCAGGTAAGATTAACACAGGAGACGATATTAACCTTTCCTTCAACTCACGGAAGCTAACTTTTCACCGATCGTCCCACACAAACGGTTGATCTTTCCGAGTCAACTTAGTCAAAGGCAGTGCAATCTTAGAAAATCCTTCTATGAACCGACGATAGTATCCAGCCAGCCCTAAGAAACTTCTTACCTCCGTCACGGTCTTAGGCTGTTCCCAACTTAGCACTGAACTTACTTTTGCTGGATCCACCGCAATTCCTTCTTTAGAGATTACATGCCCCAAAAACTTTACTTCGTTCAACCAAAACTCACACTTCGTAAGTTTGGCATATAATTGCTTCTCCTTCAGGACTTTCAACACAATCCTGAGATGCTCTTCATGCTCTTCCGGATTTTTAGAATAGACCAGAATATCATCAAAGAATACCACCACAAATAAATCCAAATATGGTCTAAAGATCCGGTTCATATAATCCATGAAAATAGCAGGTGCATTAGTCAACCCGAACGGCATCACAACATACTCATAATGACTGTATCGAGATCGAAATGCAGTCTTGGGTATATCCTCCTCCTTTATCCTGATCTGATGATAACCCGATCTCAGATCAATCTTGGAGAATACTGCAGCTCCCCTAACCTGGTCCATAAGATCATCAATTCTTGGCAAAGGATACTTGTTTTTAATAGTGACCTTATTCAACTGCATGTAGTCCACACACATCCTCATACTCTCATCTTTCTTCTTTACAAACAGTAATGGAGCTCCCCAAGGCGAAACACTTGGCCTGATCATCTGTTTCTGCAGCAACTCCTCTATCTGCTTCTTCATTTCTACCATTTCTGGTGGTGCCATCCTATAAGGAGCAATAGAGATGGGACACGCTCCAGGGACTAAATCAATCCCAAACTCTATCTCTCGCTTCGGAGGTAATCCTGGTATCTCTTCAGGAAATACTTCCGGAAATTCCCTCACCACCGGAATCTCCTCGATCGGCATCGACTCTTCTTCTCCAGAAGCCGAGAATAAACACATATAACCCTCCGGTTCAAGGGTCCTATATTGAATTGTCTTTTCCTAACAATTGATGATCACTTGGTTCTTCATCAACCAATCCATACCCAAGATCACATCCAATTGTAACTTAGGAAGACAAACCAAATCTACCTTGGATAAACGACCCAGAATTTCTACACCCTAAACAGACTTTAGCGGTGAAGATCGGTATTCCCGTAGGGGTATCTATACTAAGATAGCAGGGTGAATCAGAAACAACAAGATTCAGCCTATTCACACATCCAGGAGAAACAAAAGAATGTGTAGCTCCAGAATCAAACATGATTCTGCAAGGTTGGTTATTAAGCAGAAAGTTACCTTGCACGAGATTCGGGGTTTGGGTTGCTTCATTACCACTCAGGGTTAACACTCTTCCTTGCACCACAGGCTTGCCAGCAGATCCCTTTGCATCTCCCTTTGCAGATTCTTTGCTTTCCACACTTGAAACATCCTCCTGTGGACCAGCAAAACTGACCATGATGATAACGCCTACACTTCTCGCAATAAGGAGCATTATCGCGAGACTTGTTCTTGTTATCCATCACCGCCTTGCCCTTACCCTTGTTCTTAGAATATGGACCGTTATTCCGATGATCAAACTTCTTCTTCCTCTGTGGTCCATAGTTCTGTCCAACCCCCTTCACTTGACTTCCAATCAACTCAGCCTTCTTATCATCTTCATACATTCTGCACATATCCCTCTGCTTCAATTGCATGAATTCCACTTCCTTCTTTCTCTGCAAATCTTCTGGAAAATATTTATTAAGAAACTTCTCCATAAATACTCCCAGTTGATTGCCCTCCTTTCAAAATTCAGCAATTGGACAGTGTGATCCCACCAGTTTTCAGCTTCTCCGTGAAGCATGTAAACTGCATAGGTCACCTTCTGTTCATCAGAACATTCCAGAGTTCGGAAAATCTTATTAATCTCATGCAACCACTTGTTCGCCTCGTCAGGTTTATATCCTCCCTCGAACCTTGGTGGGTTGCACTTTCTGAACTCCGACAGAGTTTTAGCATCATGATTCGCCATATTGCCAGCAGATGGGTTACCAGCTCGCCCTTGAGATGGTTGTTGTCTCTGCTGCTGCTGCATGCCTTCCAGCATGGTCGTGATTCGTTCTAACATTTCATTAGTAATATTTCTATTCCTGGTTGCCATAGAAAGACCTGCACTATGGGCTTTGGGTTACTAAGAAGGTCTTTAAAACATAAATACTACTAACTTACTCAAAGCATATTCAATCAACATTGAATACCATACTTAGCTGCATCCTCGGGGCCATGAGGGACAGGACCAATGCTCTGATACCACCAAAGGGTGTGACGTGTAACACCCCAAAATTTTAATCCCCGATTAAGGAAATGTTAATTATAAAATTAATTATAATTAATGATTTCTATTTTTAATCCTTGATTAAAATTTGTGTTTATGTAGTTAGGAAATGTGTGTGGATTTGTTTAATAAATAAAATTATGCATGAAATAAGTATTTTGCATATTAGTCCCTGGGTTGGGACCTAGAGGTAATTATAGGAAAGAATTTGGAGGGAAAGTAAATAAAATAATTATTTTTCAAAAATGGGGCAAAATACTCGAGTATTCATCGGAAAACTCGAGTATTCTGGTCAGAGTTGCCCAACGTTAGTGCGTTTGGTGAGTCAGCACCAACGATTTCATGTTGGTGACACAAAATCACCCCTATTCCACGTCCATGGAGGTCGTGTCGCCATGCATGAGTCCTATCTTTGTCTATTTAAGCCAATCAACACCAAATTGTTGAGATTCTTGGTCAAATTCGAAGTTGAGTGTTGAAGTTAGGGTTCCTGAGTTTAGGCATTTGATTCTCCTTCTCTGAGTTGAATTGAACTACAAATCATACACCAATACAAAGCTCACATCACGAGCTTTGTATAGATATCAAATTCATGAGCTAAGAGTGACTGTGGTGGAAGAATCAAGGCTTGGAAGTGGAGCTGTTCTTTGTCAAGTCTTTGTCTGGAGCTTATTTTGATTCCAATTTCTGGTAAGCTCACGAGTCTCTGAGTTCCAAATTCGATTTCTCTAGTTAGTATGAGTTGCATAGAGTATAGAAATACTAATTTCCCCAATTGTTATCTCTGTCTTCCATGTAAACCAATTCAATCTTGGTGGTGCACTCAAACTGTCCTGCATGTGATGCTCAAAGTGGTTTCTGGGGTTGGAGAGCTTTTTCTTTGGAATTCTCTGTTGGTACACGTCTGAGAGGTAAGGGGAAGTAATTTCATGCACTAGATAGGGTTTAAATTCCATGATTTTCATTAGAGAGCCACCAAGAGGCTCTAAGGGCTTAGATTGAATAGGAACTTTGGTTTGGAGACCAACTCATGCTCTATGACTGTGTTGAGCAAGTTCTATATCATGCATGCAAGCTGTAATGAGTATTCTTTCACAAATTTGTTGAGCATTTTACAAATTGAAGTGTTAAGTTGTAAAATTATGTGTTTTATGCATAATCTTGTGATTCTCTGTCAAATATGTAATTTGATATGTAATAAGTGTTGTAACATGTTTAACATATGATATATGAACTGCTTTGATAATTGGTTTGGGTTGGAAATGAAAATGGTATGTAAAAACCAAGTTTCTAGTCTGTTCTGTCTGATAAAACTCGAGTATATGGCTCGATACTCGAGTATTCCGTGATGCACCAGTGTGGATTTTGGCGCACAACTCGAGTATCTGGCTTGAGACTCGAGTATTAACAGATGCAACAATAGTCAAGTATGATGAACGAATCGAGTAATGCATGAACTACTCGAGTATTCTGGGTTGGTGAATGACTCGAGTATCTCATGAACTACTCGAGTATTTTCTTAAAAATCTGAAACCTAACTTTCTGAAAATATGTGAACAACTCGAGTATAATGATGAATTACTCGAGTAAAACTGGAAGCTGATGAACTACTCGAGTATTATGAAGAATACTCGAGTATTTTAGCCAGAAACTGAAAAATACCATTTTCAATTCTAAGTCATATTGTTAACACTTAAACAACAATAATCCCAGTGATCTAATACTTAAAGGAATCTGATTGATGATATGATGAGTTTTTCGTTTGGATGACGAGACGTTGCTCGGGTGGCACGTCTTCAGCCCAGGTCCGACCACACCTTAGCAGCTGTAACCCAAAAGCAAGATGAGTCCTTGAAAGATTACCTTTCGAGTTTCCATTCAGAAGCGAGCTCGGTCCCTCAACTAGCACCGGGGGTAGCAGTATTATTGTTCACTCAAGGTTTACAATCTGGAGATTTTAGAAAATCCTTGATTGGCAAACCTCCAAAAGATATGGCAGAGCTAAGGCAAAGATCAAACAAATTTATCAATCTGGAGGAATTCCACAAAGGGCAGAAAGTAAGAGAGGAAAGACAGCGTGCCGACCCACCAAGTCAAAACAAACAAAAACGTGACGAACGTTTTGGTGGCAGACAGGAAAGGAACGATCGAGATCGACGAATTCCTCCCCGGAATAAGTTTCAGGATTACACCCCTCTAACTGTTCCGAGGAGTCAGATTTTAAGAGAAACTATGCAGACCGACTTACGCTCTGCCCAAAGACCTCCGTCTTTAAGAAAGGGCGCACAGCGTGACAGGTCAAAATACTGTGATTTCCATAGGGGTTATGGCCATACAACCGACGAATGCATCTGGCTGCGAGACCTGATTGAGGAGATGATCAGAGATGGGAAGTTGCAGCAGTACATCAGAGATGCGGCTGGCCGAAGGAGCAGACACAGATCTCAATCACCAGTAAAACCTAAACGCCAGAGAAGTAGGTCACCAGATGATCGGAACACGGGGAAGCAGAGAACCGACCCTACTCCGGTTCCCGAGTCAAACACCAATAAAAATGATTTTCTGGTAAACACTATTGCGGGAGGTTTTGCTGGAGGTGGGGAGAAGAGAGCCGACAGAAAAAAGTACATCAATCAAATTTTGGCTGTTAGCCATAAACCAATTGCCAAGAGATCAACAAAAAACATTCCCATCGTTTTTGATGATGAAGATTTAGATGGAATCCTTCCGGGCCACAATGACCCCATGGTGATAACTGCTTTGATCGGCAACTATGAGGTAAAACGAGTTTTTATTGATCAAGGTAGTTCGGCAGATATAATGTTCTTCCCACTATTCAAAGCTTTAAAACTCAGGGAGTGTAATCTCACTCCCTTTGAGGGGGAACTAATTGGTTTTACTGGAGACACCGTTGAGCCAAAGGGTTACATTCAGCTCCCTGTGACCCTTGGACAACAGCCTTCGGCTAGAACTGAGATTGTGAAATTTTTGGTTGTTGATTGCCCGGCTGCCTACAATGCAATTCTAGGAAGAACTTCTCTGAAGGCTTTTGGAGCAGTTGTATCAACAGTTCATTTGGCTATGAAGTTTGTTGGAACTGACGATAGAGTGGTAACGGTCAAAGCCGAACAGGATGCAGCAAGAAAATGTTACAATGCTAGCTTGGGGAAGGTGAAAAGTAAAGATCGGAGCAATCTGGAAAGAGTTTCTTTGGGTAAGGGAAATGTCAATCTGGCGGACCTGGATATGCGAGACCATTCTGACAGAAATAGACCGACCCCAAAGGGACAGTGGGAGTTCTTGACAGTATCTGATGACCCCCTCAAGCAAGTGAAAATTGGTTCAGATTTACCCGTATGTATTAAAGAAGAATTGGCTGCACTATTAATCGCGAATAAAGATTTATTCGCTTGGACATCAGCCGACATGCCTGGAATCGACCCCAATTTTATTAGTCACAAGTTGAGCATCATTCCGGGATCAAAGCCAGTGGCACAGCGTAAAAGAAAAGTTAGTACGGAAAAGGCAATTGCAATTGAGGAAAAGGTTGTTGAACTACTCCGAGCTGGTTTCATTAGGGAGATTGACTACACAGACTGGTTAGCTAACACCGTCTTGGTCAAAAAGCCCAATGGAAAATGGAGAATGTGTATTGATTACACAGACTTGAACAAAGTCTGTCCTAAAGATCAATACCCACTCCCTGTTATTGATAAACTCGTCGACAGTTCAGCAGGATACAAACTCTTATCATTTATGGACGCTTACTCTGGTTACAACCAGATTCCATTGTTTCCTGCCGACCAAGATAAAACTGCATTTATCACCGATAGGGCGACTTACTGTTACAACGTTATGCCCTTTGGGTTGAAAAATGCGGGAGCTACTTATCAGAGGATGATGAACAAAATTTTGCAGGGTATGATCGGCTCGAACATGGAGGTGTACATAGACGACATCATTGCAAAAAGTAGACAACAGGAAAGTCATGCCAAGGATCTCACCACAATACTCGACCGAGTGAAAAAATACTCCATGAGGTTGAATCCGGAGAAGTGTTTATTTGGAGTCCCAGCAGGTTCTTTCCTCGGTTTTATGTTAACCGAGAGAGGAATTGAGGCTAATCCTGATAAATGCGAGGCAATCCTTGGTATGAAGAGCCCAGCTAATCTCAAATAAGTTCAACAACTTACGGGTCGAGTGGCGGCACTGTCCAGATTTTTGTCCCAAGCCGCTCAGAAAGCCTTGCCGTGGTACCAGCTTCTCAGAAAAAACAAGGATTTCATTTGGGATGAGCAATGTGAGCAAGCCTTTATTCAATTAAAAGAGTATCTCTCTAGCCCGCCGGCCCTCCACAGCCCTTTTCCTGGTGAGAGCCTAATTCTGTACATGTCAGTGGCCGAAGCAGCGGTCAGTTCGGTTTTGGTAAGAGATGATTCAGGTATTGAAGCTCCAGTATATTTTGTTAGCCGAGCACTTCAAGGATCGGAGTTGAGATATCAGAAGCTAGAGAAACTTGCGTATTGTTTGGTCACATCGGCACGGAGATTGAGACAGTATTTTCAGGCACATAGAATATTGGTAAGAACAGCTCAACCCCTCAGGCAAGTTCTCCACAAACCCGACCTAGCTGGCAGAATGGTTGTTCGACACGCCTACGAACCAAGGAAAGCAATGAAATCTCAGGTGCTTGCCGATTTTGTTACTGAGTTCACATATATCCAGACAGACAACTCTCAAAATCTTTGGTCAGTTTATGTGGATGGATCGAGTAATAGGAAAGGCGCTGGAGCTGGAGTCATCATTGAAAACCCCGAGGGATTTTGTATGGAATACTCTTTGAAATTTGAGTTTCAAACCTCGAACAATCAAGTGGAATACGAGGCGGTCCTGGCAGGCCTCAAGATGGTTCACGAGTTTGGAGCAGAGCAAGTGTCAGTTTTCAGCGATTCACAACTCGTAGTTTCCCAGATCAAGGGTCAGTACTCGGCAAAGGAGCCCATTTTACAAAAATATCTGGAAGAGGTAAAACGAATCATCTCAAACTTTTCTGAATTTAACATTTCACATGTACCGAGAGATTCGAATTCCCGAGCCGATATTCTGTCCAAATTGGCAAGTACAAAAGGGTCGGAAAATAACAAAACTCTGATACAAGAAACTAGTCCCCGACCTAGCGTCATTTTGGCGGTCTCAATATCTCAGTCATGGATGGACCCAATTCTTACTTACTTGCAACATGGGTTTGTCCCCCAAGATCAGTCTGAAGCTCGGAAATTGGTGAAAAAGGCCGCCCAATACACAATTCTAAATGGAATCTTGTACAAAAGGGGTTTTGGATCCCCCATGCTCAGATGTGTCAATCCATCCCAAGCTGAGGAAATCAAGGAGGAGATCCATGGTGGTATTTGCAGCCATCACATGGGAGGAAAGTCTTTGGCGAGAAAAGTAATCCGAGCGGGCTATTTTTGGCCTACACTGCAGAAAGACGCTATGGAACATGTCAAGAAATGTACTCAGTGCCAATTTCACAGTGACGTCTATCAAAAGCCTGCTGAAGAGTTACACTCTCTCGGCGCACCTTGGCCTTTTTACCAATGGGGCATGGACATCATAGGAAAGTTTCCCACTGCACCAGGACAACTCAAATTTGCAGTAGTGGCTATTGATTACTTCACCAAATGGATCGAAGCAATGCCATTAGCAACGATCTCAACAGCTCGGATTCAATCTTTCTTTGTCAAAGAAGTAATTTCCCGATTCGGAGTTCCGCATGAGATAGTCACAGACAATGGATCACAGTTTGCAGCATCTCACTTCCAACAATTGGCGGCCGACTTAAACATCACTCACTATTTTAGCTCTGTTGAGCATCCACAAACAAATGGTTTAGCTGAAGCAGCTAACAGAACCATCTTGGATGGGATCAAAGAGAAGCTCGGAAATGCTGCTGGCACTTGGGCAGATAAACTTCCGAGTGTCCTTTGGTCACACAGGACAACAGTACACTCGTCCACTGGTGAAACTCCTTTTCGTTTGACATACGGCTGCGACGCAGTCATTCCAATCGAAAAGCGAATTCCTACCTTTAGGACACTTGAACGTCCTTCAGAAACAAATGACCATTTGATCAGTGAGGACCTTGTTCTATTGGAAGAGGTTCGAAAAAATGCAGCAGCCCATGAAAGAAAAATGAAGGAGCGGCAGGCTCGGGAATACAACAAAAGGGTTCGTCCAAGAAGCTTTGAAGTTGGTGACTGAGTTCTTCGTCGTGCTGACATTGGCAAAGCAAGTGCTGGAGTCGGAAAACTTCAGCCAAAATGGGAAGGCCCATACCGAGTGAAGGCTAAATCCGGATCTAGTGCTTACAAATTGGAGACTCTCTCGGGCATGGAAATCAACAACAGCTGGAATGTGGCCAAACTCAGAGCTTATTACAGTTAAGCTCCTATTTTATTTTCACTTTTTACAGATAGGTTAGTTTACTGCTCGAAAATGTTTAGGTGGAATAAACGAGGGATAACATCCTTCTTAGCTTAGAAACAATTGATAGGAGTTAGTTGACAAACGAGCAACATCGTTTTTGTATTCTTTTATTAATAAAACATAGACATTTCCTTCAATCTTTTTTATGAACATTGTGATGTGACATACGCCTCATTTTGTTCGGCTAGCCACCGAGCGGAATCGAGATACAACTCTTTATGAGAGTTTGACAACGTATTCATAGAACACCCGAATTCAGGAAATTACTTTCCTTGCTTCGCGGTCCGAGGGTCCCGCTTCGGCTAAAGTCGGCGATCCGAGTTCTACTCACAATAATTTATTCAAATAACACAATTCCTAAATTAGCCTGTTTGATCAGAAAAATCAAGGGTCACGTGACAAACGGAACCCAAACACAATTGATATAAAGGCGAGCGGATTAAAATTTAAACAGAAGCAAAAAAGTTGTTCATGGTCATAAAGAAGTATGCTCGATTACAACGAGCAACAAGATTAACGCTCGATTACAACGAGCAACAAGATTAACGCTCGATTACAACGAGCTGCAAGATAAAGCAAAAATTGTTCAGAAAAGACGCTCGGTAACAACGAGCAACGAAATATTAAACCATACAGAATTGCAACAAAAAATGATCACTACTCAATATCGGACAGAACAACGTTGGAATCATCGAAGTCAGGGGCTTCGGTCAGATCAACAAGAGGATTTGGCAGATCCTCACCTTGTAGATCAACTTCAGCCTTGGTCTCGATATCAATTAGCTTTCCATTCTCGAGAAGATGAAGTGGATGAGCTCCGACCACCCTGAACTCAGTCTCAGGGTTCAAAAACTGAATTTGCTTGATGGCTGAGACAAAAGAATCATCGACGCTTTTACTCCAGTTATAGAAGTTGGTTGTTGCCCTTTTCTTGTGTAGAAGGGCTTTCTCCTTCAATCTTTGAGCAACCACAGCAGACCTCTCAACTTCTGCCCTCAGCTCTTCCATCCTCTGTCGGCTCTCCTCTAATTCCTTCTTCAATGCTTCCTCGGCCTCCTTCTTCTTATCTTCAGCAACCTTTTGGGAAACCTTCAAAGCATCCCTCTCCTTAATCAGCTCATTTTTATCAGCTTTCAAGTTTTCCAACTCATTCTTTACACGATTCAGTTCATCTAAGAGACTGGCTTCTTGAGCAGCAGAAAGATCCCGAGCTTCCCTTTGTTCGGCGTTATAGCCAGTGAAAAGACCATCAGGATGTTTGGCCAAGAAATAGGCAAGGTTGGCTCCCCTAAGGAGATACTTAGCAAGTGTCATGTTGCAGCGTGACCACTCGTCGGTACTCAGCGTCCCGAAACGAGTGCAATCCGATTCGGGGCAGATGTACTTCCCAAATCTTTCATCAAATTGCACATCCCATATGGATGTGTCAGGAGGATTTTCAGTAGAAGTTGCAGCGGTAGGTCGGGCACTTGGTCCCTCAGTCCTTGGGTTTACACCCTCGGTTACTTTTTCCTTTCCTTTATCCACTCGTCGGCGTTGGCGAAGGGGTTGAAGAGGAGAAGTTGATTGAACTTGACCAGCAGGGGCCATAGAAACAGTTGAAGCAACAGCAACCATATTGGCGGCTGGCCGAGGAGAAGCCTCGGCAGCCGAGGCAGAAGGAGTTGGGTTAGAAGTACTCAAGCTTGGAGTACTCAGATTTGAGGATCCAGAAGTGGCAGGAGTTTTTCTCTTCTTACCACCTTGACCTTGAACCAGAGCTGCCAGGCGAGCGGCCATGTTTTCTGCAAACAAAACATATAGACGTTAGAGCCGATCAAACCACAAATTCAAAAAAAAAACAAAACCAATAGATATAAGAGCCGATCAAACCACAAAATTGAAAAGCAAAATAAATACACTATACCAAGCTCCGTTTTAACTTCAGAAGAAGGGATATTCACAATATCCCTCGTCTCTATCATCCCATTTTTCTGCAAGTAACTTTCAACCGACCGACAAACCTCCTTTTCAAATTCAGCAAGTTCTTTCCAGTCAGAAGAATAGGAAGCAATTGATCGATTAAAGAAACTGGCACTCCATTGGAGAGGAAACAACGGAAGTGGCCGTCTTTCCCCAGGTCGGGTAAACCAGCAGACCCCAATACCATTAAAGTTATATTTAAAGAAAAAAGGTTTGAATCCCTTCCAGGACTCAGAGTATTTGGTAAATAAAGCATATCCTCTGCGAGACTTCAAAGAAACCCAGGGTTTCTTAGCCGAACCTTTCTCAAACGAATTACACTGTGGAGCAAAAAGATGGAAAAAGATACGAAGATTACAAGCCCAATTCATGGCTGAGCAAACCTGTTCAAAAACCTTCACGAACGCCCATGCGTTCGGATGCAGCTGAGTAGGGGCCACTCTTAGGAAGTTCAGAACCCCCATCTCAAAATCAGTAAAAGGCAGCCTTATCCCAAGCCGAGTGATCACCTCTTCGTAAAAATAGAAGCCTGTACTACCCTCAGGAATCTTGGTGCAGACTCTCTCATTCTCACCCACTGGAGTAATGGAGTACAAATTCCCTGTGTTATCTCCTGGACATGGCAAAATTATGGCTCGTGTTTGGTCTAGTGATTGATGTGTGGTAAGCTCTGATTGAGTGCCAAGAACCTCTCGGTCCACCCAGTCATATTTAGCTGAATCTGGTGGAAGAGGGTACAAGTCGGGATTAGTAACACACTTTCTCTTCATACCTGAGGAAAAGGGGGCACACTTGGAGTCAGAACCACAAAAACTTTACCAAATACTTACGGTCGGTCTGGGAACACCTCCCTTTCTGGGCAGAATTTCCCAAAGCCGATTGAAATGTCTAATGCCTCTATGAAGCCTCCTTAACCTCCTTTGTTCTACCCTTTCGGCGATCCTATACTGAATCACGCCTTGCCTGAACTCTCTCAAAGTCCGAGGGAAATGCATGGCTATCGGTTTAACACAAACCTCGGGGTTCCCTCCCTTATGTGTTCTTGGCACATCAGAGTTTACAGATTCCTCACTCATGATAAATGACGCTCCAGTACCAACCCTAAGAAGTTAAGTGCAGAAAAGCGTAAAGCAAACCTAAGAAATTCTACAGCGATCACTCAATAGGCGGTAAAGCGGATAAAGAAGTTTGAGGGGCAAGTGAGGTATCACAGCAACAACAACAAAACGATTTGGGGTTTTCACTGAACCCAGACAGTAAACCCCACAATCCAGAAAAACCAAAAATAACACCCTAAAAACCCAGAAAGAATGACACCCTCAAGACCCAGAAAAAATAACACTCGCAAAACCCAGAAAACCCAAAAACCCAGAAATGCGTAAAGTTTTTCAAAACCAGGAAAGCAAGTAAACCTAGAAATGTACAAATAAAGCGATTTATTCAAAAATCGGGGACAAAGAAACGGTAGTGGAGCATGAACAGCAATGAAGCACTAGAAGCAAAATCCAACACTTGGAAATGCAGTAAACAAATAACAACAACCACATGCAAGAACGAAGAGGACATCAAAATAGCAAAAATAGAAATGCTCTGAAGAAGAAAGTTCAGTTACCTGCTAGTAGTGAATGATCAAGAAAGGCAGAAAAAGACTGAGGTACGCAAGGCTAAAAGAAATGCAGAGGAAGCGTCAATCAAGACTCTGGCAAGAAGCTGTTGCAAGGAGGCCCTTTGTGCAGTTTCGTTTCTGGGTTCCAATTTCTCAGGAGAACGTACGAAGAAGTAAGAGAAGAAATGAGTGAATGAGGAATCGCCCTTTGATTTTCTTTTAACTTCCCTCCACTATCTCAAAAAGTTTGGGCTTTAGATGAAAAAAAGCCCATTTAGCGTTGAAAAACAAGTACGTGGCACCTCTGATGGATTTGAAATCATAACGGTACGTTTCCCGATAAAATTAAAGACACGTGTAAACTCGAGGAGAAATGGAAGGTCACTCCAAGGTCAATCAAACGACAGCCTGGATCGAAGCGCAGAAAGGCTCGGATTTCCTCCTCAATCACCGTGAAATTAGTTGGAAAATAATTCGTTCGTCTCATAAGCTCGGCAGGACTCGAATCACCCAACCGAGCTTGGGGGGCTTATGTAGTGGACCTATAATAAACCGAGCGAATAACCGACCGTATCCTCATTACTCTAGTTGATATGACGCTGAAACAGGGCTTTCGGTCGGAGACATACACCGAGCAAATTGGGTATCTACTGAGAAGTTACCTATAGATAAGATTAGCTCCGAGCACAGGATTTTATTCCTTATCCTTATCGTTTACAGTCTTATCAAGCTATAACTACTCTTAGATACCCACGACTCTTGGTTAGATACAACAGCATTGGATAGAATTTATCATCTACAGGGTTTACGGTTATGATCTTATCATATCCTATACAAATCCTAGTTGAATTCTTCCTCCTAAGAAGCCTTATCAAGACGGCTCACCGCATACAGGTAATCCCCTATAAGAACCACCATGCTATAGGGGCTAAGGTACGTCTTCTCATCCCTAAGTTGACACAAGCACACACATTGTTGACTAGGGAGAACCTGATTATCCCAACTGGATCTTCAGAAATCCTAAAGAGTCCTACATTAATATCTTGACTGTGATCGTTCTTCAAGGCTTTTCCATAGCTTTAAGGTTGATCTCAGTTAAGGACACGACACAAACGATGTATGCCTTCTTATGCTTTGAATTTTTCTTTTCTTTCTCCTTCTTCTTGAGATACTTAGAGCATGAGTACTTGAGATGACCGGGTTTTCCGCATTCATGGCAAACCACTCCTTCTTTTGTTGTCTTGGTCTTGTAGTGTGGGGGATTCTTCTCTTTACTTTTGTCTTTGTTCAACCTTCCTTTTCTCCTTAGAAGCTTGCTAAAATTTCTTAGTAGAAGTTTCATCTCTTCTTCATCAATGTCCGAATCGGAATCTTCATTATCATTACTATCGGAACTCTCTTCCTTTTTATATGAACTTTTGGCTTTAAGAGCAATTCCTTTTATTTCCTTGTACTTATCCAACTCTTCATGCATATGCAAACGTCCAAGCTCCATTTCATGTTCTTGAAGCTTTCCGAAAAGTGTAGCTAAGTCCATGTTGTCCAAGTCCTTTGATTCAACAATTGCGGTAACCTTAGGTTGTCATTCCCTACTTAGACATCTTAAAACTTTGTTAACAAGTACACAATTCATGAAAGTTTTTCCAAGAGCAATGAGATGATTAATAATATGAGTAAAACGTTTTTTCATAATACATATAGATTCATTAGGCAACATACGAAACAATTCATATTCATGCATCAAAGAATTTAATCTAGCACGCCTAACTTCACTAGTGCCTTCATGTGTGACTTGCAAGGTGTCCCACATTTGTTTGGCATTATGACATTGGGAGACTCTAAAGAACTCGTCATAAGATAGAGCGGAGGTGATGATATTCTTTGCTTTTAAATCATATTGAATTTTCTTTTTATCATCATCGGTCCACTTATCTTTAGGGATAAGTTGAGATACACCTTCTACTTCTTTTGATGGAATATGAGGACCATTCTCAATGGCTTCCCAAATGTTCATGTCTATGGCTTCTATAAAAATTCTCATTCTAACTTTCCAATAAGCATAACCCTCTCCACCAAACATAGGAGGGCGGCTAATTGAAGCACTTTCACCACCAAAGGGATTCGTAGAACCCATTGTAGTTTCCTCAAGGATCTTTACGAAAAAGCTCTATGCTCGTGTCTTTCGACTGAGCTCTGATACTAATTGTAAGAACTACAATCGGTGGGTGAAATAACAAGGAGACACTAGGAGAACACCTAGAAGGGGGGGTTGAATAGGTGTTAGAGAAACCTTGAAAGATTTTTGAAAGAAACAAATCGAAACAATTAAAACAAATGATTTTTACAAAATATTTAAGCTCTTAATCGATTGAGTATGCAATTAATCGATTAACACTCGAAAGTCTTCAAATGATTAATCGATTAATAATTCAGTTAATCGATTAGTGCCTGAAAGTTTGCTTTTGGTTAATCGATTAACACCTCCAGTTAATCAATTAATCACTGTTAAAACTGAAAAATCACTTTTCAATTGAATACGAAAATCAATCAATTAACACGTATGATCAGAGATTAAGCGGAATTGATTAACACCAATATTCTTATTGATTACCTAGGTTATGAAAATGATTTTCCCCAAATCAATTTGCACAATTAAGATTCAATCCAATCAATTATGAAAATCAATCTTTTCTAGGTTTTCAACCAAGAACATATGAAATGACTTGAATGTAAAGAGTTAAGGGAATAGAAATACTGCACAGAGATTTATCCTGGTTCACTCTCATCCGCTTGAGAGCTACATTCAGTCCCCTCTTCAACCAAGAGAGATTCTTCACTATGAGGAATTAGAGTTCTCAAATTACAAGCAAATGCCTCTCAAGACTCCCTTCTTGATAGCCTCCAAGAGATACCACACTCTTGTCTTGCAACCCTATTGAATCTAATCTAACCTCTTCCCTTGCTTGTTGATATCCCCACAACAAGTCTTCCAAAATGCTTGTTTACCCAACAAGACTTCCAAATGCTTGATGATACCTCACACCAAGACTTCCAAATGCTTGTTAACACAACAAGATATGATGAAAGGATGCAATGAAGATACTATGGAGAAAATGACGTTGGAGAGTGTTGTATGGACCAACATTGAAACCAAAGAGGACATAATAGTTGATGTTGAAGACAACACAATAATCGACCACGACAGCACATCAAAAATAGAAGATGATGTTCAATATGTTAAATCAAATGGATTGATCTTTCTGTGGAGGATGCAAGTTATAAAGGAGGAAACAACTGGTACACAAGGCTTGGTTTGTACCTCTGTCACACTGCTCGTATTTTTATATATACAAATATTTGTGCATTATGTAAATATTTTTTATTGATCGAAAATATTATATGCAGGATATACCACCAAGCATTGTGTTGACTTGGTTGAACAATGTTCAAAAATATTTGAGAATGAAATATGGATTAGAGGAAATCAGGCCCGGTCCTGACATATTATAGGCCTGGGGCGAAAATTTTTTTTAGGCCCCTTAAACTATAAAAAAGTTGTAAGTAACTAAAACTTTAATAATAAAGTTTGAATAAAATTTTTCTTAAGATATGGACTTTTCTAAAATGTTATAAATACTTATAACTCTATAACTTCGCAAAAATACAATTAACCATAAAAAAAATCACACAGGCTTCAACAACTTTACAAGTATAAGTTATATTTGTGAAATAATATATTTGTGAAATTTTTAGTATAAGTTAAGGGATAAAATTGTAATGTTAAAATAATTTTTTAAAATTTCAAGAAATATAACTATTACCATTGATCTTTATAATATAATTATGAATTATAATAAAAATGAAAGAGAAAAATAAAAAGGTAAATTCAACATGGACAAAGTAACTATTAAAAAAAATCATGAACAAAGTAACAAGAGAAAGGGAAATATAAAATAAATAATAAAAAAAAAGTGTCGTAGGGGGATTCAAACTCTAGCCATAGCAAATTTTTAAGGTTGGCTGACCAACTATACTATTTAAACTTTATGCTAATTAATCTAACTTTTTATTATATATATATATATATATATATATATAAATTAAAATTATTTTTGGGCCCCTAAAAATCATGGGCCCAGGGCGGGCGCCGGGCCTGGAGGAAATCATTGGGGAGTTATGGAAACTGGAATGGATAGATAATGGATCAAATCGTTGTAGGGTAAAGATGAGTTGGGATGATTTTTGCCGTTATAATCACTTAGTTGCATGGGATATAATCAGCTTTTGGAAATTTATTAATTATGACCAATGGATATTATACACTCAGAAGTAAGAAAAATGCAATAAAATTTTAATGAAGACATTGTGAATTGTAGACTAATACCTTTTTTTTTTTTTATTTACAGGTCTGCCTAAGTTAGAAAGATGAAGATTTAATAAGAAGTGGTTTTGTGTACGCCTTTCAAAATGAGACTACAACATTAGTTGAGTCTTTTGTTATGCCAATGTTTGGTTTATTACCTTGAAATTCTGAAATAGTTTTTGTTAATCTAATGTGCAAATTAATGGTTGAATAACAAAAATATGGTTTTAGTAAATTATTTTGTTTTTTATGACAATGTTTAGTTTGTTAAGTTGGAAATGTATGTTCATCATTATTGTAGTAATTTTTTTCCCGCTTTCAAAATGTTACATTACACATAAGTACATTTTGTTAATATAATTTAAATATTCTCTTATATTAAAAAGAGGCTTGTTTTTTTTTAATGTGTGAATAAACATATTTTAATTTTGTAACTTTTAATTTTTCATCCATTAAATTGCTGACTATTAATAAAAATTATTGTTTTGTTTACTCAATTTTAACAAAATACTCCATTATTTATATTTATTTAAAGATGTATTCCCTCCGTCCCTAAATATAGGGTACCAAAATGAAGACTTTTGTGTTCTAATTATAAGTCGTTTTAAGATATCTAGGTAGTATTAATTTTCTTTTTCCAAATATGCCCATCATAATTACACTTACATTTTCATATTGCAACAAATTCTTTGTTATTTCCCACAAAAGAAGATGCATAGTAATTAAAGTATGGAAGAGAAATATAAAATTTAAATAGGGGTTAATTTGGAAAGTAAACATATTTTTTCATAAAATTAAGTGTAATAATTATTTTTCTTAATTTGTGTGAAATAAGTCAAAACGACTTATATTTAAGGACAGGGACGAAAAGAGTAGTTAGTTTTTGCTTATATTTAAAACTACTAATAAAGTTTTTTTTTTTTCTTATAATTGAAACCATAGAAGTACTACCGTCAGAGTAGTATTTTTCTGACGGTGATAGTAATTTTTAAAATCAAACACAAGAATTTTTGTACCGTCCAATCCTTCAAATTTTTGCAAAACAAACACATTTTTCGAATTTTTGCAAAACAAACACATTTTTCGATTTTATTCTCACGGACGGTGCTTGTAGGAGAATACTACAGCTTAAATGTTAATCTATTCGTTTTATATGCGGTGTTGTTTTAGTATTTATACTATGTTTCATAAGTTTTGTTGTTTTATAAATTCAATATTACATAATTAATGTTATTTTTCCAAATACACTCATATTTATTACATTCTCTTTTTCACTTCCAATATCTTTCTCTCTTTAATAATGATTATATAGAGGCATTATAATCAAAATACAATAAATTCTTACATCATTTAATCATTTCTTAAAACTCGTACATAACCTTAAAACACGGATAAAGTAATAGTAAAATTGACAAACCTAATTGGTGTAGCATTGAAGTGATGCCCATAACGGTCCAACTAAAGCAGTTGATCATTAGCATGGCTGGACCTAAAACAATTACTCTCTCCGTCTCATCATGACGAAGACTTTTGTGTCTCTAGTTATAAGTTATTTTAAGATATCTAGATAAGGGCACTTGTTAAGATTTCTAGAAGTAGAAAAAACATCACAAGTTTCAAGTCTTTCTTCTCTCGTAAACATAAAAAACTTCAACTTTCCATGCTTATAAATCATATTTAGCTTTTTAACAAGTGTCCTTTCTCTCGTAAGTGCACTTGTTAGCATTTTCCATCTAGATATTATTAATTTTCTTTTACTACCTCTGTCCCTAATTATAAGGCCTTCTTGGAAGATTTCACGTCCATTAAGAAAGTAGAATAATTTAGTTAATTGTATTGGAAATGTGAACTTTTGATATGTATTTTCAAAATTACCCCATTTAATATTATTGGGAATCTAAAAAGTGTTAAATAAATAGGGATGTTTGTGAAAAAAATTATTAATGCTCATTAAAAATTGGTAAAGGGCCTTATAAATATGAACAAAATAAAAGTGTCAAGAAAACCTTATAATTAGGGACGAAGGGAGTACCAAATATGTCCATCATAATTACACTTACATTTTCATATTGCAATAAATTCATTTTTATTTCTCATAAAAGAAGATGCATAGTAATTAAAGTAGGGAAGATAAATATAAAATTTAAATAGGAGTAAATTTGAAAAGTAAACATATTTTTTTATAAAATTAAGGAGTGAAGGGACACTTTGGTCCCTCAAGTTTTTCGACAGGGACAATTTAGTCCCTCAAAAAATTTAATTCATTTTTAGTCCCCAAAGTTTTCCAAAAGTACCAATTTAGTCCCTGTCCTATTTCCGTTAGCCACTTCGTTGAGGGACTAAATTGGTACTTTTGGAAAACATGAGGGACTAAATTGGTACTTTTGAAAAACATAGGGACTAAAAATGAATTAAATTTCTTGAGGGACTAAAGTGTCCTTGTCGAAAAACTTGAGGGACCAAAGTGTCCCTTCACTCTAAAATTAATTGTAATAATTATTTTTCTTAATTTGTGTGAAATAAGTCAAAACGACTTATATTTAGGGACGAAGGGAGTATTAAATTAAGGACGCAAGACTCTAAAACATATACCCCTTTTTTTTTTAATAAAATGTCATTTTTTTTATTATATCGATGTGTTTTTAAATAAGGATGATAGATTGGTATTGAAGAGTTAGTTACTACTATCTTACTATATTGTGATGGTTTTGTACAATGGATAGTTAATGACATATACTCCCTCCGTTTCACAATGTTTGGCCTTTTAGGTCTGGACACACAGATTAAGAAAGTGTTAATTATTGTAAGTATTATGTATAGTTTGTCTAAAATGCCCCTATTTAATCCTTATTGAAAATTGTAATATTATTTAATTTTATTAGCAAGTGTGTCCATTAATTAATGTATAATGGTTTAGAGATGAGAGAGATAATAGAAGTAGAATTAATGAGGAGTAAGAGAAATGATTGAATGAAAGGTTAATATTGGAAAAAAAATATATTTATGTATTGAAATGTAAAAGGCCAAACATTGTGAAACAAGGAAAAAAGTCTAAAAGGTCAAACATTGTGAAACGGAGGGAGTATATTACAATTACTTGGTCACATGATAATTTTTTTCTTACTTATATTCGCCCTTAATTGTTAACTGGATCTCCATAAAATAAAAACTTAGGCTATATTTAATTTATACTTCCTTATTATGCATAAAAAAATGATAAAAAAATTTCAATATAGTATTGCTTCAATTTAAAACATCATAATAATAAATAAAAAGCTTGTAAATTACTCATATGTTTCTTATTATTTGTTCTTTTTTGGAGAAATTTTTTGTTTCTTTTTATTCGTCCTTTTGAGGATTTCAAGAGTATAATAAATGATATTTTTATGTTTGCCCCTATTTAATATGTCTTCGTTTATGTAAGTAATGGAGAAAAATTAATGATTATAATAAGAGAAAGGGTAGGTATAGTGGGAAACAACATAATTAATGTGTAGAAAATATAAGTAATGATCAGATTTCTTAAAGGATGTGTTTTGTTTGAAATAAAATATATAAATAAGAATGAATGGAGTGAACATATACAAGAAAAATAAACGAAGTGGTTACAATAAATTATGTATTAAATGATACAATGAATGATTGGTTTGTGGAAAAACAAAACATTGAAGTCGTTAGTTTTATAGAAATCGTGGCTGCAATCCACGATTTATGCCACTTTTATTTTTATTTTTTTAAAAAAAGGAAAAGTCGTAGATGTGATACACGATTCCACTTTTCATTATTATTTTTTTTAATTAATATGAAAATCGTGGTTAATACCCACGATTCCTTTTCTTTTCCTATTTTTTTTTTTTTTTTTAAAATCGTGGTTCTCGGACACGATTTTACATTTTTATATATATATAATATCGTTGTTATTAGAAGCATCAAGACTTTATTCAAATATAATAAAAAAAATTCAAATACAAATAACAAAAACACGTACATAAAAAGAACACAGGAAACCCAAAAGATTTTTCTTTTAACATATTAGATTTATTAAAAAATAAAAAATAAAAAAAAAGAGTCGGAGCACCAAAAACTGGTGCATGGTAGAAGCACCTTGTTTTATGTTTTACTTGTTTGAACCATTACCTGTGTCAAAAAACATATAATAAAAAAATTCAAATCCAAATAACAAAAACATGTACATAAAAAGAACACAGAAAACCTAAAACATATTTTATATATATATATATATATTATATTTATCAAAAAATAAATAAAAAAAATAGTCAGAGCACCAAAAACTGGTCCATGGTAAAAACACTTTTGTTTTGTATTTTACTTGTTTGGACCATTGTTGTGTCACGAAGCACATAATAAAAAAATTCAAACCCAAAGACAATGGTCCAAACAAGTAAAATATAAAAAAATGGTGCTTTTACCATGCACCGATTTTTGGTGCTCTGGCTTTTTTTTTATTTATTTTTTGATAAATATAATATATAAAAAAAATATGCTATCTGTTCTTTTTATGTACATGTTTTTGCTATTTGGATTTGAATTTTTTTATTATACGTTTTTTGACACAGGTAATGGTTCAAACAAATAAAATATAAAACAAGGGTGCTAAAATCTTTTTTTTTAATAAATCTAAAATGTTAAAATAAAAATCTTTTGGGTTTCCTGTGTTTTTTATGTATATGTTTTTGTTATTTGGATTTGAATTTTTTTTTATTATATTTGAATAAAGTCTTGATGCTTCTAACAACGATTTTATATAAAAAAAAAAATGTAAAATCGTGTCCAAGAACCACGATTTTCAAAAAAAAAAAAAAAAGGAAAAGAAAAGGAATCTTGGTATTAACCACCATTTTCATATTAATTTAAAAAAAAAAATACTTCCTCCGGTTCTTATTATAGGGCATACATAACCGAATTACACATACCAAGGAAAGTGGTTGGTTTTATGAATTCTATGAGAATATATTGTAACATTACAATTTTACCCCCTTAACTTTTCTTGGAAAATTCGAACTAATTAATGAACAACAAAAAACACATAAATAGTCAAAACATTTAATAAGGGCAAAAAAGAGAAAAATCAATAAATGATGCATAGAAAATATAAAGTGACTTATAATTAGGACCAAGAAAGTTTTCTAGAATGTGACCTATATATAGGACCGGAGGGAGTAATAAAAAGTGGAATCGTGTATTACATCTACGACTTTTCCTTTTTTTTAAAAAAATAAAAATAAAAGTGGCATAAATCGTGGATGGCAGCCACGATTTCTATAAAACTACACCAATTCCGTAATTTTTCAAAAAGTTATACCAAACCGGTAATTAACCGATCAAACTAGGGGTGTAACGGTCCGGTCCGTTCGGTCTTTATTGGACTTTAGAGACCGGACTGATTAAATTAATATGGTCCGGTCCGATCCGGTCTCGATATTTTTCAAATGCAAAAACCGGACCGGACCGTTACGGTCTGGACCGTTACGGTTCGATTCGGTCCGGTCTATTTAGACCATAATTAGTTACAATTAAATAAAATTGCACTTGATTCCAGTAAAGAAAACCTAATTGCCAAAGGGGAAAAACTGATCTACATGTTCCATTTGAATGATGTATTATTTCTTTAAAAAAAAAAACTAATTACATACAGCAGCACTAAGCAAGCATTTCTCAATATAATTGCTTGAATGATGTAAATATTGTTAGCAGTAAACAAACTAATTAAAAAGAAAAACTGATCTATATGTTCCTGGAAGTAAGCTGCGAGATGCGACAAAGCGACGACGACAGTGAGGCAGCGAGGCGGCGACAGTCCAGCAGCGAGCGACGACAGTGAGACGGCGACAGTGAGGCAGTGAGCGGCAACAGTGAGGCAGCGAGGCGGCGAGCGGCGACAGCGAAACGACGACGACGAGCGAGATGAAGACGGCAAGCGGCGACAACGACGAGACGGAGACGGCGAGCAAAAGAGAGAAGATGACGCAGGCTGTGAAGAGAGAGACGAAGAAGAGAGAGGGCTGCCCTATGTGTGGCTCTTCAATTGTGTGGCTGTGTGTGGCTCTTAGCCTCTTAGTTGTGTGGCTGTGTGTGTCGTGAGTGAGGGGGAGAAAGTGGCTGCTACTTATTTAGGGTTTGTATTCTTTTTTGTTTTTATAATAGGTTTTGGGTTGGGCTGGTGCAGGTTTTTTTATTTTTTTTTATATAATTGGTCCGGTCCGGTCTGAATCGTCTGAAAAATTCAAAGACCGTGGACCGGATCATAATAGAATAGTCCCAAATATTTGAGACCGGACCATGAGACCAGACCATACCATATTTTTCGGTCCAATCCGGTCCAGTCTGATCGGTCTCGCGGTCTAGGACCGGACCACTTACACCCCTAGGTCAAACTGCACCACTTCCGTAAATTTTCGAGCACGAGTACAAACACTAGTCGAAAAACACGAGTGGCTATTCTCCACGTCTCATTAAATTCCTAAACATACTCCTTTACCAACAGACACGTGGCAAGTACGTGCCAGATGAAAAATTCAACCAACCTTAGGAACTTGCCACGCGTATTCCATTTTGCCACGTGTCCCATGTACTGCTTAACACCTAAATCTATATAATTGTTGGAATGCTCTGTGCTTTAAGACATCGACCGAGAGAAATCTAAATCGAAATCGTAAAGACAAAGCAGAAAAAGGGAAATTGATCGTTGAAGAAGAAAGAAAGCGAAAATGCAAAACATCAAGGAAACAGCTGCCAATATTGGTGCTTCGGCCAAGTCTGGTATGGAGAAAACCAAGGCTGCCGTCCAAGAAAAGGTTTTCCTTTTTATTATATATTGGAATACTTTCAATGTTAATGTAACCTATTAGTATTTATTATTCCTTCTGCTCGAATTATAAAAAATAAAAAAACATATTTTTTTTAAATATAAGCAAAAATAATTAACTTTATTAAATTTTAATTCATTCACAATATCACTTTCTTAAAACATTTCCAGAAAATTATTATACTATTTAATTTTTGTTTTATTCTCAATACTATTTTCCTAAAATACCTTCTTGATAAATTTAAGAAAATTAAATACAATCAACGAATCTCCTTAATAAACGTAAAAGTAGTTAGATTTGCTTATAATTGAAGTCGGATGAAATATAAAATAAAATCTCAAGATTAGAGCTATCAAACTCGTAGGGGAAAAAATAATCATATTACAGTATTTTTTTCTTTGGTACATAATCAATCATTTATGACATAAAATAAAATATCAAGCCAGTATTAGAGCAATACGCAACATATTATGGATTTATGGTATATTGTAAAGTAAGAAGCTTGCATTGTATTTGAGGAAGATCGTATAAGACAAAATATCAAGCTAGTATTACAGTAGTAGGCAACATCATGTATTTCAAAGGATGACAATAAGACTATAATAAAGCAAATAGTTAAAACTGAGGTTAGTTTGTAGAAATAAAGTTGCTATTATTGATGAAGATCTAGACTTGGATTTATTGGTCATTATGTATTTTTTATGTGGAAAAAAATATTTTCACTTCCCTTAAAGTTTGTTACATCTATGTTTTCATGCATGTACTTTCTACATATTAGATTTAGATTATATGGGATGATTTCCTTCGTTCGGTGATTTTCTAACTTTGATTGTTGAATGAATATCAGATTATTTTAATTTTAATTTTGCTTCATCGTAAATTGTCAGATTTTCATTTAATGATCCAAATTGATAAAATTATCATGGATGAATTCATCCAATCTAAATCCTGCTGTGTTATAGTCATTTCGTTCTTATATTTAGGTTATATTTATATTTTCTACAAAATAATTAATTTTTTAAAATTATTTTTATTAAATGAGTATTTTAATGAATTAAGTTCAATTTTTCATAATACTCAAAACTGATATGATTTTTTTAAAAAACATTAACTATTCATCTTCTCATTCTTATTCGTGCATGTGGATTAAATGTGACTTGTAAACTTTTCTTACAGTTGAAATCTAATAATAAAACAAAACCTAAATTCCCTACGAGGTCAGTGCAATTTATGTTGTTGCATGATAAACTAGCGATGATGGGTCACTGTATGATGTGTGACATCTATTGCTATGATGCCTAAACAGACAGAGAAGATGACAGCACGTGACCCTCTCCAAAAGGAGATGGCAACAGAAAAGAAAGAGGCAAGGATCAACCAAGCTGAGTTCGACAAGCATGCGGCGCGTGAGCACAACGCAGCAGTGAAACAGGCGAACACGGCCACCGCTGGGCACATGGGGCAGGGCCCACACCACACCATCGGAACTGGGCCCACCACCACGACAGGGCATGTTACCGAAGGAGTGGTGGGATCTAATCCCATTGGGACCAATACCGGAACCACTAGGACCACAGCTGCCCAAAATCCACGGGCAGGGGTAAATCCGTCTAACCCAGGATATACGACTGGAGGTGGAGGCAGCTACACTTAAATATGATAATAAAGCTATATCTTTATGTTTTTATTAGCTACGGAATGTTTTAGCCACTAGCATGTTTTTCTGTTTGTGTTGTTTCACTGTTTTTGTTGAGTCATTGTCTTGATTTTCTTTTCTTGAGTTGGGTGTGGCAAATGAGTGTTTCCGCTTATTTGTGCGTGGAACATTCTGTGTCGTGAAGTTGTAATTTCAGTTTGCTACAATAAATAAAGAGAAGTTTGTGTTGTGTTTATTGATCTGGTTGCACTACTATTGACAGTTTGACACGGAAGTTTTTGTTGAATGATTTTGTGGGTTTCCTAATTTATGTGCAAAAGGTTACTCCCTTCTTTCCTTAATATAGATGTCTTTTTTTATAAGTCGTTTTAGAATATTTAAGTAATATTAAGGAATTTATTTCAAATATATCCATCATAATTGCATAGCGGATAGGGTAATAATTACAATAAAGAGTAAAATGAATAGACTTGTAAAGTTTTGAATATGGGTAACCTTGGAATGACAACATATTTTTTGGTAAATTTAGAGTAATAATTACTTTTCTCAATCCGTGTGAATTAGGTAAAAGTGACTTATATTAAGGGACAGGGAATAAGTTATTATTATTACTCCCTTCGGTCCTAGGCATATTCAACCGTATTCCTCAGACCAAGAAAAGTGGTTAATTTTGTGTATTTTATGAGAATATATTGTAACATTACAATTTTACTCCTTCACTTTACTTGAAAAGTTCTGAATAACAAAAAATATGGTTAATCAAAGTATTTAATAAGGGCAAAAAAGAGAAAAAACAATTAACAAAAAACATGGTTAATCAAAGTATTTAATAAAGGCAAAAAAGAGAAAAAACAATTAATGATGTATAGGAAATATAAAATGTCCTATATATAGGATCAAATATTTCTTCTAAAATGTGCCCTACATATAGATCAGAGGGAGTATTAATTTTTCTTAAAGCAAACTTTAATAGGTGCCGTAAATGTACTTATTAAATATTTAAAGTAGTATACTCTTTCTGGTCCTATATATAGGATATACTTAACCGTATTTCCTGTATGAAAGAAAGTGGTTAGTTTTGTCAATTTGATGAGAATATATACTCCCTCCAGTCCTATATATAGGGCATACTTAACTATATTTCCCAAACCAAAAAAAGTGGTTAGTTTTGTGCCGTAAATGTACTTATTAAATATTTAAAGTAGTATACTCTTTCTGATCCTATATATAGGATATACTTAACCGTATCCCTGTATGAAAGAAAGTGGTTAGTTTTGTCAATTTGATGAGAATATATACTCCCTCCAGTTCTCTCTCTCTCTCTCTCTATATATATATATATATATATATATATATATATATATATATATAGGGCATACTTAACCATATTCCTCGGACCAAAGAAAGTGGTTAGTTTTGTGAGTTTTATGAGAATATATTGTAACATTACAATTTTACCCCTCCACTTTACTTGGAAAGTTCACATTTATTAATGAATAACAAAAAAACATAGTTAGTCAAAGCATTTAATAAGGACAACAAAGAAAAAAACAATTAATGATGCATAGGAAATATAAAGTGTCCTATAGATTTCTTCTAGACGGTGCCCTATATATAGGACCAGAGGGAATATATTGTAACACTACAATTTTACCTCCTCCACTTTTCTTGGAAAGTTCGCATTCATTAATGAATAACAAAAAAACATAGTTACTCAAAACATTTAATAAAGAGAAAAAAAGAAAAAATAATTAATAATGCATAAAAAATATAAAATGCCCTATATGTGGGACCAAAGATTTCTCCTAGAAGGTTTCATATATAGGACCAGAGGGACTAACTATTGAAAAATGTAATTTTAGGGATTTTCGAGAGAAAATGATGTTGATTTATTGTATTTTTCTTATCTTCACTTGTTAGCAAAATTTTTTTAATTATTAATGTAATTTCTAAAATAATTTACTAATTAAATATTGTTAATTATTACCATATTAATTAATGCAGTTTTTAAAATAACTCTGTTAATTATTATCTTCGTTTCGAAATATAAGACCATTTTGACACTTTTATTTCGTTTCTATTTATTTTTATAGGGCAAAAAAGAGAAAAAACAATTGTCAAAACATTTAATAAGGGTAAAAAAGAGAAAAAACAATTAATGATGCATAAAAAATATAAAATACCCTATAATAAGATCAAAAATTTCTTCTAAAATGTGCCATATATATATATATATAGAGAGAGACCAGGGAGTATCAATTTTTCTTAAAGCAAACTTTAATAAGTGTCGTAAATGTAAATTTAACTACTTTCCTAATTTCCTTGGTGAAAGTGAATTTAACTACTTTCATACTCCCTCCGTTCCTATTTATCTGTCATATTTCAAACAAAACACGTCCATTAAGAAATTCAATTATTACTCAAATTTCCAATGTATTAATTATGCTTTTTTCCTACTATACCCTTTCTCTCTCTATAATCATTAATTTTTCTTCACTACTTACATAAACCAAGACATATTAAATAGGGGCAAACATGGAAAATAACATTTATTACACTCTTGAAATCCTCAATACGACAGATAAAAAGAAACAAAAAATCTCTTCAAAAAATGACAGATAAAAAAGAACAGAGGGAGTAATTTCCTTGGTGAAAGTGAATTTCCAATGTCACTTGTAAATTTAACTACTTTCCTAATTTCCTTGGTGAAAGTGAAAAACCTCATAAGAATTTTATAAATAGGATCAGAGAGAATATATAAAATGAAGAGTGAAAAATTAATTATAGATAAATAATAAAAGACAAACCGAAAAAAAAAATTACACAAATTCAATATAAACAAACATATTGTTTCTTTAAATTATTGATCTTCCCTAAAATTTTCATATTTTCGTTTAGGTGTTTATCTTGCGAAAAGCGATAATATAATTATCTTTTTCAACGACGTCCTGCCTATTGTCACTAAGAAATTCATTATCGTGAATGTTAGTATATATGATAAGAGATCTATTGTTAATTAAGTAAGTGGTTAGGGTTTGATTCCTAACTCTTGCAAATATAAAATGCGCCTTATTAAGAGAGTATCCACCGAAAAATTCGATAATATCAAAAAAAAAAAATAATCATCCAATTGTGCAGGATACGTAGTGAAAAAAACATTAAAAAGTTCGTTTACATAATCCTCCTGTGTTTTTTTTTTATTTTTTTTTAAAGTTAAACAAATTTTAAGGTGTCCAATTAAGCCTTCCATACAAGTTAAGACTTTAACACTAGCTTATGATAAATAAAGTAGTGCAATAGTTGACAGATTTGCATGATTGAAATGAAATTATCTTTTTAACCTCCGTCATTGTTTCAATTACATGTTTCATCCTATATCCTAAATGTATTGTTTGAATGGTATTTTTTAGGCTTAATTATGGTTTAGGTCCCTATAAGTTGACCTCGTTTTGAATTTAGTCCTTAAATCTTTTTTTGACCTTGAACGGTCCTTAAATCTTTTTAAATTTTGTTTTTAGTCCTTAAATCTTTTTTTGACCTTGAATGGTCCTTAAATCTTTTTAAATTTTGTTTTTAGTCCTTCTGTTTGTCTTCTTCTGTCATCTGTTGACATGACAAACGGTGTGCCATGTCAGCCCTTACATTGACTGCCAACGATGCATCTGATGTGGACCTCCTACTCATGTGAGCAGGAACCGAGCTGGAACCAAGCATTAACCGATCATGAACAGAGCATGACTTGCCAAACCGAGGGGAGATATCGACCGAGCACGAACCGAGCACGATGAACCGAGCACGAACCAAGCTATGTCGTTACCAATTGCATCGTACTCGGTCGATATCTCATGCACGGTTAATGCTCGTCTCATGCTCAGTTCATGCTCACATGAGTGGGAGGTCCACATCAGATGCATCGTTGGCAGTCAATGTAAGGGCTGACATGACACACCGTTTGTCATGTCAGCAGATGACAGAAGAAGACAAATAGAAGGACTAAAAACAAAATTTAAAAAGATTTAAGGATCATTCAAGGTCAAAAAAAGATTTAAGGACTAAAAACAAAATTTAAAAAGATTTAAGGACCGTTCAAAGTCAAAAAAAGATTTAAGGACTAAATTCAAAACGAGGTCAACTTATAGGGACCTAAACCATAATTAAGCCTATTTTTTAAATATACGTATATATTTCCTGCATAATATATAGTTGAAAGGTAAATATATAAATATACTAGGTGATGCATAGGTTATCAACGTTTGTGTAGATATTGATATTCCCTCTTCCCTCTCTCTCCTGGTAAGATTAAGACTAAGGAATATATCACTTGTGGGTCAGTCAATCAATTCTACGTGTGTGGTTCAGCTGAATTTAGAAGATTGAGCCCCTAAGGTGTCCCCTCCTAAGGTGTCTCTTGTCCTTAGCATATTTGTATTTTTTTGAATCAATTTTTAGGCCCTATTGTTCATTGTACCTTGTGGACGTGTCAAAGGGACAGATCTACATGAAAGTTAGTGGGGGAAAGCGCCTCTTGAAGTTTTGCAATGCTCTTGAGAGCACCAATATTTTCTTTGTCTCATCAGTTGATTTAGAGTTTCCATAAGTTTCCTTGGCCAAATGCCCAAATCTACCATCCCTTGCAGTTGCAGCCTTATTAATATGTTATCTATTTTCTCTTTGTTCCATTTTTGTTGTTGTTTCAATGATTTTGGGTGACTTAGATTTAAAATGTTAAATGAAATGGTAGTTGAAGAAATTGGGGATTGAAGCAGAGAAGCAAGAAAGGAAAAAAAAAGGAGTAATAAAGTCAATAAATTTATAACAAGGTCCTCACATAGTCACATATACTATTTGCAAATACTCCCACCCTTTGATACATAGTATTTATAGAGTTTTTTCTTATGTTTCATATATATTCTTGTTTTACAAAATCCAATAATACATAATTAATACTCCCTTTAATCTTATATGTAGGGCACATTTTAGAAGAAATTTTTTATCCTATATGTAAGTCATTTTATATTTTTTTAGGAAACATATATTTTTTTTAACCAAAACTACCGTCGTAATAAAAACTAATTACATACACCACCCCAATTTCCCACCTCATATATACACTACCCAAGAAAGTGCCGACTTCAACACAGAAACCTATAAACTTTTCTCTTTCTTTTTTATGATTGGGCACTTTTGTGGCAAAGCATTTAATTTTTGTTCACTTTAGAATTTTGGAGAATAAATATGTTTTATGACAATTTTTATAAGGAAGGGTAAAAATATAAATGTAATGACTTTTTTTTTAAATCAAGAAAAAAACCAATTTTAACTAACTTCCTTGGTTCGGGAAATACGGTTAAGTGTGTCCTGTATATATATATAGGACCGCAGGGAGTATTATTTTCCCCAACACACCCTTATTTATCACATTCTTTTTTTCACTTTCAATACCTTTCTCTTTCTTCAATAATGATTATATAGGGGCATTGTAGTCAAAATATCCCAAATTCTTGCATCATTTAATTATTTCTTAAAACTCATATATAACCTTAAAATATAGAGTGAAATGACACTTTGGTCCCTCAAGTTTTTCGACAGAGACACTTTAGTCCCTCAAAAAATTTAATTCATTTTTAGTCCCCAATATTTTCCAAAAGTACCAATTTAGTCCATGTCCTATTTCCGTTAGCCACTTCGTTGAGGGACTAAATTGGTACTTTTTGGAAATTTTGGAAAACATGAGGGACTAAAAATGAATTAAATTTCTTGAGAGACTAAAGTGTCCCTGTCGAAAAACTTGAGGGATCCCTTCACTCTAAAATATATTAGTTATGAAAACGGGGGAATAGGTTCAAAAGTCACTTCCTATATTAGATAAAAAAAACAAGAGGATCGGTCCTCTCATTTTAGAATGAGAGCAGGGCAAAATCGTTCCAAGTGCCCTCACTAACTAAAAAAAATGCTTATGTGAATATATGCGGCTATTTATTATGCTTCAAAGAAAGGCTTAAATATTAAAATGATCCTTTTAAATATTGACCCTTTAAAAATCGATCCCTGAAAAATAAAGTTTTAATTTTGGTCCCTACATTTACAAAACGTTTTGGTTTTGATCTCTCCTATTAAAAAAATTTCTCTAGCATTATGGGTTTTCTAACTTTCAAAGAATTTTTCCTTCATGCAATCTGCCTCAAAAATATTAGTGTATAATGAATTGAATATATGCTTTAAAAAATATACGATATATTCAAAATATGCTAACTCATAGAGAATAATAATAAAAACTGGTGTTGAATATTTCTCTATTTGAAAATTTTATTGTGTTTTTTTTTTTTTTTTTTTAAACTGGAGCCATTTTATTGAGAGGATACAACCTCAATATCAGCAACAGATACAATGTTTATCAATGAGCTAATAAAACATGGGGGCTCATCTTGTCGAAGTCTATCACCTTCAATGTAAACATATTTGGCTAATATCTGCTGCATGATTTGAATCCCTAGAAACATAAACAATATCAACAAAATCAAAATTATCTGTCAGAGTAATGCAATCCTAAACAATGCCATCCAAGTAAGAGAGGTTTCTCTTTTTCCTTTTCCAGTTTTGTATCAGTGGTAGACAATCTGTTTTGATCAGTGCATGTGTTATACCCAAGTCCAGGAGAAGTTCAATGGCCCATCCAAGGCAAAGCCCCCTGCACTCGTAGCATCCATAGATTCCTGTAACAATGAATTAGCCGCAGCAACAAATTTTCCATCCTGGTCCAAAACTAACACACCCGCAACCGTGTTATTATTCTTCTTTCTAGCCGCATCAACATGAACCACCACCGCACCAGGGTGTGAGTTGTGTAAGTTTGTGCACGACATCTTTGGAACGTCCTCCACTGCTGGCACAGCCAGAGAAGCTGCTCTGTTGAGAATTGTAGAAATATCGACTTTCCTTTTATCAAATACCCACTCATTCCTCCTTTGCCAAATTACATACATAAGCTCAAAAATCATACTTGATTCTGAACTATTAGCAGCATGGAGCATTCTATCTATCCAGTGCAAGAAGGAAGTGTCATCTTCCACAACAATACGAACAACAAGAGATGAGGCAAACCAGATATGTTGAACATCCCTGCAAGTAAGAAAAGCATGCACAATAGACTCCTCACACTCACCACAAAGGGGACACAACAGGTCATCAATGACACCCCTTTTAAGGAGATTTTGCTTCACAGGCATGATGTTTTTACATGCTCTCCATATTAAGTCGCAACACCTTGGAATAGATTTGACTGCCCAGATTTTCTTCCGCAACTGCCTATCATCCGAATGTGAGCTAGAAGACTCACCTTGTGATGCATCACTTGTCAATGCACAAATGTATCCTGATCTAACCGTGTAAATCCCTTCTTTAGTGTGTCTCCAGATAAGAGAGTCCTTGGACCAGCTCCTTCTAAGGGGAGTTTGAGTGATGAGCGCCGCTTCAGACGATGACAAGGTGCTATAGATCAAATCTCTATTCCATGATTTGGTCTCAGCAATGATAAGGTCCCTAACCCATTCCACAACATTATTCACTTGGTCACCCGAATGGATAAAACCATCATGAACCATGGGACACCATTTATCTTCCTATATGCGGATAGAGTTACCATCTCCAACTTTCCAGATCGAGCTCCCTTCTACCAAGGACCACTACAACATTTTTGGTTTTAGGCAACACTAAAATTTCAACGGTTAAAAAACCGTTGCCTATACATGGAATAAGCAACGGTTTTTCGTGTGTAGCCAACTGATACGAATTAGCAACGGTTTTTATTCATATCTGTTGCGAACTACTTCATATGAACATATCCTTTCATATAGGCAACCATTTTTTAATTGTTGATGGAAAGTACCACGTTTTTAAACCGTTGCCTAAAATTTAATAAAAAAACCGTTGCTTTTTTTTAAATAAAACCGTTGCCTAAAACTTGATAAGAAAAACCGTTGCTTTTTATAAAAATAAAACCGTTGCCTAAAATTTGATAAGAAAAACCGTTGCTTTTTTTTCCATAGAAAACCGTTGCAATGGGTAGAAAACCGTTGCTGAAAATGCTTTTAAGTTAAAAGTTAAAACCCCCTATCAACCCTAGTTTTAGTTCTTCCTATTTCCTACGCAGCAGCTGTGCAATCCTCCTCTTCCATCACTTTTCACTCCTCTCGGTCTCTCTCACTCACTCTCACTGGCGTTTCATCAATTCTTTCTATAGCAACCATGTCTTCTTCCTTCGACGACTTCACTAGTGACCTCAACGTCAACTCTTCCTCGGACCACCACCACTTCGACGCCGCCTCCGTCGACGATACCGACTCCGGCTACGGCGGTTACTCCAGCTTCATCGATGGTTTCTCACCCGACGGTGACGTCGCCGTCGATCACGGGTTCGGTGATCAGACTCCTGGTTACTCTTAGTCTCCGTCGAGTCGGTGAACGTGGAGAATGGGAATGAAAACGGAAACGGTTACGGCGATGACGACGGCGTTTTTGTCTCCGATGGTCTGGTGCTTCCGCCGCTCGGTGAGATGGAGCCGAAGGAAGGTTACGTGCTTCGCCAGTGGCGCCGGTGAGTAATCGCGGTTTAGTTTTTGTTTAATTGCGTTTTGTTTGGTTAATCTGTTAAATCCTGTTTGAATCTGATTAGATCTGTGATGATTTTGATTCAATGGACAAGTTTATAGTATATTTGATCACAAAGTTTATTGCTATTACTCCTGAGTAGTAGTAAGGATTTGGAATTAGGAATTAGGGAGCTTGATCGTGTGTCTATAGAAAGGAAAGAATTGATGAAATTAGTTTTTACGTTTTGTCCACTCATAGGTTACTCTTGAAGAACTAGGTAATAAGGTATCCACTAGCATTTCTTGTGTATTTCTTTAATGTTGGTTCTATTTCTTTAACTCTGGTTTGGTTTTGTATCTCTTTAGTAAGAAGTATTTCTTGTACTTCTTGCTCTTATATGACATTTTTTGACATATATTTGTGAGATGTTTCAGGAGCTTCATAATGCAAGATCTGCATTTGAGCAAGCTCGATTTAATCTTGTAAGTTATTCATTTTATATGATGCATATATGAATAATTAATGTTACCATGATGTTTTCTGTTTTTCAAATAAACTTGAAGCTTCTGTTCAGGTTACTGCCTTGTCAAATGTTGAAGCAAGAAGAGATTCAAATTTTTGGAAGCAGTCAGTGGGACCATGGATGCACATCTTCGGTACTTCAAACAGGTAGATTGTGTGATTTCATTAATCTTTTACATGTTCCTTGTCATGACATGCTTATCCATAATTGATTTCTCATGTAGGGATATGAATTGTTGCACCAAATGGAGCCGTATATTAACCAGGTTTGTCATCGGCTGTATCTTTAAACACCATTTTTTTGGTGGACTTGGAACTTTATGTCATTGATAAAATTAGAATCAAGTGGTATATCACATGTGGTCAATTGGCAAACAGTTGAGACAGTGAAAATGAAAAATATGATTAACTCCAGGCTAGTTCTTTTGCAGGTCTTGACTTATGCTCAGCAATCAAGAGAAAGGTCCAACTATGAGCATGCAGCTCTCAACGAAAGAATGCAAGAGTACAAACGGAAGATTGATCGAGAGTAGGTGGTTTTCAAATGGTTCTAAAGGGTCTCCAAATGGAGATGGCATACAAGCTGTTGGTAGAAGTTCACATAAAATGATAGAGGCGGTTATGCAATCTGCTGCAAAGGGAAAGGTTGAAAAGAGGCCTGGAAATTGTTGTCTGAAGTTATTACTCTCTCCTAATGATTTACTTAGATAATGGACCCGAAGATGGATTCTGGTATTGTTTGTACATACTACTCCCTTGATGAAGCCATTGAGAACGGTGCTGCTCCAGTTCCTATTAGTGCTGATAAAACCACTGATGTTCGGTGCACAATTGACATCATGGACCATCTGCTAGCATGTGAGGTATTTTCATTATTTTTAATTTTAATTACATATGCCTTATTGCATAAGCATTGCTATGATTTCGTAGAATAATTTCAAAGGTCTATAATCTCTATCTCTCTCCAATGCATCCAGAGACATCAACATATGCATGCTCATTATGCGTGAAGCTGACAAAAGTGCATTCGTGATATTTTGATCAACATTCATTTTTTGCATGATATTTGTTCTCTATTCTATTACTCTGAGGTCATCAACATATATGTTTCAACAAGCTTGCTTTCTTTTTCCCCTATGAAAGCTTGTAAAACTTATTTCTAATATAAAATTGGAGTCAAACAGAAAATTATAATTTTTATAAACACAAGCATATGAAAATGGTAAAATTTGTTCATGTTCAATATTTTTGTTTGTGCTTAACAAGTCTGAATTATATATTTTCCCTCTCTTTATTTTAGTTTTCATTTGACATGGCAGGCAACATGGCACAAGGGTCATTCATTGGCACAAATTGTCTATTCTTGCCTTTATCTCCTACAGCCCGAAAGGACATCATCACATGCTCTGTTGCACTCATACTGTAAAGTCATACGTGCAACCTGCGATGCAGTTCTTTCAGTTGTCTCAAATACACGTACACATGAAGTAATGTATTCCAACAACTCTTTTTTGTCTCCATTATGTTGAAACTTTCTTTTTGGTACTGTTACGTGTCCGAAATTTTTAAATTCTTTGGTTGGGTCAAATAAGTAATGGTTTTTCTTCTTTTGGAAGAATGTGAGTATTTATTGTTTTGTTGCCATTCACATAATTACTTTTGGAAGAAAAAAGTGGAATGGAATGTTAAGATTCTTTATGTCCATTATGTATTGATTTGGAACTCACTTTAAAACTGAACTTTCTGATATATATTTTGTCCCAAGAGGATTACTAATTTACACTTACATGCAGCCTTCCTGAGTGAATGACTGATAGATGTGTGGCTTTAGTTGTTTGATTTCCTAAGTCCTAAAATATACTCTATCTGTATTTTTGTTTTAAGCTGTGTATTCTTATTTTTCCTGTGAGCAGTATGGCTATACTTAATTTTTCCTTTTATTATGAGATCATATTCTTACAGAGGAAACAATATGGTGATATTTCTTTGTGTCAGGAAGAGGATATATTTACCATGACATATGATCTTCCTCTTGGTAGAGATGGAGATGAAAAGTGTTTATCAATGCTAAATGCTGTTGAGGAAACAATATCTCGCCAATTGCGTGCTTTGAGTATATGGATGATCAACTGGCAATGCAAGAATGTATATATGGATTATTTTAGCTTTGAGTTTTATTTTTTTGGATATTTAGCAAAAAATTATGTTGTTAATTAGCAAGTACTTAATTTGGTCTTGTACTTTTTAGAATTTTTTTTGGTAACTTTGTACTTTTTAGATTATAGAATAATATAATCTTACGTTATTTTGGTATGTATGGTGATTATAATTTAATTTCATTTTATATATATATACACACACTACTGCATTTAATTTTATTAAAAATTGTTGCATATAGATTGAAAGTAAAATAAGTGTTGTCTATGTGAAGTTGGTAATAGTTATATATCTGTTGCTTAAACATAAGGCAACAGTTTTATCCTTGTTGCATATGCTATAGATTAATAAAACCGTTGCCTTTTATAAGCCAAAAGACAACGGTTTTTGCCTATGTGAAGTTGGCAATAGTTATATATTTGTTGCTAAAACATAAGCCAACGGTTTCATCAGTGTTGCAAATGAGATAGATTAATAAAACCGTTGCTGTTTATAAGCCAAAGGGCAACGGTTTTCTTAATAAAACCGTTGCATATTATGAAAGAAGAAACCGTTGCTGATTATAAGTCAAAGGGCAACGGTTTTACAAAATTGTTGCCAAATGCAAAAAAACCGTTGTCATTGACAATAGGCAACACTCACCTAGAGAACAGTTCAAAAACCGTTGCCTAAACTTTCAGCAACGGTTTTTGTACTTTAAGCAACGGTTTTGTGTCGTTGCAGAAAGTCAAAAATGTTGTAGTGGACTTTGATGAATAGATACTTGCCCATGTGTAACTAGAATAACACGGTTTTTTGCCTTGGACAATGGGCCGCGAGGGAAGTATTTAGCCTTTAGGATCTTGTAAAGGAGAGACGAGTCATCACTTTGTAATCTCCACCACTATTTGCCAAGAAGAGCTTTATTAAAAGCAGATATCTTCTTAAAACCAATGCCTCCTTCTCTCTTCCTTGTTGCTAACTTGTCCCAACTCAGCCAATGGATCTTCCTTTTTTCAGCATCATCACTCCAGTAGAATTTAGCTATCATACTCTCAATATGGTTGCACAAAGCTTGAGGAAGAGTGAAACAACTCACAATGCAAGTCAGGATAGACTGGGCCACCGCCTTGATCAAGACTTCTCTACCAACCTTTGACAATGTTTTCTCTTTCCACCCTTTAAGCTTCTTCCATACTCGGTCCCTAACAAAGTCGAAAATTTGCTTCTTTGATCTTCCCACAATCGTTGGAAGGCCCAAGTATTTAGGATGTTGCTCAACAGCCTTTATAGACAACAGATTTTCAATCTCATTAATTCTGGAAGAAGGGACATTTCGGCTGAACGTGAGCTCTGACTTGTCATAATTGATTTTTTGGCCAGAAGCTTTCTCATACTGTGAAAAAAGAGAACCAAGGGCTGCTGCTTCCTCCAAAGAAGCTTTGGAGAAAATAATGCTACCATCTGCAAAAAATAGATCTGATATGGGAGGAGCCTTGGGTGTAATTTTCAACCCATGAATAGCATTAGTTTCTATATTTTTACGAATAAGAGCAGATAAAACTTCAGCACAGAGAATGAATAAATAAGGGGAGAGCAGATCTCCTTGACGAAGGCCCCGAGAAGCCTTGAAACTGTGATAAGGCTCCCCATTGATCATGATTGAAAAAGTTGGTGTTGTGACAATTCATAATTAATCTGACCACGTGATGAGGGAAACCAAACTTGAGGAGAGTACTTTCAAGGAACAACCATTCCACTCTATCATAAGCTTTTGCCATATCTAACTTGATAGCCATAACCCCTTTCTTGCCCGTTTTCTTTTTTTTTTCATATAATGGAAGCACTCAAAGGCAATTAAGGCATTATCAGTAATAAGGTGACCTAGGACAAAAGCACTATGATTATCCCCCACAATGTCAGGAAGAATATGCTTTAGCCTATTAACTATTGTTTTTGTAACAATTTTGAAAATAACATTATTACAAGGGCTAATAGGTCTAAATTGACTGGCAAACTCAAGTTTTTTAACTTTAGGAATAAGAACAATAAGAGTTTGGTTAAGAAAACTTGGATCCAGCTTATCATTGAGGATTTGCAGAACCAAACTTGTCACCCGGTCTCCTATTATATGCCAGAGATTTTGATAGAACAGTGCTGGAGTGCCATCCATTCTGGGGGCTTTTGTTGGATGCATCTGGAACAAAGCTTGTGTAACCTCCTCTACAGTAAAAGGCATAGTCAGATTCTGATAATGATCACTTGACACTTTACCCCGAACCAGATTAGTTGTTTCCTCTATATCACACGTGTAAGTTCCATTGAGAATGTTTTGATAATGACAAAAGGTTTTGAACAAGCTACAAAGATGTTGATCAAGTTCAAGCTCAACAAGCAACAACAAACATCAAAGGAAGAAGAGAGAACAAGCTCATGAAGACTTAGTTTGAGTATAATTGTAATATCTTTTGCCTCTCTAGATTAAGTCTTTTTATTTGATGAGTTTGGGTAGAGTCCTATAGAGGGTAGTGAATCTCTTTTGATTGCATGATTATATCATAATTTGAGTTTTCACTTAACCTAAAATCAATAGGCGGCTTAAAGGTTTGAAAGGAAAGGTTTAGTTTTAAGAAAACAAGTTTTTAATTGATTTTAACAGGGTTTAATCGATTAAAATAAAGTCTAATAGATTACTAATCGATTATGCATATATCTAATCGATTAAACACTGCACATCTGATTTTTAAAATACGTTTTTCACTTCTCAAAATCAGTTTTCAAGTCTCATAACTTTTGGAGATTCTACATAAACCTTTTCCCAATTATTGTGATCATCTAGAATCATTTTTACATCAATTTTACAAAGAATCAAGACACTCTATTCTCTCTCAATTTCATAGATCAAAGCTTTCTATTTTCATATTCTTTGATCAAGAACTCTTGAATCTCTCATATTGATTTTGTCATAACTATTGGAAGAGATTCATAGGAGTGTCATTGTGTTTTCTATTGTGTTTTAATCTTTGCAAGAGGCAAGCCATCTACAACAAACAAGAAGACTTGGTGTGTCGATTATCATCAAGCAAAGTTCATTCAAATTGAAGAAGTCTTGGTTGTGAATCAAGCAAAGTGAAGTCTTGTTGTGAGGTATCAACGAGCAACGTGAAGACTTGTTGTGTGGATTATCAACAAGAGGTAGAGGTTAGATTAGAGAGAAGGTCAATAGGATTACAAGGCAAGGGTGTGGTGTATCCTTTGTAGGCTATCAAGAAGGGAGTCTTGAGAGGCATTTACTTGTAATTTGAGAACTCTAATTCCTCATAGTGAAGAATCTCTCTTGGTTGAAGAGGGGACTGGATGTAGCTTTCAAGTGGATGAAAGTGAACCAAGATAAATCACTGTGCCGTATCTCTAAACCCTCACTCTTTACATTCTTGTTATTCATTGTGTTCTTGGTTGAAAACCTAGAAAAGATTGATTTTCATAATTGATTGAATTGAATCTTTAATTGTGCAAATTGATTTGGGAAAATCATTTTCATAACCTACGTAATCAATAAGAATATAGGTGTTAATCCTTTCCGCTGAATCTCTGATCTTACGTGTTGATTGATTGATTTTCGTATTCGATTGAAAAGTGATTTTTCAGTTTTTAACTGTCATAATCGATTAGTAATCGATTAAGTGAAATTGTGCTTTCTGATCTTAATCGATTAAATTGCAGGTTAATCGATTAAATCTCAGTTTAATCGATTAAATGCTGTAGAATTTGCAAAAATCATTCGTTTTGATTGTTTCGATTTGTTTCGTTCGAAAATCTTTCAAGGTTTCTTTTACACCTATTCAAACCCCCCTTTTAGGTGTTCTCCTAGGGTTCCTTAGTTGTTTCAACCACCAATTGCGGTTTCCTCAATTGGTATCAGAGCTCGGTCGAAAGACATGAGCATAAGAGCTTTTTCGTAAAGATCCTAGTTAAGTAACCGCAATGGGTTCCATGAATCCCTTTGGTGGTGAAGGCTCTTCCATAAGTCGTCCTCCACTATTTTATGGTGAGGGATATGCTTATTGGAAAGTTAGAATGAAAATTTTTATCCAAGCCATTGATAATGAAATTTGGAAAGCAATAGAAAAAGGTCCTCATATCCCCTCTAGTTTAGTTGAAGGTGCAGTACATTTAATCCCCGAGGATAAGTGGAAGGATGATGATAGAAAGAAAGTTCAATATGATTATATAGCAAAGAATATCATTACCTTCGCTTTATCTTATGATGAGTTCTTTAGAGTTTCTCAATGTGCTAGTGCTAAGGAAATGTGGGACACTTTACAAGTGACTCATGAAGGAACTAGTGAGGTTAGGAGAGCTAGACTGAATGTTTTGATGCGTGAATATGAATTGTTTCAAATGCTTCCAAATGAATCTATTAATGATATGCAAATACGATTTACTCATATTATTAATCATTTGCTTGCTCTTGGTAAAACTTTTCTTCAAGGTGAACTTTCTAACAAAGTGTTGAGATGTTTAGACAGGAATTGGCAACCAAAAGTAACGGCTATTGTTGAATCTAAGAATTTGGATGCTATGGATCTTGCAACACTTTTCGGAAAGCTTCAAGAACATGAATTGGAGCTTGGACGTTTAAACATGAATGAAGAGTCGGATAAGAACAAAGGAAGAAAGGGACTTTCTCTTAAAGTCAATAGATCATTAAAAAAGAAAGAGAGTTCCGATGATGATGATGATGGTGAAGATTCCGATTTGGATGTTGATGAAAAAGAAATGAAATTCTTACTAAGGAAATTTGACAAATTTCTAAGGAGAAAAGGAAGGTTGAACAAAGACAAGAGTAAAGAGAAGAATTCTCCACACTACAAGACCAAGACTACAAAAGATGGAGTAGTTTTCCATGAATGTGGAAAGCCCGGTCATCTCAAGTATGCATGCTCTAAGTATCTCAAGAAGAAGGAGAAAGAAAAGAAAAATTCAAAACACAAAAGGGCATATATAGTTTGGGATAGTGATGTAGATGAGAATAAAAGCACATCAAGTAGTTCTTCGGATGATGAAGAAGTCGCTAATCTCAACTTGCTAGTTCAAGTAGATGAAGAGGAAAGTTCAAATGATGAATCAAGTGAACAAAGCGAGGATAGCGATGTAAGTGATACTAAATCCGAAATTTCTTCTAAATATGAATTGTTATATAATGCTTATGAAGAAATGCATGAAGAACTTAAGAAACTAGCTTTGAAAAACATTGAAAGAAAGAAGCTCATTTTGAAACATCAACAAGAGATTTTAGAACTTCAAAAACAAGTTGATGAGCTTAATCTTGAAAATGAAACTCTTGATCTTATCTATGCTAGTTCTTCTTGTGATTGTGCTAATAGATTGAATATTGTGGTTGATTGTGAGGATTGCAAGTTGCTTAAAGATGAAAATGCTATTTTGAAAAATAAGCTTGCAAGTTTCACAAATGGTGATATTAGATTGCGCACATTGTTAGATTTTCAAAGAGAAAATTCAAACAAGTTTGGTTTGGGTTATACTAATGCTAAGAGTAATTCTCATAGAAATGTTGTTGATTTTTCTAAAGTTGATTTTTCAAATGCACCAACATGTTTCTATTGTGGTACTCATGGAAATACTTCAAATGTGTGTTATGTTAAAGTGCATGGTATACCTAGAGGAAATTTTGTTTGGGTTAAGAAGGGTGAGAGTCCCTTAACTAACAAAAATGGATCCAAGACAATTTAGATACCAAAAGGCAAAGCATGATTGTTTTGTAGGTATGATTGAAGAAGCAAATGAAGGTCTATACACATTCTTCAAATCTCAAGAGAATGTCCTACAAAGTGGTAAAATTTGATATTGTTGAATATCCTCAATTGGTATTGTAACACCCCTAATTTTCGTCTCCCGAATAATAGGAAATTAATAATAAAAGTTTTATTATTAATTTATAGAAATTTTCCAAGTTTATATTTTGTATTTAATTAGCCTTAAATATAAAAATAAGTTGAAATATTTTTATAGGGCAAATAAATGCAAAATATAAGGATATTGCATTTTGGTCCCTGGATGAGGACTAAAAGGTAATATTAAAAAGGTTCTTGGAGGGAAAGATTTAAAAATATTAATTTTTAAATTTTGTACTAATCTAACCGGTTAGTAATGCCCTGTAACCGGTTAGACGATGAACCCAGAAACTGGGTTAGTGGATTTTGATGAGTAATCACTGGGATAATTCGATTAATCGCCACGAATCCCACTTAATTCATAGTGGAAGACGCGTGTCTCTCTGCATGTAAACGAATTCCTCTATAAAAGGCTAAGATTGATGAGAAATGGGGTTGATTTCTCTGAAACTAGAGTGGAAAGGCTGATTAGGGTTTTCAATTCGCTGGGAGCAATTCTTCTTCTCCTTTGAGAGTCAGAGAACGAGGGATACACTTTTGGAAAGCTTAAATCAAGGGCTTTCCATTGATATAGAATTTGTGAGCTAAGAGTGATTGTGGAGGGAGAAATTGATCCTAGAAGTTGGAACTGAAATAGCTGGAGTCTGAGTTTTCTGATTCAGGAAGCTTAGTTTGGGACTGGATTTTGGTAAGAATAGTCAACCCTTAAGTCTCAAATCTCTTTGATTCTCTAGTGCATGTTACCTACTTTGAATCCTAATTGTTTTCCCCAATTTCTTTGGCCATTTGCTATGTTAAAACTTCTGGTCTTTGGACCCTGTTGGTGGAATTCGTGGCTGAGAGCAGAGTTGTGAGTTTGTGGAAAATCTGTGGATTAATCTTCAAGTACAGTGGCAATTCTCATCAAAATCGACTTGGAGGTATGAGAGAAGTCTACCTTATACTATATTTAGACTAAAAATCAAGTGAATTAGGATTTGAGTTAACAAAACTCAAAAAGGGCATTATGTGCAATATGGCATAAAGGCTTGGAGGCCAAATTCTGGCTCAATATTGTTTTGAGAAACTTTATGTTGATGCATGCAAAGTATATTGATATTGAATTCTGGATTTAAATGCTTATGATAAGTTTTGTTGTGTTAAATTGTGTTTATGTGAATTTTTATGCAATTTCATGCAAAAAGCTTGATGCATGCACTTTGAATTTGTTTCTGTGATGAAACATGTTTGGTTAAGGTATATGAACCCTGTTAAATGATGGAATTTGGTTAGATTTGAGAAACAAAGAGAATGATGTGTCAAAACTCTTGTTTTAATGGACTGACTGCATAATCTAACCGGTTACTCGATATTCGTAACCGGTTAGACACTGCAGAATTTCAAAAGAAAATCAGTTTATAAAACAGTCCTGAAGTTTTACTAATTTTACTCAAATATATACCTTAAATTCAATGGAAAGAATCTGAATTGGAGGTGACAATACTCTCTTGGTTCAGATTTAAGGGTAAGGGGTTTATACCTTAATTCAATGAAATAATTTCAAGAGGAAATTATGCTTTATGGAAAACAAAATGTGATTTGGACTTTTGAATGATGGAAACTGTGATTTTTGAGGCATAAAACAATGTTTAACTTGTTTGTGGATTGGGTAGTAAATTCAAGAAAAAGGGTTTTCTGAATTGTAATGGTAAACAGTTCAGGTCTGTAATTCTAACCGGTTAGCCTGAAACTGTAACCGGTTAGTACCTGAATCTGAAAAATAAAAAGTTATGTTTTTGAATACCATTGATTTTGTTTTACCCAATCTAAGTTTAAGGGCATGTTTTGACAAAATTCAAAGGAGAATTTTATGCCAAAGAGTATGCCTCAAATAAATCATTCAAAAGGGAAATTGGAATATTTCTAAATCACATTAATTAATGTAAAGATAAAACCAACCCTGATATTTGTGCATCCATATAGACTAGAAGTCTTGTTGGTAGGAACGTTTATCATATTCTGGGAATATGAGGAGGGTACTTCGGGAGTACCAAATTATAACCTACTTGATGACACATTATAGATATGTGGCCAGTGTCCGGGACCTGGTTTTTATGCGTTCTGGGAACGTATGCGTTCTGGGAACGTATGCGTTCTGGGAACGTGGTGCACACTCCGGGAGTGATGCTTATTATCCAAGTATGGTTCGGCATTATGTTCTGGGAACAAATGTCGGTGTTCTAGGAACACAAGGGTGTATTGGATGGACGTCCAAGATGGACTTTTAGAGGCCTCAGTTGTGGATAGAAAATCATACATCATGCCACTTGCATTATAAGAGTTATAATGTTGAAAACTGGTGTGCTTATATGTATTTGCATTATGATCTGTCCATGATATATTTGTGATTGTAATTTTAGTCTTTATCAATTATGTATATGTGTATACTTACTCCCTGTGCCCTGTTTAGGTGATGGCCAGATACCTAGCTTGCATCGAGATACGCCCTATCCCTAGCGGTATATGGACGTATGAGGAGCACCGTGCCACTTTTGAGGGGGAGGTTGAGATTACTCTCTACCACCCTAACCCTTTGGTGCGAGTGCGACCTCGTCGATTTAGGATTCCCTTAGTCTACACTATGCATGTTCCACCTTTTTATACATATAGAGGACCATCCCCGACTCGACCTATGCGTCGTTTTCATAGTTTTCGTTTTAGAGCTGCCACTCGTTCCCATCCTTCCTCCCATAGAGTTGTCACTGAGGAGACTCCTTCTCCTGGTCCGACTGATTTTGATAGGACTGCTTCTGCAGATCTTAGACCCAGTGGTGGGGTCTCTACACAGTCGGGCGAGGTCGAGGAGGATCCTGTGGAGGATGAGAGCGAGGAGGAGGTGCATGTTGAGCCGACTGTTTCAGCTAGAGGTGGACTCGCTGGTTCATAGGAGCCTGCATAGCGTAGATGTTTTGGGTCCTAGATCCTAGGGATAGAGCGGTGGAGGAGCTGAGGAGCTGCTGAGGACACAGACGACTTGCTCTGAGACTTCTGTTTTTGGATTTTGTTATATATTGTATATATCTGAGAGGTCTTAGAGTGAGGTTTTATTTTATGCAGCTGATCTGTATATGTTTCATCAAAACTTGCTATCTCGACTTTTTATCACTTGCTACTGACTGTACTGATGGGGTTATGTTATGACTTATATATATATATATATATATATATGGTGTTTTCTTTACCTCAGCAGTGCCCCATAAGTATTATTTTTACTTCCGCGAACTCTGATTTTTATTTAAAAGGGATTCGGCGATTAGTGTATGTTTTATATACTCAAATCCAACTCGAGAGGCAAATGATATGTTTTAATAATATCTATGAATAATATTTTCTATAAGTAAGAAATTGTTATCTCGAGAGTCTTTTCGAATCTAAGATATTACTCAGCCGAATTCAAATTGATTCATGTTAAAAAGGGTTTTTGAACGAGCAAGTACTAATCTTAAAAAGGAAAAATTTTCTAGTCTAAATTTTGATAGCAAGTATTCAATTATTTGGAAATATTAATTATTTTCAAGTTAAAAAGATAGCGTCATGTGACACCCTTTTTCTATACAAGTAAATACTATAATAATTAAGTATTACTTGGAAAATATATGGACTTGTGGTTAATTATGAAAATATGAGAATAAAAATTTGTCTTTCTAAGTGGGTGCACAAATCCAAAACTTGGAATTCTTGGAGAAGGAGTTCTAAATTATTTTAAACCGTTGAGTTGAATTCAGCGATTTCGAAAATCTTTTCACAAGCTGAATACCATTCGCATTTAAAATTGTATTTATATGATAGAAAGTAAAGGAAGCTATTCATTCTTTTCGTTTCGTGAAACTGATGTCATCTAATCCTTTTTACAGCCGAACTCTTAAGAAAAGATTAAATCAGAGTAAGCGGAAATTATAGGACTATGCATCTAATAGAAATATACACATAGGTTATATATATATATATATGTGAAAAGAGTCATGAGTACATAGTCCCAGTAACAAAGTCTCCAAGATCCAAACAAGTCCATAACAGATCTACATCATAGTGTAACCATAGCCCTAGAGTACTCAAAAGTATATCTACAAAATATATACATAGCAAAGTATGGACTCTAGAGGTGGTCGCGTAGATCTGGCAGCATCCTCAGTAGTAGTAGTAGTAGTGATAGTAGCAGTCTCCAAGAAGCAAAAGGTAACAACATCATCATCAACACAACAGCAGCAGTATCTCCTCCACGACATCCCCACACCGGATCCCCTGATCCTCATCATACACCCTATACACATACCTAGGGATCATCATCCCTCCAATCACTCCCAGTAGAATGTACGACAGGCTCGCCTCCGCTCTCGTCCTCCACTGGATCCTCCTCGATCTCATCCGAGGGAGAGTGTACCCTACCACTGGGTATGGGGTCAGGAGATGGTGTGACCCTGACTGGGCTCCTCGGATCAGAAGGGGGAGTATCCTCGCGGACGACTCTAGAAGAAAATGGGTGTGAGCAGGTAGGTCTGAAACGAAAACTGTGATAAGAGCGAGCTGGTCCTGTGGGAGGTGGTCCATGATATGTGTAAAACGGGGGTACGTGCATAGTGTATACGATGGGAATCCTAAATCTACAAGGACGAAATCGAATCAACGGGTTTGGGTGGTAGAAGGTAATCTCTACCTCTCCCTCGAACACCGCGCGATGGTCCTCATAGATCCATGTGCCACTAGGAAGTGGCCGGATCTCGATGCAAGCGATGTATCGAGACATCACCTACAAGGGCATAGGGGTAAGCAATTCTATACACATAATCAATAGAGTAGAAATGTACATTATGTAAATATGCAACAACGAACAACAATCACATTTAGCACTTAGCAGTTTTGAATGCAAGTAGGATGCTCATACTTATTTCAGTTATCACAGTTAATTTAAATGAATGGCATGATGCATGAATTTTAACTCTCAACCTATCTCCGTCAATCTATGTCACTCTCTGACGTCCATCCCTGACAACCCAGCACTCATCAGTGCGTTGTATTCCTAGGTATACAACATTTCGTACATTCACCAAGAATGTACACGACAAGCTTGGAACCCGTGCCACCCGAGCACATCCCGTCATCCAAACGGACCGTCATCCAAACGGTATAACCATATCGGCGTCCACTAAGCCGACCACGTCATCAACGTGTCATCAACCAAGCGTATTGGCACTCCCAGAGGCCCTCCACATGTTTACCAAAAACATGACATATGACCTACCATCCAAACTCCAGAATGAATGCATCATACTTTGCTTAAAGAAATTGATCGATATTTTCCTTGTTAATAATACTCTACAACTAGCCGTGTATCTATTTAAAAATACTCTTTTCATCTCTTCCCAAGAATTAACAGAATTTCGAGGGAGAGATGAGTACCAACGCAATACTGAAGGTTCGAGGGTCATGGAAAAGGCTCGGCATTTCATTTCTTCTCCTCCGCCGTAATAGTTCATTGCCCCCTCGAAAGAGACAATATGGTCCACTGGGTCGGTTAGACCGTTATAATGTGGGACATTAGAAGGGCCCAAGTAGCCTTGAGGGGTTTGAAACGCCATGATATGTGGGGTGAAAGGATGACCAGGATGAAAATCATCTCTAGTTCTCGAGCTCGAGCGGAAGCCGTAGTTGCATAGGATCTGCTAATGGAATAGCTATGACGAGAGTTTCCTGGGTCAGATCTATTTGGATTCAGTCTGGTTCTAGGTGTTGTACTTACACGATCGGGTTTATGTGGGATAGGATGGGTGCGTTGGGTGTTTCGCCCATGGTGTGCTCGGGTTCCAGTGGTTCTAGAAGTATTTCGTGTGGTAGGGGCTGTGCTACTTGAATCACCATGGGTAGAGGGTGGTGGTGTAGGTGGTGGTGGTGGTGGAGGGGGTGGAGGTTGCATGGTACGTAAGATCTGAAGGGGTTGGGGATTACTCCCAGCCCTTGGATGGGAAGGTTGTGGCGTTTGGGGGTGTACAGTGTGAACGCCACTATGATTTTGGCTTTGGTTGTGTGGTGGTTGGCTGTGTGAATGGTTTGGTGGCTGGGGGTTATTCCCTGGCCCAGATTGAGATCTTTGTGGTGGTTGTCCATTATTCCCACGATTGTGGTTAAGAATATTGCGCAGATCGCCAGCAGAATGGGGCTGTGGGTTGTTGTTATCAGCGTTTCTAGGCCTGCCACGGGTGCGAGTGATGCGGTCACGGAGGTCACCAACTTGACTTCTGGTGGTAACCATGGTGGTGGTGGGAATGATATGTTATTCAGATTCCCACAGACGGATCCAATGTCGTGTCCTTAACTGAGATCAACCTTAAAGCTATGGAAAAGCCTTGAAGAACGATCACAGTCAAGATATTAATGTAGGACTCTTTAGGATTTCTGAAGATCCAGTTGGGATAATCAGGTTCTCCCTAGTCAACAATGTGTGTGCTTGTGTCAACTTAGGGATGAGAAGACGTACCTTAGCCCCTATAGCATGGTGGTTCTTATAGGGGATTACCTGTATGCGGTGAGTCGTCTTGATAAGGCTTCTTAGGAGGAAGAATTCAACTAGGATTTGTATAGGATATGATAAGATCATAACCGTAAACCCTGTAGATGATAAATTCTATCCAATGCTGTTGTATCTAACCAAGAGTCGTGGGAATCTAAGAGTAGTTATAGCTTGATAAGACTGTAAACGATAATGATAAGGAATAAAATCCTGTGCTCGGAGCTAATCTTATCTATAGGTAACTTCTCAGTAGATACCCAGTTTGCTCGGTGTATGTCTCCGACCGAAAGCCCTGTTTCAGCGTCATATCAACTAGAGTAATGAGGATACGGTCGGTTATTCGCTTGGTTTACTATAGGTCCACTATAGTTTGGGATGATGAAGAGGAAAAGAAAAGCACATCAAGTAGTTCTTCGGATGATGAAGAAGTCGCTACACTCAACTTGATAGCTCTAGTAGATGAAGAGGAAAGTTCAAGTGATGAATCATGTGAACAAAGCGAGGATAGCGATGTAAGTGAAACTAAATCCGAAATTTCTTCCAAATATGAAATTTTATATAATGCTTATGAAGAAATGCATGAACATCTTAAGAAACTAGCTTTGAAAAACATTGAAAGGAAGAAGCTCATTTTGAAACATCAACAAGAGATTTTGGAACTTCAAAAACAAGTTGATGAGCTTAATCTTCAAAATGAAACTCTTGATCTTATATATGCTAGTTCTTCTTGTGATTGTGCTAGTAGATTGAATGTTGTGGTTGATTGTGAGAATTGCAAGTTGCTTAAAGATGAAAATGCTATTTTGAAAAATAAGCTTGCAAGTTTCACAAGTGGTGATATTAGATTGCGCACATTGTTAAATTTTCAAAGAGAAAATTCAAACAAGTTTGGTTTGGGTTATACTAATGCTAAGAGTAAGTCTCATAGAAATGTTGTTGATTTTTCTAAAGTTGATTTTTCAAATGCACCAACATGTTTCTATTGTGGTACTCATGGACATACTTCAAATGTGTGTTATATTAAAGTGCATGGTATACCTAAAGGAAATTTTGTTTGGGTTAAGAAGGGTGAGAGTCCCTTAACTAACAAAAATGGATCCAAGACTATTTGGATACCAAAGAGCAAAGCATGATTGTTTTGTAGGTATGATTGAAGAGCAAAGGACTTACAAGTATTACTCATTTATTTGCTTCTTCAAATCTCAAGTGAAAGTCCTACAAATTGGTACAAATGATATTGTTGATCATTTACAATTGGCATTATTTCTACAAAGTTCAATTGATATCATTGTGTGATTATTATATGATTATCATGCTATTGTAGTTATTGTGATATTTCTTTACAATTGATATCTTACTTTGTCAAATGATATTATGACTTTCTAGTTACAATTGGTATCATATTTCATTGTCATATTTCTTGCCAATTGGTATCACATTTCAAGGTATAGTTCATTAGTTTTATATTTGGTATCACTGATTTATTGGTATCAATGTTGTGAAGAAATGAATGTTTATTTTCTCTTATTTTGGCTTAGAATGTTAATATTACAATTGATATATATTACTTTTTGATAATGCCAAAAGGGGGAGAAAGTGTTGTTTTGTTGTTTTTATATAGGTTGAGCAAAGTTGTTGGAGATAGGGGGAGAATCAAGTTTAACTCAATTGGAGTACAAATGTCAAAAGCATTTATTGAGGGGGAGCAAGAGTCTCACCAAGTATCAAATGGTTCAAGCATCAAGCATCAACAACTTCAAACATATTCAAAACGTGTTTGTCATTTTCAAAAAGGGGGAGATTGTTAGATCCAGTGAGAATGTTTTGATAATGACAAAGGTTTTGAACAAGCTACAAATGTTTGTGATCAAGCTCAAGTATGAAGTGTAAGATCCATGAAGAATGTTTTGATAAATGCCAAAGGTTTTGAACAAGCTACAAATGTGTTGATCAAGTTCAAGCTCAACAAGCAACAACAAACATCAAGTGATGAAGAGAGAGCCAACTCATGAAGACTTAGTTTGGTAGTTTATGTTTTATTGTTTTATCTTTTGCCTCACAAGTCTCTTAGTTTATGAGTTTTGGTAGAGTTTATTAGAGGGTAGTGAATCTCTTTTGATTGCATGATTATATTATATTTTGAGTATTCACTTTGTCTAAAATCAATAGGTGGCTTAAAGGTTTGAAAGAAAAGGTTTAGTTTTTGAGAAAACAAGTTTTAAGTGTTTTTTGAACTGACTACTCGATTAGCCACTTGATTACTCGAGTAGAATTTTTGAGTCTTGCAACTTTACTCGATTAAGGAGTTGATTACTCGAGTAGAATTATTCAGCCTTGCGTAAATACTCGAGTAGAAACTTAAAAACTCGAGTAGTGAACAAGTTTTACACTTGTTACTCGAGTAGTGACTTTGTTACTCGATTAACACGAGCTGTAACTGTTTTTAAATGAGTTTTTCACTTCTCAAAAGCACTTCTAACCATTCCTAACTTTTGGGTATTCTATATAAACCTTTTTCTAACCTTTGTGAATCATTATTACACTTTCATAATCAATTTTACAAGAATCAAAGCCACTCTATTCTCTCTCACTTTCTCAAGATCAAAGCTTTAACTTTTACATTCTTTGATCAAGAACCTTGAATCTCTCATGTTGATATTTCATAGCTTTTGAAAGAGATTCATAGGATTGTTATTTTGTTTTCATTTGAGTTGTAATCTTTGCAAGAGGCAAGCTATCTACAACAATTGGAAGTCTTGGTTGTGAATCAAGCAAAGTTATATTGGAAGCCTTGATGTGGCATTTCATCAAGCACTTGGAAGCCTTGTTGTGTTAACAAGCAATTGGAAGTCTTGTAGTGAAGCAAGCAATTGGAAGTCTTGTTGTGGGGTATCGGCAAGCAAGAGAAGAGGTTAGATTAGATTATCAATAGGGTTACAAGGCAAGGGTGTGGTATCTCTTGTAGGCTAGCAAGAAGGAAGTCTTGTGAGGCATTTACTTGTAATTTGAGAAACTCTAATTCCTCATAGTGAAGAATCTCTCTTGGTTGAAGAGGGGACTGGAGTAGCTTTCAAGTGGATGAAAGTGAACCAGGATAAATCACTGTGTCGTATCTCTAAACTCTCTACTCTTTACAATTCAAGTCTTTAATTGTGTTCTTGATTGAAAACCTAGAAAAAGTGATTTTTCATAATTGATTGAATTGAATCTTAATTGTGCAAAATTGATTTGGGGAAAATCATTTTCATAACCTAGGTAATCAATAAGAATATTGGTGTTAATCAATTTCGCTTTATCTCTGGTTATGTGTTAATTGATTGATTTTCGTATTTGATTGAAAAGTGATTAATTCATTAACAGAGGCATTAATCGATTAGTTCATGTCATTAATCGATTAAGGCTAAAGAATTTTCAAGAAAATCATTTGTTTTAATCGTTTTGATTTGTTTCTTGCGAAAATCTTTCAAGGTTTATCTAACACCTATTCAACCCCCCCTTCTAGGTGTTTTCCTAGTGTATCCTAGTTGTTTCACCCACCGATTTTAGGTTCTAACAATTGGTATCAGAGCTCGGTCGAAAGACACGAGCATAGAGCTTTTTCGTTAAGATCCTTGAGGAAACTACAATGGGTTCTACGAATCCTTTTGGTGGTGAAGGTGCTTCAATAAATCGCCCTCCTATGTTTGGTGGAGAGGGTTATGGTTATTGGAAAATTAGGATGAGAATCTTTATAGAAGCTATAGATGTGAACATTTGGGAAGCCATTGAAAATGGTCCTTATATTCCCTCAAAAGATGTAGAAGGTGTGCTTACCCTAACTCCCAAAGATAAGTGGACCGATGATGATAAAAGGAAAATTCAATATGATTTAAAAGCAAAAAATATCATCACCTCCGCTCTATCTTATGATGAGTTCTTTAGAGTCTCCCAATGTCGTGATGCCAAAGAAATGTGGGACACCTTGCAAGTCACACATGAAGGCACTAGTGAAGTTAGGCGTGCTAGATTAAATTCTTTGATGCATGAATATGAATTGTTTCGTATGTTGCCTAATGAATCTATATGTTTTATGCAAAAACGTTTTACACATATTGTTAATCATCTCATTGCTCTTGGTAAAATTTTCGTGAATTGTGAACTTGTTAACAAAGTTTTAAGATGTCTAAGTAGGGAATGACAACCCAAGGTTACCGCAATTGTTGAATCAAAGGACTTGGACACCATGGACTTAGCAACACTTTTCGGAAAGCTTCAAGAACATGAAATGGAGCTTGAACGTTTGCATTTGCATGAAGAATCGGACAAGAACAAAGAGAGAAAAGGAATTGCTCTTAAAGCTCGAAGGTCATATAAAAAGGAAGAGAGTTCCGATGATGATGATGATGATGATGATGATAATGAAGATTCCGATTCAGACATTGATGAAGAGGAGATGAAGCTTCTACTAAGAAATTTCAATAAGATTCTAAGGAGAAAAGGAAGGTTGAACAAAGACAAAAGTAAAGAGAAGAATTCCCCACACTACAAGACAAAGACTTCAAAAGAAGGTATAGTTTGCCATGAATGTGGAAAGCCCGGTCATCTCAAGTACTCATGCTCTAAGTATCTTAAGAAGAAGGAGAAAGAGAAGAAAAATGAAAAAACTAAAAGAGCATACATAGTTTGGAATAGTGATGATGAAGAAGACAAGAAAAGTACATCAAATAGTTCTTCGGATGATGAAGAAGCCGCTTGTCTCAACTTGATAGCTCTAGTAAATGAAGAGGAAAGTTCAAATGATGAATCAAGTGAACAAAGCGATGTAAGTCTTACTAAATCCGAAATTTCTTCCAAATATGAAATGTTATATAATGCTTATGAAGAAATGCATGAACAATTTAAGAAACTAGCTTTGAAAAACATTGAAAGGAAGAAGCTCATTTTGAAACATCAAAAAGAGATTTTAGAACTTCAAAAACAAGTTGATGAGCTTAATCTTGAAAATGAAACTCTTGATCTTATATATGCTAGTTCTTCTTGTGATTGTGCTAGTAGATTGAATATTGTGGTTGATTGTGAGGATTGCAAGTTGCTCAAAGATGAAAATGCTATTTTGAAAAATAAGCTTGCAAGTTTCACAAATGGTGATATTAGATTGCGCACATTGTTAAATTTTCAAAGAGAAAATTCAAACAAGTTTGGTTTGGGTTATACTAATGCTAAGAGTATTTCTCATAGAAATGTTGTTGATTTTTCTAAAGTTGATTTATCAAATGCACCAACATGTTTCTTTTGTGGTACTCATGGACATACTTCAAATGTGTGTTATATTAAAATGCATGGTATACCTAAAGGAGATTTTGTTTGGGTGAAAAAGGGTGAGAGTCTCTACACTAACAAAAATGGATCCAAAACCATTTGGATACCAAAAAGCAAAGCATGATTGTTTTTGTAGGTATGATTGAAGAGCAAAAGGACTTTCATATGTTATTCATTCATTTGCTTCTTCAATTGCTATCAAGGAGAAAATTCTACAAATTGGTAATATTCGATATTATACAATTGGTATATTCAATTTGATATTGTTGGATATTGCTCATAGTTCTCTCAATTGGTATTATTTCTTATAATGTGATATTGTTTATACTATTGAGATAATACTATTGGTATCAAATTCTTACAATTGTTTTACAATTGGTATCATATTATTGGTATACAATTTGTTATAATTGATATCATTGAGTAATCATTAGATGATTATCATGCTTTGGTTGTTATATCTTATTAATTTCTCTTTTTTGGCTTAGATCTTATATTTCAATTGGTATATATTTCTTTTTGATAATGTCAAAGGGGGAGAAATATGATATTTTGAAAAAGGGGAGAAATATTAAGTTTTGACTAATATTTGAAAAAGGGGAGAAATATTATGTTTTGATCATTTTGGAGAAATGAAATGGTATGTTTTGGAGAAAGGTTTGTTTTGTTGTTTTTATGTAGGTTGAGCAAAGTTGTTGAAGATAGGGGGAGAATCAAGCTTAACTCAATTGGATTTCAAATGTCAAAAGCATAAATTGAGGGGGAGCAAGAGTCTCACCAAGTGATCAAATGGTTCAAGCATCAACAACTTCAATGAACTTCATAATTTCAAAACATGTTTGTCATTTTCAAAAAGGGGGAGATTGTAAGATCCATGAAGAATGTTTTGATAAATGCCAAAGGTTTTGAACAAGCTAAAAATGTGTTGATCAAGTTCAAGCTCAACAAGCAACAACAAACATCAAGTGATGAAGAGAGAGCCAACTCATGAAGACTTAGTTTGGTAGTTTATGTTTTATTGTTTTATCTTTTGCCTCACAAGTGTCTTAGTTTATGAGTTTTGGTACAGTTTATTAGAGGGTAGTGAATCTCTTTTGATTGCATGATTATATTATATTTTGAGTATTCACTTTGTCTAAAATCAATAGGTGGCTTAAAGGTTTGAAAGAAAAGGTTTAGTTTTTGAGAAAACAAGTTTTAAGTGTTTTTTGAACTGACTACTCGATTAGCCACTTGATTACTCGAGTAGAATTTTTGAGTCTTGCGGCTTTACTCGATTAAGGAGTTGATTACTCGAGTAGAATTATTCAGCCTTGCGTAAATACTCGAGTAGAAACTTAAAAACTCGAGTAGTGAACAAGTTTTACACTTGTTACTCAAGTAGTGACTTTGTTACTCGATTAACACGAGTTGTAACTGTTTTTAAATGAGTTTTTCACTTCTCAAAAGCACTTCTAACCATTCCTAACTTCTGGGTATTCTATATAAACCTTTTTCTAACCTTTGTGAATCATTATTACACTTTCATAATCAATTTTACAAGAATCAAAGCCACTCTATTCTCTCTCACTTTCTCAAGATCAAAGCTTTAACTTTTACATTCTTTGATCAAGAACCTTGAATCTCTCATGTTGATATTTCATAGATTTTGAAAGAGATTCATAGGATTGTTATTTTGTTTTCATTTGAGTTGTAATCTTTGCAAGAGGCAAGCTATCTACAACAATTGGAAGTCTTGGTTGTGAATCAAGCAAAGTTATATTGGAAGCCTTGATGTGGCATTTCATCAAGCACTTGGAAGCCTTGTTTTGTTAACAAGCAATTGGAAGTCTTGTAGTGAAGCAAGCAATTGGAAGTCTTGTTGTGGGGTATCGGCAAGCAAGAGAAGAGGTTAGATTAGATTATCAATAGGGTTACAAGGCAAGGGTGAGGTATCTCTTGTAGGCTAGCAAGAAGGAAGTCTTGTGAGGCATTTACTTGTAATTTGAGAAACTCTAATTCCTCATAGTGAAGAATCTCTCTTGGTTGAAGAGGGGACTGGAGTAGCTTTCAAGTGGATGAAAGTGAACCAGGATAAATCACTGTGTCGTATCTCTAAACTCTCTACTCTTTACAATTCAAGTCTTTAATTGTGTTCTTGATTGAAAACCTAGAAAAAGTGATTTTTCATAATTGATTGAATTGAATCTTAATTGTGCAAAATTGATTTTTGGAAAATCATTTTCATAACCTAGGTAATCAATAAGAATATTGGTGTTAATCAATTTCGCTTTATCTCTGGTTATATGTGTTAATTGATTGATTTTCGTATTTGATTGAAAAGTGATTAATTCATTAACAGAGGCATTAATCGATTAGTTCATGTCATTAATCGATTAAGGCTAAATAATTTTCAAGAAAATCATTTGTTTTAATCGTTTTGATCTGTTTCTTGCGAAAATCTTTCAAGGTTTATCTAACACCTATTCAACCCCCCCTTCTAGGTGTTTTCCTAGTGTATCCTAGTTGTTTCACCCACCGATTGTAGGTTCTAACATGAAGAAGTTCATCAATCAACAACAAACAACAAATGATGAAGAGAGAGCAAGCTCATGAAGACTTAGTTTGTGTTTAATTGTAATATCTTTAGTTTGAGTCTTTTATTTTGATGAGTTTGGGTAGAGTCTTTAGAGGGTAGTGAATCTCTATCAAGGTCATGATTATATCATAATTTGAGTATTCACTTAACCTAAAATCAATAGGTGGCTTAAAGGTTTGAAAGGAAAGGTTTAGTTTTGAGAAAACAAGTTTTTAATTGATTTGAACAGTGGTTAATCGATTAAGACAGAGGCTAATCGATTAACACACATTAAGCAGTGCTTAATCGATTAAGCTTCATGTTAATCGATTAAGACCTGTTAAACTGGTTTTTAAAATACGTTCTTAACTTCTCAAAATCAGTTTTTAAGTTTCCTAACTTTTGGGTATTCTATATAAACCTTTTCCTAACCTTTGTGAAAGATGAGAACACATTAGAACAACTTTCATATCAATTTTACAAAGATCAAGTCACACTATTCTCTCTCACTTACATAGATCAAAGCTTTCAACTTTTACATTCTTTGATCAATAATCTTTGAATCTCTTATGTTGATATTTTCATAGCTATTGAAAGAGATTCATAGGATTGTTATTGTTTTCAATTTGGTTGTAATCATTGCAAGGAGGCAAGCTATCTACAACAAAGTAAGCCTTGGTGGTTGTTCATCAAGCAAAATAAGTCTTGGAAGTCTTGTTGTGTTAACAAGCATTTGGAAGTCTTGGTGTGAGGTATCATCAAGCATTTGGAAGTCTTGTTGGGTAAACAAGAATTTTGGAAGACTTGTTGTGGGGATATCAACAAGCAAGGGAAGAGGTTAGATTAGATTCAATAGGGTTGCAAGACAAGAGTGTGGTATCTCTTGGAGGCTATCAAGAAGGGAGTCTTGAGAGGCATTTGCTTGTAATTTGAGAACTCTAATTCCTCATAGTGAAGAATCTCTCTTGGTTGAAGAGGGGACTGGATGTAGCTCTCAAGCGGATGAGAGTGAACCAGGATAAATCTCTGTGCAGTATTTCTATTCCCTTAACTCTTTACATTCAAGTCATTTCATATGTTCTTGGTTGAAAACCTAGAAAAGATTGATTTTCATAATTGATTGGATTGAATCTTAATTGTGCAAATTGATTTGGGGAAAATCATTTTCATAACCTAGGTAATCAATAAGAATATTGGTGTTAATCAATTCCGCTTAATCTCTGATCATACGTGTTAATTGATTGATTTTCGTATTCAATTGAAAAGTGATTTTTCAGTTTTAACATTGATTAATCGATTAACTGGAGGTGTTAATCGATTAACCAAAAGCAAACTTTCAGGCACTAATCGATTAACTGAAGTATTAATCGATTAATCATTTGAAGACTTTCGAGTGTTAATCGATTAATTGCATACTCAATCGATTAAGAGCTTAAATATTTTGTAAAAATCATTTGTTTTAATTGTTTCGATTTGTTTCTTTCGAAAATCTTTCAAGGTTTCTCTAACACCTATTCAACCCCCCTTCTAGGTGTTCTCCTAGTGTTTCCTAGTTATTTCACCCACCGATTATAGTTCTTACAAAAACGAGAGATCGTGACCTGCAGAGGTCAAAAAGACATAGCTCAGATGCGAGGTCAGTTCTATAGGTTCGGCTACAGCTCGTTTCTAACAGCACAGTTCTAACAACACGGTTCTAAAGCTCGGTTCTATCAGCTCGGCAGAAGGTCGGTTAACATGAGCTATATGATAGTTGCTTGAATCTCCTAAGATCGACATGATCTCGGTTACCTTGAGCTCAATACTACAAACTCGGATAACATGAGCTCGGCACCAAAAGCTTAGATACAAAGAGGTTAAGGCAACAAACTCGGCTTGAGACACTGGATGTTAAACTGAGGTCGGGTGGGCGGACATGGGCCGAACTTATACTCGGTTTACACAAGGCAATAAGGTATGACCAAGAGCCATTTGGACAAGGGTCGGCGGCTCACAGACAAGGGTTATCTACAAGATGAGGTCGGTTCACAAGAGCTCAGAGCTACCTGCTCGCTTCCTATGAATTCGGATCTGACGAGCTCGGATCTGACTATCAGGTCGGATTATGCTTGGCTTACGACGGTTAAGATGAGATCCAGGACCCAGAACATTGCTATCTGGTCGGCTAGACTCCTATGCTCACTTCGGCTGAGACTATCTCCCTAAATCCCAGCTGACTGATCGGATTAAGCTCGGTTCTAACTCGAACCTACTGAACTAAGCTTGGGGGTAATTTACAAACTGAACAACCTGCAACGTGTCTCTATTGTCCTATCCCCAGGGTCACCTGACCAACCTGGGTCCTATCTTAAATCACAGGGTCACTTGACCAACCTGCGATGGGTCTATCTTTTCTGTCTCTTTACTCTTATTCTTCTCTTTCCACCTAAATCCTTATTTTCCCCTTTTCTATTCTCCTTCACTATTCTTAACTCTTCTCAATATCCACCCCTACTTTATTCTCTGTAAATTCCTACTCTTCTTCCCTTTTACTTTATTAACTATACTCACTCCCATTTCCTACCAACGTATTCTATTCTAATCTCTATTAATTCCTCACTCAATCTAATTCATCTTGGTCATTCATTTATGTTCAAGTCTTTTAGCTAATCCTAAATTAAGTCTACCTTCTATTAACTTCCCTCATGTCTTAGCTCACTTCATTTAGTCTTGTCTAGATCTAATGTATTTAAGTCCTTTATTCTAACATCAACTAGCCTATACATTTAATTAAGGTCGATTAACTTCTTAAGTTCCCGCTATACTCTTAGTGTTCTCTTTCTATTACCCTAAGGCCTAGTTATATTCTATTTATGCATATCTATAACTATTCACCTACTCTAATTAATTCCTTTAATTCTTACTTAATTCTTTAACTTGTTTCTAAGTATCCCTATTTCACTTACTAGTTACTCTTTAGCCCAACAATCCTAACTATCTCTTTATTAATTTTATTACGTTTACCTCTTCTAGTTTTTACATAATTCTATCACAAATCTATCTTACCTAGGGAATTTCTAATGTCTTCTACCTAGCCTATTCACAACCTAACTTACCTAGGGGTTCACTATTATCCTTATACTACACCTTATCTTATATAAATATATAGAACATACACAAATACATAACATCACACAACATACATTCAACAATCATCACAATAAATTCCATAATCCCAATTCTAACTATTTAGGCCTAATTAATTACATTACCCTAAGGTTTATCACTATCTCTATCCATCCCTCTTAGCCATCACTATACACTAGCTAGAACCCATGCCCTAAGAACCAGTAATACCACCTCCTTACCTCAAGTGTGAAGAGAGATGAAGAATCTTAGAGCCTTGGTCTTTTCCCTTGCCCTAGTATCCTTAGAATCTGACCCTCTTGAATCCCCTTGAAATCCAAACCAAGAAACTATGAGGTGTGAGTAAAAACAGGGGAGAGTGCTTGATTCTTCTAGCTCTTAAAATGGAGGAGGCATGAGTGTGTGTGGCCCTCTCTTAATGTGCGGTTCGAACTTCCCAAGAGAAGGAGGAGAGAGAAAATGCGTGAGGTGATGATGATGCTCTTGCTTGTGTTGGTGATGGTGAAGGTCGAATGGTGTGAGTAGTGATGGAGTTGTGGGGCTTGCTCTGGAACCTAGGGTTTAAAAGATGTTGGTGATAATGAGTGTTCTTTGTTCTTGCTCCTTAGACTCTTGAAAGTAAAAAGAGATGAAGAGAATGAATGGATGATGGGTGATGTTGATGATGCTTGTTCTTGGTTCCTTGAGAGGGAATGAAAAAGATGATGAATGAGGCAGTTGTGTTTGCGTGTTGTTGTTGTTGTTGTTGTTGTTGTTGTTGTTATGTTTTGCCTTTTTCTTTTGTACAAAGGAATGGACATGTGGTTATAAATTAATGGCTTCTTGAGGAAGCCACAGATGAGTGGTTGAGAGGGATCAAGGTCTGACGCACGCGCCTGGGCGTGGAGAATGGTGCGCTTGGGTATGGAAAACGCTGTGAGAGCCATTTGTTTTGGCACCAGTGCTCGGCCTTGATCCTGTAAGCCTGTAATTCACTTAAGTGTCCCTAGCTCGGTGTGTTATGAATCCGACCAGATCGTGGTCGGTGCTCGTAAACTGAGTGCTAATTGGTCCGTGTACGATCAAATCGATCGAACTGGAGTCATGCGGACTGTGTTAGGACCTCGGTGCTCGAATCCCTGGAGGCACCTATTCGGAATGAGACAAGTAAAGCGAAATTCTCGGCGGGTGGAGGCCGAGATACCTTGGTGTCGGTGCGAGGTTGGTTTAGCCTCTCGATGGTCGTTAAGAGGCCGAACTTATAATCGGTTGACACAAAGCGACTTGTTGTGGTCGACGGGATATTGTTGAGGTAGGTGCGTATGATCGTCCGACGCGAAGCGGCTCGATGTGGTCGGCTGGCCACTGCCAAGGGGTGTAAAACGAAACGAGGTCGGTTCTCATGAGCTCAGTGCTAATTGGTCGATTCTCATGAGCTTAGTGCTAATTGGTCGGTTTTCACGAGCTTAGTGCTAACTGGTCGGTTTTCATGAGCTAGGTCGGACCGAGGTCCGATCCACTATACTTGAACTCTCTCACTCTTTACTAAGGCTTCCCAACTGCTTAACAGAGTGACTGTAATCGATTATCACCCCACGGTAATCGATTACATCAACAGATTTTCATGTACTGGTGGCTTCTAACTCTATGGCATACTTCTCAACTCCTATACTCATTTTGGCTATCTTTTTCCCTCATTAAACCCCAACTTATTCTTATGATTTCTATTAGTTTCACTTAGAATTATTCTAATTAAGCTTGGAACTAAAAATCGGGATGTTACAGAGTTTGCCTATATGTTAAGTTGCCTGCCCTGTACCATGTCTTATGCTACCTACATCTCTCTTATTCTTCTCCCACTATTCCTTGGAATTGAAATTTCTGTCATATTTATCTATAGCAGTTATATTCCGTTTTTAATTATTTACAGACATGGATTAAATATCCTCGCTGTTTTTGCAGACGAAAGGTATAATCTCCACCACAAGTTATATTACTACAACTACCCAAGGAGAAAAAGTTGAAGGAACTTTCAGTCTATCATATGAAAGCTCCAAGTTTGTATTTAAACTTGGTTTGTCCAAGCTTCAATGTTCACTGTTGATGAATGGTCTTGTTATGGATCCCACTAAGGTAATGAACTTGACATTTTCCTTTGGTTTGTGATCTTTTTTCCATTTTCTTTTACAATTTTAAATGGTGAGCTGTCGTAATTGCATAGGAATTTTTGGCTTCCTTGTAAAATGAATGGTTTCCCTTTATTTTTTACTATGTCCTTAATCATGGTAAATAAATGCATGTATGTTTTTTTATACTAGTAGTTAGATTCTTTATAGAACACCAACATGGTTCTTATCTTTTGTTTTGGGTATGTTCTGGCCACTTTTTCTTTATGAAATATTAACTATAAATGCCTTGAATGATGAGACTCTAAGAATACAGGAGCAAGTGAATTTTGGAAAAAATAAAGTCTAACACTGATGTATTAGACAAGTTTTTATCAAAAACTGGAATACAACGTTTTAATCCTAAGGTATACTAGTTTAATATTCTGCAGGTTCTGATAATCTCGTATAAGTATGTGTTACTAACCAATTTCTGATGTTGATCCTTCGGTGCAGATTTCTGACAGCAAACCGAAGTTCATATCTCTGTCATTCGCTTTTGGAGAGGGATCTATACTGAATGAAATTATGTACATGCATTCTCCTAGAAGTAAGTTGTTCAAATGTTGAATCACTAGGTTCATTCTTATAGTCTTGCTCTTTTGTTTTCACATATGGATTGTTTGGTCCAAACAAGCAATTGATGATTTGAAGCATGTGACACATCTTCTTGCTGTTGATACCACGACTTACATTACCTGATTTGAAGCATGTGACACATCTTTTTTATATGTTTATGAAAGGTTACGTTTTTTAATTATAATACCATCCTTACAAATACATATTAAAAATAGTTTTCTAAGCTAAGGTCTTTGGATGGTTGGGACTCTCTATAGGCATTTCAATCACCTTGTAAAAAACATAGCTCACCTTGAATTGCCTTTGCTCGTACAAGAACACACTAGACTTACCTCTACTTGGAATTGACCCAATTCTTTCTACTTCACTTCCTGCCAAGTGCAATCTCACTCCTCCAGCTAATTGCTAAGCATCTCTGTTCTGTCTCTGTGGTTATGTCTCTATTTGTGTCATCTGTGAGTAATCCGAAAATACACTTATTTTCTCAATTATGAATTTATGATTTTTAAGGGTATATTGAAAGCATGTTCTCAGATAGTTTATTAGGTAGGGAAGTTGTGCATGTTCTCATTTGTTCTCTGCACTCTTTAATCTCCATCGGTCCTTTGTGCACTTAAAAGTGCAGTCTCCCTTGCATTGGCATTATTGAGTTGTATCCCAACCAAGAATAACATGATTGCAACTAATCACATGCCACATTGCAGCTAAACAAGAGATGCTGAGATAAGGGCATTATATATTGTTTCCTTAGCAATCAATTCCATTCCTCTTTATCAAATTATCCTTCGTAGCCAGTTTGTCCAGGAAAACTCTCAACATGAAAGCCACTACTGTAGCTGACATTTAGTTATAATTGTTAATTTTAAGGTACTCCTTCCGGTGAAAGAAGATTTGCAGAAGGAGCTAGGGAGAGAACCTACAGATGCTGAACTAGCCGAAGCAACGAACAACGTTCAAGTGAACAAAGCAATAGAGATTGGTCGAGCTGCAAGAAACAAGCTCAAAAAGGTATTTTAAAGTCTTTTACAACTTGGCATTCAACAAGGCTTAAAAAATGAATCATATGTTATGCCTTAGCTCCTTTTACTTCCCTGCTCTCTCTTTCTTTGGAGCATGGGGGTGAATTTATTGGTGCTTTTCTGATTTTCTTTGAAATGATTAAAAGTTACATCAAGGATTGGCTAAATCTTGGTGGTTATATGTTGCAGCACAATCTCCGGCTTGTCTTGTCTGTGATCAACAAGTATTTTCCGGATTTTGCTAGTGGCCCAAAGTTTCAAGATCTTTGTCAGGCAGGAGTTAAAGGACTTATCACAGAAATTGATCGTTTTGAACCAAACAGAAAATTTCGGCTATCTACATATGGTTTGTTTTTTATAAGACATGCTCTACTATGGCTTGCTCTTGATGATGTGGTAACAACTCAACCTCTTGACAATTTGACACTGCATTAGCCACTATAATATTAACTGGTCATTCAATTAAATGATAATAGCTAGAATTTGTATAATAAGCAGCTTAAAAAGTTAGTTAACTATGGGATTTGTGATAGAATTGTTCAGGTTTAATTTTTATATTTTGACAGGCTAAAAAGTATTTTACACTATCAATCAATCATATATGGTAACATATGTGACTTTTAAGATATTTATTATAAGAGTGAAATATTTTTAATGATATGACAATGTATGATTTTGGTACATAGTGTAAAAAACTTATACTCCGTTAGTGCATTATAGTTAAGCCCTTGATTTATTTGTTGCTACATATTCAAACTTCAAATAAGTATGATGATCGATCAGATTCTTGTCGACAATTCATAATAAATCTTAGTTGGGAGCCTTGTGCATTTGGTCGCCCTTTTTATTAGTCGTTGCCGGTTCCCTTCCATAAGCCATGGTTGATGGGCACCCTAATTGCTTTTGATCTTATATGTTGGTGAACATTCAGTTTTACAATTATGCCCTGCACATGTTCTTGATTCAATTTTTAATTCTATTAAGTTTTACAATGAAATGCAACTACGGATTTGCTACTGAATGGCTAGGAAAAAGTGGTACAGAATAGCTGCCAAATTGCTAGGGAATATTTTGTTACCTATGATGCATCAGCTAGGAAATAGATGCAAGTTTGCTACGAAATGGAAAAACACTAGCTACAGAACAGCTACGGAATTTTCATAGCTTAATTAGCTAAGGAAAAGTAACTTTTTTCTTCAAACCGAGCAACCAACCAGCTGCCATGTTGCAACGGTTTGCTACCAAATTTTACTTCTTAGCTGCACCATAGCTACGGAAACATTTGGTAGCAAAATAGCGACGTGTGTTACGCTACACATCGTGTTGTAGCTATTCTGTTTCTAATCTGTAGCAATGTCGAAATTGCTAGCGAACTGCTACGGAATTCTACGGAACGTTCCGTAGCTGTCTGCGCAAATTCTTGTAGTGATAGCTTGTGTCAATGAATAACAGAATTCATAAACATGTCTCATTACTTTTATAACTTTATTCAATAAACTACAAAATGATTAAATATATAGTATAACACCAAATAATGACACATGTCTTCTTAAAACGCATTAGACTGTTATTTATATTTGGAATAATTATGTGATGCACAAAAAAAAAGGATCACATAGCAGTGAAATTACATAAAAAAACTATATTTATTCAAGTTATACTAAGACAACTTTTTACATAACAAAAACACAACTTGTTTATAATGCACAAACCCACTTCACTGATTTGTAGGCCTCTTTGCAAAAACTGCAAGAACAAATGTCTGGTATCTAGGAGCAAAACTGGTCACAATGTTTGGAGAGACAACTTCGATATCACTACTTTCACGAATTGGCACAGTTGGCTGGAACATATCTCTTAATCCTTACATTCATAACCAAAACTCCATGTTAAGTATTCAAGCTCTCTCCAAGAATAATCTTGCAATCCATGCAAAGTTTTTCATATGATTTCCTTATTAGAAAGAAATCAATTTGAGAACACGTCTAATTCAACACCTGATGGAATGAGTCCTGCAGTTGTGTATGCTGCTCCCTTTACCAGCTCCTCACGCTATCGCATTGATGATTCAATAAAGAAATTGTGAAAAATCTCCCCTAAGATATGTCTATGATAAACTTTTATGGTGAGGTAATGGAGGAACGGATACAATAAATAAATTGTGAAAAATCTCCCCTAAGCTATGTCCATGATAAACTTTTATGGTGAGGTAATGGAGGAACATATAGGAAGCGCATGATGAAAGCCAGGCATATCTGTGAGACCCACAATTTTGGCCCAATTTATTTGTGTTATTATTTTTTTCTAAGAAATAAATTAGTTGTGCTTGTCAATTTTATTTAAATTTAATTGTGTCCCAAGTACATTATTTAATTGGTATATGTGTATGTGTAATGAACTATATATGTATATATATTATGTGTATAAAGTGCCCAAATGATTTTGTTTAAATTATTTAAGAATTCAATGAAAATATATTTTTGGATGGAAGTATTTTATGGACATGATTTTTATGTGTTAATGTATATTTTAAGTGTAAGTATATTAGTTATATCATTGAACGCTTATGAAATGAATTTTGAAGGAAATAGCTTTATAACTTCAAAAATTCATAACTTTCAAACTGTAAGTCTAAAAATTATAAATTTTATATGAATACGATCGTATTGAAATTTAGAATTAAAAAAATGTAAAAATTAAAATTTTATTTGGAAGTTTTCAAATTTTTATATCTGATGCAGTGTACTGTACGAAAATGAGTATATTTGACTTGGAAAAATTATTTTTGGACCTCCAATAAATTTATCCTTTTGGTACTGCATCTTAAAAATAAAAATATGCTGTTATAAAATATTTCCAAAGCTGTATGTATATTTAATTTATACATTTTTTATTTTTGAGATTTCAAATAAATTAAATGATATTTTGATTTGGAAATTATTTATAAAAGGAATGCAAAAATAAATTCAGATATTTTCCCTCCACTAGATGTGTGCTGCCCAAGTTAGGTTAGGGAAGATTCTAGACTTACTTGGTGACCAAGTAGATAGAAATTCAAAGGGGAGTGTATGGCTTTATGAGGGAATCATAGGAATTAGGGAATGATTAAATGCATGGGTGAGTTCTAGACCAATATACTTTGTGACCATGTAAGAAAAAAAAATCCCCAGCCATGAACCCCTCAAAATTCGTCCCGTTCTAGTCTTTTTGGGGTGCAAAGACAAATTTTCCTAAATCTATAAATAGAGTACCTTGGAGGTTGAGTATTTTTTCTCATTGTAACACCTACACTATACTGCCCTTAATTCCCCATAATTAAAATAGTGAGTTTAAAATTTTTCGTTTTAACTTATAAAAATTCACCCGTCAAACGGACGGAGTTTCCTTTGTTTTTCTGACTTTCCCAAAAATTAGATTTTTCCTGCAACCTGATAAACATATTCATTTTCAACAACCAGAAGCCAACAGGGCTATCAACAACACATAATCATAAATCGGTGCTACATCGCACCCCACATAGCATCAAATTAAAATAAATTAATTACAATTAAATAACCTATAATCCCCTATAACAAACTCACACTCCACGGAATGGAGTGTGCACCTGCTCGGCCAATGATAGTGCAAGCTCAAATCTCGGTACCTGGAAAAATGGTAAGGAGGTGAGCATTACACATAAAGTAGGAATAGCAGTTTCTGATATGACATAATAACTGACTAAGCCAAACACACTTAATTCAAGTAATGAATATACACACAAGATCGAATCAAATCATATTCATTTACAAATAGCACCATTTCCTTACATTAAACATTTTCATATTCTCTCTCATCACATAACTTAATTCTTTTTCAAGCATTATCCTGCGTTTTATATTTCTTTTATTCTTTTTCCATTCTTAACAATATTGATAACAACATCCCTCATGCATACTGCCCGATTCGCGAACACATCGTAGTCGAAGGCAAGAGGTTGAGTCGTACTCCTCTATCGCAGTATATCCGATTCGTGAACACATCACGGTCGGAACCTGATTCGCGAACACAATGTAGTCGGCTGCAAGGAGCACCAAGTAATTCCTCTATCGTAGTATATCCGATTCGTGAACACATCACAGTCGGAACCCGATTCGCGAGCACATCGTAGTCGGCTACAAGGAATTACCCCTCAAATCCTTCGTGGACTATCCGATTTGCGCCACATCGCAGTCGGATTCCACACAAAAAAATCTTTTATTCTATATTGTGGACTATCCGATTCGCGCCACATCGCAGTCGGATTCCACACAAAATCTTCTTTTTCTTTCTCATCAATTATTAATTGATTATATTTACATCTTCCAAGAATTTTCAACAACAAACAACATAAGCACATATTCACAATTATATATAAATTCACAAGTATGCACATATTCACAATTATACAAGTATGCATGTATTTACCAATATACAAGTATGCATATATTCACAATTATACAAGTATGCACGTATTCACCAATATACAAGTATGCACATATTCACAATTATACCCCTAAACTACCAACCAATATTAACCAATCACTATGTGTGACGCTCTCTTTTTAACTTGAAAATAATTAATATTTCCAAATAGTTTACTACTTGCTATCAAAAATTAGGACTAGAAAATTTTTCATTTTTAAAAGTTATACTTGCTCGTACATAAACCTTTTATAATATAAACCAGGTTTTGAATTCGGCTTTATAATATCGTAGCTTCGAAAAGATTCTCGAGATAACATTTCCTTATTTATAGAAAACATTATTTGAAGTTATTATTAAAACATATCATTTTCCTCTCGAGTGGTTTTGAATACACCCAAAAACATAAACTTATCGCCGAATCCCTTGTAAATTAAAATCAGAGTTCGCGGAAGTAAAAATAATACTTATGGGGCTCTGCTGAGGAAAATAAGACATCATATATATATATATATATATATATATCATATCATAATATAAAACCCCATCAGTACGGTAAGTAGCAAGTAACATCAGTCGAGATAGCAAGAGTTTATAAAAACATATACAACCCAGCTGTATGAAATAAAACCTCACTCTAAGACCTCTCAAAATATATACACTATATCACATGGTCTCAAAATAGAAGTCTCAGAGCACGTCTTCAGTGTCCTCAGCAGCTCCTTAGATCCTCCACCGCTCTATCCCTAGGATCTAGGATCCAAAACACCTATGCTATGCAGGCTCCTATGAACCAGCGGGTCTACCTCTAGCAGAAACAGTCGGCTCAACATGCACCTCCTCCTCGCTCTCATCCTCCACAGGGTCCTCCTCGACCTCGCCCGATTGTGTAGAGACCCCACCACTGGGTCTAGGATCTGCAGAAGCAGTCCTATCATAATCAGTCAGACCAGGAGAAGGAGTCTCCTCGGTGACAACTCTATGGGAAGAAGGATGGGAACGAGTGGCAGCTCTAAAACGGAAACTATGAAAACGACGCATAGGTCGAGCCGGGGGTGGTCCTCTATATGTGTAAAAAGGTGGAACATGCATAGTATAGACTAATGGGATCCTAAATCGACGAGGTCGCACACGCACCAGAGGGTTAGGGTGGTAGAGAGTGATCTCAACCTCCCCCTCAAAAGTGGCACGGTGCTCCTCATACGTCCATATACCGCTAGGGATAGGGCGTATCTCGATGCAGGCTAGGTATCTGGCCATCACCTAAACAGGGCACAGGGAGTAAGTATACACATATACATAATTGATAAAGACTAAAATTACACTCACAAATATATCATGGACAGATCATAATGCAAATACATATGAGCACACCAATTTTTCAACATTATAACTCTTATAATGCAAGTGGCATGATGTATGATTTTCTATCCACAACTGAGGCCTCTTAATGTCCATCTTGGACGTCCATCCAATACACCCTTGTGTTCCCGGAACACCGACATTCGTTCCCAGAACGTAATGCCGAACCATACTTGGATAATAAGCATCACTCCCGGAGTGTGCACCACGTTCCCAGAACGCATACGTTCCCAGAACGCATAAAAACCAGGTCCCGGACACTGGCCACATATCTATAATGTGTCATCAAGTAGGTTATAATTTGGTACTCCCGGAGTACCCTCCTCATATTCCCAGAATATGATAACGTTCCTACCAACCAGACTTCCAATATATATGGATGCACAAATATTGGGGTTGGTTTTATCTTTGCGTTAATTAATGTGATTTAGAAATATTCCAATTTCCATTTTGAATGATAAATTTGAGGCATAATATTTGACATAAAATTCTCCTTTGAATTTTCTCAAAACATGTCTTTTATCTTAGATTGGATAAACAAAGTCAATGGTATTCAAAAACTTAACTTTTTATTTTTCAGATTCAGGTACTAACCGGTTACAGTTTCAGGCTAACCGGTTAGAATTACAGACCTGAACTGTTCACCATTGCAATTCAGAAAAACCCTTTTTCTTGAATTCTCTACCCAATCTATACACCACTTAAACCTTGTTTTATGCCTCAAAATCACAGTTTCCATCATTCAAAATTAAAATCACATTTATTTCCAATCCTACATAATTTTCTCTTGAAAATTACTTTATGAATTTAAGGTATAACTCTTTACTTCCAATCTGAATCATAACCCTTTTGTTCAGATTATTTATAATGGATTTACAGTATAGATTTGAGCAAAACTCCCAAACACCTAAGGACTGATTTATTAAACAAATTTTCTTTAAAATTCTGCAGTGTCTAACCGGTTACGAAAATCGAGTAACCGGTTAGATTATGCAGTCAGTCCTTCAAATTGAAGGTTTTAACACACCATTTCCTTTAATTCTCAAATCTAACCACAATCCATCATTCAATGAAGTTCATATACCTTAAACCAATATGTTTCATCACAGAACTCATATTCAAAGTGCATGCATCAAGTCTTTGCATCAAATTGCATGAAAATCCACATAAACACAATTTAACACAACAAAACTCATTCTAATCATTCAGATCCAGAATTTAACATTCATACACTTTGCATGCATCAATCTAAACTTGCTCAAACAGAATTGAGCCAAGATTTTGGCCTCCAAGCCTTTGTGCTTAAAAACACATAATTCCCTTTTGAGTTTTGCCAACTCAAATCCTAATTCATTTGACATTTAGTCTAAATCTAGTATAGTGAAGACTTCTCCCATACCTCTAAGACTGAAGTTGATGAAGACCTGACACAGAAATGGAAGGAAACCCCCAGATTTCACACAAACCCAAGTTCTGCTCTCAGCCACGAATTTCACCAACAGGGTCCAAAGATCAGAGGATTTGACACAGAGATTGACCAAAGAAATTGGGGAAAACAATTAGAAATTGTTCTAGGCAACATGCACTAACGAATGAAAAAGATTTGAGACCTAGAGGTTACCTGAGCTGATCAAAATTAAGGCTCCAATACAGCTTCCCGAATCAGAAAATTCTGAGCTCAGTTTTCCCAACCTCAATTTCAAATGGTGATTTCTCCTCACACAAAGACTCTCAGCTCACAAACTCTATGTCAACACAAAGCCCTTGATGTGAACTTTGTGAATGTGTATCACTCGTTCAATAAAACTCAGAGATGAAGGAGAATTTGCTCCCACAAATTAAGAACCCTAATTCCGCTTCTCAACACCAAACCAAGAAGAATCAACCCCCAATCTTCAGAAATCCCTCAATTTATAGGCAAATTACACTTGCATGCAGGGCGACGCATGTGTTGCCACTAATCTCAGGTAGCAATCGTGGCGATTACGGAGTTAATCAAGTGATTACTCATCAAAATCCACTAAACCAGTTTCTGGGTTCATCGTTTAACCGGTTACAGGGCATTACTAACCGGTTAGCTCAGTTCAAAATTTAAAAATTAATATTTTTAAATCTTTCCCTCCAAGAACCTTTTCAATATTACTTTTAAGCCCTCATTCAGGGACCAAAATGCAATATTCTTATATTTTGCATTTATTTGCCATATAAAAATATTTCAACTTATTTTTATATTTTAGGCTAATTAAATACAAAACATAATCTTGGAAAATTCTATAAATTAATAATAAAACTTTTTATTATTAATTTCCTATTATTCGGGAGACGAAAATTAGGGGTGTTACACTACTCCCCCACTTAAAAGGAATTTCGTCCCCGAAATTCTAGATTACAAAAACAATTCCGGATACTCTTGACGCATCTTCTCCTCTAATTCCCATGTAGCTTCAGATACGTCAGTATTCTCCCAAATCATCTTGACCAAAGGTATTTCCTTTCCTCTGAGCCGCTTGACTTCACGATCTTCTATCCGAACCGGTCTGGTCTCAAAAGTCAGGTTTTCTTTCAGAGTTAGGTCATCAGGTTGGAGTTTCAGAATAACAGATGGATCATGAACATACTTTTTCAATTGCGAAACGTGAAAGACGTTATGCAAATTGGATAGAGAGGGTGGTAAAGCCAATTGATAAGCAACCGGACCAACTCTCTTAAGAATTTGATATGGACCTATACACTTAGGCGAAAGCTTTCGGGTTCTCAAAGCTCTACTAATTCCTTTCATCGGAACTACCCGAAGAAACACATGATCGCCCTCAGAAAACTCTAATGGTTTTCGCCTCTTATCCGCATAACTCTTTTTCCGACTCTGAGCCGTTTTCATCTTTGCCTGAACCATCTTGATCTTCCCAGATGTTTGCTGTATCATTTCTGGTCCAACCATCAAGTTCTCCCCCACTTGGAACCAACATAGCGGGGTTTGACACTTTCTTCCATACAACGCCTCGAACGGTGCCATTCCAATGCTCGCATGGTAGCTATTGTTGTATGTGAACTCTGCAAGAGGTAGCACTTGATCCCAGCTTCCTTGTTCTTCAAGTGCACACGCTTGCAATACGTCTTCCAAAGATTGAATCATTCTCTCCGTCTGGCCATCCGTCTGTGGATGATACGCAGAACTCAATTTCAACCTTGTTCCCATAGCATCATGCAAACTTCTCCAGAATTGCGATGAAAATCTCGGGTCTCGGTCTGACACAATGCTCGAAGGCACTCCGTGAAGACGAACTACCTCCTTGATATAGATCTGGGTAAGCTTGTTCAAAGAATAGCGCATATTTATCGGAATAAAATGCGCCGACTTGGTTAACCTATCCACAACCACCCAGATTGCATCATGATTTACTGCTGTCCTCGGCAAACCAGACACAAAATCCATTGAGATGCTATCCCACTTCCACTGGGGAATCCTCAGAGGTTGCAACTGTCCTCCCGGTTTCTGATGTTCTACCTTCGCTTTCTGGCAAATCAAGCACGCCGCAACATATTCTGCCACATCTCTCTTCAATCCCGACCACCAAAATATCCTCTTCAAGTCCTGATACATTTTGGTTGATCCAGGATGCATACTCATCCGACTCTTATGGGCTTCATCAAGAATCATTCTTCTAACTTCTTGATCTCTTGGTACACAAATCCTTGTCCTGAAACGAAGGATTCCATCCTGCCCAAACTTGAAATCAGGTTCCTTTCCTTCCGAACCTAGTCTCATCTTTTCCATCAATTCTTCATCTGTTCATTGCAACTCCCGGATTCTTTCCAAGAACTCGTTGGTGATCTGCAACGTTCCCAACTTGATACTTGATGGTTCCACTTGTGTCATCAAGCTCAAATCTCTGAATTCTTCAATCAGCGCTGCCTCTTTAACCATCATCGCGCTTATGTGGATTGCTTTCCGACTCAAAGCATCTGCCACCACATTCGCTTTACCCGGATGATAATAGAGTTTAAAGTCATAATCTTTCAAAAACTCCATCCATCTCCTTTGCCTCATGTTCAACTCTTTCTGGTCGAACAGATATTTCAAACTCTTATGGTCACTAAATACTTGGAATGTAGTGCCATAGAGATGATGTCTCCATATCTTTAAGGCAAACACGATCGCAGCCAATTCTAAATCGTGTGTCGGGTAATTCACTTCATGATTCTTCAATTGTCTCGATGCATAAGCCACTACCCTTCCTTCTTGCATCAATACACAACCCAGTCCTTGCTTAGATGCATCACAATAAACTTCAAAACTCTTGTGAGGATCGGGTAAGATTAACACAGGAGACGATGTTAACCTTTCCTTCAACTCACGGAAACTAACTTCGCACCGATCGTCCCGTACGAACGGTTGATCCTTCCGAGTCAACTTAGTCAAAGGCAATGCAATCTTAGAAAATCCTTCTATGAATCGACGATAGTATCCAGCCAGCCCTAAGAAACTTCTCACCTCCGTCACCGTCTTAGGCTGTTCCCAACTTAGCACTGAACTTACTTTCGTTGAATCTACCACAATTCCTTCTTTAGAGATCACATGCCCTAGAAACTTCACTTCATTCAACCAAAACTCACACTTCGTAAGTTTGGCATATAGTTGCTTCTCCTTCAGGACCTTTAACACAATCCTGAGATGCTTTTCATGCTCTTCCGGATTTTTAGAATAGACCAAAATATCGGCAATGAATACCACCACAAACAAATCCAAATATGGTCTAAAGATCCGGTTCATATAATCCATGAAAATAGCAGGTGCATTTGTCAATCCGAACGGCATCACAACATACTCATAATGACCGTATCGCGATCGAAATGCAGTCTTGGGTATATCCTCCTCCTTTATCCTGATCTGATGATAACCCGATCTCAGATCAATCTTGGAGAATACTGCAGCTCCCCTCACTTGGTCCATAAGGTCATCAATCCTTGGCAAAGGATACTTATTCTTAATAGTGACCTTATTCAGCTGCCTATAATCCACGCACATCCTCATACTTCCATCTTTCTTCTTTACGAACAATAATGGAGCTCCCCAAGGCGAAACGCTTGGCCTGATCATTTGTTTTTGCAACAGCTCCTCGATTTGCTTCTTCATCTCTGCCATTTCTGGTGGTGCCATCCTATAAGGAGCAATAGAGATGGGACCTGCTCCAGGGACTAAGTCGATCCCAAACTCTATCTCTTGCTTCGGAGGTAATCCTGGTATCTCTTCAGGAAATACTTCCGGAAATTCCCTCACCACTGGAATTTCTTCTATCGGCATCGACTCTTCTTCTCCAGAGGTCGAGAATAAACACATATAACCCTCCGGCTCAAGGGTCCTATATTGAATCGTCTTTTCCTCACAATTGATGATCACTTGGTTCTTCATCAACCAATCCATTCCCAAGATCACATCCAATTGTAATTTAGGGAGACAAACCAAATCTACCCGGGATGAACGACCCAGAATTTCTACATTACACCCTAAACAGACTTTAGCGGTGTAGATCGGTATTCCCGTAGGGGTGTCTATGCTAAGATAGCAGGGTGAATCAGAAACAATAAGATTCAGCCTACTCACACATTCAGGGGAAACAAAAGAATGTGTAGCTCCAGAATCAAACATGATTTTGCAAGGTTGATTATTAAGCAGAAAATTACCTTGCACGAGATTTGGGGTTTGGGTTGCTTCACTACCACTCAGGGTAAATATTCGTCCTTGTACCACAGGCTTTCCAGCAGATCCCTTTGCATCTCCCTTTGTAGATTCCTTGCATTCGCGGGCAAAGTGACCTTGCTTCCCACACTTAAAACATCCTCCTGTGGACCAGCAAAACTGACCATGATGATAACGCTTGCACTTCTCACAATAAGGAGCATTATCGCGAGGCTTGTTCCAGTTATCCATCACTGCCTTGCCCTTTCCCTTGTTCTTAGAATATGGACCATTATTCCGATGGTCAAACTTCTTCTTTCTCTGGGGTCCATAGTTCTGTCCAACCCCTTTCACTTGACTTCCTATCAGTTCCGCCTTCTTATCATCTTCATACATTCTGCACATGTCCACAAGTGCAGGGAAACTCTGAATCCTTTGATAACTGAAGATAGACTTCAGCTCCGGTCTTAGTCCACCTTCAAATTTCACACACTTACTCCTTTCATCAGGGTTATTCAAGTAATAGGGAGAGTACTTCATCAATTCCTCGAATCTGGCCGCATACTCCCCTACACTCATATCCCCCTGCTTCAATTGCATGAATTCCACTTCCTTCTTTCTCCGCAAATCTTCTGGAAAATATTTATTAAGAAATTTCTCCATAAATACTCCCCAGTTGATTGCCCTCCTTTCAAAATTCAGCAATTGGACCGTGTGATCCCACCAGTTTTCAGCTTCCCCATGAAGCATGTAAACTGCATAGGTCACCTTGTGTTCATCAGAACACTCCAGAGTTCGGAAGATCTTATTGATCTCGTACAACCACTTGTTCGCCTCATCAGGTCTATATCCTCCCTCAAACCTTGGCGGATTACACTTCCTGAACTCCGACAAAGTCTTAGCATCATGATTCGTCATGTTGCCAGCAGATGGGTCACCAGCTCTCCCTTGAGATGATTGATGCCTCTGCTGCTACTGCATGCCTTCCAGCACGGTCGTGATTCGTTCTAACATCTCATTAGTAACATTTCTATTTCGGGTTGCCATAGAAAGACCTGCACTATGGGCTTTGGGTTACTAAAAAGTTCTTTAAAAACATAAATACTACCACTAACTTACTCAAATCATATTCAATCAACATTGAATATCATACTTAGCTGCATCTTCGGGGCCATGAGGAACATGACCAATGCTCTGATACCACCAAAGGTGTGACACTCTCTTTTTAACTTGAAAATAATTAATATTTCCAAATAGTTTACTACTTGCTATCAAAAATTAGGACTAGAAAATTTTTCATTTTTAAAAGTTATACTTGCTCGTACATAAACCTTTTGTAATATAAACTTGGTTTTGAATTCGGCTTTATAATATCTTAGCTTCGAAAAGATTCTCGAGATAACATTTCCTTATTTATAGAAAACATTATTTGAAGTTATTATTAAAACATATCATTTGCCTCTCGAGTGGTTTTGAATACACCCAAAAACATAAACTTATCGCCGAATCCCTTGTAAATTAAAATCAGAGTTCGCGGAAGTAAAAATAATACTTATGGGGATCTGCTAAGGAAAATAAGACATCATATATATATATATATATATCATATCATAATATAAAACCCCATCAGTATGGTAATTAGCAAGTAACATCAGTCGAGATAGCAAGAGTTTATAAAAACATATACAACCCAGCTGTATGAAATAAAACCTCACTCTAAGACCTCTCAAAATATATACACTATATCACATGGTCTCAAAATAGAAGTCTCAGAGCAGGTCTTCAGTGTCCTCAGCAGCTCCTTAGATCCTCCACCGCTCTATCCCTAGGATCTAGGATCCAAAACACCTATGCTATGCAGGCTCCTATGAACCAGCGGGTCCACCTCTAGCAGAAACAGTCGGCTCAACATGCACCTCCTCCTCACTCTCATCCACCACAGGGTCCTCCTCAACCTCGCTCGACTGTGTAGAGACCCCGCCACTGGGTCTAGGATCTGCAGAAGCAGTCCTATCATAATCAGTCGGACCAGGAGAAGGAGTCTCCTCGGTGACAACTCTATGGGAAGAAGGATGGGAACGAGTGGCAGCTCTAAAACGGAAACTATGAAAACGACGCATAGGTCGAGCCGGGGGTGGTCCTCTATATGTGTAAAAAGGTGGAACATGCATAGTATAGACTAATGGGATCCTAAATCGACGAGGTCGCACACGCACCAGAGGGTTAGGGTGGTAGAGAGTGATCTCAACCTCCCCCTCAAAAGTGGCACGATGCTCCTCATACGTCCATATACCGCTAGGGATAGGGCGTATCTCGATGCAGGCTAGGTATCTGGCCATCACCTAAACAGGGCACAGGGAGATAAAGACTAAAATTACACTCACAAGTATATCATGGACAGATCATAATGCAAATACATATGAGCACACCAATTTTTCAACATTATAACTCTTATAATGCAAGTGTCATGATGTATGATTTTCTATCCACAACTGAGGCCTCTTAATGTCCATCTTGGACGTCCATCCAATACACCTTTGTGTTCCCGAAACACCGACATTCGTTCCCAGAACGTAATGTCGAACCATACTTGGATAATAAGCATCACTCCCGGAGTGTGCACCACGTTCCCAGAACGCATACGTTCCCAGAACGCATAAAAACCAGGTCCCGGACACTGGCCACATATCTATAATGTGTCATCAAGTAGGTTATAATTTGGTACTCCCGGAGTACCCTCCTCATATTCCCAGAATATGATAACGTTCCTACCAACCAGACTTCCAATCTATATGGATGCACAAATATTGGGGTTGGTTTTATCTTTGCGTTAATTAATGTGATTTAGAAATATTCCAATTTCCATTTTGAATGATAAATTTGAGGCATAATATTTGACATAAAATTCTCCTTTGAATTTTCTCAAAACATGTCTTTTATCTTAGATTGGATAAACAAAGTCAATGGTATTCAAAAACTTAACTTTTTATTTTTCAGATTCAGGTACTAACCGGTTACAGTTTCAGGCTAACCGGTTAGAATTACAGACCTGAACTGTTCACCATTGCAATTCAGAAAAACCCTTTTTATTGAATTCTCTACCCAATCTATACACCACTTAAACCTTGTTTTATGCCTCAAAATCACAGTTTTCATCATTCAAAATTAAAATCACATTTATTTCCAATCCTACATAATTTTCTCTTGAAAATTACTTTATGAATTTAAGGTATAACTCTTTACTTCCAATCTGAATCATAACCCTTTTGTTCAGATTATTTATAATGGATTTACAGTATAGATTTGAGCAAAACTCCCAAACACCTAAGGACTGATTTATTAAACAAATTTTCTTTAAAATTCTGCAGTGTCTAACCGGTTACGAAAATCGAGTAACCGGTTAGATTATGCAGTCAGTCCTTCAAATTGAAGGTTTTAACACACCATTTCCTTTAATTCTCAAATCTAACCACAATCCATCATTCAATGAAGTTCATATACCTTAAACCAATATGTTTCATCACAGAACTCATATTCAAAGTGCATGCATCAAGTCTTTGCATCAAATTGCATGAAAATCCACATAAACACAATTTAACACAACAAAACTCATTCTAATCATTCAGATCCAGAATTTAACATTCATACACTTTGCATGCATCAATCTAAACTTGCTCAAACAGAATTGAGCCAAGATTTTGGCCTCCAAGCCTTTGTGCTTAAAAACACATAATGCCCTTTTGAGTTTTGCCAACTCAAATCCTAATTCATTTGACATTTAGTCTAAATCTAGTAAAGTGAAGACTTCTCCCATACCTCTAAGACTGAAGTTGATGAAGACCTGACACAGAAATGGAAGGAAACCCCCAGATTTCACACAAACCCCAGTTCTGCTCTCAGCCACGAATTTCACCAACTGGGTCCAAAGATCAGAGGATTTGACACAGAGATTGACCAAAGAAATTGGGGAAAACAATTAGAAATTGTTCTAGGCAACATGCACTAACGAATGAAAAAGATTTGAGACCTAGAGGTTACCTGAGCTGTCAAAATCAAGGCTCCAATACAGCTTCCCGAATCAGAAAATTCTGAGCTCAGTTTTGTGGTGACTCAATGTATAATAACAAATTATATGATATTCTCAAAACATAACTTTATTTATATAATAAACGTTGTTCGTATAGGAACTTTATGGAAAAACTTTTTCTTATTATACAACAAGTTCCACATCCCAAAAGCTTTGATTCAAAAGTACATTACTTTTCAAAAATAATCGGTTGAGTACCGGTTTTGTACCTTCAGCGGAAACGATTTTCAAAATGATTTCTGTGGTTGTAATTGGAATAAATTTTTTTTTTAAAGATCATAATATCTACACAACCATAGCCCATATATATATATATATAAACTCAGGTACCCAAATATCAGAGATAAAAGTCGAGGTAGCAAAATATAAGGATACAGACCAGCAGATATAAAATAACAACTCTCATAGACCCTCTCAAATATATCACAAATCAAAATAAAAGAATCTTCGAGAGCTGAGCCATGATCCACCCACGCTGATGTCTGATTCCTGGTCTTCCAAAAGCTAAACACCACATCCTGACATGATCCCCATACTGCACATACTGTCAAAACAAAACACCACATCACTGATTGTCCGCAGCTGGTCCATCCACGTCCTCTACGGGGTCTTGTTCCTCCTCCTCGTCCGACACCACAGGGGTAGCCACGCGACGCACCGGCTCCGGGGAGGGTGCAAAGCGTACCCTGGTGGTCGGACCAGGACGAGGAGTGGCCAAAGCAGTGGCCTCATCAGAAATAGAGGGACGTTTACGGGTGGCAGGGCGTCGAATACGTAGGTTATAAAAACGACATCCATGATGTGGGGGTGGAGAACCAAAACGATAAGTGTAAACTGGTGGAATGTGCAGTATGTAGATCATGGGGATGCGAAGCCTACGAGGTCGCACTCGAGCAAGGGGGTTAGGATGACGAAAGATCACGTCAACCTCACCCTCGAACACCGCTCGGTGCTCCTCGTAGCCCCACACTCCTCTACGGAGCGGGCGTAACTCCACGTATGTCAGGTAACGAGCCATCACCTGCAAGGGCATAGGGAGTTAGCAAATACTAACACATAATAAAATAGACAGGGTACAGTTCTAATCAGGTAAGACTTTATTTATTGCAATTAATATAACTTATAAATTTTTAGTCAACCATGTTAAACACCAACATCAAGACTTAATTATAAATCAATAGAATATGCAGTCGTGATGCATCTAATTTTATCAATGCATGATTGTTGGCCAACTACAACAAATAGGCTTCCGTGGCACCTTAAAATAAACATGCCCGATACCCATACTGAGTATCTCATCGAACTCGGCCCACAAATAAATGAACACCTCTAGAGCTCTTAGAAATGTTGTCGACGTATCCCGTAGGACTACGCCTCATCGAGTCCGGCACCCAATGACATGCCCACACGCACGTGTGTATTTCCGGAAACAGAAGGTGCAACCCCGGTCACCGACACTCCCCCGTGAACCCTTTGGAGCAGACACTCAGGTCCCTCGAGTTCAACCGAAAGGATATGCCCACGCCTCTCGGACGTGTCTCCACTCATGTGGGAACTCAAATAATGCGGATGCTATGCATGGTTTGACCATCAATACAATTCAGTGACATTTAAGTTGTTTGAAGTTGGGACTTGGCATAGTTGAACTTTATTTAACGTACTCTGACTTCAATCAATTTCAGTTCAGTCCTTTAATGATTCAAACCTTTTGATAATCAATCACATCATTAAATTCTGATCCTTTCACAAAAAAATTCAATCACTAATCGATTAATAGAGTCCATTAATCGAGTATTGCACTAGATTAATCGAGTAATCTTTTTGTACCTTTCGCATTACTCGATTAACAGATCTATTACTCGAGTAATACTGCATATATTTCCAATTATTCAAAGTTTAAGATGTTACTCGATTAATACATCAGATTTAATCGAGTAATCCTCTTGTACCCATCAGACTGATCAGAATTTTCACGCATTACTCGAGTAACAGCTCGGGTTACTCGAGTAAATTGTGCAGAAAAACACTGCTGAACTGATTTTTATATGCCAAACTCATGCCAATCCAATTTTTACCAAAACTAAGCTTCAAACCAACTTAAATACAATATACTAAACTTGTTCATAGCATCAATTTCAGGGATTAACATCAAAATCACAGATTCATCACAATTTCCCCCAATTTTGACCTAAAACACAACCTCACACACCAATTCATTAATTACTCAATTTCAGATCAAATTGAAGGTTCATTTAGCTTTAGATATCAACATCTAACATGTTCCAATTCAGTTTTATGGTCAGATTGGCCTCCAAGCCATTGTCCCCTAACCTAGTGCCCTTTGAACCTCATGGTGGTTCAACCAATACTTAATTCAATACCTCAATCTATTCTAGCATTAGTAAAGCTTCTCCCTTACCTCAATGAAGCTTTTTGAATGCAAAGGCAGCAAAGAAACTCACAGAATCCACCAACTCCAAATGCTCTGTTTTTGGTTCCAAAACAGGTTCAGCAGAGCAAGTTCGGGTGATGATTTGACAAACCAAACGTGCATGAAAATGAGCAAATTTGGTCAATAAGGAAACTAGACATTTCAAACTCTAAATAGAAATCAAATTGGCACGATTTGGAGTCCTCTACATACCTAAATCGAAGCCTCCAACTTAGCTCCTTACCACTGAAATTTCCCAACTTCAGTTTCAAGAGTCCAACTTCAAGCAATTCGTTCTCCTTGCTCCAGCCACCAAAACACACGATTCTTGTCTCAAATTAAAGGTCTTGTGACAAGCTTGAAGAAGGTATCAAGCTCATCAAATGTGTATGGGTAGGGATTGAGAACGAAGATGAAGAACAGAGGGTGTTCAAACTAAAATTCAGCAGAGTTTCCCTTCTTTTTCTTATTTTCTTATGATTTCCTCAACCCAAAAGCATGAATTTATAGCCAAGAATGGCTATCATGCACACCAACACGTGTTTCCATCAACTCCAGTCGGTGCTAGGTGTAAATAATTGAATTACTCAACTTGATGAATCATCAAACGCACTATCTTCAGCTTCAGCACCACTGTTACTCGAGTAAATTGATCGGGCTACTCGAGTAACGCACTCAGATTTTCAAAAATTATTATTTTATTCACTTTCCCTTCAAATATCTTTCCAATATTACCTCTTAGATCCTTTCCAAGGACTAAACTGCAAAAATCCTTATTTTTAGAGCCCAAATTATTTTCTCTCACTTTTCCTTGGATAATTCTTCTAATATAACAATAAATTAATAAATAAAACTAACTAATTCCATATAATTAGTTTTATTTAAATATTCCTTTTATTTATTTGGGAACAAAAATTGGGATATTACATTTCTCCCCCACTTACAAGCATTTCGTCCTCGAAATTCCGCTTACAAAAACAGCTCAGGATAATCTTTTCTCATCTTATCTTCTAATTCCCAAGTTGCTTCTGATACATCTGCATTTTCCCAAATAACTTTGACTAATGGAATTTCTTTTCCCCGCAACTGCTTCATTCTTCGATCTTCAATTCTGACAGGGATTGTCTCAAAAGTGAGATTCTCTCTTAAAGCTACATCATCAGGTTGAACTTCAATTACTGAATCAGGATCTGGCACAAATTTCCGTAATTGCGAAACATGAAACACATTATGGAGATTAGACAAAGGCGGAGGCAAAGCGAGCTGATAAGCGACAGGACCGATACGCTTGAGTATCTGATAAGGACCAATAAACCGTGCTGACAACTTCTTTGTCTTCAAAGCTCTCCCAACACCAGTTGTCGGTCTTATGCGAATGAAAACATGATCGCCCTCTCCAAACTCCAAGGGTCTTCTCCTTTTATCCGCATAACTTTTCTGTCGGCTTTGCGCTGTCTTCATCTTTTCTCTGATCATTTGAATCTTCTCAGAGGTTTCTTGAATAAGCTCAGGTCCAATAATTGTTTGCTCCCCCACTTGGAACCAACATAGGGGAGTTTGACACTTCCTTCCATACAAAGCTTCGAACGGTGCCATTCCAATACTAAAATGATGACTGTTATTGTAGGTAAACTCTATCAGAGGCAAGAGTTTATCCCAACCTTCCTGACTTTCCAACACACAAGCTCTTAACAAATCCTCAAGAGACTGGATAGTCCTTTCCAACTGACCATCAGTCTGAGGGTGATAAGCAGAACTCATTCTCAGCTTTGATCCCAGAGACTGCTGCAAACCCTTCCAAAACTTCGAAGTAAATCTCGGATCTCGATCCGAAACAATACTTGAAGGTATACCATGTAGACGAACAATCTCCTTGATGTACAACTCAGCAAACTTTTCCATGCGATAGCGCATATTAACTGGAATGAAATGCACCGTCTTGGTCAATCTATCAACGATTACCCAAATCGCATCATGTCCTCCAACAGTCCTTGGTAATCCAGACACAAAATCCATTGATATGCCATTCCATTTCCACACAGGGATATCCAATGGTTGCAATTCACCACCTGGCTTCTTATGCTCAGCTTTTGCCTTCTGGCAAATCAAACAAGAAGCAACATACGAAGCAACATCTTTCTTTAACCCAGACCACCAAAACAGCTTCTTCAAATCTTGATACATTTTGGTTGATCCCGGATGAATACTCATCCGACTTTTATGTGCTTCGTCTAAGATTAATCTTTTTATCTCTAAATCTTTTGGAATACAAACCCGATTTTTGAATCGGAGAATTCCATCACTTCCATCCTGGAAGTTTGGTTCCTTCCCTTCCAACCTGAGCCTTCTCTTCTCTTGCAGTTCTTCATCTATCTGCTGAGATTCCCGAACTTGAATCAGGAATTCATTGGTAATTTGCAACTTACCAAGCATAATGCATTCTCCTTCCACTTGCATCGTCATACTTAGATCACGAAACTTCTCGATTAGAGAAAATTCCTTGATCATCATTGAGCTTATATGGAGAGTCTTCCGGCTTAAAGCATCAGCTACTACATTTGCTTTACCGGGATGGTATTGGAGCTCGAAATCATAATCCTTAATAAACTCCATCCAACGCCTTTGCCTCATATTCAACTCTTTCTGGTCAAACAGATACCTCAGACTCTTATGGTCACTAAATACCTTGAAGGTAGTGCCATAGAGGTAGTGTCTCCAAATTTTCAAAGCAAAGACAATAGCAGCAAGCTCTAAATCATGCGTCGGATAGTTGACCTCATGCACCTTCAACTGCCTGGATGCGTATGCTACCACTTTTCTATCTTGCATTAAAACACATCCAAGTCCTTGCCTCGAAGCATCGCAATAAACATCGAAGCTTCTATGTGGGTCAGGCAATACCAACACTGGTGAGGATGTTAACTTTTCCTTTAACAACTGAAAACTTTCCTCACACTTAAGATCCCACAAGAAAGGTTGCTCTTTACGAGTCAACTTAGTCAATGGCAAGGCAATCTTCGAAAATCCTTCGATGAATCTTCGATAGTATCCTGCTAAACCCAAGAAACTACGAACTTCTGTCACAGTCTTTGGCTGTTCCCATTTCAGCACAACTCCAACTTTGGCTGGATCTACAGCGATGCCTTCCTTGGTGATAACATGTCCCAGAAAGTTCACCTTGTCCAACCAAAACTCACACTTAGCAAGTTTGGCATACAATTGCTTCTCCTTCAAGACCCCCAACACGATCTTGAGATGTTCCGCATGATCCTCGGGACTCTTGGAGTAGATAAGAATATCATCAATGAACACTACCACGAACGAATCTAGATAGGGTCTGGAAATCCGGTTCATATAATCCATGAAGATAGCAGGAGCATTCGTTAGCCCAAACGGCATAACCACATACTCATAATGACCATATCTTGATCTGAAAGCCGTCTTCGGAATGTCTTCATCCCGAATTCGAATCTGATGATATCCCGACCTTAGATCGATCTTAGAAAACACTGAAGCTCCTCAGACTTGATCCATCATATCGTCAATCCTTGGCAAAGGATACTTGTTCTTGATTGTGACCTTATTCAGCTGACGATAGTCCACACACATCCTCATGCTTCCGTCCTTCTTCTTAACAAACAACAATGGGGCTCCCCATGGCGAAACACTCGGCCTTATCATTTGCTTCTGCAACAATTCTTCAATCTGCTTCTTCATCTCGGCCATCTCCGGTGGTGCCATCCTATACGGAGCAATAGAGATAGGTCCGGTTCCAGGTACGAGATCGATTCCAAACTCAATTTCACGCTTTGGCGGTAATCCTGGAATTTCTTCTGGAAACACTTCCGGAAAGTCTCTAACCACCTGAATATCCTCAATCTCCACTTCCTTCTTCTTTTCCACAATTGAGGAGAATAGACAAACATACCCCTTGGGTTCAAAACTTAGGGATTCACGGTTTCGGAACTGGATCGTTTTTTCATCACAGTCTAAGATAACTTGATTTCGATGGAACCAATCCATTCCTAGGATCACATATATCTTAAGCATGGGTAAACAGATTGAATCTACTGAGGATATATGGTTTAAGACCATTACCTTACAGTCTTTGCAAATCTTAGAAACAACACAAGGGTTGTTGGTGGGGGTTTCAAGCTGTAGATGATAGGGTGACTCAGATACTACTAACTTTAAGCGATGTACACACTCATAAGACACGAAAGAGTGTGTGGCTCCGGAATCAAACATAACAACACAGGGCTGGTCATTAAGAAGATAGATACCTTGGATCAGGCCAGATGATGGGGTTGATTCAATTCCACTTAAAGCAAACACCTTTCCAGCAACAGTGGGCTTGCTTCCTCCCTCCTTCTTTTTCGGCTCCTTGCATTCACGAGAATAGTGCCCTTTCTTTCCACAATTAAAACAAAGACCATGCTGAGCAGCATAACAATTGGTTCCGAAATGGAAACGGTTACACTTCTCGCACTTACGATTGCTTGCTGGAGAAGTACCTTTACCACCATTCATTTCCTTCCCTTTTCCTTTATGATAATAAGGACCCTTACTCCGGTTGTTGAAATTCTTCTTCCTGATGGGTCCAACCCCTGATTGATTCCTCCTTTGAGTCTCTTCTTCTTTCTTATCATCTTCATAAACTCGGCACATCTCCACTAAAGCAGGAAAACTTCTCACCTTCTGATATCCAAAAGCAGACTTTATCTCCGGCTTGAGCCCATTTTCAAACTTGATGCATTTGGGCCTCTCGTCCGGGTTGAGTTGGTAGTACGGAGAATACTTGATAAGCTCCTCGAACTTTGCTGCGTATTCCCCCACACTCATGTCTCCTTGTCTCAATTGCATAAATTCTAACTCCTTCTTCCTCCTTTGATCCTCAGGAAAGTATTTATTGAGAAATTTCTCAACGAACACCTCCCAAGTAATCAGCCTTCCTTCATAATTCAGAAGTTGCATGGTGTGATGCCACCAATTCTCAGCTTCATCACACAACATGAAAACTGCAAACTTCACTCTTTGAGCATCAGTGCATTCCATAGTGCGGAAGATCTTGTTCAACTCCTGAATCCAACGATTCGCTTCCTCAGGTTTGTGACCTCCTTCAAACTTTGAAGGTTTATAGCGTCGAAATTACGAGAAAGTCTTCGACTCCTGGTTCTCTGCTTGCATAGGCTGAGGGGGCGGATTAGATTGTTGCTGACGCATATTAACTAACACCTCAGTCAACCTCTCTATGGCCTCGGCCATATGATTGTTATTGTTTCTAGTAGACATCTTAAGCCTGCACTGAAGATTCTACATCAAGCTAAGATTCTAACAGGAAGTATGCATATCACACCTCTTTTTAATTCTAAAACTAACTAAAATAGACGCTAAAGCAAGCATCTAAAACAGATATTACCTTTTGGAGATCACAGGTCAACATCAGTTCGCAGGATCACAGCTCTGATACCAACAAGTGTGGTGACTCAATGTATAATAACAAATTATATGATATTCTCAAAACGTAACTTTATTTATATAATAAACGTTGTTCGTATAGGAACTTTATGGAAAAACTTTTTCTTATTATACAACAAGTTCCACATCCCAAAAGCTTTGATTCAAAAGTACATTACTTTTCAAAAATAATCGGTTGAGTACCGGTTTTGTACCTTCAGCGGAAACGATTTTCAAAATGATTTCTGTGGTTGTAATTGGAATAATTTTTTTTAAAGATCATAATATCTACACAACCATAGCCCATCTATATATATATAAACTCAGATACCCAAATATCAGAGATAAAAGTCGAGGTAGCAAAATATAAGGATACAGACCAGCAGATATAAAATAACAACTCTCATAGACCCTCTTAAATATATCACAAATCAAAATAAAAGAGTCTTCGAGAGCTGAGCCATGATCCACCCACGCTGATGTCTGATTCCTGGTCTTCCAAAAGCTAAACACCACATTCTAACATGATCCCCATACTGCACATACTGTCAAAACAAAACACCACATCACTGACTGTCCGCAGCTGGTCCATCCACGTCCTCTACGGGGTCCTGTTCCTCCTCCTCGTCCGACACCACAGGGGTAGCCACGCGACGCACCGGCTCCGGGGAGGGTGCAAAGCGTACCCTGGTGGTCAGACCAGGACGAGGAGTGGCCGTAGCAGTGGCCTCATCAAAAGTAGAGGGACGTGTATGGGTGGCAGGGCGTCGGACACGTAGGTTATAAAAACGACGTCCATGATGTGGGGGTGGAGAACCAAAACGATAAGTGTAAACTGATGGAATGTGCAGTATGTAGATCATGGGGATGCGAAGCCTACGAGGTCGCACTCGAGCAAGGGGGTTAGGATGACGAAAGATCACGTCAACCTCACCCTCGAACACCGCTCGGTGCTCCTCGTAGCCCCACACTCCTCTACGGAGCGGGCGTAACTCCACGTATGTCAGGTAACGAGCCATCACCTGCAAGGGCATAGGGAGTTAGCAAATACTAACACATAATAAAATAGTCAGGGTACAGTTCTAATCAGGTAAGACTTTATTTATTGCAATTAATATAACTTATAAATTTTTAGTCAACCATGTTAAACACCAACATCAAGACTTAATTATAAATCAATAGAATATGTAGTCGTGATGCATCTAATTTTATCAATGCATGATTGTTGGCCAACTACAACAAATAGGCTTCCGTGGCACCTTAAAATAAACATGCCCGATACCCATACTGAGTATCTCATCGAACTCGACCCACAAATAAATGAACACCTCTAGAGCTCTTAGAAATGTTGTCGACGTATCTCGTAGGACTACGCCTCATCGAGTCCGGCACCCAATGACATGCCCACACGCACGTGTGTATTTCCGGAAACAGAAGGTGCAACCCCGGTCACCGACACTCCCCCGTGAACCCTTTGGAGCAGACACTCAGGTCCCTCGAGTTCAACCGAAAGGATATGCCCACGCCTCTCGGACGTGTCTCCACTCATGTGGGAACTCAAATAATGCGGATGCTATGCATGGTTTGACCATCAATACAATTCAGTGACATTTAAGTTGTTTGAAGTTGGGACTTGGCATAGTTGAACTTTATTTAACGTACTCTGACTTCAATCAATTTCAGTTCAGTCCTTTAATGATTCAAACCTTTTGATAATCAATCACATCATTAAATTCTGATCCTTTCACAAAAAAATTCAATCACTAATCGATTAATAGAGTCCATTAATCGAGTATTGCACTAGATTAATCGAGTAATCTTTTTGTACCTTTCGCATTACTCGATTAACAGATCTATTACTCGAGTAATACTGCATATATTTCCAATTATTCAAAGTTTAAGATGTTACTCGATTAATACATCAGATTTAATCGAGTAATCCTCTTGTACCCATCAGACTGATCAGAATTTTCACGCATTACTCGAGTAACAGCTCGGGTTACTCGAGTAAATTGTGCAGAAAAACACTGCTGAACTGATTTTTATATGCCAAACTCATGCCAATCCAATTTTTACCAAAACTAAGCTTCAAACCAACTTAAATACAATATACTAAACTTGTTCATAGCATCAATTTCAGGGATTAACATCAAAATCACAGATTCATCACAATTTCCCCCAATTTTGACCTAAAACACAACCTCACACACCAATTCATTAATTACTCAATTTCAGATCAAATTGAAGGTTCATTTAGCTTTAGATATCAACATCTAACATGTTCCAATTCAGTTTTATGGTCAGATTGGCCTCCAAGCCATTGTCCCCTAACCTAGTGCCCTTTGAACCTCATGGTGGTTCAACCAATACTTAATTTAATACCTCAATCTATTCTAGCATTAGTAAAGATTCTCCCTTACCTCAATGAAGCTTTTTGAATGCAAAGGCAGCAAAGAAACTCACAGAATCCACCAACTCCAAATGCTCTGTTTTTGGTTCCAAAACAGGTTCAGCAGAGCAAGTTCGGGTGATGATTTGACAAACCAAACGTGCATGAAAATGAGCAAATTTGGTCAATAAGGAAACTAGACATTTCAAACTCTAAATAGAAATCAAATTGGCACGATTTGGAGTCCTCTACATACCTAAATCGAAGCCTCCAACTTAGCTCCTTACCACTGAAATTTCCCAACTTCAGTTTCAAGAGTCCAACTTCAAGCAATTCGTTCTCCTTGCTCCAGCCACCAAAACACACGATTCTTGTCTCAAATTAAAGGTCTTGTGACAAGCTTGAAGAAGGTATCAATCTCATCAAATGTGTATGGGTAGGGATTAAGAACGAAGATGAATAACAGAGGGTGTTCAAACTAAAATTCAGCAGAGTTTCCCTTCTTTTTCTTATTTTCTTATGATTTCCTCAACCCAAAAGCATGAATTTATAGCCAAGAATGGCTATCATGCACACCAACACGTGTTTCCATCAACTCCAGTCGGTGCTAGTTGTAAATAATTGAATTACTCAACTTGATGAATCATCAAACGCACTATCTTCAGCTTCAGCACCTCTGTTACTCGAGTAAATTGATCGGGCTACTCGAGTAACGCACTCAGATTTTCAAAAATTATTATTTTATTCACTTTCCCTTCAAATATCTTTCCAATATTACCTGTTAGGTCCTTTCCAAGGACTAAACTGCAAAAATCCTTATTTTTAGAGCCCAAATTATTTTCTCTCACTTTTCCTTGGATAATTCTTCTAATATAACAATAAATTAATAAATAAAACTAACTAATTCCATATAATTAGTTTTATTTAAATATTCCTTTTATTTATTTGGGAACAAAAATTGGGATATTACAAGTTTTCCCAACCTCAACTTCAAATGGTGATTTCTCCTCACACAAAGACTCTCAGCTCACAAACTCTATGTCAACACAAAGCCCTTGATGTGAGCTTTGTGAATGTGTATCACTCGTTCAATAAAACTCAGAGATGAAGGAGAATTTCCTCCCACAAATTAAGAACCCTAATTCCGCTTCTCAACACCAAACCAAGAAGAATCAACCCCCAATCTTCAGAAATCCCTCAATTTATAGGCAAATTACACTTGCATGCAGGGCGACGCGTGTGTTGCCACTAATCTCAGGCAGCAATCGTGGCGATTACGGAGTTAATCAAGTGATTACTCATCAAAATCCACTAAACCAGTTTATGGGTTCATCGTCTAACCGGTTACAGGGCATTACTAACCGGTTAGCTCAGTTCAAAATTTAAAAATTAATATTTTTAAATCTTTCCCTCCAAGAACCTTTTCAATATTACTTTTAAGCCCTCATTCAGGGACCAAAATGCAATATTCTTATATTTTGCATTTATTTGCCATATAAAAATATTTCAACTTATTTTTATATTTTAGGCTAATTAAATACAAAACATAATCTTGGAAAATTCTATAAATTAATAATAAAACTTTTTATTATTAATTTCCTATTATTTGGGAGACGAAAATTTGGGGTGTTACACTATGAACATACCAGAAATCCAAACCTAAATTAAGGTAACACCCACTCCTTACCGGGCGTTTCCTTAGACATGAATCTTTTCTTGTGATAATGGCCAAACATATCAAAGTCCAGTCCTTACGCGCAGCGATAGGTTCTAAGGCTCCTTCATCGTCTAATCATATTATATAAAATATAGAATCATCAAAATAATGAACTAAGGATCAATCAAACGCGATAAGAAGACGATTACTTAAACCTTGATCGAAAATATTCTAAAAACATAGTTTTCCGTTATACGAAATAAGTTAACAAGGTATTAAAATAGGGATCTTTCGGTGTTCCGTAAAAGCGAGTTTTAGGAATGATTCAGCAAGCTAGTAATGGCGTTAAAATACTTGATTATAGTTCATGAGCTAAAGTCTTCACAAAATAGTATAGTTTCTAATTGGAAAGAGATTAACTTTCAAACTAACATAAGCATTAAAATACGTTAGGGTCAAGTATTTTTAACTTCATCTTCTGAAAATAAATCCTAGTATTGCTCGAAAATGACAATTCTTTATCGAAAACACTTTAACTATCAAAATTACATGTTTATCAAAAATAATTAAAAATCACCTAGCTTTAATCACTATTCGAAAAGTCGAATGTTTATGATACTTGATGCTAAAAATTCAAAAATGAAAGAGAGCTTCCCTTGTTCAAGAATAAGTTAAAATCATGTTTTCTAAGCCCAAATAACTACACTCCCTTTCAGTTCAAATTTAAAGCCCAGAGTATTAACCTGAATTAACATATGCCGAATACATCAGATTTCTAAGTAATCGGTGTATTGTTTAGTTTAGGGACAATTCGACCTCACTAAACAATAACTCAATTACTTAGGGACCTGACACAATTAACATAATACTTTTAAAACTCATCGTTCGGCGTATCGGTCAACTTGATATAATACAAATCAGTTTAACTAATTAAAATCCTTATCAATACTAGTATAAATAGTAAAATTGAAACTTAATACTAAATCCAAATACCATTTATTTTCTAAAACAACAATAACATTTCAAAATAATTAAACAAATAGATAATTAGTACTAATATTATTATAATTAGTATTATCATTATTAAAACACAATATAGAGTAATTAAAAGGGTATTAGAGATTTACCCTCAAAGATGGTTTTGAAGGCCGGTTCGGTTAACCCGGTTCAAGGCACAACGGAGGGCTGATCACGGTAACAATGACGGTGACGGCGATACCGGCGTCGGTGGCGATCCTTAGCAGCAGCAACACGCACCGAAGAGAGGAAAGAAGTGGTGGCGGCGTGACTTGACCAACAGAGGCAGCGAGCGGCGGCGGATCGCGACCCAGAGGAAGCAAGCCGCGAATCGCGACTGGGGAGAGGGAGAACGCGCGACTTCGACGGCGAGGGAGGACACGTGGTGGCTGGCGAGTTGTCACGGCGGCAGGGAGCTTCGTGGTTGGGTTTGCGGTTGAAGAAGGCGATGGTCACCGAATGAATGTTGAGGTCACCGAATGATCGTGGTGGGAGGAGAACGGCTGGGAGAGAGAAAACATGAGGGAGAGAGAAAGAGTTCCACGGAGGGAGGGAGAGAGAGAGACGGGGGGCGGCGGCTGCCTTGGAGAGGAAGGGGAAAGTAGGGTTCCACCTTTCTTACACTACACACATGCTCATACGTACAACTCTATTTTATTATTATTATTTTCTTTTTAAAACACATACTTTGATTTATCAATTTATTAGCTATAAGGATATATGTTCAAGAGTTAAATATTTGAAAACTCTAAACATAATTCATTCTTGAATATATTAAAGTTAAGTAAAGTGTCCAAAATGTTTAGCATTATTAAAATATGATAATCTTTCTTTAAAATAATTCACTTCAAATACAATTAAATTACTCTTCGTAATTAACATAATGTATTTTATGAAAATACCCAACAACAAAATGATTGATATCAAGAAACAAATATTTAGTTCCTTAAAATTTTATAATTATATTAGGGATTAAAATTAGGGATGTTACACTCATCACTTGCAAACCTTAGGGTTCCTGGACTCATTTCATTCTCTTTTCCTAAACTATGCATTCAAAAATCATACCACTTTTTCATATTCACAACACACAAGTCCTATTATCTAAATAACATTCAAGCATCACCTAATCATATAAGAATCTTTTCTGGACAACCACACAAACTAGAGTTGCATCACTTCAAATTTACCCGAAAATTCATCTTTTTCAATTTCCTACTAATTAAAAGATACACACACCAAAGTCTAAAAATAAAATTCAACTTAATAAGAGAATATTTTTTCCACATTTATTCAATTCTGGACAGAAACTACATTGCTTGTAAAATCATTTTTATTTCACTCATAAAATCATACATACATCCTATTATTAATAAACTAAAACATATACACTTAATCATAAATAAAATCACATAATTAAATTTCCTTCTTTGGCCATAGGGCACAAAAATAAATATTTTTCCAGAATTATATTTTATTATTTAAAAATGCTTATTATTTTTCAGGTTTCATGCATATAAACATCAAGAAATCAATAATACACATATCAATTAACACTTAGGCATTTAAACAAAATCAAAAATCATTTTCTTACATTAAAAATAAATTTTTTTGGCCTCTTATAATAAAAATTACAGTTACTAATATTAATTTTTAAAAAAAGTCATTTTATTTCATAAAAACACATACTTTTATGTTATACTTTATAATATACACATATATACAATTAAACATCACAAATACACACAAAAATAAAATTTAGGGACCCACAGCACGTCATAAAATTATTTTCCAGAAATTAATTTTCCTTTATTTCAATAAAAATGTTTATTTTCATGTTTGTTTCATAAAATAAACACAATATAATTTTACCATACAACACTTATGCAATTAGGAAAAATCAAAAATCATTCAATCACTTACATACAATATTCGACTTAATTAAATTGATTAAAACAGTGGCTAAAAAATTTTTAAAACACTTATGACATAACCCTACAATTTCCTAATTTTAAAACAATTACTATAAACACTAAGTCAATTGGAGTTAATTCACGGTCTTAGATGGGTGGGGTTCATTTTATAAAAATAAGGGTTTAGAATTCAATTGGAATGGGAGAGTGTGAAGAGATAAATGGGTTAGCACCCTATTGACCGAAAATCTACTCTTAGATAGGGTCATCAATTGTTAGTCTTAATTAAGGTGGTTTAAGAGATAAGTTGCATTAATTGTGTTGCCCAAGGGACTTGTGCACTAATAAATGGATGTCTCACAAATTCAAAATTCAAATGCATAAGAACATATCAAAACCATGCATCCTATTTATACAGTAGAAAATAATATTTTCCCCATACAGTAAATAACACTTAAAAATCATAACTCAATTTTCTTAAATAATAAAAAGTTATAATTTCTCACAAAAATAGAAATAATTCGTGGACTGCAAAAATAAATTCCAAACAATACAAAATAAATTATATATTTCATTATGATCGTTTTGACTGTAAATTCGTCAGATTCCATTTTACCAGTCAAAAGTTAGGAATTTTCAAAGTTAAATAAATCAAATAAAATCAATACATAACCATTTCTCTAAAACACAAAATAATTTATCACTACAAAATAAATCCTCTAAATTAATAAAATAAAAGAATCAGATATTTAATCAATTTAAAATAATTCCATCACTTCCACATATTATTATAAATCAAATAATATTTTTATATAACTTTAAAAGAATCGACCAATCAGAAATTCCCAAAAATCAATTTATTAAAATGGGAAAAATTGTGGGTATTACACGACATGTCCTAACTACAGCTGCTTACTCTACCCGAGGGGGAGAGTACACCTGCTAGACCTATAACTCTGTAAGCTTGGCCTTAGTACTTGTATAAAAACAGTAAGGAAGTGAGCATTACACAAAACTTAGAAATATAGCTTCTAAAGTAACATAGAAATAAGCTAAGTCAAGCACAAATAACAAATTAATCATAACCTTCCAATCATTCATTCACAAGCACTATAGCAATCACTTACTTCCTTTTTCGATTCATATTTAACATTTTCCTTTCCTTTGGCTCAACTCTTTTTCTTTACAGTCTTATCTCTTTTTCATTCCATTTTTTTAGTTTTTTCCTTGCACCACTAGGATTTCGTGCACCTCTTAGGTCGTTTTCCACCCATTGTTGGGATTCTGGCAAGTGCACCAGATCGTACAAGTAATAAAGTGATAAATATGTAAAATCAAGTCTCCGATTAAGGCGGATTAATTTTGATGATGACAATGTAATTAAAATTATGGACTTAAAGTGAAGAATGCAAGCCCAACATTAAAGAAGATCAAGTGCTTAGTTATTTATTCATTCTCATTTAATTTTGATGTATTTTATTTTATTTACGAGAGTGGGTAGTTTAGGTTTTTATTCTCACATAAGGTCAAACAATAACTATGCATGAAAGGTTGAGATTAAAACCAATTAAAATTGAGAAGAGAATTGAAAACAATGTTAGAAAAACTTAATTTTTCCAACATTGAGCAATTCACTCGAGTGATTCTCAATTCACTCGAGTGATTTATGAATTTTCAGTAATATAGCCGTTGGATAAAGTAAAAAGGCAACATTATCAGAGTTGACCAAAAACACTCGAGTGTTTTCAAAAAGACTTGAGTGATTTAGGTCTGTCAGCAAATTTTTTAAACGTTAGAAGAGGACAAAAAGGTAGAATAACTTGGTTTTTCCTTCCCTTTTGTCCCCTTACTTATATTCTGAAGAGTTGACCTCATTTGGAACAACAAGCTTACAATCCTTCATTGATTTCATTCTCTCTTAAGTGTTAAAAATCATTTCTCTCTCTAAACTCAACCAAGCATTCATCTTTATTATTTTTCTTAGTGAGTTAAGAGAGTGTGCTTCATTTGTAAGAGAATTATTTGTTGTAAAATTATCAAACACTCAAACACATTAGCTTGTTTAGAAAATCTTGGTGAGGTATCCAAGTTTCTCAAGCCTTGAGAGGTTCTCAAGCACAAAGACTAAGAGGATTCTTAGCTTGGTGGGCTCTTGGAGGTTCCAAGGAGCTTAAGAAGAAGGGACTCTTCATCACCAAATCAAGTTGGGGTAGAAATTTCAAGAGTTTGGTACACTCTTGAAAAGGGTTAGGATTGAGTGAGGAATCTCAATTTATCCTTGTAATTTCTAACAATTTGATCACTAATAGAAACTCCTAAATTGATTAGGGGGACTGGATTAGCACTCTAGATTGAGTGTGAACCAGGATAAAATTGGTGTTGTCTCTCTCTTTAATAGCTTTCTTAGTTTTCAAGTAAAACCAAACCCTAAGTTCTCTAGAAAGGGGCTTTTATAATTCTAGTAGCACTTGGTTGCAATTAACTTGTTTTAACTTAGTTTAATTTCCCTCTACCTTGATTTATATCTGCCCTGGATTAGTCTTTAAGAAATTGAATCATCTTGCTAAATTTCTCTGAAACTGCTCCTTTCTGTTCTGCATAAAACACTCGAGTGTTTTTCAATTCACTCGAGTATTTCGTAGCATTTCACTCGAGTGTTCTTCATTTTCAAGCGAGTGTTTTTCAGGTTTTCTGAAAAACACGCGAGTGTTTTTAAATTCACTCGAGTAAATTGCCCAGTTTCATAAAAACAAGCTTTTGATCAATTATCTTTTAATTGCACCGAAAATTAGTCACTGTTGATTCCATATTGTGATGTCCCTAGGCCGGAAGCACCACATGAGGTGTTTGGGGGTTATTGCAGCTGACGAGGGTGACCCCGGTCCTACGTATCCCATGAGAGGGGAATCAAGCCACACGTAGTTCTTAGGTTAAGAGAGACATACCTTAGCCCCTAGGGAGAGGGGGATATATATAGGAGAGAGCTGGTTGCCCTAATGGGCTTGCTTGAGGCCCAATTAGGGCCAGCCTGTACTGAGCTGTGAGTGGATGAGGTTGGATGAGCTCCTTGTGGATAAGGTTGGATGAGCTGTCCTTGTGGATAAGGTTGGATGAGTTGTCCTGCTCTCGGTGTCGGACTAGGTCGGATCTTGGGTGGTGCCGGACAAGGAGGTCGGACCTTGATAGGAAGATGAGGTCGGCCCGTGCCTGATGTCTGGTCGGCCGTTGAGCATTGAGCTCGGCCAAGCATATTGGGAGGTCGGACCTTGGTAGGAGGATGAGGTCGGACCGTGCCTGATGTCTGGTCGGGCGTTGAGCATTGAGCTCGGCCAAGCATACAGGGAGGTCGGACCTTGGTAGGAGGATGAGGTCGGACCGTTGAGCTTTGAGGTCGGCCAGGTCCACCACATAAGCCCCCCAGCTCGGTCAAGGCCAATCAAGCCTTGTTCCGAGGTCTTGGTTCAGGTCCTTTTTCCCAGTCCACCACATAGGCCGAGTCTGCCACACATATTACTATTCACCCCCCCTCTAGTAATTGCTAAGCCCGCTTGTTGGTTTCCAACAAGTGGTATCAGAGCTCGGTCGAAAGATCGAGCGTAAAAGCTTTTTCGAAAAAGATCCTTTTGGAAACAAATGGGCTCTAGCAATCAACAAGAAGGGTCTATGTCTCTTAACCGACCTCCATTCTTCAATGGTGAAGATTATTCTTATTGGAAGGTTAGGATGAGAGTGTTTGTAGAAGCAATAGACACCGATATTTGGGATGCAATTGAAAAAGGTCCTTATATTCCTAGAAGAGTGATTAATGGTGAAGCCATTGTTATTCCTAGGACAAGTTGGAATGAAGATGATAAAAACAAAGTTTCATATGATTTAAAAGCTAAAAATATCATCTTCTCCGCTTTGTCCAAAAATGAATTTCATAGGATTTCACAATGTCAATCGGCTAAAGAAATGTGGGATACCTTGCAAATTACTCATGAGGGAACTAGTGAAGTTAGAGACTCAAGATTAAATGCTTTAACTCATGAATATGAGCTCTTTCATATGTTCCCTAATGAGTCTATCAATGATATGCAAACAAGGTTCACACATATCATTAACCAATTGATTGGCTTAGGAAAGGAATTTAGAGATGGTGAAACTACTAACAAAGTCTTGAGATCTCTTGATAGGAGATGGCAACCTAAGGTGACCGCCATCAAGGAAGCTAAGGATGTAAAATCTATGGACTTGACCACCTTGTTTGGGAAGCTCCAAGAACATGAGATGGAACTATCAAGACTTCACTTAAATGAAGACTCGGACAAGAAAAAGAAGAGCATCTCTCTAAAAGCCTCAACCAAAATGTCAAAAGAGGATGAAGATGAATCTTCAAGTGAAGGTTCCGATCGTGCTCTAAATGAGGAAGACATTAGTTTATTTGCCAAGAGGTTCAACAAATTCCTCAAAGGCAAAAAGGGTAGTTCATCATTCTCTAAGGACAAGAGACCTCAAGACAAAAGATCCAAGGATAACAAGCAAAGAAACAAAAGCTCAAGTGAAATTGTGAAGTGTCATGAGTGTGGTGGGATAGGACACATAAGAATGGAATGTCCCACCTACTTGAGAAAGAATGAGAGGAAGACTCAAGATGGCAAGGGGAAAAGAGCTTACATTGTTTGGGATGAACCGGAAAAGGATTCCAAGTCATCCTCAAGTAGTTCGGATGATGAGGAAGCCAAGCTATGCCTCATGGCCAAGAATGACAATGAAGCCTCCTCAAGTAGTGAAAGAAATGACAATGAGAGTGAGGATGAGGTATCATCTAATTATTCTTACACCTCTTCTCATACTATTTCTTATGATGATTTGCTAAATGAATATAATGAAATGCTCACTCAATTTGAAAGACTTGCTAAAGTTAACAAAGAAAAAGGAAAGAAGCTTTTGGAGTATCAAAAGGAAATCAATGAATTAGAAATCTATTAATGATTTGAAACTCCAAAATGCATCCTTAGAACTTGCTAACTCTAGTCATGTTTGTGAGAATACAAATCAATCATATACCATCACTCATTGTGAAAAGTGTTGTGAGCTTGAAAAGGAAGTAAATGATTTAAAAATCAAACTCAACACTTTTAACCAAAGTGATAGAAACCTAGATCGGTTGATTGGTTCTCTTAGACACAATTCAAACAAAACCGGTCTAGGATATGTCCACAAGAAAAAGAAAAATAAAGAGGTTGGTTCATTCTCAAAAATTGATTTTACAAAGAAACCAACTTGCTTTTATTGTGGAAAATTTGGACATACAAACAATAAGTGTCATATCAAAAATTTTGGAATTCAAAATGGTACTTATGTTTGGATTAAGAAGGAAGAATCATCCAAGACTAACAAAAAGGGACCCAATATAATTTGGGTACCCAAAATGAGCAAGTGATTGTGTCTTGTAGGTGTGCCTTAGAACCGGAAAGCAACTTTGGATACTTGATAGTGGATGTTCTAGGCACATGACGGGAGATAAGCGACACTTCATTGAGCTTACTCCTAAGGAAAAGGGATATGTCACATATGGGGACAACAACAAAGGCAAAATACTTGGTATAGGTAAAATTGGTAATTCTTCCAACTTGGTTATTGATAATGTACTTTATGTTCAAGGATTAGAACATAATCTTTTGAGCATTAGTCAATTATGTGATATTGGTAACCATGTATTATTTACCACTACTCATTGTCTCATAAAAAGTGACAAAGATGAATCTATCAAATTTGTTGGAAAAAGGTCTAATAACACTTACATGGTTGAATTGAATAATATCACTTCTTTAGTTTCAAAATGTTTAATTAGCAAAGAAAGTGATATTTGGTTATGGCATCGTAGGACCGCTCACATTATTGTAAATCAACTTAAGAAACTTCAATCCAAGGACTTAGTAGTTGGTTTACCAAAGCTCAATTTTCAAATTAAAGGTGATTGCACTCCTTGCAAGAAGTGCAAACAAACTAAAAATCATTTTAGTTCCAAAAATGATGTGTCCACAACAAGACCATTGGAAATGCTTCACATGGACTTGTTTGGACCTTCTCAAGTTAAAAGCTTTGGTGGCAACTACTATGCCTTGGTGATTGTTGATGATTATTCAAGATTTACATGGACATTATTTTTAAGTGCTAAGAGTGAGGCCTACAAGTCTTTTAAACGCCATATTAAACTTGCCCAAAACCAAGTAAACCAAAAAGTGATTATTATCCGAACCGACCATGGAGGTGAATTTGAAAACTATAAATTTGATAGATTTTGTGATAAGCATGGAATTGAGCACCAATATTCGGCACCTAGAACTCCGGAACAAAATGGAGTCGTTGAGAGGAAAAATAGGGTGCTAGAGGAACTTGCTAGAACCATGTTAAATGATTCTCAAGTACCTCACTACTTTTGGGCCGATGCCGTTAATATGGCTTGTTATGTAATGAATAGAATTTTAATTAGGCCCATGATAAAGAAAACCCCCTATGAGCTTTACAAAGGTAGAAAACCCAATATATCCCATTTCCATGTTTTTGGATGCAAAGTGTACATTTTAAACAATGGAAAAGATCAACTTGGAAAATTTGATTCTAAATCGGATGAGGGAATATTTTTGGGTTACTCTTCTCATAGTAAAGCTTTTAGAGTTTGTAATAAACGAACTATGACTATTGAAGAATCAATTCATGTTGTTTTTAATGAGTCTTCGAAAGAAGATAGTGTTTTATGTGAAGGTAGTGATGATGGACTTGAGATTTCCAATGTTGACAAAGAGATGGAAAAATCAAAGGATGAAGGAGAAATCAAGGATGAAATTGATCCGGCTTGGAAAACGGTGAAAGCTCACCCTATTGACAATGTCATAGGAGACCTTTCAAAGGGAGTGTTAACTCGTAGGTCAATTCAAAATATTTGTCATTTTGTTTCCTTTGTTTCTCAAATCGAACCAAATTCAATTAAAGATGCAATTAAGGATGAACATTGGGTTATGGCCATGCAAGAAGAACTAAATCAATTTATTAGAAATGATGTTTGGGAACTAGTGCCTACACCCAATGATCATACCATAATTGGTGTAAAATGGATTTATAGAAATAAGCTTGATGAATTCGGTTTGATTATAAGAAACAAAGCGAGACTTGTTGCCCAAGGGTACAACCAAGAGGAAGGTGTTGATTATGATGAGACCTTTGCTCCGGTTGCACGCCTTGAGGCAATCCGAATTTTGCTTGCCTTTGCATCAATAATGAAATTCACTCTTTATCAAATGGATGTCAAGAGTGCTTTCTTGAATGGTTTAATAAATGAAGAAGTGTATGTTAAGCAACCACCCGGTTTTGAAAGTCATGAATTTCCAAACCATGTTTATAAATTGAAAAAGGCACTTTATGGATTAAAACAAGCTCCTAGAGCTTGGTATGATCGATTAAGCACCTTTTTATTAGAAAATGACTTTCAAAGGGGAAAGGTTGATAATACCCTATTCATCTATAAAACCAAAGAGGACATTTTGTTAGTGCAAATATATGTAGATGATATTATCTTTGGTGCCACTAACGTGTCCTTGTGTAGAAAGTTCTCTAACTTGATAAAAAAGGAATTTGAAATGTCCATGATGGGGGAGCTCAAGTTCTTCCTAGGACTTCAAATCAAGCAAGTCAAGGAGGGGATTTTTGTGCATCAAGGAAAATATTGCAAGGAGCTCCTTGGAAAATTCGGAATGGACAAATGCAAAGAAGCATATACTCCCATGAGCACATCATGCTACCTAGACAAGGATGACAAAGGTACACCGGTTGATGTTAGTAAATATAGAGGCATGATAGGTAGTCTTCTATATCTTACCGCATCTAGACCGGATATTATGTTTAGTGTATGCATGTGTGCCCGTTTTCAAGCAAATCCTAAAGAATCCCACCTATCCGCGGTTAAAAATATTTTTAAATATCTTAAAGGAACAATTAACACCGGATTATGGTATCCTAGTGATGCTAGTCTTAGTTTAGTTGGTTATTCGGATTCCGACTTTGCGGGATGCAAGCTTGATCGCAAAAGCCCTAGTGGTACATGCCATTTATTGGGAAGTTCACTAGTGTCATGGTTTTCTAAAAAGCAAGCTTGTGTTGCTCTTTCCACCGCCGAAGCGGAATATATCGCCGCCGGTAGTTGTTGTGCTCAACTCTTGTGGATGAAACAACAATTATCGGATTTTGGTTTAAAATTAGAAAGTGTTCCCATAAAATGCGATAACATGAGTGCCATTAACCTAACTAAGAATCCGGTGTATCACTCAAGGACTAAACACATTGAAATTAGACATCATTTCCTAAGAGATCATGTTCAAAAGGGTGATTGCACAATTGAATTTGTAAGTACCACAAATCAATTAGCGGACATTTTTACAAAACCCTTATCAAGGGATACCTTCTATCACATAAGAGGTGAACTTGGTATTTTAGATGAGTCTAGTATAAACTAATTGATTTGTGCCATTTGAAAATCACCAAATGTGTCTAAATTTAATGTGTAGTGATACTTGATTGAAATTGCCTTGAGAGCTTATAAATTTATGTTCTAACTGTGTGTGATTATGTTTCCTATCTTTAGTTTTCATTAAATGCGTTTAATTTTGTGTTTTTGAGTGTTAAAACTGTGTTTTTATGCATAACTGATAAAAAGACTCGAGTGTTCCTAAAATCACTCAAGTAATTTTAATTCAAAATTAAATCAGTTTTAATTGGAAAAGTTTTTGAGCAGGTCTGATGCAAAACACGCGAGTCTTTTATAAAAGACTTGAGTCTTTTGGGCCAACACTCGAGTGAATCCCATTTCACTCGAGTGAATCGCAGTTTTCTGAAAATCCAACTTTCGGCCAACACGCGAGTGAATTCAAATTCACGCGAGTGTTTTTCAGGTTTTATGAAAAACACGCGAGTGTTTTTAAATTCACTCGAGTGAATTCATCAGATTTAATCTGATGCTGCTGCGATTTTGCCCAGAACTGCTCGAACCCTACTCTTTCCTTGCATGCGTTTTCTCTGTTCTCTCACCTCTTTCATCACATATTTCACTCAAAAATCACTATTTCTTTCATATTTCAACAAGATTTCATCTTCTAAACTCATTCCCATCCTTATCTCACATCAAATCCACACTTTTATCCATCAAATTCATCATTCCCTTTCCAAAACCCTAACTCCCCAAAACCCCAAATTCACAAAATTTCTTCTAGTTTTCAATTGTAAGTGCAAATGGCTTCATCATCGGACATTAGAAGAAAAGGGAAAAAGCCTAGAATGGAGGAACCCATTGAAGAGGAGGAGGATGATTTCTACCAAAGAGCTAATTGCATTGAGAGGGAGAGAAAGTATGCTTCCAACGATTATGCTACTCAAACATGGGTAAGTGAAGCTTATCTCAATAGTAGAGGATTCCCTCTTGTCAATGCCCTCAAAACTCAAAAGCTTATGGGTTTCATATCGTTTAATGGCCCTATTTACATTAGGCTAGTTAGGCAATTTTATGCGAACTTTAGGCAAAATGGGAATTCATATGAGACCTCCGTGTTAGGACAACGTTTTGAGGTTACCCCCAAGGCTTTATTCCAAGTCTTTGGGATTTCACGATCGGGCGAAGGAACATCAAAAGGGGATGTTGACCATATTTTCCGTAACTTACTCCGCCCCGATCGTGCGTATCTCAAGGGCGAGAAGAAGGCAAACCACATGACCGCCAACAATAGAGTCCTCCACTATATCATTAGCCATATTTTGTTGCCCCAAACTTCTCCAAATTACTCCCGCCCCATTCAAATTGAACTTAGAGCTATGGATGCCATTTTAAATGGTAATGTTTTGAATTGGGCTTCCATTATCCTTGCTAAGATGAAACAACCCTCCGACTCCAAACCTAAGCAACACCTCCCTTACCCGATGCATGTGTGCAGACTCCTTCAATATTTTGAGGTCCCTATTCCCGAAATAGAGTCTGTCGTTCGTCTACCTGCAAAAATCCATGCCTTTTCTGACATCTCTTTGGGTAAGATGGACATCGAATACTTCGGTAATCGATGTTTATATTTTGATGAGGCAGTTGCTCTGAGGGGTCAGGGCAATGTTCAACAAGCTGCAGATCAGCTAGGCGTTGACCCTCAGCAGCTACAGGAGGAGCAGGCCACTTTTGATCAGCAGGCCGGAGGGAGTAGTGGAGTACCCCAAGATGACCCTACTGATGGGATTAATTTTGATATGCCGGGGTCCTGGAACTCCCAATTTGCAGAGCACAGGGTATATATGGATGAGAGAATGGACGATTTTGATGGGAGGTTTGCCTCATTGGCTCATGAGGCTCAGGACTTTAGGACCTATATGACTGGGAGAGTTGATCGCATTGATGGGCGCTTGGATGCTATTGACAATCAACTTCAAGAGCAGCGTGCAACTATGTTTGATATGAGGACTCATATGGACATACAGCACTCAGCTCTTCATGGTAGGCTTGATGCCCATTCTGCTAGTGTGGATGCGAACTTTGGACATGTGCGCTCCGATCTTAGTCAGATTCTGTCAGCTCTTGGGAGATTCCAGCCCTATCATCGTGATGATGATCAGCAGCCACCACCCTCTTGAGTCTTGATGCTCCTTTGCACTTCTTATTTTTATGACTATGTCTTTATTCTTAGCTATGTTGAACTTTTTGAGTATTTTGTTGTTTTTGGAGTTGGGTGTACTTTGATTAAAACTCATGTTTTATGGTCTATTTATGGTGTGTTGGGATGATGGATTTATGACATTTATGCATTAATCATGTTTTTTTCATAGTTTTCATGTTCTTTAAAATGTCTTTATTGCTTCATAGTCATATTTTGCTTCTTATTTACTCTTAAATGGAAAGTTTTCTTATTGGTATCCTTCATTCTCCACCTTGTTTCCAAAATGTTATCTTTTTTGATCATGACAAAAAGGGGGAGAAAGGAGATTAAAGAGAAAGAGCATTTTTTTTCCGCTTTCTTGCTTACACTCTGATGATATATGCTCTTGCTCTGATACCAATGAGCACTTGATTATGTTTATTATTGTATTACGTTGTGCTTGGCATTTTCTGGATTGTACAGGTTAAAAAGGTTCCTAGATTGAGGGGGAGCTCTCAAGTGCTAGAGGTTTAATTATTTTGTCATCATCAAAAAGGGGGAGATTGTAAAATCAAGTCTCCGATTAAGGCGGATTAATTTTGATGATGACAATGTAATTAAAATTATGGACTTAAAGTGAAGAATGCAAGCCCAACATTAAAGAAGATCAAGTGCTTAGTTATTTATTCATTCTCATTTAATTTTGATGTATTTTATTTTATTTATGAGAGTGGGTAGTTTAGGTTTTTATTCTCACATAAGGTCAAACAATAACTATGCATGAAAGGTTGAGATTAAAACCAATTAAACTTGAGAAGAGAATTGAAAACAATGTTAGAAAAACTTAATTTTTCCAACATTGAGCAATTCACTCGAGTGATTCTCAATTCACTCGAGTGATTTATGAATTTTCAGTAATATAGCCGTTGGATAAAGTAAAAAGGCAACACTATCAGAGTTGACCAAAAACACTCGAGTGTTTTCAAAAAGACTCGAGTGATTTAGGTCTGTCAGCAAATTTTTTAAACGTTAGAAGAGGACAAAAAGGTAGAATAACTTGGTTTTTCCTTCCCTTTTGTCCCCTTACTTATATTCTGAAGAGTTGACCTCATTTGGAACAACAAGCTTACAATCCTTCATTGATTTCATTCTCTCTTAAGTGTTAAAAATCATTTCTCTCTCTAAACTCAACCAAGCATTCATCTTTATTATTTGTCTTAGTGAGTTAAGAGAGTGTGCTTCATTTGTAAGAGAATTATTTGTTGTAAAATTCTCAAACACTCAAACACATTAGCTTGTTTAGAAAATCTTGGTGAGGTATCCAAGTACTTGGTGAGGTATCCAAGTTTCTCAAGCCTTGAGAGGTTCTCAAGCACAAAGACTAAGAGGATTCTTAGCTTGGTGGGCTCTTGGAGGTTCCAAGGAGCTTAAGAAGAAGGGACTCTTCATCACCAAATCAAGTTGGGGTAGAAATTTCAAGAGTTTGGTACACTCTTGAAAAGGCTTAGGATTGAGTGAGGAATCTCAATTTATCCTTGTAATTTCTAACAATTTGATCACTAGTAGAAACTCCTAAATTGATTAGGGGGACTGGATTAGCACTCTAGATTGAGTGTGAACCAGGATAAAATTGGTGTTGTCTCTCTCTTTTATAGCTTTCTTAGTTTTCAAGTAAAACCAAACCCTAAGTTCTCTAGAAAGGGGCTTTTATAATTCTAGTAGCAATTGGTTGCAATTAACTTGTTTTGAACTTGTTTTAACTTAGTTTAATTGCCCTCTACCTTGATTTATATCTGCCTTGGATTAGTCTTTAAGAAATTGAATCATCTTGCTAAATTTCTCTGAAACTGCTCCTTTCTGTTCTGCATAAAACACTCGAGTGTTTTTCAATTCACTCGAGTATTTCGTAGCATTTCACTCCAGTGTTCTTCATTTTCAAGCGAGTGTTTTTAAATTCACTCGAGTAAATTGCCCTGTTTCAGAAAAACAAGCTTTTGATCAATTATCTTTTAATTGCACCGAAAATTAGTCACTGTTGCTTCCATATTACTATTCACCCCCCTCTAGTAATTGCTAAGCCCGCTTGTTGGTTTCCAACAAAATAGAGTATCGTTCCCAACGAGGACTGAAATTGATTCTAATAATTCTCACCTATTCGTAGTTACTAAATGAAAATTAAATTAAAATTCAATTGTTTGAGTGATTGTTGATTTAAATAAATTAAAATAAATAAATAAAACGATTCTTGAACAACGGGAAAAAGCGGGACGTAGTTTCGATGAAGGTTCCTAAAACGTTTAACAGCAAATTGATTTGTTTTCCTAAATTCTGAATTTGTTTTGCAAAGGTAGGAAACGCCTAATGTCTTAGAATGTTTCCGTATTTTAGAGATTAATCTCCCAATGATGTCTCAAGAGAGCCTTAAAACCTAACCCTTAATTAAGTTCAATCAAAACTTGTAAAAATTATCCAATTCATAAGAAATATGTCTATCCTTATGCAATTGAACTGTTTGATCATTGGGCATAATCCTAAATTAATATGTCTATTAAATTAGGATTCCTAAGTCATGAACTGCGCACATTCACGAACAACAATAAAAATATAATCAAACACAGAATTTATAATGGAAAAACAAAATCAATTCATTGCATAAACATTAACAAGGTTCCATGTTCATCTACTCCTACATCCCAAAGAAGGGTTTAGTTCATAATGGGGAGAAGAAAAACAATAAAAGTGATAAAGAATGACATAATTACCACTAATCGTTGCTTCTAATCTCCGTGTTCTTCGCAAAAAGCTCAAAACCTTGTTCTCAATACTCTGATATGTCAAAAAATCGTTCTTTATCTCACTTAGAATGTGTCTATTTAAAAGGATAAAAACTAATCTCCTATCAAATCTGGAAAAGATATGATTAAATCCACCAATACTGACGACGTGCGCTTGAGCGTGATGGCCTGCGCTTGGGCGTGATGGCCTGCGCTTGGGCGCAAAGAGCTGCGCCTGGGCGCACGACGGTAACTTCAGCAGATCCTTGCTTTTGCTCTTTTGACCCCATTTCCTGGTCTTGTGCACCCACACTTGGGCGTGCATAGCATCTTAACCATCAAACCTGCCTTCTTAGTTCCAACTTCAAGGTTTTATTACTTGCTTCTTTTTTCCTTTTTCCAATTTCAACAAATTAAGCTCCAAAACCTGAAATTAAGAACCAAAAAGGCACAAAATCCACAAAGATCTCGTTCCTCGTCATTAGTAGCTAAAATCAATCTTCTCTTAACAATTACTTGAGAAACAAGCCAAAATCACTAAGAAAGAGGGTAAATTATCACTCAAAAACATCATATTTTTGGCTCCAATCACCCATTAGGTATATTTTCCACTCATCAGGTAGTTTTTCACCCATTAGGCCATGAATCACCCGTTAGATCCTTTTTCCTTTACTTCACTCACTTCCTTTTAGTTCATTTCATTTGTCTTTATTTTCTTTCACTTTTAGATTTACTTAATTACCCTTGTAGCTTATTGATCCCTTGGTTTCACAAGTACCTAACGGGGCGTTTGGACCTAATGGATCGTTTGCACCTGATGGGCCGTTTTCCTAATGGGTCATTTGGCACCTAACAGGGCACCTAGTGGGTCATTTCCCCCAAGAATCAATAGTTGCACCTTTCATTATCTTTCTTTTATTATTCTTTCTTTTATTTGTATCATCACTTGTCAGACACACATTTCATTCAAACACACATATATTTCATGGTCATCATCCAAACATTCATATATAACACATTAAACATTCATACATACATAACAATATATCATATACACAATTACTCATAAATATAAAAGTGGGTTCTACTCATTTATTTTCTTACTCTAATTATTAGCAATATCAACTACCCTAAGGTTTATTATCCTAAACTACTCACATATTCTTAGCCATCACAATATAAACCCTAGAATCTAATTCCTAAGCCATGGTAATACCTCCTCCATACCTCAAATGGACATGGAGATAGGAAACCTTAAAACTTAAGCTTTTCTTCTTATGCCCTAGCTTCCCTTAGAACTTGAACCTCTTGAATCTAGCTTGCCACCTCAATAAAGCAACAATGAAATGAGTAGGGACCTTGTCTAGAGGAGAGTGAGATGGAGGAAGTGAACTTTCTTTCACTTGATCTTGAGATAGAGGAGGCATGATAAGAATAATGGGTTCCATAGCCATGAAGCTTTAAAGAGAGAAAACTCCAATCTATATGAAAATGGTGGGGGTGGCATGTGGTGTTGGTGGTGGTGGGGTGATGAAGCTTGATCTTGTGATGATGATGGAAGTGAGGTTGATGATGGGTGCTCTTGGTTCTTGAGAGGAAATGAAGAAGAAGAAGTGAATTAAATAGAATGAATGGATGTATGTTTGTGTTTGTGTGTTTTTGTTATGAAATGAGTGTTTTGCATGGGATGGAATATGTGGTTGTTATTGAATGGCTTCTTGGAGAAGCTTCATTTGTGTGGCCTCCAAGTCATTATTTTTTTTTCTAGGTCTGACGAGTGGTAATCGATTACTTCACCAAGTAATCGATTATCTCCTTAATTTCTCAATTATTTGGTTCCTCACATAATGCAACTAATTGATTACTTCTCCAAAAGTAATCGATTACTTCCTTTAATTCAAATTTTAGGGTTTCTCACAGAATGTTGATAACCGATTACTTCCCCAAAGTAATCGATTACTTTGCTTCATTTTCATATATTAAGTGGTTCTAGCTCAAAGACATCCCCCTTAACTCCTAAGCACCATTTGTTATTGTTAATTCAATTAATTCTAACTTAGATTTATCTTAATTATGCTCGGAATTAGAAATCAGGAGCAACTTCAAACTTTTGGAATGCTAGCATGATTTCAATGTTGTTGTCGCTATATGGTTGTGCGTTTTTATTTATTTTTTATTTCTACATTTTAAAAAACAAATAAATAAAAGTAGCCGCATTCAGGCCCTTCAAAAAAAAAAAAAAAATCACCCACCATCTATTATTAATCCATAAATAAAGTAACTATTGGGAAAAGTTATATATTTATTAAAATCCACCATCTACATTTTGAAGTACATCCATCACCAAATTATTGCTTACATTTTTAAACAAATTTCCAGAATTGCAAGCTTTAAAACTTATAGGAAACATGCTACGTACCAAACCTTATCTGAGGAATATGATTTATATTTTAACCCAATTATTCAGAAGCTAAAGTATATAACTTTATTTGTCTTTTCACTTCAATTTCTTTGAGATAGAAATAATTGTTTGGGAACACTATGGCAAATTTTAGTATTTTACATGTATATCATATAAGGGGAATTAACCTTCTACCTATACTCTAATTCTGTCACAATCAAATGTTATAAACATAACCTGATTCAAAATTAATGGTTTGTGTTAGTAATTTGGATCCAAAGAAAATTCTACTTATAAATAAACCATACATTATAATATAAATAATTACTAAAACAAGAAATATTAAGAAATGTGCAAAGGGACGGGTCACTAGTATCTTATGTAATTTTTATACTTAGCTTTAATTTGTGGCTTATTAGTAGGGATTCTCTTTCCTACAATTATTTCTTTTTGACGTCACCTGAAATATTCGAGGCTAATAGTGTACCAAACACGAATTACATATTCATTTTATACATACATTGTGCTTAAGATGAATTATCGTCACAACATAACTTTGCAAATTGGAGTTGGGAACAACTTAGTCGTAATACTACAGTGATCTTTTAGAATGGAAATTTGGAATATGATTGACGACTACCCATATATATTTTTTTTTAATTCTTTGATTATTATATATAGTTTGGGTATGAATCAAGTGAGAAAGTCATATTTTATATTTTATATTTTATAATTCTTTGATTATTATATTATTTCATCCAGTTTTTGGTCCATATCAAAGAGTTTCAACTAATTTCTTACGTAATTTAATAATAATTCAATTTATATTATGGAGTAAAATTGTTTTATTATTTTATAATCCTAATTATACATATCAGTCCTCGGGGTTATAGGTTGTTGTTCGTCTCATGCTTACTTTTTTTAACTAAAGAGTAATTTTTGATTCATTTAATTTATCTTTAAAAGTTGCTATCAATAATTATAGTATTTTTAATATAGTAATGACTTCGTGTAGTATTACTTTGATATAATTCAAATTTGTGGCATAAAATTTACCTAATATAATAATATTTAAATTTAGAGAAAATAGACGGTAGTGCACCGACAGTGTAAAGGATTTTTACACCATCAGTGCATCATCCATCATTCATGTGTTTATGGTTGTTGACTCTCACATAAAAGTAATACAAATGAATGGTGGATAATTAACTGATGATGTAAAAAACATTACACCGTCAGTGCACACACATTAAGCTCAAATACTAATAGTGACTAATTCCCATGCAATTTGCACGGGTATGGTACTAGTTTATATAAAAGCCAGAGAATCAATTTTCAACCTTTAGATATAAGTGTGATCTAAGCTTATTTTCTTTGACTTCAACCATTTTTGCCTTCCTATGACTCCTAAGTCGTGTCGCACCAGCGTCTCCACTGTTACAGGTAAAGGTGTTTTAAGATTGGATCCAATAAATCAACCACCTCGGGAGGTAGGACACAATATAAGAAGAGCATAGCGTTCTAACCAATTGATTTATTTAGTGAACAAGAGTCTTATTCACTTTTTAATTAACTTGTGTACTTGTTTGCGAGTTTTTCGTCCGACGTCTGCCGAACTGACGGTGATGGATGAGTGTGGGTAACGACAGGCTTGTGGTAATCTTGTGAAGGAACTTGACCGTCTTTTTGATATTTTTAGGTTTTCAGGATTTGAAAAGCATCAAAATAAATGCGAGTAAGAATAAAACCGACACCAAGAACACGATGCGGCGAGATTTAAAAAGTTCAGTAAAGTAAATGACTTGGAATTTAAAGGAAAGCGATTAAAGTTTGCGGTAAAGTAAATGACTTGGAATTTAAAGGAAAGCGATTAAAGTTTGCGGTAAAGTAAATTGCGTGTAATTAAAAGGTGCAGGGAAAGGTAAAGATTGCATTGAAATAAAAAGGGGTGGAAGGTTGAGGTTCTTTACAATGGCGTTTCTCCGTTTGTCTGCTCCGGTGAGACGTCTAGGATTTTGGCCTATGTGTGTCAACGTAGCAACCGACCCCGATTACAACCTAAGGACTTCCTATTTATAGGTATAGGAATCCGAAAACTATTTACAAAGCATACTTGCACGTTCTGCATAACTACAGAACCCACGATCTATTAACTACCCACTACGCTATCCCCCACGATGTAACTGCCCACGTCGTGGTTTGGGCTTAGTGGATACTTCTGTCGAACCCCGTGGTGACATCTTTGCTGAGATCCCTTCGACTGGCACTCTTCTTCGACCGCAACACTTTGACTCTTGTCTAAGTCTCTTTGTTGCTCAAAGCATTGACGTTGTTGTGCTCCCGTCTCTTGGTTCTAAGATGTCAGCTGACATCAAGCTCCTTTCGACAAATAGGTCTTTTGTCGAAGTAGACTTTCGACCTGCTGTCGGCCTCAGACGCATTCGATTGATATTGGTGACATGTAATTTGAATAAACGCTGTTTCACCAGCATTCAATCAAAAGACATGCCTCCGACGTTTCTAGTAGAATGTCATCAAAGGACTTTTTTCCTTTAACTCTTTAATAGGAAAGACGGCCATAGTCGACCCTAGCAGGGCACAAACCTTGGCCTATGGAATTACAAAGACCTTTCCAACGCTTATTTATCGGGTTCACTGCTTCCTCCGATTCTGAGTTCTTTGTTGTGACCCGACGCATCAGGAATGGGTTCTATGTAATCCTACATGTTTAGTCTTTCGCTATTCAAGAGGATAAAGGAGGTATTCGCGGTGGACATCCCTTCATTTCCTTGTCTTCACCCGAACACCTTAATCCCACAAATTTAGTCTTTGGTGAACTCATGTTCATGTGGAATATGAATCTTTTTTCCTCTTTCCAGAAATCATGAAGGCATTCCTTAAGTTTTCTCATTGTAACTCCTGGCTTTTCTCAGTAAAAAATGGGGATTTTATAGCCACAAGGAGCATTAAATGCCTCCATAATTACTCTTCCGTTCCCGATGTTGACATGACGTTTCTGACTCCTCTTTTCTTGCGTCAATATTCCTTCGACACAGGCCTTTTGTTTCCACCTCTTCCTTCTGTCGACACACGTTCACGTCCTTCGAAGTCACTTTTAAGTTATGCAACTTAAGTACACCTCCTTCGACATCACTTATGTTGTCGACGCACATCCTTTTCATCGAAATCTACCCATTGTCGGATTATACGTTCACTTCCCTCGAAGTCACTTTTAAACAAAATGTTTAAGTACACTTCCGTCGACGTCACTTATACATCCGACATTCTCACCCTTTTGTCGATTTCAATTTTCCGTTAACAGAGGCCCCCCATGTTTTGGTATCCGACGCGCCTTTTCGGAGGATGCCAAAAATTGTATCTTTTTGAACTGTCCTTTCAGCATTAGGATTCTGAAATGGCGAGTTTATCCTTTTGAACTGACGTTTCTTATTGGACCATTGCGTTGGTCTTACACATCTTTTCACTTCTTATTTAAACTTGATCGCTTATCATTATCCCCCTTTTAGCTTTTCTTGCTTGCCACTGCACCCTTCGACTTGAAACCCTTTTTCCTTTCCAAAACCCTTCTTTCAACATGACGATCCAAGGAGTTCTTGATCCTGAAATCGATTTGGAGGTCCCATATCATGAGCATAGTTTGATCATTCCTACGACTTCTTTCATCCCTGCCAATGGTAAAACCGTCAATCCTTCTCCTGCTTTCTTGGGTCCCTTGATGACTCCAACGGAAGCTCAAAACCCTACCATGAGTGTCAACTTTCCCCTTTCCAATCCTGATGAGATCCGTCTCGTGGCCACTCTTAACCCTGTATACAGTTGTCACTTCGACAAGGAGTATTCTCGTAGGGTTCTACGGAATGTGAAACCATTCACCAAGTTTACAGAGTGGTTTGAAAGGCTTCAGCCTCACAAGAAACAATCGTGGAAGAGGGCCGGTTTTGAAGACCTTCTTATTTTAACAACTTCTGGTCTGCGCTACGACGATGGACTTTTTGGCGCTGCATGTTATTTCTGGTGTCGCCGAACTAACTGCTTCCACTTCCGTTACGGCATGATGACCCCCACGCTCTTTGACGTTGCTGCTTTGACTAGTCTTCGTCCCGACGGAGAACTCTTGACTTTAGAAAGCAAACCTAATGATGTTGTGCACATTAGTGGCGGGTCTTATGCTTTCAGTAACTATGTCGAAGCACGCCTAGACGTTTACAGGGGCAGCCCGATAGTTAGTGACAAGGAGCATGTTGAGTTTCTGACAGTGTGGCTCAGTGCTTTCGTCTTTTGCACCAAATCTCGACAAGTCAATAAATCCTTGGTGCCCTTAGCCACGATTCTGCATGAAGAAAGAAAAGTGGCCTTGAGTCAACTTCTTTTAGCGAAGTTGTATTCGACAATAAGCAATGTCTCTGACACCATTAGATTCAATGAGCAACTGGTGACCAATGTTGGGGGCCCTACTTGGCTTTTGCACTTGTGGTTGAACGCCATTCTGAAACGTCACTTGGTGTCCACACACGATAGCGTTTGTCGTTTCCGGTTCAACTATGGTTGCTTGGCGGCGAATTATGACGTTCCTGCATTGCCGTCTCGTACCAACACTTTTCTTCATTTTATGAAGATTTTTGCCAACATCTCAATGTCCTCTAAGGATATTGAGTTTTCCCCTTTCGCTGATAGAGCCTTAAGGCCTGAATGGTTTCGCCTTCCTTTTCCTGGTTCCAATGCTGAGGAGAGGCAGTTGAATGATGTCCTTTGGGGACATTCCTTGAGTCAACGGATTTTATTCGGAGGTTTACCCGACTCTTCTGCCTACGAAGAAAAAGAAGTCTTTCTGCATTATCCCAACTGTGTGTTGAGGCAGTTTGGTCTTTGTCAAGGATTGCCTGCTCCCATGCTTGCATCAGTGTCGCAGGAATTCCACCATGGCCAGTTAATAGACTACAAGTCTTCTTGGAAATCAGTGCTGAATAGGTTTGTGTCGAAGAACCTTGCCTCCCTTAGCCATTTCAATCTTGTCGGCTTCACTCCTTGTTTCTTGGCTAGTCCGAATTTCGTGCATTGGTGGGAGTCTTACTTCAACACGTACCATGTGAACTACGATACTATTGTTGAAAGGATGAGCGCGAGGACTCCGACAGATGTGGCGGCCGACAAAAATGGTAAGAATACTTAACCTTTTTGTTCTTTAAACTTCTTTTCCTTTTGGCCTTCTCACTTGTGTTTTCTCTGCAGTGGCCAAGCCGAACCTCATCGATTATTCTGCAGCAATTAAGGCCCACGCATCGAAAAGGAAAGGCAGTGACCCTTCATCACCTAAGAAACACAAGAAACGACGCCACTCCAATGCCATTGACGATTTCGTTGAAGCCAAGAGACAACACAAGGGACAAACTGAACAACCGTCGAATAAATCTCAAGTTGATCCTGAAAGGACTGACAGTTCGTTGGCTCGTCCTCTTTCAAAGAAGCTTCAAGTGTCTACTGCTTCATCTGCTCCTCTTATCCGTCCTTCTTCAAATCCTTTGTCCAAAACTCAACTGCATCCACGCCCAAAGGCCAAAGGAATCGTCATCGAAGAGCCGTCTCCCCATGTCACCACTCAGAGAACACATGGTGATGCGGCCGACTTGTTTGTTGACGTTTCCCGTCACGACCCTCATGCAGGTGAATTTCTCCCGACTCCAACACTTAATCCATTTGATGAAGAGGATATTGTCGAAGACACCAGCATCCAACTGCAAAGGTGTCCTGCCCGTCGTCAAGTGATTATTGATGACTTGTCTTCGGACGAACCTCATGTTGACGTCACTTTTGACCAAACCGACAGATTGCACTCTATTGAGGCTTCCATGCAAAGGTGTCTTGACGATACTTCTTCTTCGGCTACAGTTGAAGTTGTTGTTCAAGGCTCTAACCAAGGTGCTATCGACACTGAGTCTCTTGACATTGACACTCATGTTGTGGATTTCCCTGTTGCTGTCGTGGGTCCTGAGACCACTAATGCATGAGGCCCTTCGTTTGAGGTATTTGCGAATTTACTTATTCACCCTTTATGCAGCATTAAAGGATCCTTACCATATTCTTCTTTTTGTTTTTCCTTAGATCCCCAACAACTCAGTCCAACTTGAAGGTTTTGACGGCAACTTGTCAATTCCTTGTGCATCTAGCTCCGCCGCTGTTCCTTCTGTTGAGATTCCTTCTTGCACGCCTTCATCCAACGTCATGGATCCTTCGGCTCAAGTTTCCCAATCCACTGCCTTCGTTGCTCTTCGAGAATTAATGGCTAAAGCACGCTCTGTTGAAAAAGCCATGAATTCTCCCTTGAGAGACGCGGAACCGGTTGCGGATCAGATGATGATGACCTTGAAGAACATCTGTTGTCGGCCTTTTGATCACTTATTGGCCGATTCTACGACTCTTGAGCTCTTGTCTTCTACCATTACTTCGCTTTTGCAACATCCTGTTCCGGAAGATGTCGAATCTAAATTGACCGGTCTGCAGCGATTTGTGAATAATTGAACTACTGAAAGTCCAAAGATTTTGAAAGACATCAAAGTCTATGAAGATGTCAAAGCAAATCAAAGCAAGATGGAGGTCGAATTCATGGATTCGGAGCGAGGGGATGCAGACTGTTCTTCCAAGGTCGATGATACACTCCGGCGATTAGAAGAGAATGGAGCCAGGATTCGGGAACTGAAAGAGGAGTTAGCCCGTCAGGAGAAAGATCAATTGGACATGACCCAATATATGGAAGCTGTCAAAGTCACCCGACAGGGACTGGCTGCCAAAGTTGATGCCTTGGTGGCGCCCTATCAGCAAATTAAGGATGCTTTGGCTACCCATTTGCAAGAATACAAGGCTGGACTCTGACGTCGAGATGCTTTCGCCAGGGAATGGCGTTCTTTTGGCAACCTTTTCGGATGAATTTTTGTTTTTCTTTTGTTGTATTGTTTGCTTCTTGTACTTTGCTTCTGTCGTATGGATTCTGCAATTTAATTCAATGCATGCTTACTTCCGTCATTGTCGGCTTATATCTTTTCAAATACTTGTCGTTAATTGCTTTAATCTTTTTTCCTGATTCGACTTCGACTAATTTGTATGCGTTGCCCGAAAAAGCCTTTAATACTTTAAATGGTCCTTCCCACTTCAGTGACCACTTGCCGTATTCGTTAGAACGCTTGTCAATGGGTAAGATTACTTTCCATACTAATTCATCCGGTAAAAACGACTTAAACTTGACTTTGGCGTCGTAATATCTAGCGATTTTTTCCTTTTGTCGCATAATATTTTCCAACGCCAATAGTCTTTCGTCATGCACCTCATTCAATTCGTCGAACATGGAATTCCAATAGTCATTCGTAGGCATTTCATGTTGCCTTTGAAACCGTATCGATTCCAAGTTTATTTCGACTGGTAACATGGCCTCATGGCCGTACGTTAACATATAAGGAGTCGTACCAGTTACTTCATTTGGAGAATTCCGGATAGCCCATAACGCCGGTGTCAATGCTTCATGCCAATTTCGTGGCTTACTTTTAATTTGCTTCTTGACAATGCTGATAATCCACTTGTTGGTTGCTTCCGCTTATCCATTGGCTTGTGCATAGTAAGGTGTTGAAGTTAACAGCTTGATCCTTCTTGATGCCAAATATCCCTTCAATTTGCTTCCCAAGAAGATAGACGCTTGATCAGTAGTTATAGTGTCAGGAATCCCAAATCGACAGACAATATGGTCCTCAATAAAATCAATCACTTGCTCTTGTTCGACCTTCACTAAAGGTATCGCTTCCACCCACTTGGTAAAATAATCAACACCTACCAAGATCCTTGAATGGCCTTTTGAAGAATAAGGAACGATTTCTCCAATGACATCTAGTGCCCATCCTCTAAAAGGCCATGGCTTGATAATTGAATGCAATTCTGCTGCAGGGACATTTTGAATATAGCCATGCTTTTGGCATTCTTCACATGATTTTGCAAAATTCATGCAATCCGATATTAGCGTAGGCCAAAAAACCCTTTGCCTCCTGAGTACCCATTTCATCTTTTCTCCTGCTTGGTGCGCTCCACATATCCCTTCATGAAATTCCGCTAAAGCTATGAAAGCATCTTCCTTGTCAAGACATACCTCCAAATTGCCGTCGACCGACTTGTGATACAAATCACCGCCTAGTAACGTGAACCTGGTGGCTTTCAACTTCAATTTCCGTTCAACATTAGGAGATGGATTCGCCAAGTAGTCGGCTATGGGTTTCCTCCAATCATCGTCGGATGCCTATGTGTTTACCATTACTTCTCTTTCATGAGGCGGATATAACAGCTCTTCGATCCGTGTCGCATTGTCCAAAGCCTTCTTTGGTAAACGGTATCTAGATGCAATTTGGGCCAAGTGATTGGCCTTTTGGTTATGACACCGGTATATATGTTCGACTGAGACATCGTCAAATTGGCGCATCATTTTCCGTGCCATATTGCGATACTTAGCCAACTTTGGACTTAGACATTTATAGTCGTCAACCAATTGTTTAATGACTAACTGAGAATCTCCCTTTATGGCCACATTTTTGGCCTTTAAGAAAATTAATATTTCAAGGCCAATTAAGATAGCCTCGTACTCAGCCTCATTATTCGAACATTGGTATTTAAGGTTGAACATGAATTCCGTGGGAATTCCATCAGGGGATATGAGTAGAATTCCAACTCCTGCCCCTTTTTTATGCGACGATCCATCAAAATACATCGTCCAAGGCCTTAAGCCGACAAAATTAACAGATAAAGCCATGTCTACACATGGGTGATCTGCCAAAAAGTCGGCTACCACTTGGCCTTTGACGGCTTTCAATGGTACATATTGAAGTGAAAATTCAGTTAAAGCTAATGTCCACTTGCCAACCCTACCATGTATAATTGGCTTGGATAGCATGTACTTAATAACGTCAGACTTCGACAAAACCAAAACATGAAAACTTTTCATATAATGTTTAAGTTTTGTACAAGAGAAATAGAGTGCTAAACATAACTTTTCTATGGCACTATACCGTGTTTCGGCATCATTCAACACTCTACTTAAATAAAATACAGCTCTCTCTACACCATTTTCATTTTCTTGATCTAACATACTCCCTATAGTGTAATCAGAGGCCGATATATACAATTTTAAAGGAAAACCTGGCTGAGGCGACATCATTACTAGTGGAGTCGACAGATATATCTTTAAGTCATCGAACGCCGCTTGCTGTTCCGGTCCCCACTTAAACTCTTCTTCTCGCTTTAACTTCACGAGAGGTGCAAAGGCTCTGGTTCTTCCCGACAGGTTTGATATGAATCTTCTCAAATAATTTACCTTGCCGAGAAATAATTGAACCTCTTTCTTGCTGGTCGGAGGAGATGCCTCTATGATCGCTTTGGCTTTGTTCTTATCGACTTCAATGTCGTTTCTGTGGACAAGGAACCCCAAAAATTGGCCAGCAGTGACTCCAAAAGTGCATTTGATCAGGTTCATCTTTAGATTATGTTTCCTCATTCTGGTAAATGCCTTTTCCAGGCTTTCCAAATGCTCTTCTTGGGTATTTGACTTGATTACCACATCGTCGATGTACACTTCCAAGAACTTGCCAATCATGTTATGAAAAATCAGATTCATTGCTCTTTGATATGTTGCCCCTGCATTCTTGAGTCCAAACGACATCATTACCCATTCGAAAGTTCCTATTGCACCTGGACATCTGAACGCAGTCTTTGACATGTCGCCTTCAGCAATAAAAATCTGATTGTAACCTGAAAAAGCATCTAGCAAGCTCATTACCTTATGACAAGACGCTGAATCCACCAACATATCAGCTATCGGCATTGAATATTCGTCCTTTGGGGTGACACTATTTAGATCCCTGAAGTCGACACACAGTCGCATTTTCCCATTCTTCTTCACAACAGGTACTATATTTGCCATCCACTCGACGTACCTTGCCGTTCTGATGAATTTTGCTTTCAACAGTCTTTCGATCTCATCTTTGATCTTGAGGACTACATCAGGTGCGAACCGTCGAACTGCTTGTTTGATTGGTTTGTGGTCAGGCCGTAAAGTCAGCCTGTGTTCGACTAATTCTCTATCGAGTCCTGGCATATCTTCGTATTCCCAAGCGAAACAATCCTTGTTCCTTCTGATGAGACCAATGAGCTTCTGTCGGAATTCCTCCTTTAGCAACGAACTTACATAAATTGGTTTCGGCTTCTCAGCCGTTCCCAAATTTACTTCGTCTCTAGGATCCTCACTGATGAATCGAGATTCTTCATCTGTCCACCCTCGTTCGAATCCCAAAGGGCTATCATCTACGATACAATCCTGGAATGCACCTGTCTGAATAGTGCATTGCATTCTGTCGGCCACGTAGGCCGACAGTCTTTCTAGTTGTCGATCAACCATCAATGCTGGTCGAAGGCCGCTGCTCAACGGCCTTGTCCATCTCGACAATTGAAATCCCATAGTTTTCCATTAGACACTTATCAACTATGGGTTTCTGGAAATTTTCGGCATCAAGTCGGATCGGCTTGATGCTTGGATCGTAGACTTTGAAGTCTACGTGCATCTGTTGCATGTAGCATGGACTGTCATCTGCAGGAATCACCTCCACCTTATTCTCCTGATTCCATAGAACTAACTTCTGATGGGCCGTTGACGGAACGGCCCCCACAGCATGAATCCAATCCCTACCTAGCAGCAGATTGTAACTAGCTTTTGATGGGACTACCACAAATAAAGTATCTCTTGTGACCGAGCCCACCTCGACTTCCAACATCGTTACACCATGTGATTGTGCGATCTTCCCAGTAAAGCCGACTACAACCACATTCGTCGGTATTAAGTCCGACTCCACTTTTCCCATTCTCTTGAACACATTCCTTGGTAAAACATTAACGGTTGCCCCTCCATCTACTAACACTCGATTCAGAGGCTTCCCGTCAACAATGGCCTTGATATGTAAAGGCCTCCAGTGTTCTCTCTTACTTTCCTCCAATGGTTCGAACTGAGCAATGTGTCCAATATCTACCTCCAGATGGAGCCGATCCAAAAGGAAAAGGCATTCAGGAAGTCCTGGCACCTCGTCACTCAGATATGAATCGTCGGAACTATCGCTTTCGTCTCCTTCTTCATGTGCATGGTCTCCTGGCATGTCGAAAGGTAAGCCGACATTATTGATTGAGAGGCTGCTAATTTTCTTACTTTGAGCATCTATCATGTCTTGATCATTGACAATGATGTCCAAGCTATCTTCAGAGTCCCCTTCGTATGATTCACTCATCTGATTCGACCCTTCAGACCTCTTCACCCATTTCTGTTTTTGTTTGCCTCCTTGTCGACCTTGAGTCGTTTTCGGCTTCATGCTTACAACAAGGCATCCTTGATCATTCATGGGTAACTCATCAATGTTGACTCCTTCAGCTTCTGCCTTCCGTATTCTCTGGAGCCTCCTTTTCTGAGTCTGTGTTAATCCTTCGTTGATCGACCCAGAGGTCGACCCCGATTGCTGCCTTTTTCGCATGAATCGATCATATGCGGCTGACCTTGAGGGATGTCCTCCATAGATCCTTCGACTGGACAAAGGCCGTCGAGCCTCTCGGGACATTTCTCGTCGGATGTGTTCCCGTTCCTGGACCCTGGCTCTTATCTTCTTTCTCAAGTCTTCCCTTTTGGACCCCCTCTCTTTCTGTGCTGCAGTCTTTCGATCATAGACCACTTGACATCTTGGGCAAATTTGAAGGTCTCCATCTTGCTTAATGACTCTCCGACTTCAGGAAACACTTCTACGTCGTAAGCTAATGAAAGAGTGCTAATGGAAAACACTCCTTGAGCTTCGACCTCGTTGACCTCCTTCTAAAAAGGATCAGTGTCGATCTTCATGTCTTTCTCCAAGAACTTCAGTTTTCCTTTGTCGATTCCTTGTTGAATTAAGTCCCTGAAAGCAAAGCAATAGTTGGTATTATGAGTGCAATTATTATGATACTTGCAATACTTTCTTCCTTTTAATTCTTCTTTTTTCAACAACTTATGACCTTCTGGCAACCTGATTTGTTTATCCTTTAACAACGTATCGAAAACTTGTTCAGTTTTGGAAACGTCGAAAGTGTATGTTTTCTTATACAAATTTTCGCTAACGGGTTTGGATGGTCTTAAGGCAGAACATGAATAGGGTTTCTCGTTTCCTAGTTCTATCACGTTCACCTCTGAACCACCGTCGAACGCCTCCCCGTCAGAAGGCTGAGAATCAACATAATGGATGCGTTCCCTCTTTGGAACCTTAGGATCTCTCCCTTTCGTTTTTTCATCTCTTAGATTTTCAATCTACCGAACACACGCGGCTAATTGAGCCAAATCTAATAGATGTTGGGTAACTAACTTCTTACGAATGTGGTATTCTAATCCGGTTACAGCCATCTTAACTACTTCCGGTTCAGGAATTGGAGTAAAACATCTACTCCTCATTTGTCTGAAACGTGACAAGTAGTCGTCGATTGGCTCCCCAGCAAATCTTTTCACACTCAATAAATCCGTCAAGGCAACTCTCAATTCGCCTCTATAAAATTGTTCGTGAAAAGACCTCTCTAACTGGGCCCAAGCATGGATAGAATTAGATCGTAAGGTTGAGAACCAAGAAAAAGCATTTCTTGTCAAAGAACTAGGAAATAGCCGCATTTTGATTGCTTCATCAGCGGCCAAATCACCCAATTCGATGATGTAACGAGTGATATGTTCGACAGTAGATTCTCCCGCTTCTCCGGCAAATTTTGACAACTTCGACACCTTTGTCCCTCTTGGGATTTCTGCTAGCTGTACCCATTCCGGAAAGGGTGAATTAAAACCTGGCTGATTAGCCATGCCAATGTTGAACCCTATCCGACTCAGTGCTTGTTCGACTATCCGGTTGACGTCATCCGGCTCGACTCGTGTCTCTCTTCCTTGTCGGAGCAAATGTCGAGCCAAATTCTGCCTCGCCAGTGCTGCTTGAAGATCCTCCCCTCTTTGCATGAATGCAACTTGCGCCGGATTTTGAACATGTTGAGGTGCTTCGACACCTGGGTGAAAGACCATTTGCTGGTTTTCCGGCATCGCATTACCTGCACTAAACATCGGGTTAGTACGAACATGATCCCACGTAGTCGGGACTCTACTATCTTGCTGCGGTGATGACACTCGAGCAGTGTGTCGTACATCTTGGCCATCAGGATAAGTTTGTACCAAGATTGGCCTTGGTAAATTTCTATCAACAGGTGGAGTATTGACGGACTCTCCATGTTCGTTGTCGTCGACGCCTAAGACTTGGTTTAACCTTTTCATGTATTGTGCAATTTTCCCACAAGTCTCATTTGTCACTAACATCGCTGGGTTAATCACTGAACCCAATTGAGCCGTCAGTTGATTGACCAGTTGAACATTAGCCTCTTCGATTTGTTGACGGATATGCGTAACGGGATTGATAGGCATGTATCTCGAACCGTTGCTCGTGCCAGCCATATCCGTAGCAAAACGCATAAAGGCCATGTTAGTGCCCCCCGTCGTCGTATTAGTAATGCCTATCGAACTACTCAAAGGCCATGTTAACGTCGACCCTGGAACGAAACCAGGTGGCAAACCATAAGGAGGAACTTGCCCCCCACTATTCGAATTGCTACCAAAAGTAAACTCACTGGTGAGGTTTCCCCCGTTCGGGCCATTATTTGGCCGTCGAATCGTGGTTACGATAGTTGATTCCACGGCGGAACCGCTTCCTCCGGTCATTTAAGGAGAACTTGTCGAAACGCTTGGTGTAATAATCTCTCAAATAACGGTGGTCTGTTGACCACCTTGACTTGTAAAACCATTGACGATGAAGATGGCAAAGTTGTGCCACTTCTCAAACGCATGCAAACAAGCACAAGTTACTCTGAACTTGTCCCACTGGGCGTGCCAATTTTGTTTGCGGGTTTTTCGTCCGACGCCTGCCGAACTGACGGTGATGGATGGGGTGTGGGTAACGACAGGTTATGTGGTAATCTTGTGAAGGAACTTGACCGTCTATTTGATATTTTTGGGTTTTAAGGATTTGAAAAGCGTCAAAATAAATGCGAGTAAGAATAAAACCGACACCAAGAACACGATGCGGCGAGATTTAAAAAGTGCAGTAAAGTAAATGACTTGGAATTTAAAGGAAAGCGATCAAAGTTTGCGTTAAAGTAAATGACTTGGAATTTAAAGGAAAGCGATTAAAGTTTGCGGTAAAGTAAATTGCGTGTAATTAAAAGGCGCAGGGAAAGGTAAAGATTGCATTGAAATAAAAACGGGTGGAAGGTTGAGGTTCTTTACAATGGCGTTTCTCCATTTGTCTGCTCGGGTGAGACGTCTAGGATTTTGGCCTATGTGTGTCAACCTAGCAACCGACCCCGATTACAACCTAAGGACTTCCTATTTATAGGTATAGGAATCCGAAAACTATTTACAAAGCATACTTGCACGTTCTGCATAACTACAGAACCCACGATCTATTAACTACCCACTACGCTATCCCCCACGATGTAACTGCCCACGTCGTGGTTTGGGCTTAGTGGATACTTCTGTCGAACCCCGTGGTGACATCTTTGCTGAGATCCCTTCGACTGGCACACTTCTTCGACTGCAACACTTTGACTCTTGTCTAAGTCTCTTTGTTGCTCAAAGCATTGACGTTGTTGTGCTCCCGTCTCTTGGTTCTAAGATGTCAGCCGACATCAAGCTCCTTTCGACAAACAGGTCTTTTGTCGAAGTAGATTTTCGACCTGCTGTCGGCCTCAGACGCATTCGATTGATATTGGTGACATGTAATTTGAATAAACGCTGTTTCACCAGCATTCAATCAAAAGACATGCCTCCGACGTTTCTAGTAGAATGCCATCAAAGGACTTTTTTCTTTTAACTCTTTAATAGGAAAGACGGCCATAGTCGACCCTAGCAGGGCACAAACCTTGGCCTATGGGATTACAAAGACCTTTCCAACGCTTATTTATCGGGTTCACTGCTTCCTCCGATTCTGAGTTCTTTGCTGTGACCCGACGCATCAGGAATGGGTTCTATGTAATCCTACATGTTTAGTCTTTCGCTATTCAAGAGAATAAAGGAGGTATTCGGGGTGGACATCCCTTCATTTCCTTGTCTTCACCCGAACACCCGAATCCCACAAGTTTAGTCTTTGGTGAACTCATGTTCATGTGGAATATGAATCTTTTTTCCTCTTTCCTGAAATCATGAAGGCATTCCTTAAGTTTTCTCATTGTAACTCGTGGCTTTTCTCAGTAAAAAATGGGGATTTTATAGCCACAAGGAGCATTAAATGCCTCCATAATTACTCTTCCGTTCCCGATGTTGACATGACGTTTCTGACTCCTCTTTTCTTGCGTCAATATTCCTTCGACACAGGCCTTTTGTTTCCACCTCTTCCTTCTGTCGACACACGTTCACGTCCTTCGAAGTCACTTTTAAGTTATGCAACTTAAGTACACCTCCTTCGACATCACTTATGTTGTCGACGCACATCCTTTTCATCGAAATCTACCCATTGTCGGATTGTACGTTCACTTCCCTCGAAGTCACTTTTAAACAAAATGTTTAAGTACACATTCGTCGACGTCACTTATACATCCGACATTCTCACCCTTTTGTCGATTTCAATTTTCCGTTAAAAAATACTCAAGTTTTCTCGTACCAATGGCAAATTTAACTGATTCTTATTTAAAATTTTATGACAAGATTTATGTTGATGGGAATGTATTTAAACTGTAACCATGCTATTTGAATATCATATTTTGACGTAGAAATAGAGCACTTACTATTATAGGAAGAGAATAATGATAAACTCAATGCATTATCTAGTTATTTCCTTATTTTTTTAAGTAATAAATGTCTAATTCTGATGTCCAAATAACATTTTTTTAAAAGGAGCTACTCACATGAAAGAACCCCAATTGCTAATAATAAAATCAAAAATAAAAAGAACCCAAATTGATCCTCTTACTTCTACTTATGTAGAGTATATAACTTTTTCACTTGATGCATCCCAACAGCCCACCAGGTCTCTCTCTATATATATATATATATGGAAAATGTTAAAAAGTGTCTTTAAAACACTTGATAAAAAATTAATAAACGTGATTAAAAATTATGAAAAATACATTTTTTTAGATTATTGAGAGAGTAAATAATTTTTTTTTTTTGAAGGGAAGAGAGTAAATAATTTGAACTTATAAATTTTTTCTGCTTTTATTAGTATCCTAACAAGTGCTCATTAGCAAGATTCTAAAAAATATATACTTTAATCCCATTAATTACAGGTTGTTATTTTCAGAGTTAATAACGGTGTAGGTTTACATTCTACAGCTATAACGGTGTAGGTATGATAAAAGAATAAAGCTGAATATTCTACTTTATAAAATACTTTCTATATTTCTATATATATATAAAATTCTTTTGGAAAATTTCATGTCTATTAAAAAAGTTTGCTAATTTACCAACAAAGCCGAGCACAGTTGGTAGATGACTGGGTTCCTTAAGCATGATGGTAGGGGTTCGATCCCTGCCGTGGGCATGAAAAGGCTTTGTTGTTAGAGGCAAAACCCCACTTCGGTGATCTCTACGCCTCGGAGGGGATTAGTCTTCGGCTATCGGCTGGGGGATACCCTTGGTGTACACAAAAAAAAAAGTTTGGTAATTTAGTTAACAGTATTGGAAATGTAAATGTTTGATAGTATGTATTTTCAAAATTATTCATATTAATAGTATTGGATTTAAAAAGTACTATTAAATAAATAGGCGTGTGTATGGAAAGAATAAGCAATTAATTATCATTGGAAATTGGTATATGATTTTATAAATAGGAACAAAATTATAAAAAAAATCAAAAGGGTCTTATATTTAGAAACGAATGTATTATATTAATATTTGTTTCATATCACTAAGTATAATTTCCCTTAAAAAAACTAAGTATAATTACTAATAAAAATTGCATTTTATTTTTTTATTCATAAGATTCAGAAACACAAAATATTTCAGATAGAGATATTAGTGTTGGAAACCAACAAGCGGCTAAAACAATCTTCTAGTGGGAGGGGGGTGAATAAAAGTTGTAAGCGATGATACCAAACTTTCGAATCCGATTGAAAACAGTTCAGAAAAATACCAATTTTAGCAAATTTAACAAGTCTTAATCGATTAACCAACAGCTTAATCGATTATTGCTTGACAGGTGATAAGTTCTTAATCGATTAACCAACAGCTTAATCGATTAATCATTGATTGTTTTCTGAAAAATCGTTTTCAACTAATATCAAGATTCACTACAAACCAGAAACTTAATCACTAAACCTAGATTGAATCTAATTCAATAACAAACACTTAATTCATAGAAAATTAATGCTTGAAATTAAAATCCCCAAATCTAACCTAGATTGATTTTCGCTCAATTAATCACAAGATTAAAGAAAGTAAAGCAAGAAATGAACACACGTGATTTTTATACTGGTTCACGCTCTACCACTGAGAGCTACATCCAGTCCTCCCGTTCCGACTTGGGAGATTTGCTTATACTCAGAAAAATCACAAGAGTTAATACAAATTAGATAAGAGATTCCTCACTCAAACCTAACCCTTTTCAAGAATGTACCAAATTCTTAAAATCTACCCAATTAAGTCTTTGAAGTTCCTAAGCTCCTTCTTGTTGAAGAAAGTCTTCAACCTCCTTGCTTTACTTTTTAACGTTCAAAGCTAGATGTGACGCACACCCTTCTTTCAATTCTCAAATTGAAAATTCTTCCTTGTTGAATTCTTCAATACAACCTTCTGTTGCTAATGATTCAACTAACAATTAAGCATAGTCTTGTAAATCTCAATTTACATCAATAATAGAAACATATGATATTGAATTGAGATTTAGAAGAAGATGAATTTGTTGTGATAGAGATGTGTATAACTAAAGTCAAGTAGTTGGATCAAAGAGATGTTAAGAAAGTGTGTAAATTGCACTTTTGAAAATAATGGCTTGTTCCTTTTGACACAATGAAAAAGAAAAGCTTTTAAACTAAAAATACATTATATTATAACAGCTATTAATCGATTAACACAATGACTAACACTACAAGAATTTTCTGGAACAGCTAGGGAATTTTGCTAGAGAATATTTCTGTAGCAATTTCATAGCAAATTAGCTACGGATTAGATACGAAATTAATTTCCGTAGTTATTTTTAGATAATATGAAAAACACTTATTATCAGGTAAACAACTACGGAACAACTACACTTTAGCTAAGAAATAATACTATCAATATAAAATTCCATAGCTGATAAGTTTGCTAGGAAATATTCTGTAGCTAATTTTAAGATATTTTATGTTTTATATGTTTTGTGAAAAACCGGGAAATTTTTGCCCTCCCGCCTAACTTTTTACATGTCCCTAATCTTTTGGTGTTCTCTTTTCATACTTTTCATTTATTGTCTTTCGAAGAGAGAAAGAACTCAGAAGCAGAAGTAGAGAGGGAGAAGGAACTCACCGCCATCGCCGCCTCCCTCCTTCACCGCCACCTCCCTCACGGCCTCCTCCGTCATCCTTCTCTCCTTCGCTGCTTCCTCGTCAATCTCTCCGAATCCCTAAATCCCTAACCTTAATTTCATCCTTCCCTCACATCCCTACCTCCAATTTCACTCCTTTTTCGGCTACAGCGGTCTATTTCCTAATTCTATCACTTAATTAATCCCTCGCTATGCTACCTGCTTTTCTTTTATTGTTTTGTTTCCGGATCTCTTTCTTTTTTATTTTTATTTTATTTTTTTTGTTCAATTTGTTTTAGGTGAGTCTTCATAGATTAAAAGCGTAATGTCCTTTTGCCATTTTTTTGTGAGTGCAGGTGTAGGAAAGAGTTGTTTGCTTTTGCTATTTTCTGATGGTTCGTTCACTACCAGTTTCATCACCACTATTTGGTTTGTTACTATTCTTATGCGGCTATATATATATTATCTGTTTTTTTATTTCACTTTAAATATTTTATGCTTTGCAAACAGTCTTATTAAGTAAGGACTTAGATAGAGCATTTGATAGACATATCATACTAGGATGAAACAGAAGAACATGCATTGTTTCTCATTTTACTTGTTTGTTGTATTCTGTAAATTAAATGGAGTAACGAACAAAAGAAAAAGACTAGGAACGAAAAGTAGAGTACAAAATAATCCTGTCCAAAGGTGTGGAACTGGAACGTAAGAGAACTTAATGGAACAACTGTCCTGTTTCTATCTTGTTCTACCCATGCACCAAATGCTACCTTAGGATTTGTTTCCAAGTTGGTTTCAAGAAGGATGGGAAGGCTTGGGAAACCTAAATCCCTCCTTATTTTTGTTTACTTTGAGTGCATTAGCATTTTGGTTACTTCCCTGCCTTACCGTGACTCACCGCCGTTCACCGTTCGTTGTTCTGGTGTGTTAAAACTGAACCTAATATCTTTAATATCCTATCTACTTCATTTTCGCGGTTACTAATTGCTATTATTCTTCCGATTTAGAATTCTAATTTGTTTACCATTTGCTATTTGTGGTTGTTTCTAATTTGCTATTTACGAACCCTGTTTATGTTAGACAGTGGCAATGTATTCCTATTTCATTAATCTTGACATTTTAGGTTTCTTCTTTATGCTTATGTTCCTCTTGCTCTTGGGTTGCGTATCCTCCATCTCCCTTAACACTATGCTCTCTTAGGTTAGTTGAACACCAAGTGTTTGACAAACTATGTAATAGAGAAGCTGAGGCATTTGGAATCCAGCAAGCACAGGTATATGTTCTCTTAAATTAATTTTGCTTGAGAGTTGTAATCCAGTGAATGAATCTCTTTAGTTGTGTTATATGTACACTTAAAACTTTTTTGTTATTAAGCCATGAATCATTGTAATTTTAAATTGGAATTAATATATTTTGTGTTCTTTTATCTTCAAATTGGAACTGATATATTTTTGCAGATACATGTAATAATTAATATATATTTGCACGAATATGATAAAATAATACTAATAGAATAGAAAGAGGAAACTATCAAGTGGCTTTGCTCTCTGAATAAATGTGTTTTGTTGTCTCAACACTAGACCACCTTCATGGTAAGACATTATTTGTGGCTTTGCTCTCTGAATAAATGTGTTTTGCTGTCTGTTTTTCAGCCCGTGGTAGTAGAATAGTGAATGCAATTTGGATTTTTTTTTAAAAGAATTACTTATCTGTTGTTGATAGTATTTGTACAAACAAATTATGTTTCTCTTTCAGTATTTCAATTTTCAACTGATGAAATTGTTTGGAACATAGAAAATATGTTTGGGCTATGCAAGTGTATATAGAAGCCTAATTGAACTATGCGGTGCAGATTCTAGTATGAGGTTGCCTTGTGTTCTACACAGATTGAAATATTTTCTTTTTCTAGGTTAAGGACAGTAGGACATCATTGTTTGGGTGCAGGGGGAAATTTACAGAGTTTTTTTTTTTAAAAAAAAATCATTTAAATATAAAAGTTATATAAAGAAAAAAACATAAATTAAGCACTGCCCTTGCACATGTGTGGAAAATCAGGCTGCCGCACTGCTGAAACTATTTTTCACACGCCTTTTGGTTTTAGGTATACCTTCGGCTACTGATTGTGTGTGTAAATCTGTCTATTGAAGGTGGTCTCATTGCCTCGTGTTGTCAAGGTTTCAGATGTAATTTCAATCCTGCGGAGCAGTGAACACAATGGTTTTCCAGTATGTACAGCTCTTGTACTGATCTCTCTTGTTGTTTATTGTTGGTGGCATTTTGTAAGTTGTATTCTATTACATATAACTTACTACGCACAAGTGATTGATCACATAAGAAGTGGAGAACCTCTTGTTATTGGATTAGTGCTTCGAAGGTGAGCATTGACTATAATAAACTTTTTCTGCATCTGTATACTCTGATATCTTTCTGGTCGTGACTCTAGGCAAAAGTTTGAATTACTGGAGAACTCAAGCTTCGACTATCCGTTTCTTCTGTGCAGTCATTTGTTGGTAATTCTTCAATCAAAGATTGATTTCCAACATAGTCCTTTACCCGCTGATCCCAGAGGGGGTGCCAAGTCAATAAGGTAGGCTAAAGCATAAGTTTAGACATAGTCTGGAAGAGTTTATTACTAACAACTTCCTTGAAATCATTGAAATTCTAGCTGCAACAAAATTGTATAAAATGCTTAATTTGGCAGGCATGTACATTTTAATGAGCCTGGGGGAACATAATGGGAGGGATTTCTTACTGGTACTAGAGCTGCTGTTGGTGGTATGAGCATGTGTTCTTCCTCTATTGCTCTACTAATTTACTTTATTACTAATACACCTTGAAACTTCATTGGATTTTGAGAAACAACTCGGAATATTTTTTTTATGCTTCTTAAGAACATTGAGATCGAAGCTTAGAACAACAAAATAGCAATAACTTTTACAAGGGCATGTTGGATATAATACTGTTATGATCCCTCACCTGATGTTACTCTGCGTATGACTTCAGTAATTGTCCCTTTATCTTCCTAATGACTGCTCTGCTTGTAGCTTAGTTGTTGTCGTGACTGTGTCTATTGTTATATGCATAACTTTTTAAGTTTGGTTAATATGCTTTTACATAGATCTATTCTAACTCTTTGTTTCAAAAGGGGGGCAATGACAGTGGTTGACATGCCTCTAAACAATAACCCTTCCACTATGTCTAAGGAAACACACGAACTTAAGGTATCAATGATTGATCACTTTTCTGCATTTAAAGTTTTAGAAAGTGATATTTATCTTATGGAAGTAAGAGTAAGAAATTAATATTCTATCTGCTAAGCTGTCTTTTGTGGTGTTGAATTGGCTAGGATACTTGGGATTAACTTGTGTTTAATTTTCTTTTCCTAACATGGGTTTCTACTTCTTTTCAGCTTGAAGCTACAGAGAATAAAATCTACATTGATGTTGGTATGATCATCAAACTTTATCGTAGCATACAATTAATCAAGTTTCTGATTTGTTTCTTTTTTAATAATCGTAGCATATAAGGAACTTGGGCAAGCAATGTTGAAATTTCACTCAAAAATCTTAAGCAACCATTCTTCTATCTTCATAATAAGGAACTTAATAAGGAACTTGTGAGGTTGACTAGCCATGGGAGAGACACATTGTTTAGTGGGACCAGAGAGAAGTGGGCTGCTGTTAAGATCCAAACTTTCTTCAGAGGCTACTTGGTATGTGACATTATCTTTTAGAAATGTTTTATTATATTTTGTTGATGTGATCTTTAAGGAATGTTGAAATCAAATTGATTGATGATGATGCTTTTTTTCTTAGTAATGAGGGTAAGTCTGTTTTTTTTTTTAATGTTTTTTTTTTTTGGTAAATTGCATTGTTCTGTGATGCTTCTATCTTGGACAAATATATTTGATTGGTACAAATATATTCTACCTTTGTTTGGCCTTAAAAGGTGGGAAAGTTGTTTTAGATTCTTAATGAAATAGTGCCTTTCCATGTCTCTGAATCATTGAAACTTTCATTAGCACTTTCCTTTTTTCACAATAATATTGTTGACTTGCCTCCTTATTCAATCCAAAATTTGGTTTTAAAAACATTCAGCCAACTTCTTTGACTTGAGCAAATTACATGTATTTTGATTTAAAACTTACCATATTGCAAAAATTTAATATAATAGTCCTCATATTCAATTCCTCATTTACTCCTAGTACTATTTGATCTTTTTGGTAACCATCTTGAATATTTAACAATTGAAAACCCAAAAAGAGGTATAGAATAGCTATCGAATTGCTAGGGAATATTTTGTTATCTATTAGAATAACTAGAGAATTGATACTAAATTGTAATGCAATGGCAACTACGGATTTGCTTCTGAAAAGCTCTGAAAAAGAGGTACAGAATTGCTACCAAATTGCTAGGGAATATTTTGTGTTACCTATAAGGCATCAGCTAGGAAATAGATGCAAGTTTGCTAGCAACTGGAAAAACACTAGCTACAGAACAGCTACGGAATTTTTCTAGCTAATTTGCTAAGGAAAACTAACTTTTTTCCTTCAAAAGTGACCAACTAATCAGCTGCCATGTTGCAACGGATTTGCTACAAAATTTCATTTCTTAGCTGCGGCATAGCTATGGAAATATTCGGTAGCAAAATAGTGACCTGTTTTACGCTATGCCTCGTGTTGTTGTTGTTCCGTGGCTAATCTATAGCAATGTCGAAATTGCTAGCGAACTACTACGGAATTGCTACGAAACTTTCCGTAGCTGTCCGCGTAAATTCTTGTAGTGTAATAGATTAACCACTGCATACTAAATGTTCTTTTCAAGTTTGACACGAGTTAATCGATTAACCAAATATGCTTAATCGATTAACCACTTTAAAAATGGTTAAAAATGCTTTTCTATTTTGTTCACATCTACACATTCCTTTTTCATAAAGAAAAGAGCCAATCTCTATCAAATTTTAATCTCAATCAATAACATATATAACTAATCAACCAAATTGAGATTAAACAAATCCTAATCTACCACCCACACTCATATATATGCATAAAAGTAAATTAAAAGCTTAATGTACAACATATGAATATGTAAAATAAATCTAATAAATGGTAGACAATCTTCTTCTTTGTTGTTGTGTAGTGTTTGTCCAAATTTATTTGTCTTCATCAAAAATCACCTTAATATTCAATTAGAAGACTGGACAAATTTCAACATGTGGAAATCGTAAGTTTCACTCTTTTATTAATGTGTATTTTTCTTCTTTTAATTTTCCAAATGGATGGATTATGTGATCTCAATAATTTAAAATTGACTCTTTTCTCATTTATACTGGTACTCTATTGGATGCAGCCTAGTATTGGCAATTAGAGCGTTGCCCGTGGGGCCGCAACCACCAGTCTACAATTTTTTGCGAACATGGAACAAATTTTAAGTTTGGTTTTTAAATTGAGCCCGCCCATTTTTTTTTCGTGCATTTGCAAGCGAGCTACAGGCAGCCCATAAAAGAAGATTTAAACAAAATCAATTTGTGTAGTTTTTGACTCACTTTAACTGTTTAAAAAAAAACTTAAAGATTTTTCTAATATCAGTTAATGTACTTCATTTTCTTCTACTTCTAATCTCTTTTTACATCATTTAATTGATTATTTGGGATCAATTGTATTAAGATTTTTTTTTGGATTTTTTATATTATTTAATTTATTTTTTGAATTTCTTATTTTTTTTAATATACGCTGGCCACCCGCATGCCCGCCCTGCCCACATGTAGGGCGGGCTTGGCCTAAATTTTTTGCCCCAAAATTTTTAGTAGGTGGGCACAGGCCAAGTGCAGGATCTGGCGAAGCTAGCCCGCCTGTCCCTCGTAATTACTAATTACCAATGTCGTACATGTAAGAATGATAGATGCTCCATTAAAAATATTAAAATTACTTCAAACAAAAAGAAAAAAATGATTTAGATAATAGAGTACAAAATTCATCTACAAAATTAATAAGAAAGATTTAATAAATTATTATTTATTTATACTTTGATTGATGTTATTATTTTTTTTTCAATGTTGATTCAATTCCATCATTTAAAATACCTAAATAATACCTTTTTTTTTTTTAATTTTTAAACACATAATCTACATGCTTGAGTTTAAATCTAGCAAGTGTATAATCATGATGTGTTGTTATATTCATTAAATCTTTCATTCTCTCCCTACGGAATTTTGTCTCATAATCTCATCAATGAACATTGCTAATCGTTGTATTTTTCTCATTAATAAAACGTGCAGCCTTCTACCGGTAGAAATGACATCAACGTGATCGGAATGATAAACAACTATCATCCTTGACTTACTACAATGTCCATTGTCAACGATGGCGTGCAAATTCGTGCTGGATGTTGCATTTCTTGACAAAAATATTAATGGTTATTAGCAAGGGGTAATTGTGTTATTTGCACTTCAACATTTTACATTAAATTCTTACAATTCTTCGTTTGGATAAAGAGTAGGCTTAATTGCATAATTGGTCCTTTATCTTATTTATTAGATTCACTTTGGTCCTTTATCTTAATATTCCAATGATATTCCCTCTTCTTCTTCTTCATCTTCCTCTGCTCTTTCCCTTACAGGGGCGGCAGCCACCACGGGCGCCGTCGCCACCGCCCCTGCCACTGTCGCTGTCATTTTTAGAAATTAATCAGAGTTGTTGAAGCGTTTTGCACGTGTTTTCACACGTTTTCCAGCAGGTTTAGAGGAGGAGACCATTGTTGATAACCAAGGTTTTAGAAAAGGGACCCTATAATTCGGATTTTGAGGAAAAAGAATGAAAAACACAAATTTATTTGAGGAATAATGAGAATAAAGCTTAAAAACCGTGAAAAATTGAAGAATGTTGAAGAAATTTGATGATTTTCGAGGGAAGAGGGTGTGAGCCCATGGTGGCTGCCGCCGTTGTAAGGAGAGAGCAGAGGAAAAGGGAGAAGAAGATGGAATATTCTTGGAATATTAAGATAAAGGACCAAAATGAATCTAATAAATAAGATAAATGACCAATTATGCAATTAAGCCTAGAAGGGGATTATTCTTGGAATATTCCTTCTCATTTAACTTTATTTTAACGGAAGGACCAAAGTGAATCTTTTAAAAAAAATAAAGGACCAGTAAATTGCAAAAAAAAGATAAAGAACCAGAGTGAATCTAATAAATAAAATAAATGACCAATTATGCAATTAAGCCTAAAGAGTACGAGACTATGAGAGTAGTATGGAAGAAAAATAGCATGTTCTCTACTGTTTATTAAAAAAAATGGTAAAGGTTGAGTGTGGAATATGATAGAAAGCTAATAGCTATCCTACCAAAAGTGATTACTTCTAAAAGCTATTCCTACTCCTATGAAAGCTAATAAAAGATAAATTGCATCATTTTTTATTGATTGTTCAATAAGGAATACAATGCTTATATAATGAAATAACAGACCGTAGTAGTAATAAGCACCACACAAGTGGCAAGATCCTAATAACTAAGAACATTCTAGAATTAGAAATATTTAATAAACTATTTATTAAATTATCTAACTATAATTATCCTACTCCCTTTCTCCATATGGGCCAAATTACCCATTTAACCCTTACTTGACCCAACCTCCTATTATTGCCAACCCCTTGAAGACCAACCTTGTCCTCAAGGTTGAACAATTTAAAGAGTTGACAAAAAATTATATCAGACCATAGTGTAAGTTGATTAACTCTAGGTGTTGATGTTAACCCAATAAATTCCTTCAAAAGTGGTGTTGGAGTTTTTCGTTTCGGCTTCTTTTGGCCCAATTCGGTTTTTGGCCCACTATCACTGCCCAAGGGATCCATGAGAAACTTGTCCACAAGGTGCTGTGTATTTTCATGAAGGGAATTTTGAATAGAAAGCAAAGGTATACCCGTTGAATGTGGACCAGCAAAAATTAAAGAGGGAAGCTTGTCATCTGTGCACATCTCGTGGACTGGAAATGAATTAGTGCTTATTCAATGAGCCTTCAATTCCGAAAAAACGTATCCTTCCTTCCACTCTCTAAAATCAAATCTCTTCACATTATTCCTCAAATCTCTATTATTCTTCTCTTCTTCAAAAGCTATTTCAGATCTTAGAAATAAACAACCAAAGCTTGCAACCAACACTAAATTATTACCGGAGGTGATTTCTAGCAGCGAATCCCATGGTGGTTTCCATGGCGGAGCTCGGGGCGGAGAAGGTGGTGCCGATGGTGGAGATCCCGGTGGAGAAGGGAATGTCCTCGGTGGCTCGTGAGGAGGCATGGAGCTTGCTTCCCCTTTCTCCTTGTTCTTGTTGGTGCTTGTGATGGTCGAAGGTGGAGGGGGTGATTTCCATGGTGGGGCTCGCGACAGAGCTCTCGGCGGAGAGAGAGGTGTCCACGGTGGAGCCCGTGACCGAGGCGAGCTTTCTTCCTCTTTCTCCTCGTTCTTGTTGGAGGTTAAGTTTGGCGACGGAGATGGTGCTAAGTGCAGCGGCGGAGACGGTGGTCGTCTAACAACAAGCTTTGAACGCTTTCCTCCCATATCCTTATGATCTCTGGATGTCTTTTCTTTGCTGCTTGAAATGAGTCCCTGTGGTGGAACTGACGGCAGAGGCAATGGATGCTCATGGTGTGCCACACAGATCGTGACGGAGGTGACCCCCGGCGATGGCGGCATTTGAGTAGAGAGTGAAACATTATTTTCCAGATCTAGTAGCAATGCTTGAGACGGTGGTGATGACAGCAGCTCAATGGTTGCTGATGGAGGGGTGGATGGTCGCCGGCGACTGTTCTTCTGATGATGAGGGAAGCAAAGTTGTGTCCCTATTTTTTTCTTTATCTTTTTCAAGTAGTCTTGCTTTTATACTGGCTGCTAGATCTTCTTTTATCTTGAGGAGGTTCTCTCTAATCTCAGCAAAAGGTTCTCTGACCGGAGTGTGTTCAGTGACCGGAACTTGATATGGTGATGTTTGAGAGGCTAGATAATATGGTTGGTAAAAGGGTAGTGGCTCTTGAGAAGTGTCGGATCTGAAATAATTGGGTGGTGGTTTAGGGGTTAGGTGTGGAGTATATGGTAGATGAGTAGGTTGTGGAGGTGGTTGTTGGGGTGATGGCCAGTGTGAAAAGGAAGATAGATAAGAGTGTAATGGGGAAATATACTGGATTTGTAGGTGTTGTGGTTGAGAATAAAGAGGTGAGGGTGGAGAATATGAAGATGATGGTGGCTGATCCCATGGGTATGGTGAGTAAGGATTTGCCATGGTGGGAGGTTAAGAAGGGAAATGAAAGCACCAATTTGATAGAAAGCTAATTGCTATCCTACCAAAAGTGATTAATTCTAAAAGTTATTCCTACTCCTATGAAAGCTAATAAAAGATAATAAAAATAAATTGCATCATTTTTCATTGATCCTTCAATAAGGAATACCATGCTTATATAATGAAATAACAAACGGTAGAAGTAATAAGCACCACACAAGTAACAAGATTCTAATAACTAAGAACATTCTAGAATTAAAAATATTTAATAAACTATTTATTAAATTATCTAACTATGATTATCCTACTCCCTTTCTCCATATGGGCCAAATTACCCATTTAACCCTTTCTATTTTGTTCACATTTACACCTTTCTTTTTCATAAAGAAAAGAATCAATCTCTATCAAATTTTAATCTCAATCAATAACATATATAACTAATCAACCAAATTGAGATTAAACAAATCTTAATCTACCACCCACACTCATATGCATAAAAGTAAATTAAAAGCTTAAAGTACAACATATGAATATGTAAAATAAATCTAATAAATGGTAGACAATCTTCTTCTTTGTTATTGTGTAGTGTTTGTCCAAATTCATTTGTCTTCATCAAAACTCACTTGAATCTTCAATTAGAAGACTGAACAAATATCAACATGTGGAAATCGTAAGTTTCACTCTTTTATTAATGTGTATTTATCTTCTTTTAATTTTCCAAATGGACGGATTATGTGATCTCAATAATTTAAAATTGACTCTTTTCTCATTTATACTGGTACTCTATTGGATGCAGCCTAGTATTGGTAATTAGAGCGCTGCCCGTGGAGCCGCGACCACCAGCCTACAATTTTTTGAGAACATGGCACAAATTTTAGGTTTGGTTTTTAGATTGAGTCCGCCCGTTTTTTTTTTTTCATGCATTTGCTGGCAAGCTACAGGCAGCCCGTAAAAGAAGATTTAAACAAAATCAATTTGTGTAGTTTTTGACTCACTTTGACATTTTAACAAAAATAAACTTAAAGATTTTTCTAATATCAGTTAATGTACTTCATTTTCTTCTACTTCTAATATCTTTTTACATCATTTAATTGATTATTTGGGATCAATTGTATTAAGATTTTTTTTGGATTTTTTTATATTATTTAATTTATTTTTTGAATTTCTTATTTTTTTAATATACGCGGGCCACCCGCATGCCCGCCCTCCCCACATGTAGGGCGGGCTGGGCCTGAATTTTTTGCCCCAAAATTTTTAATAGGTGGGCACAGGCCAAGTGCAGGATCTGGCGAAGCTAGCCCGCGTAATTACTAATGTCGTACATGTGAGAATGATAGATGCTCCATTAAAAATATTAAAATTACTTCAAACAAAAAGAAAAAAATGATTTAGATAATAGAGTACAAAATTCATCTACAAAATTAATAAGAAAGATTTAATAAATTATGATTTATTTATACTTTGATTGATGTTATTATTTTTTTTTCAATGTTGATTCAATTCCATCATTTAAAATACCTAAATAATACCTTTTTTTTTTTAATTTTTAAACACATAATCTACATGCTTGAGTTTAAATCTAGCAAGTGTATAATCATGATGTGTTGTTATATTCATTAAATCTTTCATTCTCTCCCTACGGAATTTTGTCTCATAATCTCATCAATGAACATTGCTAATCGTTGTATTTTTCTCATTAACAAAACGTGCAGCCTTCTACTGGTAGAAATGACATCAACGTGATCGGAATGATAAACAACTATCATCCTTGACTTACTACAATGTCCATTGTCAACGATGGCGTGCAAATTCGTGCTGGATGTTGCATTTCTTGACAAAAATATTAATGGTTATTAGCAAGGGGTAATTGTGTTATTTGCACTTCAACATTTTACATTAAATTCTTACAATTCTTCGTTTGGATAAAGAGTATGAGACTATGAGAGTAGTATGGAAGAAAAATTGCATGTTCTCGACTGTATATTAAAAAAATTGTAAAGGTTGAGTGTGGAATATTGAACAAGGATGTTTAAAAATTAACTGGAAAAAAGACGAGTAGGAATGTGGGTGATGACCAGCGAGTAGGCAGTCGTAAGTGTTCCTTCTTATTCTTTATTATTTGTTTTTTTTTTCTGAAATATTTTTTTTATTTATTTTTCGCAACAAGCAAGACTCAACACACTTGGTAGATATATAGCCGAGTTCCTTAACCATGATGTTAGAGGTTCGATGTCTGCCGTGGGTATGAAAAAGGCTTTGTTGATAGAGGCAAAACTCACTTCGGTGATCTTTATGTCTCGAAAGCGATTAGTCTTCAGCTATCGGCTGAAGCATACCCTTGTTGCGCACCAAACAAAAAAATAAAGTGTAATAAATAATATTTTTCAAATTAATTCCTCTTTAATAAAATATTGATTTACATAAGTAGTAAAGAAAAAATAATGATTATAGAAAAATATATGTAAGAACAAAAATAATTTATTTATTAAAAATCAAAGCAATCGTTAAATTTATTAACGAAGTACGGAAGAAGTGTTTTTTTTTTTTTAAAAAAAAAAAAAAACCTGCCTTATTGCTCATTGAGAAAACGTGCCTCATTGTGTATTATTGTAAGTATTTTTTCTTAATCTTTAGATATTTTTTACATGCCTTGTCAATTTAATAATTATATCAATTTTGCTGGTCATCATCACTTTTGAGAGATCAGTTAAGGTTAATTTAATACTTCAAATCATACACAATAATTTTATAATGAGTCATGCTAACAAGTGCTCTAGGCACTTATTAAAATTACTAAAAATAGAAAATTAATCTTAAATTCAAATTATTGTTTTTCTTGAAAATTCCAAAAACCACGTTTTCCAATAATTTTTTAGTACTTATAGTTTCTTAACAAGTGACATTCTCCTTTCATAATATTTGCACAATTTGTTACGGGTAAATAAATTTTGGCTTATTTAATTTTTTATTCCTTGAACTTAGGTTTTTTTTTGGAATTGGTCTTTGAACTTTTTGTTCGATGTTTTGGATCCCTGAACATGGATCAAATTTTTGGAGATGATCCTTTTGTCACTCAAGTAATGATATGGTCGATAACATGTCACGTCACCTTTGTCACGTTGATAAGTAACATACCGCACGATGCCACGTTGTGATGTCCTAGACTGTGAGATCCCCAAAGGTTAGGGAAGAAGACCTTGGGGAAGCCTCCGTCTAGGGGTTTATCTGTGATGTTTTGTGGGAGTCCTCAGGTGGCTAAGAAGAAAGCCAAGAAGTAACCCTAATCACTGGTGTGTGAAGGTGATAATTAGGGTTAGAGGACGTACCTGAGCCCCATGTAGTACGGTGCTACATATAGGGGGGAGCTGGTTGCCCTAATGGGCTTGCTTTAGGCCCAAGTAGGGCCAGCCTGTACTGAGCTACGAGTGGATGAGCTGTCCTTGTGGATAAGGTGAGACACGTCATCCTGTCCTTGGTGTCGGACTCTGGGGGAGGTGTCAGACTCTAGGTGGTGTCGGACAAGGAGGCCGGACCTTGATGGGAGCATCGTATCGGCCCGTGTCCGATGTCTGTTCGGTCGTTGAGCCTTGAGCTCGGCCTAGAGCCCACAGAGGGGTGGGAGCATGGTATCGGCCCGTGTCCGATGTCTGTTCGGTCGTTCAGCCTTGAGCTCGGCCAAGCATACAGAGGGCTTCTTATAGGGCCGTGAGGCCTTAAGCGAGGGTTCTGAGGATCTCGGCTAGGCCGAGTCCACCACATAAGCCCCCCAGCTCGGTCAAGACTATGCGAGCCTTGATCCAAGGTCTTGGTTTAGGTCCTTTTCCCAAGTCCACCACATAAGCCCCCCAGCTCGGTCAAGGCTATTTGAGCCTTGTTCCGAGGTTCCAGGGAGTTCGGAAGATGAGTTGCCGAGAGCTGGATCCAGCTGTATCTTGTAAGATCCATGAAGAATGTTTCGATAAATGCCAAAAGGTTTTGAACAAGCTACAAAAGGTTTTGAACAAGCTTAAGTGTGTTGATCAAGTTCAAGCTCAACAAGCAACAACAAACATCAAGTGAAGAAGAGAGAGCCAACTCATGAAGACTTAGTTTGGTAGTTTATGTTTTATTGTTTTATCTTTAGCCTCACAAGTCTCTTAGTTTATGAGTTTGGGTAGAGTTTATTAGAGGGTAGTGAATCTCTTTTGAATGCATGATTATATCATATTTTGAGTATTCACTTTGCCTAAAATCAATAGGTGGCTTAAAGGTTTGAAAGAAAAGGTTTAGTTTTTGAGAAAACAAGTTTTAAGTGATTTTTAATGTTAATAATCGATTAACAGATTTTGATAATTGATTAGCAGTGTATTTTGAACTGATAATCGATTAATAAACTTTTGATAATCGATTATCTGCACCTTTACTCGAGTATTTTTTTGTCTCACTCGAGTGAAAATTATCTTGCTTTCGGTTTACTCGAGTAACACTCATTTCACTCGAGTAACTTGATCAGATTTTCGTATTACTCGATTAACACTTATTTTACTCGAGTAAACAGGGTCTGTAACTGTTTTAAATACGTTTTTCACTTCTCAAAAGCCATTCTAAGTTGCTCCAACTTTTGGGTATTCTATATAAACCTTTTCCTAATCATTTCTATCAACTAGAATCATTTTGATACACAATTTTACAAAGAATCAAAGCCACACTATTCTCTCTCACTCTCTCAAGATCAAAGCTCTCATTTTTATATTCTTTGATCAAGAACCTTGAATCTCTCATGTTGATATTTCATAGCTTTTGAAAGAGATTCATAGGATTGTTATTGTTTTTCATTTGAGTTGTAATCATTGCAAGAGGAAAACATTCTACAACATTGGAAGCCTTGATTTTGTGAATCAAGCAAGTTTCATTGGAAGCCTTGGTGAGGCATTTCATCAAGCACTTGGAAGCCTTGTTGAAGAACAAGCATTTGGAAGTCTTGTGAGTGAAGCAAGCAATTGGAAGTCTTGTTGTGAGGTATCGGCAAGCAAGAGAAGAGGTTAGATTAGATATCAATAGGGTTACAAGGCAAGGGTGTGGTATCTCTTGTAGGCTAGCAAGAAGGAAGTCTTGTGAGGCATTTACTTGTAATTTGAGAAACTCTAATTCCTCATAGTGAAGAATCTCTCTTGGTTGAAGAGGGGACTGGATGTAGCTTTCAAGCGGATGAAAGTGAACCAGGATAAATCACTGTGTCGTATCTCTAAACTCTCTACTCTTTACAATTCTTGTTATTAATTGTGTTCTTGGTTGAAAACCTAGAAAAAGTGATTTTTCATATTTGATTGAATTGAATCTTTATTGTGCAAAATTGATAAAGGGAAAATCATTTTCATAACCTAGGTGAATCAATAAGAATATTGGTGTTGATTGTTTCCTCTTAATCTCTGATATAATATTTGCTAATTGATTGATTTTCATTGGTTTTAATCGTTTAGATTTGTTTCTTGCGAAAATCTTTCAAAGTTTTTATAACACCTATTCAACCCCCCCTTCTAGGTGTTCTCCTAGTGTTCCTAGTTATTTCACCCACCGAGTGTAGTTTTCCAACAAGTGGTATCAGAGCTCGGTCGAAAGACACGAGCATAGAGCTTTTTCGTTAAAGATCCTAAGGAAACTACAATGGGTTCTACGAATCTTTTTGGTGGTGAAGGTGCTTCAATTAATCGCCCTCCTATGTTTGGTGGAGAGGGTTATGGTTATTGGAAAATTAGGATGAGAATCTTTATAGAAGCTATAGATGTGAACATTTGGGAAGCCATTAAAATTGGTCCTTATATTCCCTCAAAAGATGTAGAAGGTGTGCTTACACTAACTCCCAAAGATAAGTGGACCGATGATGATAAAAGAAAAATTCAATATGATTTAAAAGCAAAAAATATCATCACCTCCGCTCTATCTTATGATGAGTTCTTTAGAGTCTCCCAATGTAAAGATGCCAAAGAAATGTGGGACACCTTGCAAGTCACACATGAAGGCACTAGTGAAGTTAGGCGTGCTAGATTAAATTCTTTGATGCATGAATATGAATTGTTTCGTATGTTGCCCAATGAATCTATATGTTTTATGCAAAAACGTTTTACTCATATTGTTAATCATCTCATTGCTCTTGGTAAAACTTTCGTGAATTGTGAACTTGTTAACAAAGTTTTAAGATGTCTAAGTAGGGAATGGCAACCCAAGGTTACCGCAATAGTTGAATCAAAGGACTTGGACACCATGGACTTAGCAACACTTTTCGGAAAGCTACAAGAACATGAAATGGAGCTTGGACGTTTGCATAAGCATGAAGAATCGGTCAAGTATGGAGAAAGAAAAGGAATTGCTCTTAAAGCTCAAAGATCATATCAAAAGGAAGAGAGTTCCGATGATGATGATAATGAAGATTCCGATTCGGATATTGATGAAGAGGAGATGAAGCTTCTACTAAGAAAGTTCAATAAAATTCTAAGGAGAAAAGGAAGGTTGAACAAGGACAAAAGTAAAGAGAAGGATCCCCCACACTACAAGACAAAGACTTCAAAAGAAGGTGTAGTTTGCCATGAATGTGGAAAGCCCGGTCATCTCAAGTACTCATGCTCTAAGTATCTCAAGAAGAAGGAGAAAGAGAAGAAAAATGCAAAACACAAAAGGGCATACATAGTTTGGAATAGTGATGATGAACAAGACAAGAAAAGCACAACTAGTAGTTCTTCGGATGATGAACATGACGCTTGTCTCAACTTGATCGCTCAAGTACATGAAGAGGAAAGCTCAAATGATGAATCAAGTGAGCAAAGTGACGAAAGCGATGTAAGTCTTACTAAATCCGAAATTTCTTCAAATTATGAAATGTTATATAATGCTTATGAAGAAATGCATGAACATCTCAAGAAATTAGCTAAGAAAAATATTGATAGGAAGAAGCTCATTGAGGAACATCAACAAAAGATTTTAGAACTTCAAAAACAAGTTGATGAGCTTAATCTTCAAAATGAAACTCTTGATCTTATATATGCTAGTTCTTCTTGTGATTGTGCTAGTAGATTGAATATTGTGGTTGATTGTGAGAATTGCAAGTTGCTTAAGGATGAAAATGCTATTTTGAAAAATAAGCTTGCAAGTTTCTCAAATGGTGATATTAGATTGCGCACATTGTTAAATTTTCAAAGAGAAAATTCAAACAAGTTTGGTTTGGGTTATACTAATGCTAAGAGTAAATCTCATAGAAATGTTGTTGATTTTTCTAAAGTTGATTTTTCAAATGCACCAACATGTTTCTATTGTGGTACTCATGGACATACTTCAAATGTGTGTTATATTAAAGTGCATGGTATACCTAAAGGAGATTTTGTTTGGATGAAAAAGGGTGAGAGTCCCTACACTAACAAAAATGGATCCAAAACCATTTGGATACCAAAAAGCAAAGCATGATTGTTTTGTAGGTATGATTGAAGAAGCAAATGAAGGTCTATACACATTTGATACAATTGACATTATTGATCTTCTTCAATTGGTATCAAGAAGAAAATCCTACAAATTGGTAACATTCAATATTATACAATTGGTATCTACAATTGATATTGTTAGATATTGCTCATAGTTCTCTCAATTGGTATTATTTCTTATAATGTGATATTGTTTATACTATTGAGAAAATACTATTGGTATCAAATTCTTTCAATTGTTTTACAATTGGTATTATTCTTCATTGTTATATTTTCTTTACAATTGGTATACAATTTGTTATAATTGATATCATTGAGTTGAATAAAAGCATGGTAACCATCTATTGATGATGTTTTGGTTATATTTCTTCTATTTTGGCTTAGATCTTATTTCAATTGGTATTTGTTTAGTTACAATTGGTATATATTTCTTTTTGATAATGCCAAAGGGGGAGAAATATGATGTTTTGAAACAAAGGGGAGAAATATTTTTTTTAGATGTTTGTTTGGAGAAAGGTTGTTTTGTTGTTTATATGTAGGTTGAGCAAAGTTGTTGAAGATAGGGGGAGAATCAAGCTTAACTCAATTGGATTTCAAATGTTAAAAGCATTAATTGAGGGGGAGCAAGAGTCTCACCAAGTGATCAAATGGTTCAAGCATCAACAACTTCAATGAACTTCAAACGATTTCAAAACATGTTTGTCATTTTCAAAAAGGGGGAGATTGTAAGATCCATGAAGAATGTTTTGATAAATGCCAAAAGGTTTTGAACAAGCTACAAAAGGTTTTGAACAAGCTTAAGTGTGTTGATCAAGTTCAAGCTCAACAAGCAACAACAAACATCAAGTGAAGAAGAGAGAGCCAACTCATGAAGACTTAGTTTGGTAGTTTATGTTTTATTGTTTTATCTTTAGCCTCACAAGTCTCTTAGTTTATGAGTTTGGGTAGAGTTTATTAGAGGGTAGTGAATCTCTTTTGAATGCATGATTATATCATATTTTGAGTATTCACTTTGCCTAAAATCAATAGGTGGCTTAAAGGTTTGAAAGAAAAGGTTTAGTTTTTGAGAAAACAAGTTTTAAGTGATTTTTAATGTTAATAATCGATTAACAGATTTTGATAATTGATTAACAGTGTATTTTGAACTGATAATCGATTAACAAACTTTTGATAATCGATTATCTGCACCTTTACTCGAGTATTTTTTTGTCTCACTCGAGTGAAAATTATCTTGCTTTCGGTTTACTCGAGTAACACTCATTTCACTCGAGTAACTTGATCAGATTTTCGTATTACTCGATTAACACTTATTTTACTCGAGTAAACAGGGTCTGTAACTGTTTTAAATACGTTTTTCACTTCTCAAAAGCCATTCTAAGTTGCTCCAACTTTTGGGTATTCTACATAAACCTTTTCCTAATCATTTCTATCAACTAGAATCATTTTGATACACAATTTTACAAAGAATCAAAGCCACACTATTCTCTCTCACTCTCTCAAGATCAAAGCTCTCATTTTTATATTCTTTGATCAAGAACCTTGAATCTCTCATGTTGATATTTCATAGCTTTTGAAAGAGATTCATAGGATTGTTATTGTTTTTCATTTGAGTTGTAATCATTGCAAGAGGCAAACATTCTACAACATTGGAAGCCTTGATTTTGTGAATCAAGCAAGTTTCATTGGAAGCCTTGGTGAGGCATTTCATCAAGCACTTGGAAGCCTTGTTGAAGAACAAGCATTTGGAAGTCTTGTGAGTGAAGCAAGCAATTGGAAGTCTTGTTGTGAGGTATCGGCAAGCAAGAGAAGAGGTTAGATTAGATATCAATAGGGTTACAAGGCAAGGGTGTGGTATCTCTTGTAGGCTAGCAAGAAGGAAGTCTTGTGAGGCATTTACTTGTAATTTGAGAAACTCTAATTCCTCATAGTGAAGAATCTCTCTTGGTTGAAGAGGGGACTGGATGTAGCTTTCAAGCGGATGAAAGTGAACCAGGATAAATCACTGTGTCGTATCTCTAAACTCTCTACTCTTTACAATTCTTGTTATTAATTGTGTTCTTGGTTGAAAACCTAGAAAAAGTGATTTTTCATATTTGATTGAATTGAATCTTTATTGTGCAAAATTGATAAAGGGAAAATCATTTTCATAACCTAGGTGAATCAATAAGAATATTGGTGTTGATTGTTTCCGCTTAATCTCTGATATAATATTTGCTAATTGATTGATTTTCATTGGTTTTAATCGTTTAGATTTGTTTCTTGCGAAAATCTTTCAAAGTTTCTATAACACCTATTCAACCCCCCCTTCTAGGTGTTCTCCTAGTGTTCCTAGTTATTTCACCCACCGAGTGTAGTTTTCCAACATATCTGACGTCCTTTCACTGTGACGGAGCAGGTTTGAAAGCTATCCTTTCACCTGCTCCGAAATGACGCTTGCCTTTTCCAGATCTGACACGTGTTAGAAATCATACCTAACGAAGCGTCGCCATTACTGCGACGTTGCTCGAGGTCCGTGATTCCAGCTATTCTGCGCCACGTGTCTCCGCGTGTGTGGCTGCATGCTGGGTTGGGCTTTTTGGGCCAGACCCAAACTTCGAAATTGAGGGGGAAAACGGTTTCTCTTCCCCCTCTTTCACACAAAACCGCTTCTCATTCTCTCTCTTCCAATCACTCTCTCTTCCATACGAAAACCTTCCTTCTTTCTCAGCAAAACCGCTTCTTTTCCTCTTGCATCATCGAACTCCTTTCTCCATCTTTGCCTTTCGTCTTCTTCTTCTCCAGCAGCGATTTTGCTTGATTTTGCAAGTCCTCTCCACCAAGATTATACTCTTAAGGTACTGTTTCTCTCCTTGTTTCTCTTCTTCTTCCCTTTTCTTCTCTAATTACTGTTTTGCGGTTTACATGGGAGGGGTTAGTAATTTTGTTCTTATTTTTATTTTTATGGAATGGGGTATTCTTTACCAGAGAAGTGGATTGAGGAAGTATGAGTAGGGAATGGTTTAGGAAATGGGTAGGGGTAGTTTCCCTATCATCCAGCAGTAGTGAGGAGGAGGACGGCTCTTCCTCCTCGTCCTGCTCCTCCACGGAGGTAGACGAGGCGCTCCGCCGCCAGAGGGAGTATAGGCAGAGGTATGAGAGACGAGTCTTGGAGGTTGATCCCGTTGAGGTCGTCTATCCTCGGAATTGGGAAGAGAAGAGAGAGTGGATAAGACAGTATGCTTGGGCCGAATTCGTCGACGGTAGGGAGCGTGCCGACTTTGAAAGGATGGAGAGAGAGAGGATGTACGAATGGGGGGTTTCTGTAGTAGAGGGGAGATGCTCGCCCCTCGGAACAACTTCGAGGGGGTTTTTTGGGGGGTTATTTTTCGTAACCCGTAGGACTAATATCGAGCTTCCCTGTTCTTCCACAGGTAAAATGCCTCCCAGGAAGTGCATCAGCCGACCTGATCTTTACCCAGCACCTTCTGACGCCGATCAGTACCAGTGGGTCGACGTGGAGCCTAAAGGAGATTGGTCCAGTTTAGACTCCGAGGATAAACTTGCCGGAGTGAGGAGAGCGGTGCTGCCCTGCCCAGGGGATGCTGCCGAGACCTCTTATGAAGTTCTCCCCTGTTCGGCAAATGACAGAATATGCTCTCGGACTGACAATAACTCTTTCTTCTTCTACGCCGATCTGATCCATAACCTCGGCGTGACCCTCCCCTTTACCGACTTGGAGATGAGGGTTCTGAACGAGCTCGGTCTGGCCCCTTCGCAACTTCACCCCAACACTTGGTCATTTCTTCGAGCATTTCAAAAGTGTTGCGAAGCCAAGGGGTTGGTGTGCACAGTTTGGCTCTTCCTGTGGATGTACAACCCGTTTGTGAGCAATAAAGAGGGTGTTACTGGTCGGCTCTGGGTGTCGGCCAAGGCCCGAGGTCATTGTGGGCTATTCGGCATGTTCACGGAATCCTGGAAGCATTTCAAGCCCAGGTTTTTTAAGTACAAGTATGTTGGAACAGGGCTACCTTGGTTTCGGGCCGAGACGGGTCTGAAGTTCCCCTTGGAGCGGACCCCGGAGTTCTTCGACCGCCACATCGGCACGCCGCAGAGGTGGTCAGGCGCAACACTTGACGACGATGAGGCTGTAACGGCCCACCACTTCCAGACCGAGTACCGTGCTCGGAAGTTCCAGCTTGACATTGGAGTTTTCATGAAGTGCCCTGATAACGAAGTCCTAACCAAAATTGGTAGTCAACTTTACTCTTATACTTGTACGTTTTCTTTCAACTTTCCTACTAACTTTCCTTTGTCCTTTGGTTTGCAGAAGAGCATTGGTCGGACATGTCGTCCAAGGCGCTGAAAGCTACGATGGAGGCCCGCAAGAGAAAGCGGTCGGACAACCCTTCTGCTGGGGCATCACCTGTTGAGACTTCTGCCGACACGACTTCAACCGACTCGGCTCCACTTCAGCCTACTCCTCCTGCGGTGATTATCTCCCCCCCTCCACCTCAATCTCCGACTCCGAGCACCGAGATGGTCACTGCTGCAGATACCCCTCCTTCGTCGGTAGGTCCGAGGAGGGGAACTGATATTCTCCCGAGACCACCGAACACTACTGCCAAGCCCTCGGTCAAAGAGGCTGTGATAAAAATGTCGGGGACCGAGTGGAAAAGACTGGCCGAGGAGCTGTCCTGTCACTTGAAGAGATCAACAACTATTTTCAATGTGTTGGATGAGGTTGCTGATGATGTGGCTGAAGGTCTATCGCCTGCCAAGAAAAAGGCTCGGTCCGAAATGGAGGCCGAGGTAGCTGATCTCAGGAGTAACAAAATCTCTGCCGATCAGAAACTGGACGAGTTAGAAGAGAAACACCGCCAGCAGATGGAGGAGCTTCTGAAAAATCATGAAGAAGCCTTAGCCCAAGTGAGAGCAGATGCTAGAGAAGCTGGTCGGCAAGAAGGCCTAGCCGAGGTTGAGAAGGTTAGGACTTTGCTGAAGAGAAGGGCTGCTCAGGCTCTTAAGCACAAGGTATCGGCGGCCGAAGCCAACTTCGACTTTGAGAAGGGAGGAGGTAAAATCTTCGCCAGTGCCGTGGAGCAGATTCTTCACCTGAACCAAGAGCTCCGAATTCGGGTAATCGGCGCCTCTGCCGGGTTCGGGGTGGAAAATGGGAAGATGGTTGACTATGATAAGGATGGGGCCGAGGTCGACCTCGACCAACCTGAGGAGACCCTTCCCAATCCCCTGGTGGAGAAACCAGATGAGGAATTCGATCCGAGCACGGTTATACTTTCCGATGTTGAAGATGAAGCAGCATAAGTCCCTTATGCTGGGCAGCTAGCATTTTATCTATGTTATTTGTAACATGCTTGACAATATTGTACTTTATTTCTCTGCTTGTGTACAACAGTTTCTTTTTAATGCAAGTTCATTTCAGCTTAACTTGTTGCATGTTGTTATTTTTAACTTGTTGCATAATCATGGTGTCCGAGGTCACTTTTATGCAAGTTCTTTCTTTGACTTGTTGCACAAATTCGAGTTTAGTAACTCGTTGCATGTTTACTATTTAGACCTCGGATCCGAACTTGTCTTCAGAAATGCAAGTTATCTTCTGTTTAACTTGTTGCATGCATACTGTGTCTGAGGTCGTTGCTACGCAAGCCTTTTCTTTAACTGGTTGCCCAATGCGAGTTTTATTTTATTAACTCGTTGCATGTTTGCCAAGGATACCTCGAATCCGAGCTGCGACTCGATGTCGGATTATCAAGTGAATTCACACTGTAAAAAACGTAAGTCTTTGAGACTTGTTGCGTTTTGTTTAGATAACCAAGTAAAAATGTTTTTGAGAATACAAGTCCTTTTTGACTTGTTGTATTCGGATTTGATCGGACTTAAAAAATTCGTCATAAAACTTAATGTAACTAATTAGGTTAAGCTCGGACAACTCAGTAAGTGCAGTAATCTTATAAGTTTTCCTCTGAAAAAAGGTACTGTATATAAGGGCATACGGTAGGGATCTCGGATCTACCCACCTTAGCCGAGGTGGGTGCCCTCGTCCCTGATGTGAAAGAGGTTGCTGAGTGAAGCTATGTGAAAACATTTCACAGCAAGCTGTACTTTATCGGGTGTCCCTTATACACTGTGCATATGAGTCGATCTCATTTGCAAGATGTTGACTGTTCATAGCGCCATGCAACATTTAGGTGGCTAGTGCTATATGAGAAGCTAGTACGTACGTATATAAAACTGTGGCACTTGAGTAAGGGGCAAGTTTGTACTTTTTCTTTAATCATTAGTGTGAGTACAATGCCTTTTAGGGAATTGAAAAGATTAGTATATCACAATGGAACAGAATGTGACTAGACTAAAATGAGCTTAAACTTAAACTTTAGTTGGGGATGCTGGTGACTGTTTGATGATATCTGAGGTAAACCTAACTGAAATAGGTTCTCAGTGTTGCGATGTTCTGGGAATTCTTGAGCTCGGTTCCTTCCAGAGTCTCTAGCTTGTATGCCCCAGAGTATGTTTTTGAAACGCCTCTGTTGGGGCCTTCTTGATTCCGAGCACATTTTACGTCCCTCCAAATCTCATGACCAATATCTGCTCTTCGGAGCATGAGGTCTCCGAGCACAGTTTTGTTGTCTTGGTTGGCTAGCCCTTCCTTCGCTATCTTCTTCTGAACAGAGGCGGCTTCTCGGATCTCCTCGGCCAGTATCAGATTCTTGTTCTCAGCCTCGGGCCTGTCCCTCCTTCGGAAGGTATGAAACCTTCGTTCGATGGGGATGACAGCATTGGTCTGGTAGTGCTCGACCGAGGAGGACCGATGAGAGATGCCGCGGTTCTCAGCCGATACTTGGAAATTGTTGGCAGCCTTACAAAATGCAATGTTTTTCATCCTGAAACATCAGAGCTCGGGACCTCGGCTTAAGGAGTGAATGGGGAACTCACTTCGGCCCTCACCTCGGGCCAAAACCAAGCTGAGGGCGGGATCACCAACAGTTAAATAAATGAAAAGATTCTCCCCCTGCGGAAGGCTGGAGAGAACTGGAAGGGAAGAGAGATTTTCCTTAATTGCACCTTGGATTTCTTGAGGGAGGTTGGTACCTACTTTGACAGTTTTGCTGGGGTCGGAAGGATCAATGGGAATCGTCAACCGTTCCCTTCGAGGAGAAAACCTAAGAACGTCTTGTTTGACCTGAACATCAGCCAATAGAAATCTCCCTTTGGCCAAAGTCGGGTCAATAAGCTCTTTCTGTTTCTTTTTTACTTCCCGTAGACTCGCATTGTAGCAGAGTCGGGCTTTCATCTGGTCGACTTTGATTGTGACGACCTTGTCGTCAGAACCGACGAATTTCATTGCTAAGTGTACCGTTGAGACCACTGCCCCAAAAGTTTGCAAGCAGGTTCATCCCAGTATCACATTGTATGGGGATTCAGAATCAACAACTAAAAACTTGATGATCTCCATTCGGGCCGAAGGCTGCTTGCCTAAGGTCACCTGGAGGTGGATGGCTCCTAAAGGGCGAATTGCCTCACCTGTGAAGCTGATGAGATTGCCTTCAAATTCCACGAGGTCGGCTGACCTCAACTTCAACTCTTGAAAGGTGTGAAGAAAAAGAATGTCGGCCGAGCTTCCTTGATCAATGAAAACTCGAGCGACTTCGAAATTGCCGATCAACGTCGTGATCACCATTGGGTCATTGTGATCCGGGATGACGTCTTCCATGTCCTGGTCAGAAAAAATGATGGGGGTGTTCCGAGATGGTTTCTTGCAAACGGGTTTGTGGTGAACAACTAAAACTTGATTGACGTATCTTTTCCTTTCTGCTCTCTTCTCACCGCCACCGGCAAAACCTCCCGAGATAGTTTCAACTCGGAAATTTTCCGGTGACTTATCCAGATCTTGTACCACGACCATATTTACCCGCTGTGGTTCTTCTTCCTTCTTTTCTGGAGACGGGTCAGCCTTGGTTTTTCCTTTGTCGTTGTCTGGGCCGCGAGACCTTCTTCGGCCTCTTCTCTCAACCGCTTCTCGCACATACTGTTGCAACTTGCCCCTTCTCACCATGTCTTCGATAACGTCTCGAAGCCAGGTTCACTGATCGGTATGGTGACCATACCCATCGTGGAAGTTGCAGTATTTAGATCTGTCCCTGATATTATTTTGGTTTCTGAGGAAAGGTGGCCGAGGTACGCTCCTGAGTTCGGTCTGCATGGTCTCCCTCCAGACTTGTGACCTCGGAACCGTTAGGGGGGTGTAAGAATCATACTTAGTGATGTAGGGACGTCGTCGGTCGTCTTGCTGGCCGACGTGAGAGCGACCTCGGTCTCCTTGGTCCACTCTTCCTCCTCTATCATCCCTGTTTCCACGAGGACGACCTCGGGGAAGGGCATTCTGTGAAGCAGCTTGAACGTTCTCCATCCTACTTGTATGACCTTTGTTGAATTCCTCGAGGTTGATATACTTGTTGGATCTTTGTCTGAGTTCGGCCATATCTCTCGGTGGCTTTCCTATCAGTGAGTCTTTGAATCCTCCCTCGGCCAGGCCTTGAGTCAGGAGGAGGACGGCCACCTCGGGAGATAGGTTGGGGACCGAGCTGGATTCACTGTGAAACCTGTGTAGGTAAGCACGTAGGGATTCGTCCGATTTTTGTGTCACTGTTGCTAGTGTGTGATCTGACCATGGTTGCACACAGCTAGCAGTGTACCTATTGAGAAATACTCGCTTCATTTCTGTCCAGTTGTTGACAGAATTCTTGGGTAACGTTGAATACCATCGGAGGACTGGGGCTTGGAGGGTCATGGAGAAAGCTCGGCACTTGAGCCGATCTCCACCACCATGGAAGTTCACAGCTCCCTCTAGGAGAGGACATACTCTTGAGGGTCTGTGAGGCCATTATATCTGGGAATGTTGCTGGGTCCGAGGTACCCAGGTGGTGGTTCATAAGCCATGACAGCTGGTGTAAAAGGGTGTCCAGGGTGAGAATCATCAGGTTGTTGCTGGTCAAGGGGTGGTGTTTGTGTAATTTGTGTAATGGTAGTGTGTGGTGTTGTAAATGTTCGTGGTGTTAACGGAGGTTGTGGCGGTGGTGGATTTGGAGGTGGTGGGAATTCATTTGGTGCTGGAGCTTGAACAACGGCTCGTTCAGCCAAACGCTGCATAGTAACCTGCTGAAGATCTGCGATGGCTTTACCTTGCTGCTCTATGATCCTCATCTGTTGTCTCATCAAGGACAAGACCTCTTCCTCACGAGAGAGTGAAGATTGACGTGAGTGAGAACGATGTGTAGTGCTGGCAGAGTGGGCACGTTCGCTACGGCGGCGGTGCTGTTCTGTGTTGGTTTCTCAGAGCTCGGAGCGTAGCTGCACGCGCCGACCTCCTCCCTGGTGCTGAGTTGGATTTGTAGTGTCTCCGGTGTGGATGGTGTAAGGTCCACTGTGGGTGTGGGTAGGCTCTGGGGTGGTGGGGGAGGTGGAGGTGGCGGTGGAGGTGGGGGTGGTGGCGGGGGATGGGGTGGAGGGGGTAGTGGTGAGGACCTTGCTGCCCTATTGGCTTCAAGGTGCAAGCGCAGGTCCTCAGTTGATGGCACCCTTCTTGGACGCCCCCTCCCTCTCCTCTGAACTTGTGGAATATCTGTCATGGTAGATTCTTTTGGGTGGGGATGAAGTTTCTCTTTCCCCACAGACAACGCCAATGTGATGTCCTAGACTGTGAAATCCCCAAAGGTTAGGGAAGAAGACCTTGGGGAAGCCTCCGTCTAGGGGTTTATCTGTGATGTTTTGTGGGAGTCCTCAGGTGGCTAAGGAGAAAGCCAAGAAGTAACCCTAATCACTGGTGTGTGAAGGTGATAACTAGGGTTAGAGGACGTACCTGAACCCCATGTAGTACGGTGCTACTTATAGGGGGGAGCTGGTTGCCCTAATGGGCTTGCTTTAGGCCCAAGTAGTGCCAGCCTGTACTGAGCTACGAGTGGAGGAGCTGTCCTTGTGGATAAGGTGAGACACGTCATCCTGTCCTTGGTGTCGGACTCTGGGGGAGGTGTCGGACTCTGGGTGGTGTCGGACAAGGAGGTCGGACCTTGATGGGAGCATGGTATCGGCCCGTGTCCGATGTCTGTTCGGCCGTTGAGGCTTGAGCTTGGCCCAGAGCACACAGAGGGGTGGGAGCATGGTATCGGCCCGTGTCCGATGTCTGTTCGGCCGTTGAGCCTTGAGCTCGGCCAAGCATACAGAGGGCTTCTTATAGGGCCGTGAGGCCTTAAGCGAGGGTTCTGAGGATCTCGGCTAGGCCGAGTCCACCACACACGTAAATTTTTTAAATTAAAAAATATTGTAAATTTATTAAAAATCTTTTTCTTTAAGAAAATTGAACCTTTTAATAATTTATAAAAAAATTGATTTTTTTAAATAAAAAAAATCATGTGGTGCCACGTGTCGCTACATAATATATTACTTATCAATATTGTGAATATGACGTGACATGTAATCGTTCATATCATCACTCAAATGGCAAAAGAACTATTTTAAAAAATTTGAACAAAATTTAGGATCCAAAGTATAAAAGAAAAAGTTCAAGAACCAATTTAAAAAAATACATAAACTCAGGGACTATAAACTTAATTAAGAATTGAATTTTTTAACTTAATTTCTTTTTCAAAAAAATCAACCTATTTTTGTGTTTACAATCTTTCATCCCATCACTTTTTTCTCCCTCCCAGAAACTTGATTCATCACTATATTGATTCATTCGTGTGATAAAAATCGTTAAAAAATAGTTATCTAATAAGCCTACATGAAAGTAATTGTGAAGAATGAAAAAACTTATGAAGCTTTGCTGGGCTCCATGGAACACTAAAAAGTCATGGCCTTCAACTCCATATCTATATGTACGGGGGAATTAGTCGTGAAACCTCGTTTTTGTCCCCAAACTCCAATTTTTTTTCGATGGGGTTCTGTCAGAATATTTTTTGATACTTCCGAGTCGGAAAATGCATTTTCTGACTTTAAAATGAATTTTTTTAATAAGAGAGTAACCGGAAAATTGCATTTCTATGACTCGGGGTATCAGAAAATATTCTGACAGAACCCCATCGAAAAAAATTAGGGTTTGGGGACTAAAAACGGGGTTTGATGACTAATTCCCTATGTATGGGGCTAAACCACATTAAATTCAAGATTTTTTTTGGCTTATTTAAGTTTTTAACCCCTGAATTTAGGTACTTTTTTGGAATTGGTCCTTAAACTTTTTTTTTCTTCGATACTTCGAGTCCCTAAACTTTGCTCAAATTTTGGAAATGGTTCTTTCATCACTTAAGTGATGATATGACCGAGGATATGTCAGGTCACCTTCGCCACATCGATAGGTAACGTGCCAGATGATGCCACATAAATTTTTTAAATTTAAAAAAATTCAAATTTATTAAAAATATTTAAAAATTGTATTTTTCTTAAAAGAAATCGAATCTTTTAATAAATTTTAAAAGAAATTATTTTTTAATAAAAAAATCATGTAGTGTCCCGTGGCTTTACCTAACACGTCATTTGTCGATATTGTGAAAGTGACGTGACATATTGTCAGCTATAACAGCACTTAAGTGACGAAAGGATCATTTTCAAAAATTAAACAAAGTTTAGGGATCCAAAGCATCGAAAAAAAAGTTTAAGGACTAATTCCAAAAGAGCACATAAATTTAGGGACTAAAATGTTAAATAAGCCTATTTTTTCCTTACCGGTTCTCTGCCCCATAAGATAAAAAATCACTGCATATAAAAAAATAAATTAAAAAAAAAAAGCTTTCATGAATATGCTACTTTTGTGGATTATGATGCCTAAAAATTGTAGGTTATGTAAGGTGCAAAGAAAAGACCATGTTATCCACGAAGCAGTAGGGGTGAGCATGGGACGGGTTGGGCTTGACCCTTACCCGTCCCGAAATGTTGCACGGGTCATTTTTTCAACCTGAACCCGTCCCTAATTGGAGATGGACAAGATAAGGACGGGTCCAAAATAGGACGGGTCCTAATAGGGACGGGTCCGGGTTCACCCGGGTGACGAATCAATCACATTAATAAAATCTCAAACCCTTCAAATTTTGAAATTTTATAATCTTTCTAAAATTCTATAACTAGTCACATGAAGTATAATAACATTAATATAATTCCTTCAACAACAAAAAAGTATAAACTATAATTCGTTACTCACCGAAGAATTCGCCTTTGTTGATCGATCCTACACCATGCATATTCCGCCCATCCTTTTAGTAAAGAATCAACAAATCCATTCATCATTATAGCACTTTTCCGAACCTAAGCAATCAATTCATGACATAGAATAATATAAGTGTGTATTCACTATCATTATTGATAATATAAAACTCAATAAATGGAAAAAAAATAAAGCCTTACCAGAATGAATTCCTATTCAAGATGATAATGCAAGATCTTCTTAAAAAAGCCTGGAACTTATGCAAGATCTTCTTAAAAAAAACCTGGAACTTATGAAGAGAAATTCACAGAATAAAAGAAGAGATACAAAGAATATAAATGCTCAAATACATAATTGTTGGATCATTAATTAGGGTGTAATACCAGTAGTCCAACATTACACAATTCAACCAAGTTTCATTTGCAAAATACAAAAGTAACATAAAACGACAATCACACATGAAACCCTAAAAGTTCACATAAATTGAAAATGAGGACATAAACTTAAACATAAATTGAGAGCTACTGGCATCATGCCAAGAGAACAAATCAAGTTGTCCATCAATTGACATTCATAGTTGTCTCATCTTTAGCTTCTTGTGATGCATGAGTATGAGGATTAGCCACCGCCTCTGCAAAACACACAAATAATATCAAAACCACATAATAACAATATTTGAAATGAACTAATCATTAGTAAAGAAGAAGTAGATAACTCACCAACAACAACCTTCTCGGTAATATCAAATTGGTCAAAATCCTTATCATCAAACTTTAAGCCCGCAGGATTTAACCAATTTTGAGTGCACACGAGAGCTTCAGCCATTTTTGGAGACAAAGAGTTGCGGAAGACATCAAGCACACGCCCGCCGGTACGAAAGCATGACTTGGATGCGATAGTAGAGACATGAATTGCTAATACATCACGAGCTAAGATATAAAGGATCCGGTATTTTGAAGAATTCGCCTTCCACCAAGCCAAGATGTCAAAATCAAGTACTTCTTCATCCAGTTTTTTTTCTTCCAAATACATCTCAAGTTCAGTTTTTTCAAAAATGATTTTAGCTCTTTTATGTTTTCTCCAAGCTTTCTCCCTGCTTTGCACCACAACATTCACAATTGGCCCTTCAAGACTTGCATCCAATGTAGCACTATTTGAAGAATCATTTGCACTTCCTATGTTTCCTCTATTTTCAGAAATTCCTTGTGCATAAAATTTGTACAATTCATCCAAGGTGTTTTTAACCAAAGCAATCATTTTTAATGCCAAGACTTCATCACAAGTATCCTCTATGCTCCAAGTAACAAAATCAAGTTTGTAATGAGGATCCAAGATAGAATCTATAAACAACAAAGGGTTAGTCTTTTCAACATTCCCCCAATATTTATCAAACTTTGATTTCATAGAGTTAGCCATAGAAAATAGAAGGTGGGAATGGCTACCACTCCATGATTTCAAAGTATCCTGTATTGCTGAAATTTCATGGTAGCATTTGTTTGAAGTCACATGCAAAGAACCAGAGAATCGCAAAGTTACATCATAGAAAATTTTCAAAAACGGAATGAATATCCTAGCATGAACCCAATCTCTTTCTATAGGCGGACCAGCTTTCCTTTTCCCACTATCTTCATCACCAAACCATTTTCGAAATTCTAATTCTTGATCATAAAGCCTAGCAAACGCCGACTCAAACTTCTCGGTGTGTTCCAACATGAGGTAACAAGAATTCCATCTAGTTGGAACATCTAAGCACACTTGACTTTCAGACTTGATCGGTTCGGCCTCGACACATTCTTTAAATCTTTTTAAGCGTAAAGGGGAAGATCTAACATATCTTACAGCATTCCTAATTCTGTCTATAGAAGGTTGGTACTCCTTTAAACCATCATTAGCAATCAAGTTTAGGGTATGCGCACAACATCTCATATGCAAATATTTGCCACCACACACTAGCCCACCCCTTGCATCTAATTTCTTTTGAAGGTATGAAATAGCCACATCATTCGAGCTTGCATTATCAACAGTGATTGTGAATACTTTTTAAATACCCCACTCTCTTAAACATCTCTCAATTTCTCTACCAATGGTTTCACCCTTACGGTCTTCAACAAGGCAAAAGTTCAAGATTCTTTTTTGCAATATCCACCCTTCATCAATGAAGTGTGCCGTCAAAGACATGCAGGATAAATTTTGGCACGAAGTCCAACAATCTGTTGTCAAAGAAACACGATTACAGGATTTAACCAACAGAGCTTTTAATTTTTTTCTTTTCATCTAGAAACAACTGGTAACAATCCTTTGCAATAATGAACCTAGATGGTACAGAAAATCTAGGCTCTAACCGATTCACCAATTTACGAAACCCACGCCCCTCTTCAACCTTAAATGGCATTTCATCACATATAACAAACTCAGCTAATGCCCTCCTGCAATCTGCTAAGTTAAATGCTGCCAAATTCTTTCCACCCGAAGCCTTACCCTCGCCAACTTTTGGCATATAACCATGAAGTGTGTTCTTCTTAGCCACATCAGAAAATAACCAAGCATGAGACCTTTTCAAATGTTTGCCCAAGGAATTTAATCCATGTTTGTTTGAATCACAAAGGTATGCATTACTGCAGTGGTTACATTTGGCAGTGAGTTTTCCCTTTGTCTCATCAAGAGGAAGCTTAGTAAAATGATCCCAAACGAAGGATCTCTTTCCTTTCTTATTACCCTCTAAGTTTTTCTTCAGTTACAGCTGGTGGGTTTATAGGGGGTTTGGGTTTGTCACATTTGTTGGGGGAGGATTTGTGGCTGTGGAACAGGTTGGGTTAGTTGTTTCAGCTGCATTTTCAGAACATTCTTCATCTGCCATTTCTTTTACCTAAAGTAATTAAACAAATTAACAAAACAAAACAAGCTTTTATGTTTCATCAATTCATTATTTTTAATAAATCAATAATAATAAATAATCCATAATAATCGGTACAAAAATCCATAATAATACTACAAAAACAAATAGTTCAATAATACTAGAAAGATAATCCATAATAATAAAAAAATAAGTAAATAATCAGTAAATCATTCAAATAATCAGTAAATCAATTAAATAATCAGTAAATCAATTAAAAATTACTAAATAATCAGTATTCAGTAAATCAATTAAAAAAATACCTTGCTTCACGACGGCGGCGAGCAACTTGCAGGGTGTCACGACGGCGGCGAGCAGCGTGTCAGCGACGAGGAGCGTGAAGAACAGGGACGACAACGGCGACCTCACAGCGGCGACGTCTTCTCTCCGGCGGCCGACGAGTGAACAGAGCTTCTCTCCTCTGCGACGAGATCGATAGCTCAAGCAGTACCTCCTCCTTTACGACGCGTGAACAGGAGCCAGCAGCCAGCAGCCACAAGCGACGACCGATGGCCAGATGGTGGCGGCGTGGCGCTGTCGGGTGAGACCGTGAGAGAGTGTGCGCCGTCGGGGAGAGAGTGAGAGAGTAAGAAAGAAGTGAGAAGAATTAGGGTAGAAAGAGTATCAGATAGGGATAATGGGTTAACTAATAAAAAATTGGAAATAATTAATAAAAATATAAAATATAATAGGGTATATTCCGGGCCGGGTCCGGGTGACCCGACCATAAACCCGAACTCGTCCCTATATGGGACGGGTCTGTCCACTTTAATCACGGGTTTGTCCCTCAATGTTCACGAGTCCGGGTTTGGCCCGACCCGAACCCGTCGGGTTGGGACAGGTCTCCGGGTCGGGCCGGGTCATGCTCTCCCCTACGAAGCAGAGCGTAAATTGAAATTATTGAAAGGATGAGCCGCGGTTAGCAGATAAATTAAAGGTGAGAGATAAGAGTGGAGGGATGAGGATCGGGGTAGCAAAAACAGGTTGAATTTTTTTATTTTGTAAAAAATAAAGAAATTAATTATTCATTCCAAATTGTGCAAAAAAAAATATGATATCAACTCCTATATATTAATTTTGAATCCAAATTCTTGTATAAGTGAGTTTCTAAGGAAATAAACAAAATTAGCATTTTTCACTATGGCACGTGCCAATTTTTTTTAATTAAAAAAATATAAAAAAATTGCAAAAAGTGTTCTTAAAATATCAAACCCTGTTCCGCTATGCTTCTGCCACAAGATATGTCAATTAATTTCCTTAAGATAGAAAAAAAATTGTTTAACTTCGTCGCATTATTAACTTTTCATTTGTAAAAGAGGCAAAACTTATTCTCCTAGAAGTAGAAGTATGATGAAAATTGATCTTAAAAGAGCCTATGACTCTATGGATTGGGAGTTTATTGAGGAGATGCTGCAAGGTTTTGGTTTCCCTCATAGGTTCACTCAATGAATCATGGAATGCATAACAACTCCAACTTTCTCAATAGCTATTAATGGTGGGGTGACAAAGAGGTTTCCTGGTGCTAGATGACTTAGGCAAGGGGATCCTATTTCCCCTTTGCTTTTTGTTCTTGTTATGAAGTACTTAACCAGGTTGCTTAAATACAAAGCCAATTCTGACCCCAAGTTTAAGTTTCATCCAAAATGTAAGAGGTTGGGCATTATCAACCTTTGTTTTGCTAATGATCTTATGATCTTCAGTAGAGCAGATAAGCACTCTACCCAAGTGATCATGAAGGGGCTTGAAACTTTCAGAAAAGTGACAGGCTTAGAAGCTAATAAGATGAAGTCTCAGATATTTCTTGGAGGGGTTTCTGGCCAAAATAAACAGGAAATTATTGATTGTGCTAAGCTCTCTGAAGGGAAATTTCCTGTTAGGTACCTTGGTCTCATGAATGCTACTTGAAAGGCAAGAGCATCTAGGAGAGTGTCTGCAGCCAAAGTGCATTCAGTGCTGGATTTGATGGAAACAAGTGGAAGCTTTCACCTACTGGGCATTGCTCTATTAGTTCTGGCTATAATTGGTGTAGGCTAAGAGATAGAAGATATGCTTATGCTAACATAATTTGGAGTAAATGGATAATCCCTAAACATAGCTTTACATAATGGATCATGCTAAGAGGAAGGCTCCTTACAAAAGCTAGGCTGCAATCTTTTAACATTTGTTTGAGTGATTACTCATGCAATTTTTGTGGTGCTGTGTTGGAGAACCTGGAGCATATTTACTTTGCTTGTCCCCATTCTGCTACTGTCTTGGATCATGTCAGCAGAAGGATGTCAATTCCTTTGCATACTCGAATTCAGAAGTGGTGCAGGACTGTGAAGTTTGCTTGGAAATATCAGAGAATGAAGAGATGGACTCTGCATAGTTATATTGCAGCCAGTGTTTAACATATATGGATAGCTAGGAACCAGTTTATTTTTGAGAATCACTTCATTTCTAGTACTGAAATTATCAGCAAAGTTAAGGAGGATGTTAGATGGAGAATTAGAGGAGCTATTCCTAAGAAAATTACTAGGAGTGAGAACCAATTTTTGTTGCACATTAATTAATGTGTTGTAAGTAGTGTTTTGTTGGGTTGTTTGGCTTTGGTGTTGTTTGCTCCTTTGCCTTTCAAGCCTTTAGGTTGTTTTGCACTTTGTTTTGTGGTTTGCATCTTACCCTAAAAAAAAAACATTTCATTTATTAGGTTCTTAATAAAAAATTTCTTTCTGAAAAATTTAGAGAATTAAGGGAAATAGTTAAGGGGATTACTTCGGTACACTCTATAAATAAATTAAAGGGTTGTTGTACCCTCTACAACTAATCCAATAAAATAATTATGTGTGATTACTTGCCACATTAAATAAGCACAATCACATATTATAAATTTTACAATTAAGATTATGGAGTATTTATGTGATTATTTTTTCCAAACATCTTCCATATTTAATATCTAATGTGTAACATCCTCATTTTTAAATTCAAGCATAAATAAATTAGTAATAGACATTCGATAATAAGAATAATTATTATAAGTCGTAAATCGATGTTGAATCAGGATATTTAGTGTTGATAACATAGGTTATTAGGAAAATTAGGAATAAAATAACTACAACTCTAAACACAAATTCCACCGTTGGATATGAAGAAAAGAGACTTAGGAAGATTTTCTCCAAATTTGAGCAAGATCTGACGGTTAACGAAGAAGTTATGTCGAAGTCAATGCGAAGTCAATGCGAAGTCAATGCGAAGTCAACAGACTCACGCCCAGGCGCATGAGGCTCACGCCCAGGCGGGCACAGTAAAATTTCAGCATCAGACAGCTATTTTCACGCCCAGGCGTGCCACAATGTACGCCCAGGTGCGCCCTGGTCGCTCAGCACATGAAAGGGGGGCGTTTTGGGCATTTTGCCCACCCCAAACTCATTCTAAACCACCCATTTCCTCCCTTCTTGGCTAAGACACAATTTCTCCCTCACTTCCTCTTCTTCTTCTACATATGAGCCAAAGAGTGAGAGGAGGACTTCATCATCTTCTTCAACACCATCACTTCCATTGTTGCATTCTTCAAGCTCCATGGTTCTCATTAAGCTTCATTTCCCTTCCTTCTTTTGTTGTTTTTGAATTTCAACAACATCACATCCTCATCCTCTCTCTTAGGTTCTTCCCTCTCCTCAATCAAGTAGCATCAAGGTAAGAATGGATCAAGTGCTTCTCTTCTCCTTTCTCCTTTGATCATGGCTTTGTCATTATTTTCACTTATTATGCGTATTTCCTCTATTTTCTAAGAGCAAGCATGGGTTCAGTAATTCTTGATGTCTCCACCATCTTCTAAGTTCTAGAGAAGCTCTCAAAACCATTCTATTTCCACTCCCCGGTTTGTTCGACGCATCTCCAAGTGACTCTTGGTTGGTTTCTAGCCTGATTGAAGCATCCCGGTTCTAGGGCTCCAAACCCGGTTAAGGTTCTCTTTACTTTCTCACTTTTGAGGTAAGGAGTGGGTATTAGTGAGTATTACCATACTCCAGGGAATAATTTTTAGTATGTATATAATGGGTACTAAGAGTTATGTGTTAGCTTAGGTTATTGCATCATAGGGTAATTGGTAACTAGAGTTTGAGAATTAAGAGAAATAATTATGATGATAATAATAGGTTTAACTTGTGATATTGGAAATATATGTTAAATCATGATATTTGGAACATATGTTTAACATGGGATAATTGGAGTATGTGTTTAAATTGTGATGTTGAATAATATAAATGTGACTGAGATATCAGGAAAATATGTGCCTATTTATGTGAAGTGATTCAGATGATATATATTGCTATTGAATTGGTATAATAGAAAAGTAAAGAATGGTAATTGAAAAGTTAAGAAAGAAAGTAATTCTAGTCGTGTAAGATGTTGTCCGGGTTGTGGGACTATAGGCCTAGACTGGTGTAATCTAGGTCTTGTAAGACATCTGTCCAGGCGTTGTAAGACGTGCACGTAGGTGCGGCGCAGTAAGTCGCAACTAGGACAGAATGCTTAGATCATGTAAGACGCAGGCCAGGTGCGCAGTTGTAAGACGCAGGTGCGCAATGATGGACACACGTTTGAATAGTGTAAGACGCAGGTGCACAACGAACATGTTTAATTAGCATAAGACGCAGGTGCTCAGCTGTAAGACGCAGGTGCGCAACGAACATGTTTAATTAGCGTAAGATGCAGGTGCGCAGCTGTAAGATGCAGGTGCGCAATGATGGTTAAAAGTTATCAAAATGTAAGAGAAATATGAATGAAACGTTAGTAAAGGGAAAGAAATACTTGTGAAAGTAATGATTAGGAGAGAAGTGGAAAATTGAATCAAGAAACCAAATGATGTATTGAAAATGTATGCAATGTGTTAAGTTTGTTATTTTGATGAAATAAATGCTAAGTGTGTTTGGCTTGGTATAACATTATGTCGTATTAGAAACTGCTTTCCCATTTTATGTGTAATGCTCACTCCTTACTTTTTTCTACAGGTAATGAGTTGGAGCTTACACTCGACCCGGCCGAGCAGGAGTACTCTCCCTGTAGAGGTTACACGTATTTTAGGACATGGAAATGTCCTGGGCCCGATAAAATGATTTGATTTATTTTTGTTGTGTATATTGTATATATTTTTTTGGGTGGGCCCAGGACGACTCCTTTTGGGTAGGAGTTCTTTTGGGAAAATACTTGTTTTCCGCTACTTGTATATATACCTGCTGATAACTCTGATGCACGATACCTGTCCTGATTCTTTGATATGTGCATGACGTGACACTGATATGTGATATATGATGATAGCCCTGATGGTTGCTGGTTTGATAATATGATTATCTGTAACAGGTTGCAACTCAAGTTAAATTTTGGAAAAGTAAGAAAAACAAAGGAAACTCCGTCCGTTTGACGGAAGAATTTTATAAGTTAAAAGGAATTTTTAATTTACAATTTCATTAAACGGGTATTAGAGGGTAATAAATTGTAGGTGTTACATTCTTGGTATTAGAGCAGTTTCACCTCGGCCTTTGGAGTTGTGTATTACTCTAGTGATTACTTACCGAGTGAGTAATCGATATTTATAGTTAGGAGCCTAGATTTTATTTGTAGGATGTTTATAAACTTAATTATACTGTTAACTATTAAATGGTTGTGTTCTCCGCGATTAAACAGTATCGCAGGTAGACGGGTTGATAATGATGGGATTTGTGCTATTCTGGAGCATCTGGTGCAGATGCAACAAAATCAAGCCGATACTAATGCACAGTTGCATCAAAACCAGGGAGAAAATATAGTAGCTATAGGTGCAGCAACAGCTACTGCCATAGTGACAGCCTTAAATCCTCCTCCGCCTGTTCCTGTTGAAATCGATTGGATGGCGAGGTTCAGAAAAAGTGAGCCACCCAGATTCGAGGGCGGTAATAATCCTGATGGAGCGTGGAGGTGGGTCCAAGAGATCTAGAAGATTCTTCGTTCTCTGGAGCCACCCGTGGAGCATCGAGTACGATTGGCTGAATTTATGCTAACCAGTGAGGCTGAGCACTGGTGGGAACAGCAGAGGAGAGGATTCGAAGTGGTCAATCAGGTTGTGACTTGGGATTTATTCAAGCTTCGTTTTCTCGGAAAATATTTTCCATTGGATGTGCGGTGAGAAAAAGAAATTTCTTTCCTCCAGCTGGTGCAAGGATCGATGTCTGTTGGTGATTATGCAGCTCAGTTTGAGGATCTTATCCGATATTCTAGCAGTTATCGTGATGCAGACGAGCGCACAAAATGCATTAAATTGAGGCTGGTCTTCGGGATGATGTTGGTCTCTCGTGAATATCACAACATCGACAATCTTTCTCAGCTAGTGAACATGGCGAGTACCTATGAAAAAGGTCTCAAGCGGAAATCGGTTAACGATCGGAATAGAGCAGTCCAGAGATCTGGTGGCCCTATTAGGGGCAAGAGTTTGGTGCAGCGGCCAGTCCCTTACACGCAGCCTAGATCAGGCCAAGTAGTAAGTACTCCTGGTCCTATTCCGACTTGTTCACATTGTGGCAAGCAGCATAGGGGAGAATGCTGGAGATTGGATCCGAACAAAAGAGGAATCATCTGTTTCAAGTGTGGTCAGCCGGGCCATATTATGGTAAATTGTCCTAATAATGCAGTTAAGAAAGAGGTGAATGTGGCTAAGGTACAAAGAGCTCGTGACAATCGGGCACTTCAGAAGGGCAAAGTTTATACTCTAGATGGCGAAGAAGTTACTGATGCTGATGAGCTGATTAGAGGTACCGGTTATGTTAATAATAATCCTTGTGATATTCTCTTTGACTGTGGAGCTACTCATTCATTTATTTCTGTTGGCTGTATAAAGAAGTTAGGATTATTTGCAATAGAAATGCCTTACAAATTATCTGTTTCTACCCCCACAAATTCTTCGGTAGTTACATCACAGATGCGTTTGGATTGCCCACTTCGAGTGTTGGAGCGGGAATTCAAAGTAAATCTGATCTGTTTGCCGTTAACTAAACAGGATATCATTCTGGGCGTGGATTGGATGTCTTAGAACCATGTTCTAATTGACTGTCGGCAGAAGTCTGTTATCTTTGGTGATCTTTCCTTATCTGCTATAGAAGTGAACGAGTCTGATGTCAGTGAGATTCCAGTAGTTTGTGAATTCCTGGAAGTCTTTCCTATGGAGATTCCTGGGTTACCGCCAATCAGAGAAGTGGAGTTTGGCATTGACCTTGTACCTGGTACTGGTCCAATTTCTATCGCACTGTATCGAATGGCACCTCCTGAATTAGCAGAATTGAAACAGCAGTTAGAGGAGCTATTGGCGAAGAAATTAATCAGGCCAAGTGTGTCGCCCTGGGGAACTCTGATTCTTTTTGTTAAGAAGAAGGATGGTAGTCTCCGAATGTGCACTGAATACAGGAAACTGAATGTCGTAACTGTGAAGAATAAATATCCACTCCCTTGCATCGATGATTTGTTGGATCAGCTTAGGGGAGCAGCAGTATTTTCTAAAATTGACCTCCGATCTGGATACCATCATATCCGTATCCGAGAAGAGGACATTCCTAAGACTGCTTTCAGGACGCGATATGGGCACTTTGAATATGTTGTAATGCCCTTTGGTCTCACGAATGCTCCTACGATCTTTATGGACTACATGAACAGAATCTTCAGGCCTTATTTGGATTCGTTCGTCATAGTATTCATTGACGACATTCTTATATATTCTAAGAGTCCCAGAGAGCATGAGGAGCATTTGAAGATGGTGTTGTAGGTCCTCAAAGACAAACAGCTTTATGCGAAGCTTTCTAAATGTAGCTTTTGGTTGAACGAAGTCCACTTTCTGGGTCATGTAATTTCTGAGAATGGTGTTTCTGTTGATCCTTCCAAGGTGGAAGCAGTGTTGAACTAGGACAAAGTGCTTAGATCACGTAAGACGCAGGTGCGCAATGATGGACACACGTTTGAATAGTGTAAGACGCATGTGCGCAACGAACATGTTTAATTAGCATAAGACGCAGGTGCGCAACTGTAAGACGCAGGTGCGCAATGATGGTTAAAAGTTATCAAAATGTAAGAGAAATATGAATGAAACGTAAGTAAAGGGAAAGAAATACTTGTGAAAGTAATGATTAGGAGAGAAGTGGAAAATTGAATCAAGAAACCAAATGATGTATTGAAAATGTATGCAATGTGTTAAGTTTGTTATTTTGATGAAATAAATGCTAATTGTGTTTGGCTTGGTATAGCATTATGTCGTATTAGAAACTGTTTTCCCATTTTATGTGTAATGCTCACTCCTTACTTTTTTCCACAAGTACTGAGTTGGAGCTTACACTCGACCCGGCCGAGCAGGAGTACTCTCCCTTACAAGGAGAGTAGGTTACACATATTTTAGGACATGGAAATGTCCTAGGCCCGATAAAATGATTTGATTTATTTTTGTTGTGTATATTGTATATTTTTTTTGGGTGGGCCCAGGACGACTCCTTTTGGGTAGGAGTTCTTTTGAGAAAATACTTGTTTTCCGCTACTTGTATATATACCCGCTGATAACTCTGATGCACGATACCTATTCTGATGCTTTGATATGTGCATGACGTGACACTGATCTGTGATATATGATGATAGCCCTGATGGCTGCTGGTTTGATATTATGATTATCTGTAACAGGTTGCAACTCAAGTTAAATTTTGGAAAAGTCCGAAAAACAAAGGAAACTTCGTCCATTTGACGGAAGAATTTTTATAAGTTAAAAGGAATTTTTAATTTACTATTTCATTAAATGGGTATTAGAGGGTAATAAATTGTAGGTGTTACATAATGATTGTAGTGGGGTGATGCCCGTAAATATCCCAAACAGGGAAAAAAAGGTGTAACAAATAACCAAACTTAGCTTAAATGGCGATAAGCTATTATTATTCACTCGTCCGCTATGTTATTATACCACTTGAAATCCAAGCTCGAGAGTAATAATCCTTTATCAAGTGGAAACTGGAAAGCCTGGACATGGTGCTCCGAAATTCATAGATTAGTTTCGGAGGATGAAGAAAAGATCAGAAAGATTTTTAATTTTGGGAAAGTTGGTTTTGTAGAAATATTTCAGGAGCTTATTGCAAAAATAATAATTTGTGATTATGTATATATATTTGATATAGCATTTATGTGGTAAGTAAGCACATATGTCACTATTTGAATGGATTAACTATAAAGGTTACAACAACCCTTTATTTACAGAGGGTACCGAAGTAATCCCCGTTAATATTGTTAATATTATTGGAATTGACAACGTTTTGTATAATTTTTTCAAACTTATTCTTATAATTATTGTTCTATCCAAATTGGATAGAGGTCCCTTATTAAGGGCGAATGTTCTTGTGAAGGATTTTTAGTCTGACAAGAGTGAGCTATTGGTCCTATGTACGTCATACCTGTTCGTACTAGCTTATGGGGATCAAGACTACGTAGTTCTATCATGCACGCGTAAGCTATGCATCAAGTGAAGAATGAGACGGATCAACGATGCCCTTAAGAGTAATTAAGGGTTATGTCCCTTACTCTTGGGGACGACTGTGTTGGAATACAAGCGGGCTAATATACACCTAGAGGGGGGTTGAATAGGTGTGAAGTTCAGACTTGACAATTTTCAATTTCAATTAAAATCATTTGCATTTGAAGTACTTTATTTGGTTACTGTTCAGTACAATATATGGTAGTACAGGATAATCAACAAGATAATCTAAGACTAATTGATTCAAAATCAATTCTTTAAACAATATTTTTGCACAACCAGTAAAAGTAATAATCAGCAACAAGTAAAGAATTACTAATCAAAAGTTAATCACTTATAAAGATTTGATTTCAATTGTTCAAGAATCGTTTTTCCGAAAAACCGTTTTTAACAAAAATCGAAACAAAAACATTGAAAGTAAAAGAGAAAGGTAAGAGATACAACACATAGGTTTTTATAATGGTTCACCCTTAATATTTCAAAGGCTATATCTAGTTATTTCGATCTAAATTGAGAGAGTTGCTATAAAGGAATTTAGAAATCATATTCGTACAAATTCGTGCTTCAAGATCCCTCACTTGATCACATAACAAGGGATATCTCACCCTTGACCTTGTACCCTATTGATCTTTTAAATCTCCTTAAACATCTGACTTGAAAGATGCCACACTCCCAAGCACTAAGAAGGTACCACACTTCCTAGATTTCTCTATTTTGCCAAGAGCATGCATGCCTCACCCCTTAGTCTTCTCTTTCACTAGGTGATGCCTCACACCTAAGGAAACTAATTCTTCTTTGTCGTTCTCTAATTGATACCTTGATGTACAGAATATAAAAACTCTAATAAGCAAATGAATCTTTGAATCTTGAATCTCTATGAATGCACTATGAACAAAATGATGAACAATGAGATCAAGAATAAATAGATGATTTGAAATATGAAAATTCTCTTTTTGATTCTCTAGATAATAATGTCTAAGGGTTTCTGTGTTTTGAATAATGTAAAGTGCGTAAAAAGTACCTTTTTATATTAAGTTTTGATATGTCAAGTCGGTTATAAAGTTTGTTGAAGTTTCTAACTGATTTTGGCTTTAACTGTCATTTTTATCCGGTTAAAAATGGTCTTACCCGGTTAATCCTTTTAAAAACAATCAGTTCAGGTCGATAATCGATTGTCCAGCCCTAACAACCGACTATGGGGTTATTATTTTTTCTAAACAAAAATCTTTTCAAATGTGACTTGACTTATATTCAAAATCATAAGTTCTAAACCCAATATTTAGCCAAAGTATGATGCATGAGTATGTTTTAAAAGGTTATAAATCATATGCATAATTTTCAAAAGATTGGTTTTGTAATGAATCAAGTTCATGATTACTCAAAATGAATGCATTGAGATTTACTACCCAACCTAGACTATACCCAAGCAAATATCTTAAGGACCTAATAAAATGCAAATAGTAATAAAGAACATGTCCTATAAGATTTTCTCTTGAGTCTTGTTGTTGTTGTTGTTGTTGTTGTTTGTTGCATTTCTTTTTCTCTTTGCACATTTGGTCTTCATCACATTTGTCTTCATCAAAACACATGTTAAGCTCAATTGCTTCATGGACTATGTGGTCCAAGTTCTCCTTCAAATATATATAGGCTCGTAGCTAGGGGTGGCAAGCTGATGAGCCTTCGTGGTGGGGTTGAATGCAACTGCTACCTTCTCCGAGACAACAAGAGTATGATCTTGCTGCTTGTTAAGATACTCATAAGGGAGTGATGATAATGACATTCTTTATCAAGGATAGAACGTTGTATCTCTAACGCTATACAATACGTATAGTTTAAAGTATATGTACTGATTATATATGGCTACTTCTATGTATATTTCTTCGTGTCTTCACCCTTTGGCAGAGGCTGGTATTCATAGAGTCTTCTTGGGATTAAGTATCTTCTTAGAGATAAATCTCCTGTCTCTAAGAATAATCTTCCTTTATCTTATCTCTTTAGGAAGATTGGATTATCTATTATGACAGATAATCTTATAGATAAATAACATATCTTTTCGTTATCTCATAATTATTGAGATACATCCATTATATATCTTCATCAAATCTACCATTATCTGTAGGAGATATAATTCATAATTAAGTCTTGTTTTCCGTGTGTTGACCGCGTTTTAGTCCAGGCTCGTGCGAGGTATTGTTGGCTTGTGACCCTACCTTCGAAGTTGAAAAAGAAATAATTAATACTACTAAAAATTGAAATATAAGCTTATAAATAGGATAAAAAAATTCCCAAAAGAAACTTACATCAATAACCAGATGAAGTAGTTCTTAATTTTTTCCATTCTTTCTCAGGTTTAATGTAGTAGATGGTGTTCATAACACTCTGGGGAACATAACTCCTTTAGAGTCTGCTAACAAAATAGGCAAACTTAATAAAGTCGGAGCCTATTGTAATAATGTGAACGATGAACATCATATTAATAAAAAGATTTTCTTAACAAATATATTTTATAAAAATTATCTCTGAACTCAGAAACTAAATATTGAGTGATGATATACCAGCATATGAATGATAAATAAATGAATAATTTTGAAAAAGTATATCAAATATTATAAATTTCATTGTTATTAAAAATATTAATTAATTTTTTTTAATTCTTATTCAAAACTACTCTAAATGCTTATATTTAAAAACTGAATGAGTGATAATTAAAGAAATACTAGTTGATATAATTTTTTAATACCTCTTTTTAACTCCTTATTATCAATTTTTAGGGCAGTCACAATAGTGTCTTGAGAAAGTCTTGAATATAGTCTTGACATTAAGTTTTCTACAAAACAATACTCACTCGGTTTTATATGTAGTGTATTTTAAGATTATGCATGAGTTTTAAGAAATGATTAAATGATGTAAATATTTGTTATATTTTGACTATAATGCCCCTATATAATTATTATTAAAGAGAGATAAATGTATTGGAAGTGAAAAAGAGTGTGAAATAAATATGAGTGTGTTTGGAAAAATAACATTAATTATGTATTGGGTTTATAAAAGAACATGACTTATGAAACATAGTACAAATGTTAAAAGAACATTACATATGAAATAGAGGGAGTACTGTTTTTAAAAATCCCGTATAGAGTTTTAAGGTGAGTTTCTTATTTTTTTAAGTAAATCCACAGTATCCACCCTTACAACTCGGTAACTAATTTGTTCACAGTTTGATTAATATTTTACAAAATTAAACATAAAATATCTTAATATTAAAATTGTTAATTTAGTGGACGTTACAAATGCCTTTTAAGCTACTGTACTAGTTACTCCCTCCGTTTCATTGAGTTTGGTCTTTTAGGCTTTTTTTTATTTCACAATGTTTGACCTTTTACATTTTCAATACATAAACATGTTTTTTCTTAAATTTTAACATCATTCAATCATTTCTTTTACTCTTTATTAATTCTACTTTTATCATCTCTCTCATCTCTAAACCACTATACATTATTTAATGGACACACTAATAAAAATTAAATACTATTACAATTTACAATAATGATTAAACAGGGGCATTTTGAACAAACTATACATAATACTTGCAATAATCAACACTTTCTTAATATGTGTTTCCAGACCTAAAAGGTCAAACTCAATGAAACGGAGGGAGTAGTAAATACCAGCACCAAAGCAATTCCCAAAATTTATTACTCCATTCATTCAATATATTTTGGCCTTTTAGGCCTAAGTACGTAAATTAAGAAAATGTTGATTATTATAAGTTTTATGTGTATTTTGTCTAAAATGTTCTTTTTTAATCCTTATTAAAAATGATAGTAGTATTTAATTTTTATTAATAAGTGGGTCCATTAATTAATGTATAGTGATTTAGAAATTAGAGAGATGATAAAAGTAGAATTAATGAGGATCGAGAAAAATGAATGAATGGAGGATTATAGTTGAAAAGAAAAGAAAAATATATTTATACAATTGAATTGTAAAAACACAAAAATATGGAATGAAAAAAAAACCTGAAATAGTAAGGCCCCAACTAAAATCTTGGGAATGGGACAAGGGTGCTAGTAGCGCCGGGTTCGATTCCCCCTAAAAACATCTTGCTGAGAGAGCCAGCCACGCAGCTCGCTCCGGATTAGTCTCAAGGGCTCTCTGGTATTAAGGATGCTATTGGGGATACCGGTGGTTCCGCAAGGAATTCGGACAAAAAAAAAACCTAAAATACCAAAAGACATGGAAGCATGTTTTACAAACATACGAGCATGGTAGCATGTTTTCAATTCAAAGTTTTTAATTATTGCCATTCAATTAAAACAAACAAATTCAATACTGCTTTATTACCTTGACGAGTATTCCCTCCTACTCAAATTATAAGAAAATAACTAATTTTACATTTATTAAGGAGGTTAGCTAATTGTATTTAATTTTTTCAAATCTATAAAAGAATAAAGATATTTTAAAAAAGTTGCATTGAGAATTAAACAAAAATTAAATAAAATAATTTTTTAGGGATGTTTTAGAAAAGTAGTATTGAAAATAAAATAAAATTTAATAAACTTGGTTAGTTTTTCTTATATATCAAATCAAAAGAAGTATATATATTTTTTTTCTTATATTTCAAACAGAAGGGAGTACTATTTTTTTTTTCATTCCTCTATTTAATTACCAACGGGCTAATTGATCTAGCATCTGCCTGTTGGAAGTAAAGCTAGTGTTGGAAGTCAAGCACCAAGCTCTCTCATGGACTTCAAGCAAAATTCAAGTTAAAGTTTTGATGATAACAAACTCAAGATTCAAGCTCACAAATTCCTTCAAGTTAAAGTTGAAGATTCAAGTAAAGATATAAGTCTAGAAGACTTTTCCCTTAGAACATATTGTAAGGTAATGAAGTTTTTGTTCTTAATGAGTTAAAAGGCCAATGAGTTTTTCATTTAGAGGAGAAGAAAAAGTGTTTTCATGAAAATTTGTTTTTCTATCTTAGTTTCTGTGTAAATGCTTGATGAAACAAAACTCTGGATATTTTTATCTTATGAAAATCTATTTTTTACAAATGCAAGAAGGAGTAATCGATTAACTGCCTAAAGTAATCGATTAACTTTGTTACATCATAGAAAAACCAGAGTGTTTGTAATCGATTAAATGAACTTGGATAATCCATTACTTTCTGTATGAGAGTAATCGATTACCTAGATCAAGTAATCGATTATAAATGTTGCATCATACATTCTCCTGAGACAAAGTAATCGATTACATGTCTTGTAGTAATCGATTACATGATGTTGCATCATATGCAAACCAGAGGCTCAGTAATCGATTATTAGATTAGTGGTAATCGATTATATGAGTTGCATCATATAATGAACAGGGGTGAAGTAATTGATTAAATATTCTTGTTCTAATCGATTACTAGTTTTTCCAAAGAATTTAAAAGTTTCTATTTTTGAAGGGATAATCGATTACCTTCCTGAAGTAATCGATTACTTCAAGCTTTATTGAAAAACGTGTCAGAATCGTTTTGATTTATTTCCAGATTTGTTTTTATAAAAATGATTCTGATTTATTTTCAAAAATTCGAATTTGATTTTAAGTTTGAATTATTTCCTTATTTGTTTTATGAATCAAATCTTTGTTTTATTTCTTAAATCATTTTGATTTGTTTTTGATTTTAAAACTTATTACAAAATCATATTTTATTTTGTTTTGATTTAAAATTGATTTTAATTTTTTGCTTTAAATCTTTTTTATTTATAAAAGTTTTATTTTTAAATATCACTCCAACATTCTATTTTTCTAAGAATCACTCTGACACTTTTCTGAATTCACGGTATTCTTCTTCTCCTACTTTTCTCTCTGAACATCACGATCATATTTTTGGAAGAACTCTAAAATCTCTTGTTGGCCTTTAGCTTCAAAAAGAAAAGCTTCATTATCATAGAGCTTTGATTGTAGTATCTATGTTTTGAGAACACGTTATACTTGTTGTAATCACTCTCATCTATTTGTACTGAACCTTCGTGGTTAGGGAGAGAATCCTGTAGTTGAACGAACGTTGAGATGTTTGTAGGGTGAGGAACCCTGCTGTGTGTTATTGAGGCCCCTAGCGAACGGAGTTTCCTAGTAGTGTGCGGAGTGCTCTCGGTTGTAATTGGGTGCGGCTCAATTGCTGGTTATAGAACTCTCTAGCGGGTTGCTTAGGGACTGGACTTCGACGGGAAGGCTGAACCAGTATAAAATTTCCGGTGCAAGCTTTTCTATCCCTATCTCTTTTATTTTCAGCACTTTCATTTATTTACGTTTCCACGCTACTCTTAATTTTCTATAAATCGTTTTCACTCTCCTTCTCAAACGTCTAATCTCTCCAACGCAAAACAATTTTTTAATTTGTAAGGGATTTTTCAATAAATTAATAAAACTCGATTCATCCCCCTCTCGAGATTTTGAGGCCAAACCCAACAATTGGCATCTGTAACATCCTCACTTTATTTAGTTAATTTTAAGTTTTAATAAAATCAGAGTTTGAAAATTCATTTTAGAATTTGATTTCTTATGAAAGGTTTTACGAAAATCCGGTAGAGTTTCCTTTGTTTTTCGGACTTCCCAAAAATTTCCTTCTAAAAACCTGTTAGTCCAGAATTATTTAAAAGCATAAACACAACCTATTAAAAACCAGTTCAGATCCTAACGCCCGATCGGTACCAGTCTCATGGCATATAACTACACATATTATAAATTACAAAAATAACAGTTTTTAATATAATAAAATCCACTCAGGGTATCACAATTTCACTCCACGTGGGGGAGGGTTCCCAGTTCGGCCCGCAACAGTGTAAGCTCCGCTTCCGTACCTGTAAAAATATATCAAGAAGGGTAGCATTACACAGAACTTAAAAAGATAAATCCTATAAGAAGACATAGCAAATAACTAAGCCTACATAATTATTAATACATTTTATTCATAGTTATTCATATAATTAATCTCTTTTAGTTCTTCCCTTATTCTCACATTCTTTTAATCATTGATTCCCTTTTCATTCTTTCTTTCCCATTCTTTATTCTTTTTCCATTTTTCATTAGGTAGTCCAGCCCCAGCCAGCCGTACGGTACTGAGCGCTAGGATTTCCGCTTTTTCATTATTCATTTTCTTTTCTTTTTCTTTTTAATCGACACGCCTTACCAGGCTCGCATCGATGCCGATACGCCTTACCAGGCTCGCACCGGACTTCCATTTTCCTTTTTAATCGACACGCCTTACCAGGCTCGCATCGATGCCGATACGCCTTACCAGGCTCGCATCGGACTTCCATTTTCCTTTTTAATCGACATGCCTTACCAGGCTCGCATCGATGCCGATACGCTTTACCAGGCTCGCATCGATGCTGATACGCCTTACCAGGCTCGCATCGAACTTCCATTTTCCTTTTTAATCGACATGCCTTACCAAGCTCGCATCGATGCCGATACGCCTTACCAGGCTCGCATCGGACTTCCATTTTCTTACCTTTCTTTCTCTTTCTTTTTCTTTCTCTTTCTCTTTTTCCTTTTTCTTAATCACATATCTTTTCTCTTTTTCTGATTTACTGTATTTTTTTCTCTTTTCTCTCATTTCTTTACTTATAGACTTATCATCACATTATTTACTTTCTACTATTTTCAACATCTTTCTTTCTTCCCCTTTTTCTTCTTCTTTTCCTTTTCTTTTTGCCTTATAATTTAAGTAATTCTTTTATGCTCATCAAAATCTTTTAATCTTTATTTTCGTTTATGACTTATCACATTTTTCTACATTTTCTACTTTACTCTTTTTCTTTTTGTTAGTTCCCTTCGATTTCATCCAACTCTAATTAATACGGTCAAGTATAGTGTATTCTAGTTCTGGTTACTAATTCTTAGTTATTTCTTAATTTCCTTATCTCAGTCAATTACCTAACTCATTGTTCCTATTTCATTAACTATATTTATATTTAATTGCTCTATTAACTTAATCTAGCTTCTCAATTTTTATTACATTATTCTACCTAATTTCCCTCATAATGTACTCTTTCTTCGTTTTATTATCTTTTTATTAATCCGCTTATCGCTTTCCTATTTTCTTTTAAATCTAAGTTATTATCTTGCGCCTATTGCTTTAATCGGTCCTGCACGTATTTATTATTCCCTATACAAATCCCCTTTTACCTCACTTTACTCTTCGGATACTATTATACTTATTATCTTTTAATTCATTAATTCTACTCTCTGTTTCGTCTATGTCGTTTACCCCTTTTGTCCTTTTACTTCCCCTATGGTCTTATTTTTATGATTGCTCACGTTTTTGTTTTATTCTAACTATTTTAATATTCTAATTACGCTCATTCGTTCTGGGCCTTATTCTACGCTCATTCCTTTTATTCCCTAAAGTGTGGTTTCTATTAACAACTTTTTTTTTACTTCCTTTATATCCACGAGGGTTACCCTAAGGTTCATTAACATACTTTTTAATTACCCTATTCTCAGCTACCACTATAGCATCCTAGAATTTACTTCTTAAGTAAAGGTAACGCGAACCCTCTTTCCTCGGGCTTTTTAAATAGAACCTGGATTTTAGCTCGGCGACGATGACGGCGTCGGTGTTGCTCCTCGTTAGCGGGAACGATCGCGGCTGGACCAAGGCAAGAGCTTCGAGCTTCGAGGTTCCCGACACGAGCCCGGCACGATCACGGGTCGGTAACGGCGCCGGTGAGATCCGTGGAGAGAGAGAAGGCTCGGGGGTGTGAGAGGGGAGTGGATGAGGGAGGAGCTGTGGCTGTGGTGGTTCGATCGGCGGCCACGGCGGCGGTGGTCTAAGGCGGCGGTGGTGGCGGCCGACAAGGAAGAGAAGAGCGGGAGAGAGAGAAAGCTCGGCCAATCGGGGAAAAAGAGAGCGAGTAAGGGGTTTATGAGGGTGGTGACCGTGGAGGTGGTGGCGGTGGCGGCTCTGGGCGGCGGCGACCGTGGTTGGTGGTGGTAGAGAGAGAGTGTGAGGAGGGAGATTGTGAGGGAAGGAGAGAGAGAGCAAAGCCAAGAGAGAGAAGAGAGAGACGGGTTGAGAGAGGGGAAGAGAGGCCAAGGTGGGGCGGCCTAGGGCGGCGGTGGTGGTGGTCGAAGTCGGAGGAGGAAGGGAGATCGGAGGGAGAGAGAAACAAAGGGGAAGAGTGAGTGAGGAAGAAGGTCCCTCGCGCGATTTAAAGCCACTCAGACCATTTTCGCTTAAGCGAAATTCATTCGCTTAAGCAAACTAGCTTCAGTAGTGGACAGGAACGTTTTTCGCTTAAGCGACCAGTTTCGCTTAAGCGAAATGGCTTCAGTGGTGAAGTATCACGTTTTCACTTAAGCGACGGATTTTCGCTTAAGCGAAACCCTCAGGTACTGCTACTTCACTTTTCAATTTTTTATCTCTTTTCTCCCCAACTTCAAATAGCCATAACTTCTTCGTGCACCGTTGGATCTTGCTCGAATTTGACGAGCAGCCTTCTAAAAATAATATCTTCATATCCAACGGTGGAAATTGCGTTTGGAGTCTTAAATCTTTTATTTTGATTTTCTACCCTATGTTATATTTTAGTACCGAATTATCTATTTTTCTGGCCTATTTCTAATTTCAATTTAATGCTCCTTTCTTTTCTAACGTTTTTATTATTATTATTATCCTTTCCTAATGTTAAAAAACTTCTTTTAATAACTATTTGTAGTTTATTATCATCATTTCATTTATTCTAACTATTATTTATTTATTCGTCTTTGGGTTTAAAATTTGGGATGTTACATTTCTCCCCCACTTATTAGAATTTTGTCCCCGAAATTCCGTTCGGTTCCTTAAATGGAGAATCATCCCATTGACAAACTCCGGACTACGGTTTTTACTTCCCTTCGGTTTTTATTTCCCGCTCCAAGTGCGGTTAGGGTCATACCTATTTCAATGCTTGTCTTTTAATATTACGTATTCCCTCTACCTGGACAGGATTGTCCGTTTTCTTATTATCAAAGTTCCATCTCCCATTCCTTGGATTGAAATCCTCCCCCACTTACCATCAACATACTTGGTTATATCCATGCTTGGGGGTATGCTCATTCGTTACTCGGAATTTCGTACATAAGCTTGTCGACTGGTATCCAAGGTTAGAAGGGACACGTGGATGGTTATCCATTGGTAGGCATAGAACTATGCTGGGTTCCTACGTCTTGGTGGATTCCCATGTATACATCTGAGACGCTTGAAACTTGAAGAGAGTGAAGATGAAAAGAAGAAACACGAAGCACTCAAGGATGGGTTTCATAGTCTTCGTACGACGACCCAGGATGTATTGGATACATGTCAAGCAAGAAGACAATGAAGATTATCCTTAAGTGTGCATTTTCAGCAAAGAGTCATCAAAAGATGCATTTTCTATGGAACTACCGCTGATTTGATTTGGTCTTGATAAAGGCACATGGTGCAACGGCTAAACTTGCTTCCTTTGAGGGAAACGTTTGGGAACTAGACTAAGTTATTAAGTGCATTCTAATTCCTAATGGTGAGCACGATTCGCTAGTTTACTTGGGTCGGTCTCGGTGTGGATACCCTACTAATTCATCCAGTTTCGCCTTTCTCGCGAATAACCACTTCGGATTCTTAATAAAATGCTTGATGAGTTTTGGGCTTTTAGTTTGGCTTTCCATGAAGTCTAAAGACGGTTACTACGGGTTCGCTCGGCTCGGTTCTCTCGCGAGTTCTATTCGCGGCTACTCTACTAGTAAGTGGGTGCACTGGCTTAAGGTTCCTATCCGTCTGTCCTGATTTTTGGTTGGAAAGTGTCAATGATATCGACCACTAATAGTTGCGAAGATCGAGGTGATCAGTCCCAATCTCACATCTATCAATAGCAACATCATCGTCAAGTTTGTTGATGTTATCATCCCCTAGCAGGCGTAAGAATCAGAGTGATCAGTTCTAACCTTACATTCTACTAGTGGCAATACCATCACTGTGTTCGTCGGAACTTTAACTAATGTATTATCATTTATTGATTTCTTTTTAAGTTAAATCGAATATGTATGCTTTATGCAAAAAAATTTAAATAAATATTTTAAATAAATATTTGGTATATAGTTAACACTAAGTGTACCTCTGGTGAGTTCATTCGCTCCCTTCACCGATACGTCTAGGACAGTTTGCCCCCATGTGTCCCAGTTGTCCGCATATATAGAAAAGGCCCCGTTTTCTGTGCTGTTTCAATATTAGGCACAGTTTCCGATGGAATTTCCCACATAGTGGACATGGTGGCCTGGTTCTCGGGGCACTCCCGTCTGAAGCCATGTCCATTGGTAATATTGCCATAGCGTTGATGTCGGCATGTGTATCGGATTCCTGAGCCGGTACCTTGCCTCTACTAGAACCTTTAGCCCACTGTATCATCCTGTTCCTATCCTCGGATGTCCACTGCCCTATTCCCTTCTCATAAGTGCTAGCCATATTTACCAGTTGAGCCAAATTATCTATGTTCTGGTACTCAAAAGCCACCTTGATCTCCGTGCGAAGTCCTGCTTCGAACTTGATGCACTTAGTTCTTCCATCAGCATTCCTAAAGCTTCCAGAATACCGGATGAGATCTTCGAAGTGTGCAGCATATTCTCTAACACTCATACTTCCCTGGGTTAAGTTCAGAAATGCTAGTTCTTTCTCTCGGCGAACATCTTCTGGGAAGTACCTTCCGAGAAATTCCTCCTTAAAGAAGTCCCAAGTAATCTCCTGGTTGGAACTATCCATGTCTCTTCGTACATGCTCCCACCAATATTCTGCTTCTCCAGTGAGCATGTACGCCGCCAAAAGGACTATCTGCTCCGCGGGCGGTGACATTGTGCGGAAAATCTTCTCCAATTCTTGGAGCCATCTCTGTGCTGCATTAGGATTGTAGCCACCTTCAAACTTGGGCGGGTCGTTCTGCCTGAATCTAGCTAGCCAATCGATGCCAATTGGGTCTAGTGGTTGGTGAAGTGCGGCGGCTGCTGCTGCTGCGGCCGCTGCTACTGTTTCAGCCTGATTCTGATTCATTTGGACCAGATTCTCAAGTATAGCAGCCATCCTATCATCCTGAGTACGTCTCCGAGGCATGGTGACTGAGTTCTGAAAAAGATTACGTTATTCCACAATTAACTAAACAATTCTCGATCTAAGTGTACCTATTCGCCTATTCTAAGACTTGGCACTAACATTTGGTCACTCGCTTGGTGAGCAAACCATAGGAGTTGTGATTCCACACTCCAAGGCCGAGGGAAACTGCTCTGATACCATAAATGTAACATCCTCACTTTATTTAGTTAATTTTAAGTTTTAATAAAATCAGAGTTTGAAAATTCATTTTAGAATTTGATTTCTTATGAAAGGTTTTACGAAAATCCGGCAGAGTTTCCTCTGTTTTTTGGACTTCCCAAAAATTTCCTTCTAAAAACCTGTCAGTCCAGAATTATTTAAAAACAAAAACACAACCGATTAAAAACCAGTTCAGATCCTAACGCCCGATTAGTACCAGTCTCAGGGCATATAACTACATATATTATAAATTACAAAAATAACAGTTTCTAATATAATAAAATCCACTCAGGGTATCACAATTTCACTCCACGTGGTGGAGGGTTCCCAGTTCGGCCCGCAACAGTGTAAGCTCCGCTTCCGTACCTGTAAAAATATATCAAGAAGGGTAGCATTACACAGAACTTAAAAAGATAAATCCTATAAGAAGACATAGCAAATAACTAAGCCTACATAATTATTAATAAATTTTATTCATAGTTATTCATATAATTAATCTCTTTTAGTTCTTCCTTTATTCTCACATTCTTTTAATCATTGATTCCCTTTTCATTCTTTCTTTCCCATTCTTTATTCTTTTTCCATTTTTCATTAGGTAGTCCAGCCCCAGCCAGCCGTACAGTACTGAGCGCTAGGATTTCCCCTTTTTCATTATTCATTTTCTTTTCTTTTTCTTTTTAATCGACACGCCTTACCAGGCTCGCATCGATGCCGATACGCCTTACCAGGCTCGCACCGGACTTCCATTTTCCTTTTTAATCGACACGCCTTACCAGGCTCGCATCGATGCCGATACACCTTACCAGGCTCGCATCGGACATCCATTTTCCTTTTTAATCGACATGCCTTACCAGGCTCGCATCGATGCCGATACGCCTTACCAGGCTCGCATCGGACTTCCATTTTCCTTTTTAATCGACACGCCTTACCAGGCTCGCATCGATGCCGATACGCCTTACCAGGCTCGCATCGATGCCGATACGCCTTACCAGGCTCGCATTGGACTTCCATTTACTTACCTTTCTTTCTCTTTCTCTTTTTCCTTTTTCTTAATCATATATCTTTTCTCTTTTTCTGATTTACTGTATTTTTTTCCTCTTTTCTCTCATTTCTTTACTTATAGACTTATCATCACATTATTTAGTTTCTACTATTTTCAACATCTTTCTTTCTTCCCCTTTTTCTTCTTCTTTTCCTTTTCTTTTTGCCTTATAATTTAAGTAATTCTTTTATGCTCATCAAAATCTTTTAATCTTTTTTTTCGTTTATGACTTATCACATTTTTCTACATTTTCTACTTTACTCTTTTTCTTTTTGTTAGTTCCCTTCGATTTCATCCAACTCTAATTAATACGGTCAAGTATAGTGTATTCTAGTTCTCGTTACTAATTCTTAGTTATTTCTTAATTTCCTTATCTCAGTCAATTACCTAACTCATTGTTCCTATTTCATTAACTATATTTATATTTAATTGCTCTATTAACTTAATCTAGCTTCTCAATTTTTATTACATTATTCTACCTAATTTCCCTCATAATATACTCTTTCTTCGTTTTATTATCTTTTTATTAATCCGCTTATCGCTTTCCTATTTTCGTTTAAATCTAAGTTATTATCTTGCGCCTATTGCTTTAATCAGTCCTGCACGTATTTATTATTCCCTATACAAATCCCTCTTTTACCTCACTTTACTCTTCGGGTACTATTATACTTATTATCTTTTAATTCATTAATTTTACTCTCTCTTTCGTCTATTTTGTTTACCCCTTTTGTCCTTTTACTTCCCCTATGGTCTTATTTTTATGATAGCTCACGTTTTTGTTTTATTCTAACTATTTTAATATTCTAATTACGCTCATTCGTTCCGGGCCTTATTCTACGCTCATTCCTTTTATTCCCTAAAGTGTGGTTTCTATTAACAACTTTTTCTTACTTCCTTTATATCCACGAGGGTTACCCTAAGGTTCATTAACATACTTTTTAATGACCCTATTCTCAGCTACCACTATAGCATCCTAGAATTTACTTCTTAAGTAAAGTTAACGCGAACCCTCTTACCTTGGGCTTTTTAAGTAGAACCTGGATTTTAGCTCGGCGACGATGACGGCGTCGGTGTTGCTCCTCGTTAGCGGGAACGATCGCGGCTGGACCAAGGCAAGAGCTTCGAGCTTCGAGGTTCCCGACACGAGCCCGGCACGATCACGGGTCGGTAACGGCGCCGGTGAGATCCGTGGAGAGAGAGAAGGCTCGGGGGTGTGAGAGGGGAGTCGATGAGAGAGGAACTGTGGCTGTGGTGGTTCGATCGGCGACCACGGCGGCGGTGGTCTAAGGCAGCGGTGGTGGCGGCCGACAAGGAAGAAAAGAGAGGGAGAGAGAGAAAGCTCGGCCAATCGGGGAAAGAGAGAGCGAGTAAGGGGTTTATGAGGGTGGTGACCGTGGAGGTGGTGGCCGTGGTTGGTGGTGGTAGAGAGAGAGTGTGAGGAGGGAGATTGTGAGGGAAGGAGAGAGAGAGCAAAGACAAGAGAGAGAAGAGAGAGACGGGTTGAGAGAGGGGAAGAGAGGCCAAGGTGGGGCGGCCTAGGGCGGCGGTGGTGGTGGTCGAAGTCGGAGGAGGAAGGGAGATCGGAGGGAGAGAGAAACAAAGGGGAAGAGTGAGTGAGGACGAAGGTCCCTCGCGCGATTTAAATCCACTCAGACCATTTTCGCTTAAGCAAAATTCATTCGCTTAAGCGAAATTCATTCGCTTAAGCGAACTAGCTTCAATAGTGGACACTAACGTTTTTCGCTTAAGCGACCAGTTTCACTTAAGCGAAATGGCTTCAGTGGTGAAGTTTCACGTTTTCACTTAAGCGACGGATTTTCGCTTAAGCGAAACCCTCAGGTACTGCTACTTCACTTTTCAATTTTTCAGCTATTTTCTCCCCAACTTCAAATAGCCATAACTTCTTCGTGCACCGTTGGATCTAGCTCGAATTTGACGAGCAGCCTTCTAAAAATCATATCTTCATATCCAACGGTGGAAATTGCGTTTGGAGTCTTAAATCTTTTATTTTGATTTTCTACCCTATGTTATATTTTAGTACCGGATTATCTATTTTTCTGGCCTGTTTCTAATTTCAATTTAATGCTCCTTTCTTTTCTAACGTTTTTATTATTATTATTATCCTTTCCTAATGTTAAAACACTTCTTTTAATAACTATTTTTAGTTTATTATCATCATTTCATTTATTCTAACTATTATTTATTTATTCTAACTAAAATTTGGAATGGCCCCTATGTACCTACCTATGTAGTTAATGGTAACACCGTCGAAAAGCCTATGGCTGAGTGGACGAAAGAGGAGGAACGTAGAGTCCAGTACGATTTGAAAGCGAAAAATATTATAACATCTGCTTTGAGCTATGATGAATTTTTCAGAATATTTACATGTGAGACGACGCAGCAAATGTGGGATACGTTAGAAGTCACGCATGAAGGTACCAAAGAAGTGAAAAGGTCAAGAATCAACACTCTGACGGGAGAATATGAATTGTTCAGAATGAAGGATGGAGAATCAATCCATGAGATCCAAAATTGCTTCACAATTATTGTCAACCAATTAACAACATTGGGGAAGAAATTCACCAATGAGGATCTTATCAACAAAGTTTTAAGATGCTTGGGAAGAGAATGTCAACCCAAAGTGACGGCAATTGCAGAGTCACAAAATCTTTCAACTATGACGCTGGCAACTCTCTTCGGAAAGCTACAAGAGCTTGAAAGTGAATTGAAAAAATTAGCACAACACGAAGAGGAAAGCAAAAAGGTGAAAAGTCTGGCATTCAAGGCTGAAGCACCAGCAACTGAAAGTGACTCAGACAAAGAACTGATCAATGATGAACACATGGGATTTCTGGTTAAAAAGGTTGGGAAGTTTCTGAGGAAGAAGAGCAACTTCAACTCCCAAAATAGAAGAGACAACAACAAAGGTGGAGGATCAGCCATTACATGTCATGAATGTGGCGAGCCCGGTCACATCAGAGCGGAGTGCTACCAGTTGAAAAAGAAAGAAAATTCAGAAAGAAGCACCTCCAACCCAAGGAAAGGAAAGCGGGCATACTTGGCGTGGCTAGACAACGAGGGAAGTTCGGACGAGGATTCAGACGAACAAGAAGAAACAACCAACATATGCTTGATGGAACATGAAGATGAGGTAAATTCTGAACTTGAACCTTCTTACGACGAATTACAAGAGGCGTTTAAGGAATTACATGAGGAATCAATGAGGTTATCCTTATTGGTGAGTTTAGAAAAGAAAAAATCAGCTCTTATTTTACAAAAGAATTCTGATCTTGAAAAGGAAAATGAAATTTTGAAAACCAAAAATAAAGAGCTAAACACAACCTTAAGTAAATCCACAAACACCTCAAGTAATGAAATTAAATTTAAATCTAGTTCTTCTTCTTGTAAGTTTTGCAAAGATTTAGTAAAAGAAGCAGAAGATCTAAAAGAAACGCTTGCAAAATTTACGAAAGGTAGAAATAGTTTAAATTTAATACTAGGGAGACAAAAATGTTTCTTTAATAGAGCCGGTTTAGGATATTAGATCGGCAAACATCAAAAACAATTAACTACCATTTTTGTCCCTGCTAGCACTCATAAGAAACCTTTGATTATTTGTCATATTTGTGGTAGAAAAGGCCATGGTTCACATGAGTGCGTACACCGAAAAGTGAAGTTCGTTAAAAAGAACAATGAAACTAAAAGGTGGCATGATGCAGACTATGGTTACACTAACGCTCAAGGACCCAAAAAGATATGAGTACCTAAAAAGAAAATTTGAATCTTATTCTTGTAGGTTACTCCGGAAGAAAGGAAATCGTGGTGGTACTTGGACAGTGGATGTTCAAAACATATGACGGGAGACATATCTAAATTTTCACATCTCGTTCCAAAGGACCAAGGACATGTGACTTTCGGAGATAACAACCAAGGAAGAATTCTTGGAGTGGGTAAAATAGGTACTCCTCCTATCCCTTGCATAGAAAATGTTTTACATGTTGAGGGCCTAAAGCATAACTTGCTAAATATTAGTCAGTTATGTGATAAGGGCAATAGGGTTATATTTGATTATGATAGATGTATTATTGAGGGTAAAATTAATAATCTTTTAAATCTTGTTGCTCGCAGGATAAATAATGTATATGTCATTGATTTTAACTCAATACCCTCAAATGATGCTAAATGTTTATTAAGTAAAGAGGATGAGTCTTGGCTATGGCATTGTAGAATAGGTCACATCCACATGAATCATTTGAACAAAATTTCTTCTAAAAACTTAGTAGGTTTGCCAAAGAAAAATTTTTCAATTTCTGAAAAATGTGATCCGTGTTCAAAATCAAAACTCCCAAGGGCATCTTTTTCTTCTAAAAATCTTGTTTCAGCTCAAAAGCCCTTGGAACTTTTACATATGGATCTTTTTGGACCTTGTGAAACAAAAAGCTTTGGTGGCAACTATTATTGTCTGGTTACTGTGGATGACTATTCTAGGTATACATGGACATTATTCATTACTCATAAAAATGACGCATACCATGAATTTAAAAAGCTAGCTAAGGTTGTTAAAAACCAATTGCATTTGAGCATTGCATCCATTAAGAATGATCATTATGGAGAATTTGAAAATCATTTTTTTGAAATTTTTTGCGAAAAACATGGCACTAAGCATTATTTTTCAGCTCCAAGAACTCCGAAACAAAACGGGGTTGTGGAGAGGAAAAATCGTTCATTAAAAGAGCTTTCAAGAACAATGCTTAGTGACATGAACTTCCTGCATATTTTTGGGCCGATGTAGTGAGTACAACTTGTTATGTTATGAACCGTGTTTTGATACGGCCTATTTTAAAGAAAACCCCGTATGAGCTGTACAAGGGGAGAAAACCAAATATTTCCCATTTTAGAGTCTTTGGATGTAAATGTTTTGTGCATAATAATGGTAGAGACAATCTAGGAAGTTTTGATGCTAAAGCTGGTGAGGGCATATTTCTTGGCTATTCTGTTTCGAGCAAAGCTTATAGGATTTACAATTAATCTCGTAATACTATTGAAGAATCTATTAATGTATCATTTGATGAGTCCGATCCCATAAAGTTGGGAAAGGTATCTGTTAATGACATTTCAGGTATTCTTGGAGATTTATACATTGATGAGGATGATGAACCCAATGCTAAAGAAAAGGATCAATCCAAATGCAACAAAAAGTCAAACGAATCAGTTGAGGATAAAAATCAAGAACAGTCCATGGAGCGTAATTCAGATTTGCCTAAGGAATGGAGAACATCACGACACCATCCAATTGACCAAATTATAGGTGTCAAAAGGTGTAAGTACTCGCAATTCTATTAGCAATCTGTGCAATTATTTTGCTTTTGTTTCTCAAGTGGAGCCAAAGAATATTTCCGAGGCTTCAGTAGATGAACATTGGCTTCTAGCTATGCAAGAAGAATTAAACCAGTTCGAAAAAAAACCAGGTTTGGGAACTTGTTCCTAGGCCTGATTCTCATCCGATTATTGGAACTAAATGGATTTATAAAAACAAACTTGATGAGGCTGGTTTAATTGTTCGAAACAAAGCTAGGCTAGTTGCACAAGGTTACAACCAGGAATAGGGGATAGATTATGAGGAAAATTTTGCCCCTGTTGCTAGGTTGGAAGCCATTAGGTTGCTTTTAGCTTTTGCATGTATTTTAGATTTTAAATTATATCAAATGGACGTAAAGAGTGCCTTTCTTAATGGCTTTATTAATGAAGAAGTATATGTTATTCAACCTCCTGGTTTTGAAAATTTTGAATATCCTGATTATGTTTTTAAACTGAAAAAGGCTCTTTATAGATTCAAACAAGCTCCTAGAACATGGTATGAGCGATTGAGCAAATTTTTACTTGAAAATGATTTTGAAAGAGGGAAGGTTGACAACACAATTTTTATTAAAAAGAAAGGAAAGGACATTCTTTTAGTTCAAATTTATGTAGACGATATTATTTTCGGTGCTACTAATAAAACCCTTTGCAAGGATTTTTTGAGTATAATGCACGAAGAGTTCGAGATGTCTATGATGGGCGAGTTGAACTTCTTTCTAGGATTGCAAATCAAACAAGCAAAGGATGGAATCTTTATTAGCCAAACAAAATACTGCAAGGAACTATTGAAAAGATTCGGCATGGATAAGGCCAAGGCAGTAGCAACACCTATGAGTACGTCATGTTATCTGGACAAAAATGAAGAAGGTAAATCCGTTGAAATCACTAAGTATCAAGGTATGATCGGATCCCTTTTATATTTAACGGCAAGTAGGCCGGATATCATGGTTGCTGTCAAAAGAATAATGAAATATCTTTCTGGCACAACTGATATGGGTTTATGGTACCCCAATGGTTCCTCTTGTAACCTTGTTGGGTATTCCGATTCTGATTTTGCTGGGTGCAAAGTAGATAGGAAAAGCACAAGCGGCACTTGTCACCTCCTAGGAAATTCATTAGTGTCATGGGCTAGCAAGAAACAGTCTAGTGTAGCCCTACCCACAGCCGAGGCTGAATATGTCGCTGCGTGTAGCTGTTGTGCAAAAATCTTATGGTTAAAACAACAACTCCTAGACTTTGGTGTAAGTCTATATCACATTCCCATAAAATGTGATAACACTAGTGCAATTTGTATTACCAAATACCCTGTGCAACATTCTCGCATTATGCACATAGAGATTCGTCACCATTTTATACGTTATCATATTCAAAAGGGTGATTGTGTTATTGAGTATGTAGATACTTCGTGGCAGTTAGCTGATATCTTTACGAAACCGCTTCCTAAAGAAAATTTCTTTTTTATTCGTAGAGAAATTGGCCTAACTTCTGCCTCTCACCTGTTTTGAATATGTGATTCTTTATTATCTCCCTTATTTTTATTAATGTGTTTACTCAGTGTTTCAGGGGGAGTCATCTACTCTTTTTGATGAGGACAAAAGGGGGAGAAATATTCTGATGACAATATGAGCATTATTTGATGTTTTATGCATCAATACAGGGGGAGATGCTATGAGATGATATTGTGTCCTCAATTTTTTTTTTGAAATATTGTTTTAGGGAAGGTTATTTTCAATTGTATATATATTCTTGCTTGTATAACACTTGTGATGCAGATATTCGAGAATATATCAGAATAAAAGTTTGTCATCATCAAAAAGGGGGAGTGTTGGAAGTCAAGCACCAAGCTCTCTCATGGACTTCAAGCGAAGTTCAAGTTAAAGTTTTGATGATAACAAACTCAAGATTCAAGCTCACAAGTTCTTTCAAGTTAAAGTTGAAGATTCAAGCAAAGATATAAGTCTAGAAGCCTTTTCCCTTAGGACATATTGTAAGGTAATGAAGTTTTTGTTCTTAATGAGTTAAAAGGCCAATGAGTTTTTCATTTAAAGGAGAAGAAAAAGTGTTTTCATGAAAATCTATTTTTCTATCTTAGTTTCTGTGTAAATACTTGATGAAACAAAACTCTGGATATTTTTATCTTATGAAAATCTATTTTTTACAAATGCAAGAAGGAGTAATTGATTAACTGTCTAAAGTAATTAATTAACTTTGTTGCATCATAAAAAAACCAGAGTGTTTGTAATCAATTAAGTGAACTTGGATAATCCATTACTTTCTGTATGAGAGTAATCGATTACCTGAATCAAGTAATCGATTATAAATGTTGCATCATACATTCTCCTGAGACAAAGTAATCGATTACATGTCTTGTAGTGATCGATTGATTACATGATGTTGCATCATATGCAAACCAGAGGCTCAGTAATTGATTATTAGATTAGTGGTAATCGATTATATGAGTTGCATCATATAATGAATAGGGGTGAAGTAATCGATTAAATATTTTTGTTCTAATCGATTACTAGTTTTTCAAAAGAATTTAAAAGTTTCTATTTTTGAAGGGATAATCGATTACCTTCCTGAATTAATCGATTACTTCAAGTTTTATTGAAAAATGTGTCAGAATCGTTTTGATTTATTTCCAGATTTGTTTTTATATAAATGATTCTAATTTATTTTCAAAAATTCGAATTTGATTTTAAGTTTGAATTATTTCCTTATTTATTTTAAGAATCAAATCTTTGTTTTATTTCTTAAATCATTTTGATTTGTTTTTGATTTTAAAACTTATTACAAAATCATATTTTATTTTGTTTTGATTTAAAATTGATTTTAATTTGTTGCTTTAAATCTTTTTGATTTATAAAAGTTTTATTTTTAAATATCACTCCAACATTCTATTTTTCTAAGAATCACTCTGATACTTTTCTGAATTCACGTTATTCTTCTTCTCCTACTTTTCTCTCTGAACATCACGATAATATTTTTGGAAGAACTCTAAAATATCTTGTTGGCCTTTAGCTTCAAAAATAAAAACTTCATTATCATAGAGCTTTAATTTGATTGTAGTATCTGTGTTTTGAGAACACATTATACTTGTTGTAATCACTCTCATATATTTGTACTGAACCTTGGTGGTTAGGGAGAGAATCCCATAGTTGAACGTTGAGACGTTCGTAGGGTGAGAAACCCTGCTGTGTTTTATTGAGGCCCCTAGCGAACGGAGGTTCCTAGTAGTTGTGGGGTGCTCTCGGTTGTAATTGGGTACGACTCAATTGCTGGTTATAGAACTCTCAAGCGGGTTGCTTGGGGACTGGACTAGGCCTTTCGACAGGAAGGCTGAATCAATATAAAATTTTCGGTGCAGGCTTTTCTATCCCTATCTCTTTTATTTTCAGCACTTTCATTTATTTACGTTTCCGCGCTACTCTTAATTTTCTATAAATCGTTTTCGCTCTCCTTCTCAAACGTCTAATCTCTCCAACGCAAAACAATTTTTTAATTTGTAAGGGATTTTTCAATAAATTAATAAAACTCGATTCACCCCCTCCCCCCTCTTGAGATTTTGAGGCCAAACCCAACGCTACCCACGAAGATTATAAATTTTAGTATTCCCTCCATTATTATGAATTAATTTAGTTAATTGTATTAGAAATGTAAATTTTTGATATGTATTTTCAAAAGGCTTATTTAACATTTTAGTCCCTGAACTTAGGTGCTCTTTTGAAATTGGTCCTTAAAATTTTTTTTCGATGCTTTGGGGCCCTGAACTTTGTTTAATTTTTGGAAATGGTCATTTCGTCACTTAAGTGATAATATAGTCGATGAAATGTCACGTCACTTTCACAATATCAACGAGTGACGTATTATGTAGAGCCACGGGACACTACATGATTTTTTTATTAAACAAAATAATTTCTTTTAAAATTTATTAATAGATTCGATTTTATTTAAAAATACCATTTTTAATTATTTTTAATAAATTTGAATTTTTTTTAAATTAAAAAATGTTGAATCGAAGAGATTTTGATGAAGACAAATTAATCATGACATCAGTTCTCGGCCAAGGGTTTGATGTAGTAAAATACATCTGCTCAGAATGATGCATTAGTTCGACCATTAATGAAGAAAGTAATTTCGAGTTCATGCTCGAAAGGCTCGGAAGGCTAAAGGTCAGATTGTTGTGATATTTTTGGTCGGAATAAATCAGCTTAAGCTCAGGCGTACTCGGAAGTGATCAATTCGAGCTATCGTTCATAGCACATCAGTCCGCCATAGATCAACTCAGTCTAAGTACAAAGGCAGTCGGCGAAAGATCAGCTCAGCCAACCAAAATCAGATTTGTCACTCAAGTTCCCAAGCTCGAACAGATGCCAAGCTTGAGCAGTCGTCAAGCTCAGCAACACTATTCATCTTCTTCAACCTTCAGCAGAACAGTGTCGCACGCACCTCTTCGTTTCTGTACAAATTTTTCAGTACTATGCGTGGCTGACAATCTTTGTCTTTTTCTCATAGCACCCATCTATCACCAAGCTTAAATTTCAAAATTGGAAATTCAAATCAGTAGTGAAATAAAGACAAATTTGGAACGTTGCAAAGAAGTGGAAACGGCTGGAAAAGGACATACGTGTCTCTGTACAGTGCAGAACTTGTCTGGTATATCCGTTGCAAAGGACATACGTGTCCCAAGATATTTTTCACTCTCTCCTACCTCATGTGTGCTGGAAACATTATAAAAGGACGGGTTTTTCTTCTTCAAGAAGATAGAACACAAGAGAGCGAAAATTTCAGATTATTCTCTGATAAACACAAGAAGAAAAACGCAGCAAGGAGAACGATAGAGCTAGAGAGAAACTGTCATATTTTTGCATCCAAGCTTCAAAACGTTCTCTGCATAAAATCCTTTCTTAAACACACAAACGAATACTTATCTGTTTATCAAACCTTCAAATCCAAACACACTTGAGTTTCGGGTTGGAGCCATCTCATTCATTCAATCAGTTTTTCAAGTCTTGAGAGGTTCTCCAGCAAGTGAAAGTCTTGGAAGGTTTCCAAGCCTCCTAGGAGGTTCTTAGGTGTTTTTGAAGTCTTAGGAGGTTCCTGAGCAAAAATCCAAGGAGGTTCTTTGGTGAAAATCCTTGAAGGTTTCAAGGTGTCTTGAAGGTTTCAAGATTTGTAAAGTCTGGAGAGGTTCTTCAGCAGTTGTATCGAATTAGGTATAAGCCAAGAGTTTGGTACTCTCTTGGTGGATTAATTGATCCCATGTAATCTCTATCTTTTTGATTTTATTAAAGGCTCAATAAAGGTTTTAGGGGGGACTGGACGTAGCTCACCGTGGTTGTGAGTGAACCAGTATAAAAATCTGTTGTCTCTATCCTCTTTACTGCTTTCAGTTTTTATTTCGAGCACTTAATCGTTTTTTTGTTAAACTCTATATTTTGCTCGGATAGTGCTAGCTATTTTCTGCTGCAAATCTGATCTTTGAGTGACGCATGCAGCTCGGATAATCGGTTATCGGCTTAGATAAACGATTATCAGAATCTGCTCGGCCCAAAGTCAGCATTTTTATTTTAATAGCAAGCATTATCCGACCAATTTCAACTTTATCCGAAAAATTAGCACTATCGCTTCCAACTACTATTCACCCCCCTCTAGTAGATTGTTAGGCCGCTTGTTGGTTTCCAACAAAAAATTCACGTGGCATCATTTGGCATGTTATCTATCGATGTGGCGAAGGTGATATAGCATATCCTCGTTCATATCACCACTTAAGTGATAAAAGGACTATTATCAAAATCAGAGCAAAGTTTAGGGACTCAAAGCATCGAAAAAAAAGTTTAAGGGCCAATTCCAAAAGAGCACCTAAGTTCAGGGACTAAAAACTTAAATAAGTCTTTTCAAAATTACACCTATTAATATTATTAGGAATCTAAAAAGTGTGAAATAAATAGGGGTGTTTATGGAATAAAGTAATTAATAGTCATTAAAAATTGATATAAGGTCTTATAAATAGGGACAAAACAAAAGTGTCAAAAAGATCTTATAATTAGAAATAGAGGTAGAATCGGAAATGTGAATGTTTGATATGTATTTTCAAAATTATTTATATTAATAGTATTGGATTTAAAAAGTACTATTAAATAAATAGGCGTGTTTATGGAAAGAATAAGCAATTAATTGCCATTGGAAATTGGTATATGATTTTATAAATAAAAACAAAATTAAAAAAAATTCAAAAGGGTCTTATATTTAGAAATGAAGGGATTATATAATATTTGTTTCATATTACTAAGCATAATTACTAATCAAAATTGCATTTTATTTTTTTATTCATAAGATTCAGAAACACAAAATATTTCAGATAGAGATATTAGAAGACTGGACAAATATCAACATGTGAAAATCATAAGTTTCACTCTTTTATTAATGTGTATTTATCTTTTTTTATTTTCCAAATGGACGGATTATGTGATTTCAATAATTTAAAATTGACTCTTTTCTCATTTATACGGGTACTATATTGGATACAGCTTAGCATTGGCAATTAGAGTGCTGCTCGCCGCGGGTACCCGCCTACAATGTTTTGCGAACATGGCACAAATTTTAGGTTTGGTTTTTAAATTGACACCCGCTCGTATTTTTTTCGAGCATTTGCGGGCGCGTTGCAGGCAGCTCGTAAAAGAAGATTTAAACAAAATAAATTTTTGTAGTTTTGACTCACTTTGACTGTTTAAAAAAATTAAATAAACTTAAGATTTCTCTAATATCAGTTAATGTACTTCATTTTTCTCCTACTTCTAATCTCTTTTTACATCATTTAATTGATTATTTGGGATCAATTGTATTAAGATTTTTTTGGGATCCTTTTATATTATTTAATTGATTTTTTGAATTTCTTATTTTTTTTAATGTAAGCTGGCAACCTGCATGCCCGCCCTGCCCACATGTAGGGCAGGCTGGGCCTGAATTTTTTTCCCTAAAATTTTTAATGGGTGGGCAAAGGCCAAGTGTAGGAGATCTCCCTCATGTCTCAAATACTCCCTTTATTCTTTATTATAGGGTGCTTTTAACCAATTCATACTCCCTTCATCCTATAAGTTATGATCTTTTGGAGATTTCACACAGATTAAGAAATGAGTAAATGATGTAAGAATTTAGTATAATTTGACTAAATTACCCCCATTTAATAAAAGGAGAGAGAGTAACAAAATGTATGAAGATTATATTGAAGAGAGATGAAGAAATGAGTGATGAAAAAGATAATGTAATAAATAATGGTATGTTTGGAAAAAGAAATATAAATGAGTCTTAGATTTCTAAATGATCATGACTTATGGGACAAAAAAATCTTCAAAATATCAAAACTTATGGGACGGAGGGAGTACATGTTAAGAAAAGTAATACTCCCTCCATTTCATTATGTTTTGCCTTTTAGGCTTGGGCACACATGTTGGAAACCAACAAGCGGCCTAACAATCTATTAGAGGGGGGTGAATAGAAGTTGGAATCTATAGTACTAATGTTTTAGATAAAGTTGAAATTGGTCGGATAAGGCTTGCTGTTAAAATAAAATGCTGACTTTGGGCCGAGCAGATTCTGATAATCAGTTATCTAAACTGATCACTGATTATCCGAGCTTCACCACAAAGATCAGATTTGCAGCGGAAAATAGCAAGCACTATTCGAGAAAAAATAATGAGTATAGCACGCCCGATTAAATGCACGAAAAATACGAAAGGCAGTAAAGAAAGCAGTAAAGAATTAAACACAGGATTTGTATACTGGTTCACTCACTACCACAGTGAGCTACGTCCAGTCCCCCTAAAACCTTAAGGGAGCCTTTGATAAAATCAAATAGATAGAGATTACACGGGATCAATTAACCCACCAAGAGAGTACCAAGCTCTTGGCTTATACCTAATTCGATACAACTTCTGAAGAACCTCTTCAGACTTTACAAATCTTGAAACCTTCAAGACACCTTAAAACCTTTAAGGATTTTCACCAAAGAACCTTGTTGAGATGCCAGCAAGTGTACTGGGTCAACGTGTAATATAGTCTCAGGAAGACCAGATATCGTCCCACAGGGAGTTTGTGAGAATGTTCAATATATTTTTACCTTAATGCAACTAGAAGCGAATCCTATAACTAAAATTCAGATTTAATTAAAAATTGATTTGAATTGAAATTAACAACTAAAACTAAAACTAATGCTAAAAATTAAAGAGAGTTGTGAGCAGGTAGAGAAGGATTGTTAGGAACGTGGTTTCATTGTATGTTTCGTTTATCTAATTATAAATTATTGTCTTCCCCTAAATCATGAACAAATCCCTAATTTAGTAACTATCAGATCTCTCATGTTTAGTTACCTTTTCTTATTCAATTCATAACCCCCAATCTCTCAAGTGATTAATTCATTGAATAATAGTTAAGAACAATGGATTTCATAAAAGTTATATAATTACCCAATTGTATCTCTACCCCTGGATTAATTATATTGTTTGATTGAAAAGGCCTATCTAAACCCTAAACCTCTCAATTTGGGGATTAGAAATCCAAAACATAAATTGGCCAGATTCATGCATAACAATTAAATCACAATCAAACACATGATTTAGAAACAGAAAAACATTAATTCAATAACTACATAAATTAATCCATACAAATTCACCAATTCCTAACAAAGGGTTTTAGTTACATGATAAACATTGAAGAACAAGATAAGAAATAGAAGGATAATACATGATTACCATGGAGAAGCCTTGATCTCTCAACCTTTGGATCTCCTCCTCTTCTAAACCTCTCTCTAAACTATGTAATCTTCCTCTGTAAAAGCTTACTAAAATCTGATCTAAACTATGAATAAATAGTAGTACAAAACCCTAGGTGAAACCCTTCGAAACGGATTTTAAAACTGTGCAAAATTCGGCCCGAACGGGCCTGTCTGTTGATCGCACGCATGGGGCGCATCCGTCCTCGCGCCTGGGGCGCGCGGGACCTCTACCGACTCCGTTTTGCTCCGTTCTTTTTCCATTTGCAAGATCTTTTCGTCCTAATTTCAGGTCCATAAATATTTTCTCCATTTGAGCTCCAAAAAGTACCTGAAACACTAGCAAACGGATCAAAACGTTCAAAGGATTCACAACTACTAACTATTTCTAAAAACTAACAAAAAGCTTACAAAATAATTGATAAACAAGCCCAACACTTAGTAAAAGGGAGTTAAAATCATGCTCAAATCACTATATATTGGACCCAAATCACTCCCCCAAACATAGAATTTTGCATGTCCCAGGCAAAAGTAAAATAAAATTCTAAACAAAAGACAACCTCCCTAAGTCAACATATACACATCTCATCTAAGACTTTGACTCATGACTCCAACACATATTATCACAAACTATTTACACAATCACAAACTAGTTAGAGTAATAAACCCAATCAGAACTCAGGACTAGTGAACACTCTCAACCTCTCAAATGTTTCTCTCAAAAGTGTATAAGGGTAATATTTCATTTAAGAACACAAGTTCATCAATGATAAAGTGCTACCATATGCTTGACCATAGACCAACATCTCCACTGAAATTATCGATTGCACACAAAAATCAAAAGGTCTTAATATTGGTTGTAATGGGGCCTGGCTAAAGTGTTAGGTGGGATGAAAGAAAGAAGGGATAAAACTAAGGGCAAAATGCAAAGCAAAATTCCCCCAGAATCATGAATGAGCACTAAGTATATCACAATGAAACTCAACTCAATCACAACTTTTATTATTCTTCTCACTTTTCACTTTTCAATTCCTCTACTCTCTTCCTTTTCATAATTTTCATTCTTTTTCAATTTTCTTTTTTTTTCATTGGAAGAGAGGTAGGCACATAACACTTTACCTTTTTTTTCTTTTCTTTTCTTTTGCATCACATTCCACTTAATTGCTCATCCAAAATTCCTAAGGTACTCACAAAGAACAATGCAATCAATGCAGGGTACCAAAGAAAAATCATATAATATCATTAGGCTCAAAGTGGGCAACTAAGGGAAAAGGTATCAATGCAAAACATCTGAAGGCCTCAAAAACACATCCTAAGTGCCTTAATCATATTCATGCATGCAAACAAAAATCAATCTTGAAATGGTCACAGGTCAAGTTCTAGAGCACAATCATCAAAGAGAACACACTCATGAAAGAATAGGGGTCTCAATATCAGAATATTTCAATAAAATTCATACCCCTCAATATAAGGCTCAAAACCTCACAGGGCTAAAGTCAGTTCACTAATCACAAGTTCTGAAAGCATTTGTCAAAATAACCAGTTCACAACAGTATTTACAGCTCAATCAAACAGAGTCAAAAGCCAATGAGTCTAATCCTAAACTAATTATATACATGCATCATCAGAGAAAAAGTCCTAAGGTTAGAAAAATTACCTACTCTTGCTAGGGACACAAACCAATACCAATATGGGAGAGAAAATTCAGATCTGAAAAATTTTTATTTTGTATATCCTCCCCCAAACTTAGATGTTGACTTGTCCTCAAGCAAACTAATCTAGCCTACACTACAAAATAAAAATTAAAACTACCTAAGAAAGCAGGACAATATTTTTGGTGAGGTACAAGGGCTAGAATGGGAAGTTGGAAACTAAGGAGAATCAAGTAAGAGTGAAATTCCCCCAAACAGGGTCTTTCACAGCCCGGCGCGCCTGAGGCGTGCGACCGCATGCGCTTGGGGCGCACGAGGTCTGTACCTCCATTTTTTTTAAACTGCCTACAACTAAACTATCCTAAGAGGGAATTATCTAACATTGGGTTGCCACCCAACAAGCGCTTGTTTAACGTCACGAGCCTGACGGGTCACCTCTTTTTAGAGGTCAAGGTGGTTGCCATGACCCTTTCAATGGAAACACTTTTGCATGGTCACTCCACCTTTTTCCAACATTGCCTCCATTAGAGTGCTGAATACATTTAAGAGGAGCAAAGGTCTCCGCGGTGACTGGTGGTTTTGGAAAAAAATTTATAGTGGATTGCTCACCATTCACTCGGAGAATCACTTCTCCCCTAGGCACATCAATCACTGCCCCGGCTGTGGCCAAGAATGGCCTTCCAAAAATTAGAGGAATGTTCTTATCCTCTTCTATATCAAGTACCATAAAGTTAAGCGGCAGGATAAAATCATTCACTTTACCAGAAGGTCTTCCACCACTCCATAAGGGCGAAGGATGAATTTATCAACTAATTCAAGTGTCGCCCAGGTAGGCTCAATATTTCTATTTTCAATTTTTCAAACACCGACAAGGGCATAACATTAACACTAGCTCCTAAGTCACAGAGAGCCTTACCTGAATACTCATTGCCTATGCTAACTAAAATGTTAAAGCTACCTGGGTCCTTTAGCTTTGGTGGAAGGTTTCGCTTGATGATGTTGCTGCACTTCTCTGCTATTGGGAATGTCTCCTCAGTCAAGAGCATCCGCTTCTTCTTTGTTAGCAACTCCTTCATGAATCTCGCGTACTGAGGCATTTGTGCAAGTGCCTCAGCAAACGGGATGTTGATGTGCAGCTTCCGTAGCATCTCCAGGAACTTGGAAAACTGCTTCTGGTCTTCATCCTTCTTCAACCTCTAAGGAAAAGGTACCCTCAAAGGTAGTGGTGCTAGTTGGGGTGTGCCTTGATTGAGATTCGCAGGTGGACCCTGTGCTTTCGGTGCTTCAGGCTCCTCTTGCTCAGTTGATGGCTTGGGCTCTTCCCTCTTTTCAGGCTCCCTCTCAGTTGCATCACCCTTTTTCTGTGGCTCCTTATATGACTTGCCACTTCGAAGGGTGACTGCCATGCATCTTTCCTTGGTGTGGGTTGCTATCTCTGATATTTGATTTGCTATCTGGTCCATTCGCACCTCCAAGTTCTGAATGTTGGCTTGCTGATTACTGAGAGTTATGTCAATTTTGGCCATGTAGCTTGAAGTTCTTTCCATGAAGCTCTGAGTTGATGCAGCCAATGCTTCAATTACCTTCTCCCAGTTTTGCTTTTGTGATTGAGGTTGATTGAGTGCTGGCTTGGACCATGAGGAATTGACTTGGTTCGCTTGTTCCTCAATGGTGGCTGGACCCTTTCTAATTTCATAAGCACACTCACCATTCCGGTGACTTCCTCCACAAAAATTGCACTTGAGAGCCTGGGATGCAACTTGCTTCACCAATGCTTTTAGCTGTTGTTGCATCTCCTTATTTTGCTGGATGAGGGCCTGGATTAAAGAAGAGTCTGAACCTTTATTATTCTAAATACTTTTCCCTCTGACAGCCTGACTACTGCTAAATACCAAATTGGTGATGATTTCTCTGGCCTCTTCAACAGTTTTCTTCCTCAATGCTCCACCTGCTGCTGCATCAATCATAGTCTGGTCATGCCCATTGTGCCCATTGTAAAATAGAGTAATCTCCTGGTATTCTGGCATACGGTATGGGTTCTTCCTCAACAGCTGGTTGTAGCGTTCCCAGACCTCATGTAGTGGCTCATCTTCTTCTTGCTTGAAGGAATTAATGTCTTCCCTCAGCTTTGCTTGCTCTCCAGCTAGAAGGAACTTGTCAATGAATTTGGAGACAAGCACTTTCCAACTGGAAAGACTCTCAGGTGCCTGATTGTGCAACCATGTCCTTGCCTCGCCTCTCAGTGAGAAGTGGAACAATCTCATCCGAATGGCCTCATCCGAAGCACCCTCGATTTTGAATAAGTCGAGGAGGCTCAGGAAATTGGCGATATGCTCCCGCGGGTCTTGATATGCCGCACCCTCAAATTGATCCTGTTTGATGAGGTTTATGTAATTGGGATCAATTTTGAAGGCGGGTGCTGAGATTGGCGGATGGACCATGCTTGAGGCAAACATGTCCATGCTCACGGTTGCATAGTCGCTCAGAGTCATATGGGAAGGAGGAGGCGGAATGGATCCGTCAGATCCTCCCCCTTCAGTCATCTTTTAAGTGTCCTCTTCCCTTGTGCTACTTATCTTTTGTTGCACTCAAATAGATAAAATTACCTACGAGCACAAAAACAAAAAAAAGATTAAGCAACACCTGTTGAGACAAGAAACTAACTAAAATAAAAAGAAAAATAAAACTAAAAACTAACTAAAAAAATAGAACTCACTAAAAATTACACTAAGTACCAAAAACAAATTGAACAATTCTAAACTCCCCGGCAACGGCGCCAAAAACTGTTGAGATGCCAGCAAGTGTACTGGGTCAACGTGTAATATAGTCTCAGGAAGACCAGATATCGTCCCACAGGGAGTTTGTGAGAATGTTCAATATATTTTTACCTTAATGCAACTAGAAGCGAATCCTATAACTAAAATTCAGATTTAATTAAAAATTGATTTGAATTGAAATTAACAACTAAAACTAAAACTAATGCTAAAAATTAAAGAGAGTTGTGAGCAGGTAGAGAAGGATTGTTAGGAACGTGGTTTCATTGTATGTTTCATTTATCTAATTATAAATTATTGTCTTCCCCTAAATCATGAACAAATCCCTAATTTAGTAACTATCAGATCTCTCATGTTTAGTTACCTTTTCTTATTCAATTCATAACCCCCAATCTCTCAAGTGATTAATTCATTGAATAATAGTTAAGAACAATGGATTTCATAAAAGTTATATAATTACCCAATTGTATCTCTACCCCTGGATTAATTATATTGTTTGATTGAAAAGGCCTATCTAAACCCTAAACCTCTCAATTTGGGGCTTATAAATCCAAAACATAAATTGGCCAGATTCATGCATAACAATTAAATCACAATCAAACACATGATTTAGAAACAGAAAAACATTAATTCAATAACTACATAAATTAATCCATACAAATTCACCAATTCCTAACAAAGGGTTTTAGTTACATGATAAACATTGAAGAACAAGATAAGAAATAGAAGGATAATACATGATTACCATGGAGAAGCCTTGATCTCTCAACCTTTGGATCTCCTCCTCTTCTAAACCTCTCTCTAAACTATGTAATCTCCCTCTCTAAAAGCTTACTAAAATCTGATCTAAACTATGAATAAATAGTAGTACAAAACCCTAGGTGAAACCCTTCGAAACGGATTTGAAAACTGTGCAAAATTTGGCCCAAACGGGCCTGTCTGCTGATCGCGCGCCTGGGGCGCATCCGTCCTCGCGCCTGGGGCGCGCGGGACCTCTACCGACTCCGTTTTGCTCCGTTCTTTTTCCATTTGCAAGATCTTTTCGTCCTCTTTTCAGGTCCATAAATATTTTCTCCATTTGAGCTCCAAAAAGTACCTGAAACACTAGCAAACGGATCAAAACGTTCAAAGGATTCACAACTACTAACTATTTCTAAAAACTAACAAAAAGCTTACAAAATACTTGAGAATCAAGCCCAACACTTAGTAAAAGGGAGTTAAATCATGCTCAAATCACTATATGTTGGACCCAAATCAAACCTCCTTGGATTTTTGCTCAGGAACCTCCTAAGACTCACAAACACCTAAGAACCTCCTAGGCGGCTTGGAAATGTTGGAAGTCAAGCTAGTGTTGGAAGACATGCTTCAATCTCTCTCATGGACTTCAAGCAAAAATCAAGCTAATGTTTTGATGATAACAAACAAACTCAAGATTCAAGCTCACAAGTTCCTTCAAGTTCAAGTTGAAGATTTAAGCAAAGATATAAGTTTCGAAGCCTTTTCCCTTATGACATATTTGTAAGGTAATGAAGTTTTTGTTCTTAATGAGTTTAAAAGGCCAATGAGTTTTTCAGTTAAAGGAGAAGAAAAAGTGTTTTCATGAAAATTTGTTTTTCTATCTTAGTTTTTGTGAAAATACTTGATGAAACAAAACTCTGGATATTTTCATGTTATGCAAGAAGGAGTAATCGATTAACTGGCCAAGGTAATCGATTAACTTTGTTGCATCATAGAAAAATCAGAGAGCTTGTAATTGATTAAGTGAACTTTGCTAATCCATTACTTTCTGTATGAGAGTAATCGATTACCTGGATCAAGTAATCGATTAAAATTGTTGCATCATATATTCTCATGAGACAAAGTAATCGATTACATGTCTTGTAGTAATCGATTACATGATGTTGCATCATACAATTACCATAGGCTCAGTAATCGATTATTTGATGAGTGATAATCGATTAAATGAGTTGCATCATATAATGAACAAGGGTGATGTAATCGATTAAATATTATTGTTCTAATCGATTACTAGTTTTTCAAAAGAATTTAAAAGTTTCTATTTTTGAGGGAATAATCGATTAACTTTCTAAAGTAATCGATTACTTCAACTTTTATTGAAAAATGTTTCAGAATCATTTTGATTTATTTCTAGATTTGTTTTTATATATATGATTCTGATTTATTTTCAAGAATTCGAAATTGATTTTAAATTTGAATTATTTCCTTATTTGTTTTAAGAATCAAATCTTTATTTTATTTCTTAAATCATTTCGATTTAGTTTTGATTTTAAAACTTATTACAAAATCATATTTTATTTTATTTTGATTTTAATTTGTTGGTTTAAATATTTTTGATTTAGAAAAGTTTTATTCTTTAAATTAAGATCACTCCAACATTAGAAACAGATTTCATTCATTCATTTTTTCGTCTGATACACGTTCTTCTCTTCTCTTTTCTTCTCTCTGAAAAATCACGTTCATACTTTTTGAAGAACTCAAGGAAACTCTTGTTGGCCTTTAGACTTCAAAAGACAACTTCATTATCGTAGAGCATTGAATTGTTGTATCTCTGTTTTGAGAGCACATTAAACTTGTTGTAATCACTCTCATTCAATTGTACTCAACCTTAGTGGTTAGGGAGAGAATCCCATAGTTGAACGTTGAGGCATTCGTAGGGTGAGGAACCCTGCTGTGTGTTGTTGAGGCCCCTAGCGAACGGAGGTTCCTAGTAGTGTGCGGGGTGCTCTTGGTTGTGATTGGGTGCGGCTCAATTGCTGGTTATAGAACTCTCAAGCGGATCGCTTGGGGACTAGACTAGGCCTTTCGACGGGAAGGCTGAACCAGTATAAAATTTCCGGTGCAAGCTTTTCTATCCCTATCTCTTTTAATTTCCACATATTTCATTTAATTTACGCTTCCGTGCTACTCTTGATTTTCTATCAATCGATTTCGCTCTCCTTCTCAAACGTCTAATCTCTCTAGCGCAAAACAATTTTTAATTTATAAGGGTTTTTACAATAATTTAATAAAACTCGATTCACCCCCCCCCCCCCCCCCCGCCCTCTCGAGATTTTGAGGCCAAACCCAACAGGAAACCTTCCAAGACTTTCACTTGCTTGAGAACCTCTCAAGACTTGAAAACCGATTGAAAGAATGAGATGGCTCCAAACCGAAAACTCAAGTGTGTTTGATTTTTGAAAGTTCGATGAACGAAAGAGTATTCGGTTATGTGTTTGAGAAAGGATTTTTGTAGAGAACGATTTGAAGCTTGGATTCTGAATATAACAGTTTACTCTCCAACTCTATCGTTCTCTTTTCTGCGTTTTTGCTTCACTGTATATGCACTTCTTGTTCTTGTTAAAGTTTTGTGTATCTATCTCTCTCTCTATCTGGAGAAGAAACACCCACGCCTTTTATACTGATCCCAGAACACATGAGGTAGGAGAGATAGTGGAAAATATCTTGGGACACGTATGTCCATGGCAACGGATATACCAGACAATTTCTGCACTATACAGAGACACGTATGTCCATTTTCTAGTCGTTTCCACTTCTTTGCAACGTTCCAAATCTGTCTCTCTTCCACTGCTGATTTGAATTTCCAATTTTGAAATTTTAGTTTGGGGACAGATGGGTGCTGTGAGATAAAGACAAAAACTGCCAGCCACGCATAGTTCTGAAAAGTTAGTACAGAAACGAAAAGGTGTGTGTGACTTCGAACTGCTGATTTGTTGAAGAAAATGAACAGTGTTGTCGAGCTTGCCGATTGATCAAGCTTGACATTGGTTCGAGCTTGAGGACTTAAGTGGCGGAACTGATCTCAGTTGGCCAAGCTAATATTTCGCCGATTGCTTTGCATTGATAGCTAGAGCTTAAGCTGATTTATTCCGATCAAAACGACACAGCAATCTGACCTTTAGCCTTCCGAGCATGAACTCGAAGTTTTTCTTCAACTTCACAGAGATCGAAAACATTTGTCTCCGTTGATGGCCGAAACCAGAGATCATCATACCGAACAGATTTTACTTTCTTCATTAATGGCCGAGCTAATGCATCATTCTGAGCAGATGTATTTTACTACATCAAAACCTTGGCCGAGAACCGATCTCACGATTAATTTGTCTTCATCAAAATCTCTTTGATTCAACAATCTTCCCCTTTTTTATGATGACAAATGCTTGTTGATTTTGTGCGGTTCTCCTGATTGTATGCTCGCAAGTCTACTGAATTGATTTTAAACACTCCCTCTGAATATATGCATATGCTTGAAAAAGTGAAACACCTTTCTCCCAACAAACAGCATACTTCCTTTCTCCCCCAGATTTCGTACATCTGAAACAACAAAAACAACACATACCTTTCTCCCCCTTTTGGCATGATCAAAAAGGAGCCAAAGAATAAGGCACAATGCCAAAAGATACCACTTGGTATAAACCATGAGTATATCAATTTTGAATGAAAAAGGCATACCACTTGATGAAAAAAATATTGGTACCAGTTGTTGAAAATAAATATTTTTGATACCACTTGTTAAAAAGAAATTTTTGCCTTACTCCCCCTAAAGATAATATGCTCGTAAAAAACTTTTCTCCCACAAATATATAGCGAAAGAGTAACGAGGAGAATGGACAAGCTTTTTACTGTAATAAGCAAATATTTGAATGAATAAAAGAAATCCGAGTAGTTATATATTGACATAAGACATTCGATTTTGGGTGATTGAAAACACTGACCGACCATTAGCTTACACTAGGTTCATCTAGTATGCCGAGTTCCCTTATGATATGAAAATGTGTGTCTCTCGGCAGAGGTTTTGTAAAAATGTCAGCTAATTGATTTTCACTGCTTATAAATTCGATAACACAGTCACCTTTTTGAACATGATCTCTCAAAAAATGGTGTCTTATTTCAATTTGTTTTGTCCGAGAGTGATATACAGGGTTCTTAGTGAGGTTTATTGCACTTGTATTGTCATATTTCATAGGAATGTGATCCAATTTCAAGCCGAAGTCCCACAGTTGTTGCTTCATCCAAAGGATTTGAGCACAACAGCTGCCGGCTGCAATGTATTCTGCTTCTGCGGTGGAAAGAGCAACACAAGCCTGCTTTTTAGAAAACCATGACACCAGGGAACTTCCCAAAAGATGACAAGTTCCACTAGTGCTTTTTCGGTCAAGCTTGCATCCCGCAAAATCAGAATTAGAATATCCGACCAAACTAAGACTTGTATAACTCGGATAAAATGGACCAGTGTTCTCGGTTCCTTTTAAATATTTAAAAATTCGTTTAACAGCAGATAAATGTGATTCCTTCGGATTCGCTTGAAACCGAGCACACATACAGACGCTAAACATTATATCAGGACGAGATGCAGTTAAATACAGAAGACTTCTTATCATGCCTCTATATTTACTTACATCTACGGACTTACCTGACTCATCCTTGTCGAGATAGCAGGAGGTACTCATCGGCGTTGCTGCAGTCTTGCAATTTTCCATGTCGAACTTCCTGAGGAGCTCTTTGCAGTGTTTCCCTTGATGCACAAAGATGCCTCTTTTGGCTTGCTTAACTTGAAGTCTGAGGAAGAATGTGAGTTCTCCCATCATCGACATCTCGAATTCACCTTTCATTAGTGCTGAGAATTTCTTACATAGAGACATATTAGTAGCACCGAAAATTATATCATCAACATAGATTTGTACTAATAAAATGTCCTTTTTAGATTTAAGAATGAATAAAGTGGTGTCAACCTTCCATCTTTCGAAACCTTGTTCTAAAAGAAAAGAACTTAACCGATCATACCAAGCTCTTGGAGCTTGTTTCAGACCGTACAAAGCCTTTTTAAGTTTGTAAACATGGTTTGGAAATTCGTGGCTTTCAAAACCACGAGGTAGTTTCACATACACTTCTTCATTTATAAATTCATTTAAGAAAGCACTCTTGACATCCATTTGATACAAGGTGAATTTCATTATAGATGCAAAAGCAAGTAAAATTCGGATTGCTTCAAGCCGAGCAACCAGAGCAAAGGTCTCGTCATAATCGATACCTTACTCTTGGTTGTAGCCTTGAGAAACAAGTCTCGCTTTGTTTCTTATAATTACCCCTGATTCGTCCATTTTATTTCTCAAAATCCATTTTGTGCCTATTATAAAATGATCATCAGGCCGAGGAACAAATTCCCAAACATCATTTCTGATGAATTGATTTAGCTCATCTTGCATAGAAATGGCCCAATGTTCATCCTCAATCGCTTTACTAACAGAATCAGGTTCAATTTGAGAAACAAAAGAGACGAAATTGCAAAAATTTTGAATTGACCGACGAGTTAGAACTCCCTTTGAAATATCACTGAGCACATTCTCGATCGGATGGTTCTTGTTTGTTTTCCAAGCAGGAGGGAGGTCATCCCTCGGAGCTTCGATATCAGTTATTACAGCGTCGTCTTGTTGAGCTTCTTTTTCAATTATGATCAGTTCATCATCAATTTGCTCGTCCAATGAGTTTTCTTTGATTCCTGCACTTTTCACATAACTCAAAGTATCTCCTTTCGGGGATTCATCAAATACTACATGTATAGATTCTTCCACAGTGGAAGTTCGTTAATTGAACACTCGATAAGCTTTACTTCAGGAAGAATAGCCTAAAAATATGCCTTCATTGGCTTTTGAATCAAATTTTCCTAGATGATCTTTTCCATTGTTTAAAATGAAAACTTTGCATCCAAAAGCATGAAAATAAGATATGTTTAGCTTTCTTCCTTTGCAAAGTTCATAGGGCGTTTTCTTTAAGATAGGTCGAATAAGCACACGGTTTAATATATGACAATCAGTATTAACCGCATCCGCCCAGAAATAATGAGGCACTTGAGATTCATTCAGCATAGTCCGAGCAAGTTCCTCAAGAACTCGGTTTTTCCCTTCCACAACTCTGTTTTGCTCTGGAGTCCGTGGAGCTGAAAATTGATGCTCTATGCCGAACTTAGAACAAAACTTATCAAATTTGTGGTTCTCGAACTCGCCGCCATGGTCTATTCGGATAACAATAACTTTTTGGTTTACTTGGTTTTGGATTCGTTTGACTAGCTCTTTAAAGCTTTGAAAAGTGTCACTTTTTGCAGCTAAAAATAAAGTCCAAGTAAATCTAGAAAAGTCATCGACAGTCACTAAGGCATAGTAGTTTCCACCAAAGCTCTTAACTTGTGATGGTCCAAACAAGTCCATATGAAGCATTTCTAATGGCCTTGTTGTGGAAACCATCGTTTTTTATGAAAATTTATTTTTGGTTTGTTTACACTTTTTACAAGAAGTGCAAACACCTTCTATATCAAATTTCAGCTTTGGTAGGTCGACCACTAAGTCTTTGGATTGAAGTTTCTTTAACTGATTTACATTTATGTGAGCAGTCCGACGATGCCATTACCAAGTGTCATTTTCTCGCCAGGTAGAAACCAGAGAAGAAATTTCATTTAACTCTACCAAATAAGTATTATTTGACCTTTTACCCACAAATTTGATCGAATTGTCTTTGTCACTTTTAATAAAGCAATGAGTGGAGGTAAAAACAACATGATTACCGATATCACAAAGTTGGCTAATGCTCAAGATATTGTGTTCCAATCCTTGAACGAATAAAACATTTTCAATAATCAGGTCAGAAGAATTTTCGATTTTACCTTCACCCAAAATTTTACTTTGAGTATTGTCTCCGTAAGTGACAAAACCTTTTTCTTTTGGAGTAAGCTCGATAAAGTGCTGCTTATCTCCAATCATGTGCTTCGAGCAACCGCTGTCCAGATACCACCGATTTTCCTTTGCTCGTAAGCACACCTGCAAAACATATTACTTGTTCATCTTGGGTACCCAATCAGTTTTGGGTCCCGATCGGTTAGTATAGGGATTTTCTCCCTTGACAATCCAAACAAATGAGCCGTCGGCCATACCGTATCGCCTGATTTTGCATTCATTCGGCGTATGTCTGAGCACGCCACAGTAAGAACAGGTCGGATTTCTTGAATGATTTTTATTTGAAAATGAGCCGACTTTCCGAAATGTTTTCTTTTTGGCATGTGCATAGCCGAGACCTGTTTTGTTCGAATTGTTCTCTGTTCAACAAGTAGTCGGTCAAGCATTCTATCGCTTTTTGAAAATGTTGCATTGGTAGTTTTCAAACTTTGAATTTGCTTTTCATATTTAATGCAACTTTCACACTTTTGATTTTTCAGAGAAGTGATAGTATGTTCTAATGAATCATTGCTGCTTTTCAAAGTTTCAATGCATTTTTCCAATTCGAGAACTTGCTCTTTATGATTTAAAATTTTCCTTTTTAACTTAGCATAGCTCTTAGCAAGTTTCTCGAATTCGGATTGCATTTCAGTGTAAGCAGTATATAATTCCTCAAAATCATCGAGGTCGGACTCAGTATCAGATCCTGTATCCGAGTGTACCTCATTTTCATGTACAGTTGAGCCGAACATCGAGATTGAGGAGCAATGATGTCTTCTCATTAAACACAGATTGTCAATTCCTTTCTCCGTGAAGTCGAGGTCCGAGCTTGATGAGGCTTCATCGGCATATCTACCTATTAAGCATAGGTTTGCCTTCTCTTCATCGTCTGATGAACTAGATCCTGAGTTGTCACTCCCTTCGGGTGCATCCCAGACGATGTAAGCTCTCTTTGGTTTAGGGTCCTTGCCTTTCTTCTTCTCAGCACTACTTCTCTTCTGCAACCTGGGACAGTATGGTTTGATATGTCTCGGTTCTCCGCATTCATGGCACTTTACTTTGTCATTTAAGCTTGCACCTTGATTCTTAAAATTCCTTCTATTTTTGAAGAATTTTCCGAACTTCTTCACCATAAGACCGAGGGCTTCCTCATCCATATCTGAACTGGAGTCGCTGTCTGAGGAGACTTCGGTCGACTTAGTTGAGGCCTTGAGTGAGATCCCTTTCTTTTTCTCGTCGGATTCTTCATGCATGGTCAAGCGTCCGAGCTCAATCTCATGCTCCTGTAATTTGCCAAACAGTGTTGCTATGTCCATGGTATCTAGATCTTTTGATTCCATAATGGCAGTAACCTTTGGCTGCCATTTCTTGCTAAGACATCTCAATACTTTGTTAATAACCTCGGCATTTTGAAAAGTTTTGCCGAGAGCAATAAGATGGTTTATGATATGAGTAAATCGTTTTTGCATGTCATTAATAGATTCGCTCGACAGCATACGAAATAACTCATTCATGCATTAACGTATTTAATCTTGCTCGTCTAACCTCATTTGTCCCTTCGTGAGTCAGTTATAGAATATCCCACATTTGCTTAGCATTTTTACAGTGAGATACACGGAAAAATTCATCGTATGACAAGGCCGAGGTGATGATGTTTTTAGCTTTTAAATCATAGGAGAATTTTTTTATCATCATCATCCCAGCTTGCCTTCGGAATTTCTACAACATCCTCTCTGATTCTCCTTCTCGGAATAAAGGGGCCATTTTCAGTTGCATCCCAAATATCAATATCTATAGCTTCAATAAATATTTTCATTCGAGTTTTCCAATAAGCATATCCATCATCGTTAAATAGTGGTGGATGGTGTATTGAAGAGCCTTCACCTCCGAATGGATTGTTAGAGCCCATGGTTTCCTAGGATCTTTTCGAAAAAGCTTTTACGCTCGATCTTTCGACCGAGCTCTGATACCACTTGTTGGAAACCAACAAAAGGCCTAACAATCTACTAGAGGGGGGTGAATAGTAGTTGGAATCTATAGTACTAATGTTTCGGATAAAGTTGAAATTCGTCAGATAAGGCTTGCTGTTAAAATAAAATGCTGACTTTAGGCCGAGCAGATTCTGATAATCAATTATCTAAACTGACCACTGATTATCCGAGCTTCACCACAAAGTTCAAATTTGCAGCAGAAAATAGCTAGCACTATCCGAGCAAAAATAATGAGTATAGCACGCCCGATTAAATACACGGAAAATACGAAAGGCAGTAAAGAATTAGACATGGGATTTTTATACTGGTTCACTCACTACCACAGTGAGCTACGCCCAGTCCCCCCTAAAACCTTTAGGGAGCCTTTGATAAAATCAAAAGGATAAAGATTACACGGGATCAATTAACCCACCAAGAGAGTACCAAGCTCTTGGCTTCTACCTAATTCGATAAAACTGCTGAAGAACCTCTTCAAACTTTACAAATCTTGAAACCTTCAAGACACCTTAAAACCTTTAAGGATTTTCACCAAAGAACCTCCTTGGATTTCTGCTCAGGAACCTCTTAAGACTTCACAAACACCTAAGAACCTCCTAGGCAGCTTGGAAACCTTCCAAGACTTTCACTTGCTTGAGAACCTCTCAAGACTTGAAAACTGATTGAAAGAATGAAATGGCTCCAACCCGAAAACTCAAGTGTGTTTGATTTTTGAAACTTCGATGAACAAAAGAGTATTCAGTTATGTGTTTGAGAAAGGATTTTTGTAGAGAACGATTTGAAGCTTGGATTCTGAATATAACAGTTTACTCTCCAACTCTATCGTTCTCTTTTCTGCGTTTTTGCTTCACTGTATATGTTCTTCTTGTTCTTGTTAAAGTTCTGTGTATCTATCTCTCTCTCTCTATTTGGAGAAGAAACACCCACGCCATTTATACTGATCCCAGAACACATGAGGTAGGATAGATAGTGGAAAATATCTTGGGACACGTATGTCCTTTGCAACGGATATACCAGACAATTTATGCACTGTACAGAGACACGTATGTCCTTTTTCCAGCCGTTTCCACTTCTTTGCTACGTTCCAAATTTCTCTCTCTTCCACTGCTGATTTGAATTTCCAATTTTGAAATTTTAGTTTGGCGATAGATGGGTGTTGTGAGATAAAGACAAAAACGGCCAGCCACGCATAGTACTGAAAAGTTAGTACAGAAAAGAAAAGGTGCGTGTGACGTCGAACTGCTAATTTGTTGAAGAAAATGAACAGTGTTGTTGAGCTTGCCGATTGATCGAGCTTGACATTGCTTCGAGCTTGAGCACTTAAGTGGCGGAACTGATCTGAGTTGGTCGAGCTGATCTTTCGTCGATTGCTTTGCATTGATAGCTAGAGCTTAAGTTGATTTATTCCGATCAAAACGACACAGCAATCTGACCTTTAGCCTTCCAAGCCTTCCAATCATGAACTCGAAGTTTGTCTTCAACTTCACAAAGATCGGAAACATTTGTCTCTGTCGATGGTCGAGACCAGAGATCATCATACTGAACAGATTTTACGTTCTTCATTAATGGCTGAGCTAATGCATCATTCTGAGCAGATGTATTTTACTACATCAAAACCTTGGCCGAGAACCGATCTCATGATTAATTTGTCTTCATCAAAATCTCTTTGATTCAACAACACATATTAAGAAAATGTTAATTATTGTAAGTATTATGTATAGTTTGTCCAAAATGTCCCTATTTAATCTTTATCAAAAATTGTAGTAGTATTTAATTTTTATTAGTAAGTGTGTTCGTTAATTAATGTATAGTGGTTTAGAGATGAGAGAGATGATAAAAGTATAATTAATGATGAGTAAGAGAAATGATTGAATTAAAGGTTAAAATTGGAAAAAAAAAATTGTTTATGTATTGAAAATGTAAAAGGTCAAACAATATGAAACAGAAAAAAAGGTTAAAGGGTTATACATAATGAAAAGGATGGAGTAAGATGTAGTAATTATTATTTTCAAAGTTATCACAAAAATATACCAAACTCCCAAAATTACTCATATTTTTAATGACAATATTATTGGGAAAGTCTAAGGTGTTTTGCAACGACGAAGTTGCTGCCAAAGAGACATGTTTATTGCAACAACTATAGTCGTTGTGAATAAAAGTGGCCACCTCATATTGTTGTCCTATGTTTCTCAACGACAATACAATCGCAATGATAAATGTCGTTGCAAAACACAAGTTTATGGCAACGACGATATGTCGTTGTGATACTCTTTCGCTACGCCATGACCCACAACGAATTTTTCGCAATGACTTTTGTCGTTGCAATTGACCGATTTTCTTGTAATAAAGATTTCTTGGAACATGAATATAGAGTAAAATAATTACGAATATATTTTGTATAGGTTATTTAATGTTGTCTATATATTCTAAAGTGACTTATATTTAGGGACAAATAAACCTTCAGAAAAGGTGACTTATAAATAAGGACGGAGGCAGTAATATAAGAAAAAAAAATCAACTTCACTTATAAAGCAAGTTAGTTGAGTGTATTTAATTTTCTTGAATTCGTAAAAAAATAGACTACTTTAGGAAACATGCATTAGGTGTGACATCCTCACTTTTAATTAGTTAAATTAAGATTTATTAAAATAAGTACTTAAAAAGTTCTTTCGAAAAATCGACAGAGTTTCCTTTGCTTTTCGGACTTTCCAAAAATTTCTGCTCTTGTACCTGTCCAGATCAAAATAATTTAAAACATAAAACTTATATAACTACAGTCAGTTTAGCCCTAATGCCCGATTAAACAATATAACACAAGCTCCATGGCATACAACTACTTCATAATTTAAATTACAAAATAACAGTCTTTATCATGATTAGTCTATAGTCCACTCATAACAAATGAACACTCCACGTGGTGGAGTGTATTCTTGCTAGATCGATACTAGTGAAAGTTCCGCCTTTGTACCCGTAATAAAAACAGCAAGAAGGGTAGCATTACACAGAACTTAGGGAATAACATCTAAGAAGTCATAGTAACAAACTAAGCCTAACATTTGCATTAATAACATAGCAATCATAATCATTCTCATAATTTCATTCTTATTTACTTCTTTCTTAACTCTTTTACTTTTCTTACTTTCACTTAGCCAATTCTCTTTCTTTTCGCTTTTCTACATCTTCCCCACAGGGGATATGTAGTACTTTCATTTTAGCTTTCGTTAATCTTCCCCATCGAGGATACATAGAATGTTCATTTCACCTTTTGTTCATCTTCCCCACAAGGAATACATAGAACGTTCATTTCACATTTCGTTCATCTTCCCCACAGGGATACATATAACATTCACTTTATCTTTTGTACATCTTCCCCACCCGGGATAGATAGTATGTTCATCTTAGCTTTCGTTCATCTTCCCCACCGTGGATACATAAAACGATTATGTTTACCTTATCTCATTTCTCTTTCTTTATTTACTCATCCTTTCTCTTACATTTAATTCTTAGTTCTCTTTCTTTCTTTAATTTATTACTTATCTTTACTCTTCTTTTGTTCCTCTTAATTGGTCCCTTCTTCCTTTCTTTTCATTCATAATTTATTATCATTTTTTGTTATTACTTATCTTTACTTTTCTTTAGCTTCTATTAATTGTACTCTTCTTTCTTTCTTTTCATTAGTGTCTTATTATCATTTTCATATTATCACTTAGGGATTAACAAACAAATCATACTTTCAATACACCCACACATACACAATTATCTCCATCCTACAAATCCTTAAATCCTCTTTTATCATCTTACATTTTAACTTGGATCTTATTCTTGTTCACATCTCTTATTTCATTCAAAGCTCTTTGGTATTATTCTCATTATCAATTATTCATACATTCATCACTTATCATAGTTTATTTTACTATCCAGGGTTACCCAACTAGCTCTAAGTTATTACAAACATTCATTTACATACATGCACAAACATCCCAATCCATCTCTTAGTTTGTGATGCTCATAAACTTAATATATCTTAGGTTCATTTTAAAACCCAACCCCTCATACACTTCACACATATCATCTTTCAAACATAATAACACAAATCATGTACACATATAATCATAAACATCCAAGTGGTTTCATTTTCTTCATTTTTTTACTTAACTTATTATTAACATTTCCATCTACACATAAATTCACAATTCACATAGTGGGGTTCATTTCATTCATTCTTAAACATTATTTATTATCTACATCAACTACCCTATTGTTTATCATCCTAACTAATCTTTTCTACTCTTAGCCACCACTATAAACATCCTAGAAATCATGCCCTAAATCAAGGTAATACATTCTCCTTACCTCAAATGTGAAGAGATACAAGAAATCTTCACAAGCCCTAGCTTTTAGCTTTGCCCTGGCTCCTTAAAATTCCAACCCTTTGAGCCTCTTTTTGAGTCTCCACAGAGAAGATACCAAGTATGTTTGATTCCTATCAAGTGGAGAGTGAGCAGGAGAAAGAGTGCTTGATTTTACTAACTCTTGAGATGGAGGAAGCTTGTGTGTGTGTGGTTCTCCATGATGATGGTTCGAAATTCCAAGAGAGAGGGGAAGAGAGAGAAAGTCTCCATTGATGAGCTAGTGATAGAAAGCTTGAGTTTTGATGGTGATAAGGGAGGTGGTGATGATGGAGATGATGATGGTGAAGCTTGGATGATGGAGGAAAAACCTTGGAGAATGGCTATGGAGTCTTGAACTTACTATGGAAGCTTTGGTTCCAACTTGTAGGGGAAGAATGGGGCAATTCGTGTGCCCTACGCCCTTTATTTTTTTCCATTCTGAGGCGTGTTAATCGATTAACCAGTGTATTTTATTTTTAAAAGCTATCAGCTCTTAATCGATTAACCCCTTGGTTAATCGATTAAGCATCTTAGTTCTTCATTACCCTGCACTTCAAAGTGCCATATCTCCTTCGCTACCCGTCGGATCTTGCTCAAATTTGAAAGCAAGCTTCGCTACATACTAAACTTCATATCCAACGGTGGAATTTACTTTTTGATTTATAAATATTCAATTTTTAATTTCCTAATATGAAGTATTCCAAACTCCGAAAAAGCCGTTTGTAACGCTTGTTTTCCCAACTCACAACCTCTTGTTCCTTACTTAGGCTATCTAACGACTTCATAGCACTAAACTTGATCCTAATACACCACCTTAACTCTTCTTTAGCAAAATTATCATTTTTCTAATCCCATTATTATTTTGTTTATTCTTGGGATTAAAATTCGGGATGTTACAATTCTCCCCCACTTATTAGAATTTCGTCCCCGAAATTCCGTTTAGTTCATGTAATGAATAAGGCTTTCACATTCGTCGGTTCCAGCTTCTCACTAAGGATATTCCTCGATCCATGCTCCTTGGTGCTTTTCGGCTTACGCTAAAACACTCTACGCCTTTTTCTCGCCCGCCTTTCCTTCTTGTTTCTATCTGTCAACACCCCGTTTCGTTGCCACTCGGACAAGCTCCGAGTTGGGTAACTAAGTTCTCCCCCAATTGGAATCGACATACCAAATGGTAACAATACCAGGAGGTAGGTTGAATCAACATTAAGGATTGAAAACGTAAGTTCTCATCTGCCTTTCGAAATTAAACGTTGTACTTAGCTAGTTACCTAGTGGTGGTCGATGGGTTGGAACGAACTCCTAAGATTTGCGAAGTCTCGCATCAGCATGCATTTAGGTTCTTGTACTCAACGAATAGTACGGGTCAAGGGTTCAATCTGGTTGGCCTCGGTTTGGAGACTTTATGAAGTTGTCGAGGGTTGTTTTTCTCGCGGCGTCCGTTCAGGAATCATGGTAAGATTCACAGTGAGTTTGAGTTACCAAAACCTAATTCGATTTTTATGGAAATAGAGGTGATTCCTACAGAGGTTGCTCAATTCTTTCAAAGGTTTCTCACTAGACTACACTATTCTTAAATAGATAAGATAGTTTAAGGCTCTTATCCTTTAGTTTTGAGTTTACTTCCCAATTCTGTATAAAGTGTTCGGAAAGAACACCGTTCAGATGAGCCTCTTCTCTTCTAATGGATCTATTTCCTTGGAGAATTCCTATTTTGATTGTTTCAATTTCATTTGGAAAGTTACAACGGTATCGACCATTGATAGGTGTAAAGATCAAGGTGATCAGTCCCAATCTCACGTCTATCAATAACAACATTATTGCCGGGCATGCTGATGATATCATCACTCAAAATATGCAAGAATCATAGTGATCAGCTCTAACCTTACATTATATTAAACGACAAAACCATCGCAAGATTTGGTTAGATTTCAACTAAGTTATGCAACGTATTAATTCTTTTTAATGTTTTCCATGGCTTCCTAAAAGCTGGACTAAACCTATGTACCCTTTAAGTTCCATAGTCCTTCGATTAAGGGATCAAAGATCTTCATTCTTTTCCTATCACTAATGGCTTCCAGGAAGATGTTTCTCTCGGAAGTTTATCCTAAGGATAGTTATCATAGGACAAAATCGTGCAAGGTCCGCTTCCATAAGGATCTAAAGGTACTGGTTACTTCATATCGTTCAGTTGGGCTTGCACATTGGTTAGGTCTGAAACTCTAGGCTAAATATCTGGAAAGGATGAATTGACTACGCTTTGTGAGATCTTTACTAAAAGACTTGTGGGGTTGTGTCAGGGTTTACATAATATTTTTATTTCGGAACGTTCTAATCTTTGCATGCAGTTAAAGGGAATTAAAAGAATATACGGCACCGTAGTCATATAGTATGCCCATGGAAATTCATTAGCACAGCACGTACCTTTTCTATGTAGGTTGGCTCCCACCTTCCTGTCGTTCCCTCGTTACATTCACTTCCTCCTTCCTAGTGCGCTCGGGACAGCTTGCAACAACGTGTCCCGATTGCCCGCAACGAAGACAGAGACCCTCTTTCCTGCGCTGGTTCATAATCCAACATAAACGTTTATGGGATCGTCCGCAATGTGGACATGGTGGCCTAGCACTTGGGGAAGTCTAAGGGGTTTCCCTTGGAGTTGTTGTTTGAGTGTTGGAGTTATTATATGGACTTGCTTCTTGAATCGGTCCCTTTTCCCTGATAGGACCTCCAATCCTCTGCATACCCTTGTTCCTTTCCTCTTCCGCCTTCCGCTTCAGGCCCTTCTCTTAGGTACTTATCATGTTTACCAGTTGTGATAGGTTGGCAATATTTTGATACTCAAAGGTAACCCTGATTTCAGTACGAAGCCCCGCTTTGAACTTAATGCACTTGGTACGTTCATCCGCATCTCTGTAGCTCCTCACATAGCAAATCAAATCTTCGAACTTAGCGGCATACTCCTCGACGCTCAAGCTCCCTTCCTCCAGACTCAGGAAGGCAATCTCCCTCTCTCTACGGACACCCTATGGAAAATACTTTCCCAAAAACGGATCTTGAACAGATCCCAAGTGATCGCCCGATTGCCCGCCTCCATACTTCTTCGCATTTGCTCCCACCAGTGTTCCGCTTCACCAGTTAGCATGTACTGTGCCAGCAACGCTTTCTGTTTAGTTGGTGGCGCTATGGTTCGGAGTATCTTCTCGATCTCCTGGAGCCAGCGTTGTGCTTCATTAGGGTTATATCCTCCTTCGAACTTGGGTGGCTCATTCTTCCTAAATCGTGTCAACCAATCAATCTCGGCTGGATCTGGTGGTCGAGGGTTCAGTGCTGCGACTGCTGCCACATTCTTTACCTGGATCTAATTAATCTGAACCAGATTTTCCAAGATGGTAGCAATCGTGTCATTTTCAACGCGTCTCCAAGCCATACTGACTAAGTCCTGGAGAAGATACAAGTCAATACTTGCACAAGCAATTAATAGAACATGTATCCTATTTATCAACTTAGACCCTTAACTATACCTATCGGTTACTCTCTTGGTAGTATTGGCAATTAGGGCCAATGGGCGGGCATGGGCCAGGCCATTGCGGGCTTTGCATTTTTGCTGGCGGGCATGGGCGGCCCTAATTGAGTTTAGGGCGAAAAATTCAGGCCCTACCCGCCCATGTTTTTTGTGGGCGGGCATGCGGGCAGCCCAAATTTTTTTTCCTTTTTTTCAAAAAAAAAAACCCGCTGCAGAAAGATTGGCTGAGAAATGTGAAGTCGAGGACGGTACCTTTAAGAAAATTCTGTACTTCAGATCCAGCATTAACATCACTAGTTCGTTACTTAATTCATGATTCTTCTGAATAGGTGTCTGGCAACAATTTTATTGTTGATTCTGGTATTACCTTACCTGGAGTGCCTATCTATTCCTCTCTCTCAGTATAACATTGTATACATTGTGGACTGACCATAATTGAGATTGTAATAATGATTTTAGCCAAGGGAATGTATTCTTGGTTTGGAGGGAATGTATTTTTGGCTTTTGGGCCACTTGGTCCAATTTCCCTTTTTTTATAACAATGCCCGCCGGCGGCCCATGGGCGGCCCTAAAATGCCCGCAAATTTTGCGGGCGGCCCTGCCCAGCCCTAAAATTTTTATGGGCGAAAAAATCAAGCCCTGCCCGCAAATTTTGCGGGCGGGCTGGGCGGGCCCGTGGGTGGCGACCCTAATTGCCAATGCTATCTCTTGGTGAGTAATCACTGGAGTTGTGAGTCCACACTCCAAGGCCGAGGGAAACTGCTCTGATACCATATGTAACAGCCCAGCCCCAGCCAGCCGTATGGTACTGGGCACTAGGTCCCTGGCACTGCCATGTGGATATTGTCCGCTTTGGGCATCCTTCACCCTCACGGTTTTGCTCTTGGTCTCACTGTGTCGTAGCATAGTGAGCCCAAAACGCATCCACATAAGGTAAGGTATCAACGCCCTATATAAGGCACGTTTCTTTCACCTTACCAGCCGATGTGGGACTAAGGCGTACCTTATATCCACCCCCCTTGGAGGCCCAAAGTTCCCGTTGGCATACCGACTCGGTCCTAGCTCTAATACCATAATGTGACATCCTCCCTTTTAATTAGTTAAATTAAGCTTTATTAAAATAAGTTCTTAAAAAGTTCTTTCGAAAAATCGACAGATTTTCCTCTGTTTTTCGGACTTTCCGAAAATTCCTACTTTTGTACCTGTCCAGATAAGAATAATTTAAAGAGTTAATAGTCACATAGGTCCCCGAAAGATACTTGTGGAATCAGTTAGGTCCCTGAAAGATTAGTGGAATCTCTTAAACCCCCCAAAGATCATTTTGGAATCAGTTAGGTCCCTGAAATATTTTTGGAATCTCTTAAACCCCCCAAAGATCAATTTGGCATCACATTAGTCCCCCCATGAGGGACCTAAAGGAATCCTGTGACACATTAAATGCTTTGTTGGCCCAAACGTGGCACCTTCTTAACATTCCAACATCGCATTGGGGCTAACAAAGCATTTAACGTGCCACGTAGAATTACATCAGGTCCGTCCAGACGAAATTGAATGGGGGGGACTAATATGACGCCAAAATGATCTTTGAAGGGTTTAAGAGATTCCACAAATCTTTCAGGGACCTAACTGATTCCACAGGTATCTTTCGAGGACCTTTGTGACTATTAACTCTAATTTAAAACATAAAACTTATATAACTACAGTCAATTTAGCCCTAATGCCCGATTAAACAATATAACACAAGCTCCAGGGCATACAACTACTTCATAATTTAAATTACAAAATAACACTCTTTATCATAATTAGTCTACGGTCCACTCATAACAAATGAACACTCCACGTGGTGGAGTGTACTCTTGCTCGGCCGATACTAGTGCAAGCTCCGCCTCTGTACCTGTAATAAAAACAGCAAGAAGGGTAGCTTTACACAGAACTTAGGGAATAAATTCTAAGAAGTCATAGTAACAAACTAAGCCTAACATTTGCATTAATAACATAACAATCGTAATCATTCTCATAATTTCATTCTTATTTACTTCTTTTTTAGCTCTTTTACTTTTCTTACTTTCACTTAGCCATTTCTCTTTCTTTTCTCTTTTGTACATCTTCCCCACAGGGGATACATAGTACGTTCATTTTAGCTTTCGTTCATCTTCCCCACCGGGGATACATAGAACGTTCATTTCACCTTTTGTTCATCTTCCCCACAGGGGATACAAATAACGTTCATTTCACATTTCGTTCATCTTCCCCATAGGGATACATAGAAAATTCACTTTATCTTTTGTACATCTTCCCCTATGGGGATACATAGTACGTTCATCTTAGCTTTCATTCATCTGCCCGATTATCATAGTTTATTTTACTATCCAGGGTTACCCACATAGCTCTAAGTCATTACAACCATTCATTTACATACATGCACAAACGTCCCAACCCACCTCTTAGTTTGTGATGCTCATAAACTTAATATATCTTAGGTTCATTTTAAAACGCAACCCCTCCTACACTTCACACATATCATCTTTCAAACATAATAACACAAATCATGTACACATATAATCATAAACATCCAAGTGGTCTCATTTTCTTCATTTTCTTACTTAACTTATTATTAACATTTCCATCTACACATAAATTCACAATTCACATAGTGGGGTTCATTTCATTCATTATTAAACTTTATTTATTATCTACATCAACTACCCTATTGTTTATCATCCTAACTAATCTTTTCTACTCTTAGCCATCACTATAAGCATCCTAGAAATCATGCCCTAAATCAAGGTAATGCATTCTCCTTACCTCAAATGTGAAGAGATACAAGTAATCTTCACAAGCCCTAGCTTTTAGCTTTGCCCTAGCTCCTTAAAATTCCAACCCTTTGAGCCCCTTTTTGAGTCTCCACAAAGAAGATACCAAGTATGTTGGATTCCTATCAAGTGGAGAGTGAGAAGGAGGGAGAGTGCTTGATTTTACTAGCTCTTGAGATGGAGGAAGCTTGTGTGTGTGTGGTCCTCCATGATGGTTCGAAATTCCAAGAGAGGGGAAGAGAGAAAAAGTCTCCATTGATGAGCTAGGGAGAGAAAGCTTGAGTTTTTATGGTGATAAGGGAGGTGGTGATGATGGAGGAAAAACCTTGGATAATGACTATGGAGTCTTGGGCTTACTTTGGAAGCTTTGGTTTTAACTTGTAGGGGAAGAATGGGGCAATTCGTGTGCCCCACGCCCTTTATTTTTTTTTTCCATTCTAATGTGTGTTAATCGACTAACGAGTTGGTTAATCGATTAACCAGTGTAATTTATTTTTACAAGCTATCAGGTCTTAATCGATTAACCCCTTGGTTAATGGTTAATCGATTAAGTAGCTTAGTTCTTCATTACCCTGTACTTCAAAGTACAATATCTCCTTCGTTACCTGTCGGATTTTACTCAAATTTGAAAGCAAGCTTCGCTACATACTAAACTTCATATCCAACGGTGGAATTTACGTTTTGAGTTGTAAATATTCTATTTGTAATTTCCTAATATGACGTATTCCAAACTCCGAAAAAGCTGTTTGTAACGCTCGTTTTCCCAACTCACAACCTCTTATTCCTTGCTTAGGCTATCTAACGACTTCATAGCACAAAACTTGATCCTAATACACCACCTTAACTCTTCTTTAGCAAAATTATCATTTTTCTAATCCCATTATTATTTTGTTTATTCTTGAGATTAAAATTCGGGATGTTACATTAGAGATGAAACAAAAATTAAATATGATACAACTTTTTTATTGAGATATTTTAGAAATGATTGTATTGAAAATAGAAAGTTCGTTAACTTTTGTTTATATTTGAGACCACTAATTAAATGTTTTTATTTGCTTATAATTGCGATAGGAGGGAGTACTCCTTCATCTCAATATACTCTTTCCATTCTAAATTTTTTTTTCTTTAAGTTTGGATACACATTAAAAAAATGTTAATTATTGTAAGTTTTATAGGTATTTTAACCAAAATGTCCTTATTTAATTCTTATTGAAAATTGTAATATTATTGAATTTTACTTAGGAAATGTGTCAATTAATTAAAATATAATATTTTAAGGATAAGAGAGAAGATAAAAGTAGAATTAATGAGAAGTAAAAGAAATGATCGAATGAATGGTTGAAATAATAAAAGGACAAAAGTTATGGAATGAAAAAAGAAAAACTTAAAAGGTCAAAAGATATGGAACATACTATATAAAAGCAAATAAATACACTCTATTAGTGGATGTCATATATAAGCAAAAGTAAACTAATTTTGTATTCTCAATATAATCATTCCTAAAATATTCATACAAACTGGTTGTAACATACAAAATTTTTGTTTCATTCCCAAAGCATGCAAGTTTCCAAAAGTAGTTAATTTTTATATGAATCTGAGAAAATTAAACGCACTCAATTAACACCCTTAACAAGTGCAAAGTTAGTTATATATATATATATATATATATATATATATATATATATATATATATATATATATATATATTTGAGACCGGAGGCTGGAAGTCTTTAGTATGGTCTTTTGAGAATGAAGGAATTTAGTTAATATTGTCGGTGGTATTGAAAATGATCACATTGGGTTTACTTTTCCAAAATTACTCTTAATTATCATTGGAACTCGAAAAAATGTTGAGTAAATAAATGTGCATGTGGAAAAGAAGATTTTAACGTCATTAAAAATTGAGATAGAGGCTTATAAAAAAGACAAGATAAACTCACTATCTAATGCTTATATTTAAAGAAGGAGAGTATTATCGGTTGCTGCTGCATTTCATTTTTTACGAAATTTGAACAATCATCTTCTTTTTTTTAAAGCTTTTTTCAAAGAGCAATTTAAAAAAAAAAAAAGGTCTTGTTAACAAGTGTCGTTAGGGTAAGGGCACTTGTTAAGATAACTAAAAGCAGTAAAACAATCACAAGTTAATATTAATCACTCTCTCAAAAATCTTAAAAATCTCATTTTTCTTTAATTAGTTTTAGTTTCTTAACAAGTGACCTAAGGGTTAAGGCATTTGTTAGCATTTTCCTTAAAAAAATTGTTCCATGAAACCTTATCAATTTAATTGATATATGATTATTGTATCTTTAGAAAATGTAAATTAATAAAAGATTTTTTGCACCAAGTAATTCGCTTGACGCACGAGATACTTTTAATCCGGTATTTCTGAGCATCTCAGCCAAAATTTGATAAGTGTTTTTAAAAATAACAAAAAAAAATTGTTCCAAATTAAAGTTTCAATAGTGATTTTTTTTTTTAAATATTGTATACTTCCTTTGGTTTGTAAGATCCTTTTGAATAAATTTATGTTCATCAAGAAAGTAAATGAGTTAATTTTATTATTGGCATTAAAAATGTAAATATTTAATATGTTTTTTTAAAATTATCCCTATATTTATTATTGTAATTTTAAAAAATATCAATATTTCATAAAGGAATAATTAAATATTTTTTATACGCATAAATAATTAAATATAATTACAAATTGGAATAGTGTTTTACATTTAAGATAGAGTGAGTATTTCATTCTATCATTAATAAATTAAAAAAATATGTATTAAATTATTGTTTGCGTAATTAGTTAGTATTAGTTTGATAGACAATGTAGTGTGCGTTCTTATTTTTGTTGACTTTTCAAAATAAGTACTACTCCTTCATATTTTTAATATAAGAAAAAAGACATATTTAATTTGTTTTGGTCATAAATATAAGAAAAAATTAACTAATTTTCTAATCACAATATAATTATTCTTAAAATATTCCTATTATGTGGTTGTGTCATTTAATATTTGTTTCATTATCAATGTAAGTTTCCTAAAGTAGTTATATTTTTTATCAATTTGAGAAAATCAAATGCATTCAACTAACTTCCTTAATAAATGGTGAAATTACTAGTGTTTTTCTTACTCCACATGAAGTAACATTACGAGAGTGATTTCCAATATAAGAAAAAAACTAAAATTATGTTTATTATGGAAATTGAGTTGTTTGTATTCAATTTTTTAAAATTTATAAAAAAAAATAGAGGTATTTTAAAAAAGTAGCATTAAAAATAAAAAAAAAATTAAACATGACAACCATTTTTATGAATATTTTAGAAAAATAATATTGAAAATAGAATAAAATTTAAGAAATTTAGTTAAGTTTTTCTTATATTTTAAATTTAAATTATGATAAATGTGTTTTTATATGCATAAAAGGGAGGGAGTACTCCCTTTGATTTGAAATATAAGAAAAAAAACGTATATATTTCTCTTTGTTTAAAATATAAACAAAATTAATTATTATCTCCTTCCATATATATAAGACCCCTTTAATACTTTTATTTTCTCCTTATTTATAAGATCTTATATTAATTTTCAATGACAATTAATTACTTTTTTCCACAAACACTCATATTTACTTAACACTTTTTAGATTCTCAATACTATTAATAGAGATAGTTTTAAAAATACATATCAAATATTTACATTTCCAATATAATTAATTAAATTAATCAACTTTCTTAATTAACGTGATATCTACCAAGAGAGTCTTATATACAGGAACGGTGAGAGTAATTTTCTTAAATTTTATTTCATTTTCAATTCTACTTTCCTAAAACATCTATAGAAAATTGTTATCTTATTTAATTTTGTTTCATTCTCAATGCTACTTTCCTAAAACACCTTTATTTTTATAAATTGAAAAAAATTAAATACAATCAACTAATCTCCTTAATAAACGTGAAATTAAATTTTTTTTTTATAATTAATCGAAAGGAGTACCTGTGAAGAATGAAAAAACCTATGATGCTACCATTGGTCAAGTGGTAGCTCACTTGATCCCTTAACCAACTGATCTCGAGTTCGAGTCTTGGGTATGGAGCAACCCCCGCTGGGAGACCCCTACTGCTTAGTGTGAGCTCAATTGGGTCGGACCGGGTGAGTCAAATTCTGAGTAAAAAAAAAAAGCCCTTGAAGCTTTCCGGCCGGTGCTCTACGGAGAGAGTACTAGTACACGTAAAAAGTCATGGCCTGCAACTCGATGCTAAATTTATTGGGCTAAACTACACTAAATTCACGACATTCTTGCACCAGTATTCTAAGCTTTCATGAATACTATGCTTAAAATTTGTAGGTCATGTAAAACGGTATGGCTAACAAGTGCCTCTACGCTCTTTTTTAAGGATACTTTTCTAAGGATACTTGTTAAGGTTATTTGATATAAAAATAAAATTTTAAATCCACATTCATTATTCTTTTGAAAGTATAAAAAATTACATTTTTCAACATTATTATCTATTATTAGTTTCTTAACATGACACTTGTTAGTATTTTCCTATGTAAAAGGTAAAGAAAAGACTCTGTTATAAGGAAAAAAAAGAAGAAAAGACTCTTATCCACGAAGGAGAGCGATAAATTTAAAGGATTGGTCGGAGTTTCAAAATAAATGAGAGAAGAGTGGAAGGATGAGGAATTGAGGATTCGGGTAGCAAAAGTACGTTGGTTTTTTTCTTTTCTTTTGACAAAAAAAGAAATAAAGAAATTAATTATAGTACTATTTTTTTTGTCTGTACTCTTTGATCAATACTACAAGTCTCTCCGTTAGCACCTTTAATATCAGGGAACTCTTGAGACTAATCCTGCATGAGGTCGCATTCCTATACCTCTCCCAGCTTGGTGTATTAACCGGGAATCGAACCTGAGACTTCTTAATCTCAAGCCCCATTCCGAAATTCTCAAGTTGACAGGATCATACTACTACGTTGATACCCAATTTGGAAAAAGAAATAATGATAATGTGTATATTTGAAACTATTGCCCTTATTGTAACATCCCAAATTTAATCCCGAGTCTAAGTAGGGTAGTAGTAGGCTTAGAGTGAAGAGGAATGAGTATATTAGGTTAAATCCTTTTGGTTTGGAAGGGTTATTCGAGAATATCAATAGTAAACCATGGGTGGGAGTTAAGAGTAGTGTCTTAGAGTTAGAATTTGTCAAAATAGGAGTTTTCAAAGAGTAATTGATTACTCTGCAGGGGATTAATCGATTACAAGGCCCCTGGTGAAATCACACAAAAGTTGCATTAAAAGTAATGGATTACTTGGACAAAGTAATTGATTACTTTAGCAAAGTAATGGATTACTTGGGAAAAGTAATGGATTACTTGGTGTTTTTTTGCGAAGTAATCGATTACATTGAAGGAGTAATCGATTACTTGGCCTCTGAAAATCATACTAGAATTGTTGCATCAAAGGAAGTAATGGATTACTTCAAGTAAGTAATCGATTACTTCAGTAAAAATCTGGAAAAAAAAATAAATTCGTGTGGACCACATATTTGTGGCTTCCACAAGAAGCCAACCATTCCCAGCCACAAAAACTCAACCCCTTGGCCAAGACAAGGAAATAAAAAGAAAGAAAAAGAGAAGAAAAACACAATATCACACACTCTTCCATCTTCTTCATCATTTCATCATCTCTCCCTTTTCCTCTCAAAACCCATGAGCACCAAATCATCATCAACCATCAAGCACCCAAAATCAAGCCATATCCTCATCACCTTCATCATTTCCACCAAGAATCAAGCAAGAAATTAAACAACTCAAACCCTCCTCCTCTTCCCAAATTCGTGTGCCTTTCTCTCATCTCCTTTGGGCTTTTCAATTTCAAAGCCATGGAGAAAACACACCTTCATGCCTTCTCTTCCAAGATCCAAGGAAGGAAATTAAGGGGGTTCAATCCTAAAGAGCTAGAGCTAAGGAGTTCAAGGAGCTAGGGTTCTTAGAGCTAAGGAAAAGGCTAGGATTTTGGTGGCTTTCTCCCTTCAAAGAGGTAAGAAGGGGGGTGTTACCTCTACTTAGAGGGTATTTTCTAGCTTGTATATAGGGGGAATTAAGGGTAGGGAATAAAGTGGAAAGATGAACCTTAGGGTAATTGACTAGATTAGGATTTGATGCAAATGAACTAAAAATTAGAATTTATGAATATGCTAGTTTGTATATGTATTTGTGGTTGATCTGACAAGATTGGGTTTAATGATGATGGTTGTAGAATATAGCATGGCTTGAAGGTTAATAATGAATATAGCGATTAGAAAGTTGATTATGTTATTAATTTTAGTGCCTTGAATGAGATTTTAATGAACATGAATGATGATGAAGAGTAAAATGCAGTTAACGAAAATAAGAAGGTAATTAGGTAATTGGTAAATTAATTACAGAGTGTCAAATGGTTAGAGAAGAAGGTAATTAAATGGTATGAATAAATGATTATGACATTAGGTATTATCTATGGACCTCCATAAAGGAGAAGATACATTCATGACCCTCCCTATGCGGAGCGAGAATTATATTATCATGACCCTCCATAAAGGAGTGGGTATTATCAGGACCCTCCGTAAAGGAGTGGATATCATCATGACCCTTCACTTTCACCGTAAGTGAAGTGAGAACAGGACCCTACGCTTACTCTCTAAGCAGGAGTGAGAATTGTATATATATAGTACCATGACCCTCCATAATGGAGTGGCTATTATCAGGACCCTCCGTAAAGGAGTGGATATTATCATGACCCTCCATAAAGGAGTGGATATTATCAGGACCCTCCGTAAAGGAGTGGATATTATCATGACCCTCCATAAAGGAGTGGATATTATCAGGACCCTCCGTAAAGGAGTGGATATTATCATGACCCTCCATAATGGAGTGGATATCATCAGGACCCTCCGTAAAGGAGTGGAATATATATTATCATGACCCTTCACTTGCACCATAAGTGAAGTGAGAACAGGACCCTCCGCTTACTCTCTAAGCAGGAGTGAGAATTGTATATATATAGTACCATGACCCTCCATAATGGAGTGGATATTATCAGGACCCTTCGTAAAGGAGTGGATATTATCATGACCCTCCATAATGGAGTGGATATCATCAGGACCCTCCGTAAAGGAGTGGAATATATATTATCATGACCCTTCACTTGCACCGTAAGTGAAGTGAGAACAGGACCCTCCGCTTACTCTCTAAGCAGGAGTGAGAATTGTATATATATATATATATAGTATCATGACCCTCCGTAAGGAGTGGATATTATCAGGACCCTCCATAGAGGAGTGGTATATTATATGAACAAGACCCTCCATTAGGAGTGAGTATTAAATAGGAATAAAAGGGTAAGTAGGTAAGTGTGTAAAATGATAGAAGGACATGATAGAATCAAGAAAGGTTAAGGAAATAGTAAAAAGGAATAGAAATGAATATGGACCACCATAGGGAATTAATGAAGCAAGGGAATTGAAATAGAAAATATAATTCAAGTGATAACGGGTAGTAATTTCTTAGTTGTTCTCTATGTCATTTTAGAATGTATTTTCTAAGTTCTGTGTAATGCTACCCTTTTTGATATATTTTTACAGGTGAAGAAGGAGCTTACACGAGTATGGCCGGGCAGGATTAGACTCCACCTCGTGGAATGCTGTGTAGTTAGTTGGGTGACCCTTTGTTGGTCAATAGTTTTATTTGGATATTGAAAATGTATATATAATTTTGGAAACCAAAAGAAATTAAGAGTTGTAATTGTTTTTTAAAAAAAATGTAACTGAACTGAATTGTATTTTGGCCCTGCTGGCCCACTGTTATTGAAAATAAAGTTTCATGCAGGTCAATCAGGAAAATGGCATTTTGGGAATGTCCCTAAAACAAAGTAAACTCCGTCCGATTTTACGGAGATTTTCATCAGAAGCAAATATAACTAGGAGTTTTCATAATAGACTAGGAGTATTAAAGGAAAATTTTAAATCCTCAATTAATTAAGGGTAAAAGTAACTAGGGTGTTGCACTTATCAGCGAAATCGACTCCTTCCGTCCTTTATTATTTATTTGTCATATGGCAAACAAACACACCCTTTAAGAAATTTAATCATTATTCAGATTTTCAATACATTAATTATGTTTTTTCCCATTATACCCTTTCTCTCTTTGTAATCATTAATTTTTCTCCACTACTTACATAAACCAAAGACATATTAAATAGGGACAAACATGGAAAATAACATTTATTACACTCTTGAAATCCTCAATACAACAGTTAAAAAGAAACAAAAAATATCCAAAAAACGACAAATAATAAGGAACGGAGGAAGTAAATCCGTATTTTATTATCGCTTTACTTTTTTTAAAAAAAATTGTTCTTATTTATCTCTCTCTCATTTTATAAGTTCAAAAGTATAATAAATATTAATTTTCATATTTACTTTTTATTTAATAAAGTATTGATTTACGTAAATAATGAAGGAAAAATAGTGATTACAAAGAGATACTCCATCTGTTCTTATATATCTGTTATATGTCCTATTTCAAACAAAATACAGTCTTTAAGAAATCCAATCATTACTCAGATTTCCAATACATTAATTATGTTTTTTCCCACTATACTCTTTCTCTTTCTAAAATCATTAATTTTTCTCCATTACTAACGTAAACCAAGATTTATTAAATAGGGACAAAAATGAAAATAACATTTATTACGCTATTAAAATCATCAAAAGAACATATAATAAGGAACGGAGGGAGCAAATGTTATGTTCTTTTTCCCTCCGTCCCATAAGTTATGTTCATATGGGTTTTTCATTTTGTCTCATAAGTTATATATTTTTAGAAATTCAATAGTCGTTTATACTTTCTTTTTCAAACATACTCCTATTTATTATATCATTTTTTTCACCACACATCTCTCTATCTCTCTTCAATATAATCTTCATACATTTATTATAATGTTCTCTCCTATAATTAAATGGGGATATTTTAGTTTAAAAATATCAAATTCTTACATCATTTACTCATTTTTTAATCTACGTAAAATCTATAAAAAAAAACTTAACTTATGAGACGGAGGGAATATGTTAGGAAAAAACATAATAATTTATTGAAAATATAGGTAATCATTGCATTTTTAAAATAATGTGATTTAAAAAAAATAAGACAAATAAATAAGAATGGAGAAACTAACTCATTTTATCAACTTTATGAAGATTATGAAAGTGGTTGAAATTAGTATTCTCAATTTTATCCAAAATATATGTATATATTTCAAATTTGTCTTATTTAAACTTCATTCATCCCTCGTAGAAAATATCAAAAGACTTATTAAAATATTAGTGAGTAATTATAGAAAGGGTCTTTCTAATCAGTGTCCTAAGGACAATGGTTAAGGAATATACATTGAGGAAAATTCACATTGAAAATCTAAGTTCATTAATTCTCGATATTTTAAATGCATATTTTTTCAAGATAAAATTATCTTTTTTTTCTCTCAATCAATGCCATAAGATACACTTTAGCATTTTCCATTATATATTCATGGTTTAGGTTTTAAAACATCATAAAGATTTGGTGTTCGAGTGCAGCATATGTTAATTGAACAATTATGTTTACCTGCAACTAATTGTGTAAGTAATATATGAGTTTTGTGGAAATACCAAAATTTGATATATTTTTTCAAAACTAACTTTATATTATTATTGAGACTTAAAAAAGCGTAAAATAAATAAGTGTATTTATGAAAAAGAGATAATTAAATGTTATTTAAAATTTTAATAAGATCTTATTGTGAAGTAAGTGGGTTTAGCAATGGTTTCGATGAAGACAAAATTAAAGAACAACACCAACAAAAACAACAAAGATTCAAGGCAAAAGCATCAAGATGATATATGACTAGTATTTACATTTGAATTTACAAGTCCTAGCTCCTTAAGATTTATCCATGGGTAAAGTCTTAGGATGGGTAATGGGTCTCATATGATTAAATGATAAATAGTCATTACATGATTCATTGCATAACCATTATTTTCAAATGATGGATAAGAGTTTCACAAACGCTTTTATACAAGGTCATCCATCATGATTTGGCTTGAAATTGGGTTAAAGTTGTGTATAAAACATATAGACAAGTCTCAACACGAAAAGGTTAATTGATTGTCAAAGTTTGCCTTTCGATAATCGGTTAACAAGATGGATAACCGAATAACTAGACATAACTTTGTCAATCCTATTTGTTTTGAAACACGAGAAATGGTTACCAAGACTGGATAACCTCTAATTTACTTATTATAAAATTTTGAGAATAATTTTTCGCCAAAAATAATTCAACTTACTAATTAACTGCGGAAGCAAATATCAATCCATAATAAATATCACAACACATAAAGTACCATCAAATAATTATTACAACACAATGATTCAAATAAAAGACTCTGAGTTATTTAATATAGATACTAACTATAACCCAGAGCAATGTTCTGAACTTCAAACGAGGGAATAAACATTGGAATATTAATTCCATATCCCCTTAAGATTGGCTAGTGAGCCGTTGACTTGCTAATCCCTCTAAATAGGGGTTGCATCATCATTATCTACATACAAAGACATGTAGGGAGTAAGTCATAGCTAATCGCGTTAAGGCAAATGATAAATAACAATGGCTAAAAACAACAATCACAAATAACAGTAATTCACAAAATGCATGTACATATGTCAATCCTTTTTTATACAACTTTAATCTCATCATTAATGGTTTGATATATGCCTATCTAGAATCACATCCCGGGGCATCACAGTTTGGAGGAAAAATGGGTCATAATGAGCTTTCTCCGCTCGACCTTTCTCGACTTACAGGCTTCCTCCGCCAAGCGTAACTAGTATTAAAGCCTCAACAAATTGGAGCAATAATCAATTCATGAATACAAACATGGTTTATTACCAATCATTATTACGGATTTATTTTCACTGCATCATCATCATCCACATCATCTCTAGATGTCAAGGACATAGTCCCTCAAACTCATATCATAACCATACCATATTCATTTTCTCTTCCCAAGTTATACTTATCAAGTAATCGTTTTATGTGCAAAATATAAACTATTAAATATTTCCATCTTTAGTTAATATTTATCAGTATGGTATTATAATTAAATTATAAATAGTACTGAATACTGATAAATAAGGAGTTTTAGCCTTTCATTTAGATATTAAAAGTCAGGAGGCTCGGTCTTCCAATCCGATATTTAGACATTTAATTATTCAAGGATAATACTTTATCAAATATTTATCATCAATAAAATTTCCATTGGGATTCCACCAAATGAGTTAAATAAATTCACAGGGGTATTCATCCGCCAAATGAATTTAACACCATTGGGGTAATTATCAACCAAATGATTATAAAATTTAAAATAAAAATTAATTAGACATGTTAACAGTATTGAATTACATCTACTTTTCCATAATCATAATCCTTTAACACTTATGCATCAAATCCAAGCTAAATACCAACAATCTAATTCATTCCATTTCAATTCCATTTAATCATTCATTAAGCATCCTTGTAGTAAATAAAAGTGATTTAAACCAAATTATCAAGAATTTCAAACATCCAACTATGAAATCCATTTCAAGTTACGGTGTCCACCAATTCTTAATTGGTTCCTACGGATTTAGCTTATTATAAATCATTCAAACAATTAGATAATTTCTCTCATGCCTGTGTATTTAAGACCGACTGAGTAAGACTATTGTGTTAGTTGCTCCCGAACCACCAAAATTTTACTAATATATAAGAAGTTGAAGAATAATGTTAAGATTAAGAAGAGAAGTTACCATGCAATGCATAGTAAAAATAATAATAAAATAATATATATAAAAATAGCATGCAGCAGGCTGCACGTTTCTTCCTCCTTTCTTTTTTTTTTCTCAGTTCTTTCTAAGCACTAGTATGTATATTTAATGTACAACTAACATATTCAAAAATCGAAAAAAAATGACTTTTTATGAATCAACAATTTTAGTTATACATTATTTTGTACATTAAATAATTTTTTGAGAAGTTTGATTTATCTACTTGAAATCTTTAGAAAATATGCAAACCTGTTAATTCCAAAGGTAAAAATTAATACTTTATACTAAAATACTTTAATAAAATATCATGAAAGCATAATTAATTTTATTTAACAATTGGGAACATCATACTTTCGTATTAAAATACTTTACTGAAACGTTAAAATGCAAACAAATGTACCCATTCTTATTGAATAATTAACAAAAAAATTAGTGGGTGTTACACTCTCCTCCACTTATAGGAATTTCGTCCTCGAAATTCGTATAAAACATACTTATTCAAACAAAAAATGGGTACTCTTTTCTCATTTGGCTTTCTACTAACTAATCAAAATTTAAAAGAATTCAGAGTCACAACATATCATAACTCAAACATGAAGTACGATACAAGAGTAAAAGAAATCAAACCGCAATACAACAAACAGTCATAAATAAATATCAAAAGAAATCAAAATATCATAATCAAATCAGATGGTAGTCATCGTTATTTTTACAAGACTGAGATTTGAGTTTCATGAAAACAAACTCCATTACTTGAATTATTGCTATAAGATATGAAAAAAAAATTCAACGAAAGGAAAATACACATTCACATACGCTTTGATTCAAATACTAAGGAGTGAAGCATAATGCTTTTAACAAATCTTTAACAAGAATTCGACTAAGACTTCTAATCCTTTCTTAGTTCACTCCCCACTTAGGGCACGTCTAGGTTAGGGTTCATTGGTCTTCCACTCCTCTTCCTTCAATGATCCTCTTACTCGGTTGAGTCTCGGTTTGTTTCTACTTACCCTTCGACGATCAAAAGCTTAAGGTCTTGACGACATACTATTCCCTGACATGACGTGTACCACGATTGTGAGGGAAATTCGAACGACTATGCAACAACTCCTTATGGTATAACTTCTATCATAACACTCCTTGCGATTCATAGGGGTATCCATAGACATTACATAAGCATTCATACATGATTACATGCTTAAGGTGCAAAGGTAATCTTGCAAGATCTTACGCACATAACCCAAGAAAGAGTTTTCTCTAACTTCACAAATGTCACTAAGGTTCTTAAGGTGACACACTCAGTCGAGCGACACCTTTCATAAATCAACCCTCTAACCGTCTCATCTACTAGGTCCACAAATTTCTAGTCCCTTCCATAAGAACAACCTGCTTAAAAGCGATTAGTCAACTGCCAACATTTCCTAAACATTGCCACATACTAGTTCTAGACTTAGTTCTTATGGAAAAGTCATCTTCCTAGCTACAAGAAATGTTCTTCAACATTGACCATCTATCACGGCGTGGTTACCACGGATAACTAGTAGGTTAGAGATTGGCATCCTATAAAGAAATTCCCTACAAGGTGAAACTATACCTTCAGGTGAAAAAAAAAAACAACTTACGTGGGCGGACTTACACTTCAACACCAACAAGTATATATATAGGGCAGGCGGAAAAAAATTATTTATGTAAATCATTTTTTTTTCAAAAGGAGTTCCTGAAATCGTCAGAAACCAATACTAAGAAAAGGTTAAAAAGATTATGATTAAAATAAACAGTGACGTCGCTACTTGCGTGAGACAAAGTCTCAAAGTTCATGAAAACAAAGATCTTTTACTTGAATTGTTAAGATGGGGTTTCTAAAAAATTTCAACAAAAGGAAAACACATATTCATCCAAACTTTTATTTCAAACAAGTTTCCACGACATTTAATTTACAACCAAGGAGTAAAACATGGTTTTCGTAACAGTTCTCAATCAGTAAAATAAAAAATCACAGTAGTATAGGAGTTTTCACAATTAATATTTGGTTGGATAAATCAAGAAGCACAGAAAATCCCAAAGTACTAACTTCATGCTCAAACTTGCATTTTTGATAAAACACTTGTCGACTAAGGCAAAAAACATGAGGTTAAGGTTTAGCAAAACTTATCGATTGTACTAAGGTAAGGGATTAAATAAAACATCTTTGAAAAAATTTAAGTTAAAAGGGATGAAAATCAAATGATACAAATCTACTTTTTCCAAAAACATTTTGAAAAGAACTAGTATTGCACCTTCTCATAATCAACAAATAATTGAAGATACTGCAAGAATATAATTCACAAGAAAATAAATAAATAGCTTGGGCAATCACTTTGATGGATATAGACATAGACAAGAAATTAAATTACAAACACGTTTGCACATAACCAACATTCTCATACACAAACATGTATCACATACTTTCACCCACTAACGCGCAACCCGAACACATGACCAAACCAACCTAGGTTTTAGACTATAACATTCTAATGACTTTCGAGGCGGTTTTGAGGTATAACACTTAGTCTCCTGGTCTGGGTTTTCTATACTAGACTCCTCCCCTGGACTGAATGCCTAGTACCTTCTTTTATGTCATTCAAAATTTTCACGCCAACACTTTTGTAAAAGTCATCAAATAAAACTTTACAAGAAAAAGACATTTGTTCATCGGTGATAAAACAACCTTTGAAAGTTGTGTTCTTCTCAAGATGAAGAAAAATACATCATTATCTATAAATCATTTTCATCCAAAATTTTAGCAAAATCATTCTACAATGTAAGACATGTCGTACATTTAAACGTCCAAAGTATTTGTAGAAGTTCCCAAAATAATTCGTATCGATCTTGGAACCAAATTTCAAAAATTAAGGACACGTTTTACAAAAAGGAGCATCTCCATTTACTCCCATGAGGATTTAGATGGAGGAACGTAAAGTCATTTAACTTTGTTAAACCCAAACAAAAGGAATGTGTTCTTTGGTCAAAAAATATTTTCTTTAACATTTTGCAAATCTAAATAATCACACTCTCCTTTTTTCTGGATTTTGAATCAAATCAACTTATTGAAAATCATTATAAATACTAGTATACTCGGAATACAATGTAATTCATAATATCATCACTTTTCCAAAACAAAGTTCCAAAATAGTTTGATACAAAAAGTGAGTTCGCATACTACTATTACTAGTATATCTGTCACCAAAATATAGTGTAGGAATTAAGAAGGTACTTAAGGCTTCATTAGGAGTAACACCTAGTGGTTAAGGTCCAAGGCAAGAACATCGGGTTGACTCCTAATCACTTTCGTTACGCACTTTGATTAAAGACTCTAACAACACACAAGGTTTAACCAAGATAAAACGCTCATCCTAGGTTTTTAGACCACACTTATACTCCGAAAACATATTTTGAAACTCAAGAATTTGATGACACTACCTTTCAACTAACGTATATATCAAGGTGGCCAGTCCCGATTATACATTACATCGATGATATAATCATTTTCGTATTTTAAGTTTCAATCATGTGGTGGACAATTAACTATTCGACAACCATATGATTTTTATCATATATTTCGAAAAACATAAGATTTTGATCACCTTGTCACGTTCAGAACCAACGTACTTGGTATGAAACTAAGGGTCATTCCCTCCCGTTGGGGTAGCAATATCCTTCTCTAACCCGTTGGGGTACCTTTCATTTTCCTTAGTCTCGACCTTCATCCGATTCTAAATATGAAAATGTCCATTTTTTTTCTTCTTCAAGAAAAGGGTTTCATTCCTGAAATCACGCAAAGCAAATAAGCAGAGACCAATATAAAATAATTCTTTTTTATTAATTTATTATCTAAAATATTTTGCTTTATAATAATCATTGTGAAAATACATATTTTATTTATTTATAAAAATGAGGGATGACACACTCTCTCCCCCACTAAATTGAATTCCGTTATATTTTTCTCAATTTTTTTTTTCAATCTCAAATATTTTTATAGAAATTATTGAAGACAAATTCTTCTAAATAAAGCTTTTTAAATGAAACATTTCAAATAAAATTCTTTAAATTAAACATTGCATAAAACCTTGAAAACTCCTTTTTCCGTTGCACACTCTGATTACGCTGGCTTGAATAATGGAGAAGTTATGCATAATATAAATAGTCAAAACCGAAAAACACTGGTATACAGTAGAAAATAATATTTTCCCAATGCAGTGAATGACATTTGAAAATCATGTTTCCATTTACTTTAAATAAAAAAAACATTACAATTTCCCAAAAATATAAAAACTGCGTGGACAGCATAAGTAAATACCAAACTTTACAAAAATAGATTCTACATTTTAATACAATAATATCATTTTGACTATAAATTCGTTTGATTCAGATTCACCAATCAAAAGTTATGAATTTTCGAAATTAAATAAATTCTTTAAATCCATAAATAACAAAATAATAACTTGCCAAAATGCACCACCTTTATCTACATGGAAAAAGTTAAAGACATTACTTTAGAGACAAAAGAGTTAATTCAACCTTAAATGAGTTGGTTAGGGTGTCCTACACGAGTTGGTCACCCCTTCTTAGAAACTTATGTCACTTTAATTACCTTTCAGAATTTGAATTTCAAAAGCTTTAAAGAATAAAATTCCTCCAAAACACAAAATTAAATATTTTATCAATATAAAATACAATCCACATTTTCAAATAGTTATTTTCACTCATGAATATAAATCAAATAATATATTTATTTTAATGACTCAATCTAGACATACCCATAACTCAATTAGAGTCATCACAACTTATAACATGTAAGGCCTTATTCCAAGGCCAAGAGTTTGAACCGTTGCTCTGATACCACTAATGTAACATCCCAAGTTTCTAACCTCTAATTTACTTATTATAAAATATTGAGAATAATTTTTCGCCAAAAATAATTCAACTTACTAATTATCTGTGGAAGCAAATATCAATCCATAATAAATATCACAACATATAAAGTACCATCAAATAATTATTACAACACAATGATTCAAATAAAAGACTCTGAGTTATTTAATATAGATACTAACTATAAACCAGAGCAATGTTCTGAACTCCAAACGAGGTAAGGGAATAAACATTGGAATATTAATTCCATATCCCCTTAAGATTGGCTAGTGAGCCGTTGACTTGCTAAGCCCTCTAAATAGGGGTTGCATCATCATCATCTACACACAAGGGTAGGTAGGGAGTAAGTCATAGCTAATCACGTTAAGGAAAATGATAAATAACAGTGGCTAAAAATAGCAATCACAAGTAACAATAATTCACAAAATGCATGTGTACATATGTCAATCCCTTTTTATACAACATTAATCTCATCATTAATGGTATGTTGTATGCCTATCTAGAATCACATCCCGGGGCATCACAGTTTGGAGGAAAAATGGGTCATAATGAGCTTCCTCCTCTCGACCTCTCGCGGCTTACAAGCTTCCCCCGCCAAGCGTAACTAGTATTAAAGCCTCAACAAATTGGAGCAATCAATGCATGAATGCAAATATGATTTATTACCAATCATTATTATGGATTTATTTTCACTACATCATCATCATCCACATCATCTCTAGATGTCAAGGACATAGTCCATCAAGCTCATATCATAACCATACCATATTCATTTTCTCTTCCCAAGTTATACTTATCAAGTGATCATTTTATGTGCAAAATATAAACTATTAAATCTTTCCATCTTTAGTTAATATATATCAGTATCGTATTATAATTAAATTATAAATAGTACTGATAAATAAGGAGTTTTAGCCTTTCAATTAGATATTAAATGTCAGGAGGCTCGGCCTTCCAATCCGATATTTAGACATTTAATTATTCAAGGATAATACTTTATCAAATATTTATCATCAATAAAATTTTCATTGGGATTCCACTAAATGGGTTAAATAAATTCACTGGGGTATTCATCCGTCAAATGAATTTAACTCCATTGGGGTAATTATCAACCAAATGGATATAAAATTTAAAATAAAAATTAATTAGATATGTTAGCAGTATTGAATTTCATCTACTTTTCCATAATCATAATCCTTTAACACTTATACATCAAATCCAAGCTAAATACCAACAATCTAATTCATTCCATTCCATTTCAATTCCATTTAATCATTCATTAAGCATCCTTGTAGTATATAAAAGTGATTTAAATCAAATTATCAAGAATTTCAAACCTCCAAGTATGAAATCCGATCCATTTCAAGTTATGGTGCCCACCAATTCTTAATTAATTCCTACGGATTTAGCTTATTATAAATTATTCTAGCAATTAGATAACTTCTCTCATACATGTGTATTTAAGACCGGCATAGTAAGACTATTGTGTTAGTTGCTCCTGAACCACTAGAATTTTACTAATATATAAGAAGTTGAAGAATAATGTAAAGATTAAGAATAGAAGTTGGTGCACTGAAACTTTAAACTGAAACGACTATTTATAAAAAAAATTTAGAGTTACTATGCAAAGATACTATGCAATGCATAGTAAAAATAATAATAAAATAATAAATAAAAAATTAGCATGCAGCAGCCCACGCTCGTTTCTTCCCCCCTTTCTTTCTTTCTTTCTTGTTTTTTTCTCGGTGCTTTCTGAGCACTAGTATGTATATTTAATGTACAACTAACATATTCAAAAATCGAAAAAAAAGGATTTTTTATGAATCATCAAATTTTAGCTATACTTTATTTTGTACATTAAATAATTTTTTTTGTAAACTACATTAAATAATTTTTTGAGAATTTTGATTTATCTACTTGAAATCTTTAGAAAATATGCAAACCTGTTAATTCCAAAGGTAAAAATTAATACTTTATACTAAAATACTTTAATAAAATATCATGAAAGCATAATTAATTTTATTTATCAATTGGGAACGTCATACTTTCGTATTAAAATACTTTACTAAAACGTTAAAATGCAAACAAAGGTACCCATTCTTATTGAATAATTAAGAATAAAATTAGTGGATGTTACAATTATCAGCTTACATTTTGGCTAAATCGTTTTTTTCAAGAACGCGATAACCGATTAATAAGATTGGTTAACCAGTTATCCTGTCAGTTATGAGCCAAAGTGAGTGTTTTCTTTAAACTAACTCATTAACCGATTTGACGTATAAATACTCATTGCAAAAAGGTATTACATGAGAAATTTAATTTTCATTTTTTATCAGAATTACAAAATCCCATAAGCCAAATTCCTCAACAAGAGTTCAAAGAAAATTTTTATTCTTTTCAACTCTTTCACATTCTTAATCTCATGTCATAATTGCTCAATTTTATCAATATATATATATATATATATTTCAAATTTGTCATATTTAAACTTCATTCATCCCTTATAGAAAATATTTAAAAAAAACTTACTAAAATATTAGTGAGTAATTATAGAAATGGTCTTGCTAATCAGTGTCCTAAGGGTAGTGGTTAAGGAATAAATTGAGGGAATTCACATTGAGAATCTAAGTTCATTAATTCTCGATATTTAAAATGCAACATTTTTCAAGATAAAATTATCTTCTTTTCGCTTAAACAATGCCCTAAGATACTCTTTAGCATTTTCCAATATATATATATATATATATATATATATATATATATATATTCATGGTTTAGGTTATAAAACATCATATATATTTGGTGTTCGAGTGCAACATATGGTAATTGAACTATTATGTGTACCTGCAACTAATTGAGTAAGTAATATGAGTTTTGTGGAAATACCAAAATTTGATATTTTTTCAAAACTACCTTTATATTATTATTGAGACTTAAAAAAGTGTAAAGTAAATAGGAGTATTTATGAAAAGAAGATAATTAAATGTCATTTAAAATTTTAATAAGTTCTTATTTTGAAGCAAGTGTGTTTAGCAATGGTTTCGATGAAGACAAAGATAAAGAACAACACCAATGCAACAACAACAAAGATTCAAGGAAAAAGCATCAAGATGATATAAGACTAGTATTTACATTTGAATTTACAAGTCCTAGGTCCTTAAGATGCTTGCATGGATAGAGTCTTAGGATGAGTAATGAGTCTCATATGATTAAATGATAAATAGTCATTACATGATTCATTGCATAACCTTTATTTTCAAATGATGCATAAGAGTTTCACAAACGCTTTTATACAAGGTCATCCATCATGATTTGACTTGAAATTGGGTCAAAGTTGTGTTTAAGACATATAGTCAAGTCTCAACACGAAAAGGTTAATTGATTGTCAAAGTTTGCCTTTCGATAACTGGTTAACAGGATGGATAACCGAATATCTTGACATAACTTTGTCAATCCTATTTGTTTTGAAACACGATAAATGGTAACCAAGAATGGATAATCGATTATCAGCTTACATTTTGGCTGAAACATTTTTTTTCAAGAACACGATAACCGATTAACAAGATTGGTTAACCGATTATCTTGTCAGTTATGAGCCAAAGTGAGTGTTTTCTTTAAACTAACTCATTAACCGACTTGACGTATAAATGCTTATTGCAAAAGGGTATTACATAAGAAATTTAATTTTCATTTTTTTCATAATCACAAAATCCCATAAGCCAAATTCCTTAACAAGAGTTCAAAGAAAATTCCGAATTCTTTTCAACTCTTTCACATTCTTAATCTCATGTCATAATTGCTCATTGATCTTCATATGAGATTCAAGAATGAGTTCTGTAGTTGAGTTGTGATCTACACATGCGGTGTAAATAGAAAGCAACAAAGAAACCCTTTTAGAGAAATCATAAGGAATGTGGTATCTCCAAGAAGAATTCAAGGAAGTGAGGATCATCATTGAATTAAAGGTTCCATAGAGCTTTTGAAGAAGTGTGGCTGATTTGTACTTTGGTAGGGGGTGAGGTATCCTCTAGAATTGAGAGCTTTGTTGAATCAAAGAGATTTTGATGAAGTCAAATGAATCAACTCGGTTCTCGACCAAGGCTTTGATGAAGTAAAATGAATCAGTGTATGCTATGAAGAATATCGAGTCTCGGTCTTTGGTGAGCCAGTTCCGTGTGTTGATTTCGGTCTTTGATTAATCAGCTCGGCAAATGCTCGGCTACCTGTAGCAAGTCACAGTTCAGGTTCAAGCTCGTAATATGCTCGGACATAAGTATCGAGTCTGAAGATCAAGAACAAGCTCGACAGTTGCTCAGTTGCAAGTTCGGAAGACGTTCGGAATTTGCTCAGTCGAACTTGTAGCACAAGCCAAGATATCAAGGTCAAACAAAAGCTCAGTTCGGAAGATGCTCAGAAGATGCTCAGAAGATGTTTGGAAAATGCTCAGCAGTTTCTCTGAAGAAATGTAGTTGAACCAACAGCAAGTCAGAGGCTCAGAGTCAAACTCAAGATAATATACAAAGCTCGACCACAGCTCGGAAGTCAAAGGTCTAGCTTAAGCTCGGTTCATACTTGGTCAGCATCAGTGCAAGCATTATCAAGATCAAGCAACAAGTTCAGTTCAAGCTCGAATATCGGAGCTCAGCCTTTACTCGGATGTAAAGCTCATACTCAAGCCAGAATGAAAATGCTCGGCCAAAGCTCAGAGTTAAACTCAAGCCAAAATGCAAAGCTCGGCAAAAGCTCGGATGTCAGAGTCAAACTTAAGCTCGGCTAAAAGCACTGATCTTGGCTAGAGCTCGGATCTCAAACAATTTAGTACAAGCTTAAATGAGAAGCTCGGCCAAAGCTCGGACCCTTACTGTAGAAGTAAGCTCAGATCAATTTCAGTGCAAGCATCATCAAGCTCAGATCTTCAGCCCGGTTCAAGCTCAGTTTTCTCTTAGCTCTCTGCTGCATAAGAAATCAAGTTCCCTAGCTCGAACAGATGGCAAGCTCGGATACTGTTCATCGTCTTCAACATTCAGTTGTCACGACGCCGCCAAACTTGAATTTCAAATTGAAAAAGGGATTGAATTTGGAAAGGACAATACGTGTCTCTGTACGTTGCTGTGAATTGGAAGCATCTAGAATCATTTTTTGGAAAGGACATACGTGGATAAGAACATTGCTGCAAAATGGATAATATCTGGAATATTCGTTGTAAGGACAGTTGTGTCACAAAATATCTTTCCTCATGTTGGGTGCTGAGATCAGTATAAAAGCACTAGCTTTCCTTCTCCAGAAAAATAATAAGGGATATCAAGACACCAAGATAACAACAGCAACGACAACATTTTCTTAGAACACAGAGAAAGAAAACTTTCACATTCGAAATCTAAGTTTCAATCTTCTCTATCAAATCCCTTCCTCAATCGATTACTCACCAAATACTCAAACTTTCTAAATCATATTCTGTTGAGTTTCGAGTTGGAGCCATACTCTTTCTTTCATCTTTGTAACTTGTTGAAACGAAGGTGTTCTTGAAGGTTTCAAGAAACTTCGGTGTTGTAAAGTGCTGAAGAGGTTCTTCAGCCATCAATTTATTTGGGGTAGATTTCAAGGGTTTGGTACACTCTTTAAGGGATAGGTTTAGAGAGGTTCTCTTGTAAATCCTTGTGTATCCATTTAAAATTATTTGAGTAAAAGCTCCCTAAGGTTTAGGGGGGACTGGACGTAGCTCTCAAGTGGGTGAGAGTGAACTAGTATAAAATTTCATGTGTCTCTTTCTTTACTGCTTTCTGCATTATTTGTTCGTTTTAGTTGGCAAAACCGAACCTTTGTTCGTTGATTTGTGCTCTCTAAGTTCACACTGCAAAAACCAGTTTCTGTGTGTAGCAGCTCGGATAATCTATTGTCGTCTTAGACAATCGATTATCAGCATCTGCTCGGCAATAACTCGGCAATTTTCATAAAACCAGCAAGCATAAATTAACAACTTTCAATCAAGTTCGAAAATTTGGTATCGGTAACTTCGAATTACTATTCACCCCCCTCTAATAATTGTTAGACCGCTTGTTGGTATCCAACAAGCTTATCAAGTGAGGCTATCTTAGAAGCATGTTTGTACAAATTAACAATCTTCAAAAGCATAGTGGAAAGTAAATCTCTCAAATCAAAAGGGGAGGTCTGGATTAGCTCTTAGGTGTTTGAATAGTGAACGAGGATAAATCATAGTGTTCAATTTTCTATCCCTATCTCCTAAAATAGATTTTATAATTGTTGATTTGTTTTTTTATTTGATTTTCATTAAAATTGCTTCTACCTTGAATATGCGTTGTAGACCTGAATTAATGTTCTAAGAGATCTTAATATTAAGTGGTTTAATGGTTGATATTGATTGTTAACAAAGGAAGAAGTTTTATTGAAAATTTGATCCCAGATAATTAGTTCTGATAACCAGTTATTTCAGTGAATCTTTCTCTCTTTACTAGTTAACTCGTTAAGCATCCAATTACCTGACACTGTTTTTGAACATTTTGCCTTAAAATGAAAAGTGTTAAATATCACCACAACAACTATTCATCCCCTCTTTAGTTATGTTTAGAGCCCTCGTTATCTAACAAGTGGCATCAGAGAAAGTTCAAGTAGATTTTAGCTTAATCGCTTTATTCGTGTGATCCTAGGTGTAATACACAATGGGCTCTACGAATCCATTTGGTGGTGAAGAATCCTCCATTAATTGCCCTCCAATTGTTAGTGGAGAGGGTTATGCTTAATGGAAAAATAGAATGAGGATCTTTATTGAGGCTATCGATATGAACATATGGGATGTCGTAGAATAAGGGCCTTTCATTCCACAACATCTAGTGGAAGGTGAACTTAAAGAAAAACCAAAGAGTTTGTGGACGAATGATGAGAAAAAGAAAGATCAAAAGAGTTTGAAAGCCAAAAACATCATCACATCCGCACTCTAGAATAAAATAGCAAGGTTCTAGAATAAGAAGTTTAAAATCTGAAAAATAAACTTGCATGTTTCTCAAAGGGAAAAAACAATTTAGATGACTTGCTTGCCAAACAGAGGAATAGTGGTAATAGATCCGGTTTAGGATAAAACCATGCAAAAAGAAAATCATTTAGAAAAGTTAGCAATTTCTCAAAAGTAAAATATTCCAAAATACCAAACTTGCTTGCATCTATTGTGCTTTAGACATACCTCAAATGTTTGTGATATTAAGTTGCATGGTGTACCCAATGGAACCTATGTTTGGACTGTGAAGGACAAAATCCCTGTGCTAACCTCAAAGGACTCAAGATCGTTTAGGTACCTAAATTAAGCAAGTGATTTGTTTTGTATGTGTGCCTAAGGACCTATGGACATCAATGGTACTTGGATAGCGGGTGTTCTAGGCACATGATGGGAGATAAGAGCCGATTCATAGAGCATTTCCTAAAGAAAAAGGACACATCACTTATGGAGATAACAAAAAAGGCAAAATTCTTGGAGTTTGTAAGATTGGTAATGCTTCACACACTATTATTGACAATGTGTGTGCTTTATGTAGAAGGCTTAGAGCATAACCTATTTAGCATTAGCCAATTATGTGATAAGGGTAATAAAGTCATTTTTAATTCCAAGCATTGCATTATTAAAAGTGACATAGATGAATCTATCAAATTCATAGGTCATAGAATAAATAACATCTACATGGTAAATTTGGATGATATCTCTTCTTTGCTTTCAAAATTTAATCAATAAAGAAGATGATATTTGGCTTTGACATAGAAGAGTAGCACATATTCATTTAAATCATCTAAATAAACTAGTTTCAAAGGACCTAGTAAATTGGATTACCTAAACTCAATTACAAGATGGATAGGATTTGTGATCCTTGCCGAAAGTGCAAAAGCAAACCAAAATTTCCTCCCATCCTAAGAATATGGTAGGTTTCACAACAAGGCCATTGTTATAACTTCACATGGACTTGATTGGATAATCACAAGTAACTTCACAACAAGGTTTATGTTGATCAACCACTAGATATTAAAAACTGAGTTTCCAAAGCATGTTTTTTAAGTTGAAAAAGACCTTATATGTTTGAAGCAAACTTCAAGAGCTTTGTATGATGGGCTTAGCAACTCTCTTTGGAAAAAGGGTTCAAACGTGGTAAAGTTGATACAACTCTCTTCATTAGTAAAACCAACAAAGATATCTTGTTAGTACAAACCTATATTGATGATATAATATTCAATGTTACTACAAATCTTTGTGCAATAATTTTTATGATTTGATAAAAGGTGAATCGAAATGTTGATGATGGGAGAATTAACCTTCATTCTTGAACTACAAATTAAGCAATTGGTGAATGGGATCTTTGTTCATCAAACAAAATATTGCAAGGAATTACTTGAAAGATTTGGAATGGAAAAAGCAAAGGATGCTTACCGATGACAACTTCATGCTATCATGACAAATATGAAAAGACAAAACTCGTTGAGGTAACAAAATATCATGGCATAATTTCTAGTTTATTGTACTTAATCACATTTAGACTCGATATTATGTTTAGTAGGCGCATGTGCGCTAGGAATTAAGCTAGTCCAAGAGAGTCACATATGACTTCGGTCAAAAGAATAATGAAATACTTGTAAGGGTACAACTAGTATGGGATTGTAGTATCATAGGGATGCTAATTTAAGCTTAGTTGGTTGTTCCGATTCTAATTTTGCAGGTTGCAAATTAGATAGAAAAAAAACACTAGTGGTACTTGTCATATTTCTATGTAGTTCATTAGTTGCTAGGCATAGTAAGAAGCAAACTTGTGTGGCTTTATCTATCACAAAAGCGGAATATGTGGTTGCGGTAGTTGGTGTGCTCAAATACTTTAGATAAAGAAATAATTACAAGACTATGGTATAATGTTTGATCACATTCTCATTAAATGTGATAGTACTAGGGCAATTAACCTAACTATAAATCTTGTATTGCATTTGCAAACAAAACATATAGAAATAAGGCATCAATTTCTAAAAGATCATGTTCAAAAGAGTAATTGCACAATTAAATTTGTTGAAACTTCAAAATAATTGGCTGATATTTTTCCTAAGACACTTCCTAGGGTTACTTTCTATTTTATTAAATGAGAACTAGGACTGATGAATCGTATGTCAATTGACTTTTTTAAGTTGTCATTCGGAAAATAATCTCATTTTGATCATTATTAATTGCTTATTTTAGTGTTTGTGTGTGTAGTTATGTGTTTGATTGATTCTTTATGTCTGGATAGTGTAGAAGGCTTTTAGGATGTTTAAGAATGTGCAAAATATGATGTTTTAATTGATTTTAATCGATTATCTGATGTTTTTAAATAGTTAAATGTCAAATTTGTCAATTCCACTAAGATATTTCAGAGAAAAAATTTTATTTTTAGGTAAATGGAAAAATCTTATTACCTGACATAAAATAGTTACAAACACTAATTAAGGCAAGCTAACATCAAAAGCCACCAATTAGGTTAGGTTCAATCAACGAAGCCAAGCCAAATTCAAGCAAATACATTCAATTCCTCTCCCTATACAGCATCATTCTCTAATCTTTCTAAAAATGCTCTCTTTTTCTCTATCAATTTCTCTAATGCTCCCTTTAAGCCTCAGTAATACTTTTGACTTTAGCTGTACAAATATGCTATGTGCATTGGCCAATTTCCCTTGGAATATCACCTTATTTCTTGCATACCAAACTGATGCAACTGCTACTGCCATTACAAAATACAATATCTTCTATCTGATTTTCCTCTGCTTCCAAATGAACCTTAGCTGGTTCAGCCACCTTTGTCTTGTACCATCCATAGTCCTTATGCCTAGCCACCTTTTGCATAGCTCTAAGACCTCTACAGTAACAAAACACAAAAAGAGCAAGTGTTCACTACTTTCATATGCTACGTGACAGAAACTCCATTCAGGGCAAGCATTCAAGACTTGCATTCTGATCAAATTGGCTTTTATTGGTAGTCTGTCCATAGTCATAAGCCAACTTATAATACTATGCTTTGGAATATTAGTCTTGCACCATACAAATTCAGCATGTCTCCATTTGCCTTGTTGCCCTATCAACCATTTGTAGCCTGATTCTCTTGTGTACACTCCATCTGCAGTGTTGCTCCAGCTATTCTGATTAAATCCAGGCTGAATCTTAGCTCTTATTTTCAACAGTTTCTTCCAATGCCAACTAGAATCCACTCTCATCACATAATCCCAAATACTCCCTTGTTTAAGGTAGATGGCATGTATCCATTTAATCAACAGTGAATCCTCCTTGTTAGCAATGGCCCAAATCTATTTACCAAGGGCTGCTTCATTCCAAAGCCCGACTGCTTTAATACAGAGGCCACCATTCCCTCTGGGCAAACACATCTTATCTGAGCTCAACAAAGGCATGGATCTGCCATTCCTTTTAAACCCCCATATGAAGTCTCTACATATCCTCTCAATTTCTTCGATTACTCTTTGAGGGATCATAATGCACATGACCAATAAGTATGCATTGACATTAAGACTGAATTTATCGGTTAAAGTCTCCTTGCATCTGATAAGTTCCTTGTAGCCCAGCATTTAATTCTTGCAATGATCCTATTCACCGATACCTCAGTCCTGCCTTGACCATTTACAGAGAGAGAGAGAGAGAGAGAGGAAGGCTAAGATATGTGAAAGGGAATTGACTCTTTTCGAATCCGGTTGCCTGAAGAATTTCATTCTGCACACTATTGCTTACTCCACCAAAAAATACTGATGACTTCTGAAAATTAGCTTGAAGGCCTGAAGCCTCTGAAAATTGCTTAAAATACTTCATCAACACTACAACTGAGTTAACATCTCCTTTACAGAACAATAGTAAATCATCTGCATAACATAGGTTAGTAATACCAAGTCTTTTGCAAAGAGGATGGTATTTAAAACTATGTTCCTTTGCTGCCAATTTCAATCCTTTTGTTAACATCTCCATAACTAGCACAAATAGCATGGGTGATATTGGATTACCTTGCCTCAAACCCCTCTTCCCTTTAAAGCAGCCAGTTACTTCACCATTTAACACCAATGAATATGATGCTATTGTTACACATGCCATTATCCACTGTATAAATTTAGAAGGGAATCTTAACCCCTGTAAGACTTCCTTTATACATATCCAGTCAACTGTATCAGATGCCTTCCTTAAGTCAATCTTCATTAGGCACCTAGGGTAAATGTTCTTCCTTCTATACAATCTAATCAAGTCTTGTGAGATTAATACATTGTGTAGAATAGATCTACCTATTACAAATGCACCTTGATTTGACTGAACTAATGAAGGGAGAACAAGTTTCAGCCTATTCCCTATCATTTTAGACACACATTTATATAAAACATTGCAACAAGCAATTGGTCTAAAATCTTTTGCATTATTGGCTCCATCAAACTTAGGAACTAAGGCTATTAGAGTATGATTCAGTTTATAAAGCATTTTACCATACTAAAAGAATTCTAGGATAACATTACTTACATCCTCTCCAATCATGCTCCAGGCCCTTTTGAAAAAGCCACTGCCATAACCATCTTCTCCTAGACTTTTCATCTCATCAATGGAAAACATAGCAATCTTGACATCTTCTTTAGTGAAAGGCTTGATTAAGCTCATTTGTAGCTCAACATTCATTTTTTGACCTTGTTCAAACACTTTCTTGTCAATCTTCCTTCTCCAACACTGCGCACTTCCAATAAGATCTTGAAAAAATTGAATAAAGTGTTGTGCAACTCCTTCTTTATCCTCTACAATATTTCCACTCACTTCAGTAATGCTTGTTATCCTAGCTCTCAAATGCACTGTTTTAAGTATTTCAACCAAGTTGCCTTAGCTTTCTGCTGTAGAAAACTATGCACCTTCTTGTTTAACTCACAAAATTTATTTCTTGCCAACCTTTCTGCAATCTGCAAAGCTTGATTTAGTGGGTCTGCATCTAGCAGAATTTGATTCTTCTCTAGCTCTTCTTTAGCTTTAGCAGCTCGGCCTTCAATATCTGCAAAGTTCTTTCTGTTAAGCTTCCTAAACTCACTCTACAGCATCCTTAACTTCTTGCACACCCTAAACATGTGATACCCTTCAACCTGCTGCCTCCACACCCTGTTCACTATCACATCAAACTCTGGATCCATTTTCCACATATTGAAAAACTTAAATGATTTATGCTTTACAATCCATTGAGTGTCTAGCTTAACTAATAATGGAGAATGATAAGAAATTGTAGCAGATAACATCTTCACTTCTGAAGTAGGAAACTCTACTATCCAATTACCATTCAGCACAACTCTTTCAATTCTAGAAAAAATTCTTCTATCATCCTGGTTATTTGTCCATGTAAAGAACAAGCCTGTAGATCTCAATTCTTGCAGTTCGCAATGCTCCAAACAGACTTGAAAATCTAGAATCTCCCTTCTGGTCACAGGATTTCCTCCCACTCTATCTCTGTCTGTGAGAGGACTATTAAAATCCCCCAACACCAGCCATGATCCAGCCAGCACCTTAACAACTTCTATATCAGCCCATGACTGCATTCTATCTGTTGAACTATTTAAACCATACACCACATTTATATGAAATTGCCTCCCATCATCTAATTTTTTCACCACACAATGCATCATCTGAGAGCTACTAATTACTAATGCAACATAAAAGTAAAACTTATGGCATCCAACTACTATTCTACCATAAGGGTGCTTATCATGATTTGCAATAAAATACTTTAAGAAATAGTAATTGCTTAATTTTTTAATAAATAATAAAATCCAATTAATTTTTTCTTACTGTATTGGTTACTTTAAACTAATAAAAGTCATTATTTTTCAAAATTATTTCCACTATTCCTTGATTTTTTATCTTTAATTCATTTTTTTTATTTTATAACTTGTTATTTTACAATTTCAACGCATAATTACTTTTTAAAAAAAAAATTAACCCTTCATGCAATCATTTTTTTATTCTTCATTAACTATATTTTTATCTTTTATCCCATTTTAAACTACTATACATTAATTAATGGACTCATTTTCCTAATAAAATTTACTCCTAAACACTACTTCAATTTTTAATAAGGATTGAATAAGAAGAATTTAAAAAAACACATACTTATAAAATTTATAATAATCACCCCTTTTTTAATATGTGTGCACCTTCCTTAAAAGTCAAAATACAAAGAAAGGGGGGAGTACAAAAGTTTAAAAAAAAAAAACCTTAGGAAACAATTTAATAACTTGTCTAGCACATTATCGAATTATCAAACAACTAATTTAATTTATTTTGCATTTTCAACCAATCAAATTTTAAAGTTTGGGATATCTAAATTCATGCATTAATTAATTAAACTTTAATTTGAGATAAAAAAAATTTTACCATTCTTACAAACTAAGAAAGTACTACTCCCTTAGTCTCATAAGTTATATTTATTTGAGTATTTTATTTTCTCTCATAAGTCATGTTTTTATAAAACTCAATACTTATTTATACTTCTTTTTTCAAGTATACCTTTATTTATTGCATTACATTTTTCACAACTTATTTTTCTATCTCTCTTCCATATAATCTTTATACATTTCTCCTATTATTAATTGAGGGTAGCTTAGTCAAAATATATCAAATTCTTATATTATTTGCTATTTTTTTAAATGTGATCCAATGACTGTGCACGGACGGTGTAAATTTTTATACGATCAGTCTATCATCCATCATTCATTTGTATTATTTTTAACTAAGAATCAACGACAATAAACATGTAAATAATGGATAATACATTGACGGCATAAATTTTTTTTACATAGTCAATGCACCAACCATTTTCTCTTTTTTAATTCATGTGAAAAATACAAAAAATAGTACAAAAAATACAAAAAAGAGTACTCCGTTCGTCCCTTAATATAGGGCACCATTTTGGTTGATTTCTTGTCTCTTTTTATAAGTCGTTTTGGAATATCTAGGTAGCATTAAAGAGTTTATTCCAAATACACTCCTCATAATTACATAGGGGTGATAGGGTAATAATTACAATAACGAGAGAAATGAATAGAGTTGTAAAGTTTTAAATATGAATAATTTTAAAATGACAACAGATTTTTTTGATAAATTTGAGAATAATAATTACTTTTCTTACTATATATGAATTAGATAAAAACGACTTATATTAAAGGAATGAAAGAATATTTATTAGAGTACTGTACTTTAGAAGAAAAATCTTAATCGTACCCAAAAAATACAAATACTAGAGTTACACGGAAAAATAGGGAGAGAGTTAGAGGAGGGAAAGTGTGGCAACAAGTGCTTAAATACAGCTCCTCTCCACCCCAAAGTATTTGCCTCATCTCTCATTCTCTTTCTCCTTCACACGTTCAGCCGCACCACCATTTACCCTTTTCTCCTTCACTCTCTCCTCCTCCATCAGGTACTTTTCCTTCTCCTTCTCTCTTATTTTCATTCGCTCTAGATCTAACAGTTCCCCCTTACCCCATCCCCCTGTTTCCTCTGTTATTTTAGATCTCTGCTTTAACAAATTAACACCTTTGATTCTTGTTCATTCTGTTCAGTGTTTTGTGCTTGTTTTTTGTTTTGCTGTTTTGGGTAATATCTGATTCTATTGGGACCAATTTCTTTATCACTGTAGTACATAATGCGGTTGCCTCATTTCCTTCAATATATTTCCCATCAAGAAACTCGTATGTATGTTCATGTCTGCTTTCAGCGTTCGTAGGTTCTCTCGGATCTAATGTTGAACCCATTGTCTGCCGTAATATTTGTCGTATTTTTCCGGCTTTTCTTCCCACTCTCATAGGATACGGCTGAAATATATTTAAACATGACTAAATTATTTTTTATTTTACTATAATACATATTTTTTTATTATTATATTATTATATTAGTAGTATCTTGAAAGAAGATGACGCTTTAAAAGAATATGGTAAGGGATAATATATATATATATATATATATATATATATATATAAAGAAATCATTTTCTCAATTTATTATATTAGTGAGTATCATTTTATCATGAGTTATGATATTACAAAATTAATCTACAAACAAGTTTATATAAGTGCAATTGACACATGTCACTTTGTCACATAATACTTTTTTTTTTTTATTTTTAACGGGGCTTAAAACAAATACTCCCTCCATCCCTAATTATAAAGTCCTCTTATCACTTTTTTTTGTCCCTATTTATAAGGTCCTTTAACAATTTTCAATGAGCATTAATTATTTTTTTTCGCAAACACTCCTATTTATTTAACACTTTTTCGATTCCCAATAATATTAATAGGGGTAATTTTGAAAATACATATCAAAAGTTCACATTTTCAATACAATTAACTTTCTTAATGGACATGAAATCTCCCAAGAGGGCTTATAATTAGGGACGAAGGTAGTACTTTCTTTAATTGTATAAGTCTATCCGTAAATTTATCAATATTTTTTTTTTCATTTACTCATCTTACTTTTATTTAATCTTTCATTATATTACTCGTGGGTTTAAAGTTTTGGTATATTGCAAAAGAAGCATGATCAAAGTATTGGCAAATGTGATTTGTGATTGATTTTTGAAGACTACCTTAATGTCATAATCTTACATTATCTGGGGTCGTGTCCTGATTTAAAACCTTATAGTACTATTACTTTTTTGGGCTAAATATCGAACGAACAATGCACTCCTTTATTCCGAATACATTTATGTTTAACTTTGGTTATTCCTTTCAAAAAAAAAAAAAAACTTTGGTTATTAAGAATATCAAATTACAATGAAAATAGCCCCTTGGACTTGTATTACTTATATATCTTTGAAATTTATTCTGAAAAAAATTATATTTAATCGATTTTAACTTTTTTTTAGAATTAAGTGATTTTTTTGGTGAACAATTAAGTGAATTTTATTAATGATATTCTGTTTCTTGTAACTGTCTGGCACATTTTTTTTTCTTACGACTATACTGGTTTTCAATTTAATTTGGGTATGGATGGGAGAGCGTGAAACACACGGCCACATAAATAATTTAGATATGACTAATTTTTCGGTTTCTTCCTTCAAGCCACCGTGAATTTTCTTTTGGTACATTTCTCACGTGTTATTACTGTTTACTCGTGATTGGTATACTCCCTCCCGTTATAGAATTTTTATTTTGGTTTTATTTATAATATTTTATTTTATTATTTAATAATATTTAAATAATTATTTTTATAAATATTTATGTTTATTCAACACTTTTTAGATTCATAATAATAATTATAATAAGAGTTTTGGAAAAGTATATCAAATTTTCATATTTCTAATGTATTTTTATTGATGGAAATAAAAATTTAAATTTTTTTTATATATAAGATCAGAGAGTAATAAATTTGGATTATATGGTTGGTAAGTTGCCTAAAAGAAATTTTATATCCATCCAGGAATTTTCATATGCATTCATTCAAATTTTTTGGATCAGCTATTTGTTAATGTATTTTTTTAAATATGCTATTGGATTATTTTGATTATTTTGTGCTATTAGATATATCATGTGATGCGTGAAAGTAAAAATTCTGGATACGAATAAAATAAAAAAAAAAAAGTTGGTAAGTTATGAATATTCGGGCTCTCTATTAGTCTATTCCCTTTCCCAATTCGGTGAAAAAAAAAAATCAATAAACGACAAAATTATTGTTGTCACTACCTTGGTTGATTTGCAATTTTACCTACTTTTTTATTTTCCCTCTCTTCATTTTATGTATTTATTTAATTATTTCGGTTTATAAATTGATACTGTACTGTGTCGTATTTTTATTTTTTTTATTGTAGTAATTGATATTTTTTTCTATGGGTGACTTTTACTCTCCGCTGCCATAGTTATGCTGTTTTTGCTGATATATTTTCTTTCATACTTCATTCGATTTTTTTTTAAAGAAAAAAATAATTTTATTTTTATTGAGAAAATTTGTTGAATCTATTTAATTTTTTTAAAATTTATAAAAAAAAAGTTATTTTAAAAAATTTGCATAAAAAATAAAGCAAAAATTAGATGTGACAATTATTTTATAGAAATATTTTTTTTTGCCAAATTTTATAGAAATATTTTAGTGATAATTATATTGAGAATAAAAAAATTAATTATTTTTTTTATATTTGAAACCAAGATAAATATTTTTTTTTATATTAGAAATTCGAGAAAATGCATTATTAGTTTTAAAAATTTACAGTAATATTTATTTATATTTTTTAAAATAAATTCCTATTTACCATGTATTTTTTTCTCACGCATTTTTCGAGCATTTATTAATATTTTTTCAATTAAATAAAGTTACTTTCCTTCAAATATATTAAATTATTATATTATTTAATATTTTTTAATTTATTTATCTGTGCAAAATTTTTAACTTAAAAGCTCGTCCCTTATTTTAAAACCTCTTTGAATATTTTTATATTTACCAAAATTGATAAATTTTATACTAGAATTGATATGTTGTTCCAAAATATCCTTTTACCAATTATTAGAATACAATAAATTTTTTGACTTTTCAATACTTACTTTGATTCTTATTTTACCTTCACCATCTACAACAATAAAACTATATGATATAGAAAATTTTTGAAATTTTCAATACAATTTTATTTATGTCTTCTCGCCAAAACCTAAAGTATTATCATTAAATGTTAAGAGTAATTTTAAAAAAAAATTAGAAGAAGGTTTTATACAATTTAGAACCAATTTTTTTATTTAAAGTCATCTTATAACAAGAGACGAGGGAGTCCATTAAAAAAAAAAAAAAAAAACAAGAGACGAGGGAGTAATTATTACGTATATGAATATTTTCGAGTGAAGATGACGTGGATTTTGACCACTAGAGTGCTTGGACAAAAAATCTAAGCCAGTCTATTTATTTTATTTGAATTTCAATCTATGGACGGTGCTGAAAGGAGCAATGCTGGTCACGAGGTGTTACTCTATTATTCTTGCCCGGCGGGCAGCATACCCTACCCCATGTCGGTTAAAGTACTCATCTCATATGGATCATCTTACATCCTATTGGCCACTTGTTTAGATTTGTTAAAAACATACTCCAACGGACTTGTTCAGATTTGTCCAAACCATACTCCCATGGAGTATAAGATAAGATTTCTTTAGTTTTAGTATTTTATTATTTTAATCATATTTATAAAATCACATTTTTTTTATTACAAGAGAAATATCATTTTTAACGATATATATAACTTTTTTAATGAATACTACTCCTACTATATATATATATATATATTTATATTTATTTACAACTTTTTCAATGAATACTACTCCTACTATAGTTTACGAAACTAAACTGTGAGATATATTTTTCCGTAGATTGAGAGATACTGATATTTTTACAAAAAAGATTTTATTACATTTAAAAACTGAGGATAAAAATTGAAAGAAGGATGTATGTATTGAAAAATTAAAGATTTATTATCTTCATGATAATATATGAAGAGTAATTTTTCAATGCTCATAACCGAACTTAAAGAAAAAACTTACTATAAAAATATAAGATTCAATTTAAATTACTTAAGCTATACTTCATTCGATCTCATTTATAAGAAAAAAAAACATCTCATTTGATGGTCTTACATGTAAACAAAAATTAACCAACTTTCTATTCTCAATACAACCTTTCTTAAAATATTCTTACAAAGCGTTCAATTTTCTATTCTCATACTTGCATTGGTAATTTTGTTTCATTATCAATACAAGTTTCCTAAAGTAGTCAATTTTTCTATAAATTTGAGAAAATTAAATGTACTCAATTAACTTTCTTAATACCCGTAAAATTAGTTTTTTTTTTTCTTTCTTAAAAACAAGAACGGAGGGAGTACATTTTCACCATAATAAAGTCGATGCCCATAAATGAATAACTTACTTTTGGGGTACTCCTAATTAATGCTTTATTTATTAGAAGTATGTTTGGTAGGAGTTTGGGAAGTGTCACTGCAACTAACACGGAGTATATCCTGCATACAAGAAAAAATTAATGGGGAAAGAGAAATAAATATCGTGTTGTTTGGGTTTTTTTCAGATTTCTTCGGGACTAATAACAACATAAAAGTAGAAATGGACTGAAATGATTGAGTCTGATGCTCCACCTAATAGATTTGTGTTCCATTAAACATTTTGTTTAAACTTATTACTCCCTCCATACTTAATTTTAAGACCTTTTTGACATTTTTTTTTCCTTATTTATAAGACTTTATACCAATTTTTAATGATCATTAATTACTTTTTTCTACAAACACCCTTATTTATTCAATACTTTTTAGATTCCCAATAACATTAATAGGGGTAATTTTGAAAATACATATCAAAAGTTCACATTTCCAATATAATTAACTAAATTAATCCACTCTTTTAATGGACGTGAAATTTTTCAAAGGGGACTTATATTTAGGGACTGAGGGAGTAATTAATTATTCCATCTGTCCCACTATCTTGATAAAAGTCAAACAAGTCAATAAAAATAAGAGAGTATTTATTTAATGTAATACATGATTCACTCATTAATTACAAATTGATATTATATATAAATTTTCATATAATTATAATTAATATGTATCGCAATATTGCTTCCAAAAAAAATCTTTAAATATGTTTTCCTTACTTATCAATCATCGATACAATATACAATCTTTAAGATTTTTCATTTATTTTTTTGCTTTAATATAGGATAAATTCTTTTGCATTTTTTTACCAAGATAATGGGACCGAAAGAGTATTAATTAGGACTCCTTTCGGTCCTATTTATAAGACATTTTTGGGATTTTTATTTTGTTCATATTTATAAGATCTCAATTCAATTTTCAATAACATTTAATTATTTATTTCCACAAACAACTTTATTAACTTAACACTTTTTAGAGTTCCAACAATAATTATTGGGGTAGTTTTGAAAAAGTATATCAAATTTTCATATTTCAAATGTCATTAACAAATTTAACCACTTTTCTTGGTGAGAGTAAAAAACCCCAAGGATATGAATAGGACAGGAGGGAGTATTTTTATAAATAAAAATTGTTAGAAAATATGATTTTTTATGTTTTGAAAGAATGGTAAATGTGGACTTCAGATTTATTTTCCATATGTAATAATATTAAGACCTTATTATTTTTCCAACCATCTCAAAATATAAGTATTTGGATACTTTTTTATGAGGATTGGAAAAATTAGTTTATATTGTTAGTGACAATAAAATTGATAACATTTGATGTATTATTTTAAAATTATTTGTATAATTATTATTAAGATTGTAAAAAAATACTGAATAAATATAGATATTTGTGGAAAAGAAGTATATAATGTCCTTGAAAATTGAAATAAATCCTTATAAAAAAACAAAAAAAAAGACAAGATTTTAGCTCAAATTAGTGTTTATATTTAAAGAGGGAAGGGAAGACGTATTATTATGAACTTGTCCATCTGATTGGTTTTTATTTTAGGCAATTTGGTCACTATTTTTTCGTAATGGAAAATCAATGGAGCAGGGATGAGTCAAATTCTGTTGTACTCTTGTTTTCTTGTGCTTAGTTTGCAAGCTGTACTTGCATTAGCAACCATTACTTTTTCTTACCAATGTCAGATCAGATATTCATTCATATCAACTTGATTGTGTCATGTGCATTTATGCTATTTTATTGGTTGAACCACAACTTGGCAAGGCAGGGTCCAATTCCTATAACTAAGGCAAAAAAAGCTCATCATAAGTTATTGTTGACTATGTTTAGCTTGTTTTGTGTGTAAAAATAGTTATTATCAACAGGTTAGAGATGCTTTACTTAGTTTGAAATGAATTCATTTAACCATTGATATATGTAGCAAACTTACTTTTATTTCCCCCTAACAATACAGTTTTTGCTTAGTTTCAATTTTTGGCCTTTTTTTGTTCGCTTAGGTAAGTGATCATAATGGCAAGTTCAAATAGTCCCAAGAAAAAGAATAAGAATATCAGTGGGAAAAAGTAGCATAGGTTATGATCCTAAGGTTATGTTACGTGCTTGAATTGTTTTCTTTTCCATTACGGTGAGATTAGTGGAGTAGTTATTAACCATGGGTTATGATAACCTGCTGTTTTTTTTGGCCTTAATTAATGTATGTGATAACGTGTATTGTTATCTTTTCTACTATCACAAGGAGAGTATGAAGAAACTGAAAAGAGGAACTAGAAGAACAGCTAGGTTATTATCTTTATTCTCCATACATTTGAGAATGACAAGTCTACATTTCTTGCCTTAAGCACAGAACTTGTTCATTCTGCATGCATTAAAGTATCACCGATAGGGATGAATTTCTTGTGTTAAATTTCCCATAACCTTGTTTAGTCCAAGAGATAGATACAAAGTAATTATTAACCCATGGTATTGTAAATTTTAAGACCACCCTCTATTTAAATCTTTCTGTATATTTTTCTCATCACATGTTTAAGTCATGAAAATTGAACATAAGATGATCAATTCTCTATATACAGAGACTTTTAATGGTATGGTCTTCTTAAAATTTATAGATCCCTGTTTAGAGTCTTTGCCTTTATCTTTCTTTTCACCTAACATTGTTATGTTAGAATCTCGCAGATTTTATAAAATCCCTTATTGCTGATAATCTTAGATGTTTGCCTTGTTCATGTTGCATATGCTACATATGTGCTTATTCTCCAAGGAGTGTTGTAATAAACTGCATTGTTTTTGTTATGTACAGGTTGTGTGAAGATGGGAGCTGGTGGCCGAGCTTCTGTTCCTCCTCCAAGCAAGAAATCAGAGGATGATGTTGTGAAGCGAGTACCCTTTGAAAAACCTGCATTCACCCTTGGCCAGGTGAAGAAGGCCATTCCACCTCACTGTTTCCAGCGCTCCGTTCTCCGTTCATTCTCATATGTCGTCTATGACCTCACCATAGTCTCCATCCTCTATTACATTGCCACACATTACTTCCACCAGCTTCCTAGTCCTTACTCTTTCTTGGCCTGGCCTATCTACTGGGCTATCCAAGGTTGCGTCCTTACCGGGGTTTGGGTCATTGCACATGAGTGTGGCCACCATGCATTCAGTGATTATCAGTGGCTTGATGATACAGTTGGCTTTGTTCTCCATTCAGCTCTCTTGGTCCCTTACTTTTCATGGAAATACAGCCATCGCCGCCACCATTCCAACACTGGTTCTCTTGAAAGAGATGAAGTCTTTGTGCCTAAGAAGAAGACCGGTATCCAATGGTACTCTAAATACCTTAGCAACAACCCACTTGGCAGATTCATCACACTTACTGTCACCCTTACCCTTGGTTGGCCCCTTTATTTGGCTTTCAACGTTTCAGGCAGGCCTTATGACAGATTTGCATGCCACTTTGATCCATATGGCCCCATTTACTCAGACCGTGAAAGACTCCAAATCTACCTATCCGATGCAGGAGTGCTTGCCGTATGCTACGGGCTATTCTATTTTGCCATGGCAAAAGGCCTTGCCTGGGTTGTGTGTATTTACGGAGTTCCATTGCTAATTGTAAATGGATTTTTGGTGTTGATCACATTCTTGCAGCACACTCACCCTGCATTGCCACACTACGATTCCTCCGAGTGGGATTGGTTAAGAGGAGCTTTGGCAACAGTCGATAGAGATTATGGAATTCTGAACAAGGTCTTCCATAACATTACAGACACCCATGTGGCACATCACTTGTTCTCCACAATGCCACATTATCATGCAATGGAGGCTACTAAGGCTATTAAACCAATTTTGGGAGAATATTATAGGTTTGATGGGACTCCATTTTTCAAGGCAATGTGGAGAGAGGCTAGAGAGTGTGTTTATGTTGAGCCAGATCAAGTTTCTGAGAACAAAGGTGTGTTCTGGTACAACAACAAGCTGTGATGATTAGAGCTTCCGTCACGCTGTTGGTGTCGGTGGGGAGATTTAACTTTCCTTGCTGACAATTGTTAGGATCTTCACTTATTGAGAATAATTTTATTTTATTGAACCTGATATTGGTAGTAGTAACAAGACAGTAACATACTGGTTTGCTTGATTGCAGAATAAGATGTAGCATCTCAGAACAGTTTAATTATTGGCAATTTGGCACCATGGGGTTGCTTGTTAGATCTATTTTCTGTGGATGGTGCCAATTTGTCTCTGTCGTGAAGTTTGATCTTATTCTTCTTTAATCCATAGTCATTTAAATACTCTGATGTGCTTGGCAAAAAAGTTTTGAACCGTGTGTTACTTTCTGTAGTGAAAGTTTATTGCTTATTAAAATGGTTAGTATGTTTTACTTTACAAGATCAAGGGAGTAGAGGCCGAGGTTTCACTTGTGCAAGGGCTAAGCCACACCATTTTGTTTCTGCTTAACAACTTTGCTTATCATACAAAACGGATTTCAGAGCCTAAACTTTTTTAAATAAGAAATTAGGTACGCGTAAAACTAATTCTAGCAGATCCTACTTAGGGATGGGCACGGGTACGGGCGGGCACGGGTAGGGCATATCCATGCCCCTACCCGTGGGTATTTACAGGTATTTTGCGGGTAACGGGTATTTTACAGGTATCCACGGGTTTAAACTTTTATTATTATTACTATTATTATTTTAAAAATTAAACCATGATGGTATGAAGTTTGGCGTGCATCTGCACGTAAACTTATCATGAGCATGGGCTTGGACTATATATGTTGGAAGTTCCAGGTGAGATGTTACGTGAACTTATCATTAAAATATTATCTATACTAATATATATATATAATATTTATCAACAAAATATTATTTTATTTATACGGGTACCCACGGGCGCGGGTACCATAATATCCATGCCTACTCATAAGGGAATAGTGCGGATACCCGATACGGGTATTTATGCGGGTACCCGCGGGCATGAGTATTTTGGCCACCTCTAATCCTACTTAGTGAGAATATTACACTGTTTTTTTTTTTTTTTTTACTATAAAAACTTTGTTGTAGTTACAAACCTATGTTGCACCGGTACGGCTATGAGATACATTATTTTATAAAAAATTAGGATATAAGTACAACATTATAAATTCAAAATCAATAAATAAATATAAATAAAAAATGAGTAATATGTCAAATTGATGCCTGACTTTGTAGGTACCGATCAATTTAGTCCCTAAGATTTTCGAAATATAAAATTGGTCCCTGAGATAGGAAAACGTCGGTCATATTTAGTCCCTAAACGTGGACTAACGGAATAGCCAAAACATCATTTTTGTCTAAAAAAAAACAAAGATAGTTGATTATCGGTCAAATTAGTCCCTCAGATTGTCGAAACTGATCAAATTAGTCCATAACTTTATGGACCATTAATATCAGGGACTAATATGACTGACGTGCTCCTATATCAAGGACTAATTTGGAATTTCGATAATCTCATGGACTAATTTGATTGATGCCCACAATGTCAGGGACCAATTTGACATATTACGCAATAAAAAATATACAAATAAATAATATTGACATTGAAGTATGATAAAGTGTCTTTAAATAAGAAGTTGAAACTCAAAATTTACTAAGATATAAAAACGAAATATCGATTATGTAAGTTAAATTTAAAATCATTGCGTGAATATAGAAAAAGAAAAAGAAAATACCAAAATCATCGGACAAATATGACATAATTTTTGGAATGATCCATATTCAAAACATAGTCAGGCATACTAAATATGTGTACTCAGTACAATGATATTTGTACCCAACTTAAAATTAAAAAAAGGGTTGTGTTAACGAGTCCTCTAAGAGCACTCTTTAAGAAATACAAAGAAAGTAATTTATTATTACAAAACTAAGTCCAAAACTTCTCCATATATAAAACACATCATTTTCTTATGCAAAACTACTTCTTTTGTCTTCTTAAACAATGCTCTAAGAAGAGGTTTTTCTTATGCTTTTTCGTTTTATTACAATTTTTTCTCTCTCCTAATCCACTCATTCATCTTCTCTAACAATATTTATTGCCAAAACGCGATATTTTACGACAACAAGATTCTTCTTCTTTTTTTGCTTCTTTTACCTCCTCATTCTTCCCTTATGATTATCTCTCACCATCACATTGTAACACCCACCACTTCTTCATTTTCGAAATTGTAAACAAAGTGTTTTTATTAAACAGTATTCTAAATATGATTTGAAATATCAAGTTCTATATAATTAAAAGTCTTTCCCCTTTTATAAGTATTTGATTATATTTTTAAAGAAGAATAATAGAAATGATAGTATATATTTGTTAAACAATGGTTTTCTTATGTATTTATAAGTTTATAAGTATTAGGATGCTATTAGGACCCATTAGGATTGATAAGGAAAATTAATTTTCTTAATTCAACTAATAATAATCGATTAACTAATTCTCATAACCAGTTATTTGTGTGTATTATGGTGAATCTGGGCAAAAAATTTCAAATGATAACCGGTTACTACATGAAATAACTGGTTATTGTAGTGAAAATTGGGCAAAATATGCCTTCGACAATCGATTATCTATCAAATGATATAACCGATTATCCTAACAGAATTTTCTTGAGAATCAAAGGCGATGGAGGAAATTTATGGGTAATTTCCTCCCAGTGTTGATCCCAAGGTCTATATAAACACTTAGGCACTCGAATTTGGGGACAACAACACCATCTAGAACTCAAAATGACCTCCACATAACTCTCGGGCTCTCCAAACCCTTCCAAATCACAAACCTTAGACTTTCATAATCTTTCCCCTTGTGAAATTCAGGAATAGAGTGCAAGGAGCTTGGTAGCCAATGGATTAGAGCTGGCTGAAGTTAGTAGCCACAAATCTAGAAGCTTCAAGCTTTGTTCTTGCTTCTTCTAAGCTAAGGTAAAGGGAAGTTACATACCAATAGAATAGTAATTGAATAATTAAAGGACATAGGGTTACTTGATTTGGAGATCGAGATAATCAATGGTAATATGTTTGAACATGTTAGAATTTATATTAATGCTAAATGAGAATAAGTTATATATTGAGATTTGATTAGGAATATATTTTTTTTTGGTGTACACCAACCGTACCCAGATATGGTTTACCCAGAATCCGATTCATCAGGTCCGATCCAACTGAGCTCGCACTAAGCGGTAGGGGTCTCCCAGCAGGAGTTACTCCATACCCAAGGCTTGAACTCGAGACCAGTTGGTTAAGGAACCAAGTGAGCTACCACTTGACAAACCCATGTTGGTGTTAGGAATATAAAATGATATAATTGTTTGTTAAGAATTAATATTTGAGGTGTGTAGGTTGTATGAATGGAACTGAATGAATGATATGAATTAATGAACTTGTAATCCTACTGAAATATATGGTTATGATATACTGTATGAAATACTATGCTTTACATAAGTTCATGATATGTGATATGCGATATGAAAGATATGATGTGATTATATGATCATGAATTAATTTTGATTCATTTGGCTAAGGAAAATATGATATGATTATAAGTCTTACATGCTACTACATGAATCTGAATCTGTGTTGGAATCATGGTCAAAGAAATGATATTGAAATCCTAAAGGATTGGTGTTGGATTCTTAACAGAGAAATTGTTGTATGCTAAATTCTATCAAAATAACCAATTACACTGTTAAGTAATCGATTATCATGACAAAAATTGCACATTTTAGGCAAAAATATACATAGATTATTAGTTACCTGATTTAATAACTAGTTATTCTGACCAAAATATGCATATTGGTTGTATTCTCCAAGCAAGATAACCGATTAACAGACTAGTTAACCGATTATCTGGTCCAGAAAACACAAAGACAACCAAGAATAATTAAATAAAACCAATTCTTATGGATTTCAATTATTTTCATTTGATCCTAAACATTCTGACTGAAAGACTAAGATGAATATATAGATAAATGTTGAATTCAGACATTGGTGAAACGAAAGGACGAGTTAAAGCATATTAGATGTATGTTAAGGAATAAGGCTAGCAAGATGCATGGCGATAATATATATGAAAGAATGTTTCACCATTAGTCGGCATTCAACCAAAGAATAATGAAGAAGATATGCACTTTATAGCACTGCATTGCATTGATATGTTGGAAAGAAACCATAAGTATGACTGTCATAGACATAATTTCACATGTCTATAAGGGACGACACCAAAAAATAGATATCTCGATATGACATTGTCCCCGAAAAAAGACTTGTTGCAAGTGTGAGATGCACTTATAAGGGGCATATTCAGGAACGAGTGTACGTCCTATCCTTTGGTGCGAGGACCAGTTGCAAACAGTATGCTTGTTGGTGCGACATATCTATGAATTGATAGATTTAGATACGAAAATATGATTGATGCATGCATATCATACAAATTATTTAAGATAAATTAAAGGTCATGGTTGTGAAAACATTTGTTGAGCATGCATCATATGCCTTATTGGTTGTGTGATTGTATTTGCTAGTTTTAATGGATTTAATTATTATTCCGATAATGATATATAAGTAACTTACCCCTGTCACTTAATATATGATAGGGTTATAGATGTAGATTTTAGAATACGCCTACTGCCAAATCACTTTTCATTCCAATGTAGCATGGGGAAAAAAGGTTTTTTATCACACTTGATCCATATGTAACTCCAATATTCAATAATTTTTGTATATACTTCATTTGCGAAATTAATAAAAGTTAAAATTTTCATCCACTACCTCACATTTTTTTTGAAAATAATTTTAAATCATACTATATTAAAGTTGAGGTGTTCAACACATCATTCCATATTTATTTCTCTTCATTTTCGATACTATTATCTTCTTCTTTTTTTTCTTCACTTCTTTCTTCGCCACCAACCATCTATCGTCACCCACTTCAATTTACAGTATATATGAAAATGTCTTAATCATATTTTTAAATCTACATACATGTCTAATTTATCCCTTGATGATTTCAAATCGAAAATTCCTTTTGATAACCTAGTATTTAGTCAAAAAAGAAAATTAGGAGAGAAAAATTGACGAAAAGATGAACCGTATTAACAAAAATAAACTTAATAAAGTACAAAAAAACGACGAAACTGTCACTTTCGTCCTTGACTTTGTCACGACTCCTCACTTTAGTCCCTAACATTACGAAAATCTCTTTTTAGTCCATGACTTTGAAAAAATGTCCTCACGTTAGTCCCTCGTTAACTTGGCCGTTTGCTAGTGTTAACGGAAATCCTATGTGGCAGTTAATAGACCCCAAAACGACGTCGTTTTATTGCACAGGGACTAAAGTGAAAAAATGCACATCTCACGTGGACAAGCAAATAACGGTCTCCTTCCTCTTCCAACGGTTATCTTCCTCCTTTTATATACAGAACCCTAATTCCAGAATCAAATTTCAAGCATTATTCATTCCTTCTGAAATCATTAATCCCAGGTCGAAATTTCACAACATAGAGAACGAAATCCTAAATCCCACCATCAATTACGCATTTCACTTCCAAAAACGAAGCACCCACATTGCCCCCTTTGTCCTCTGCAAAACCCTAAATTGCCCCTTTTCTGGTATTGTTAGCTACTCCAGTTTGATTCATTAACTAAATAACCTCCATGGGTGGTAATAGTGCGTGGAATGAGAGTTCATCCTCCAAATTTCAGAAGTCACGTATGAGGCACCATGAGAGTCCCATTCATTGTGACTGTGGATTGAAAACTATTGTAAGAAGGTCGAAAACTGCTCTGAATCCTGGAAGACTATTCCATGGATGTCCAAATTACAAGGTGGGTATTGGAAAAAAAGTCATTGTCTATTTTTGTATTTTACTAAAGATAATTTTGTAATAACACATTGTGTATATATGTGTTTCATGTAGAATGGTGATTATTGTGCCTTTTTTTGCTGGGTTGATGAAGAGGAAATATTGGAACAAACTGTGGAAACCAAGGGTACTGAAGCTGCGAGCAGTCATGTAAATGAAGAGTGGAAGCTGAATTTGACAGTGAAGATAGTAAGATTAGAGGCTGAGCTGAAGACTTTGAAATGTTGCTTGGGTGGTTTGGTAGTTATGATGTTTATCTGTAACATTATGTGGGGAATTGTGTGTTTAGGAAAGTAGTGTTCTAAAGCAGCATTAGGTGTTGCATATGATGTACTTTTGGATAGGTGTTTATCAGCAATGTCATTATGTTCATGGAAACAATGAATTGTGTTTGCTTATGTATTTCAATGTAGTCCCTCATTTATATTAAAATATTTCATTTCAATCCCTGACTTTCATATATACTTTTCATTCTAGTCCCTGAGTTGATTAAAAATAATCAGTTAGGTCCCTATGTCAGTGAAATTCAGAAGACATGGTAACCAAGTGTTACAAAGATAAACACCAACATACACAACACAGGACAGCAAGCACAGCAGCTGATACATTATATGACAATAGAAGACATACACAACAAACGGCTAAGAAAACAGTAGATGAAATCATTAAATGAGAACCATATTATATTAATGATATCCAATTTGCCCATACATTTTGTCTTAAGTAATCACCACCACACAATGCAAAAGTACCAAAATAGTGATTACACAAGTCAAAAGAGGGATATAACCCTAACTATACCCAAAAAAAGAGAGGGATATAACCCTTTACATAAAGTGCAGCCAAAAGATGGTTATAACCCTTTACATAAGTCCAGCCAAAAGAGGGATATAAACCTTAACATAATCAGTAAGCAGGAAAATACAAAATACTAAAATATATAAACTTCATTCATGGCAGAGGAGGTCCCTTAGGTGGTGGTGCAGCAGGTGGTATACATGAAGATATGTCTCCTTTGTAACCCGGTGTGGGTATGAAGATCATTGGTGCTGGTGCAGACATTGGTGCTGGTGCTGGAGCTGGTGCACGTGGTGCTGGAGCTGGTGCAGTTGGTGATGGAGCTGGTGCAGTTGGTGCTGGGGCTGCTGGTGCTGGTGCAGACATTGGTGCTGGTGCTGGAGCTGGTGCACGTGGTGCTGGAGCTGGTGCAGTTGGTGCTGGGGCTGCTGGTGCTGCTGCTAAATTGGACCTTACTCTTAACTTAGACCTCTTGATGGTTGGAGGTTTCTGATTTGGGGCAGGTGGCTAAGAGAAACTGTCATCTATTGGTGGCTGAGACTGTGATGCATCAATCACATCAGCACCATGTTGCTGTGATGCATCGACAGGATTAGATGCTGAATTAGCATTAGCATCAGCAGCAGCCTTCTTTGCTTCCTCAGCTGCCCTTGTCATTTCTTCTTCCATTTTCTGTTTTTTGAATTCAGCACAGCCAAGCTTGTTGTGATTCTTGCCACCACAGAATGAGCAGGTCCACTCCCTTAGGGTCCTTTTCAATTTTTTTGGATTCTTCAGTTTTTCCTCCTTTCCATCTTTTCCACCTTTTCTCCTCCGCTTTTTAGGTCTCCCTGGTTTCCTCTTCATTGGTGGTGGGACAGGTGCCAGATTTCCACTCTCCTCCCAGTATTGCTCCCCTCGAACCGGAAGGATGTAATGCTCATAAGTTGAGTGAAAAGCAGACATTGTTATCCAATGATGACAATAGTCTTCAGGCTTTTCACCCCTGTGGGCTATTGCAGCTACAACATGCATGCAAGGCATACCTAAAACATTCATAAATTTTCATATTCAGAAAATAATTAAACAAAAAAATTTCATCAAATCATCAACAAGAGTCAGAATTAATACCAGTCAATTGCCAGAAACGACAAGTACAAGTCCTTGCTCCCAAATCCACACAAACATCCTTAGTTCTACCAAATTCTACTTGAAATTTCAGTCCTTCATCATCACCTTATTATACAACCAAAAATCATCACAAAAGCAACAAATCAGATATTTCAGCAAATCAGAAAAAGCAAAAATCACTTATGAAAAAAACAGAAAAAGCAAAAATCAGATATTATTTACCAAAACTCATTAATCAATTACCTGCCCATTGAGGTTTCCACTTGTTGCTTTCCCTTTTCTCCTTTTCCAATCTGCTTTGCTGCCTAGGGGGTAACACACCTTGGAATCCACACAAGCTCTTCTTATGATCTGCTATGGTCATCATGATGTAGCATCTTATCTCCTCAAGCATTGTTAGAACTGCCTTCCCCCTTGCTGACAGAATCTTAGAATTAAATACTTCACAGTTGTTGTTGCATATGTTGTCCACTTTGGGCCATTCACTGAACTCAGCTTTTGTCCAGGTGGTGCTGGGGTGTAGCTTCCTCCACTTATCCAAATAAGCCCATGCTTTCTCATTTTTGCTCTTCATCAGCCTCATGTTGTCTTTGAATTGCTTTTTTGTAGTTGACCTTGCACACTCCCAAAAGATGCCTCTCAGCTCCTTGTCTTTCCATTGCTTTGAGAAGTTTTGCCATAAGTGTCATGCACATAGTCTGTGATGGACACCTGGCATAACTTCCTGCAATGCAGGAATCAAACCCTACAAAGGTAGCAGTAAAATTACAAATCAGTCCTTCATACATTAAAATTAATTCACTTTAGTCCTTAAGATATCATTAAAATTTTCATATTAGCCCCTAAGATATGCATTTATTCTGTCAGTTTAGTCCCTAAGATATTATATAAATTATCATATTAGTCCCTAAATCATCAAATGAACAGTGAAGTCAAATTACCTTTTGCATGTCAGATATGAAGTTCCATCCATGCTCCTTGTAGTAGCCAAGGTCAAGGTGCAGGTGCTCTAAGAACCATTTCCAGTTGTCCTTGTTCTCAACATCCACCAAGGCATAAGCAATAACCCATATGTGGTTATTGGCATCTTGACCAATAGCAGTCAGCAGCTGACCTCCATAATATCCCTTCAAAAAAGCACCATCTAATCCAATCAGTGGTCTACATCCTGCCTTGAATCCACTCTTCATCCCACCCAAGCTAATATACAGCCTGTGAAATTGTGGATTTCCAGTTGGCATGGGATTTAGGGTTTCACATACCTAAACAGGGTTATAGAAGCTTCCAATGGAGATGGGGTTTTCTTCACAGCTGCAACTCACGCACCACAATGGGGATGGGGTCTCGTGTTGGAAGCTACGAGAGATGAGAATCAAGGGTTATGGAAGTTGTGAGCGTGGATAATGAAGAGGGTTGGGAGCTCAGACAAGAATAATGATGTTTGATGGTGTGTTATGGTGAGTAATAGATAGGTTTAATGAGTGTAATGAGTTATGTTATTACACTGAGCAATGAAGAGTCACATATAGCTTCTTTGACAAGCTTAGCTAAGGGCTTCAGCGGAGGGAGGGAAAATTTAGCGCCAAAGCCCACCAGCTTTCTAACTTTTTCACTTTAGTCCCTGAACCAAAGTCCACGTGGGATGTGCATTTTTTCACTTTAGTCCCTGTGCAATAAAACGACGACGTTTTGGGGTCTGTTAACTGCCACATAGGATTTCCGTTAACACCAGCAAACGGCCAAGTTAACGAGGGACTAACGTGAGGACATTTTTTCAAAGTCATGGACTAAAAAGAGATTTTCGTAATGTTAAGGACTAAAGTGAGGAGTCATGACAAAGTCAAGGACGAAAGTGACAGTTTAGTAAAAAAAAACAATTGTGCGACCTCTTTAAAAAAAAAAATTCAAAAGGAAAAAAAACAATGTTGCCTAATTTTCATGAGAAGATGTTTGAAATTTCATTATCGAAAATTATAATTACACATTTATTATGACCTGGATGCCGCGCCCTCTTCCACCACCCCCAGTCCACCACTGAACGCTCTGGCAGCAGTTAGCGCCCATCGCTCTCAACCACCGCAACCCACACTCCAAGTGTTTGACCCGTCTCGTCTCCACTGAGCAGTGTTGGGAGTGTTTCCCGCCATGGGAATGGACAGAGAGAAAAACCTACACAGATTGCAAAGTGCCTATGGCTGCTTGGTTCACTACTCCTCTTTCTTTCTCTTTCTTTGGCTCTCTCTCTTTATTCTCTTCCTTTCTCTTAATATGATTTATTTGTATGATTGCAGGATGAAGGGTTTGAAATTGGGAAAGAGGCGTATGGTGGGCAGCAATACAGTCACATTTACTTCGCTCGCCTTCACTTGATGCGGACTCTCTTGTATTCCCTTGTTTCCCATTGGAAACCCCTTTCTCCTGGTACCCCCTTCTTCCCTGTTCCTAATTCCACTTTTTTTTTTTTTTAATTTTTATTTTAGCTTACAAAATAAACCATACACGCGTCACTTGTTAACCAACCGATCAAAGTAATTTGTTGACTAATTTGTAGGTTAATTTTGTACTTAAGCCATGAGGTCTTCCACGTAATGGACTAATTTGTTTAGGTTGGGGGCTCTTTTCATGTGATTAAGTTCTGACGTCATTCCTTGACATTTATGCTATCATCTCACTTACTCTGGAAGAGTGATGATTAAAATTATGCCGTCTTAGGGATATGAGAGTAACTTTTGGAAACACCGACACTTCATATTTGTGCCCGTGTCGTGTCCTATATGCATGGTATCCCGTGTCAAACCAATATCTATTTTAGACACTTTTAACCATTTATTTTAACATTTTATAATATTTCTTTTGCCGTATCATTGTCTCCGTGTTGTGTCGTATCCGTATCCCATGTTGTATCCGTGCTTTCTTAACTTAAACCCCAATGGAGATTAATATAATTTATTTTTAATGTGATTGTGATTATAATAATAGTAATGTTGTTGTTGTTATTATTATTTTGGTTATTTTTACTACTATTACTACTTTAGAAGGATGACTTTCTAATCTGGTATATGGATGTCATATATTTGAGTGCTTCGGGTTTCAGTTTGGTTTCAATTATTTACTGATTTCTGTTTGGTTCAGTGTGCACTGTGTTGGGATTGGAAGAGAACAAGGAGTGTGTCATTGTTGGAACTCTCTATAAACACATGAAGCTCAAACCTCGCATTCTTGACGAGTATGCTAAGGAGGTAGGATTTAGAGTAGGGTTTTTCTTGTGTTTTTTTATATAAATCTTATGCTTTCTCTCTGTGAAATTCGACTGTAATATGCTACATTGCTCTATTTCTCTGCCAATAACTTAGAGGTCTGTGGTTCCGCTCGTCAAGCCTCATAACTTCGTTCACTCAGATGATTACCTAGTTTTGGAAGATGAAAGTGGGAGAGTTAAGCTCGGTGGGAATTTTATATCGCCTTCTCAATATGTAACAGGTCTGTATTATGATTCAGAAAACTTATCTTAATTGTGTTAAAACTTGTGATGGGATGGTAATTCTGAAACATATCCACGTGGCACGTTCCTTCCAAAACGTTAGGCTTGGTATCTGTAATTTCTTTAATTTTCCTTGTTGTATTTCTTATATGGGGGAACATGTGACCACTTAATGTTATTTGCTCTTATGGAAATAAAACTTGCTTGTCATATAAATGACTATCTCCTTGGCACATGATGATTGTGTTAACATCATCTGTGACAGGACTTGTGGTGGCTTTACACGGAATGTCAACAGTAGCTGGTGAATTTTTGGTTCTGGATGTTCTAGAAGCTGGCCTACCACCACAAATAGACCGTCCTCTTAAACCAAGTATTCTCCATCTTTCACATCTGCAACGCTTCTAAGTTCTAACCTATTAAAGCATGTGCAAAGAATAATTATGTTTTTTTTTTTCCCTTTCTGAATCACATATGCTAGATTGTTATATCAAGATGGATAAATTAATGAGAATGATGTGGAGTAGAGTCATAATTTCCTGTACATAGGGCTGTTTGAGTTGTCTTATTATTTGCTCGGAAGAAGTTGCATTGTTGAGAAATTTATCAGTCAGCAAGCACAATTTGTCCTCTGCTTCAGTGTCTTAACATAGTTTCTCTTCTTTCAATGGCTTAAGATTTTATATCAAGAAGAGAAGGGATAATATTACAAGAGGAATAGAAATCCTCGTAAGAACAAAAGAAACACCTAAAAACCTATGCATAGGGGCCATGCTACACTGCATGCTCGTCCCTTTGCAAATCTACCATATGAACATCACTATAAAGCCCATGGGTTTTTTCACCAAAGCGAAGCCAAAATGATGGCCCTATCTCAAACATAATCTAGAAACGAAAAGGTCTCATTGAAAATTCTATTGATCCTTTCCAACCAAATACCCCAAAGGAAACTAGTTTCTTGACTTGCTCTTTTTATTGTCTAACTTTAAAAGGTTATCTGCAGTCATAATTCAATTATGTTGCTTGCTGTTTACATCTTTTCTCTTGCTTCTGTTAACATGCTGATGATCACTAACATCCTTTCCATTTTCTGCTTTTAACTGAGCATCTTTGATGCTCATCTCTTCTTTTTTTGTTACTAAAATTTCCAATTTATTAAGAATAATGACTTACCATTTCCTTCTATTTCGATTCAACAGGGGAAGACAAATATGTTGTTCTCGTGTCAGGGTTAAGTATTGGGAGCAGCAACTCTAATCCTCTTCAGCTCCAGCTCCTCATTGATCATATTACTGGGCATTTAGGAGATGTGACGGTATATCCTGTTTTCCCGAAGTTCTCATGCTGATAATTATTTAACATTTCGAGGCTTTAACTTTTCATTATTGACAACTAAACAGGAGCAAAGTATTGCATCTCAAATTGTTCATGTTGTTGTTGCTGGCAATTCTGTTGAGATACCTACTGGACTTCTTAATGGACAGGTATTACAGTTATGGCAGAGAGAAACCTGAAACCCCTACTTCTGTTTGTCAATTACTACTTACTATTACAGTTCACTGTACAGAGATGCCTTATTTCTAGTAGGGGAAAGAATGATAGAAATATGTGTAGTACAACATTAGCTGTAATAATAATAGTAGTAATTAGTAATAAAGACTAATATCTCAGAGGATTATAATATAATAATCTGATAGACTGATACATTTTCTCCCAAATAATTAAATGAGATACTACTTAACATAGTAGAGTTTCATTTTAGTCACTTAACTGGTTGTTGGTTGTCCGCTGTCTCATGTCTTAAGATCTGGGTGTTATCTAGCACCCGTTGCAGAATTTATTGAGACACTTACATCAATATTTGCAGAATTTGGCTTCAAAAGATCTCTCAAGAATAGCTGAACCAATAAAGGAACTGGATATTATGTTGAATCAGGTTCATTTCGTCTGTTTGATTCTCAAATTGTAGTCCTTTTCTTCTTTCACGAAGTTGCTTAGTTTTTACTTGTATTTAGATTGTTGCTGGTTTGCCTTTGGATATCATGCCAGGACCCAATGATCCTTCTAATTTTGCATTACCGCAACAGGTTCTTATGTTGTCCTTTAAGAGTATTTATGCCACATATAATATGTGTTGTTTAATTTAATGACTAAGCTTTGTGCTTCAGCCATTGCATAGATGCCTTTTCCCTGGGTCATCAGCTTATAACACTTTTAGATCTTGTACAAATCCTCATTGTTTTGAGCTTGATAATATCAGGTAAACATGCTATTTTCATTATCACCGTCTTTGCTTCTGAATCTACTACATGTTATACCTGATGCAACATTACTTTCAGGTTCCTTGGGACATCTGGTCAGAATATAGATGATCTTCAGAAGTATTCAGAGGCTAAAGATAAACTTGAGTTCATGGAAAGGACATTAAGGTGGAGGCATTTGGCACCCACAACACCTAATACTCTTGGTATACATTATGCTTCAATGCATTTACACTTCCACCAGCTTGGTTATCAATCTGAGTTGTGTTTTTTACTTGGCTTATAATTTTTTTTTAAGAAGGTTGAACATTTGGTAATTGAATATTACCTGCTATTTCGGAAGAAATCTAAGTAACTTTCTTAATTTTATTTTATTTTAGAATGTTATTTGTTCTGATATTAATTTTTTTTTATCTAGGGTGCTATCCTTTTACCGATAGGGATCCTTTCTTCATTGAGAGCTGTCCTCAGGTGTACTTTATTGGCAATCAGGATAAATATGAAACCCGAATTATAAAGGGTATTTTTTCCCCTAAATTCTACAAGCAGAAATAAATGTTACTTCTTTTTCTGGTTTGCATTTGCTTTAACTTCCACTGCCCCAACACGGATTAATTTTGCATGTTGATTGCAGGATCAGAAGGGCAGTTGGTGAGACTCATATGTGTTCCGAAATTCAATGAAACTGGAGTTGCTGTTATGGTGAGCTCTATAACTTTCATTCCATCCTCTCTTAAAAATGGCTTTTCATACTTATATCGCTTCCATATGGGCGTCAATATCTTGTCTCTGGTGTTAAGGTTACGGTATTGCCCTTAATAATCTACTAATTAAATTTACCTTTGCCATTGCATTTTAGTCCATTAAGAATATATCTGTATAAATGACTAACAACCTGAAAGTTTGCTTCTTGTCTAGAACTTCTAGGCTATTTTATTGATTGAAGCTATGTTAAAGAAGTTCAATTATTAGTAAAGCTTGTCAAATAAATTTCTTTTTGTTCTTTTGTTTTTAGATTTTATAGATAAAGGGGGTTTCTATTAAAAAAACCATGAAAGGTAGAAAAATTATTATCTCAACTTTTGCTCTTTTGCTGATATTGCTGCATGGACACAATCCTTCTCAGCTTTGGTAACCCCAACAAAAATAGTTCCTTATTCGTTATTTTTTATTTTTATTCTGTGTGGCTCCTTTGGATGAAAGTTCAGTTTTCACCAAAGTTAAGATTGGTTTATTGGGCTTCCTTTTTTTTAGTTCCCAAGCCCCATTTTATAGACCCCAAATCCCATTTTCCGACTGAGCTCTGTCGGAATTTTTTCTGACATCCCCGAGTCGAAAAATGCATTTTTTTCGATTGACTTCCCATCCGAAAAAATGCATTTTTAGGCTCGGGTGGGTCAGAAAAAATTTCGACAGGGTTCGGCTGGAAAAAAAATGGGGTTTAGGAACTAACACTTCCCTATGGGGTTGGCCAGGACCCAAATAAGGTTTGGTATGTAGATAGTCTTTTCTTTCACTATCATAATGGAAGGTGATGATCTTTCCCTAAACTCCCCCAGCCATAAGATGTTTCAGAATAGTATGAGATATTGTTTCCAGACTTGCAGTTGAGTTAGAGGTGATAATTGTAATTTATTTTCAATGGATCAATTTACTTGTTATGCCATGATCATCATTGACCTAGTCAGTAAGTGAGTAAGCTCTCATGCTTCTTTTAAAAGATAGAAGTTCTTGTTCAACTCTTTTTGGTTGCTACTGATGTGGTTTCGGGAGGTCTTACTTGTGTTTGATGAAAGTGTAGACAAGAGTGATATTAGAGTTAGGATCAAAACTGGGGAATAGTTGTTTTCTTTGCTTAATTTTGTCTGTATCATGATAGAAGGTTTCGTATGGTGTGACTTCTCTTGAAGACTTTTACAGATAACATAATCTTCTTCCTTCTCTTTTTGCAGTTAAATTTGAGGGATCTTGAATGCCATCCTCTCAGTTTTGGAACTCAGCTCAGCTCATAAGATGCAGAATGAAATTGTGGTAAATAAAACTGTGACCATTAGTTTACATTGATTGAAAAATAGCATGGTTTCTCTACTTTAATAATTACGGATACAGTTTATCTAAATTCATCTGATTCCCTATGCTAATGTCATCAAGTATTTCCTTAAATGGTTTTGTCATTCAACACGAATATGTAGTAGAGTAGGTTTCGTAACATATTGAGACTTCTATTAGGGGCACGAGGGGATCTTCAGACAATGCAGATGACTTTGTTGTCATTAGTTAAGCTGTGTGACCTTCAAAATTATATCATTGATTAAAAAAAAAGTTTGGATTCTTTAAATTTGGACTAATACAAATCATTTTCTCTTTTTAAAGTACGAGGAAAAGGATCACTTTATGTTATGTGCTTAAAATCTGTTTTCTTGAATTATTCGGGTCTGTCTAACTTGCATAGAGGAGAACTGAATACTCCTCCTAAGAATTGTTGTGTAGCATTGAAAATATAAACATTTAATACTTATATTTTTTAAAAATTACTTTTATAGTTGTTGTCGAGATTTTAAAGTGTTAATTTAATAAGGTTTTTTTGAAAAGAAGTAATTAAATATTATTGAAAATTAGAATGAGTTTTTACAAATAGGATCAAATTTTTATTTTCCTAAAACAATTTATATATAGGATTGGAGGTAGTAACTTTTCTATATTATTTCTTCTCGTTTTAAATGTAAGAAAAAAAATTAATTTCACACTTATTAAAGAAATTAGGTAAGTGCATTTAATTTTCTTAAAATAAAAAAAATATTTTAGGAAATTTGTATTGAGAATGAAATAAAAATTAAATGATACAAACATTTTATATGAATATTTTAGGAATGATTGTATTGTGGATATAAAGTTATTTAATTTTTGCTTATATTTAAGATTACTAATAATGGTTTTTTTTCTTATATTTAAGATCTGAGGGAGTAGGTCTATTTTTTATGAATTTGAGAAAATTAAATGTATTTAATTAACTTTCTTAATAAATGTGAAATTAGTTTTTTTTTTAATATTAAATACGTAGTAATAGACACTGGGGGAGGGGGAAGTATACAGTATTCGTTGTGCAGTATTGTAGTCCAATTAAAACTCGATACCACCATTACAACCTGTAAACTTGTTTGGATTGTATTGTCAAATTCATCCTTATCTGGTACAGTATTTACTGCTGTGCATATATATGTTTTCGTGCCTCAAGAATCTAGATTTCACATTTATGAAAATAAGCATTTGCAACACGTAATACGTATCTTTTATGATACAGGTTAGGGGAAGTTTGTTGATTGCATTGCCATTTGTGTGCCTTAGGAGATAAATCGAAGAACTTGAAAAATTGGGCTGTCTCCCTGCGTTTATTTAGTGCAATATATTTCTGTAATATCCTAATGATTTGCCTTTGTAGTTTTCTAATTAGTTTTCATTGTGACATGGTATTTATACTTGTGCGATTTTTAAACAGTAGATAATATCCTAAACGTTGTAGTTTTCTTATTAGTTCTTCTCGGGATAATATCGTTACTCTCCTGCCCCCTTTTTAAGGCAAAATTAGTTTTTCTTTTTCAAAATTATTTTCGGATTTCAATTTTGTTATAATTTCTTTTTTTTTAAATTTGGTCCTAAAACTTTTTTTTTTTAACGGGTCCTATAATCTATTTTCTTAGTATACTATTTTAAAATGCATTTTTGTAAGTCTGTTCATTCTGAACCTAGTGATACAAAATTTATGAATTTTGGTCGAAAATTGAAAGAGGTGTGAGAAGAAAAAAAACATGAGAATCAAATTGAAAAAGAATTTGGATCGAAATTGAAATTAACTTAAAGGATAAAATCATTAATTTTGCTATTGTTCAATTAAGTGGTCTGCTGAAGGGAGGATTTTACGGTACTTACGTGCATAAACCCATGTGCGTTGAGTATTGATATAAATGCTACAAAGTATAATTGGGACTTGCATGAGATTTGCTAACAAGTGTTTTATAAATTTTTTAGAAGTAGAAAATGTCATGAGTCTTAATTCTTTCTTTTCCCGGGAAATTAAAAAGAAAAATAATTAAGAGACATATTTAGAAACATCTACTCCCTTCCGTCCCTTAATATAAGTCGCTTTTATCTAATTCACATATATTAAGAAAAGTAATTATTATTTTCAAATTTATCAAAAAAAATATGTTATCATTTTAAAATTATCCCTATTTAAAACTTTACAACTCTATTTATTTCTCTCGCTATTGTAATTATTACCCTATCATCCCTATGTAATTATAAGGGGTGTATTTGGAATAAACTTTTTAATGCTACCTAGACATTCCAAAACGACTTATAAAAAGGGACAAGAAATCTACAAAAATGATGTCCTATATTAAGGGACGGAGAGAGTATATAGGAACATACACATAAAATAATGACACTTGTATTTTATATGTTTTATTTTAGTTTTTTTAATTTAAAAAATGACAAGTGTCAAAATCTTATATGTATGTTTGCATGTAAACCTCCCTATATATATGTTTCTTAATCATTTCTCATTTAAAAAATTATATTTTTCAATATTTTCAAAAGCAATTTAACTTCTTAACTAGTGTTTCAATAAAAGTATAGAACAAATGATATCGATCATGTGCATCTCACAGCACATCCTTAGTTGAGTTTTGAGAGAGCTTAACATAGAATCTTAATATCAGTTTTTTTTTTTATAAAATTATGTTATTCTTCAAAATCCGATAGAAACTCCATAGACTCAACTTATGACTTTGCAGGACTCATTTTTTTTTAATCTTTTCTCTCTTTTTACTCTACATTATCCTAATAATAAATAATAAATAAATAATATTATTTTTTTAAAAAAAGTAAATAATAATATTATTAAATACATGTTTTTCAGATTTTATTCTTAAATATATTGTGTTATTATGAAAAAGTTAAATATAAATGTGTATATTTTAATTTTCAAATATGGATATATAAAAGAAATGCATTTAAAAAAATAGATATATAAAAAATAGAGAGCTATTGAAGTTATTGTTGCAATCCAATTTTTTTCTTATAAAAATGGCTTTGGCACATTTTTGAACACAAAATTTGTGACACCCTCTTTTATAAAACCAACCGAGTAATTGAATATTAATAATTAGTATTACTCGAAAATAATATGGACTTGTCTAAAGGATAGAATTTAATGGAAATAATAGGGTGTACATTGAAAACTATTTGCCTCGGAATAAATTGATTATTCGTTAATAACATAGAATTTGGCATTTGAAAGTTTTTTTTTTTTTTAAACGTGATTCGAAACAACAATTTACCTTGTTATAAATCTTTGTATTTTCTTTCTAAAAAGAATTGAAGTTTTATGTCCGGATGTTTCAAAAACTTAAATAATAAAACTATAGTTGTCAGAGCCGAATTCTTTTTGATAGTTTATCAAAGTAAGCGGGAAATTATTGAACCATGTTTAAGGAGGATATATAAACATAAAATATATACATCATCGTCAGCAAAATACATGGTCCAGAGTCAAGTAGTATCCGAGTCCAGGGTACAAGTCCATAAACAAAATAAAACGACATAAAGAAAGACCAGCGCTCTAAAGCTCTCTCAAAAATATATACAATATATGTAATCCAAAATAAAGTGCCTCAGAGCTGGTCAGAGAGTAAGTCATCAACAAAGCTAGTAGCATCATCATCATCCATCCATCGGGTCCACGACGGCTGTACACAGGGTCCCTGACCCTCACTACCCATACTATGCAAAATACCTAAGGGTCTTCCACTCCTCACTAACTCCTAGTGGAGTGCTCGACTGACTCATCTCCGCTCTCTGCCTCGATAGGATCCTCCTCGACCTCATCCGATGGGTTGGGTACCCTAGAATCGAGCACAGGGTCAGTGGATGGTACATCCCTGACGGGACTCGTCGGGTCAGGAGTAGGAGTATTCTCTCGGGCAACTCTAGAAGAAAAGGGGTGAGAGCGGGTGACAGCTCTAAAACGAAAATTATGGAAAGATCAAGTAGGTTGAGCTGGGGGTGGTCCGTGATAAGTATAAAAAGGGGGTACATGCATAGTATAGATAATAAGAATCCGGAAACTACGAGGACGGACTCGGACCAGGGGATTAGGGTGGTAGAAGGTAAGCTCTACCTCAACCTCATACGCTGCCCGGTGGTCCTCATATATCCACACTCCACTAGGGAGGGGACGAATCTCTATGCAGGCAAGATAGCGAGACATCACCTACAAGGAGCACGAGAGTAAGCGATACATTCGCATAATTAAAATAAAAATAAAATATGCAACATATTACATTCAGACATATAATCATTCATAGTCAGATATGCAGCAGATAATATGCATACTCATATGCTCAAAACTTTGATTATCAATCAAATCTTTTTATTATAAGTGGCATGATGCATAAATTCTATCTCACAATTCCTGAAGCTTCAAATACTAATCAAACTCTCGAACGTCCATCCTATAACTCCGATGTACTTTCACAGTATTTGTACTTTTGCGGAGTACAAAGATACATTCCCAGAATGTATGACGAATAAGCTCGGTAGTGTTTCACAACGATGCATCTCTAGCATACGTCACGTTTCCAAAACGTAATAATCACATCATTAGTAATATTTCATTACTGGCCACATCTTCAAATGTGTCATCAAACGAGTCGTTATCCATTGGCACACCCAGAGGCCCTCCTCATGTTTCATGAACATGACAACGATACTATCAACCAATCACCATATATGAATGCAAGCATTATTCATCTCAACTTATTGGTCTTTTAATTAATTTCATAATTTTTCAACATTATTTTGATTCAATAATGCATAAAGTCTCAACTCCAGAGAAAAGAATTATTTTGGACATATAACAATTCAGTACAACAATTGTCCATAATTTAGTTAAGTTTAAAATTAAAGAGATAAAATTAAAAATGGCTTTTTAGAGAATTTTTAACACTAGTAATCGATTATCAGAGGCTGGTAATCGATTACTACGTGTATTTTCAAAATTCAGTATCAGATACAAGCTCGTAATCGACCATGCATAACATCAGAGGTACAAAAACGAGGTTTTAACATGCCATTTTCAATTTCACTCAAATTTAACTTAAACTAACTATCCACGGACCTCATATATCATAAAATACACATGCTCATGCATTGAATTCATCACTTAGATTAAGGATTTCGATCTTGCACGCAATTATGCATAAAACACTAAAATCAACAACTTATATAATCAAAACTCAAAATACTCAATCAATTCATGATTTCAGTGTTCAGACAGCTTGCATGCATCAAATATAACTTGCTCAATTCAGAGAAAGAGCTCAATTTGGTCTTCAAACCAAAAACCTATTTCAAAACTATGCCTTTGAGTCTCTTGATGACTCATTCCTAATTTTTACACAATTTATTCTATTTCTAGCAAATGAACAACTTCTCCCTTACCTTAAGATCGTGTTTGAAGAGATTCCTTGGAGAGATTTGCAGCCAAATGCCCAAAACCACTTCAGATATGCACACGCAGAAAAAGTTCGATAGGGTCACAAGACAAGAGTTTTTTACATTCGAATCATGCATAGAAATTGGGGAGAATCATTAAATTATGTTCTATGCAAAATGCACTAGAGAATGAAACAAGTTTGGGACTTAGAAAGTGAATGAGCTCACCTAAATTGAAGCTTGAAGTGAGCTTCCAGACTCTGAAATCAACTTTGACGGGTTTGAATACCAAACTTTGAGAGCTTAGAACTTCCAGCACACTCACTCTTAACTCACGATTTTTATATCACTGTGAAGCTTGAAGATTAAGCTTCACAATGGTGTATAGCTTACGTTTAGAGACTCGGAAATCAAAGAGAACGAGAGTGATGAACTCAAGACCAGAAAATAGAGCATCAACATGGTTTTGGAGCAAAATGGCGCAATTTGATCACAAGGCATGCTTTTATAGTGAAATTGAGCAAGCATGCAGCTTGACACGAGTCCTTAGTGACATGTTTAGGCTGATTAGTGGCGAATTAAGGATTAAACTGTGTGATTACTCATCAAGCGCACTAACTCTAGGTTCTGCAGTATTCGCGTGATCGATTACTTATCGTGGTAATCGATTACCATGACTAAAATTTCAAAAATTCATATTTTAATTTTATTCCCTCCAAAAACCTTTCTAATATTGCATTTAGGTCCTAAACCAGGATTATCATGCAAAACTTACATTTTCACACAAAAATAAATAGGAATTATATTTTTCATATAATTCCCTCATCAAACACACACATAATACACAAAAATTAAACACTGAAAATAATGAATTTAATTAATTATAAAACTATTTTATAATTAACTTTCATTAATCAGAGATTAAAAATTTTGGGTGTTACAAAATTAAATACTTTAATTTTTAAATATTAAAATGATGATGCAATGCTGATGTGTCAAAGTCTGATGTTAAGACTTTGTTGTGGATGCCCTTATATCGAATTCCAATTGAATTGTAGAACTTGCTTCTTGGTCCTTTTCTTTTGGTTTTGACCTTTATAAGTTGCAAAAATTTTAGTTTTAATCTTTGTTAATGATGTGTCAACACCATAATTAACCATATCAACAATTATTGTGACATATAGTACACGCTGGTGCTAGTCATGTTATATAATGACTAAAACCAAAAAAAAAAAAAAATTATAGGAACTAAAACCAAAGTTCACTAAATTTTTTAAGAATAAAAAATATATTTAAGTTAAAAAAAAGATATATTTTTATTTTGAATAAAAAAGAGTGAGTAACAAGAAAAAGATATTGTTAGATTCTCTTTTCTCATAATTAAAATTATCAGAACTTTGACCGTGGATGCAACAGTAGAGGTATTGTTGCAGTAGTGAAGGTATATTATGATTTTAGAAAAAAATCAATATTCGATTCACCGTAAAAAACTAATCAGAAAGATATTGTCAAATTTTGACAATGATATTAAATTTGAGAACATTCTCTCCAACTTACTAAACTCCCTCCCACTTTTCCATCCCACCCACTCCTCCCCCTCCCCCCAAATTTCCTCCCACTAAATTTCCCTTTCACTCACTCACTACTCACTCTCACTTAGGGCTATTTAGCCCGGCCCGGTTGGGTTCGGGTTTGGGCTGGGAAAACCCGGTCGGGTTCGGGCCGGGCCGGCGGCCTGGGAAAAAAGAAAAAATTCACATTTTTTTATTTTATATGTGTAAAAAAACACTTATAATAAAATTCCCTTAACTTTTATCAATATTCACATATCAAAAATGTACCTGAACAAATCAAAGCACAACATTAATTGTCCTATATGAGTTATACATACATTTTAATTTATGTAAGAATAGAAAATCAAATTTGTCCTCTACAAAATGTGTAAAAGAATAAAACAATTAATATTGTTTAAAAAAATATATGTAAAAAATAAAGGAAGTTTATTCATTAATTTTTTTGAAGAAAATATATAAATTTTTTTGAAGTGGTTGAATTGTAAAAAAAAAAAAGAAAAAGGTGATGCGGGCCGGCCCGAACCCGACCCGCAAGCCCATTTTGACAGCACTACTCTCACTATTTCCCTCCTAAATCAACAAAACTCAATTTTCAATTTTAAAAGCCCATCCAAACCAACTCAAAAATCCCTCTAAAATTTCCCATCCTCTCGATCTATTTTCTAATCTAACCAATGATAATAAAAAAAACACTTCTCTTATTCTCATTTCTCATCTCCCTTTCTCTTTCTCGCTCTTTCTCTCTATCGCCCTCGCTCTCTCATCCTGTCATCACCATGTCACCGCGAATCGAGGTGGCCATCACTACCACCTAGTCAGCCTTATATGAGTTTGGCCACCATTATCACCGTGAAGGGGGTCGAGTTAAGAGATGAGTTTGACGGCTCACAAAGATGCTAACACCAGATTGGTACAGATCGGTAGCAAGGAACACATGACCGAGAATCACGACAGCCATCATCATGGTTTTCGCCGTGACCAACACTATCACCACTCTAGAAACAGTGTTGCATTGGGAAAATCCATCTCTCATTAAGTACCACTGTATCGTTTGTTTATGCTTTAAAAGCTTAGGTGTTAATGATTTTTTTGTGAGACCTCAGATCTATTAAGAGAAATGAAAGCGAAAATTTCAACCTTTATGAGTGTCAAACTGAGGTGTGATATGTCATTTTAATTATTTGAAGGATTTTGATATTGTTGCTAATTATTTTTGGGCTTAATTATGTCATAAATATCTGAAGTTTCGAGTACTTTTGTCAAATACCCTTATTCTTTTTTTTTTTTCAATGTCTGACTCCCAGAAATTACTTTTGGGTTTGTCATATACCCCTACTACCAATTTTGACCAATTTTGCTGACATGTAACACAAGAATCCTAGTCAGACGCAGGAGGTTGGCCATATGGTACTGCGTGATGTTGTATGAGATATTTAAATTTTCTTCTAGGTCAATATTTGAATCAATGAAATTGTCATTGCTATTAAAAATTTGAAGTTATCATTTGAATGTTGCAAATCAATGAATTTGGGAAAGATGCTGGAGCTAGTAAAATTTATGCATATATAATCACTCATCTAGTGAAGTAGATGCTTGCAATAGTTGGCAAAGTCAAAGTTCAAAAAGAGCTTATTAATAATCTTGATCATGTATTTAGGACGATCTCAACAAGGGCTTATTAATTATCGTTTTTGTATTTCCCTTGTGCATTGCACGAATTTGGTAACTAGTTATTTTAAATTATGATTGTAAGAAATGTACATTTAACATGCCCAAAAGAAGGAGGGTCACGTCAGCATTGCCTAGGAATAACATGTATGCAACTGCCTATAAATTAAGAAGGCTTATTAATATCTTTATTCCGTGAAAGTTACGAGTTTTGATTTTGATCTTTGGAAGTTTTTTTTGGCTTATTTTTAATTGTTTTGAAAATTTGGTTTTAGTGACCCTTTTGCTCCTACTGGTCCAGGTCATCCACGTCATCTTACCGATGACCTACAATACTTGCACACATGTATGCTGATGCGACGTTATGTTAGCCACATATAAAACCAAATTTATAAAACAGTTAAAGATGAGTTAAGGTCATAAAAACTTTTAGCGCTCAAAATCAAAACACCTCCAACTTTCGGGGACGAAAGACATAAATAAGCCAATTAATAAAAGAAAATGTATAAAAGAGTTTTTAGAGTATTAGTTAATGAATCAAAACAAGTAATTTTATCTTGAAAAATATTAAATTTAAAATATCAAAAAATGGTGGAATTAAATTTCCAATAGAAGTTTTCCCTTAGTGTATTTCTGAAGCAATGCCTTAAGAACATTGGTTATCAACACCCATCAAGAAAACTATATTTTTTAAGTGTTGTTTAAAATTTTTATCAAAATTAAAAAAATTATTTAATGTTTCAAATTTTAAGAAAAGTATAAGATAAAGTTATGATAGTATTTTTATATTACATTAAAAAACAAAATTAGAGTTGAAAAAACTTAATTAATATATCATTAAATTTATAAAACCGATAAATAATTTTTTTAAAAAATGGTTAAATAACAATTAAAGTGGAATGACCAACAAAGCCCAGCACAGTTGGTAGATAGTTGGGTTCCTTAAGCATGATGTCAGGGGTTCGATCCCTGCCGTGAGCATGAAAAAGGCTTTGTTGGTAGAGGCAAAACCCACTTCGGTGATCTCTACGCCTCGGAGGGGATTAGTCTTCGGCTGTCGACTGGGGGAGACCCTTGATGTAAAAAAAAAAAAAAGTGGAATGGAGGGAGTACCTCCCTGTCATGATATAAAAAAATGAATAAAATTTAAAAAAATAAAATTAATAAACCATAAACAAAGAGAGATCTTTTGATCGTTTCCTTTCCTATAGTCAATGTGACATTAATCAACAGTACCAGTTTGCTCTAAACCTGGGACCATCCCAAATCAGATCCAGCTTTTATAGGTCCATTACCAAAAAAAAGTTTACTGGTAATTAACATTATACATTAGTAACATTATCAGGATTAGGATGACTAATAGTTTAAAACAACTTCATTAGGCAAACACCACCGGGAAAGAAATAATGTCAGAAACACAAACTTGAAGTGAGCGCAATTGCAGGCAGGTACGTACAGTATAGCCCTGCAACTAACTTGTCATTTTTTGTATTTATTGTTTCTCTCTGAAAAATCACATGCCACACCAAAACAAAGACATAATAAATAGTAATATTAGTCTTTGGAATATTAAGCACTTTTTAATAATACACCTTCCCCAACGGCTACTTTTCTTTCCCTCTCTATCTCTCTTCCATTATTCAATATTCCACAATCATTTTCCTTTACCAATTTTTTTGCTTTTCCATTCCCTCAACGGTCCACACTCCACACAACCACATACTTAGTCCCTTCCATCAAAGCCATCATATAATAATAACATTAACATTTCCTCATAACATTTTCATTTGAATCTTTCACTTCACTCACAACAATGGACTCTACTACTGTTACTCCCACACCTCCTCCTCTCCCTGCTGCTAAGGTTCAACATTTGACTAAGAAATCTTCTAAGGAGCTGCTGAATAAATTTGCTGATGAGTCCCTAGAGAAGAAGAAATTGGACTTGCGTGTAGTCATCAAAAGGCAACAAAAGAAGAGAGGTGGGATTATTAGGAGGGAAGATCAATATGATAGCCCTTCCAATGGTGGTGGTGCCGCCGTGGTGGAAAGGAGGTCGCTTCTTCCGGCCGCCATGACGCGGAGGTCGGTGTTGCTCCGGCAGCTCAGGGCAAGGGATGTCAGAAATAATAAGTCACTCTTGGGAACCATTCAGAAGGTAAGGCCAATTACTATACTTTAATTGGATTAACTTATTTTGTGTTTGAAATTTTTATCATTTTTTTTTATTTAATTTTATGGTTGTAGTAACTTGTAAGGACTAGGAGGGTTGTAATCGAAAATTTATTTGCCAACCAATCAATAATTTAAGCGTAACTTTAGCATTTAAAACTTCTTCTGAATTATTTATATCTCATTATAAAACCAAAAACTTACTCCCTCCGTTCCTTTTTAAGTGTCGTTTTTTGGAGAGTTATTTTATTTCTTTTTATCTGTCATATTGCGAAATTCAAGAGTGTAATAAATGCTATTTTCCATGTTTGCCCCTATTTAATAAGTATTGGTTTACGTAAGTAGTGGAGAAAAATTAATGATTATAGAAAGAGAAAGGGTATAGTGGAAAAAAATATAATTAATGTATTGGAAATCTAAGTAATGATTGATTTTCTTAAGGGACGTGTTCTTTTTTGAAATATGACAGATAAAAAGGAACGGAGGGAGTATTAATTATTGGCTTAATTAATATTTTTTTTTCTTTTATAAATGTTGGGTATTTGAATTTCATCAATTTTTTTTTTGTCCGTGATTTTATGAATCATTTTGATTGAAATCTCTCGCATCAAGTTTCGCTCACTTGGTGTAATGTTGAGGTATCGCCTGACAATGAATTAATAGCCTTCGTTAGATCACATTGATGTGAGGACTTAATCATAAAGAAAAAAGACTTAAATCAAAATTTGCAACAATTATAAGGAGGATTACACTTTAATTATTTTTTTTTTCAAACTTCACCCTTATCTTTTCTATTCTAAAACATGTGAAATAAATGATCATTAATATAAGGTGAAGATATTACTCCCTCTCTTTCAGAAAGTTTGGTCTTTAAGGTCTGGACACACATATAAGTGTTGATTATTGTAAGTATTATGTATGATTTGTCCAAAATGTCCCTATTTAATATTTATTGAAAATTGTAGTAGTGTTTAATTTTTATTAGTAAGTATGTTCATTAATTAATATATAGTGGTTTAAAGATGAGAGAGATGATAAAAGTAGAATTAATGAAGAGTAAGAGAAATGATTAAATGAAAGGTTAAAATTGGAAAAATAAATATGTTTGTGTATTGAAAATGTAAAAGGCCAAACTTTGTGAAACAAGAAAAAAAGTCTAAAAGGCCAAACTTTCTGAAACAGAGGAAGTATTATAAAAAAAATGATATTTTCTTGAAAATTGAAGCATTTAAAGATTATGTTTAAAAAATCTTAAATGACAATAAAATATAAATACTTATTTAAAAGAATTTTTCAATCCTATATATAAGTCAATTTTTATTTATTAGAAAATATTTATTATTGTTTTCTTCTATTTATTATTTATTCATTAATTTATAATAATACATATATAAAATTTTCAATATAAATAAAAAATGTAAAATTGTAATATTAAAATATCTTTTAAAAATTTCAATAAATATACTAGCTAGAAGTATGACTTATAAATTTTAAACGATGAGTATTAATTTAGGGGCTAAATTCTGTCAGCTACTCAACTCCAATAATAAAAGCATAATTAAATATTTTTGTTTTAAATCTTGATGTAGTAAAAGTAAATTAATTTTTTTTTTTTAAAATCTTCTTTTTGAAAGTTGGAGCTAATCCCATCACATTTCAATACTCTTGTTATTTGTTCCATTGCTTCTTGCAGACCTGGCGTAGAACGGTGGAAGGGGCCTCCAGAGTTTTCATGGAGAAGCATTATCATCGCCATAAGCGTTTGATTAATGATATTGTTTAAGCATTGCGAAGTCCTTTTAAAATGAAGCCCTTGAAGAAAGAAGCATGAATGGCAATTCCTGGTCTGAAGAAGAAAAGCAACTACATGCCCTATGTATATTAATTGCCCGATTACTTTAGTTATATTATAATTCATGCTATTTTATTTTATTCTTTCATTTTCCATTAATAAACTTTATCCGTTCTTTCATTCTCCATTTAAATCCATACAAAAATATGTATACACAAGCCGGCGTTGCCCGTTAGTCCTTTTTCTTTTCGTGCCATATACTCCATCCGTTTCACTTTTAAGTGTCTTTTTGGACTTTTGCACATAGATTAAGAAAGTGTTGATTATGATGATTGTTGTAAGTTTTATGTGTATTTTGTCAAAAATACCCTTATTTAATATTTTTATTTTGTCAATGCATCATTAAATGTTTTTCCTTATTTACCCTTACATTTAATGTTGTTTTAGTTTTGAAATTTGACACTTAAAGTGAAATGGAGGGAGTATCTGAAATAGGAAAAAGGAGTATCATAAATCATTGTTTATGTTTATGACAAATTACATACTTTAATTCGTATTTTGATTTAAACTAGTAGCTATGTAATTAACAATGTTATTAAGAACGTATTGAATCGGATAAGGTATTGATTGGGTAGCACTGACTGTGTAATTTTTTTTTATACTATCAGTCCATCGTCCATCTTTCATTTGTATTACTTTAATCTAAAAGTCAACGACCATAAACGGATAAATGGTAGTTAATGCATTGATGTGTAAAAAAACTTTACATTGTCGGTGCATTCTCTATTTTCTTTTATTTTATGAATAAATGGGGTTAAAGCCCAAAAAAAACAAATGAAAAATTACATGCCTTTATAAAAATAGTGTTCTGGGGAATCATCATGGAAGATAACTTTGACCAAGACCGGACCGGTCAAAGGGAGGTCCTCCTCCCACGAACGGACCGGTCCCTCAACCTCCCAAGGAAGGGCCGGTCCCTCCACCTCCCAAGGGAGGACCGGTCCCTCAACCTCCCAAGGGAGGACCGGTCCCTCGACCTCCCAAGGAAGGGCCGGTCCCTCGACCTCCCAAGGGAGGACCGGTCCCTCAACCTCCCAAGGGAGGACCGGTCCCTCGACCTCCCAAGGGAGGACCGGTCCCTCGACCTCCCAAGGGAGGACCGGTCCTGCACCTCCCAAGGGAGGGCCGGTCCCTTAACCTCCCGAGGAAGGGCCGGTCCCTCGATCTCCCAAGGGAGGACCGGTCCCTCAACCTCCCTTGGGAGGACCGGTCCCTCAACCTTCCAAGGAAGGGCCAGTCTCCACCGTTACGGCAGGTCCGGTCCAAAACGCGACCTCCCCGTACGTATTCCGCAACCGTCCCAGACACAGTAAGTCACATCAAGTGTCGCTTCCAAACCTCTGCTACCACCTGACTCCGCCGCCTGACAAAGGTGTGAATTCAATGCTCCTAATTAGGTGGATTATGTTTTGATGATGACAAAATAATTAACAAATCATGCCTTGAAGATATTGCAACATCAACATCAACAAGAAGACAAGTGCCCAATCATTCTCAATCAAATATTAATTGTAAATTTCTAATTTATGTTGAGAGTGGTTGAGAGTGGGTAGAAACAGTTAGTCTCTTCTAGGAATAAATTTTTATATGTTTATTAAGTTGAGATTGACCAAAAATTAATACTTGAGAGGAAAAATAAAATTGAAAAATAATTTTTCCCATATCTGATCAAAATACTCGAGTATTTTGATAAAGACTCGAGTATATACTCGAGTATTTATAGAAAAACTCGAGTATTTGTGCCAGGTCAGCCATTATGACCGTTAGTCTTGTTCGTGCACCAATTCACTCGTGACCGACCAAAAAGACTCGAGTATTTACCAAAAGACTCGAGTATTTTTGTCCAGTCAGCAAAAATGAACGTTGGAGAGACTCAAAAACTCAATTGAGGGCATTTGAGTCTCATCCAACCCCAAGAGAGAATTCAGAACCTTATTGTAAAATTTCTCTTTGAATTTGTGCAAGAACAAACAAGACAACAACACATTATTGATCACAAGCTTTCATAATTTCCTTTTCTCAAGTGTTAATTCCCAAAAAGCTCAACTTCTCACTCATATTGTCATTTTATTCCAAGTTGAGTTTTAGGCCTCAATTCTTACATTGAGCTGTGCTTATTTGTGCTAATCCATTGTGAGATTAGTAATACACATACAAAAAGCTTGATTATTCAAAGTCTTGGATTGTTCCCAAGCAAACCCTAAGTGGCTTAGGGTGTTGGAAGTCTTGAGAGGTTCTCAAGCACAAGACTAGGAGGTTCCTAGCCCGGTGGAGTTTCTTGAAGGGAGTTCAAGGAAGCTTTGTGAAGAGTTCTTCAATCACCGGAATCAAATTGGGGTAGAAATCAAGAGTTTGGTACACTCTTGAAAGGGTTAGGTTGAGTGAGGCCATTCTCAAGCAATCCTTTGTAATTTCTAACAATTTGATTATTAGTAGAAACTCCTAAGTGATTAGGAGGACTGGATGTAGCTCATTGTTGGAGTGAACCAGGATAAAATTGCTTGAGTGTTGGTTTATTGCTTTTAATCTACTTTCTAGCTCAATAGACTTAAATCATTTCAATCAATTAGGATTTATACAATTAGGTAGCAAGTTCAAGGAATCTTTGTGTTTAAAAGTTATTTAGATTGCTTGCTATTCTGTTGGATAAGTTCCTGTTTATTATTGAATTGATTTGAGTTAAATTGCTGAATTTTCGTTTCTGGTTTTTCTGCTATCTGATAGGAAAAACTCGAGTATTTCAGAAAAGACTCGAGTTGTTCATCACTGAAAAACTCGAGTATTTCACAAAAGACTCGAGTCTTTTGTGTCTGATTCCAGAAAATTCAGTCTTAGCTCCATTCTTCAATTACCAATCGAAATATTTGGTATTAGTGCTTCAAAATACTATTCACCCTCCCTCTAGTATTTGCTTAGCCCGCTTGTTGGTTTCCAACAAGTGGTATCAGAGCTCGGTCGAAAGATCGAGTGTAACAACTTTTTCGAAAAAGATCCTTTTGGAAACTTAATGGGCTCTAGCAATAACTTTGGTGGAGAAGGAGCTTCAATAAACCGTCCTCCACTATTTAATGGTGAAGGATATGTTTATTGGAAAACTCGCATGAAAGTTTTTATTGAAGCAATTGATATGGATATTTGGGATGCAATTGAAAATGGTCCTTTCATTCCCAAAAAGAAAATAAATGATGAAATTGTTGAAATTCCAAGGAGTAGTTGGAATGATGATGAAAAGAGAAAAGTCTCATTTGATTTAAAAGCTAAAAACATCATCTTTTCGGCTCTATCCCATGATGAATTTTATAGAGTTTCCCAATGTAAATCGGCAAAAGAAATGTGGGATACTTTGCAAGTCACACATGAGGGAACAAGTGAGGTTAGAGATGCAAGATTGAATTCTCTAACTCATGAATATGAATTGTTCCACATGTTGCCAAATGAAACCATTAGTGACTTGCAAAAGCGATTCTCTCACATTGTTAATCATTTGATTTCCTTGGGAAAAGTATTTCGCAATGGTGAAACTACTAACAAAATTCTAAGATGTCTTGATAGGAGTTGGCAACCCAAGGTAACCGCCATCAAGGAATCAAGAGACATAAATAGCATGGACTTAGCCACTTTGTTTGGCAAACTCCAAGAGCATGAGATGGAGCTTACAAGACTTGGGATGCATGAGGAATCGGACAAAAAGAAAAAGAGCATAGCACTCAAAGCTTCAACCAAAGCTACAAAAGAAGTTGAAGAATGCTCTACAAGTGGAGATTCCGATGGTGAACCAAATCAAGAAGAATTTGGGATGTTTGTGAAAAGATTCAACAAATTCTTCAAAGGGAAGAAAGGTGGATCTTCATCCAATTTCAAGAGAACCAAAGACTCCAAACAAAGAGAAAAGAGTACCAATGATGGAGTTAAGTGTCATGAATGTGGTGGGGTTGGTCACATAAGAATGGAATGTGCCACATTCTTGAAGAAGAATGACAAGAAGACCCAAGAGACCAAAGGGAAGCGTGCATACATTGTTTGGGATGCACCGGAGAAGAGCAATGAATCATCTTCAAGTAGCTCCGGTGATGAAAATGCAAACCTTTGTCTCATGGCCAAGAACAATCATGAGTCCTCATCAAGAGCTAATCATGGCATGAGTGAAAGTGATGATGAGGTAACCTCTAGCTCTTCTTGTTCATCTTCAAACTCCATTTCATATGATGATTTGCAAGAAGCTTACAATGAAATGTTAATTCAATTTAAAAGGCTTGCTAAAATTAATAAGGAAAAAGGAAAGAAAATTTTGGAGTTTCAACATGAAATTGATGAATTGCAAAAATCTATAAATGAGTTGAAACTTCAAAATGAATCCTTGGAACTTATTAATTCTAGTCATCAAAGTGATTGTGCAAATCATGAGGAAATTATCACTTCATGTGAGAGATGTGATGAACTTGAAAAAGAAGTGAAAGAGTTGAAAAACAAACTCACAATCTCACATAGTGATAGAAACCTCAACCGGTTGTTGAACTCTCAAAGACATAATCACAACAAAACCGGTTTAGGATATGTTCATAAAAAGGACAAAAAGTACAAGGTGGTTGGAACATTTTCTAAGAAAAACTCATCAAAGAGACCAACTTGTACTTATTGTGGAAAAGTTGGACATATCAACATTGAGTGCCATATTAAGAAGTTTGAAATGAATAAGGGCACTTATATGTGGATTAAGAAGGGAGAAAGTCCCAACACTAACCCTAAGGGACCCAACATTGTTTGGGTACCCAAAGTGAACAAGTGATTTCATTTTGTAGGTGTGTCTTCGAACGGGAAAACAATTATGGTATCTTGATAGTGGATGTTCGAAGCACATGACGGGAGATAAGCGGCACTTCATTGAGCTTACTCCAAAGGAAAAGGGTTATGTCACTTATGGGGACAACAACAAAGGCAAAATCCTTGGTATTGGTAAAATCGGAAACTCTTCAAACTTGATTATTGATAATGTGCTCTATGTTCAAGGATTAGAACATAATCTCTTGAGCATAAGCCAATTATGTGATGTTGGTAATCATGTAGTTTTTACCTCTACCCATTGCCTCATTAAAAGTGACAAAGATGAATCAATCAAATTTGTTGGTAGAAGGTCAAATAATACTTACTTAGTTGATTTGAACAAAGTCACTTCTTTGGTCTCTACTTGTTTAGTGAGCAAAGAAAATGACACTTGGTTATGGCATCATAGGACCGCTCATATTAATGTAAACCAATTGAAGAAAATACAATCTAAAGATCTAGTAGTTGGTTTACCAAAGCTAAATTTTTCTATTGAAGGTGTTTGTTCTCCTTGCAAGAAATGTAAACAAACTAAAAACACCTTTGGATCAAAAATGGTGATGTCCACATCAAGGCCATTAGAAATGCTTCATATGGACTTGTTTGGACCATCACAAGTAAAAAGCTTTGGTGGCAACTATTATGCATTGGTAATTATTGATGACTTCTCTAGGTTTACATGGACTTTATTCTTAACTACTAAGAGTGAGACCTACAAATCTTTTAAACATCATGTCAAACTTTTGCAAAACCAAGTAAATCAAAAAGTAATTATTATTCGTACCGATCATGGTGGAGAATTTGAAAACCACAAATTTGATAGATTTTGTGCTAAAAATGGTATTGAGCACCAATTCTCCGCACCAAGAACTCCGGAACAAAACGGAGTGGTAGAGCGGAAAAATAGGGTGCTAGAGGAACTTGCTAGAACCATGCTAAATGATTCTAGAGTACCTCAATATTTTTGGGCCGATGCCGTCAATACGGCTTGTTATGTTTTAAATCGTATTTTGATAAGGCCCTCTTTGGATAAAACCCCCTATGAACTTTACAAGGGAAGAAAGCCAAATATATCTCATTTTCGTGTCTTCGTATGCCAAGTTTTTGTTTTAAATAATGGAAAAGAACACATTGGCAAGTTTGATTCCAAATCCGATGAAGGCATATTTTTAGGCTATTCTTCTCACAGTAAAGCTTATAGAATTTTCAATAAAAGAACTTTAACTATTGAGGAATCAATTCATGTGGTTTTTAATGAGTCTTCAAAAGAAGATAGTGTTTTATGTGATGCTAGTGAAGATGGCATTGTCTTTTCAAAAGAAGAAAAAGAGAGAGAGAATTCAAAAGTTGATGAAGGAGAAGTAAGGGAAGAACTTCCTCCAACTTGGAAATCGGTCAAGGCTCATCCTATAGACAAAGTCATAGGAGATATGTCAAAGGGAGTACTTACTCGTAGGTCTATTCAAAACATTTGCCACTATGTCTCATTTGTTTCTCAAATTGAACCCGATTCAATTAAAAAGGCCATTGAGGATGATCATTGGGTTCTTGCTATGCAAGAAGAATTAAACCAATTTGAAAGAAATGAAGTTTGGGATCTAGTCCCTAAACCCGATGATCATACCATAATTGGTACTAAATGGATTTATAGAAACAAACTTGATGAATCCAGGTTGATTATAAGAAACAAAGCTAGACTAGTAGCTCAAGGGTACAACCAAGAGGAAGGTATCGATTATGATGAGACCTTTGCTCCGGTTGCACGTCTTGAAGCAATCCGAATTTTACTTGCTTATGCTTCAATCATGAAATTCACTTTATATCAAATGGATGTTAAAAGTGCTTTCTTGAATGGGTTTATAAATGAAGAAGTGTATGTCAAACAACCGCCCGGTTTTGAAAATAGTGAATTTCCAAACCATGTTTATAAATTGAAAAAGGCACGCTATGGATTGAAACAAGCTCCTAGAGCTTGGTATGATCGATTGAGTTCCTTTCTATTAGAAAACAAGTTTCAAAGAGGGAAGGTTGATAATACATTATTTATTTATAAAACCAAGGATGACATTTTGTTAGTACAAATCTATGTTGATGATATCATTTTCGGTGCTACTAACGTGTCTCTTTGTAGAAAGTTTTCAAATTTGATGAAAAAGGAATTTGAAATGTCAATGATGGGAGAACTCAAGTTCTTCCTAGGCTTACAAATAAAGCAAGTCAAGGAGGGGATATTTGTGCATCAGGGGAAATATTGCAAAGAACTCCTTGAAAAATTCGGATTGGACAAGTGCAAGGAAGCCTACACTCCAATGAGCACATCATGCTACGTAGACAAGGATGAACAAGGTACACTGGTTGATGTTAGTAAGTATAGGGGTATGATAGGTAGTCTCCTATATCTCACTGCATCTAGACCGGATATTATGTTTAGTGTATGCATGTGTGCTAGATTTCAAGCTAATCCTAAAGAATCTCACCTATCCGCAGTTAAACATATATTTAAGTATCTAAAAGGAACAATTAACACTGGTTTATGGTATCCTGCTGATGCCAATCTTAGTCTAGTTGGTTACTCGGATTCCGACTTCGCCGGATGCAAGCTTGATCGCAAAAGCACCAGTGGTACTTGCCATTTCTTGGGAAGTTCATTGGTGTCATGGTTTTCTAAAAAGCAAGCTTGTGTCGCTCTTTCTACCGCCGAAGCGGAATATATCGCAGCCGGTAGTTGTTGTGCTCAACTGTTATGGATGAAACAACAATTATCGGATTTTGGTTTGAAACTTGAAAATATTCCGATTAGATGCGATAACACAAGTGCAATCAATTTGACTAAGAATCCGGTGTATCACTCAAGAACTAAACACATTGAAATAAGACATCATTTTTTAAGAGATCATGTACAAAAGGGTGATTGCACAATTGAATTTGTTAGTACCACAAATCAATTAGCCGACATTTTTACAAAACCTCTACCAAGGGACACCTTTTATCATATTAGGAGAGAACTTGGTATTTTAGATGAAGCTAATATAGGCTAATTGCATTGTGTGTCATTTTTGGAAAATCACCATATTAGTCTTACTCTAATGTGTTATTGATTCTTAGTTAAATTGTCCTTGATGATATTTGAAATTGTATATGTTAATTGTGTGTGATTCTGTACTGTATTCCAAGTTGGTAGTGAAGCATTTGTGTTTGATTTGTGTTTGGTCTTTTAAAACTGAGTTTTTACTCTCTGTTCTGTCAAAACACTCGAGTTTTTCCAAAAACACTCGATTATTTTAATTCAAAATTAAATCAGTTTTAAATTGAAAAAGTTTTTAATCAGGGTCTGAGAAAAATACTCGAGTGTTTCTCAAAACACTCGAGTCTTTATTAAAATACTCGAGTGGTTTTCGAAACACTCGAGTCTTTCGAAACCCCCAATTTTTGAACTTTCAGACCAAACTCGAGTATTTTCCAAAAACTCGAGTATTTTGCGTTTTCCTGAAATTTGAACTTTCGGACCAAACTCGAGTTTTTCAGTTTTTACTCGGGTTTTCTGGGGAAATCTGGGCTGAGTCACGATCGACTCGAGTATATTTTCAAAAACTCGAGTATATCCTAAAGAACAACTCGAGTATTTATGAATATACTCGAGTATTTTGAACTGTTTATATATACTCTCAGACTCGAGTTTTTGCGACCCTCTTCTCTCTCGGTTTTCTCATATCTCTCTCCTCAAAACTCAGATTTTCCTCAAAGTTTTGTCAAATCTTACTAGTTTTTCATCCTCTAAACTCTTCTCTCGGTTTTATCCTCCTCCTGATGCTCCAGCTCCTTCGATGTTTTGATGATGTTGACCTTTGGATTTTATCTTAGTTTTCATTCTGTTTTTATCATGTTGGTCTTTGTTACATTTTCTGTATTTTGAGAACTTGGTGTTTTGAGACTTTGGGTTTATTATTGCACCTTTGATTTGGACCTTTTATGATGTTTTTATGTTAATGAATTTGGTCTTCATTATGCTGTTTGTGCAAAGCTTCAGGGGGAGCTCTTTATCGTTATTATATCTCCGTTTTATTTGCATAGTTGGTTATGGGGTTTTCCGATTATGCACCTCTCCTCCCTTGATCTTTTTCTAAATTGTTACATCTTTTTGGCGTATGACAAAAAGGGGGAGAGATATTACACTTGTCTTGTCTTGATATTGTTGCACCTAAAATCTCTAATTATGGTATATACTCTGATAATTGTTAAATTCTCTAATACCATAGGCTTGGTGCTAAAATTAAATTGTCATAACATCTTGCTCAAGCTGAATTTTTAGATAGGTGAAAAGTATCATATAGTGAGGGGGAGTTGCATTTTCAAGTGGATTCAAGCTCAACAAATGGTACAAGTGTTAATTATTTTGTCATCACCAAAAAGGGGGAGATTGTGAATTCAATGCTCCTAATTAGGTGGATTATGTTTTGATGATGACAAAATAATTAACAAATCATGCCTTGAAGATATTGCAACATCAACATCAACAAGAAGTCAAGAAAAGAAGACAAGTGCCCAATCATTCTCAATCAAATATTAATTGTAAATTTCTAATTTATGTTGAGAGTGGTTGAGAGTGGGTAGAAACAGTTAGTCTCTTCTAGGAATAAATTTTTATATGTTTATTAAGTTGAGATTGACCAAAAATTAATACTTGAGAGGAAAAATAAAATTGAAAAATAATTTTTCCCATATCTGATCAAAATACTCGAGTATTTTGATAAAGACTCGAGTATATACTCGAGTATTTATAGAAAAACTCGAGTATTTGTGCCAGGTCAGCCATTATGACCGTTAGTCTTGTTCGTGCACCAATTCACTCGTGACCGACCAAAAAGACTCGAGTATTTACCAAAAGACTCGAGTATTTTTGTCCAGTCAGCAAAAATGAACGTTGGAGAGACTCAAAAACTCAATTGAGGGCATTTGAGTCTCATCCAACCCCAAGAGAGAATTCAGAACCTTATTGTAAAATTTCTCTTTGAATTTGTGCAAGAACAAACAAGACAACAACACATTATTGATCACAAGCTTTCATAATTTCCTTTTCTCAAGTGTTAATTCCCAAAAAGCTCAACTTCTCACTCATATTGTCATTTTATTCCAAGTTGAGTTTTAGGCCTCAATTCTTACATTGAGCTGTGCTTATTTGTGCTAATCCATTGTGAGATTAGTAATACACATACAAAAAGCTTGATTATTCAAAGTCTTGGATTGTTCCCAAGCAAACCCTAAGTGGCTTAGGGTGTTGGAAGTCTTGAGAGGTTCTCAAGCACAAGACTAGGAGGTTCCTAGCCCGGTGGAGTTTCTTGAAGGGAGTTCAAGGAAGCTTTGTGAAGAGTTCTTCAATCACCGGAATCAAATTGGGGTAGAAATCAAGAGTTTGGTACACTCTTGAAAGGGTTAGGTTGAGTGAGGCCATTCTCAAGCAATCCTTTGTAATTTCTAACAATTTGATTATTAGTAGAAACTCCTAAGTGATTAGGAGGACTGGATGTAGCTCATTGTTGGAGTGAACCAGGATAAAATTGCTTGAGTGTTGGTTTATTGCTTTTAATCTACTTTCTAGCTCAATAGACTTAAATCATTTCAATCAATTAGGATTTATACAATTAGGTAGCAAGTTCAAGGAATCTTTGTGTTTAAAAGTTATTTAGATTGCTTGCTATTCTGTTGGATAAGTTCCTGTTTATTATTGAATTGATTTGAGTTAAATTGCTGAATTTTCGTTTCTGGTTTTTCTGCTATCTGATAGGAAAAACTCGAGTATTTCAGAAAAGACTCGAGTTTTTCATCACTGAAAAACTCGAGTATTTCACAAAAGACTCGAGTCTTTTGTGTCTGATTCCAGAAAATTCAGTCTTAGCTCCATTCTTCAATTACCAATCGAAATATTTGGTATTAGTGCTTCAAAATACTATTCACCCCCCTCTAGTATTTGCTTAGCCCGCTTGTTGGTTTCCAACAAAAGGCGGCGACATTTGATCAATGACATGACTATTGATGGCTACCATGTCACATGATCCATTATAAATACCTCCTACCTGAACAGTGCAAAAGGACAACTGAGAATACACTCCTACTTCCGCTTTCTCACTCGGCCCTCTCACTCTCTCTCTCTCTACTTTCCCTCTCTTTCTCCGTACATTTTGTGTCTCTATATTTGATATCCCTCCTCTCCCAGGATAAATATCTGACTTGAGCGTCGGAGTCCGCGCAGGTACCCCACCCGGGGGCGGGTCAAGGCCGAGAACCAGACCGGTTAGCTGGACCAGCCACGTGGACGAAGCTATCAACCTACCTATCAACCTTCCAGTCAACCTCAGGTCAACCTCCCTACCTCAAGTACGCAGAACATTTGGCGCCCACCGTGTCTCACCTACTTAACCAATGGAAACTAGACACCAAAGACGTCTCCGCGCACAGATTAACCAGGAAGCCCAACCAGAAGGACTCGTTTCAGACGACCATTCCACTACAGCACCCGGTGGTCAAACTCGATCGGCTCCCGTCCGCATGAATCACATCCCTACTCCTGAAAATGAATTACATTCTGCTGAACTTCGCGCACGGCTTCAGCGTCAAGAAAGATTGATTCGAGAGCAACGAGAGCTCATTGCGAACTACCAACAGCGCAACTATAGGCGACCTCCCACGCCAAACCGAGACAACCCGGCTGCTCCACCGTTTCCCAGCTATACACCTTCCCAGTATGAGCACGAGTCTGAGGGAGAGTCTAGTCTACCACCTCCTAGGGTCGATACCAATCAGAGGCGCCCCATACGCCCGACCACTCAACCACATCCCGTCCTACCCCGTGGGGGACTACGTCACCCCTTCACTGATGCCGTGATGGTTTTGAGGGTTCCAGATAACCTTCGACCTGCCAACATTGAGATGTATGACGGCTTGACAGACCCTCAGGACCATATAGACGCCTTCGAAGCAACCATGCTATTTCACGGAACGGCCGATCCACTCATGTGCCGTGCTTTCCCGTTGACCTTAAAAAAATCCGCCCTCCAATGGTTTACTACCCTAGAGCCCGGTTCCGTAAGCTGTTGGTCCGAATTGTCGGCACGATTCTTGAATAGATTCAACACCAGTAAGGAGCATGATCGCTCATCCCAGACACTGAGTACAATCACTCAAAAGCAGGGGGAGCCGCTCCGTCAGTACCTCCACCGCTTCAACCAAGCGGCCCTTTCCATAAAGGGTTTGAATGAGGCAGTTGCGGTGCATGTGTTGGTGGCTGGTCTCTAACCAGGAGGATTGCAAGCATCCTTGGCAAAGAAACGGGTTGAAACGATGGAAGATGTACGACGGGTCGCTCAAAAGTACATAAATTTAGAAGAAATCGTCGGAGTCACAGCTCAACAAAGGCATTCAGAGCGAGCTGACACACCGAGAAGAAGAGACCCAAAGGGACCGCCCCAGGAAGGGAGGAAAGGACCCCCCAAGGGCCGTTATGAACAATACACCCCTTTGAACGTCCCCAGGTCCCGGATACTTCATGATGTCATGTACGCCGACACTTTCGCTGCACAGAAACCACAACCGATACGGCGACAGGGACAAAAGGATCAGAGCAAATACTGTGAATTCCACTCAAGCTATGGACACGTTACTGAAGACTGTATTCAACTTCAGGATCTGATAGAGGACATGGCACGGCAAGGACGGTTGAGGCAATACATAAAGAACAATGACACCCGATCCCAGCGAGTCGTGCCGGATCAGCGTCGTGCCCGTTCGCCGCGCCGCTCTCCCGGTCGTTGATCCCCCAGAGGCCGTTCTCCATCCCACCCGACCTCGCGAAGGTCACCCAACCGGCCCCGGGAGGATCGTCAGCGCCCCTCAGAACCTCCCCGCACCAATCGGCATATCAGTACAATCTATGGTGGTTTTGCAGCTGGTGGACAATCGTCTACTGCAAGAAGGAAGTACGTCCGGGAGGTTATGAACATCGCGTCCAGGCCTCCCTTTAGCAAACCAAGTCCGAATAGAAAAGCACCACCCATCTGTTTCGATGACCGAGACTATCATGATCTGGTACGGGAACATGACGATCCACTCGTCATATCTGGCATTTTAGATGACGCAACGGTTGATCGGCTTTTCGTAGATCAAGGCAGCTCCGCTGACATCATGTTCCATGACCTGATCAAAAAGCTTGATCTCGACGCCAAGGATCTTGAACCATACGATGGTGAGCTGATCGGTTTCACTGGGGAAAGGATAACACCAATTGGATACGTCGCCTTAAGGCTGACCCTGGGTGATCATCCTTTAAGCCGAACCTTCCCGGTCAAATGGCTGGTCGTCAAGTCAATATCAGCTTTAACCGCCATCATCGGTCGTCCTACTTTGAATAAATTAGAAACTATTGTCTCCATTCCTCACTTAGCGATGAAGTTTTTGTCCAATGACCTCAGAGTCTGTACCGTGAGGGGAAATCAGCTCACAGCCAGGACTTGCTATAATGAAAGTTTGAAGATAACTGCTAAGGGCACCGTTGCTTCCAACTCTAAAGAAAATACAACTGCTACAACCGGTCCCCGGTCAGGGGTATACATGACAGAGTTGGACGTCCGAGCGGAGTACGATGAAACCAGACCGCAAGCGGAAGGAGAAACAATTCCTCTACAGATTGGTTCGAAACCCGGGCAGATCGTCCGAATCGGCGCCACCTTGACAAAAGATCAGCAGGACAGACTAACAGCGTTTTTGTACGCCAACGGAGATTTATTCGCGTGGACGACATCTGACCTCCCAAGCCTGGATCCTGACTTCATTTGTCATCGCCTGTCCGTTCGACCGGATGCAAGGCCGGTCGCGCAGAAAAAGAGGAAAATGGCGGGTGACCGAAAGACCTTCGTCCAAGAGAAAGTGAAGGAGTTGCTAACAGCCGGTTTTATCCGGGAGATCACATACACTACCTGGTTATCCAATGTGGTCTTAGTCAAAAAAGCTTCAGGACAATGGAGAATGTGTGTTGACTACACAGACTTGAATAAAGTCTGTCCAAAGGACCCGTATCCGATCCCAAACATCGATCATCTGGTCGACAACTCGTCTGGTTATCAGTTTCTGTCTTTCATGGATGCTTATTCCGGGTACAATCAAATACCCATGTTTCGACCAGATGAGGACAAAACGGCGTTCATCACCGACGGTGCAACCTACTGTTACACGACCATGCCGTTCGGACTCAAAAATGCAGGGGCCACGTATCAAAGGATGATGAATAAAGTTTTTGTTGACCAGATTGGCACGGTAATGGAAGTTTACATGGACGATATGATAGCTAAGAGCACTTTGACATAGGACCATGTGACCAACCTGGCTATTGTATTCGCCCGGCTAAGAAAGTTCAACTTACGTCTCAACCCGGATAAGTGTTCTTTTGGTGTGGAAGCTGGAAAATTCTTAGGGTTCATGCTCACAAACAGAGGAATCGAGGCAAATCCTGCCAAATGTGAGGCTGTTTTGTCAATGCGCAGTCCTAGAAATATTAAGGAGGTTCAACAACTTAATGGCCTGTTGACCGCCCTGTCCCGGTTCCTCCCGGCCTCTGCACAGAAATCAATCCCCTTGTTCCACCTGCTACGAAAAGGTCGAGGATTTACATGGACAGAGGAGTGTGAGGCAGCATTTCAGTCTTTCAAGCAAGTTTTGGCAACACCACCAATTCTCACCCACCCAGATCCTGGAGAAACACTTTTTGTCTATCTTGCAGTTTCGAATGAAGCCGTCAGTGCGGCCCTCATAAGAGAAACCTCGACCGGCCAGAAGCCCGTCTACTTCACCAGTAGGGCACTGCAAGGTCCCGAGTTGCGTTACCAGAAATTGGAAAAATTTGCATTTGCCCTTGTGTTGACCGCTCGCAGACTTCGGCAATATTTCCAGTGTCACCCGGTCGTCGTCCGGACGAACCAGCCGATCCGTCAGATCTTGCATAAGCCAGAGCTTGCCGGCCGAATGATATTATGGTCAATTGAGCTGTCCCAATACGGGATAACTTATGAGCCCCGGCCTGCTATCAAGAGTCAAATATTGGCCGATTTCATAGTGGAACTGACCCAACAAACAGCCCCGGGAGACGAGCGTTGGACAATTTATGTGGACGGTTCGTCCCACTCAAAAGGTGCTGGTGCTGGCATCTTGCTCGAAAGTAACAAAGGCTTAACAGTGGAACACTCTTTGTCCTTTCATTTCTCCACATCTAACAACCAGGCTGAATATGAGGCATGCATTGCCGGTCTTCAACTGGCTAAGGAATTGGGAGCAGACAGAGTACGACTCTGTAGTGACTCTCAGTTAGCAATCTCCCAGATAAATGGAACTTACCAAGTACGAGAACCGTTACTGGCTAAGTACCTCGCCAGAGTACAGGACCTCCTTTCCCGATTCGAGCTAGCAGAGGTCGAACACGTCCCTAGAGAGCAGAACGCCCGGGCGGACGTGCTTTCCAAACTCGCTAGCACGAAAAATCGCGGCAACAACCGCTCTGTCATTCAAAGCTCCCTACCGGGACCAAGTGTCATCCTGGCCATTTGCCCTGCTGTACCACGTCCATCATGGGCAACTGAGATTTGCAGATACCTTGACAATGGAGACCTACCTGATGACCAGAAAGAGGCTCAACGACTGAAACGGTCGGCCACATGGTATACAATGCTGGGAGGAGAGCTATACAGGCGAGGCTTTTCCGCCCCTTTGCTAAAATGCATAGATAAAGACCAAGCTCAATATGTCTTAGCTGAAATTCATGAAGGTAGTTGCGGCCACCACTTAGGTGGATCAGCATTGGCGCGGAAGGTTCTTAGAGCAGGGTATTATTGGCCAACGGTAGAAAAAGACTCCCAAGCTTATGTCTGGTCATGCGAACGGTGTCAGAAACATGCAGACTTTCACAAGGCACCGCCCGCAGAGCTAGCATTCACAATCACTCCCTGGCCGTTCGCTCGATGGGGGTTAGACATTCTAGGCCCGTTCCCGCAAGCAGTCGGTCAACTGAAGTTTCTGATAGTAGGAGTCGAATATTTTACGAAGTGGGTGGAAGCGGAGGCAGTCGCAAAGATCACTTCGGCCAAAGTACAAAAGTTCACATATAGGAGCCTCATTACCCGGTTCGGGATCCCCGAATCAATCGTCACTGATAATGGGAAGCAGTTCACGGACCGGAAGTTTAGGCAGTTATTGGCAGACCTCCATATAAAACAACACTTCTCCTCTGTAGAACATCCCCAGACGAACGGCCAGGCGGAGGCTGCGAACAAAGTGATCCTCCAAGGATTGAAAAGAAGGTTGGATGAATGTAAAACTGATCGGCCCGAACAACTTCATCATGTACTTTGGGGCTACCGCACCACGCCTCACTCCACCACTGGAGAATCACCATTTAATCTGGCATTCGGAACAGAAGCCATGATCCCGGTAGAAATTGGCGAGCCAACTTGGCGGAAAAAAGAGTTCAACCCTGATTCCAACCAGGACATGCTACGTCACAACCTTGACTTGATTGAAGAAAAAAGAGACCGGGCCCGAATTAGAGAGGAGACGCTCAAGAGAACGACCGCCAACCGGTACAACTCTAAGGTCGTCCCTCGCTCTTTTGAGGTCGGCCACATGGTCTTGAGAAGGGCAAATATAGGTAAAGCCAAGGGGAAGCTCGGCCCCAATTGGGAAGGGCCATATCGGATCACGGCAACTACCGATAATGGCGCATATTACTTGCAAACTCCCGACGGGCGGGAGATCCCCAGAACTTGGAATGCCGCAAATCTGAGGCGATTCTACCCTTGAAGCTCTATCCCGGTCATCACAAGACAGATAATAAGATAGCACAAACGCCCATCCTCAAACGGCCGACACTCGGCCATGTTGACGGATCGGCCTTGTGAATGTCCTTAGTTTATTTTTCAGCACAATCTGCTATGTTAATTTTCAGTCAAGTTAATTCCAATGTAATAGTTCAGTTTCAATCTCTAATAATAAATTTTGCTTGTTCGATGGCAATACCGTTCGCATGCAAAAAAAAAAAAAAAAAGCGTACCCGGCAACCGGTTAGCCACCCTTGCTTGAGAGAGACAAAACCTTGTACAAAAGGGGTCATAACGCTTAGACAAATTAAAAGCACAACCCCCGCCCACAATAAAAAGGGAAGAGTAGAGGTACTTATATGATGAAAGGCTAACATCTAAATAAGTGGTGCAAAATTCATTAAAGTAATCGTCCCATACACCCGACCGGCTACAATTACAAAATTTGGACGGTCTATACGACCGACCTTATTACAAGCCAGCAAACGGGCTCTTTTAACAACAAAAAGAAATAAACCGTTAAACGGTCTTACAAGGAAAATAGATAATTAAATCAATAACTTTAAACAGCTAAGCTTCTACTCATTCGGTCCATAGCCGGGAGCATAAGCAACAGCACGCCTCTCCCCACCAACCAACTCCCATAAAATCCCATCCTCAACCCACCGAGTGTAACTCATTACCGACCGGTCCAGCTCCACTTGAGGATGAAAAAAGTTCACCTGATTCAGGGCATTGTTCCAAGTCTGCTCGGTTCCGGTCAGAAGCAAACCTCTCAACCGGGTGGCGTTCTGCTGACCAGCCTCCCTCTCCCTCGCAGTTTCATCACGAGCAAGCTTCCAGTTTGCCTCCATTTCGGCCGTCCGAGCCTGTTCCTCCTCCATTGACTTCTTGTACGTTTCCAAATCAGCCGTCATCTCTACCACCCGCCCCTCGGCCTTGTCGGCGCGATCAGCCCACGCTTTCTGCTGGGCCATGAAATCCTCTTTCTCTTTCTTACGGCTTTGTTCGGACGATACAAACCTGGCTTGAATCTCGTCCCTCTGTGCTTGCAACCTCCTCGCATTTTCCTCTGATCTCTTCAACTTCTCATCATCACCGTCCAGCTCCAACGAACGAAGCAAAGTCCCAACACCAGCAACCCACTGCTTTGCTTGCTTGATCCGATTCTTGGCAGGAATAGCCCTCAACCGGGCGCTTTCGTTGTCCGAAGGGGTGAACAAACGGTCCACGACAGCAGGGACCCTCACCCCCCTTGTCATCCCTTCAAAAATTGTCTCCACAGAAGGAGGAGGGGCAATGTGAATGGAAGATTGTGTCTCGCCCTCCACCCTAGGCGAGCGGTCGGACCGCCCCTCTCCGCTCCCGGACCGAGCGGCCCGGCACCGCTTATGCACCGGTGCCGAAGACTCGCCCGCCCCACCTTCCTCAAAAGGGATCCCATATCCCGGTGTGGGAGGACATTCCATGTACTGCCCAGGCTCACCCCCCACGACCGGATTAGAAACCATCTCTACGTCATCCACTTGCACTTGCTCTTCTTCATCAACCGCTACTTCCTCAACCGGTTGCTGACGAGCGGCCTCCTGACGAGCCTGCGCCAGCTCGGGCAAAAGGATCGGATCCATGAGCCCACCTGAAAAAGCAAGTCGTTAAAAAAAAACAAATAATAATAATAGTAAATAAATAAATATTTTGCATGAAATCATGACAACGAAATCTAACGAGAAGGGCGCGAGACACGACGACTTCATACCCAAAAACACCCTAATACTATTATCATCAGTCCCTAACAACTTAGTGCAAGGAATCTCCTTATTGCACCAGCACAGGATCTCGGCGGCCGACCTCCTCTCCGGTCCGTTCAAACGGGACTTTTTCACTTGGAAACATTTCGGAGAGCCCGATCGTGTAAAATGATATTGATTCCAGTGAAAAGGAAATTTTCGTTCACCATCGTCACCATACCAATCGGCCAATTCCCCAACAACGGCCACTCGGAAAAACTTGTCCTTAAACCTCTTGTACGAATCACACACGCTCACAAAGAGCGTACGACCAAGATTCCCCTGAAAGCTCACCCACCCGTGCCGCCCCAGGACTTTCTCATCACAATTAGTGTAATGTTTAACTTGGTAGAAATAGAAGAAAAGGCGGTGCGTACAGACCAGTCCCTGGATGCGACAAAAATTTTCAAAAGCCGTCATAAATCCCCAGGCGTTTGGATGTAGCTGGCTGGGGGCAACGTCCAGATAGCGTAAAATGGCCGCTTGAAACTCAGTAAAAGGCATACGAACGCCTATCTTCGTGAAGACCGTTTCGTACATATAGAAGGTATTACCACCTTCCAACCGACTAAGATTGTCGCAGACCCTCTCGTCGTCGCTTGGCGCGTACAAATCATAGTTATCCTCCTCCTCCACCGTTTGAGTTATGGGCATGTTGGCTGTCCCAACTTCCACAAATTTTGAACGACGACCCAACACTTCCCGGTCAACCCATGGGTACCTGTGAGCATCAGATGACTGGGGAAGGAGGTGAGATTGTGACTTAAAAGTCCGACCCATCACTGACGATCGCCCTGCATAATTGTCAGATTCAGTTTCAGTAAAAATTTCTACGCGATTATTCGTCTCTTGCGCCCAGACCGGCCCAAAGACCTCAGGAATGAACGCCCCAAATCACTTTCCACCCAAGAGGGATCGTTCCGGCCTCCCACTGCGTGAACGGCGGCCGCTTGTTGAAAAGGGGGAGGAGGATCATCCAATATCTCTAAAGAGCTACTGGAATCTTCTCTTACTGGAGACAACCGGACCATTCCCACAAACAACGAATAAAAAAGGAAAGGAGAAAGAAAGTACCTGAACAAAAGGAAGAAGCAAAAAACTTTTTCGGGAACGTCTAAAGGAAACTCCCGCTCGAGCAAAAACGGATGAAGAAGTGTATAGAAAATCTTAGAAGGAATGGTGTGAAAAGGAAGGTCCGGGGGAGCCATATATATAGGCGGGTCAGGGAAGGAAGAAAGAGAAGAGCATTTAATGTCCATTAATGGGGCATCACCGTTTTCAAGGAGCAATTATGGCTCCGATTACCGAGGCATTTCTTGGAAATCAAAAGTCAAGGGAGTATTTAATGATACACATAAAACGAAAAGCGGATTCCCAATGAACATGGAAGGTCGCGAATTAAGACCGGCAATTCGACCGCACGCGACCGAACTTCCCGGTCTGGGGGCAACTGTTCTGGGGAATCATCATGGAAGATAACTTTGACCAAGACCGGACCGGTCAAAGGGAGGTCCTCCTCCCACGAACGGACCGGTCCCTCAACCTCCCAAGGAAGGGCCGGTCCCTCCACCTCCCAAGGGAGGACCGGTCCCTCAACCTCCCAAGGGAGGGCTTGTCCCTCGACCTCCCAAGGGAGGACCGGTCCCTCAACCTCCCAAGGAAGGGCCGGTCCCTCGACCTCCCAAGGGAGGACCGGTCCCTTCACCTCCCAAGGGAGGGCCGGTCCCTCAACCTCCCAAGGGAGGGCCGGTCCCTCAACCTCCCGAGGAAGGGTCGGTCCCTCGACCTCCCAAGGGAGGACCCTCCACCTCCCAAGGGAGGGCCGGTCCCTCAACCTCCCTTGGGAGGACCGGTCCCTCAACCTTCCAAGGAAGGGCCAGTCTCCACCGTTACGGCAGGTCCGGTCCAAAACGCGACCTCCCCGTACGTATTCCGCAACCGTCCCAGACACAGTAAGTCACATCAAGTGTCGCTTCCAAACGTCTGCTACCACCTGACTCCGCCGCCTGACAAAGGCGGCGACATTTGATCAATGACATGACTATTGATGGCTACCATGTCACATGCTCCATTATAAATACCTCCTACCTGAACAGTGCAAAAGGACAACTGAGAATACACTCCTACTTCCGCTTTCTCACTCGGCCCTCTCACTCTCTCTCTACTTTCCCTCTCTTTCTCCGTACATTTTGTGTCTCTATATTTGATATCCCTCCTCTCCCAGGATAAATATCTGACTTGAGCGTCGGAGTCCGCGCAGGTACCCCACCCGGGGGCGGGTCAAGGCCGAGAACCAGACCGGTTAGCTGGACCAGCCACGTGGATGAAGCTATCAACCTACCTATCAACCTTCCAGTCAACCTCAGGTCAACCTCCCTACCTCAAGTACGAAGAACAAATAGTTTTTGTTGTGGCATGAGCAAGCAATGATAAAGTGATAAAAAGAGGAGTGACATCGAAAATAAGACTTTGAGTTGGCATGAAATGATTATACTTCGCTAAGCTATCAACAATCACATTTGCTTCTCTAAAAATATGGATCTAGGTGAAGTTCCCATTAACTGTACTATGCTTGATATCACGAACAAGAGGTGCATAAGTGTGAGTCTCCAAGCATCAAAACATCAAAAAGCGAACAACTTCTTGAGAGTTAGTCTCCACGATAATATTCAAGTAACCTCGCTTAATAGCTATCTTTAAACCATGGAGAATATCCCATAACTTCGCTTGCATGATACTGCATACCCCCAAGCAAATAGAATAAGCAAAGATAAAAGCTTCATTGCTATTTTGTGCCACCCCTCCACACGCCACAGATGGTGGTTCAAGGAAAAACGACTCATCCGAATTAATTTTGATGAACTGCTCCTCGGGGGATGCAACCGGATCGCATTTCCAATCTTGTTCCCATTAAAAACCGCGCCTTCAATTCCTTGAAAAATTAAAAGCCATCCTGATTTCCACGTTCCTTTTATGAATTGCACTAATGCTACCAATAACCTGGTTTATGACCTTTCCTTCAAAAATCAATTGTTTAGGCAAACAATCTGCTATGCATCAACAGAAGACGATAGTGGAGTCATGGGGACTAGCAATGAGGCGACTGCGGTCTAGGGGGTGGGGTAGATTGCAGTCTGTGATGCTGGGTTTTGAAAGGAACTTATGCACATTAATAGGGAGTGAAAGGAACTTAAAGAGTCAAAGAGGAAGTTTGTTGGCACTGATAATGAGATTGTTTTTCTTTTATACTCCCTCCGATTTTTTTCTTTGGTCCTTTTGGCCTTTTTTCCTTGTTTCATATCTTTGGTCCTTTTACAATTCCAATACACAAACATATTTTTCTTTCCAATTTTGACCTTTCATCCAATCATACACACTTACTTATAAAAATTAAATACTACTACAACTTTCAATAAAGATTAAATAGGAGCAGTTTTGACAAAATACATATAAACCTTACAATAATCATCATAATCAACACTTTCTTAATCTGTGTGCACAACTCCAAAAAGACCAAAGAAAAAAAAACGGAGGGAATAACATAAAAGTGAAATTTACTTGAAAATGAGTGAAATTTTTTTCTTCCTTATCCCTTTAAGGCTTGTTTAATGGCCAGGATATGATAAGAATATGATAAGATAAAGAGCAAGATTAAAGTAAGATATGATATGAGCAATATAACTTTTATCTTGTCCATTGTTTGGTGCACACTAGATAGCAACTTCATTTATAAAGTGGTGATGATGGTGGTGACACTAGTGTTAATGTGAGAGAGGCATGAGTGAAAAACTACACTATCTCATCCCATTCTTTTCTAGCTCAGCTTCCCCATAAGATAGAAAATACACTAGGCATACATGATTGGATAGGTCAACAAGATAATATTATCCTATCTTGTTGACTCACGGCCAAACTATGGATAGTAACGGAATAGGACAGACTATCTTATTTTGTCTTTCTTATCCTGTTCACCAAAAAAGCCCTTAGTTTCACCATGAAATATAAGGGGAATATTTTTTTTACTTTTTACTTAGTAATAGTTTTTTAATATTTAGAAATATACTCTAGTATATTATAAAGAATAAAAAAATGAAAGCCCCTAAAAAATGGGGGCCATGTGCTGTTGCACATGATCGCACATGTGCCGAGACGATCCTGAATGAAAACGTACCGTGGAAACATGTTTGGGTATGGTATCGGTACCTAGTACGGGTACGGGGTACGGGGTAAGACATTTTTTTTTAAAAAATTAGGGTATAATTATCTAGAAATTAAAAAAATAGAAAATTGCAAAATTAAATACAATCAATAAGTTGAAATTCATAGGAATTAATAGTTTCCTACCACACAACCTGTAACGTTTGCACTTTGCAACAACTAATAAAAAATCAAAACATCCAAAAATAGCACAAAATAGGAAGAAAAAAAAAGTGTCTTACATGCCCACCAGTTTCCACCCAGTTCGTCCCTGAACCACACTATACTGGGAGAGGAGCCGCTTTGACACCATTTGTAACATCCATGGCAGGAAAATGGATTGGCGATTATCCCCTTATACTAGCACGGGTCTTTTCGGCGTGCTATGTCCTCACTCACACGCTCCCAGAGAAAACTTCCCAGGAGGTCCCCCATCCCATAATTTCTCCAAGCCAAACACGCTTAACTATGAAGTTCTTAAGTGATGGGCTATCGAAAAGAAGATGCATCTTGTTGATAGGGGTAGTCCAATTAATTCATTTACGCATTCTTGTACTATTTAGTCCCATACCTACACAGTCTCAAGATCCCCCTCTCATTTCAATGTGTCGATTTATTCATGTTTCCCTCCCTTAGAAGCCTGCCAGGAGCCGCTCCTTGTTTGTGCCTCTTGCATTGACGACCACTCCCCATCCTCGTCAGCTCAGGTCTTACATAGATCGTCGGAAAACAAGTGCTGTGTGGCCTACGGTAGAAGCAAGGATTTGGATGACGGAGAGTGATTTCCACGTTATGCATGCAAGGTGGATATCATGAACTTGCTGATTTTTCATGAAAACAAGACATATTTTTGACAAAAATTTGAATCAGAATTTTAACAATATTTTTCCATGAAAATGAAAGAAATCGATTGCAACATGTACTATGTCATGAGATCTTAACTAGAATCAAAATTTAAAGCATAATACGCATTGAGTGGATCATGACATTCCTGCAAGGTGACTATGTTGAAATAGTTAATGCTGTCAGGAGAAACAAAACAACATTTTGGACAACTTTGCATGAAGAATTCAGCATGGTTTCTCAACGAAAACTTATTAAACCAATTAGAATAAAAACTTTGCTATGAGGACTTTAATTAGAAACAAAAATGAGAGAATATGGTGCCTTGAGCTTTCCAGACGAATGAAGCAAAGTGAGAATCTTAGCAACACTGAATTCAAGACTAAACTTTCCACATGAATGAAGCAAAATGAGACTCTCAGCAACACCCCAAGACTGAACTTTCCACGATGAACCTTTAGAAAATTTTGAGAAAATTTTTGGAAGGAATTCTATTAAGATCACTTAGAGCAAAGAGGACTCAAGTGATTGAGAGTGTTTATGAGTGATTTGAGTGTGAATAGTAAGGAGAATGGTTGAGGACCTCTCATATGTATAGGCCAAGGAAATGCATAAAGAATTTAGTGAATTGTAAGGAGAATGGTTGAGGACCTATCATATTTATAGGCCAAGGAAATGCATAAAGAATTTAAGCAAGTGATGAAATTCATAAAGAGTTTACTAGAGGAATCTCCTTGATTCCAAATTGCCTGTTTTGTTCGAGGATAAGAAAAGATTTAAGTTTGGTGGAATTTAATGTGTGCAAAGCATGCATATTATTTCTTAATTAATTTGCATTTAATTAATAAATAAGAGAATACTGTAATGTTCTTCCTTGTATCACATCACCAGAGAACTTATCTTTTTGAACCAATAAAATTATGACACTTGTCCTATTTTATTTGTTTTTTTAATTTTGAAGTATGGGGTCATGTTTCTTATCCCTCACTTGAAACCAATGTGAAAACACTGAGCGAAAACACAGAGCAAATCCTCACAGTAGCAGCGTCACAGCCTAATCACATCTACGAATCACTGAAGGCTCGGTCATGGAGGCTATACTGCTGCGAGAATGTGGAGGGGTGAAGCCAGTGGCGGTTTGTGACTTAGGTGTCGGTTGAGCTGCGATTGGGTTTGATATGATGTTGAGCTGCTATTTGGTCTACAATTGGAGCCACCTTTAGTAGATTTCCTCTTTTGTAAGCTAATCTTGTCTCTTTAGTAGATTTCCTCTCTCTGGAGCCACCAAAGTTTGATTTGTTCATTCTATGTTTGATTTGGAGTAATACAAAGATGAATTTTAGTTCCTCTCTTTCTTGTGTTTCTCAATTGTTTACTTACCTCATCATGTCCTACCTCAATCTTACCTATTTTTTCTGCTGGTTGTGACTCAAGAAAAAGAACTTTATATTTGATCAACTGTTTATATTGTATTTTCTAGATAAATAAAAAGAAGAAACATCTAAAGTTTCTTTCATTTATACGACAAATAAGAAATATTAATCCTTGTCCTAATTGGTCTTGTATTGGTCTAGTTTTACTAGGAATCTAATTGGAATTTTGGGATGATTGCAGATACTTGTTACTAGAGTTGGAGAACAAATACATGTTCCAAAGACTCACATTTAGTTGCAGAAATTCAAGAATAACAAAGCTGGATTACATGATGTCAGAGTGAAGAAAATATCCATCAATTGCAGCAGCTAGTTGAGGAATGCAGTATGACTATTGTTATTGGAAAATTTGTTCACTGTCACAAATATCACATAGATTGTCAAGGTACACATTAGGCTCAATGGTTGTAATAATGAATAAATTAGTAGAATATTGATTCAATGGTTGTAATAGATGCTTACAGGTTTACTTGTCCGGTATTATGTACAAGATTTATTTTGAGAGGACAATGTAGTGTCTTATTATTAACATGTACTTATTAAGGGATGGTAAGTGTTGGATTAAAACTACCAACTTCCATTTTATGTGTTACAATATTATATTTTATTGTTGCACAACTGTCTTTTGACTCCTTTAGTCTATGAAAATTGCAACATAATGATGCTTGTCTGCCGAGAGCTTTATGGGACTTGATTGGCCAAAACATCTTATGCTTTTCATGTTACTGCTACAATATGGCATATCTAGCTCTATAGGAGATTTGGGTTTGAAGCAACCATACCGGTGTCCTTCACGTTTCATCGAAGAACGACAGGATCAAGAACCTCGTCGTTCAACATTCGAGGCAAGTGCCAATTCCAGAACGTTGCATCATGCTGGGAAATTCGTAATATTTGCGTCAACAGGACTACGGAGAAATCTGTCCAATGAAGAAGCCGTGGATCAATGTTATCTCGGTGAGAAGAAACGTCCTTTGACAGAGATGTCCATCAAAGCATTCGACGGGTTAATTAGGCAGTCGAATTTTAAAAACATCCAGGAAGCGACTACAATGAAACAACTCCAAGAGACAAGAGCTGAGATCTTGCAACGCATACAAGAGTCAAGTGATGAGATTATAGAACAAGCAAGAGAGGATAGATCAGCGATGGATAGGGAATTCGCGGAGCTGAAATGTTCTTGTGAAGTCTATTGAAAAAGATTTATAAAGTCAGAGGTTCAAAAAGAGAAAAGCAAGACATTATATAATGTCGAATTCTTCGGTGCACCTAAATTGGTTCGAGTGCATGTTGCACTCGTTTGCTTATGCCTAGGAAACGTAATTTTTTTACCGTTTAACTGGCACACTCGGTTAAAGGGTTTGTTAGTTGTTTTATGCGTTTATTGCTAATAAGTCCTTCAACAGTATTTATATTTTATTGTACATAAGTCCTTAACGTTGAAATTAATTTATCGGTTTAACCCATGTAAAAAAATGGTGTTTAATAAATATTTTTTGTGTATTCGAATTTAAATAAATGCTTATTTATGTCAGGTGCTCCTGTAATTTGCACCTATTTTGTCAGACGCCCTTTAACTTTATTTTTCAACAAATATACCCCTACAATTTGCTCCGGTGAGCCATATACCCCTGCATGCCATTTCTGGCCACCGGTACTGACGTGGACCGCCGGAGTCAGCAAGTGGTAAAAATAAGAACCCTTGTAGTTTGAGTCTTTTTTGTCAGATATCCCTATATATTACTTCAAAAATTCATATCTTTTAAACCGTAAGTCCAAAAATTACAAATTTTATGTCAAAACGATCGTACTGAAATATAGAATTTTAATATGTAATTATTTTACTTTTATGGATAGTTTTGTAAAAAATTGTTTTTTGGGCAATTTTCTATACGAATTTTGAATTTATGAATTATTAAAAATAATTTATGAATTGGATTGCACTAGTTTTTATTATAGTTTGAGGATCATAAAAATCATGAGTTTTGACTAGTTCAATTCAATTCATAAATTATTTTTAATAATTCATAAATTCAAAATTCGTATAGAAAATTGCCCAAAAACAATTTTTTACAAAATTATCCATAAAAGTAAAATAATTACATATTAAAATTCTATATTAAAATACTCCCTCCGTTTCACAATTTTAGGCCTTTTAGCTTTTTTTTCTTGTTTCATAATATTTGGTCTTTTACATTTTCAATACACAAACATATTTTTTTTCCAATTTTAACCTTTCATTCAATCATTTCATTCACTCCTCATTAATTCTACTTTTATCATCTCTCATCTCTATACCACTATACATTAATTAATGGACACACTTGCTTTTAAAAATTAAATACTACTACAACTTTCAATAAAGATTAAATAAGGGCATTTTAGATAAAGTATACATAACACTTACAATAATCAACACTTTCTTAATCTGTGTGCCCAGCCCTAAAAGGCCTAAAACAGTGTAAATCGTAATTATTGATTAATAGTAAGCAACAATAGAGAGTAATCAGGTGTGAGATGGGGCAGCGAAGGTGAAGGGTATTGTGGTGTGACGCCATTGGAGAGGCTTCGTCTCTCCTCCATGAAACCCCTCTCTATTTTCCTTCCACCTTCACCCAACCTATAACCTATAATCGTTCGTTGCTCTATTTCGCCAGAACATAAATAATTTAATAATAAAAATAAGAAGGAAGGAGAGAGATAAACACCAATATAAACACATAATCCTCAACAACAATCCTGATGAAACCGCAATTGATGGTTGGAGAGACTTAGGAACCCTAGGAAAACACCTAGAAGGGGGGGTTGAATAGGTGTTGAAGCTACCTTGAAAGATTTTCGAACGAAACAAATCTAAACAATCAAAACAAATGATTTTTGCAAATTCTATAGCACTTAATCGATTAACCTGCAATTTACTCGAGTAGTACTCGATTAAACTTGAACTTAATCGATTAAATATGACAGAAAACAGAAAAATCAATTTTTCATTCGAATACGAAAATCAATCAATTCACATGCAAGATCAGAGATTCAGCAGAAATGATTAACACCTATATTCTTATTGATTAACCTAGTTATGAAAATGATTTTCCCTTTATCAATTTGAACAATTAAAGATTCAATTCAATCAATTATGAAAATCAATCTTTCTAGGTTTTCAACCTGTAGGATTCTCATGTTTTGATGCTAACAATCTCTCTCCAAGCAACAACATTGGCAACAAGCAAGCTACACCACATGAAGATTAGAATTAGGATTTTTATTAATTCTATTTCAATGTAATCTTTATTTTATGCAATGCATCTCATTGGTGTGGGTAGCTTAGGTGATTTTAAGAATATTTAAATAATGTTTGATTAAGAGTGAAGATACTTTAAATCTTGATTAAATAGCTTGTGAAAATCATTTTAGAAAAACTTTGTTTTTATTCAGATTCTGATCAGTTTACTCGAGTAATAAGTACTGGATCACTCGAGTAATTTATGTCATGACAGGTTAATCGAGTAATGGTTTACACATCACTCGAGTAACTTAATCTGACATGTTTCACTCGAGTGACGTTGTTTGGTTTACTCGAGTAATTCAATCAGTGTTGGGAAAATTTTAAAAGGACTTAATTTTCTCTTTCATAAATATATACTTTCATTCTTACAATTTTCTAATACACTTTTCAAAAGCAATCCAAGAGCTATTTTACATCTTTCAAGAGCTATCAAGATTCAACAAGAAATTTTTCTTCTTCACTCTATTTTCTATCATTGTTCAAATATTCTTGAGATCATATTTTTGTTCTTAGTGGTTGTTGAAGATTTGCAATTTGTGATTGCATTATTGAAGTTTCAACACAAGTGAAGAATCTCACAAGGAAGACTTTGAGGATCAAATCAAAGCAAGAAAAGAGGATTGGTTGGAAGCATCTTCAATCAATTAGCAAGGAAATCTAGAATTCTCAAAAGGGGTAGATTAGATCAAAGTGTTTGGTACACACTTTGAGTTGGGTTTTAAGATAGGAGAACTAAGAATCTAGTTGCATCTTAAAACATTGTAAAATCTACATTTGAAGATTTCTAGTGAAGAATCTCTCTTGATTTAAGAGGGGACTGGAGTAGCTTTCAAGTGGGTGAAAGTGAACCAGGATAAATCCTTGTGTCTCTTTTATTTTCATTCCTTGTATTTCATTAATTCATTAACAATTGCATTTTTTAGGTTAGAATTGGGGGTTTCTTAATTCTACTCAATTGATCTAAAATTGCATGTTAATATTACTTGAAATTGTTCATATTAATCATTCATAATTTGTTGAATCATCATAGCATTGTTATTCTTGAAGAACTCCATTGAAAACTCAGTTTTTAATTGAATTTTACCCAGTTTACTCGAGTAAAGTTCTTGTCACTCGAGTAATCTGCTTTCAGTTTTTGAACAATACTCGAGTAGGTTTTCTGTTACTCGAGTGATTTAAAAAAATAGATTTCGTAATACTCGAGTGATTTGCTGAATACTCGAGTGAAATTATTTTTGCTTGCGTATTACTCGAGTGAAGACTTGAGTTACTCGAGTAATCTGAACTGAATTTTTAGAAAACTTATTTTTCATAAAACCATTCTCTTAGGTGGACGAAAAATCTATAATAAGGCTTCAATATTCTATTCACCCCCCCTCTAGACTATATTGAGCCGCTTGCTGGTTTCCAACAAGTGGTATCAGAGCTTGGACGAAAAATCCGAGCCTTAAAAAGCTTTTCGAAAAGATCTTTTTTACTTGGAAACAATGGGCTCAATTTCAAATCCTTTTGGTGGTGAAGGAACTTCCATTAATCGTCCTCCACTATTCAGTGGTGAGGGTTACGCTTATTGGAAGGTCCGCATGAAATTTTTTATTCAAGCCATAGATATGGAAATTTGGAACGCCATAGAGAATGGACCTTTTGTTCCTCAAACGAAAGTAAATGATGTTGTTTCGATTAAACCTCAATCGAGTTGGGACAATGATGATAAGAAGAAAGTTGCATTTGATTTAAAAGCTAAAAATATCATCACGTCCGCTCTTTCTTATGATGAGTTCTTTCGAGTATCTCAATGTGTTGATGCTAAACAAATGTGGGACACATTACAAGTCACACATGAGGGCACTTCGGAGGTTAGAAGGGCTAGGCTAAATACACTCATGCATGAATATGAACTCTTTCGTATGTTACCTAATGAAAATATAGGTGACATGCAAAAGCGGTTCACTCATATCATTAATCATCTTTCTGCACTTGGAAAAGTTATAACTAATGGTGAAGTTGTTAATAAGATTTTGAGATGTCTTAGCAGGGAATGGCAACCTAAGGTGACGGCCATTATGGAAGCTAGAGACGTGGATCAAATTGACTTAGCAACTCTATTCGGAAAGCTTCAAGAGCATGAAATGGAGCTTGGACGGTTATCCATGAATGAAGATGCCGATAGAAAGAAAAAGGGGATTGCTCTTAAATCAACTTCAAAATCCCTTAAGGCACAAGAGGAAAACTTTCAAGTGGATGACTCGGACTCCGATATAGATGATGAGACCCTTGGCTTGCTAGTTAAAAAGCTTGGTAGGTTCCTTAAGAAAAAGGGGAACTTTAATAGAAATAGACAAAGAGATTCTAAGGACTCACAACCAAGAAATAAGACTAACAAGGATCACATCAAGTGTCATGGGTGTGGAAAGCTTGGTCACTATCGATCGAATTGTCCAACTAATTCTAAGAAGTCGGAAGGTGACAACTCAAAGTTCAACTCATCTAAAGGAAAAAGGGCTTACATAGTATGGGATGAAGTAGAGAGTCAATCAACATCTAGCTCGTCGGATGATGAAGAACTTGCAAATCTATGTTTAATGACAAAGCTTGATGAAGAGGAATCTTCGAGCATTAAATCAAGTGAGAACGTCAATGAGGTAGATTATCTTTCCGATGCTAGCTCAAGTTCTAATTCTCCTTCATTCAATGAATTGTACAATGTGTATGTAGAGATGCATAAAGAGTTGAAGAAACTTGCTAAAATAAATGTTGAAAGAAAGAATTTCATAATGAAGCAACATGAAAAGATAATTGAACTTCAAAAAGATTTAGAAGAACTTAAGCTTCAAAATGAAACTCTTGAACTCATTTATGCAAACTCTACATGCAATTGTGAATTGAAATCAAATGAGACTCCATCTTGTGAAAATTGCAAGTCTTTGGAAAAAGAAGTTTTTAATTTGAATGATCGACTTGCAAGGCTCATGAAAGGAGATACTTCTTTAGATCATTTGCTTTCAACTCAAAGGAACAATAGCAATAGATCCGGTCTTGGCTATACCAAACCTAAGAAACGCAATTATCGCAAAGTTGGTGGATTTTCAAAGAATAAGATTTCTAAAAACCCAACTTGCCATTATTGTGGAATCTTTGGGCATACCACGAATAAATGTAATATAAAGAAATTTGGTATACCAAGCGGAGAATATATTTGGATTGTTAAGGGGACTTCTCCTCATGCTAACAACAAAGGACCCAAAACCACTTGGGTACCTAAGTCAACCAAATGATATCTTTCTTGTAGGTGTGTCTTCGAACAAAAGAGCGAAAATGGTACTTGGATAGTGGTTGTTCGAGACACATGACGGGAGACAAAACGCACTTCATGGAACTTACTCCGAAAAGTGGTGGATTTGTGACATACGGCGACAACAACAAGGGCAAAATTCTAGGAGTTGGGAAGATCGGTAATGTATCTAACCTTGTCATAGAAAATGTCCTATACGTAGAAGGCTTAGAACACAACTTGCTTAGTATAAGCCAACTATGCGATATGGGCAATTATGTAACTTTTACTCCGGAATTATGCTTCATTAAGTCTTCTATAGATGATAGTGTTAAGTTTGTTGGTCGTCGCTCTAATAACACTTACTTAATTGATTTGGATGAGATAACTTCACTATTTTCAAAATGTTTCAAATCTTTTGATGATGAAATTCGTCTTTGGCATAGACGAATTGCTCATGTGAATGTGAATCAATTAAACAAACTTTTACGAAAAGATTTAGTGATTGGTTTGCCTAAACTAAACTTTAAGCTTGATGGCATTTGTGACTCTTGTCAAAAGTGCAAGCAAGTTAAAAGTTCTTTTAAACCTAAAAATGTGATAAGCACAACAAAGCCTTTGGAGTTAATCCATATGGATTTGTTTGGACCTTCACAAATTAAAAGTTTAGGTGGCAATTACTATGGATTTGTTTTAGTAGATGATTTTACTAGATTCACATGGACTTTATTTTTATCCGCAAAAAGTGAAGTTTATAAATGTTTTAAAAAATTTGCAAAACTCATCCAAAATCAACTAAGTTTTAAAATTGTGTCTATTAGAAGTGACCACGGAGGTGAGTTTGAAAACACTAGGATTGATGCGTTTTGTGATAAGTTTGGTATTGATCATCAATTTTCGGCCCCTAGGACTCCGGAGCAAAACGGAGTTGTAGAAAGGAAAAATAGAATGTTAGTGGAACTTGCTCGTACTATGTTGAAAGAATCAAATGTTCCTAAATATTTTTGGGCCGATGCGGTAAACACCGCTTGCTATGTGCTTAATAGGGTTCTTATTCGTCTGCATTTAATTAAAACACCTTATGAACTTTTAAAAGGGCGAAAACCAAATATTTCACATTTTCATGTTTTTGGGTGTAAGGTGTTTGTTTTAAATAACGGAAAGGAACCGGTCGGCAAGTTTGACTCTAAAGCCGACGAAGGCATATTCATAGGTTATTCAACTCATAGCAAAGCATATAGAGTCTACAATAAAAGAACATTAACCGTTGAGGAATCCGTGCATGTTGTATTTGATGAATCTTCGAAAGGAGATTGTGTTGTTTCTTGTGATGATAATATAGGTACATTTTTGGATCATGAGAATTCAACACCACAACAAATGGAAGAGAATCAAAATGAAGATAGAGAGGTGCAAGCACAAGATAAAGACTTAGCACAAGAGATTCAACCTCAATTACCAATAGCTTGGAAGTCCAACAAAAATCATCCGATTTCTAATATCTTAGGTGACATTGCGAAGGGAGTGGTAGCCCGACGCACTTTAAATAATTTTTGTTATTATGTTGCCTTTGTATCTCAAATAGAACCTAAGAATATCAAAGAGGCTCTTCAAGATGATCATTGGATTATGGCCATGCAAGAAAAATTAAATCAATTTGAAAGAAACCAAGTTTGGGAGCTTGTGCCAAAACCCGATGATCGTCCTGAAATTGGTACTCGGTGGGTCTATAGGAATAAGTTAGATGAATCGGGTATTATTGTTAGGAATAAAGCTAGGTTGGTAGCACAAGGTTTTAGTCAAGAAGAAGGAATCGATTACGATGAGACATATGCTCCCGTTGCTAGACTAGAAGCTATTCGTATTCTTCTCGCTTTTGCTTCAATTATGAATTTTAAATTGTTTCAAATGGATGTTAAGAGCGCCTTTCTTAACGGATACATTCAAGAGGAAGTTTATGTGTCACAACCTCCCGGATTCGAGAGTTTTGAGCATCCGGACTACGTTTTCAAACTGAAAAAGGCTTTGTACGGTTTGAAACAAGCTCCTAGAGCTTGGTACGATCGACTAAGCAATTTTTTATTACAAAAAGGTTTTAAACGAGGCACTGTTGACACTACTCTTTTTATGGAACGTTCCGGTAAGGATATTTTATTGGTTCAAATATATGTTGACGATATTATATTTGGTGCTACTAACGATAACTTGTGTAAAAAGTTTTCAGAATTGATGCAAAGTGAATTCGAGATGTCAATGATGGGAGAGCTTACATTCTTTCTTGGCCTTCAAATAAAGCAGCTTAATGATGGCATTTATATTCATCAAAGTAAATATTGTAGAGAGCTTATCAAACGTTTTGGAATGGATTCGTGCAAATCCGCTTCTACACCAATGAGCGTTGCATGCTACCTAGATCAAGATGAGGCTGGAAAAGCGGTAGAGGTAACGAAGTATCGTGGTATTATTGGTAGTTTGTTATACTTAACTGCATCTAGGCCTGACATCATGTTTAGTGTATGTATGTGTGCACGTTTTCAAGCAAAACCGAAAGAGTCGCATCTAACTGCTGTCAAAAGAATAATGAAATACTTAAAGGGTACAACAAATACTGGACTTTATTATCCTAGGGATGCTTTTCTAAAAGTTATAGGTTATTCGGACTCTGACTTTGCCGGTTGTAAAGTTGAGCGAAAAAGTACAAGCGGAACATGCCATTTAATTGGTAGTTCACTTGTATCGTGGTTTTCCAAAAAGCAAAATTGTGTAGCTTTATCAACCGCTGAGGCCGAATACATAGCTGCAGGTAGTTGTTGTGCTCAAATTTTATGGATGAAGCAACAATTATCTGACTTTGGTTTAAATTTGACAAAAATCCCTATAAAGTGTGATAACACTTCGGCAATTAATTTGACTAAAAATCCAGTATTACACTCAAGGACAAAGCATATTGAAATTAGGCATCACTTTTTGAGAGATCATGTTCAAAAAGGTGATTGTGTTATTGAGTTTGTTCAAACTTCAGATCAATTAGCTGATATTTTTACAAAACCATTACCAAGGGACACATTTTATAAGATTCGAAGAGAACTTGGTATTTTTGATGAATCAACTATTAGCTAATTGTATTTGATGCTTTTTGAAATCACCTTCAAGCCTATTTCAATGTGATTTGTATTTTGAGTTGTTGTATCTTATTAAAGTGTTTCTTAACTTTTTGATATGTAGTCATGTGTGTATGTGTTCTATAATATGCTAATTGCTTTATTTGTATGTGTGTTTCTTGCAAAATGCTAAGTGTTTCTCTGTGTTTGTGCATGAAAAATGTTTTTGCATGAAAAATTGAAATTTTTAAAAATCTGGACAGTTCACTCGAGTAACAGATTTTTTCACTCGAGTAATTTTAAAATCTCTTTCGTATTACTCGAGTAATTCTGTCTGTCACTCGATTAATTTTAAAATGACTTTCGTATCACTCGATTAAGTTCATCCATCACTCGAGTAATTTTTTTTTATCTTTCGGCATACTCGAGTAACATTCTTTTTCACTCGAGTACTGCTCGAATCACTCGAGTGACGTATGAACATTACTCGAGTAACTTACGTGATTTTAAAAGCTGAACTGTTGTAATCTGCATCATTTTCACGATTTTTTCTCTCTCTTGTTCGTCTTTCTCTCTTCTCTCTCATACGGGTCTTCATCAAATCATCATTTTTCAGCCACAAAAACTCACAAATCATACAAATTTTTTCATATTTCCTCATTATATCATCATTTCTACTCATTTCATTCATCAATTTCACCAATTTTATCCAAAAATCCGAAAACCCCAAATCAAAACCCTAACCCCCAAAACCGAATCTGCACTTTCTGAATCAATGGCTTCTTCCTCTCACTATCAACCTCCTCAAAAGAAAGCAAAGCAAGGAGCAGGTCGTAATGATCCTTGGTTTTCTGGAATCAACCGAGATTTGCGGGAACCGGCATTTATCAATCGCTCTTTTGGTCTTACAAGGTATGTTAAGTTTGCTTGGTTGCGTAAGGAGCAATTTCCGTTTGTAGAGGATTTAGAAATTCAGAATTTGAAGAGGTTTTTGGAATTTGAGACTCATTATTACCCTAGGCTTGTCAGACAATTTTATCAGAATTTTACTAAGCTAGATGGTGAGTATCAAACAATGGTTAGAGGACATCATTTTGTTATAAAGCCTGCGGATTTGACTATGATGTTTGGTTTAGAAAACAAGGGAACTTTTATTGGTGATACTGAATGTCTGGATTTGAATGTGGATACTACTCAGATTTATACTGATTTGTTGCGTACTGGTGAATCTTGGGGTGATAGGACTACTAGAACTGTATCACCTTTGCATGCTGTGGATAGGGTGCTCATGTACATTGTCTCTTATTGTTTGATTCCTAAATGCAATCAAAATTATGCTCAATTGGGATTAAAAAGAGGTATGAGATGAATTGGAATAAAATGTTTTTAGCTCGTATGGAAGCTGCTGCTCAATCTCCTCCTACCCAATTCTTGCCATATCCTATGCATGTCACCAAGATCATGAGGTATTATCGTGTTCCAATCCCTGATGATGAGCCAGCTGAAATGGAAAAGAAAAATAACTGGTGTCTTAATGATTCGCACATTAGTTATATGAAAATTGCTTGGCATAGGGAAAGTCGCACTTGGTTATGGAAATCACAGATTAAGGAAATGGCTGAAGCTGCAAAGGCTGCAAGAGTTTCAGGTTCTAGAAAAAGGAATTTACTTGCTGATAGGGCTGGTGCATCTTCTTCTGTTCCTCCTTCTTCTACTGATCCGATGGATACCGATCGTGTTGAGGACTATATCGATTTGGATAATCTTGGTACTCCATTTGATGCACAGGCTGCTCATGAGTCATTGGTTGAGCACATCAATGCTCAATTCACTCAGTTGGAGATGAGACAGGATGTGAAGAATATTGCCATGGAGCATCGTTTGATGGATTACATGTCTGGACTCTTTTCTCATCATTTCCCTTCTCCTCCACCTGATTCCTAGACATGTGGATGCTGATGATGTTTGATGTTGCTTTCTGTTGCATGTTTCATTTGCATATTTCTGGTTATTTTTCAGTCTCATGTTTCTGACTCTGTTGCTACTATATTTGATGCTAACAATCTCTCTCCAAGCAACAACATTGGCAACAAGCAAGCTACACCACATGAAGATTAGAATTAGGATTTTTATTAATTCTATTTCAATGTAATCTTTATTTTATGCAATGCATCTCATTGGTGTGGGTAGCTTAGGTGATTTTAAGAATATTTAAATAATGTTTGATTAAGAGTGAAGATACTTTAAATCTTGATTAAATAGCTTGTGAAAATCATTTTAGAAAAACTTTGTTTTTATTCAGATTCTGATCAGTTTACTCGAGTAATAAGTACTGGATCACTCGAGTAATTTATGTCATGACAGGTTAATCGAGTAATGGTTTACACATCACTCGAGTAACTTAATCTGACATGTTTCACTCGAGTGACGTTGTTTGGTTTACTCGAGTAATTCAATCAGTGTTGGGAAAATTTTAAAAGGACTTAATTTTCTCTTTCATAAATATATACTTTCATTCTTACAATTTTCTAATACACTTTTCAAAAGCAATCCAAGAGCTATTTTACATCTTTCAAGAGCTATCAAGATTCAACAAGAAATTTTTCTTCTTCACTCTATTTTCTATCATTGTTCAAATATTCTTGAGATCATATTTTTGTTCTTAGTGGTTGTTGAAGATTTGCAATTTGTGATTGCATTATTGAAGTTTCAACACAAGTGAAGAATCTCACAAGGAAGACTTTGAGGATCAAATCAAAGCAAGAAAAGAGGATTGGTTGGAAGCATCTTCAATCAATTAGCAAGGAAATCTAGAATTCTCAAAAGGGGTAGATTAGATCAAAGTGTTTGGTACACACTTTGAGTTGGGTTTTAAGATAGGAGAACTAAGAATCTAGTTGCATCTTAAAACATTGTAAAATCTACATTTGAAGATTTCTAGTGAAGAATCTCTCTTGATTTAAGAGGGGACTGGAGTAGCTTTCAAGTGGGTGAAAGTGAACCAGGATAAATCCTTGTGTCTCTTTTATTTTCATTCCTTGTATTTCATTAATTCATTAACAATTGCATTTTTTAGGTTAGAATTGGGGGTTTCTTAATTCTACTCAATTGATCTAAAATTGCATGTTAATATTACTTGAAATTGTTCATATTAATCATTCATAATTTGTTGAATCATCATAGCATTGTTATTCTTGAAGAACTCCATTGAAAACTCAGTTTTTAATTGAATTTTACCCAGTTTACTCGAGTAAAGTTCTTGTCACTCGAGTAATCTGCTTTCAGTTTTTGAACAATACTCGAGTAGGTTTTCTGTTACTCGAGTGATTTAAAAAAATAGATTTCGTAATACTCGAGTGATTTGCTGAATACTCGAGTGAAATTATTTTTGCTTGCGTATTACTCGAGTGAAGACTTGAGTTACTCGAGTAATCTGAACTGAATTTTTAGAAAACTTATTTTTCATAAAACCATTCTCTTAGGTGGACGAAAAATCTATAATAAGGCTTCAATATTCTATTCACCCCCCCTCTAGACTATATTGAGCCGCTTGCTGGTTTCCAACACAACCAAGAACGCAATCAAATGACTTGAATATAAAGAGTAAGGGTTTAGAGACACGACACAGTGATTTATCCTGGTTCACTTTCATCCACTTGAAAGCTACATCCAGTCCCCTCTTCAACCAAGAGAGATTCTTCACTATGAGGAATTAGAGTTCTCAAATTACAAGTGATTGCCTCACAAGACTCCCTTCTTGCTAGCTTACAAGAGATAACCGACACCCTTGCCTTGTAATCCTATTGATCTTCTCTCTAATCTAACCTCTACCCCTTGTTGATAATCGACACAACAAGTCTTTAATTGCTTGATGATAAACCACACACCAAGGCTTCACTTGCTTGATTCACAACCAAGACTTCTTCTTCTTCTTCAATAAGAATGCACTTGCTTGATGATAAAATCGACACACCAAGGCTTCTTGTTTGTTGTAGTGGCTTGCCTTCTTGCAAAGATTACAACACAATAGAAAACACAAAACAATCCTATGAATCTCAATCAAGAGTTATGACAATTCACCATAAGAGATTCAAAGGTTCTTGATCAAAGAATATAAAAATAGAAAAGCTTTGATCTTTGAAATTGAGAGAGAATAGAGTGGCTTGATTCTTTGTAAAACTTGTATGAAATGATTCTAATTGATCACAAATAATAGGAAAAGGTTTATATAGAATACCCAAAAGTTGTAGCACTTGAAAACTGATTTTGAGAAGTGAAAAACGTATTTTAAAAATCAGTTCAGCAGTACTTAATCGATTAAGCAAGTCGTGTACTCGAGTAGTACTCGATTAAGTTAATCACTTAATCGATTAAGTTGGTACTGCACATGTTCAAAACTTGTTTTCTCAAAATCCAACCTTTCCTTTAAAACCTTTAAGCCACCTATTGATTCTAGGTTAAGTGAAAACTCAAATTATGATTAAATCATGACTTATGAATGAGATTCACTACCCTCTATAATAATCTACCCAAATAAAAAACCTATGAAGCTTGAGAGGCAAAAGATAAAAGAAATACAAATACACTCAAACTTAGGTCTTCATGAGCTTGCTTTCTCTCTTCTTCATTTGATGTTTGTTGTTGCTTGTTGAGCTTGAAACTTGATCAACACTTGTAGCTTGTTCAAAAACACTTTGTCATTATCAAAACATTCATCATGTTCATCATGGAACTAACAAATCCAAATTCTCAAATGTTACAATAATCAAGAACAGAAACAGAAAAATAAACAAAAATAATCAAAAACATAAAGGAGAAGAGAAAAATTAAGTTAATTGTTACAATAAACCCCAAATCAACAACAATTAAAAAAAACCCAAATCAAATTGCCAAAAGGGCAGTGCTGATGCTCATGATTCCTTGTGACCTTGAGAGATGAGGATGAATTTGAGAGATGGGGACGAATGGATGTCTTGACAATAGCTTCCTCAGATCGATGATTGGCCTTGCATGCAGAGGAAGAAGATGGACGGATCGAAGAAGAAAGAGACAGAAAAGAGAGAATGACGGAGAAGAAGAAAGAAAGAAGACGAAGAAGAAAGAAGGACAGAGAAGAAGAAAGGAACATAAAGGAAAAAGAAATGAAGAACAAAGATGAGAAGAATGAGGGACGAAGAATGAGAAAGAAGAGAGTAGAAGAAGAAGGGGCAAATAAGAACAGAGAGAAGAAGAAGAGAAATGAAGTGACGGAGGAGACACAGTAATGAAACAACAAGGGAGAAGAAGAAGGAGAGGTGAGACCTAACTTAGGGGCCTTTTTGCAAAAATCACTTTCTTGCTTTTTTTTTCTCCCACCGGCTATCACCCGTTATTTTAACGGGTGCATGGTGCACTTAATGAAATTTTGGTGCATTGAAGCCACGTCCCTTATATAATTCTCCAAAACATTTGTAGTGCTCCTAATGGCCGGTTAAAGCTCCAAAAGAGGGTAAAACACACGTATTCCATGCTAAGTGTGACACCCTTCCGGATTACCCAAATATAATCTAGTATTTATGCTTTATATTGGATAATATATGGACTTGTGAGCTAAGAAAATATGGTAAATAAAATTTTCTTTAAAGTGGGTGCACAATTCATCAAATGGAACTCTTGGAGAATAAATTCTAAAATCCTTTAAAACACTTGTATCGAGTTCGGCGATTTCTAAAACCTTTTCTCAAACAGGATAACATTCGTTCTTTAGAAATTTCTTTACATTTTACAATCAATTGAAGCTACCCATACTTTGTTCAATAAAACTGATACCGTCAATTAATACTTATAGCCGAGTTCATTCATAAGTTAAATCAGAGTAAGCGGAAATTACTGGACTATGCAACTGATATGATATAAACATAGATTTTCATGTATATTTTGCATATTAGTCCCTGGGTTGGGACCTAGAAGCAATTATAGGAAAGGTTTTGGAGGGAAAGTAAATAAAATAATTATTTTTCAAAATCTGGGTAAAACACTCGAGTATTTTCTGGAATACTCGATTATTCTGGGTCAAACTGCACGAGTTAGTGCGTTTGGTGAGTCACAGCCAACGATTTCGTGATGGTGACACGAAATCACCACCATGCCAACGCCATAGGCGTCGTGTCGCCCCTCATGAGCTTTCCATTGGCCTATTTAAACGCATCATTGTCCCTTGGTCGAGAATTTTGATTAACTTGTTGAAGATTAGAAGAGTTAGGGTTTTCGAATTGTGTTCTTCGATTCTTCCTCTGTGAGCTGAGTTGAGTGATAATCTATACACCAATACAAAGCTCACATCACGAGCTTTGTATAGACACCAAAATTGTGAGGTTTGAGTGTGTGGATTGAGAGAATCGAAGTCTTGAAGTGGAGCTGTTCTTGCTTGAGTTGGTGTCTGGAGCTCACTGTGATCATCGATTCTGGTAAGCTCTTGAGTTCTTGAGTCTCAAACTCAATTCCTTTAGTTAGATGATGTTGCATAGAGCTTAGAAATCTAATTTTCCCCAATCTAATTCTCTGTTTCATGTACGAACCAATTCCATTTTGGTATGGTACTCAAAACTGTCATGCATGAGAAGTTCAAGTGGATTTCTGGGTTTGGAGAGCTTTCTTTGGATTTCTTTCTGTTGATTCACATCTGAGAGGTAAGGGGAAGTAATTATATTCACTAGATAGAGTTTGAAATCCATTAAATGTGTTAGAGAGCCACCAAGAGGCTCTAAGGGCTTAGATTCTATAGGAACTTTGGTTTGGAGACCAATCCATGCTCTAAATCCGTATTGAGCAAGTTTGTTATCATGCATGTGAACTTAAATGAGCTTTGTTTCATGAATATTATGCTTATTGTGTGATTTGAGGTATTGAGTTGTTAAAATGCCTTTTTATGCATAATCAATGATTTCTCTGTCAATTCTGTGTTTTGAATTGAAATAAGTGTTGTAACATGTTTGATTAATGATATGTTAACTCTGTGGATCCCTGAAATGGACTTAAATTGAGTAGAAATGAAAATGGTATGTTAAAACCAGTTTTCAATACTGTCAGCTGCGAAACACTCGAGTAAATGGCAAAGTACTCGAGTAAATCGTGTTCACAATAAAGTAAATGTCATAAGAACACTCGAGTATTTTGTCTGGTACTTGAGTATCGGGCATTAACTGAGAATTGTTATAGGTCAAACACTCGAGTCATTCAAAGTCACTCGAGTATTCTGGAAAAGTCCAAGAACACTCGAGTAACTCATGAACTACTCGAGTAAATTGTTGAAATTCAAACCCAAATCCTCAGAAAGACATGAACACTCGAGTAAGCTTAAGAACACTCGAGTAATCTGGAAAATCTCCAGAACACTCGAGTATTCTGAACTTTACTCGAGTAAAATGCCCAGAATCTGAAAACATCATTTTCAATTCTAACTTAATTAATTAAGGAATTATTAAGGATAATTCAAGGGATCAAAGACTTAGAGAAATTGATAAATACAAATAGGTCGTTCGGTGACGATCCATTTTGAAAATTAAGCCTAGGTGGCAAGTAAAGTATTAATCAATTTCCCCTAAGTCTAAAATGCATTCATTCTGGAGTTTGGATGGTAGGACGTATTCATGTTTCGATAAACATGTGGAGGGCCTCTGGGAGTGCCAATACGCTTGCTTGATGACACGTCGATGACGTGGTCGGCTTTGTGGGTGCCGATATGGATATATCGTTTGGATGACGATCCGTGTGGATGACGGGATATGCTCGGGTGGCATGGATACCAAGCTTGACGTGTACATTCTAGGTGAATGTACGAATTGTTGTATACCTAGGAATACAACGCACAGTGGAGTGCTGGGTTGTCAGGGATGGACGTCAGAGAGTGACTTAGAAAATGTGGAGATAAGTTGAGAGTTAAAGTCATGCATCATGTCATTCACTTAATGCAATTGATATACCTGAATTAAGTGTGAGCATCCTATGTGCATCTGATACTTGCTAGATGCTAATTATGATTGTTATTAATTGATGCATTATTATCTTTCATATGTTGCATGATTTATTCTCTATTGATTATGTGAGTAGAATTGCTTACCCCTATGCTCTTGTAGGTGATGTCTCGTTACATTGCTTGCATCGAGATCCGGCCACTTCCTAGTGGCGTATGGATCTATGAGGACCATCGCGCGGTGTATGAGGGGGAGGTAGAGTTCACATTCTACCACCCTAATCCGCTGATGCGATTCCGTCCTCGTAGGTTTAGGATTCCCATTATATACACTATGCATGTACCCCCGTTTTATACTTATCATGGACCACCTCCCACGCGACCAGCTCGCTCTTACCATAGTTTTCATTTTCGACCTACCCTCTCTCACCCTTTTACTTCGAGAGTTGTCCGCGAGGAGACTCCCCCTTCTTATCCGAGGAGCCCCGTCAGGGTTTCACCATCACCTGACCCGGTACCCAGTGGTAGGGTACACTCTCCCTCGGATGAGATCGAGGAGGATCCGGTGGAGGACGAGAGTGGGAGCGAGCCTGTCGTGCATTCTACTGGGAGTGACTGGAGGGACGATGATCCCTAGGTACGTGCATATGGTGTATGATGTGGACCCTTGGATCCGTGCTGTGGGGGAGATGTGTTGCTGCTGCTGTGATGATGATGCTACTACCTTATTACCTATGTTTTTGGGAGACTACTACTGCTACTACTACTGCATCTGATGCTGATGGATCTACGTGACTATCCCTGGGGTTGTATTTTGATTATGTATATATTGTACATATGTTTTACTCTAGGGTTATAGTATCATAGTGATGTAGATCTGTTTACATGGACTTGTTATATTTTTGGAACTTGGTGACTTATCTCATGGACTATGTATGTATGACTCTTTCGTATATATGAAAATCTATGTTTATATCATATCAGTTGCATAGTCCAGTAATTTCCGCTTACTCTGATTCAACTTATAAATGAGCTCGGCTATAAGTATTAATTGACGGTATCAGTTTTATTGAACAAAGTATGGATAGCTTCAATTGATTGTAAAATGTAAAGGAATTTCTAAAGAACGAATGTTATCCTGCTTGAGAAAAGGTTTTAGAAATCGCCGAACTCGATACAAGTGTTTTAAAGGATTTCAGAATTTATTCTCCCAGAGTTCCATTAGATGAATTGTGCACCCGCTTTAAAGAAAATTTTATTTACCATATTTTCTTAGCTCACAAGTCCATATATTATCCAATATAAAGCATAAATACTATATTATATTTGGGTAATCCGGAAGGGTGTCACAGAACACATTGTGGAGGTTAGCTAATGATGGAGGCAGGGCTAACTGATAAGCTACTGGGCCGATTCTTTTGAGAATTTGGTAGGGACCAATGAACTTAGGTGATAATTTCTGGGTTTTCAAGGCTCTACTAACACCTTTGGTTGGTACAATCCTAATGAACACATGGTCTCCTTCGATAAACTCTAAAGGTTTCCTTCTCCTATCAGCATAGCTTTTCTGCCTACTCTGAGCCGTCTTCATCTTTGCTTGAATCATCTTGATCTGCTCCGTGGTCTCTTGCACAAAATCTGGCCCAACCAGAGAATTCTCCCCCACTTGAAACCAGCATAACGGCGTCTGACATTTCCTTCCATACAGAGCTTCAAATGGTGCCATTCCAATGCTCGTGTGGTAACTATTGTTGTAAGTGAATTCCACGAGCGGCAACATTTGTTCCCAATTCCCTTGTTCTTCCAGTGCACAAGCTCGCAGAATATCTTCCAATGACTGAATAGTCCTCTCCGTTTGACCATCAGTCTGAGGGTGATATGCAGAACTTAGCTTCAATCTTGAACCCAAGGCTCTATGCAGATCTTCCCAAAACTTTGATGTAAACCTCGGATCGCGATCAGACACAATGCTTGATGGTACTCCGTGCAGACGAACAACTTCCTTGATGTACAACTGAGTGAGCTTTTCCAATGAGTAGCGCATATTCACGGGAATGAAATGCGCTGACTTGGTCAATCGATCCACGATCACCCAGATTGCATCATGACTAGTAGACGTCCTTGGCAGTCCCGACACGAAATTCATCGAGATGCTATCCCACTTCCATACGGGAACTTCTAAAGAAAGCAACTCTCCTCCTGGCCTTTGGTGTTTTACCTTCGCCTTTTGACACACCAAACAGCACGCCACATACTCAGCTACATCCTTCTTCAGCCCCGGCCACCAAAATAATTTCTTTAAGTCCTGGTACATTTTAGTAGCTCCCGGATGCATGCTCATCTTACTCTTATGCGCTTCATCCAAAATCATCCTTCTTACTTCCAAATCATCAGGCACACAAATCCTCGTTTTAAAGCGAAGGATTTCATCCTTCCCTTCTTGAAATTCCAACTCCTTACCTTCTTGCATCAACTTCCTCTTTTCCATGAGTTTCCCATCCTTGTGTTGCAGTTCTCGAATCCTTTGCAGGAATTCGTTAGCAACCTGTAGCATCCCCAACTTGATACTCGTCGGCTCCACTTGCATCGTCAAACTTAAATCCCGAAACTCCTCTATCAGTGCAGCTTCTCTAACCATCATTGCACTGATATGCATTGCCTTTCTTCTTAATGCGTCCGCCACAACGTTAGCCTTCCCAGGATGGTAATGGAGCTCAAACTCATAATCCTTCAAAAACTCCATCCATCTGCGTTGCCTCATATTCAACTCCTTTTGATCAAAGAGGTACTTTAAACTCTTATGGTCACTAAACACCCGGAACGTAGTGCCATAGAGATAGTGCCTCCAAATCTTTAAGGCAAACACCACAGCTGCTAACTCCAGGTCATGGGTTGGATAGTTCATCTCATGAACCTTTAACTATCTCGAGGCATAAGCGACAACTTGCCCATCTTGCATCAAGACACACCCAAGACCTTGTTTCGACGCGTCACAATACACATCGAAACTCTTCTGTGTATCGGGCAACACTAATACGGGAGACGATGTCAACCTTTCCTTCAACTCCCGAAAACTCTTTTCACACTTTTCGTCCCACAGGAATGGTTGATCTTTCCGAGTCAACTTCGTCAGAGGCAGTGCGACCTTCGAGAAACCCTCGATAAACCTTCTATAATACCCAGCCAATCCGAGAAAACTTCTAACCTCCGCGACCGACTTCGGTTGCTCCCATTGCAAAACCGAATCTACCTTCGTCGGATCAACCACAATCCCTTTATCTGAAATCACATGCCCTAAAAACTTAACCTCCTTTAGCCAGAACTCACACTTCGTAAGTTTGGCATACAACTGCTTCTCCTTTAAGATGCTTAACACTACCCTCAAATGTTCAGCATGCTCTTCGGGGCTCTTAGAGTAGATCAGAATATCGTCAATGAACACAACCACGAATGAATCTAGATAAGGTCTAAAGATTCGATTCATGTAGTCCATGAAGATAGCTGGTGCATTAGTCAATCCGAATGGCATTACGACATACTCATAATGTCCGTATCGAGATCGGAATGCAGTCTTAGAGATATCCTCCTCTCTAATCCTGATCTGATGGTACCCCGACCTCAAATCAATCTTGGAAAATACTGATGCCCCACGTACTTGATCCATAAGGTCATCTATCCGTGGCAACGGATACTTGTTCTTGAAGGTGACCTTATTCAGCTGCCGATAGTCTATACACATCCTCATGCTACCATCCTTTTTCTTGACGAATAGGACAGGAGCACCCCAAGGTGAGACGCTTGGTCGGATCATCTGTTTCTGTAGCAATTCCTCAATCTGCTTCTTCATCTCTGCCATTTCCGGTGGTGCCATTCTATAAGGAGCAATAGAAATGGGACCAGCTCCGGGAATTAGGTCGATACCAAATTCAATCTCTCTTCTTGGTGGCAGACCAGGAATCTCATCAGCAAACACTTCTGGAAACTCTCGAACAACAGGAATCTCTTCCATCTTCGGACCACTCTCCTCCACCTCTGAGTTGAATAGACACATGTAGCCCAATGGTTTTGGGTCCCTATAGGCTACTAGTTTTCTATCACAATCAATGATCACTTGGTTCCGACTTAACCAGTCCATCCCCAAGATCACATCTAATTGTGTCAAGGGTAAGCAGATCAAGTCTACTTTAGAGGTTTGTCCCAACACTTCTATACAACAGTTAAGACATGCTCTAGAAACAACTACTGGAGCATTGGTAGGGGTTTCTATTTTAAAAACATAAGGCATTTCAGACACAATCAAGCCTAAATGGTTTACACATTCATATGAAACAAATGAATGCGTTGCACCAGAGTCAAACAAAACATAACAAGGCTGACCATTAAGCAAGTATTTACCTTGCACCAGATCAGAAGATCGATTCGCTTCCACACCACTAAGGGTGAAGACCCTTCCTTGAGTCACCGGTCTATCTGCAACTCCTCTTGAATTGGCCTTGGCTGGCTCCTTGCAATCTCTTGCAAAATGCCCCAGCTTTCCACAATTGAAGCAACCACTTGTCCCCCAACATACCCTACCATAGTGATTGCGCTTGCACTTGTCGCAGAATGGAGCTTCATTCCGATAGTTTCTTCCTTCAGAACTACCAGCTTTACCCTTGCCTTTCCCTCTACGACCATAAGGACCTTTGCCTCTATTATTGAAACCCTTTCGTCTTTGTGGTCCATATCCTTGATTGTCCTTCTTTTCCACAACTTGCACCTCCTCAGCCTGGGTATCATCTTCATACATCCTACACATATCCACCAATGCAGGGAAACTTTGAATCCGCTGATAGCTAAAAATTGACTTCAACTTTGGCTTCAGTCCACCTTCAAACTTGATGCACTTGCTCCTCTCGTCTGGATTGTTCTGGTAGTATGGAGAGTACTTCATCAGCTCTTCAAACTTTTCCGCGTACTCGCCCACACTCATGTTCCCTTGCTTCAACTGCAGAAACTCCACCTCCTTCTTCCTTCTCAGATCCTCAGGAAAATACTTCTAGAGAAACTTCTCCATAAATACTCCCCAACTTATCTCCCTTCCTTCATATTGCAAAAGTTGCATGGTGTGATTCCACCAATTCTCAGCCTCATCTTCCAGCATATAGGTTGCATATGCCACCTTCTGAACATCAGAACACTCCAAAGTCCTCAAAATCTTGTCCATAGTATGAATCCACTTGTTGGCCTTTTCCGGTTTAAATCCTCCTTCAAACTTTGGCGGATTGCAACTCCTAAAATCAGCCAGAGTCTTCGCCTCAGTGTTTCCCATATTACACTGATGAGACGGGTTAGCCGGTTGAGATGGTTGCTGAGACTGCCTTTGCATGGCTTCCAATACCGTGGTGATTCGCTCCAACATCGCATTGGTGTGATTTTGGTTTCTAGTTGCCATATTAGACCTGCGCTATGGGCTTATGGTCACATATGTTGAACTAAAGAAACTTCCATTACACCACCTATACTACGGCTCTATCCTAAACTTATTAATGCTACAATCAGTTGCGTCTTGTACTCAAAAGAGACAAGATACAAACAAGTCAGGGTATTCAAACCTCAATCAAACGATACAATAACATTCAAATAATGTAAATGCGTTGGAGATACCTGCTTGATGTTGATGGCTACCTTTCTGGAACCACTTCTACTACTACAAGATCTGACTTTTGCTCTGATACCACTAAGTGTGACACCCTTCCGGATTACCCAAATATAATCTAGTATTTATGCTTTATATTGGATAATATATGGACTTGTGAGCTAAGAAAATATGGTAAATAAAATTTTCTTTAAAGCGGGTGCACAATTCATCAAATGGAACTCTTGGAGAATAAATTCTAAAATCCTTTAAAACACTTGTATCGAGTTCGGCGATTTCTAAAACCTTTTCTCAAACAGGATAACATTCGTTCTTTAGAAATTTCTTTACATTTTACAATCAATTGAAGCTACCCATACTTTGTTCAATAAAACTGATACCGTCAATTAATACTTATAGCCGAGTTCATTCATAAGTTAAATCAGAGTAAGCGGAAATTACTGGACTATGCAACTGATATGATATAAACATAGATTTTCATATATACGAAAGAGTCATACATACATAGTCCATGAGATAAGTCACCAAGTTCCAAAAATATAACAAGTCCATGTAAACAGATCTACATCACTATGATACTATAACCCTAGAGTAAAACATATGTACAATATATACATAATCAAAATACAACCCCAGGGATAGTCACGTAGATCCATCAGCATCAGATGCAGTAGTAGTAGCAGTAGTAGTCTCCCAATAACATAGGTAATAAGGTAGTAGCATCATCATCACAGCAGCAGCAGCACATCTCCTCCACAGCACGGATCCAAGGGTCCACATCATACACCATATGCACGTACTTAGGGATCATCGTCCCTCCAGTCACTCCCAGTAGAATGCATGACAGGCTCGCTCCCACTCTCGTCCTCCACCGGATCCTCCTCGATCTCATCCGAGGGAGAGTGTACCCTACCACTGGGTACCGGGTCAGGTGATGGTGAAACCCTGACGGGGCTCCTCGGATAAGAAGGGGGAGTCTCCTCGCGGACAACTCTCGAAGTAAAAGGGTGAGAGCGGGTAGGTCGAAAATGAAAACTATGGTAAGAGCGAGCTGGTCGCGTGGGAGGTGGTCCATGATAAGTATAAAACGGGGGTACATGCATAGTGTATATAATGGGAATCCTAAACCTACGAGGACGGAATCGCATCAGCGGATTAGGGTGGTAGAATGTGAACTCTACCTCCCCCTCATACACCGCGCGATGGTCCTCATAGATCCATACGCCACTAGGAAGTGGCCGGATCTCGATGCAAGCAATGTAACGAGACATCACCTACAAGGGCATAGGGGTAAGCAATTCTACTCACATAATCAATAGAGAATAAATCATGCAACATATGAAAGATAATAATGCATCAATTAATAACAATCACAATTAGCATCTAGCAAGTATCAGATGCACATAGGATGCTCACACTTAATTCAGGTATATCAATTGCATTAAGTGAATGACATGATGCATGATTTTAACTCTCAACTTATCTCCACATTTTCTAAGTCACTCTCTGACGTCCATCCCTGACAACCCAGCACTCCACAGTGCGTTGTATTCCTAGGTATACAACAATTCGTACATTCACCTAGAATGTACACGTCAAGCTTGGTATCCATGCCACCCGAGCATATCCCGTCATCCAAACGGATCGTCATCCAAACGATATATCCATATCGGCACCCACAAAGCCGACCACGTCATCGACGTGTCATCAAGCAAGCGTATTGGCACTCCCAGAGGCCCTCCACATGTTTATCGAAACATGAATACGTCCTACCATCCAAACTCCAGAATGAATGCATTTTAGACTTAGGGGAAATTGATTAATACTTTACTTGCCACCTAGGCTTAATTTTCAAAATGGATCGTCACCGAACGATCTATTTGTATTTATCAATTTCTCTAAGTCTTTGATCCCTTGAATTATCCTTAATAATTCCTTAATTAATTAAGTTAGAATTGAAAATGATGTTTTCAGATTCTGGGCATTTTACTCGAGTAAAGTTCAGAATACTCGAGTGTTCTGGAGATTTTCCAGATTACTCGAGTGTTCTTAAGCTTACTCGAGGGTTCATGTCTTTCTGAGGATTTGGGTTTGAATTTCAACAATTTAATCGAGTAGTTCATGAGTTACTCGAGTGTTCTTGGACTTTTCCAGAATACTCGAGTGACTTTGAATGACTCGAGTGTTTGACCTATAACAATTCTCAGTTCATGCCCGATACTCGAGTACCAGACAAAATACTCGAGTGTTCTTATGACATTTACTTTATTTTGAACACGATTTACTCGAGTACTTTGCCATTTACTCGAGTGTTTCGCAGCTGACAGTATTGAAAACTGGTTTTAACATGCCATTTTCATTTCTACTCAATTTAAGTCCATTTCAGGGATCCACAGAGTTAACATATCATTAATCAAACATGTTACAACACTTATTTCAATTCAAAACACAGAATTGACAGAGAAATCATTGATTATGCATAAAAAGGCATTTTAACAACTCAATACCTCAAATCACACAATAAGCATAATATTCATGAAACAAAGCTCATTTAAGTTCACATGCATGATAACAAACTTGCTCAATACGGATTTAGAGCATGGATTGGTCTCCAAACCAAAGTTCCTATAGAATCTAAGCCCTTAGAGCCTCTTGGTGGCTCTCTAACACATTTAATGGATTTCAAACTCTATCTAGTGAATATAATTACTTCCCCTTACCTCTCAGATGTGAATCAACAGAAAGAAATCCAAAGAAAGCTCTCCAAACCCAGAAATCCACTTGAACTTCTCATGCATGACAGTTTTGAGTACCATACCAAAATGGAATTGGTTCGTACATGAAACAGAGAATTAGATTGGGGAAAATTAGATTTATAAGCTCTATGCAACATCATCTAACTAAAGGAATTGAGTTTGAGACTCAAGAACTCAAGAGCTTACCAGAATCGATGATCACAGTGAGCTCCAGACACCAACTCAAGCAAGAACAGCTCCACTTCAAGACTTCGATTCTCTCAATCCACACACTCAAACCTCACAATTTTGGTGTCTATACAAAGCTCGTGATGTGAGCTTTGTATTGGTGTATAGATTATCACTCAACTCAGCTCACAGAGGAAGAATCAAAGAACACAATTCGAAAACCCTAACTCTTCTAATCTTCAACAAGTTAATCAAAATTCTCGACCAAGGGACAATGATGCGTTTAAATAGGCCAATGGAAAGCTCATGCGGGGCGACACGACGCCTATGGCGTTGGCATGGTGGTGATTTCGTGTCACCATCACGAAATCGTTGGCTGTGACTCACCAAACGCACTAACTCGTGCAGTTTGACCCAGAATACTCGAGTATTCCAGAAAATACTCGAGTGTTTTACCCAGATTTTGAAAAATAATTATTTTATTTACTTTCCCTCCAAAACCTTTCCTATAATTGCTTCTAGGTCCCAACCCAGGGACTAATATGCAAAATATACATTTTAGGCATTTAAATTATTTTTTAAATAATTTCTCACATGCAAGCTAATTACATACACACATATTTTAATCAAGGATTAATTTGAAAACTATTAATTATAATTAAATTATAATTAACATTTCATTAATCGGGGATTAAAATTTTGGGGTGTTACACAAAGGGTTAACACTGATACCATTTTAAATACATGTTTTGAATATGGTTTAGTTTCGGCTTTCCCCTTATTTCTTCTATATATTATTTAGGCTTATTTAAGTTTTTAGTCCCTGAACTTAGGTGTTATTTTGGAATTGATCCTTAAACTTTTTTTTCGATACTTTGAGTCCTTAAACTTTGCGCAAATTTCGGAAATGATTCTTTCATCACTTAAGTGGTGATATGACCGAGTATATGCCACGTCACATTCGTCACATCGATAGGTAACATGTCAGATAATGTCACGTGAATTTTTTAAACTAAAAAAAATTTAAATTTATTAAAAATAATTAAAAACTTTATTTTTTAAAGAAATTCAAATCTTTTAATAAATTTTAAAATAAATTATTTTTTAATAAAAAATATTCATGTAGTGTCACGTGGCTCTACATAACACGTCGCTCGTCGATATTGTGAAAGTGATGTGACATGTTGTCGGCTATATCATCATTTAAGTGACAAAAAGACCATTTCCAAAAGTTAAACAAAGATCAGGGATCTAAAACATCGAAAAAAAAGTTTAAGGATCAATTACAAAAGAGCACCTAAGTTCAAAGACTAAAATGTTAAATAACCCTTGTATTTATATGTGTGTGTTGGGTTGTTCCTTCCCAAATGAGAACCACATAGTCAAAAGGTGGTCAATGAAACTGAAAACAAGGTAAAAAGTAAAAGTAAAATGAATAAAAGAAATTGAAAAGGGATTAAAAATAAAAGAAAAAGACTTGAAAGTGGGTGACACTCAAACCATGGAGAAAAAGGAATAAGGAATTAAAAATGTTATTTTAGCAAATATACCGTGACAACTTTGTGATTATCTTGTGGTTTGTTTTTATCATTTACTACACTGGAGTCCTTGTCGCCCCGCATTCTCATTTTCGTGTTTCTGTCGTAAAGAGTTATTTATAATAAAATAATATATTGAAAAATTGGTAATTATGAACGTCATGTTATATATTAAAAATGTTCAATTTCGTGTTAATTGTAATTATTAACTGATATGGATCCATAAATTTTAATGAAATCATTCATGCATTGTTATTTTTTTATTTTAATTGAATTTTATGATTGGTTTGATGAATTATTTTTTCAATTTATTATTTATATTTTTTAATCAATGCTAATAGAAGGTTTATCTATATTTGCATTTTGGAATATATGTATAGATAAGTTTATCCCATAAGTTGACCCACTACTTTTAACCTCATCACCGTCTTTTTTTTTATTATCATCTCCAAATTTCTTTCACCAATGGGCCTCATCAACCTCCTCATCCTCTCTCACCTTATCCTTACATATCCTCCCACCTGATTCACAATATAAAATAACAAGCTCACTTATTCATTCTTCTCGCAACTCAATTCCATCAATATTTCAACCATCTTCATCTTCCATTTCTCTTTCTCTTTTTTTTTTGTCATTATCTACAAAAATTCGCTAAGCATTGTTAAGAAGATTCTTGACAGCAACAACTGAACCATCTTGGAGAACTCTTCTGTACACAACACTGTAACTGAGAAATAGGAAAGAAATTAAAATTATTTTTAAATTTTATAAAATAATTTGAGAAAGATAATAGTAAGATAGAATTGATTAAAACCATAATAGTTTGTTGTGAAATCTAAATGCAGGGATCTCTGACCCATGGATTTGTGCTGGGGACTTCAATGATATCATAAGCAACGCGGATAAAAAAGGTGGTAATCCACAAGTTCGTAGCCAGCTAAAACGTGGACGTGATGCTTTGCTACTGCCTTTTGATGGATATAAATACACATGGTCTAATGGAAGGCAAGGAGAGGAGTATATTCAATGTAGGCTTGATCGTGTAATGGCAAACGATTCCTTTAGAGAGTTGGCAAATGCATCAGTTGTTCATTATCTACCTCCATATAGAGTCAGCCTTGTATTCTTCTTTTCCTTTTCTTTGTAATGTATTGTTAAGTTCTCAATGGGGATATGGTGGATGTATGATGGATTGTTAATAACACTACTTTGATTGTGAATGAATTTTTTCCTTTATATCAATTGTTTGATTATGTGCTTAGTGTATGCATAGATTTGATCACTATGTGTTTTGGGGCTCAATCCTCCAATTGAGAAATTGAGGATTGAATTGACCCTATAATCAAACTTTGCAATTTCACAACTTGAAGGGATACTTTTGAGAAATTGTATAACATATATAATTCTAGTGTTTTAATTGAATGGTTATTAGACTAAGACTCACTTAAGGGATTAAGGGATATAGTTTAATAATACACAGTAAGGGCCTTGAGGAATTGAGTCTTTGCTATTTATGGAATTGTTGTTGATATGAGGAGAGATGAAATCATAGTCATAAGAGTTATAATTCTAATACTGAAACCATGTCCCTATCTTTTTTAAACGTTTCTATTATTTTCTCACCATTTCAAATATTTCAATACAAAACAAAACAACCAAAGATACGATATGTCCATTGGATGGTAATTTCATGGCTAGGTGTGGTGCTGAGATCACTGCTTTTAAGGCATTCAAAGTCGGTCTACCTATAATCACGTTATATGACGAAGGAGCATCAATAACTAAAAACATGGTTTGGTGTGTGGCACTCCTGTGTTCATCTTCGAAGTTCAGCAACAGCTCAATGGAATCCAGTCGCTTCATCGCTTCTCCTGTAAACCCGGAAAGTTAGCCTGGATAAGGCTACAATATGTCCTCACTCAAGTAAAGTCCTTTGAAGGTTTTGAAGAACATGATATCTGCCAAGCTCCCTTGGTCCACAAAAACTTTGTGAACGTTAATATTGGTAATGACCACCGTGATTAGTAGGGGATCATCATGGGCCCTTATTATTCCGACATAATCTTCCTCTGAAAAGGTGATGACAGGGTCCTCGGTTTCAGGACTGGCCAGCTTAGAGCTCCTAACACATTTAACGATTCCAAATATCAAGATTGCAATGTCCAACAAGTAATAACAAGCATGATTTAGGGTGACATAGGCATATCCAAACATCCCTAATTAACCAAATTTTACCACATGTAAATATATATTTATATAAATGTATATTCAAGGACATACTAACCTCAAGCTCTATATCAATTTCTAATAACCCTATAATTTCCAATCTCAAGTTCTAACTCATAATCAAATACTAATATCAAGTTTCAAGTCCTAATCTTAGTATTATCAAACCCTAAACCTAAGTTATAGAAAATAACTCCTCCCTTACCTCCCAAGAAGAAAACCATACCTTTCACCTTTAGATCTTTGGTCATTGAAGCTTCCCCACTTGATTTACTTAGATCCTAGCTCATTTGATGGTATTCCCACTTGATTCCCTTTGTTTCTCACTCCCTTGATGGTGATCTTGAGGAGTTTGAGAGAGATGAAGAGATGAGGGTGAGATTTGGGAGTTAGGGTGATGATGGGTAATGAAGATTTGTGAGATTTAGAGGTAGGAATTGAGGATGGAAGCAGGAAGGAGAAGACTTTGGTTGATGGGCTTGGGCGTGTTTCCTCGCTGCCCAGCCTGGGCAATGCGCTTGGGCGCACAGGGGCCGCGCACAGGGGCCGCGCCAGGGCGCCCCGGTTTTCCTCAAAATCCCGATTTTCGAACTTTTAAATCATTCTAACGATTCCTAATACCTCCTAACACCTAATTGAACATATGAACTATTGGAAAACATTTCGAATACATTAATTAAATTTTCATAACATTAAACTAAAAATGAAACTCAAACATATATATTATTTTTAAACAAAATCCTAAACATTACACACCTTACTGCTACCCATACAATCAACACCGATAACAATATAAAAACCAGACATACCTAGCAAATTCTAAATTTTAACAACTTTCTTCCATGTCTTTGTTCAAAAGACCAAATTGGGTGCTTCGATGTGGATGAGCTTCTTCAAAGCTCGAACTACCCATGGTGACCTAAGCCAACGACAATTTCAACTTAAGATTTTCATGGTTCTCAGAGCGACTGTTCAGCAGCCGTCGTGGATAGTGTTTGGGATTGTTTCTTCATAGGAACCTCCATATCTAAGTCCATAACAAGAGACTCAACCATATCTGTCATCTTTATTTTATGAGTAGGTGAGCCCTCGTCAAACAGAACTTTGCTAGCCCTAACTCATCCAAGTCTTCCTCTTCCTCTTCCTACCACCAACCCCTCCCTTTAATCCATTTTTCTTCACGTCATCTCTAACCCCTGGATCTTGGTCATTTGACTTCGTATGGGAAGCACGTGACTTCGAGGTAGGAACAGTTATCGGGATTATGATAGAATCCCCAATAACATTAGCAATCATCTCCAACCATTCCTCCTCATCCTGCTTGCGTTGAATAGGATCTTCATCATTTGTGCGAGGCATGTCAAGAGGGCTTAAATCAGTGTAATTACGAATCTTTGGGAGAAAACCATTCTTATCAAGGCTTAACAGCTTCTCTCTCTCCCACAGGTAGTGCTCAATCACTTCCCATAACCTTGCAGACCCAGAACAAGATCCTCGTTGTAGTCCTTCTCACCATGGCCCAGAATACCATAGTTGTAATAAAAAGTCGAGAAACGTTCATATTTCACCCAATACCATTGCTTTTCACCATCTTCATGACCAAGAAAGACGCCCCTCTTTAGTGGTTAGGAGATATCAATCTAAACCCTTATAAGTAAAATGAAAATCATCCACATTCATTTCAAGGAAACCCCCCATCATATCTTCTAATAATTCATCCACCTTCTTATTACACATCCCCAATGGCAAGTCATAATAAATTGAAGAGTAACATGTCAGATTGGTCACCAACTTTATGAGCACCGACCAATTTAGTCCTTGAGATTTTCGAAATTTCAAATTGGTCCCTGAGATAGGAAAACGTGAGTCACATTAGTCCCTAACGTTAATGACCGTTAGTGATCCTTAACATGAACTAACGTAATTGCCCAAGAACTACAGAGTTAACTGGTTAACTGAGAGATTTAACCAGTTAATGAACCAAATTGGTGCATTCTGATATTGAAGAAGTACAAAGTTAACTGGTTAAAGCCGATTAAGTCTGTACAAGTTGGGTAGTTTGACAACAAATAAATTATTGGATTAAAGGACAATTACTAATCTGATTTCCAATAATCATAGGATTTATGAAAGAAGTCATGCAATGGACAAATACTCATTATTGAAATTGAACATTAGTAAATAAAAGAAAGGACATTAACACTTTAGGTATAATCCAAATGAGAAGGGTAAAGTACGTCCTGGCGTAGAAAGGAAATAAAGAACTGTATATGAGGACTATACTCAGTACAATTGTAAACCCCTAATATTTTTAACTATTTTGTATTAAATCTCTTTAGAGAAATCAATAAAGTAAATATTTTTATCTGTTGCCACTGATATTTTTATAAAGTCATTTTTAATTACATTTCAATAAATTGGGGTGTTACACATGACTGAGAGGTAGGAACAATTATTGGGGTCGTGACAAAATCCCCCATAACATTAGCAATCATCTCCAACTGTTTTCACTTATCCTGGGTGTGTTGAATTGGATCTTCATCGGTTGTGTGAGGCATAGCAAGAGGGCTTAAATCAGTGTAGTTATGAATCTTTGGGAGCAAACCATCGTTATCAAGGCTTAACAACTTCTATGCCCATAGGTAGTTCTCAATCACGCACTCACTATAACCCTTTAGACCCTATTCAAGATCCTCCTCGTAGTCCTTCTCACCAAGGCCCAGAATACCATAACTGTAATAGAAAGTCGAAAGACGTTCATACTGCACCCAATACCATCGCTTTTCACCATCTTCACGACCAAGAAAGACACCCATCTTTAGTGGTTTGGAGATACCAATATGAACCCTTATACGTAGATAATAGTCTATAATATAACCAAAATCATCCATATTCAATTCAAATAAACCTTCATCATATCTTCTAATAATTCACCCACGTTCTTATTACACATTCCCAATGACAAGTCATAATAAATTAAAGAGTAATATGTCATATTAGTCCTAGATTTTATGAGATATGATCAATTTAGTCCTTGAGATTTTCGAAATTTTAAATTGGTCCATAAGATAGGAAAACATGAGTCACATTAGTCCTTGACGTTATTGATCGTCAGTGATCCTTAATGTGGATTAACGGGAATTTCCAAGTTTTGGCTAAAAAATAACAAAGACCGTTGATTATGGGTTAATCTAGTTCTTGAGATTGCGAAAATCGGTCAAATCAAAACCATGAATTTGTGGACCACTAACAACATGTACTAATGTGATTCACATTTTGATATATCAGACTCTAATTTGAAATTTCGATAATTCCAAGAACTAATTTGACGGAGACTCACAAAGTCAGGACCAATATAATAGATTACTTATAAATTAAATGAAAATTAAGTTACCAGTTAATACATAAAATTATTGTCGTAATTAGCTAGGTAATAAAAAGTTAAACTAAGATTATGTGTCTCTTACGAGGGGCTAGCGTAAAGAAAGAAAGAAAGAAAGAAAGGGACTCCTTTAAGAATTAGGAAGGGTTTAAGAGAATCAACACAACAATACAATGAGCTAATGACTATCTTCAAGACGAAAGAAAGTTCTCACCTTAAGTCAAAAATATAGAAATAAACTCTCTTCTCCTTTCTTAATTTCTTCATCCACGGAACATTTTGACGTACTCTCGACAACTATCTTCTCTTTCAAAAACAACCATCCCTTCCATCGCTCTTGCACCGCTGCATCGGATATCCGTCCTGCAGCGCCTTAGCATTGCTAGAGGTTCGACCTTGTTTCCTCTTTTTCTTGTTGTTTCATCTTTTTCTTGTGGGATAGTGCATTTGCTCCTTTCTCTCGTCCTGATATGAAATTGATTAGTACTATTTGTTACAGCCTTTTCTATTGCGTGTCTAGCGCACATTTCAAGTTAAAAAAATAATAATCGAATTAAGTATGGATGTAAAACTGATATGATAAAGAAATGCATGTTCATCAAACTTATGAATCTTGGGTTGAGCCCTCAGTCAATCCTTTATTATTAAATATATTTTTTATTATATACTATTAAAACCATGGTTTTGGGAGTTTTAGAAATCGACAAAACATTTTGGAGTTGCCGAAATTGCATCGACATTTCACAATTAGATAGATATTTTTTTTTTCTCACATTTATAACCTCTTTATTTTCGGTTACACTCATTCACCGTCAAGTTTTATGATACATAGTCGCATTCACATCCAAAATGTTTAGCTGTGTGAGTACATCACATTCTGCAAGTAAGAGGAAGGATAAGTTTTATGATACACGTCACATTCACATCCAAAAATGTTTAGCTGTGTGAGTAAATCTGCAGGTAAGAGGAAGGATGATAAAGATTTTGATGACCTATCATGTCATTGGACCTTAAAAAGTATTGTTATGGTGACTTCTCTTATGTTTTATGTTGTTGTTCGCGCTAATGAACCTATTCAGGATCACAGCTTAGTGGAGAATGGATTTGATGTCATCTTTGTTGGAGTATATGATGGCCATGGGGTACTCGTGCAGTCAAACTTGCAAGTGATAATTTGTTGAGAATCTAATTCGTGAGTTTTCTTTAATTTTTGAATGTTTTTACTCTTATTTTAGTATTATTAGGACCTTGATTTTTTAGCTTCTGCTTATGAATTGTAGGTAATCTTGTCATAATAGTAGTATAATACTGTTGTAATTTCTTAGTTAGATATTTTGTAAAGTTTGGTCGGATTGCTTTCTATAAATACCATCCCTCTGTATTCATTTGTTCTTAGCTAATACAATGTCATTTTAACATAACTGCTGCTTTTCTTTTCTGTAATTCTCTCGTTTATTTTTTTGTTACTTCATTCTTCATTCAAATTCTATAGCAAAGTGTTAAATCACACCTTCTTTTGTGGTATTTTTATTATGGATTTTTGTGCTATGAGATGCGTAAATAACATTGAATTATAATGAATTATTGAGATAGGTTCCAATAAAAAAAGTGTGTTCCTTTCTCTTTACATTCTTCATTTCAGTTTTAAGATGATGTTTGATAATTTAATTTTTAAATCCGTCCTATAGAGTTAGTAAAAAACATAAAAAAATTTTGCCTCAAAATTAAGTTAAAATAGTGAATAAAAAAATTAAAATTGCATTGTATATTCCATTATTGGCTAGTTAAGGAAATATGCATTAAATACTTGTTTTTTGGTATTTGGTTAATTTGGAGAACAATGCATTAAAAGCATGATCTTTTATTTTTGATGAATTTTCATTTTACTCACTTTTTGGGACAGAGGGAGTACAAAATAAGAATACAATGTAAATAGGGAGTGGAAGTGTAGGAATATAAATTTTTTTAAGGGAGTACAGAGTAAGAAGACAATGCAAATAGGAAGTGGCAGTGTTGGAATATAATTTTTTAAGGCTAAACTACTTTATTGTTTACCTTATCTTTTTTTTTTTTTATCAAATTGGTCCTTTGTATTTTTTGGTATCATTTTGATCTCTCATGTTTCTTTTCATTATCAATTTGGTCCATGAATCATTGTTCATCCTATGTGAACCAATAAGATATGCACATGTATCATTTTTCTTTCCAACAATGCAAAAGTGGACCAATATAATATTGACACATACGATTAATAATGATTTAGGAACCAATTTGATAACAAAAAAAACATGAATACTAATATGAAAAAAATGAGGTAAGGGACCAAATACGTAGTTTAGCTCATTTTTTAATTGTATTGCTTTAAGCAGTTATATAATGTTGTTGTTGTTGTTTTTTTTTTTTTTTTTTTCAAACCTGGTTACAACGTTTATTATTAAGGAGGGTGGTACTATGTCTATGTCTGAAACTATAATGAATAAAACGTTTAGTAATTACGGATCACGGGGAAAATCTTGAGTTAAATTCAACAGGACCAGTTGTCTACGAGGTGTTTTTTGGAAAGGGGCGTTGCAGATTACTAATCTTGTAATTGGTTCTACTGATCGTTCCAAAAAAAATCATAGCTGAACAATTAACAATAGTTTATATAGCAAGTAGAATTATTACTGTGCCTCCAGAGGATTCACGAACTGTGTTTGTGAAACCCAACGATGAACTTCGCCCAGGACGCACCCAGGTTTATCTTTTTTTTATCTTTAGAACAGTTTATTAAAGAGTTTCTACGTAGGATTTGAATGCTTTGATACTGTTGAGTACAAAAGCAATTTCTATCTTTCAAATTTTTTCCTATACTTTGAATATTAAATGAATTTTTTTCTCTAATTTTGTGGGATGAAATTTTTTCCAATTCTCTAATTTTTTTCCTCTAATTCCTAGCCAAAGAGCAATTACATAGGAAAAAAATTATCATATCAGATTTTTATTGAAAAAAAAAATAGCCTCACCTAGTGGGAAAGAGTTGGGGTTGCAATTATTGTAAAAATGATGGTTGAATCTCATTTTAGGTGGTTTGAGCATGTGTGGAGAAGACTAGTAAAAGCCCCAATTAGAAGGGTAGATCAAATGGGATATTACTCCATGTGTTAAAGGGAGGGAGAGAGCAAGAAAAACCATAGGCGAAACAATTAAGAAAAATATAGAGATAAATGCTTTATGAAAGAACATGATTTATGTTAGAACTTTATGGCGTGATGTATCTAGCCGACTCAACCTAGTGAGACAAAAGTTTGGTTGTTAATGTAGCCTCAATTCCCAACACATACTACTGTCGTTATAAGCTAGACTACCCTTGCTTTCTCATAGTATTGCCTTTGTCTAGATAAGAAAATGGATTGGTCAAACCTTGTTCGTTACAACCTTTTAAAATTCCTTTGGAGTCAAACCAGCAGCATGGCAACATTTGGACATTTTCCAGCATCCTTCATATTGTTGGTTCACTGTGATCAAAGAGACAACTATTCATCCAATTCCAAATAGTTCAGATTACTGTATAAAATGCTATCAGTAGTGGATGAATCCATTAATATTCCTCTTCTGCATCATTCTCCAAGAAAAGACGCAGACCTTTCTTCGCACCCCTTTATTCTAAATATGTTTGAGTCGAGAATTGGATTGCAGAGTTCGGCCTCGTTCCTGCAACAAGTAAGCTTTTTGCCTTTCTTTTTTATTAATTTGTTCATGAGCTACAAGCTCTCCATGCCCATAAATATGGTCTATCCTGCTTTAAAAGAGTGTTAGATGACATAGCTAGCAGTTCCCTCTCCAATTCCTTTTCCCATTGAAACAACTCTCTTCTCCAATCTATTTTCCACTTTTACAAACCATCCAGGTCTATTTCAACCATGTTACACAATTTCTCATATTTTCATTTGCTACTTTGAACTTAGTACTCCAAAGTCCAATCTCACCCCCTTGTCTTTCCCAAAATATGGTTTTTTCATCATTACCGCCACTTTATTTAACTTCCCATTCAGCCAGCCTTGGTGTGAATCCAAAGCACCATCTAATCTTCATGTCCATATGTCCCTTCACCATGCTGAACCACCCGTAGAACACCCCTCCATACCTTCTCTGAAAGCCACATTTTGTTTCTTGGACATCATACCACAACACCTCCATTTCTTACCTCATCCTCCATCTCTATTTCCCCAATAAAGCTAAACTCGCCTTCTCTAAGTTTTTTATCCCTAACTCTCAATCCTCCTTTTTCCTACAATTTTCTCCCAACTTACCTATGCAATCTTTTTACAATCATTACCATCACCCCTAGGAAAATTTCTTTCGATTCTCTCTTAATATTCTCTCTAGATTTTCAAGACTTCCTTATGAGCTCTATAAATGTAGACATGTAAAAATAGGAATGCTAGCTAATCTCCCACAAAAAGAAACAGATTTGTTCTTCAATGTCAACAATCTTTTCCTCACGGTTTGTATAGTAAGTAAGCTACCAAGTTTTAACACGATTGGCATGCTATAAATTTAGAAGTGTAAATAGGAATGCTCACAAATCTCCTGCAAAAAGAAATAGATTTGTTCTTCAATGCCAGCAATCTTTTTCTCATCATGGTTTGTATAGTAAGCTGCCAAGTTTTAGCACGATTGACACACCCAAATACTTAAATGGGACACCTCCTATTTTGCAATTTAACTTGTCTCCCGTACTTTCCAACCACAGTAGATCAATATTTATTCCCATTAGCTGGCTTTTACAGAAATTGACCTTGGGACTTGACATTAATTCAAAACATCAAAGAATACATTTAAACACCATCATATTATGCACTATTGCTTCCACAGTCAGGCCCAAATTGTAAATGTGAAACTTCTAGCTTCTTTTTTCCCACCAAAAATCCTTTTAAAAACCCTTGTGTCTTTGATCTATCAGTCTTCTAATGAATTACCTATCTCATCTTCTTCTTCAAACCAATTCACCATCATGTTATTATCCCCCGCTTCAATTTCTTAATCAATGAAGACTCAAACAATGGTTTCCCACTCTGTCTCTATGAAACTCTGTTTGAAGAACACCCATACCTCCTCTTTAACCACTTTAGGTTCCTCAATCCAACTTCCATTGGCAGCCACCCCTGGATACCACTAATTCTTGATTTTAATGCACTTGTGGAAAAAGGAAGAGTTCTCATCCCCCTATTTAAACCATCAAACTCTTGATTTTTGTTTTAAAAGACAATCGCCGGCTTGCATGTTTCCAAAATTCCTCAAAAAATCGATTTTCTAGCTCCACCACGTTAACACGTATGGTCCTTCTGTTAAATTTTCCATCTCCGATCATCTTCTCCAGCGAAACTCCATTTTTTCCGGCCAATATCTTTTATCTCCAATCCCACAAATCCCATCACATCACCTTTCTGGACGTGGTGGAGAATGGTGGAGAGATCGGTGGTCCGATCTGAATATTTGTTGGCGAAGAATGAGAAAAGAAAAAGAAAAAAAAATAGTAGTGCTTCATTGCCGGAAAAAATGGTGTTGGCCGGAAATCCCAACGGAGAAAATGACCGGAGACGGAAAAGATGACCAGAAACGGAAAAATTAATGGAAGGACCAACCATGTTAACAGAAGCAAACTTGAGGGACTACTTTTAAACAAAAAAAACTTGAGGGATCACTTTCAAACAAGTAAATAACTTAGGGGAGCAATGAAGCATTTTTGCCTAAAATTAACAATAATCAACATTTTCTTAATATGTGTTCAAGTCTAAAAGACCAGAAAATAAGGAAGATGTAGTACTCCCTCCGTTCTATAAGTTAAGTTGATTTAGAAATTGCACATAGATTAAGAAATGAGTAAATGATGTAAGAATTTGGTATATTTTGACTAAATATCCCCCATTCAATAATAGGAGAGAGTAATAATAAATGCATGAAGATTATATTGAAGAGAGATGTAGAAATGAGTGGTGAAAAAGATAATGTAAATAAAAAAAATATTAATGAGTATTGAATTTATAAATGAACATAACTTATGAGACAAAGTAAAATGACTAAATGAACATAACTTATGGGATAGAAAGACTAGTTTTTTAGTTGAATTGCTTGGACTCTTCACTCTCCAAACTCTCATCTTGGGCCAACCCTGATTATAATCGGGAATTAGTCCTCAAACCCCATTTTTATCCCCCCAAACCCCATTTTTTATTTTATTCCATTTTCACCCTTCTCTTCAATCCCAAACCCCAAAATCTCCACCAACACCACCTCTCCTCCTCCACCTCCACCAACACCACCTCTCCTCCTCCATCACCTCCCTCTCCTTTAATTTTTTCCCCATCGATCTGCCCCGGCCCAGAGTTAGGGTTCCCTTTTTGCAGATCAATCAATCAAACAAGTGGGTGAGAGCTTCTTGAATCAAATCAATGGAGAAGAAGTAATTACAAGTTGGTGGTTCACTAATAAAGCAGTTAGCTTGCTGCAAGCCCTTCGCACCCTCTTCAAGTCATGGCTTCCCTCTCTCTCCACTCCCCTTCCCCTCTCTCTCCACCCTCTTCAGTTTTTTTTAATTTTCGGTACTGCACAAAATTCCGACACCCATCTGTCGGAATTTTGTACAGTACTTATTGTATGAAAAACTGAAAAAATTCCGACAACCCAGTGTCGGAAATTTATAATTTTTCCGACACGGGATAGTCGGAAATTGTACAGTTACATAAAAAATACAGAAAGAGAAGAGTTTTAACTTGAAGAAAAGATATGAACGTCCATTGACATAGATGAGGGGTTTGAGGTTTGAGATTTGGGAGAAAGATGAGGAGTTTGGGGTTTGGGGGTGTGAAGGTGGAAGCTTTTGGGGTTTAGGATTCCATGGTATTTGGGATTTGAGGGGCAGTTTTGACTTTACATCATTAAAATGGGGCCTGGGGGATAAAAAGGGGAGTTTGGGGACTAACTCCCATTATAATCATGCAGGATACTTCGGTCTTCTTGTTGTATATGTACTTTAAAAATCGCTAACAAATATTTAAGAATATTTTTTTAAGGAATTATTATAAAACAACTTTTCATTGAAAATCTATACATAATACTAGAGTGTTAATTTATTGACTATGATTATTTTCCAATAACAATTACTTTTTTTAATTTCTTAAAAAATATTTTAAAAACACTCATTAACATTTTCTTAATATAATTAAACAGCCTGATGCATAAATTATGCTGTATATAACAAAATTTCTTGTATTTTAAAGCAAATAGATTTGATCTTGTATAGGAACGCTGAGAGAGACATAGGAACATGACCTCGTGCAGGATTAGTCTCAAGGGTTCTCTGGTATTAAGGGTGCTCTTGGAGATACCTGTGGTACTGACAAAAAAAAAACCTTTGATCTTGGTGTGGGCTTACATCCAAGGTGAATAAGAGTGTCCTCAAAGTTCACTTTGTAAACTCCGTATTCTAAATTAAAAGCAAGAAGTTGAGCCTATGTGATTCCTGTTTAATCCATGCTAGCTAGTTAGAGGTTCTTCACATCTAAACCAATCCAAAACAAAATAAAAGTTCGATCAAAATCAATTTTTATCGTTTTATATTGATTTTAAAAAAATTGATTAGTTCAAATAAAATATTGAATTCATCAATAAATTTGAACCAAATCACATATGAATATTTCTAATTTTTTTGTTGTTTTGTTAACCTTAACCCTAAGAGTAGATGTGATCAAAACTTAATTGGTACCGGAATGGAACTACTATATACCTAATACTACACCGGCATAATTTTAACTAAGGTAGTGGAACTCTTGCAAGTAAATATTGATACAAAGTTGGCAAATGAATTGTAGGCAAAACATCAATTATGAAATTTACCATAAAAAAAATCAATTATGAAGACTGTAAATTGGACTCCGATAGTGATTAACGATGACATTTTTGTTGTAGAGAATAATAAACCAAGTGCACAACACTATACTATTCAGAATACCATGAAAATAATTGTAGGATCAATTCAAATCAGTGACAAAATGCACAGTTCTTCTACAACAAAATGGGGGGAAAATTAAATTGAATCTTACATATCTTGCTAGCCTTCATGCTCTTATCTCAACATATCAAGAAAGGAAAACACAGAAACAGTAAAGAATAGGAAACCAAAGTTCCTCAACCACTTGATGGTATTTCTTTAGTACATAGTATATGATGTAAAATCCTCGGTCCGCCTCTCGTTCTCCACGCTTAGAAGCATTTCCTGTGAACGATTGATGGCCCAGATTCATCGTATTCGGCCTTTGCGATCCACATCTGCACTAGGAAAAGAAAACATATCAAAAGCAATTCATTAGAACTCATCATCTGGAAACTACAATCGTTACATTCAGTGGTTTGAGTTAACTTCAGCAAAGTACTGAACTATGAAAAACAGAGAATATATCATAGACTAGTTTGATTTCCTGGATTTGAGTATTATGTTTGTTATTCCCTTCCATTGTGATGTTCCTTTTTTTTTTTATTAATTTTATTAAGTTTCTATTTGTTCATGAAATCGAATTTCTTGATTTATTTTCTGCATTATATTTTCCAAAATCCAACAACTTCATGCAAATATCTAGTAAAAGTCAAGCACTTTACCTGTTGGAAGGTGCTGAGGGATGCCAAAATGGAGCCTCCGATCCAGACACTGTACTTCCTTTCGGGTGGTGCTACAACCTTAATTTTCATGCTACTTGGAGCCAATGCTGTAATCTCCTTGCTCATCCTATCAGCAATGCCGGGGAACATTGTGGAACCACCACTGAGGACAATGTTACCATAGAGATCCTTCCTAATATCGACATCACACTTCATGATTGAGTTATATGTGGTTTCGTGGATGCCAGGAGATTCCATCCCAATCATGGATGGCTGGAATAGAACTTCAGGGCAACGGAATCTTTCAGCGCCGATTGTGATTACTTGTCCATCAGGTAGCTCATAGCTCTTCTCAACAGCTGAGCTGGTCTTGGCAGTTTCTAGCTCTTGCTCATAATCAAGAGCAATATAGGCCAACTTTTCCTTCATATCTCTCACAATTTCACGCTCAGCTGAAGTGGTGAAAGAGTATCCACGCTCGGTCAAGATTTTCATCAGGGCATCGGTGAGATCACGCCCTGCAAGGTCCAAACGCAGGATTGCATGTGGAAGGGCATAGCCTTCATAGATTGGAACTGTGTGACTGACACCATCACCAGAGTCCAGAACAATACCTGCAACAAACAAGCATAGGAACTACATCAACTCATTTCAGGCATACACCAACCACTGAAAGGCTAGTCCTTCAAATCTCATTCAGCATTAATGAAACCATCTTTGACCTCATAATGAAATGAACAAAAGTGTGACATTATTAAACCCAACAAGATGTTTAACATTAAAAAAATCCATTGTGGGCTATGTCCCATGGAGACTACAAATAATACAATATATACATTATGACTGTAGTCTGTAGATAACAGAGCTTCATTATTTATACCACCGGATTTGACACCCAGACGACACTACTTTTATCTGCCCAATATGCCCAGACAACTTTATATTTATGGTACTGTGATATAAAATTCAAAATCATGTGAAATTTGTCAAGTATAGACGTACATGAAACATTTTCAATAATGTCACTCATTAGCCTTCACCAAACAAATGAGCTTTTTTTGTGATTCGGTTAGTGAGTCATTGACAACATGCATCTTGTCCCACAAAATCAAATTTTGAAAATGTTACATCATCACCAGATTTGAAACTAAAACGAGGAAAATTGACATAGAATAGAAGATTGATTACCAGTTGTACGACCACTGGCGTAAAGGGAAAGGACGGCCTGGATGGCAACATACATAGCAGGAGTGTTGAAGGTCTCGAACATGATCTGAGTCATTTTCTCACGATTGGCCTTTGGGTTAAGGGGTGCCTCTGTGAGAAGAACAGGGTGCTCTTCTGGAGCCACACGGAGCTCATTGTAGAATGTGTGATGCCAGATCTTTTCCATATCATCCCAGTTGCTAACAATTCCATGCTCAATAGGGTATTTCAAAGTCAAAATACCTCTCTTTGATTGTGCCTCATCACCAACATATGCATCCTTTTGTCCCATCCCAACCATCACACCAGTGTGGCGTGGACGACCCACAATACTAGGGAACACGGCCCTTGGAGCATCATCTCCAGCAAAACCAGCCTATAATTCAAAAAAGTTTAAGACATGTCAATTAAACGCAATGTACTAATCAAATAGAAATTACTACATTCATTATAATAGATCCTGAACAAAACAAAAAACTAAAGCTTGATCAGTATTTTCATTCATAATTTCATACCTTGACCATTCCAGTTCCATTGTCACAAACGAGAGGTTGAATATCCTCAGCATCTGCCATTGATGTTTATTGATTGCTGCATAAAGACATCAAATTTGCATTTAAGATCTGAGGAACACAAGCATGATCAAGATACAACTAGGAAACAGATTCATCAAAGATCCTAATGATCATCAAAAAGAAAAATATGCCATTAAACAATCTATGCATATCAAACATCACATCACGTCACAATATAAATTAAAATGGTGTTATATGTATATCCAGATGTCCGTATTTACACATAATATTAGTGTATAAATTATATGATCCGCAACGTCAATTGAGTTAATTTTATCACAATTTTTATATCCTGTATTCTTTACAATCACAATTACAATTTAAAATCATAGTCAAAATAACAAAGTTTATGATCGCAATCAAAATTTAAAATCGTGATCATAACAATATCAATGGATTCAATTAGAGGAAAATGATCATGATCATAAGAATTGAAAGAAAAGAGCATAAAATAATGTGATCACCTAGAAAAATTAAAGGTAATTGAGAATGTGAAAGGAGAGAGAGAGAATGAGTCATGTGTGTACCTTTGGAATATGTGAGAGTTAGGAACGAAGGAATGTTGTTATGTGACAACGTGCGTGAGAGAATGTTTCTTCTAAATTCTAATGTTGTGTTGTGTGTGGCTGAGAGCAACTACCCGCCCCTATGGTTTAAAAAAAGGAAGGTATGGCAAATGAAATTCGCCTGAAATGAACCGCAAATTGCATGTCCTTCAATCATGACCGTCTGTTTCGTGTGTCTCATCCCACGGGCCATATTTCTTTGTTGGAAATAGTTGGTAATGATACCCTTTTCTCACTTTCCACCCCTCATGACCCATTTCTCCCTCCCCCCGGAATACCAAGTCTGTATTATTGATTATCCCTTTTTGTGAAATGTTTTATTTTTTCAATATATTTCCTATTCCTATTTCTCTTAGGCAGTCGCCAACACGAGCTCATGTTTTTGTTTTTTTATTTTGTAGGAGTATTTTTTAGAGTTGTTCATGGAACAAAAACTAATAAAAGTTTGAAGCTTTTAATTTTTGAAAGCTAACTTATAAAAAAGTAGAGCTTCCAATAAATTACGTGTCATTTTTGCCCTTCAATTTTTTTTAATACTCCCTCCGTTCCTAAATATAGGATCCTTTTGAGAGATTTCACGTCCATTAAGAAAGTTGAGTAATTTCGTTAATTGTATTAGAAATGTGAATTTTTGATATGTATTTTCAAAATTATCCCTATTAATATTATTGAGAATCTAAAAAATGTTAAATAAACAGGGGTATTTGTGGAAAAAAGTAATTAATGATCATTAAAAATTGGTATGAAGTCTTATAAATAGGGACAAAATAAAAGTGTAAAAAAGGTCTTGTAATTAGGGACGGAAGGAGTAAATTACATCAAAGTGAAATAAACAAACAAACAAATAAATAAATACTACCCTAAATATTATGTACCTTCCGTCCCATAGATTATATTCATTTAGCCATTTTATTTTGTATCTTAAGATATGTATTTTTACAAACTCAATACTTATTTATACTTCTTTTCTCACGTATACTTTTCACCACTCATTTCTCCATCTCTCTTCAATATAATCTTTATACATTTATTATTACTTTTTCTCCTATTAATAAATGAGGGTAATTTATCAAAATATATCAAATTCTTACATCATTCATTTATTTCTTAATCTATGAACAAAAGCCTAAAACAACATAGCTTATAAAGCGGAAGGAGTATCATTTTTAAGTCATTTAACAAATTTCAACTAGTTTCACAACTAATTTTGATTAATAACTTTAATTTTTTTTTTTGTACATTGATAACTTTAATTTAAAAAGCTAACTCCATAACTATAAACTTTAAGCTATCTTCAAACTATAAGCTACAAACTCACAATTATAAACTACAAATTTATAACCAATAATTACAAATTCGCAGCTACAATTTAATTTTGTCAATCAAATCCTTTATCTCTTATCCTAAATTTATGATTCTTTTCAAGAAATATCTCATTTAAAGATTGTTTTTTTTTTGAAGTTAGGTGATCATTTTATTTTGATGCAAAAGTGAATGATACAATACTTTTTTCTTTACAAAGTAAATGATTAAAAGTTTAAATTATTATGTAAAAGTTTATAAATAATTGTTTTAGTATGCTCATGAATGCTTTTATAAATGATCGTTTCAATTTTTAGAAAATATACTAATTTATAGGATTTCAAAGAATATTATACATTATTTAACATATAAATTAAATGCACATTAATTCTTATATATATATACACTAGTTTCTTTTTGTGAATACAAATTGAAACTCTTTTCTTATTTGAATTTTTGAATGAAGCCAAAAGTGATTGATCATCATAAAACTATATACTGTCTCAAATTAAATTTATTTGAGAGGTGAATGGATATATATATATTTTTTTAAATAATGTACAAGTTGTGTTGCATTAGTATGAGTACTACATTTTCTAAAAAATTAGGGTATGGGTACGTATATATATATATGTATTTAATAATGTATTTTATTAATATAATTATATTTAAATTTTAAAAAAATGAAAAAATAAAAATAAAATCAATAAGTTAAAATTCATAGGAATTTATAATTTCCTATAACAATGACTACGCAACATGTAATGTTTGCACTTTGTAACAATTAACAACCATTAACAAATCATAAAATAGCACAAAATAGCATAAGATACACATGCACAACAGCGGCACCATGAGAGTGTGAAGGATAAGGAGATTTGGGAAAAGAAGAGCTTATGTGAAAACTGAAAATAAAAGGGAAAAACATGTTTTGGGGGGTTAAAACGTAGTGCTTTGGACTTTTGATTGATATTTTTGGTTCAGTTGTACCCAATATGTGGATACTTACTGTAATGTCCTAACTTTTATTAATAAACTTTAATATATTTAATAATATATAATCCTTTCTTAATTGGAAGACTTGATATTTTGTATGATGAATTATAAAAATTACGGAAAATTTGAACCAAAATTTTTTACATAAGTACTAGTTTTATTATACATTCAAAAAAGTCTTTCATAATGTACATCATATTACATCATTTTTATTCAAAAGTATTAGTGAATGCATCATCATCCTGAGTTATCCAACTACATACTCGTAGTACACATATACATATATATAGATAACTCAGAGCAGTCCAAAACTCTATAATAGTAAACCCACATACTAATGATATAAACCTGGCACATGACCTCACGACTCATCGATCATCCACTGGCTCCTTATGGAAGGAACCACTTGATCACTCTTCCCTCTAGTATGGGCGTCATCATCTCCAGCTGCCTCACTCTCACCTCCTCGGGATCCTCCTCATATTTAGAGTCCATCTGGGGTTGTGCTTTATCACTAGGCACATGCTCTGATGATGGAGCAAACCTAACAGTGCGAGATGGACCCGAATGTGAAGGATCCTTTGGTATAACTCTCTCCGAAAGAGTGTGAGAGTGAGCAGCCGACCTAACGAAAGTGGGAACGACGACGAGCAGACTGAGCTGGTGGAGTTCCATGTCGATAAGTAAACGCGGGAGGTATGTGTTGAGCGTATATCATAGGTATGCGAAAACGTCGAGGACGCATATAGGCCAAGGGGTTTGGATGGCGGAATATGAGTTCCACCTCCCCTTCGAACGTGGCTCTATGTTCCTCATTCTCCCATGTTCCCCTCACAGGACGCATCTCCAAGCAAGCCAGGTATCGAGACATCACCTAACAAACAATTATGGCAAAGGGAGTAAGACAGTGTCATTCGCGTACAAATGTATAATTAAATAGACTAAGAATAAACAAACACAAATATACAAGTAGCAAGTAATGTCATATAAACATATAAACACATTTATTTAACCAAACAATAATTATTACACAATAATGCATGCTCTCTAATGTTTGTGCAATGCATATGCTCGATGCATTCTTCTAGGTGATATTCCACGAATATCATGAACTTAGCCATTTACGTTTATCGAGAACGTATCAAATGATTTCATTTAGGTTTTAACGAATTAAAACGTACCAAAACGCTCCACTTTACGTTTGACGACAACGTACCAAACGACACTAAGTGAGGAAAAGCAACTAGGAGTAAACGCCTTTCTACCAAGTATACCATCACAACTCTCTTGTGAATTATATCAAAGACCGTCCTCCGCACCCAAGAAATACCCCTAGAGGTCGATAGAATTATCATAGTTATCACAAAACTATCCCGAGTCAAGTCTGTAGAACCCACTCATCATAGGACCATTTTACGTATGAATAATCCCCGCGGTTATTTGACGTATCACCATTATAAACCTAATCTCTGCGTATTCTCAATCCGATTTATTACAATTGAATGTGTCTTTTCCCACTATCTTATCTTAGCTTCTCATCACCATGCATGATTTCAATCACAATCATTAGGTTGATATAAATCTTTAATATTTCTCATTTGTTATTAAATTGATGTTAAAAAATTTATTTCAGAATCAACATTAAATGAAAGGGTTAATAAAATTATTCTATGTATATAAATACATTTTTTTTAAAAAAATTCTTCTACAATTCTTAACCGGTTAAGGAAATCGTTAACCGATTAACCACTATGACTTAAGTATTCAAATTTCCTTCTCTCGGTGTTCTGCAACTTTTAACCGGTTAGGAAATTCATTAACTGGTTAAATTATGCAGAGTTAAGTTCTGAAATTGTTCCTTTTCAATATCAATTCAATGATTCTTCAATTTCTTTTCATTATCAAGCTCAACCAGACAATAATCATGCATGCACATTTAATCATATCTAAACAATTAAACCACATCAAATTCACATATTCATCACATAATATATCAAATATGTATATAATACATGACTTGCACTCAACATGTAATAATCAATTTCAAAACAAAAACAATCAATCTCAGGATTTATTTAGTTTGTATTAAGTGAATAGAACTTGTCCCAATTGGTTTTAATACTTATTTTGGCCTTTAAGCCAAAACCCCAATTCAATTTATTTGCCCTTGAGCTTGAAAAGCTCCTCTACATGTCAAGCCTATTAATTATCATTCTAGCGAAATGAATAGCTTCTCCTTTACCTATTGAAGCTGTGAGAACTAATTAGAAAGCAAGAGAAAAGGATTGACACGTTTTTGACACAGCCACACCTCAGTTGTGATGCCCTATTTTCAGCTTCAATAGGGTATATTCATCAGGGTTTTTCAACAAAAATAAGGTAAACAAACGTGTAAGAAAGGATTGGAATTCAAACTAGGATGTACCAACTCCAAATAAAAACAAGTTTGGGTTTCAAAGGTGGCTTGAAATTACCAAACGAATCCAAGAAATAGAGCTTTGCGAAACTGATTCTGCTCTGTTTCAGATTCAAGAGGTCAAGTTCTGAAGTTTGTAACTTCTTCTAGGGTTCTCCAAATCAAGTGAGGTCAGTTTCTACTACAGGAGAGAACAATGAGCTTTGTGTTGGTATGGATTTTGTAAGTGTTTGTGGCCAAAAAAGGGAAAAACGAAGCAATACAAGAATGGGTTCAGAACATGATATATGAGGTGTTGAGAATGAGATTTTTATGAAAAAATTAAATTAATTCATCTTAATCTTTGTCAAATCTATCTATAAGCAGTGATAAGACGTTTTCACAGATTGGGTTGGCAATTTTCTGTGGTGAAAACGTGTTCGCTCTTTTCAATTCGTGCAATCTCAACCTCATCTTCAATTCTGTAGAGTTTGTTAACCGGTTAACCACTTCTCTAACCGGTTAAAGCATACAGTTCTTGAATAAAAATTTCAAAATATTATATTTTATTATTTTTCTTTTAAAAATTCCTTTTTTAATATTATTTTCATATTTCAAAATAAAATTTTCAATATGATAAAATAAAATTTTCAATATGATAAAATAAATTTTTTTAAAATATTTTCTTAACTAATTTCATACTTTCATTTACTTAATTACAAATAATTACATTATAATTATCATAGTAATTAACATAATTATTTATAATTATTATTCCTAATTGATAATTAAAATTTGGGGTGTTACACATACCCATGGAAGTACATGGGCGTACCCAATAAAGTACCCAATTTTTATTTTTTTTATTGTTTGGGTGGTACATACCCAGTCGTACTCATAGCGTATTCGTACCCGGTACGTGTACGATATCATATTTGGAGAATTTATGCATGCATCACAATGTACAAGTCATGTATCTTATATGTCTTAGACTTGTCAGATCTAATGTTGTTTCTTTTAGAATACATCTAGTTCTCGCTGAATAAAATTATTTGGCCTATAAAAATAATTGAGAGGAAATAGGTTCAAATCTTAAAGTCATCCAATTAAAAAAAATAGTTTATCAAATACGTATATCATATATTTGTTGTGACCAAAATCATCAATATATAATTTATTTATTTATTTCAAAAAATATATAATTTTTTTAATATCCAAAACTACTACTAAATTTATAATTTGTATATGGTATGCCCTTTTTTAAATCTCAAGTGTGATGACATTCGAGTTTCAATTTTAAAGTGTTGAATTCTATCCTTGATGCAACAAGTAAAGTAGTGTGCTTTTTTTTCATCTAATTCCCTAAGTACTACCTAAGTACATCTGGATTCGACTCAGGTCGCGTGCTTGGCTATGGTAGGTGATGTAACACCCTAGATTAATTAAAATTTTCCTTATCTGAAAATTTGGCTTAAAATTTTCTTTTTAAATAAGACATAATAATTTAAATTATATTATCTTAAGTCAAACATACAACGCTGAGAGTAAAAGCATCAGCGGAAAAAGTTTTACAAAAGCACCGAGGCACCAAAATCAATTAATTACAATCTCTTGGTTCCATAAAACAAGTCCAAAACATCAGTATTTCTGCTCGGCTAAATGGCCGAGATTCACATCAACTTCCGACACTATTGACCTACTCTCCCTGTGAGGGAGAGTAAACCTGCTCGGCCGGGGACTGCGTCTGTTCGGTCTCAGTACCCGAAAAATGGTAAGGAGGTGAGCATTACACAGAACTTAAGTAAGCAGTTTCTAACATGTCATACTAAGACACCAAGTCAAACACAATTATACAATTATTCATGTAAACATATCATTCATACTGAAACATGCAACATTCATATTCATGGTTCCTGTAGTCCTTATCTCTCTACTCCCTTTTCTCTTCCTTTATATTTTACCTCGGTATTATATGCCTGCACATGAGCTCGGCCTACCCTCGGCACCCATATATATATAAACAGCGGAAAACAAATCTCTCGGTTTTACCCTCTTACTCCTCTTTCTTTTCTCTGTCCTTTCTACCTTATTTCTTTTCGGAAGTGTACATTCACCTGCACAGCTCCCTTCCATATTATATCATTAATTTTATGAAGCGTACATTCACCTGCACGACTTACACCATTACCATTGGAGTCATGAACATGTCCATTTCGGTGTACAACATTCACCTGCTGTACGACTTACAGCTGCGCATGACCACGTCAACCGCGTATCCAGCGATCATTGCATACGACACTCCGCATGGCTTCCATGACCTGGAGCATATTCTAACCGATTCCTCTTAGGAATCTTGTGTGATTCATTACTGCGTACAACATTCACCTGCTACACGACTTACAGCCACGCATGACCACGTCAACTGCGCTCTCGGCAATCATTGCACTCGGCCCGCTTGCGACTTACTGCACACACTTTCGTGTGCGGCTTACTGCACCCAACCGATGTGACTGACTTGACCTGGCTCACACAACCATTTCCCATTACTTATCTTTCTTTCAGTTATTCATTCTTAATCTCCTCTTCCTCAATCAACTCCTATGCTCGGCTTACACTCTGCACTTGTAAAACTCATACAACAAACAGTTATAGCAAACACTTAACACATATATCACAGTTTTAACATAACATTCATGCTCATTTACATACATATATTCACATTGAATTAAATATCTTCCTCTTAATTACCTTTCTCCCTAACAGTATCTCTATGTTATCTGACCTACGTTTTAACACCCATTTCCTTAGTACTCACTATGAGCACACTAGGAACCCAAACCTAAGCTAAGGTAACACTCACTCCTTACCTTGAACCGTGAAAGATAAGGAGAAAGGACAATCTTTGCCTTGATCTTGCGTCTGAACCCTTAACCGTATTTTCCTTGCTTCCTTACTAGCTTCCTACGTAAAACCCGCGAGAAAAGAGGAAGAGTTTTAAAATGCCGAAGAAGAGAGAAGAAGAAGATGATCTTCAACTTGTAGCTGTAGGTTGGATCTTGACAGAGAATGGAACGGGTGGGTTTAATGTCTTAGGGAGTATTGGTTTCTCAAGCCCTAAAAGAGAGATGAGAGAAAACGAAGAGAATGATGAAAGAAGAGAGAGAGAACATATTGTGTATATTGGGAATAGTTTGGGTCTTGGTTGTACTTTATTGCACATGTGTCAATAAATGTGTAGTCTTGAATAAAAGCTTCTTAAGGAAGATTGGTAATATGTGGATAGAAATTAGTGGCTTCTTGAGGAAGCCTCCAATGGATAAGTAAGAAAAGTCAAAGTCTGACACACACACACGCACGTGAGGGAAGGTAGACACCCACGCGCCATAGCGGTAGACACTCGGCTTCAGCTTGGCGCATAGCCTACCGAGTCGACTGTCGACAGGAGAGACTAAGTCGGGACTCTACTGGGTTTCTCTTGGACTAGGTGAAATGCTTCACTGCGCTCAGCTTCACGAGTACCCTGACTGCCGAATACTTACTGATCAGATTCTCAATGGCCACGAAAGACTAGGTCGGAACGAGGTCGGCCTGATTATAACTGTACTCCTTTGTCCGAGACTACGCCATTTCTAACTCGGATCTGATCGGCCTAACCAACACTCAACTTATTACCACGATATCCACTAGTATAATCTCGGATTATTTCTAATTAAGATTTGATATAAATTCTAGGATGTTACAATCCTCTCCCACTTATAAAATTTCGTCCTCGAAATTAGTCGACATTGAACAGTTGCGGATGCGAGACCTTCATCTTTTCTTCGAGTTTCCAACTCGCCTCTTCTACGTTGTTCCGGTTCCAGATGACTTTGACCAAAGAGATCTCCTTGCCTCTGAGCCGTCTGACTTGTCTGTCCTCTATTCTGACCGGAAGGATTTCAAAGGTCAAATTATCCTTCAATGGCAATTCGTCCACTTCTATCACATGCGAAGGGTCATGGATGTACTTCCTGAGTTGTGAAAGATGGAATACGTCATGAAGTTTAGACAAATGTGGAGGTAGAGCAATTCGATAGGCGACTGGTCCAACTTTCTCCAATATCTGGTACGGTCCGACAAACCGAGGGGTCAGCTTCCTTGATTTGATTGCTCGGCCAATACCCGTTATAGGGGACACCCGCAAGAACACATGATATCCTGTATTGAGGTCCAGAGGCTTCCTCCTCTTGTCGGCATAGCTCTTCTGTCGGTCCTGAGCTGCTTTCATTTTACCTTGTATCATTCGGATCTTCTCGGTTGTCTCTTGCACAATGTCAAGGCCAATCAACAAATTTTCTCCTATCTGAAACCAGCATAGAGGCGTTCGACATTTCCGACCATAGAGTGCTTCAAAAGGGGCCATTCCAATACTTGAATGAAAACTGTTGTTGTAGGTGAACTCGACCAACGACAAGAGTGTTTCCCAACTTCCAATTTGTTCGAGCACACAAGTTTGCAAAAATTCCTCTAATGACTGAATAGTTCGCTCGGTTTGACCGTCGGTTTGAGGGTGATAGGCAGTACTGAACTTCAACTTAGTACCTAGTGCTTGTTGCAAACTCTGCCAAAACCGAGACAGGAAACGGGGATCTCGGTCAGACACTATGCAGGTCGGAATTCCATGCAATCTGACTATATCCTTTATATACAACTGCGTCAACTTCTCTAAGCTATACTTCATGTTGATCGGAATAAAATGGGCACATTTGGTCAGTCTGTCCACTACGACCCAGATAACTTCACATCCCGAATTCGTCCACGGCAAACCTGAGATGAAATCCATTGATATGCTGTCCCACTTCCATTCAGGGATCTCTAGTGGCCGAAGCAAAGCACCCGGTTTATGGTGCTCGATTTTTGCCTTCTGACACACCAAACACCTAGACACGTAGTCAGCCACATCCTTCTTCAACCCTGGCCACCAAAATAGTCTCTTCAGATCATGATACATCTTGGTGGCACCCGGATGGAGACTCATCTTCGTTTTATGGGCTTCCTCCATTAGATATCTTCTAACCTTAAAGTCCATGGGAATACACACTCGGTTTCTGAATCGGATGAGACCATCCGGCCCCTTGATGAATTCAGGCTCTTCTTTGTCCCCTACCCTCTCTAGTAATTTCTGGAGCTCCACGTCGTTAGCCTGCCTCTCCTTAATGAAGCCGACAAAATCATTAGTAACTTGTAACATTCCAAGAACTATATTGTTTTCCTTCATTTGCACACCGAGGTTGTGGTCGCTAAACTCTTGCATCAGTTGCATCTCCTTCACCATTAAGTTGCTAACATGCAGCGTCTTACGACTCAACGCATCAGCCACCACATTGGCTTTGCCTGGATGATACTGAAGATGGAAATCATAGTCCTTCAAGAACTCCATCCACCTCCTCTGCCTCATATTCAGCTCCTTTTGATCAAAGAGGTACTGAAGACTCTTATGATCACTGTAGACTTCAAACTTAGTACCGTAAAGATAATGCCTCCAGATTTTTAAAGCAAAGACGACAGCAGCCAATTCCAAATCATGCTTGGGATAGTTTTGTTCGTGTGGTCGGAGTTGCCTGGAAGCATAAGCTATCACCTTGCCTTGCTGCATTAACACACAGCCCAAACCTTACTTAGATGCATCACAGTAAACATCAAATTGTAAGATCCATGAAGAATGTTTTGATAAATGCCAAAAGGTTTTGAACAAGCTACAAATGTGTTGATCAAGTTCAAGCTCAACAACCAACAACAAACATCAAGTTAAGAAGAGAGAGCCAACTCATGAAGACTTAGTTTGGTAGTTTGTGTTTTAATGTTTTATCTTTAGCCTCACAAGTCTTTTAGTTTATGAGTTTGGGTAGAGTTTATTAGAGGGTAGTGAATCTCTTTTGAATGCATGATTATATCATATTTTGAGTATTCACTTTGCCTAAAATCAATAGGTGGCTTAAAGGTTTGAAAGAAAAGGTTTAGTTTTTGAGAAAACAAGTTTTAAGTGATTTTTAATGTTAATAATCGATTAACAGATTTTGATAATTGATTAACAGTGTATTTTGAACTGATAATCGATTAACAAACTTTTGATAATTTATTATCTGCACCTTTACTCGAGTATTTTTGGTCTCACTCGAGTGAAAATTATCTTGCTTTCGTATTACTCGATTAACACTTATTTTACTCGAGTAAACAGGGTCTGTAACTGTTTTAAATACGTTTTTCATTTCTCAAAAGCTATTCTAAGTTGCTCCAACTTTTGGGTATTCTATATAAACCTTTTCCTAATCATTTCTATCAACTAGAATCATTTTGATACACAATTTTACAAAGAATCAAAGCCACACTATTCTCTCTCACTCTCTCAAGATCAAAGCTTTCATTTTTACATTCTTTGATCAAGAACCTTGAATCTCTCATGTTGATATTTCATAGCTTTTGAAAGAGATTCATAGGATTGTTATTGTTTTTCATTTGAGTTGTAATCTTTGCAAAAGGCAAGCTATCTACAACAAAGGAAGACTTGATTTTGTGGAATCAAGCAAAGTTATATTGGAAGCCTTGGTGAGGCATTTCATCAAGCAATTGGAAGACTTGTTGTGGGGTATCGGCAAGCAAGAGAAGAGGTTAGATTAGATATCAATAGGATTACAAGGCAAGGGTGTGGTATCTCTTGTAGGCTAGCAAGAAGGAAGTCTTGTGAGGCATTTACTTGTAATTTGAGAAACTCTAATTCCTCATAGTGAAGAATCTCTCTTGGTTGAAGAGGGGACTGGAGTAGCTTTCAAGTGGATGAAAGTGAACCAGGATAAATCACTGTGTCGTATCTCTAAACCCTTAACTCTTTACAATTCAAGTCTTTAATTGTGTTCTTGATTGAAAACCTAGAAAAAGTGATTTTTCTATATTTGATTGAATTGAATCTTTATTGTTCAAATTAATTTTGGGAAAATCATTTTCATAACTAGGTTAATCAATAAGAATATTGGTGTTGATTGTTTCCGCTTAATCTCTGATCATATAATATTTGTTAATTGATTGATTTTCATTGGTTTTAATCGTTTAGATTTGTTTCTTGCAAAAATCTTTCAAAGTTTCTATAACACCTATTCAACCCCCCTTCTAGGTGTTCTCCTAGTGTTCCTATTTGTTTCAACCACCGATTGTAGGTTCTTACACAAATGATTGGGTTGAGTCTGGCAGAATCAAAACCGGAGAGCTCGTAAGCCTCTTCTTCAACTCTTGAAAACTACGCCCGCATTCTGGCGACCACTGGTAAGGTACATCCTTTCTCGTCAATAAGGTCAGCGGAAGAGCCAACTTGGAGAATCCCTCAATGAACCTCCGATAATATCCAGCCAAACCCAAGAAACTTCTAATCTCAGTCACTGTCGTCGGCCTCTCACACTTTAACACTGCCTCCACCTTAGAGGGGTCTACAACCACTCCTTGCTCGAAAATCACATGGCCCAGAAAGTGCACTTCGTTCAGCCAGAAGCTGCACTTTGAGAATTTGGCATACAACTGCTTGTCTTTGAGAATCTGCAACACCGCCCTCAAATGCTCTTCGTGCTCACTCGAACTCTTTGAATAGACTAAGATATCGTCTATGAACACTATTACAAAAGAATCCAAGTATGGTCGGAAAATCGTATTCATGTAGTCCATGAATATTGCTGGCGCGTTCGTCAAACCGAAAGGCATTACAACGTATTCGAAGTGTCCATATCTAGTTCTGAACGCAGTCTTCGGGATATCTTCTGCTCGGATTCTGATCTGATGATACCCAGATCGAAGGTCGATCTTGGAGAATATCGATGCTCCCTTTAGCTGATCCAATAAATCATCGATGCGAGGGAGTGAGTACTTGTTCTTCACGGTGACCGCATTCAACAGCTAAGGGGACGTGACCAACATCAGATAACTCGGTCACTTCTATAACAGCTAAGGAAAGGTCTTTGAGGATCACGGTTTTCTTGTGGCAATCGATTAAAGCATGGTATTGAGACATCCAATCCATGCCAAGTATGATGTCCAATTTTGTCAACGGTAAACAGATTAGATCTACTCGAAATTCCCTGAAGACTTGGTGATGATTCAATTCAGTTTTGATGAAGACAATACGTTTTGGCCAACCTACAACAACAACAACAACAAAAGGACTAGTTTTTACCTTATTCATATAATTGTATTATTAATGTTTTATTATTTTTATTATATGAGTGTGGGTGGTAGAACTAGGATGAGTAACCTCAATTTGAACTTAAAGAATTTAATATGTTTGGAATTGAGATTATATTGATAGAGAGATTAAAGCTCAAAGTTTTATTAAAATTAATCAGTGAAAATTGCAAAATAAAAGAAAAGGTTTTTAGCAGTGTTTAATCGATTAAATATCATATTAATCAATTACTAATCGATTAAGGAATCGTTTAATCGATTAAAAGCTGTTAAATCTGATACATTAAAAGCTTTCCTAATTCAATGGGAAAAAGGTTACGAACCATTACTTTTGAAGAGCAATTTTTCACTACTTTTCAACATTCTATGAGCTAATATTCTTTCATAAACATACTCTCTATCAAAATCTTTTTGAATCTCAATTCTCCAACATAATTCATTCTTTTGTGTTTCAAATTTGAGATTCAAGTGTGCTTGAATGTTCTTGGTTGAATTCATCTTGTAACAAAGGGTTACTTCTCAAGATTCAACAAATCAAAGATTCAATTGAAGAAATTGAAGGTGCAAGGTTGAAGCAACACCTTGGGCAAAGTGAAGGATTCATTTGCTAAGAGCTTGTGTAAGGATTGAAAGCGACTTTCGATCAAAGACAAACGAGGAAATTGAAATAAAAGATTTGGGGTAGACTCTATGATTTGGTACATCATATGAGATTGGGTTAGGATCGAGTGTGTGAGGATTCTAACTTACGTTGTATACTAATCTTTTATTTCATAGTGAAGCAAATCTCCCGAATCAGAGAGGGAGGACTGGATGTAGCTCACGGTGGTTGTGAGTGAACCAGAATAAAATCCTCGTGTGATCTTTGTTCTTTACGTTTTACGTTTTCGCGATTAAAATCAATCTTGTGAGAGTAATTGATTAGGATTAGATTGGGAAAAGTTAATTATGTATTCGTTATATTCTGTTTAATTGATTCGTGATTACTTGCCTTAGTTTAATTCTTGATTCCTAGAGTTTCGTGCAATTATTGAATTGAATTGATTTCTGATTTTCTGCATTTCTACAGAGTTTAATCGATTATTAATCGATTAAGTGAAAAACATTTTTCTGGCCTTAATCGATTAAATTGCAGGTTAATCGATTAAATCAGTTATTTTGGCTTAAAATTGAACTGTTTCTGAACCATTTTTGATCACTTTCGAAATTCGGGTATCGACGCTTAACCATTCTATTCACCCCCCCTCTAGAAGGTTATTTTAGCCGCTTGTTGGTTTCCAACAAGTGGTATCAGAGCTCGGTCGAATAAACCGAGTGTAAAAACTTTTTCGAAAAGATCCTTTGGAAACCATGGGCTCGAATCAAAACCCTTTTGGAGGTGAAGGTGCTGCAATAAATCGTCCCCCACTATTTAGCGGTGAGGGATACGCTTACTGGAAAGTAAGAATGAAAATTTTTATCCAAGCGATCGATATCGAAATTTGGAAAGCTATCGAAAAAGGTCCACACATTCCCTCTAGCGTAGTTGAAGGTGTTGCACAATTAACCCCTGAAGAAAAGTGGACGGATGATGACAAAAAGAAAATTCAATTTGATTATAAAGCAAAGAATATCATCACCTCCGCTTTATCATATGATGAATTTTTTAGAGTTTCCCAATGCGCTAGTGCAAAGGAAATGTGGGACACCTTACAAGTGACTCATGAGGGAACTAGCGAAGTTAGGCGTGCTAGGTTGAATGTGTTAATGCGTGAGTATGAATTGTTTCAAATGCTTCCTAATGAAAATATCAATGATATGCAAAAACGATTTACTCACATTATTAATCATTTGCTTGCTCTTGGTAAGACTTTCTTACAAGGTGAACTTACTAACAAAGTGTTGAGATGTTTGGACAGAAATTGGCAACCCAAGGTAACCGCCATTGTGGAATCTAAGAATTTGGATACCATGGATCTCGCTACTTTGTTTGGGAAATTGCAAGAGCATGAGATGGAGCTTGGACGCCTAATCTCGAATGAAGAATCCGACAAGAAGAAAAAGGGTATCGCATTGAAAGCATCATCAAAAATTGTAGATACTCAAAATGACTCTTCTCTAGATGATGACTCGGATTCAGATTTGGATGATGAGTCACTAGCTCTCATGGTTAAGAACTTCAGAAAATTTCTAAAGCGGAAAGGAAATAAAAGAAGGTTCAATACAAAGGAAAGCAAGGAAACTCCACAAAGATCGAAAACTCCTAGAGACAAGATAATATGTCATACATGTGGGAAAGCGGGGCACATCAAGTATCATTGTCCTCAAAAGCCTAAAAAGTCCGATAGTGATAAGAAGAGGCCCAATAATCATAAAGCTAAGAAAGCCTATATTGTTTGGGACGAACCCGAAGATGATACTAACTCTAGCACTTCGGATAAGGAAGAATCGACAAATTTGTGTCTAATGTCTAAGGATGACATAGAATCTTCCACTAGTGATGCGTCTCTTGAGCAATCAAGCTCAAAGGAGGTACATTCTAAACCTAACTCTGATTTGGATTCGGATAGTGAATCTTGCTCTTCTCCTTCATATGATGCACTTTATAATGCCTATGTTGATATGCATGCCGAACTTAAAAAACTAGCTAAAATCAACATAGAGGCTAAGAAAGCCATTTTGAAGTACCAAGAAAAGATTAATGAGATGCAAAAACATATTGATGAGCTTGTACTTCAAAATGAGACTTTAGAACTCATTTACTCTAATGCATCATGTGAATGTTGTGTTTCTACTGATGTGATTTCCGATTGTGAAAGGTGCAAGACTTATGAAAATGAATTACATGATTTGAAAGAAAAACTTGCCACCTTTACAAAAGGAAAAAGAAATTTACATGATTTGCTCTCTAGACAACGAGACAATACAAATAGAACCGGTTTGGGATACATCAAACCAAAGAACAAATCCTATAGCCAAGTTGGAAATTTTTCAAAGGTTAATTTTTCTAGAAAACCAACTTGCTTCTATTGTGGTATCTTTGGTCATACATCAAACATTTGCAAAATCAAAAAGTATGGTGTACCCAATAAGGAGTTTATTTGGATTGTTAAGGGAGAGAAACCGGATATTAACCCCCAAGGACCCAAAATTGTTTGGGTACCTAAGTCTTCCATATAATTTGTTTTTTTGTAGGTGTGCCTTCGAACGAGAGATGATCGTTGGTATTTGGACAGCGGTTGTTCAAGGCACATGACGGGAGACAAGAGACATTTCATCGAATTTTCACCAAGAGATAAGGGTCACGTCACATATGGCGACAACAATCGTGGAAAAATCCTTGGTATAGGTAAAATCGGAAACACATCCAATGTTATAATTGACAATGTTTTGTATGTTGATGGTTTAGAGCACAATCTACTTAGTATTAGTCAATTATGCGATATCAGAAATAGCGTTATTTTTCCTCTAACCATTGCATTATTAGAAGTGATAGTGATCGATCCATTAAGTTTGTGGGGAATCGGTGCAATAACACTTACTTGATTGACTTGAATGACATTACTTCTTTATTTTCAAAATGTTTTATAAACAAAGAAAGTGATGTTTGGCTATGGCATAGGAGAGTAGCTCATGTCCATTTAAAACAATTAAATAAAATTTTATCCAAGGACTTGGTAGTTGGTCTTCCAAAGCTTGATTTTAAAGTTGATGGAGTGTGCACCCCTTGTAAAAAATGCAAACAAACTAAAACAAATTTTCCACCTAAAAAGGTGATTTCTACTACAAGGGTGTTGGAACTCATACATATGGATTTATTTGGTCCCTCTCAAACCATGAGCTTTGGAGGTAATTACTATGGACTTGTTATTGTGGACGACTACTCACGTTTTACTTGGACTTACTTTTTACCATCAAAAGATCAAACTTTTCAACGTTTTAAAGCCTTTGCCAAGCTTGTTCAAAATAAAGTCAATCAAAGTATAGTGGCTATTTGAACCGATCATGGTGGCGAATTCGAAAATCATGCATTTGATAAGTTTTGTGACAAATTTGGTGTAGAGCATCAATTTTTTGCTCCTAGAACTCCTCAACAAAATGGAGTTGTTGAGCGGAAGAATAGAGTGTTAGAAGAATTAGCAAGAACAATGTTAAGTGATAGCAAAGTTCCTAAATACTTTTGGGCCGATGCGGTGAGTACCGCTTGCCATGTGTTGAATAGAGTTATGATTAGGCCCTCTCTTAAGAAAACCCCCTATGAGCTTTTCAAAGGCCGAAAGCCTAATATATCCTATTTTCATGTTTTTGGATGTAAGTGTTTTGTTTTGAATAATGGAAAACAAGTTTTAGGAAAATTTGATCCAAAAGCGGATGATGGGATATTTAGAGTGTTTAATAAGCGAACTTTGACTATTGAAGAATCAATTAATGTTGTGTTTGATGAATCTCCGGAAGGAGAGAAAGGTACTTTTAATGTTTCAGGTATTGATATATATGAAGAAGTACCACGTGATGAAAATGAGAAAGAGAAGGAGATGGAAATTCAAATTCATGGAGATGTTGACAATTCAAGTGGAAATGAATTAGCACATGAAGGACTACCTCCGGCATGGAAAACCAACCGCAACCATCCATTGACAAATGTATTAGGTGACGTTGCTAAGGGAGTGGTAACCTGAAGCACTTTACGTAATATTTGTCATTTTATTGCCTTTGTTTCACAAATAGAACCCAAAAATATAAATGAAGCCATACAAGATGAGCATTGGGTTATGGCAATGCAAGAGGAGCTAAACCAATTCGAGAGGAATAGGGTTTGGGAACTTGTGCCTAGACCCGATGACCGTCCCGTGATAGGTACTAGATGGGTTTATCGTAATATGTTAGATGAATCGGGTTTTATAGTTAGAAACAAAGCTAGGTTGGTAGCCCAAGGTTATAGCCAAGAAGAAGGAATTGACTATGATGAGACTTATGCCCCTGTAGCTAGATTAGAGGCCACTCGTCTTTTGCTTGCATTTGCATCAATCATGAACTTTAAATTGTATCAAATGGACGTGAAAAGTGCGTTCCTTAACGGATTCATTCAAGAGGAAGTGTATGTATCACAACCACCCGGTTTTGAAAATTTTTAATATCCAAATTATGTTTTTAAATTGAAAAAGGCCTTATATGGTCTTAAACAAGCTCCTAGAGCTTGGTATGACCGTTTGAGTACTTTTTTAATTGAAAAGGGATTTAAAAGAGGTGCTGTGGACAATACACTCTTCATTGAAAGGTCCGGTAAAGACATACTTTTGGTCCAAATTTATGTTGATGACATTATTTTTGGTGCTATTAATGAAAAACTATGTAAGAAGTTTTCAGATTTAATGCAAAGCGAATTCGAGATGTCTATGATGAGCGAGTTGACTTTCTTTCTTGGACTTCAAATAAAGAAACTTGACACCGGAATCTACATTCACCAAAGTAAATATTGCAAGGAGCTACTTAAGCGCTTTGGTATGGATTCGTGCAAGAACGCTTCAACACCAATGAGTGCAACGTGCTACATGGATAAGGACGAAAGTGGTAAATCAATAGAGGTAACAAAATATAGAGGAATGATTGGTAGTCTATTGTATTTAACTGCATCGCATCCTGATATAATGTTTAGTGTATGTATGTGTGCACGATATCAATCTAATCCAAAGGAGTCGCACTTAACCTCAGTTAAGAGAATCATGAAGTATTTAAAAGGTACAACTAATACCGGATTGTGGTATCCCAGGGATGCATTTTTAAACTTAGTAGGATATTCGGATTCCGATTTCGCCGGTTGTAAAGTAGATAGAAAAAGTACAAGTGGTACATGTCACTTGATAGGTAATTCACTTGTGTCTTGGTTTTCTAAAAAGCAAAACTGTGTTGCTTTATCAACCGCAGAAGCCGAATACATTGCGGCTGGTAGTTGTTGTGCACAAATTCTTTGGATGAAACAACAATTATCAGATTTTGGTTTGTTTTTGACATAAGTTCCTATTCGTTGTGATAATACCTCCGCAATTAATCTTACTAAAAACCCGGTATTACATTCTCGAACAAAGCATATTGAAATAAGGCATCATTTTTTAAGAGATCATATTCAAAAAGGAGATTGTGTAATTGAATTTGTTTCAACCTCAAATCAACTTGCCGACATTTTTACAAAACCCCTTCCTAGAGATACCTTTTATCATATTAGAAGGGAGCTAGGAATTTTGGATGAATCCACTGTTGGTTAGTTGTATTTGATAGTTTTTAAATCCAATCTCATTATAAATGCCTATTTCTATATGAATTGTTTAGAGTTGTTTTTACTTTTGAACTTAAACTCATGTTTCTCAATGCTTTAGTTATATGTGTTCTCTATTGTGATTTGATTGATATATTAGATTGGTGTATGCTTATTTGCTAATGTGCTAAATGTATTCATGTATTGCATTTTATGTGTTTATGTGATGTGTTTCAGTTTCAATGAGTTTTTGCACTAAAATCTTTGTAAAACTGCATTTCTAAGGCATCTAATCGATTAAGTCTTTTTGTAATCGATTAAGAAAAATTGATAAATCTGACCTTAATCGATTAAAATTTAATCGATTAGAGCATCAAAATACACAGTCCTTAATCGATTAAATTGCAGGTTAATCGAGTACTAACTGATTAAGCAAATTTTTAATCAATTAAACGTTGTTTCTTCTGAAAAATAAAAACTCATTCTCTCACACACACGTTTTGACTTCTCTTCTTCTCTGACATATTTTTCTTTCCACTTCTCACGGATTTCATCATATTTTCACTTCTAAATCATGATTTCTTCACTTCTTCACCATTATTCTTCACTATAATCCTTTAATATCTCTTTCATTTCATCAATTTCACACCAAAACCCAAAAACCCTCAATTTCAAACCCTAAGAGCACTAAAAATGGCCCCTCCTTCATCTTCCTCTGCTGGGAAACGCAAGAAACAACGAGTCAATCTGGATTTGGACTCCCATTATTACTCGAAGGAGATGAGGAAAGAACGTGAGGCCGGGTTTGCATCAAGAGAGTTTGGTATCGTCAGGTTTCTAAATATGAAGTGGTTGCTCACACAAAGGTTTGAATGTCCTTCTCTTTTTCAAGAACAAGAGCTTACTAAGTTTTTGAATTTTAGATCAAATATATACCCTAGGCTTGTTCGGAAATTTTATGCAAATTTGAAGGTCTCTGATGGAAAGTATAAAAGTGTGGTTAATGGAAAATTAATTGTGATTAAGCCTGCTGACTTGAAGGATTTGTTTGGTTTGAAAACCACTGGAACCTTTCTGAATGACCCTGATGATGATACTTTGACTGATGTTGATGTTGGAAACGTTTTTAGGCAGACTTTGAAACCGGGTTGTACTTGGACTAAGGGTACTAAAGGTGTTGGTTTGATGAAAGTATATTGTAGGTTGCTGTTGTATATCATTTCTTACTACTTGATGCCTAAATCTAACCAAAATTTTAGTTAAGCAAATGCGGATGAACTGAGAATTTTCTATGGTCTAAGAAATCATATTCCGATCAATTGGTCAAGATTTATCATTGATAGGATGTTAGTGGCTGCTGCTTCTACTGGTTCTGCTACTCTTCCTTATGCTATGCATATTACTAGACTTCTTGTATACAATAGTGTTCCTATTGATTCGGTTCTGCGTTCTCAAGGAATGGAAGAGTATCCTGAAGCAAATTACTGGATGTGGAAATCAGACGTTGCTAGGATTGAGGCTCAGAAAAAGGCTGAAGAGGATTTGGCGCGACACTTGGCTGAGATGGAAGCACAGGGTGGTGCTGGTCCGTCTGCTCCTCCGCCTTCCGATGGTATTAATTTGGATGAGTTTATGACTTTTCCTGGTGCTGATCAAGAGCAACAACCTCCTCCATGAGCTGATACTGGTTTTGACTACCGTGCTCTTCATGATAGCCTCTCTGGACAGATCGATGAACGTTTTCAGGCTATGGAGGCTAGGCAGTAGGAGCTGATTGAGCGTGGTTTCGCTGATATGACTGTTCGCCAGCAGGCGATGGAGGATCGTTTCTTTGGTGCTCTTGGGCGTCTTTTCCCACAGCCACCCCCATGATTTTCCTTGGATTTTCATCATGTGTTTTCATTATGTTTTGATGACTTATCTCTTGTGTTTATGGTATTTTGCTGTTATGTTTCTAGACTTGGATTATTATGATTCGTTGTGTTATCCGGTTGTATGGTTTTATGTTTTGTGACTATGGTTTCAGACTTGGTTTATGTTTTTGGGCTATGTACTTTGGATATTTCAGCACTTATCTTGTGGATGCTATATGTCAATTATGGTTTATGCACTTTATGTGTTATGGTTTTGTGCTGGTTTCATTTTAGCTCTTATACATTTTTTTTATATAGTTTGAATTTTAGTCATGTTGCATTACTAATTCTCACCTTTGGCAAAGCATTCTTGTTATATTTTTTTTATTAATGCCAAAAGGGGGAGAAAGGTTGGATTGTTTGTTTTGTAGGTTGATTACACTTTTGCTAAGTGTGCTAACATTTAAGGGGAGTATGTGTTGATTGGTGATGGTTTGTCATTCATCAAAAAGGGGGAGATTGAAGACTTGGTGATGATTCAATTCAGTTTTGATGAAGACAATACGTTTTGGCCAACCTACAACAACAACAAAAGGACTAGTTTTTACCTTATTCATATAATTGTATTATTAATGTTTTATTATTTTTATTATATGAGTGTGGGTGGTAGAACTAGGATGAGTAATCTCAATTTGAACTTAAAGAATTTAATATGTTTGGAATTGAGATTATATTGATAGAGAGATTAAAGCTCAAAGTTTTATTAAAATTAATCAGTGAAAATTGCAAAATAAAAGAAAAGGTTTTTAGCAGTGTTTAATCGATTAAATATCAGATTAATCGATTACTAATCGATTAAGGAATCGTTTAATCGATTAAAAGCTGTTAAATCTGATACATTAAAAGCTGTCCTAATTCAATGGGAAAAAGTTTACGAACCATTACTTTTGAAGAGCAATTTTTCACTACTTTTCAACATTCTATGAGCTAATATTCTTTCATAAACATACTCTCTATCAAAATCTTTTTGAATCTCAATTCTCCAACATAATTCATTCTTTTGTGTTTCAAATTTGAGATTCAAGTGTGCTTGAATGTTCTTGGTTGAATTCATCTTGTAACAAACTGTTACTTCTCAAGATTCAACAAATCAAAGATTCAATTGAAGAAATTGAAGGTGCAAGGTTGAAGCAACACCTTGGGCAAAGTGAAGGATTCATTTGCTAAGAGCTTGTGTAAGGATTGAAAGCGACTTTCGATCAAAGACAAACGAGGAAATTGAAATAAAAGATTTGGGGTAGACTCTATGATTTGGTACATCATATGAGATTGGGTTAGGATCGAGTGTGTGAGGATTCTAACTTACGTTGTATACTAATCTTTTATTTCATAGTGAAGCAAATCTCCCGAATCAGAGAGGGAGGACTGGATGTAGCTCACGGTGGTTGTGAGTGAACCAGAATAAAATCCTCGTGTGATCTTTGTTCTTTACGTTTTACGTTTTCGCGATTAAAATCAATCTTGTGAGAGTAATTGATTAGGATTAGATTGGGGAAAGTTAATTACGTATTCGTTATATCTTGTTTAATTGATTCGTGATTACTTGCCTTAGTTTAATTCTTGATTCCTAGAGTTTCGTGCAATTATTGAATTGAATTGATTTCTGATTTTCTGCATTTCTACAGAGTTTAATCGATTATTAATCGATTAAGTGAAAAACATTTTTCTGGCCTTAATCGATTAAATTGCAGGTTAATCGATAAAATCAGTTATTTTGGCTTAAAATTGAACTGTTTCTGAACCATTTTTGATCACTTTCGAAATTCGGGTATCGACGCTTAACCATTCTATTCACCCCCCCTCTAGAAGGTTATTTTAGCCGCTTGTTGGTTTCCAACATTCCCGACCTAATACTCGGATGGGACAGTCCGAGCACAATTGGGACGTAATAACAGAAGAGTTGGTGGGGGTAGAGATTGACAATACGTAGGGCATTTCTACGGGGTTCAGCTCTAACTTTTTCATGCAATCTATGGAAATGAAAGAATGTGTTGCACCGCAACCGAACAGAACTGCACAAGGAGTTTCATTGACATAGCCTATACCTCGGATTAACTCGTCGGCATCAGTGACCTCTTCACCATCCATAGTATAAACCTTTCCCCTTTGAAGTGGTCTGTTTCCGAGTACCTGCCGAGCTACTGTAGAATTGACTTCTTTCTTCAAGTTGTTCTCGGGACACCGAGCTGCAAAATGACCAGGTTTTCCACACCGAAAACACATTCCTCGGCTTTTGCTCGGATCCTGAAGCCAGCATTCTCCCCAATGCTGTCTCCCACAATGCTGGCAGATCGGGTAAGGGCCAGGAACAACCACCATCCGACCTTCTTGCTTTGGCGCCACCGGCACTATAGAGCTCGGATTAGCATAGGGACTTGGTCTCCGAGCTTCCACTCATCCCCTGATTGGCCCACTTCTCCTCGGAACGCCCTTGTTCCGCTTCTCGACTGCCTTCTGCCTTAAACCCTTCTCATATGTGCTAGTCATGTTTACCAGCTGGGACAAGTTAGCAATGTTTTGGTACTCGAATGCCAGTTTGATCTCGGTCCTGAGTCCAGCCTCGAACTTAACACACTTGGTCCTTTCATCAGCATCTCGGTAGCTACCAGCATACCTAATCAGATCCTCAAACTTCGCAGCATATTCGCCGACGCTGAGGTTGCCTTGTTTCAGATTCAGGAAAACAACTTCCTTTTCCCTTCTTACGTCCTCGGGAAAATACTTCCCCAAGAACCGATCCTTGAAAGCCACCCAGCTCACCACCTGATTCACAGCTTCCATGCCCCTTCGACACTGTGTCTACCAATGCTCGGCTTCCGCAGTCAGCAAGTATTGCGCCAAAAGTACTGCTTGTTCGTTTGGAGGTGCCATAGTACGCAGAATCTTCTCGATTTCCTGGAGCCACAACTGCGCTCTATCGGGATTATAACCCCCTGCAAACTTAGGTGGGTCATTCTCTCTGAACTCAGACCACCAGCTTGTCGGGTTCTGGGGTGCTAGTGGCTGTTGGTTCACAGCTGCTACTGCGGCTGCAGCTGCTGCCACTGCTCCTGTTGATTCTGATTCATCTGAATCAGATTTTCCAGGATATCGGCTAACCTATCGTTATCAACACGTCTTCTTGCTGTCGCGGCCGGGGTCCCGAGTCGCTCTCGGGGCCTTGCCTACGAGTGGGGTCGACTGACCCAATATGGAGTCGCCACCGCATTTTGTTGCAAAAACGCGGAAAAATAATAATTAATTAAAACAGATAAAGCATGGTCTCGAACTAGATAGATTCCATGTTCGGGAGTCGGTTACGAGCCGGAGAAGGTATTAGCACCCCATTCGCCCATTCGAAAATGATACCATTGATTGATTTTAATTTAAAGACCTAAATAATTGGTTTGCCAAAAATTATTTGTTTTTTATTGTTGTGCCTGACAAGGTTGCCCTTGATCCTACGTACCCTCATAAAATGAGGAATCAAGGCTACGTAGTTCTAAAATGTTTTAATTTTTTATTTTTTTTATAAAAAAGGTGTTTGATGCGGAGAGAAACATGCACAAGACCTTGACTGAAAGGAAAGGTGGATTTCCAAAACATATGTTGTTAATAATTAATTAATGAAATCTATTTAATTTTTGTTAAAAAAAAGTGTTCTTGTCTTTTAATATTTTTAATTTTTTACAACTTATTTAAAAAAAAATAATATTTTTATATGCATATTTTTTGTGCGGAGAGGCAGCCCCAAGAGATCCCACCACTGTGTTAAATTCGGGTGAAAAAAATTGACTTACCAAAACACAACCAATTTAAATAACAAATAAAAAAAACTACATTTTAAATTATTATTATTATTTAATTATTTATTGATATAAAAAAATTATAAAAAGTAATAAATAAAAAATAAAAAAAAGAAGAAGAAGAAGTACCTACAGAGAACGAAAGCAAGGTGCAACAAGAACGGAGGGAGTACTGGTATAGAAATGAAGAATAGTAGCAGCTTTGGCTGGAACGGAGGGACCAAGAATGACGAAGGGAAATATGGCACCAAAACCAAAAAAGGGGATGAGTCTGAAGGCTCATGGAAGCAACCGGAGAAAAAAATATGTTTCGAAATGACTATATTTTCAAATTAAAAATTGTGTTTTAAAATTGTGTGTGTAAAAATTTCCTTGTCAAAAATTCTCTTCTCCTAATTTTTTCTGTGTGTCCTCTCAAAGTGGGGAAGATGGCTCTATTTATAGGAAAAAACTAGGTTAAAAAAATAGGGTTTTTCAACAGGCTTTTGAAAGCCCAATAGAATATTCCCTGGTTTATTCCTTAATTAAATCTTAAAAAAAATAAAAACAAATCTAATGATAATCTTTTTAAAACAAAACCAAATTTTATCTTTATCTTCACAAATTAACCAAATCTTTTACCAAAAAAAATTTTTATCTTATTTTTTTTTTATTTTTTTATTTTTCGTTTTTTTTTTACAAAAAAAATACTTTTTCAAAATCTTTTTTTATTTCTTTTTTTATTTTTTATTTATTTTTCATTTTTTCATCTCTTTTTTTCAAAAAAACATTTTTATTTTTTTTATTTTGTTTGGGGGGACAAAATTGTGTGTCAACAGCTGCCCCTCTTTACTTGTTTCATATCCGATAGCAAGCAAACTGTGATTTGGATGCTATCAGGATAAGGAACGAGTAAAGAAGTGGATACCAATTTTGTTAAGAAACAAAACGCGCTTGACAAATCTGGAAGTTTGATAGAAACAGAATTGGTCGATGATGAAAATTTAATAACAACGATGATACTTCGACGTTTCCGTCATGATATCATGAAAAGCCTAATAACAACGATGATGCTTTGACGTTTCCGTCAGGATATCATGAAAAGCCTAATAACAACGATGATACTTCGACATAAATGTCAGGATATCATGAAAAGCCTAATAACAACGATGATGCTTCAACATTTATGTCAGGATATCATGAAAAGCCTAACCAACATAAAAATGACTTCAGCGTTTGTGCCGGGTGTCAAAAGACCCAAAATGATTTTCGACATTTCTGTCGGGGCATCAAAAAGCCCAACCAACATCAAAATGACTTTAGCGTTAGTGCCGGGTGTCAAAAGACCCAAAATGACTTTAGCGTTTCTGCCGGGTGTCAAAAGACCCAAAATGACTTGAGCGTTTGTGCCGGGTGTCAAAAGACCCAAAATGACTTCAGCGTTTGTGCCGGGTGTCAAAAGACCCAAAATGATTTTCGACATCTCTGTCGGGGCATCAAAAAGCCCAACGAACATCAAAATGACTTCGGCGTTTATGCCGGGCGTCAAAAGACCCAAAATGATTTTCGACATCTCTGTCGGGGTATCAAAAAGCCCAATAACAACTATGATTCTTCAGCGTTTCCGCCAGGATATCACGAAAGCCTAATGACAACGATGATGCTTCGACATTTCTGTCAGGATATCACGAAAGCCTAATAACAATGATGATGCTTCGACATTTCTGTCAGGATATCACGAAAAGCCTAATAATATCGATGATTCTTCGACATTTCTATCAGGATATCACGAAAAGCCTAATAACAACGATGATGCTTCGACATTTCTGTCAGGATATCATGAAAGCCTAACCAACATCAAAATGACTTTCGACGTTTGTACCGGGCGTCAAAAGACCCAAAATGGTTTTCGACATTTCTGTCGGGGCATCAAAAAGCCCATCCAACATCAAAATGACTTCAGAGTTTATGTCGGGCGTCAAAAGACCCAAAATGATTTTCGACATCTCTGTCGCGGCATCAAAAAGCCCAACCAACATCAAAATGACTTTAGCGCTTATGTCGGGCGTCAAAAGACCCAAAATGATTTTCGACATCTCTGTCGGGGCATCAAAAAGCCCAACCAACATCAAAATGACTTTAGCGTTTATGCTGGGCGTCAAAAGACCCAAAATGATTTTCGACATTTTTGTCGGGGCATCAAAAAGCCCAACCAACATCAAAATGACTTTCTGTGTTTGTGCCGGGCGTCAAAGGACCCAAGATGATTCTTCTGGAATTATTATTTTTGAATAATCAAGTTCTGGTGATGCAAACAATGCAACCAATGCAAATGATATTGTTAATGAAAAACTGGTATGTTGCAACTGGTATAATGCAAAGGATAATGTAATGGATAATGTAACTGGTATAATGCAACTGGTATAATGCAATGGACAATGCAACTGGTATAATGGAATGGACAATGTAACTGGTGCAAATGATGTCAAAAATGCATAATGCAAGATGAACTTAATGCAAATGATGTTAATGACAATGAAATGAATATGATTTGGAATCAACAATGCAACTCTAACTTTTTCTAATGTAAACCCATCAGGAATTAATGGGTCTAAAACGCAAAAAGTTTTTTTTTGTATTTGACAAGATTAACTGGTCTCAACTCTTTTGCTCTTGAACACCAATACCGGGCCATACCAAAATCTGATCAAGACATGCACGGGCAAATCTTTAACAACTTTCTTCTTTAATAACATCTTTTGAAAACTCAGCAATCTGACATTTGTCAATAATTAATCACCATCAAACAACCTGAATTTGTTCAAAATCTGCCCCAGTGTATTGTTCTAAAAACAATTATTCGAGAATCAAAGTAATGCCCCAATATCTTTCATCTAGAGCTCAACAATGAACCTCTTCAAAAACTGCCCCAGTTTATTGTCTAACCAACAAATGCAAGGGAATGATCAATACTTCTAATTTTCTCATCAAAAACTGCCCCAGTATCTCATTCAAGGATTTATTCAACAAAATTTTCCAGAACTGCCCAAGTTGACTATATTAGCAATATTTGGAAATGAACGAACAATCCGCTTGACCTCTCTTCAAAACTGCCCCAGTATTTCCTTCTAGGGCTTGTTAAAAATTTCCAAAACTGCTCCAGTTTGCTTGGCTAGCAACAAAACTTTTCAAAACTGTCCCAGTTTGGGAAATGTTTTACCGAGGGTAGGGAATCTCCAAAATTTCCCCAATGCAACCTTTAGGACTTCTTTTCTGGTTCTATTTGCAATTTCCAATATCTCTTTGTTAAAAACAAACTAGTTTGCGTTTGAGGATATTTTTTTTTTGCCCTAAATTTTGCCTAGGAAACCTAATGTAGGTTTCTAGCGGGTTTTTATCTTATGATCCTAATTTTTGCCTAAGCCGCCTCTTTCGAGTTTTACGACTTAGCGGATCTCTCTAAATTTTGCCTAGGTCGTCTTTTTTCAGGATTTTCAACCTAGCGAGCTCTTTTTTTTCAACTTTTTTTTTTCAAACACAAAATTTCTTAATTGGTTTTGAATTGATTGAAAATTGCAAATCTTCTTCGTTCATCTTGCTCAAGGTTAGGACTCCCTCAAAGAAAAGATCCTTCATAATTCGGAGACCTTCGCTTTCTTCTGAAGAACAATCATTTAAAGACAAAGTTATCCTCTGAAAATCTCAAGGGCATAATCGCTTTAGCATGAGCCCTCTTCATTTTTCTATTGCGACCGGGCGCTTTCCAACAACTATATTCGACCGATCAAGTTCCTTTCAACTTCTTTTTCTCACATAACTTCTTAACAAGGAACACTAATGTAATGATCATATGAACATGGAAAATATTTGGATGATGGGAGTAATTAATTCATGCATTAAAAATGAGATATATTTCATCAAAGTTTCAATTAGGTTTAATGAAGTCAGCATTTCTCCGCCTAGTGTGTAACTCAAACAAACCAATCCTCAACGAGGTATTTTAAAGCTTGTAATGTGGTCTAGATAAGGGTTGACAATAAAAGGTATAAGGCTCAAATTTTTATTTCCCTTCCCTTCCTTTCTCCTTTCTCTTCAATTCCCTATTTTTCAACAGATTTTGCACAACACTCAAATCATCAAGAGGATTTTTCAAAAGGTTGTAACATGGTCTGGGGGTAATAATGTTGCAAATGAAAGAATGGATATAAAGGCCCAAAATTTATGTTGAGTTTTAAATGAGAATCTTTCATTCAGAAGGATTGAAAATTTTTTTTCATCACATAATGGATTTATGGGCTTTGCCTTATTTAGACAAGCACACTCACTTTTTGCCAATTTTTTTTGTTAATTTTTTTGTGCTTGCCTACATCCATTTTTTGATTTTTTTTGTGATTTCACTTTTGACCATGGAAATTGCCTTCCTTGGTTTGATTCTCATTAATACTCGGGTAAAATATTTTTTGGGTTTAAAAGAAGAAAATTTTTCTGTTGAGGCCCAATGGGGTGAACAATGGATGATGTGTTTGGGTTTATGAAATAAAAAGTAATCCTCCTTGATATTTGCATGCTGGAAAAAACTGTTGACAAACTACCCACCCCGGTTTAAACATACATTGTTGGTTTGAGAGAAACGATCTCCGCTTCAAAATATCTAGGCTCAGTGGGGTGACTAGGGATATCTCCTCAACGTTTGGGAATTCAACGAAGCCTTGTATCACTGGAAGGACTTGCTTGAGTGTCCACACTATTTTGGGTCTTACATTTGCATCATCGTTTTCTAATTTTAAATTTGAATCAAATATCTCAAGTTAATGCTGTGACATCTGCCTTTTGACTCACTTCTACAAGTCCCTAATTAAGAGATTATTTCAACCTAATTGATTTAAGAATTGATTAAAAGAGATTTGGTTTCATGATGAGTTTCATGCTTTGAAATTTGATTTACTTGTGTGTGTGACCTTGTGTGCTTAATTGTTTAAGGTTTTAATTTAGATTTTGCTTTATTGATTCATATGATTTCATGGAAAATTATTTTCTCTAAGTTTCAAAGAATCAAAGTCCAATCACCTCTAGAAACCCTAATTAGCACCTTGATCTTTGATTAAACCCTAATCGAGCTCTTAATCCTTGATTAAGAACTTAATTACTCTTTTAAACCCTAAATCCTCAAGATTAGTGAGCTAACCTAGAATTAATCCTCCTTAAACCTATGATTAAGTTTTTGATTAGCACCTTAATCCTTGATTAAGCCCTAATCACTAAGGATTAGTGGACTAAACCTAGATTAATTAACCTAATCCTACCCTAATCATGATTAGAACCCTAATTAGTGCCTAAAACCTAATTAAGCTAATCTAACCTACCCTAACCTCCATGTGGCCGAATGCATGTACTTGGCTTGGCCACCAAGCTCATTTACTTGGTTAACAAGTGGCATGCCCAAAAGTCAACACAATGACATCATCCTCATGACCAAGCATGACATAAGGAAGGAAAAAGTTAAGATTAGGAAGGAGGGAGGAAGGAGCCGTGGAGGGACTCAAGGGCAAGACTTGGCCTCCAAGTTTTGTGACTTAGTCCCCAAGTATTTTCAAGCAAGCCCTCCATGCAAGCCCTTGATGGCAATTAAGTGAAAGTAGAGAAAGATAAGAGAAAAGGGACCAAAACCGTATGAAGAAGAGAGTGAGTTGTTTCATCCTTCATTCTTCATCCTTTCTTCTTTCCTTCACAAGCACAAAACCACATCAACACCAACACACACCAACAACACCCTAAAACCGTGAGGGAGTGAGTGAATTCTTCTCCATTCCTTCATCAACACAAACTTTCTTTCACTTCTTTTCCAAAAGCCAAACACATAACACTAAGAGAAAATCAAACTCTTAGTGACAAGAGAGAGAGTAGCCAAATTGTAAGGAAGAGAGAACCAAACTTTGAACACTTCATAACCTAAGCAAGATCAAGCCAAGATAGTGAAAAAGAAAAGGAGAAAACCATGGACCTTAGAGAGTATGAGTGAGCCGTGAGGAAAGAGAGGATAAACCTAAGATTTGGACTTGATTCTCTAAGACTTTTGATTAAGTAATAACCTTGTTTTATGATCTTAAAAGTTTTAAACCTTTTTCTTTGATTCTTCTTCGTTTTTCATGATCTTCTTCTAAAGCTTGATTTTGTTTGAAAAAGTGTTGATTCATGTTTGTTTTATGATTAGATCTAGTGATTTTCTTCACATGCATGTTATTTTCTAAACATGATTCTAAAAGTTTTGTTAAGAAAGTGTTTTCTCTCTTGACCTTAAGTTTTCTTCCTTGATTTCTTAAAAGTGTTTTGAAAAGAACTTGGTTTTGAATTTTCATGAAGGATCTTCCAAAGATCTAGTGTTTTTGGTTGCATGCATGTCTAGATCCATGCCTAAATTATGATATGTTTGATGATTGAGTTCTCTTGATGATTTTCTTTGTGATGGCCACGGTTTGATGTTGTTATGCATGAAAACTTGATTTTCTTTTGATTGATCTTTTGCATGTCATAATCTTGAGTCTAATGATGTTTTGAATAAATAGAAATTATGTGATTTACTATGTTAGCCACGGTGTACTTGATCTTTAGGTTAGAGGTTTTGATGTTGGATTTTGGTTATGTGTATGTGATTTCCATGAACTTTGAGTTGATTTTATGTGTTAAATATGAAGTCTAAATTGTTTAGAAACCTATGCATGCTCACGGTTTCACCTAGGAAAAACATGCTAGGGTTATGTCTTTACTTCCTTGATGAATTATGTGAAATTGTTGAATGAATTTGGAGTTGTTTTTAAGTCTTGAAACTTTGAAAACATTTTTGAGAAAACCTAGTCTAGGTCACGGTTTGAACCTTAGACTTTGAGTAAATTTTCTTGAGTGTGTGGATGATTAAATTGTGAAATTATGTGTTGATTTGTGAAGCCATGATGTATACGGTTTCAACATATTTAGGTATATTAGGATGAAGTTTTGCTAAGATGGAAATTGATTAAGTGAAAGTTAAAAGGAATTATGTTTGTATGATGCATGATTCGGTTTGTCTATGTTCAAGAACTTGATTTCTTTGATTGATTAAGTTATGTGTATGAAAGAGTATGTAAACGTGTTATGTTGACTTGATGACTTGTGATTATGTGATGCTTGAATTGAATGAATGTTTGTCTAGAACTCTTAAGTAAAGTAAGAGTGATTTCTAGAATGCATGGAAATGTTTAAATGATTTGTTTTACTTGAGTACCTATGCTGCCCACATGTGATTCTAAGTGTTTGAACTTGATGAATCGTTGACCAAAGTGTTTATTTGATTGCTTTTAAGATATGTGGTTTGTTTACGGATTTAAGTTGGTTTTAAACAATGAAAAATGAATTTAAAACTTAGGACATGATGTTGTCCAGAATTTTCTAAGTCATATTTCTTATGTAATGAAGTTTTCGAAGTGTTCTCAAAATGTTGTAAAGTTGAGTCTTATGAGTATTCAATCTAAGACAAAGTTGGTTTGAAAAGTGCTATTTTTCGGTGTTTTTGGAATTGATTTCAATGCTGTACAAGAGGGACCAGCAAAGAAACTTTTAATTAAATTAATTTAATTGATTATTTTCTCATGATTTTTAAAGTATGAGAGTTAGTGTTTGATTTTGGACAAGTCTGAGTGAAAGAGTTAATGTTTTGATTTTAAATGAAGACGATGTTTGGATTTTTCTTAAGTTGCCTTGAGAATGATTTTAAGGAAAATATTAAATGAAGTTTTAATACTCATATATCTATCTTCTGGGACTTGAAAGAAGTTGAAGTCGGGCAGACGAGGAAGGAAGCAGATCACTCGGAACTTGTAGATTCGGTAACTGCGAATCCAGGTGAGAGAGAAGTTATCCTAAGACGCTTTGGTGTCTAGTGAGTATGCTAGGACACTCCGTACTCTCTCAAAGTCAGAGTAAAGGTCTATCGTAGCTAGTAGTATACCCGATAAATTGTGTGATTGTTTGTATCGCGGTATACGAAGACTCAGACCTATACCATTACATGGTATTGATTGATTGATATATTTGTTTACGATGAGATGTATTGTTGTTATATTGTCATTGCATGAGCATAATGCATCATCCCGTGATATAAGACGAGAATAGTAAAGACATAGAGAACTATAAGGAATTCCCCAATGACTAGAGTGAAACTCTAAGGGATAGAACGCGCGATGAACCGGATGATGCTGATGCGCCGAGTACGTGGATCGAGCTGAGGCTATGATGATGATGACGACGCTTTGGATGTGGACGCAATAACTGCCGATAGCTTCCATATGGTCGGAGCCATATGTTGAGATAGTTCCACGTGGTTGTAGCCATGTGTTGAGATAGCCTCCATATGGTCGTAGCCATATGTTGAGTGTGAATGATTTGGGATAGGTCGGAGCCTATCTATCGATGTTTGATGGATATCCCGCATATGGTCGGAGCCGTATGCTGATGGTGATTCTGAATGGGTCGTAGCCCGTCAGAACGTTGATTGGTATTCCGCATATAGTCGTAGCTATATGGCGAGGTTGATTCTGAATGGGTTGTAGCCCATCAGACAAGTTGTGGATATCCTGCATACTGGTCGGAGCCGTATGCCGAAATGATTTAGGATGGGTCGGAGCCCGTCAGACACAGTGGTCGAGTCCCACAGAAGCATTCCGCATATAGTCGGAGCTGTATGGTGGAGATGACTTAGGATGGGTCGACGTTAGAACGAGCGAGTATAACCTTACGAACTTAAACCCTAACCCGAAGTAGTGGAGAGGGAGATACATCTGGATTACCCTTGTTGTAACACCTAAGTTTATTTACCCTTTTTATACCCTTAATTAAAAATAGCGACTTGAAAATTTCTTTTTTAACTTATGAATTGATTAGGAAAAACTCTTAGTTACTTTTATTTCATAAGAAAATCTCCCGTCAAACGAACGGAGTTTCGTTTGTTTTTAGGACTTTCCCAAAATTTCTATTTTCCTGCAACCTGGTAATTAACACATTTTCAAATAGCAAAGCCAGCAGGGCTATTCACATATATAACAGTTTGTGCAACTTCGTGCACGCATCAGAAAAGCCAGTTTAAGACATCAGAGTTAAAAGCATCAGAGTTAGCGGAATATAAACAAGTTAGGAAAACTGTTTTTTCCAAAATAGACCCCTTTCCCAAAAGGAGTCGTCCTGGGCCCCCAAAAGCTATTTACATTTATACACAACAAAAAAAATGATTCACATCATCGGGCCCAGGACATTCTCATGTCCTACATAATAATAAGTGACCTACTCTCCCTGTGAGGGAGAGTACTCCTGCTCGGCCTGATCTTGTGCAAACTCTTCCTCAATACCTGTGGAGATAGTAAGGAGTGAGTATTACACATAAAATGGGGAGGCAGTTTCCAATTAAGACATAATGTAACACTAAGCCATACACATATAACAATTCAATCACAACATAATGAGAGTCAATGTATCACAATTCATTTTCAAGTATTCATTAGTTTCTCAAATCGATTTTATTTAACATTTTCTTAAGTCTTTTGTTCCATGTATTTTAAACATATTCATATTCTTTTCAATCTGTCCCTGGTCACGACCTACTGCGTCTGCACTCCTGTGCACTCACGACTTACTACGTCCGGGTGTGTTTCTCAATCCCCTGGTCACGACCTACTGCGTTCGCACCACCGCGCGATAACGACTTACTGCGTCCGGGTATAATACAATCTCCCCTGGTCACAACCTACTGCGTTCGCACCCCCGTGCGATAACGACTTACTGCGTCCGGGTATAATACAATCTCCCCTGGTCACGACCTACTGCGTTCGCACCCCCGTGCGATAACGACTTACTGCGTCCGGGTATAATACAATCTCCCCTGGTCACGACCTACTGCGTTCGCACCCCCGTGCGATAACGACTTACTGCGTCCGGGTATAATACAATCTCCCCTGGCTAAGCCTGGGTGGAATTCATTTTGTTCTTTTATCATTATCAATTCTTTAGCACTTTCCATTACTCAAAAGTAATCACCACTTTACTCATTTCCACTATCCAATGATCACAATTATATTTTATAACTTAATTAGCCCAATTCAACATAATATCACATCTCAATTCATTTAACAACATAGGCATCTAAGTCATCAATCATCACCAAATAACAAATGAGACATATCATCATCAAAATAATTTCCATAAGTCATAGATTCTAGTTTAACAATTATTTCATATCATATCAATCCTAAACTACCACAAAAATCTTAGTACCCATTATATGCATATTGTAAACTAAACCCCAGAGTAAGGTAATACTCACTATAACCCACTCCTTACCTTAAATTAGTAAAGAGAAAATAGAACCTTAGTGAGCCCTAGCTCAAAATCTTGGAAACTTGAACTTCCTAAGTCTAGCTTGCCACCTCAATAAGGAAATGATGAAATGTTGGTACACAACCCTATTTGATAGAGCACAAGAAGAATGATCCTTTTCCTTGCCTTGGTTTGAGTTGGAAGGCATAAAGCAAAGTTCCTACATGACCATGGGTGCAAGAACCCTAAGGGTTTTAGAACAAAAATTCATGAACTAAGGAGAGTTTGAATGAAAAGGAAAATAACTCATGGCATGAAGCTACTTACCCAATCAATGGTGGAAAAATTGAAAATCCAAGGAGAATGGAGGAGGGAGTAACTCGTGAGCCAAGAAGGAGAAAGGAATGAGCTCCTTGCCAAAGTCCATGAAGCAAGCTTGATGGATGTGTTTGATTTTGGGTTTGAGGTGCCCAAGATCAAGTGTTTATGGTGGATTGATGATGAAAATGTGATGGAGTTGCTCTTGGAGAGGAGAGAATTTGATGGAGATGGTGTTTTTGTGTTGGAGTTGAAAGGTGGTGGAATGAATCACTTTTGGTGCTTCAATACTTGCCTTGGATGACTGAAAAATCGTGTGGCCGGGGCTGAATGCTTAGCCACCAAGCCAAAATCAAGGGACCAGATGAATTCTGATCTGCGCCACGCGCCTGGGCGCATGCCAGGCTCGCCTGGGCGCGAGATCAGCACCAGCACCAAGCTGGTGCATGGTTTACACGGTCAGATGAGGTTTTTGGCGCGCCAACACGGATTCTGGTGCGGCTGGTGTGGTGTCGCGCTCGCCTGGGCGCACGGTTGGCTGGCCTAGGCGATTTTTCCCCTGGCTTGGTGCACCATGAAAAGTGCACCCGCCTGGGCGCATGGCTCGTGCGCCTGGGCGAAAATCAGGGTTTTCAACCTTCGATTCGCCGTAACTTTTTCGTCAACCGTCGGATCGAATCCAAATTTTTAGACAAGCTTCTACACCCCATAAACTTCACATCCAACGGTGGAATTTATTTTCTTAGCATCCTATAATAAATTTATAATTTTCTCTTTTCGGTCGATTTCTAATATCTAAAACGCCGATTTAACTACCGATTTCGCTTATTTGACTTTGCCCAAAGCCACAACTGCCTTCTATACAACCCCTAGGACTTATAATCACCACTCACCTATCTACCAAAATTCATTAAGTCATTTTTTCCAATTTTTCTAAGTTTTTTAAATAATTTCATTTAAATCAAAGTTTAGGATGTTACAATTCTCTCCCACTTACCTGAATTTCGTCCTCGAAATTCGCCGAACAATTGTGGATGAGACTGCCTGATCTTATCCTCCAGTTCCCATGTAGCCTCTTCCACGTTGTTCCTGATCGAAATGACTTTTACCAAAGAGATTTCCTTGCCTCTGAGTTGCTTCACCTGCCTGTCTTCAATTCTAACTGGCAGAACTTCGAAAGTCAAATTCTCCTTCAAAGGCAAATCATCTAAGGTAACCACATGCGAAGGATCGTGGACGTATTTCCTTAGTTGTGAAACATGAAACACGTCATGAAGCCTTGCCAAATGAGGGGGCAATGCAATCCTGTACGCCACTGGGCCGACTTTCTCCAGAATCTCATAAGGCCCAACAAACCGAGGAGTTAACTTCCTGGATTTGATTGCCCTACCAATTCCTGTGATCGGAGACACTCTTAGGAACACATGATTCCCAACATCGAACTCCAAAGGTCTCCTTCGCCTATCTGCATAACTCTTTTGGCGATCTTGTGAAGTTTTCATTTTATTCTTGATCATTGTGACCTTCTCCGTTGTTTCTTTCACAATGTCAGGACCTGTCAACAGATTTTCACCTATCTGGAACCAACACAAAGGCGTTCTACATTTTCTTTCGTAGAGAGCCTCAAATGGTGCCATACCGATACTGGAGTGAAAACTGTTGTTGTAAGTAAACTCCATCAAAGGTAGTAACTGCTCCCAACTACTGGCTTGTTCCAGTACACATGCCCTCAACAAATCTTCAAGTGTCTGGATAGTATGCTCAGATTGTCCGTCTCTCTGCGGATGATAAGCTGTACTGAACTTTAGCTTAGTACCCAATGCCTGTTGAAGACTCTGCCAAAATCTAAACAGAAATCTCGGATCGCGATCGGATACTATTCTAGTAGGAACACCATGCAACTTCACTATGTCCCTGATGTACAACTGAGTCAAATTCTCAAGAATATACTTCTTATGGGTAGGGATGAAATGAGCACACTTTGTAAGACGATCCACAACCACCCAAACTGAATCACATCCTCCAGCAGTCCTTGGTAAACCCGTCACAAAGTCCATAGCTATACTGTCCCATTTCCACTCCAGGATATCAAGTGATCGCAAAGGACCACCAGGCTTTTGATGCTCAATCTTAACCTTCTGACAAGTTAAGCAATGAGACACGTGATCGGCCACATCAGTTTTCAACTTCGGCCACCAATAAATCCTTTTTAGATCTTGGTACATCTTTGTGGCACCGGGATGGAAATTCATCTTGGTTCGATGTGCTTCCCAAAGGATATCTCTTCTAACTTCGAAATCCATAGGAACACATATCCGACCCCTAAATCGGATCATGCCATCAGAACCTTTCACAAAGTCGGGCTCTTCATTGCCCGATGCCCCTTCTAACAACTTTTGCAGCTCTACATCATCGGCTTGCCTTTCTTTAATAAGACCCATCAAGTCATTAGTAACCCGCAACATTTCAAGAACAATGCTCTTATCTTTCACTTGCATGTTCAAGTTGAGGTCACTAAACTCCTGAATTAATTCCATCTCTTTCACCATCAAATTGCTGACATGCAAAGTCTTACGACTTAGTGCATCAGCCACTACATTGTCTTTGCTCGGATGATACTGAAGATCGAAGTCATAGTCTTTCAGAAATCCCATCCACCTCCTCTGTCTCATGTTCAACTCTTTTTGATCGAAGAGATAGCGAAGACTTTTATGATCGCTAAAGACTTTGAACTTTGAACCATATAGATAATGCCTCCAGATTTTCAAAGCAAAAACTACTGCTGCCAACTCAAAATCATGAGTGGGATAGTTCTGTTCATGCTGCCTCAATTGTCTGGATGCATAAGCTATGACTTGCCCTTGCTGCATCAACACACAACCCAACCCTTGCTTAGAAGCATCACAATACACCACGAAGGTTTGAGTCGGGTCCGGCAAAATTAACACTGGGGAACTAGTCAACCGCCTCTTTAACTCTTGGAAACTACCTTCACATTCCGGAGACCACTCAAACGGAACACCTTTCCGTGTAAGAGTCGTCAATGGAAGGGCCAACTTAAAGAATCCCTCAATAAATCTCCGATAATGCCCAGCCATACCAAGAAAGCTTCTGATCTCAGTGATGGACTTAGGTCTCTCCCACTTAAGTACCGCTTCCACCTTAGAAGGATCAACAGCAACACCCTTCTCAGAAATGACATGCCCCAGGAACTGCACTTCCTTCAACCAGAAACTACACTTAGAAAGCTTTGCATAAAGCTGTTTGGATTTGAGAATTTGCAGCACTATTCTCATATGCTCCGCATGCTCACTTGGACTCTTAGAATAGATTAGAATGTCGTCAATGAAGACTATGACGAAAGAATCCAAGTACGGCCTGAATATTCTGTTCATATAATCCATGAAGATGGCCGGAGCATTAGTGAGGCCAAAGGACATAACAACATATTCAAAATGTCCATATCTCGACCTGAACGTCGTTTTAGGAATGTCCTCCTCTCGGATACGGATTTGATGGTATCCCGATCGAAGGTCAATCTTAGAAAATACAGCTGCTCCTCGCAATTGGTCCAGCAAATCATCGATGCGAGGGAGAGGATATTTGTTTTTCACAGTCACCGCATTCAATTGTCTATAATCGATGCACATTCGGAGACTTCCGTCCTTCTTTTTAACAAAAAGAATCGGAGCTCCCCAAGGTGACACGCTCGGCCTAATCAAACCCTTAGCCAAAAGCTCCTCTATCTGCTTTTTCAACTCTTCTAGCTCCGGAGGTGCCATCCGGTATGGGGCTATAGAAATAGGACCTACACCGGGCATCAGATCAATACTAAACTCCACTTCTCGGTTCGGCGGTAATCCAGGAATCTCCATAGGAAAGACTTCTGGAAACTCGCAGACTATCGGAATCTGACTGATCTCTGCCTCCTCATTCATCTCCAGGGCAGATAAAGAAAGATCACTGATAGTAATTGATTTCTGATGACAGTCAATCAGAACATGGTGCCGAGACATCCAGTCCATGCCCAGAATGATGTCGAGCTTAGTTAGAGGTAAATAGATGAGATTCACTTTGAATTCCCGCTCCAATACTTGAAGTGGGCAATCCAAACACATAGTTGATGTGACTACAGAAGAATTTGTAGGAGTAGAGACAGATAATTTATAAGGCATTTCTATTGCAGACAACCCTAACTTCTTCATGCAATCGGAAGAAATAAATGAATGAGTAGCTCCGCAATCAAAGAGAATGCCACAAGGAATACTATTAACATAAGCGGTATCTCTAATCAGTTCATCAGCATCAGTAATCTCCTCGCCGTCCAGAGTATACACCTTGCCCTTTCGAGTTACCCGATTGTCACCAGCTTTCTGAACCTTGGCCACATTCACCTCCTTCTTAACTGCATTTTTAGGACAATTCATCACAACGTGACCCGGCTGCCCGCACTTGTAACAGGTTGGACCCTTACTCGGATCCAATGCCCAGCAATCTCCCCTATGGTGTCTACCACAATGTGGACAAGTCGGAATAGGACCAAAAATGCTTACTGCTTGGCCTGTTCTAGGCTGGGAGTAAGGACCTGGTCGCTGCACCGAACTCTTGCCCCTGATAGGACCTCCAGACTTCTGCACATTCTTGCTGCGTTTCTCAGCTGCATGCTGCTTCCTGCTCTTTTCATAAGTGCTAGTCATGTTGATCAGTTGAGACAAGTTGCTGATGTTCTGATATTCAAAGGCCATTTTGATCTCAAAACGGAGTCTGGTCTCGAACTTGATGCACTTAGTCCTCTCATCGGCATCCCTGTAACTTCCAGCATATCGGATCAAGTCCTCAAACCTAGCAGCATATTCCCCGATGCTCATGTTTCCTTGCACGAGCTGCAGAAAATTTATCTCCTTCTCCCTACGGACATCTTCCGGAAAGTACTTGCCCAGAAAACGACTCTTGAATAAGTCCCATGTAATCGCCTGATTATTAGCCTCCAAACCCCTCCGCATTTGCTGCCACCAATGTTCCGCTTCACTAGTCAGCATATACTGTGCTAGCAGAACCTTCTGTTCTTCCGGTGGTGCCATAGTATTAAGGATCTTCTCGATCTCTTGCAACCATAGCTGTGCCCCATCGGGATTGAAACCACCTTCGAACTTCTGCGGGTCGTTCTTCCTGAACCGCGCCAACCAATCGATAGCTACTGGAGCTGGGGGTTGAGGAATCATTGCAGCCGTTGTTGCTGTTGCTGCAGCTGCTGCAGCTGCTGCTGCGATGTTATTCCCCTGATCCTGTTGCATCTTAGCCATCTGCTCCGGAATAGCTCGGATCCCATCATTATCGATCCGTCTACCGGCCATTCTGTTTAGTCATGCACAAGGCCGACAGTTAATGTTTAATAGCATAGTTAACAGTATAAACATTCTATCAATAGACTCTAGACTCTAAACTATAATTATCGATTACTCGCTCGGTGAGTAATCACTGGAGTAGCTCATAACTCCAAAGGCCGAGGGAAACTGCTCTGATACCATAAAATGTAACACCTAAGTTTATTTACCCTTTTTATACCCTTAATTAAAAATGGCGACTTGAAAATTTATTTTTTAACTTATGAATTGATTAGGAAAATCTCCCGTCAAACGGACGGAGTTTCGTTTGTTTTTAGGACTTTCCCAAAATTTATGTTTTCCTGCAACCTGGTAATTAACACATTTTCAAATAGCAAAGCCAGCAGGGCTATTCACATATATAAAAGTTTGTGCAACTTCGTGCACGCATCAGAAAAGCCAGTTTAAGACATCAGAGTTAAAAGCATCAGAGTTAGCGGAATATAAACAAGTTAGGAAAACAGTTTTTCCCCAAAATAGACCCCTTTCCCAAAAGGAGTCGTCCTGGGCCCCCAAAAGCTATTTACATTTATACACAACAAAAAAAATGATTCACATCATCGGGCCCAGGACATTCTCATGTCCTACATAATAATAAGTGACCTACTCTCCCTGTGAGGGAGAGTACTCCTGCTCGGCCTGATCTTGTGCAAACTCTTCCTCAATACCTGTGGAGATAGTAAGGAGTGAGTATTACACATAAAATGGGGAGGCAGTTTCCAATTAAGACATAATGTAACACTAAGCCATACACATATAACAATTCAATCACAACATAATGAGAGTCAATGTATCACAATTCATTTTCAAGTATTCATTAGTTTCTCAAATCGATTTTATTTAACATTTTCTTAAGTCTTTCGTTCCATGTATTTTAAACATATTCATATTCTTTTCAATCTGTCCCTGGTCACGACCTACTGCGTCTGCACTCCTGTGCACTCACGACTTACTGCGTCCGGGTGTGTTTCTCAATCCCCTGGTAACGACCTACTGCGTTCGCACCACCGCGCGATAACGACTTACTGCGTCCGGGTATAATACAATCTCCCCTGGTCACGACCTACGGCGTTCGCACCCCCGTGCGATAAGTATAATACAATCTCCCCTGGTCACAACCTACTGCGTTCGCACCCCCGTGCGATAACGACTTACTGCGTCCGGGTATAATACAATCTCCCCTGGTCACGACCTACTGCGTTCGCACCCCCGTGCGATAACGACTTACTGCGTCTGGGTATAATACAATCTCCCCTGGCTAAGCCTGGGTGGAATTCATTTTGTTCTTTTATCATTATCAATTCTTTAGCACTTTCCATTACTCAAAATTAATCACCACTTTACTCATTTCCACTATCCAATGATCACAATTATATTTTATAACTTAATTAGCCCAATTCAACATAATATCACATCTCAATTCATTTAACAACATAGGCATCTAAGTCATCAATCATCACCAAATAACAAATGAGACATATCATCATCAAAATAATTTCCATAAGTCATAAGATTCTAGTTTAACAATTATTCCATATCATATCAATCCTAAACTACCACAAAAATCTTAGTACCCATTATATGCATATTGTAAACTAAACCCCAGAGTAAGGTAATACTCACTATAACCCACTCCTTACCTTAAATTAGTAAAGAGAAAATAGAACCTTAGTGAGCCCTAGCTCAAAATCTTGGAAACTTGAACTTCCTAAGTCTAGCTTGCCACCTCAATAAGGAAATGATGAAATGTTGGTACACAACCCTATTTGATAGAGCACAAGAAGAATGATCCTTTTCCTTGCCTTGGTTTGAGTTGGAAGGCATAAAGCAAAGTTCCTACATGACCATGGGTGCAAGAACCCTAAGGGTTTTAGAACAAAAATTCATGAACTAAGGAGAGTTTGAATGAAAAGGAAAATAACTCATGGCATGAAGCTACTTACCCAATCAATGGTGGAAAAATTGAAAATCCAAGGAGAATGGAGGAGGGAGTAACTCGTGAGCCAAGAAGGAGAAAGGAATGAGCTCCTAGCCAAAGTCCATGAAGCAAGCTTGATGGATGTGTTTGATTTTGGGTTTGAGGTGCCCAAGATCAAGTGTTTATGGTGGATTGATGATGAAAATGTGATGGAGTTGCTCTTGGAGAGGAGAGAATTTGATGGAGATGGTGTTTTTGTGTTGGAGTTGAAAGGTGGTGGAATGAATCACTTTTGGTGCTTCAATACTTGCCTTGGATGACTGAAAAATCGTGTGGCCGGGGCTGAATGCTTAGCCACCAAGCCAAAATCAAGGGACCAGATGAATTCTGATCTGCGCCACGCGCCTGGGCGCATGCCAGGCTCGCCTGGGCGCGAGATCAGCACCACAACCAAGCTGGTGCATGGTTTACACGGTCAGATGAGGTTTTTGGCGCGCCAACACGGATTCTGGTGCGGCTGGTGTGGTGTCGCGCTCGCCTGGGCGCACGGTTGGCTGGCCTGGGCGATTTTTCCCCTGGCTTGGTGCACCATGAACAGTGCACCCGCCTGGGCGCATGGCTCGTGCGCCTGGGCGAAAATCAGGGTTTTCAACCTTCGATTAGCCGTAACTTTTTCGTCAACCGTCGGATCGAGTCCAAATTTTTAGATAAGCTTCTACACCCCATAAACTTCACATCCAACGGTGGAATTTATTTTCTTAGCATCCTATAATAAATTTATAATTTTCTCTTTTTCGGTCGATTTCTAATATCTAAAATGCCGATTTAACTACCGATTTCGCTTATTTGACTTTGCCCAAAGCCACAACTGCCTTCTATACAACCCCTAGGACTTATAATCACCACTCACCTATCTACCAAAATTCATTAAGTCATTTTTTTCCAATTTTTCTAAGGTTTTTAAATAATTTCATTTAAATTCATTAAGTCATATAGTTCTGGCCAACTTCGAAACGACGGTGGATTGCTCAAAAAATTTTATTTGTCTTATTGAAATGAAATGTTATGATACAAATGCAAATGCATGCCCCTAGGGTAAGTGACCCTAATTGGGGGCTATTAAGCCTTCATTACAAAATACGGGATGTCATAATGAATTGACAATAACTATATAGTTCGGGCCCACTTGGAACAACGAGGGATTATCCCAAGTGAAATGATGGATATGAAAATGAAATTTACCCTTAGGGAAGTGAGCCCTATTGCGGGTCTAATGCAAAGACAAGGCCATCCTCATGGCATAAGGATACCAACGTGCAATGGCATTTCCTATATCATTCAGGCTTGGATAGCAATGAGTTACACAATTTTTATGTTTATTATTTTTTTTTGCGGGGTGATAGTCCCCGACTTACGACAAATAATATTAGCAGGGTAAGGAAGAATATGCCCCCTCATGATAAATCCTATATGGTTTTTGGGATGTCTATTGGCCATAGTCCTACGACATTGTTCTATGGTATAACTAAAGTGTAACACTCTAATTTGATAACTTGAAAAAGAGTATATGTTTTTTTAATTTTTTATTGACACAATCCCCACAGCTTTTTCGAAGGTTAAGTAGGTAACAGATTAACTGTTTTGACACCTCTTAATCTTTGATAGTGAATGAAGGGGAACCATGACTGACTTATTCAAGTTTCAAAATAGAATGCTACATAAAGTGTACTCCATGGTGGCTCTAGACTTCTAAAGGCCCTCGGATCGCCCTCCCTCTTTAAGGTGAGGATCCACTTCGCAAACTGTCGACAAGAGGTTGGTTACGCCTCCCAAAATAGGTTACGCGTACCTTCCAAAGGTCGTGTTTACAAGAAATGGTTTATAGTCTGAGTGGTACTTTAGCACACTACAAGAGACCATACACTTGGTAAGTCAAAGGTAGGGCAAAAGCACCCCTAAACTTAGGATTTAAAAAATAGTACCCGAGTATAGGGTTTCCGTGTGTGCAAAGATCCGTGTAAAAAAAAACCTATTTCGGGAGCATACAAACTCTTTAAAAAAATAAAAGAGATTACAATAAAGAATAAATATACAATTTATCAACAAAAAATAAATAAACAGATATATACAATAAACAATTAATTAAAGGCAAACCAATTAGAAAATAAAATAGGTCTATTAAAAATAATCAATCATTCAGGCCTGACTCTCTTGTTTAGTTTTATCCCCAGCGGAGTCGCCAGCTGTCGCGGTCGGGGTCCCGGGTCGCCCACGGGGCCTCGCCTACGAGTGGGGTCGACTGACCCAATATGGAGTCGCCACCGCATTTTGTTGCAAAAACGCGGAAAAATAATAATTAATTAAAACAGATAAAGCATGGTCTCGAACTAGATAGATTCCAAATTCGGGAGTCGGTTACAAGTCGGGGAAGGTATTAGCACCCCGTTCGCCCATTCGAAAATGGTACCATTGATTGATTTTAATTAAAAGACCTAAATAATTGGTTTGCCAAAAATTATTTGTTTTTTATTGTTGTGCCTGACAAGGTTGCCCTTGGTCCTACGTACCCTCATAAAATGAGGAATCAAGGCTACGTAGTTCTAAATGTTTTTATTTTTTATTTTTTTTTTATAAAAAAGGTGTTTGATGCGGAGAGAAACATGCACAAGACCTTGACATTCAGTCAAGGAAAGGTGGATTTCCAAAACACATGTTGTTAATAATTAATTAATGAAATCTATTTAATTTTTGTTAAAAAAAAAAGTGTCCTTGCCTTTTAATATTTTTAATCTTTTACAACTTATTTAAAAAAAAATAATATTTTTATATGCATATTTTTTGTGCGGAGAGGCAACCCCAAGAGATCTCACCACTGTGTTAAATTCGGGTGAAAAAAATTGACTTACCAAAACACAACCAATTTAAATAACAAATAAAAAAAACTACATTTTAAATTATTATTATTATTTAATTATTTATTGATATAAAAAAATTAAAAAAAGTAATAAATAAAAAATAAAAAAAAGAAGAAGAAGAAGTACCTGCAGAGAACGAAAGCCGGGTGCAACAAGAACGGAGGGAGTACTGGTATAGAAATGAAGAATAGTAGCAGCTTTGGCTGGAACGGAGGGACCAAGAAGAGTTAATAGTCACATAGGTCTCCGAAAGATACCTGTCGAATCAGTTAGGTCCCTGAAAGATTTGTGGAATCTCTTAAACCTCTCAAAGATCATTTTGGCGTCACATTAGTCCGCCCCATTCAATTTCGTCAGGATGGACCCGATGTAATTCTACGTGGCACGTTAAATGCTTTGTCGGCCCCAATGCGATGTTGGAATGTTAAGAAGGTGCCACGTTTGGGCCAACAAGGCATTTAATGTGTCACATAGGATTCTGTTAGGTCCCTCATGGGGGGACTAATGTGATGCCAAATTGATCTTTGGGGGGGTTTAAGAGATTCTACAAATCTTTCAGGGACCTAACTGATTCCAAAATGATCTTTGGGGGGTTTAAGAGATTTCACTAATCTTTCAGGGACCTAACTGATTCCACAGGTATCTTTCGGGGACCTATGTAACTATTAAATCAACCAAGAATGACGAAGGGAAATATGGCACAAAAACCAAAAAAGGGGATGAGTCTGAAGGCTCACGGAAGCAACCAGAGAAAAAAATATGTTTCGAACTGACTATATTTTTTAATTAAAAATTGTGTCTTTAAAATTGTCAGTGTAAAAATTTCGTTGTCAAAATTCTCTTCTCCTAATTTTTTCTGTGTGTCCTCTCAAAGTGGGGAAGATGGCTCTATTTATGATAAAAAACTAGGTTAAAAAAATAGGGTTTTTCAACAGGCTTTTGAAAGCCCAATAGAATATTCCCTGATTTATTCCTCAATTAAATCTTAAAAAAAATAAAAACAAATCTGATGATAATCTTTTTAAAACAAAACCAAATTTTATCTTTATCTTCACAAATTAACCAAATCTTTTACCAAAAAAACATTTTTATCTTATTTTTTTAATATTTTTTATTTTTCGTTTTTTTATTTTTTACAAAAAAAAAATACTTTTTCAAAATCTTTTTTTATTTTTTATTTATTTTTCATTTTTTCATCTCTCTTTTTTTTAAAAAAACATTTTTATTTTTTTTATTTTGTTTGGGGGGACAAAATTGGGTGTCAACACCTGCCTTACTGTTTGGGGCATAACCAGCAGTTAATCAATACTGAGAAGAGGGAATAACTAAATAAATGCCTAACTATTAACTTAGACTCTTACTATACTTCGATTACCCTCTGGGTGAGTAATCACTAGAGTAATAGTCTACTCCAAAGGTCGAGGAGAAACTGCTCTGATACCAAAATGTAACACCCTAGATTAATTAAAATTTTACTTATCTGAAAATTTGACTTAAAATTTTCTTTTTAAATAAGACATAATAATTTAAATTATATTATCTTAAGTCAAACATACAACGCTGAGAGTAAAAGCATCAGCGGAAAAAGTTTTACAAAAGCACTGAGGCACCAAAATCAATTAATTACAATCTCTTGGTTCCATAAAACAAGTCCAAAACATCAATATTTCTGCTCGGCCAAATGATCGAGATTCACATCAACTTCCGACACTATTGACCTACTCTCCCTCCGAGGGAGAGTAAACCTGCTCGGCCGCGGACTGCGTCTGCTCGGTCTCAGTACCTGAAAAATGGTAAGGAGTTGAGCATTACACAGAACTTAAGTAAGCAGTTTCTAACATGTCATATTAAGACACCAAGTCAAACACAATTATACAATTATTCATGTAAACATATCATTCATATTGAAACATGCAGCATTCATATTCATGGTTCCTGTAGTCCTTATCTCTCTACTCCCTTTTCTCTTCCTTTATATTTTACCTTGGTATTATATGCCTGCACATGAGCTCGGCCTACCCTCAGCACCCATATATATAAACAGCGGAAAACAACTCTCTCGGTTTTACCCTCTTACTCCTCTTTCTTTTCTCTGTCCTTTCTACCTTATTTCTTTTCGGTAGTGTACATTCACCTGCACAGCTCCCTTCCATATTATCTCATTACTTTTATGAAGCGTACATTCACCTGCACGACTTACACCATTACCATTGGAGTTATGAACATGTCCATCTCGGCGTACAACATTCACCTGCTGTACGACTTACAGCTGCGCATGACCACGTCAACTGCGTATCCAGCGATCATTGCATACGGCACTCCGCATGGCTTCCATGACCTGGAGCATATTCTAACTGTTTCCTCTTAGGAATCTTGTGTGAGTCATTACTGCGTACAACATTCACCTGCTGCACGACTTACAGCCACGCATGACCACGTCAACTGCGCTCTCGGCAATCATTGCACTCGGCCCGCTTGCGACTTACTGCACACACTTTCGCGTGTGGCTTACTGCACCCAACCGATGTGACTGACTTGACCTGGCTCACACAACCATTTCCCATTACTTATCTTTCTTTAAGTTATTCATTCTTAATCTCCTCTTCCTCAATCAACTCCTATGCTCGGCTTACACTCTACACTTGTAAAACTCATACAACAAACAGTTATAGCAAACACTTAACACATATATCATAGTTTCAGCATAACATTCATGCTCATTTACATACATATATTCACATTGAATTAAATAGCTTCCTCTTAATCACCTTTCTCCCTAACAGTATCTCTATGTTATCTGACCTATGTTTTAACACCCATTTCCTTAGTACTCACTATGAGAACACTAGGAACCCAAACCTAAGCTAAGGTAACACTCACTTCTTACCTTGAACCGTGAAAGATAAGGAGAAAGGACGAGCTTTGCTTTGATCTTGCGTCTGAACCCTTAACTGTATTTTCCTTGCTTCCTTGCTAGCTGCCTACGTAAAACCCGCGAGAAAAGAGGAAGAGTTTTAAAATGCCGAAGAAGAGAGAAGAAGAAGATGATCTTCAACTTGTAGTTGTAGGTTGGATCTTGACAGAAAATGGAACAGGTGGGTTTAATGTCTTAGGGAGTATTGGTTTCTCAAGCCCTAATAGAGAGATGAGAGAAAACGAAGAGGATGATGAAAGAAGAGAGAGAGAGAGAACGTATTGTGTATATTGGGAATAGTTTGGGTCTTGGTTGTACTTTATTGCACATGTGTCAATAAATGTGTGGTCTTGAATAAAAGCTTCTTAAGGAAGATTGGTAATATGTGGACAGAAATTAGTGGCTTCTTGAGGAAGCCTCCAATGGATAAGTAAGAAAAGTCAAAGTCTGACACACACACACGCACGTGAGGGAAGGTAGACACCCACGCGCCATAGCGTTAGACACTCGGCTTCAGCTTGGCGCATAGCCTACCGAGTCGACTGTCGACTAGGAAAGAGTAAGTCGGGACTCTACTGGGTTTCGCTTGGACTGGATGAAATGCTTCGCTACGCTCGGCTTCACGAGCACCTTAATTGCCGAATACTTACTGATCAGATTCTCAATGGCCACGAAAGACTAGGTCGGAATGAGGTCGACCTGACTATAATTGTACTCCTTTGTCCGAGACTACGCCATTTCTAACTCGGATCCGATCGGCCTAGCCAACACTCAACTTATTACCACGATATCCACTAGTATAATCTCGGATTATTTCTAATTAATATTTGATATAAATTCTAGGATGTTACAGGTGAGTATCCCAACATGAATTTTTGCATCCACAAAGAATCGAACCTAAAACCTTGTTTAAGCGAGACCGAGCCGCTTACCACTCATCCCAACTCATGTTGATGTAGTGTTCTTTTTAATGCTAGCACTAAAACTATCCTTATAAATATTACATCCACTTTTAAATATAAGATATTTTTACCATATTTTATGTTCAATAAAAAAGTTAATTAATTTAGTTAACAATATTTGAAATATATGGGAGGACTCTGTGTGGATCAAGTGGGTCCATGCCATTTATCTGAAGCAGGGTAGTATATGGGAGTATGAGATGCGAGTGGACTCAAGTTGGAATTGGAAAAAGTTGTTGAAGATTAGAACCAAGTTGCAGGCTGGTTTCAATGGGAATAACTACAGTACTACAATGGTAATTACACAATTGAAGCTGGCTACAAATGGCTGATTGGTCAACAAGATAAATGGAGGCAAACTAACTTTGTTTGGAACAACTATAACATACCAAAACACTGTATCATAAGCTGGCTCATGGCTATGGAAAGGCTTCCAACAAAAACAAGGTTAATCAGGAAGCAGATCCTGAGCTCAAGTCCTGAATGCTGCTTGTGTAATGCAGCTGATGAGAATAGAGAGCATCTGTTCTTTATCTGCAGTGTCACAAAAGAGGTTTTCAGCTTTGTACAAGGTGGTTAGGCATAAGGAATCTTGTTGGAACAGGAATGAGATGGTTGGAGCAGCTCAAATTTGTTTGGAAACAGAGGAAGATTAGACAGAAAATCTTATACTGTGTTATAGCAGCTGTTGCAGAGATTTGGTATGCAAGAAATGAGACAATTTTTCAAAGGAAATTGGCTAATGCTCATAGTATTTTTGTAAAGCTGAAATCAATAGTTTTAGTGAGGTCGAAAGACATTCTTAAAGATAGAGAAAAGGAAAGGGAGAATTTGTTCTTGGAAAGTTTAGAAGCTGAAATTGTATAGGGATTGGATTGTTGATGTTTGCTAGCTTCTTTGGTTGAACCCAACCTAGTTGGTGGCAATCATTTTAGCTAGTATAATTAGTGCTTGTAATTATTTTTTTGTCGGGTAATGAGATTTTCTTTTACCTAAAAAAATATTTGAAATATAAATATTTGATATGGTTTTTTTTTAAAACTATCTTTATAAATATTTTCGAAACTAAAATATATTGATTAAACAAGATGTTTATGGAAAAAATGATTAATTTTTATTGAAAATTGATATAATTATTTTTTAATAAATAGGACCAAAACAAAAATTGCAAAAATAAATCTTATATTTAAAGATGAAATAGTCTAATAATTGAGCTGGAAATATATAATTGATCAGATGATGAAAAAGAGGGGCAGTTTAGGTAAAAGGCACAGGCCCTACCAGCAAAGTTAATTTGGAAGAGTAAATAGTCAATTTAGTCCTTCAAGATTATGTTGTCACTAATTTAGTCCCTTAGAGATATTTGCCACCAATTTAATCCCTCAAAGATTAATTATTTCATCAATTTAGTCCTCCAAAGATATTTGCCACGAATTTAGTCCCTAAAGATCAATTGTGCCACCATTTTAGTACTGCCAATTTAGTCCTCCAACAATATTTACTATCAATATAGTCTATTAAAAATCAATTGCACCATCACGATAGTTCCTTGTACTGTTGTATTACAAATCAGTTTAACTTTGCTCATGTAACACGTTAAATAAAAAATATAAAATATAATATAATAAACTTAAATACATAAACAAACATATTAAAAAAAATACCCACAACTTGTGGGCCACAAGCCAATCTTCTAAACAGGGATGACAATGGAGCATGGAATGTGCGAGGAGTATTGTCTTTTTTAACTATACCCACTTTGAATTTGACGCCTCATCCTCGTTCCTCACTTTTAAATTTTCTTCCGATTTCTCATATAGTAATGATGTAACACCCAGCTTTTATTTAAAAATATTATTCAAAAGGTTTAAGAATTAAAATGGAGAGCTTAAAATTTTCTTTTCATAAATCAACTTTACATATAAAATTTGGGTATTTCCAATTACAATATGAGTAGCGCAACTTATAATTTCCTTCTTTCCAAATCCTCCGCTGCGACACTCTGATCCCCAAGCTCCATGACATTCACCTAAAATGTTAACCACATAAGGGTGAGACCTTTTCACGACACAGTGAATTAGAAGATAATAAAGAGCACATAATAAAAACTTAAGCATCATAATCAAATCAAGCTATGAATAATAAAATGCTTCACTTTCATTTTCCAAAATCATTTTCCTTTCCTTTATTTTATCTTGGTCTCACATTGTCGTAGCTTAAGTGAGCACCAAGCCCTTAGCCTCACATTATCGTAGCTTAAGTGAGCACCAAGATGTATACTTATATTCTGTCCTTAAATTTACAATTTACTTATATCACCATTGATCTCTAGTCTTTTAGTTTGTACCACTAGGAATTGGTTGCTCCTGCTAGGGCGTTTATACACCTAGCAGGAACACCTAGTGTCCCAATGTCCCAATGATCAATTCAACCGTCCTTAACAACACAAACACATTCACCACAATGCACACATTTCAATTAGCCATCTATAACAGATAATAATCATCCACATTCATGCATTCACATCGTTCTCAATTTCCACATCACACAACAACAATAATCAAAATTAGATACATTATCCACAACTAATCACAAGCTTAGGTCAAGGGTTCAATACTTGTCCAACCAATACTCATACCATTTAGCATTCCTATCATTTATACCCCAATCTATTCACCAACGCAATCTATAAATGCGTAAATTCCAAACTAAGACCAAACCCTCATCAAGCATCCAAAATAAACATGTTCACCACTAAATAGTCCATTATTATTAAGCCAAGAAATATCCTTATTAACCCTAATATTCTTATTCAAACATTCAAATATTATCCCTATTTCCATTAGTTATTACTCCACCTCATAGCCAACATTTATTAATTGTTTCATAACTGATTAATTATTCCTAATTATACCCTTTCTAACACACTCTCAAAGAACATCACAACTATCAACAAACAACATATATTCACAGAATTCAATCGACATACTCAGGTATGTCTCAGAGTACTTAAATATAAGTCAACTCCCTAGTGTTCTTCACTTCCTACAATTACAACATACATAAAGGGGGTTTTTAACAAATTTATGACATTAAATTAAATTATTAAAGTAAATCAACATACATTCCATTCTCCTTAACAAACTCTGACAGGTGCTATTTTACTACCCACAACCCAATTCAACTACTTAGCCCAAATCCTATTATATACCCCAACTATCCCTAGCTCAAAGTGTGGAAAAGAGACTCCCCTTACCTCAACACTTAAGATAAGGTGATTTTTGTTTGCCCAAAGCTTGAGTCTTCCACCAAAGAACTTATAATCCATGGGAAAATGAAGGAACCTAAAACAAGTGCCATAAAGAGAAATGATTATTACATATGTCATGGTTTTCTTACCATTTCACTTAGAATAACAAGCTTTCCATAAGTTAAAGCTTGAAACCACCATGGATGGAAGAGAGAGAAAGAGGGGGACGAATTTTTATGGGGAGGAAGAGAAGAAATCCATGGCTTATACACTTACTTGGAGTTAAGGAGGAAGAGATTTGATGATGGAGATGAAGGAGCCCACTTGATCTTGGTGAATGGATGAGGAACAAGGAAGATCTTAGGGAGAAGAAGGGGGGCTCGAAAGTGAGAAGAAGAAAAGAGAGAGAGAATGAGTTCTTGAGTTGTTTTTCTATTTTCTTTTCTTTCCTTCTTATCCATAAATATAAGAAGAGGGAGTTTGTGTGGCTGGGGTGGCTCCCTTATCAGCTAAGACACGGATAAGGTGGTCCCCACACCTTATTTTTTTTCCAGATATTTACAAGGGTAATCGATTACTTTCCCTCAGTAATCGATTACTCCCTTGATGCAACACCTCTAGTACATCCAGCAGAGGACAAGTAATCGATTAACCCACCCGAAGTAATCGATTACTTCACAAGATAATCGATTAGTTCTATGAAATAATCGATTATCAATGCTGCAACATTTAAGTGTTTTCACCAGAGGCCCTGTAATCGATTAACCCCTACAGAGTAATCGATTATTCTGGTGGAAACTCCTATTTTGGCCAATTCTAACTCTAAGACACTACACTTAACTCCTACCCATGATTTTCATATGGTTTTTATCATAGATTCTAGCTTAGGTTTTCCTAATTAACTTGGAATTAAATTTTGGGATGTTACAAATGAACTTATCAATTTTTTATTTAACATTTCACGTAAATAAAATTATATTGATCTGTAACGGAGCAACACAAGGGACCGACATGATGATGCAATTGATTTTTTATGGACTATATTGATGACAAATATTTTTAGGAGATTAAATTGATGGCACAATTGTTTTTTGAGAGACTATATTGGTGTCAAATATTTTTGGATGACTAAATTGGTGGCACAATTGATCTTTGGGGAACTAAATTAGTGACAAATATCTTTTGAAGACTAAATTGGTAGCGCGATTGATCTTTGAGAGACTAAATTGGTGACAAATATCTTTGAAAGACTAAATTGATGATACAATTGATTTTTGAGCGGCTAAATTTTTAACAAATATCTTTGAAAAACAAAATTAATATCAACATAATTTTTGGAGTACCAAATTAACTATTTCCTCGAGCTTTTTTCTTCTTCTTTGGTGTGTAATTTTAACTCCAACTTTTTAGATGCTGATGAAAGAGTAGTGGGTGTAATGATACATGGGATGGTGCAAAAAGCGAGGCACCCACATGCCAACTCAGCATTCAGTTTGCAACTGTCAAGAGTAGGGGTGTAACGGATCGATCCGATCCGGTCTATCAACCATATTATGGACCGGACCGCTCAATTTAGTATGGTCCAGTTTGGTTCGGTCTGATCCGGTCTCAACATTATTTATCTTCAAAAACCGGACCAGACCGGAACGGACCATTCATGAATGGTCCGGTCCGGTCTATTTTGCTTTTTTTCCTTTTTTTTCTTAGTATGTTTCCATTTTAAAAGAATGCAAATTAGACGTGAAGACAGAGTACACAACAAAACAACTCAACCCAACTGAAAAAGAACTCACCGTACTGTCTAACGGCTAGCTAGGAGAACAGCTGCATGTCTTCCTCCTCCACATGCACCTCCTGCGACACAGTCATCTAGTAATAAATTAAATAAAACAAATTACTATTATTACTATAGAATTTAGAAAGTAAGAATCATCATTTATCATTTACTGTTATACTTTCCCTTGTATTAGGATCTTTTGCCGGAAACACGATGTGATTCTTTTTTTTATAAATTTTATGGGAGAAATGTCTATTGCTTTTTTTCCCAACATTATCACTATTTGTAGTTTTTTTTTTTAAATTATTAACCCTATCGGTTCGGTCCCAGCGGTCTAGTAATATGTGGAACCATGGATTGGACCATTCAAGTGTGATCTCAACTTTTTGAGACTGGACCGGACCGTGAGACCGGACCAGACTGCATTTTTTGGTCCGGTCCGGTTTGGTCCGAGCGGTCTCGCGATCTCGGACCAGACCACTTACACCCCTAGTCAAGAGAACATGTTGGGGTGTTTTGTTGCTTGATATCGTGTCCACACACACTTGTTCTTCCCACCTTAGCTTTGGATGCTCTGATTGGATCATTGTTTGACCACTTCTTGTGACTTGTAACATCTAATGGTTGTGGCCATTTTAACGTCGCGATGCTGAAGACGTGTAGGGGTGGATAAATGCCAACCAAACATACAAGGCCAAGGATCTGTTTGCTAAATTAGCTTATAGTTGTGAGCTTGTAACAAATAACTGTGAGCTTATAAGTAAGAGATGTAAAAATGTAGCTGAAAGCTTATAGCTGTATAACTAACTTATTGAAGTAGAGTTTGACAAAACTAGCTGTATAACTGGCTGAAATTTGTTAAATTTGTTAAATTTGTTAAATGATATAATTTGACAAGATATATCATAATAATTAGGAAAAAATAAAGGGCAAAATTGATATATAATTTATTGAAAGTTCTTTCATTTTTTTAAAGCTAATTCACATAGCTTTCTAAAATTTAGTTTTCAAAAGTTATAAGCTTCTTTAATTTTTTTCATCAAACAGCTCTAGTAGCTTATTTTAAGTTTGTCTTACCAAATATAGCCACAATGTGATATCCCATTTCGGATAATCGTTGACCACATGGCTTACGATTTTCGTTTGATGCCTCCTTTTTCCTTTTAAAAAAAAATTATTTTCTGTTACTCCCTCCGTTTCATATGTAGTGCTTATAGAGTTTTTGTCTTATATTTCATAATCATATGTATTGTTCTTTTACAAAACCCAATATATAATTAATGATATTTTTCTCAACACACTCATATTTATTACACTCTCTTTTCCACTTCCAATATCTTTTTCTCTCTTCAATAATAATTATATAGAGGCATTATAGTCAAAATACACAAAATTCTTACAACATTTAACTATTTCTTAAAACTCGTGCATAACCTTAAAACACATTACATATGAAACGGAGGGTCCGAGGGAGTAATAAAAAAATATTACTTTGATTTTCAATAAATTGATTGTGTTTTTTTAATATAGTTTTTTTCTCTCTCTGTAATTATTTTTTTTATTACTTACCGAAACTAATACCCTGTTCAATAGGAATAAATATGAAAAATAATATTTATTACACTCATAAATTTTTAAACAGAATAGATAAATAAAAACAAAGATTTTCTCCAAAAAAAAAAGGACAGATAATAAGGAGTAGAGGGAATATCATTTTAGCAAAATGAATTTATTCCTGAATCGTACTCCCTCCGTTCCAAGTTCTCGATTGCTTTAGCAGTTTCACACGGATTACGAAAGTCATTTAATACTTCAATATTCAAGAGAAGATTAAGGCAACTTTACTTTATTATCCTCACAATACATTAATTATTGCACATTTCACGTATTTTAAAATGTTTAAAAACAATGTTAAAGTTGGAAAAAATTAATTAATGCACCCTCAAATTCCTAAAACGATTAATAATTTGGAACAAGTTGAAAATGCTAAAACGACAAATAAAGTGGAATGGAGGGAGTAATTGTCACTCTACAAAATCGAGGCAACATTAATTACTACTTTTATAGCTTGACTCTCATATGATTAATACTCCTTCCATTCCTTTACTTTTTACTTTTAAGGTTGATGCACACATATTAAGAAGGGTCTCGTTGAGGTGCATGTAAAATTGGGTATGCATTCAGTGCATGTCGATGCATCACTGCTCACTAACTGGTTGCAGCTGGTTTACCCGTCTTTATTGGGTTGTTGCAAAGAAGTCCTTCAGTCCAGAATTGTAGATAGATCCAGTCTTTCTGATATAGGAAATTACCTTGTTGAACCTCCTTACATTCAGCCACAATACATCTCCCTTGTGTTGCCATTAAAGGTAGATCTGGAGCCATTTGATGATAGGGTAGAGTGGTGCAGCTCTCGATATGGACCCTGCCTTGTTCGCAACTTATCCTTCGTCGTTCCTCCTTCTTCGTTCTTGTTCCCCATCCGTAGATGCAACATCCTCCTTTTTCATTGTCCTTCGTTTGTCCAGGTGATTCTTCATTCCTATAGGTGCTTCTTCATTCCTCTAGCTTCGATTTTCTTTCTGGGTTCCTCATTCTTCGTTACTTATTATTTACCCAAGTAGCCCTGACCACCACACCCAAATAGTAGCAGGGTCGTGTCACCACACCTCAAATCGCAATCTATGTTCTGTTTTGGTGTTGCAGATGAGGTGGTTCCGTGGTTTTTACTTTGGTTTTGTTTCAATTGTGAATTTTATTTGTCATCAAATGGCATTATTCTCTGTTGTAGTATGAGCTTGTGGTTTCTGTTGTAGTAGGAGATTGTAAATGTTGGTTGTATTTTTTTGCCTTGATTCACAGGTTCTTTTTAGGGGTTAAATAGGGGATGATATGAATTCAAATGTGGAGGGTTTAGGCAAAGTGGATAACTTAGAGGTATCTTGCATTTTGTTATGTACAATTGAATAATATGCAATAACTATTTTCTATGATCAATTATGAATTCGCTAATTTCTTACTATGGTACTCAGGCATCACTTCAAAGTGAGGAGGGGACAGGGATAATACAAATTAATCGTGCTAAGGACTTCATGAATATTGATTTTGGGGTTTAGGCTTTTAAAGTGGTTATAAAGTATAGCTTCTTAAGCATTGATGTTGCTTATGACTTCTACAATCAGTATGCTTAAGTTGTTGGGTTCAGTGTGCGGAAACATCTTAACGATAGAAATAGTAAGGGTGAATTAGTGTTCAAGTCGTTTGTTTGTTCAAAGCAAGGTTTGAGAGACAAAAAGTGGGAATGTATGACGAATCGGAAGAAGGTTAAGAGGGGCCAAACACGACGCGATTGCAAGGCTAAGATAAGGATTTATTTCCAATCTACAAGTGGTAGATGAATTGTTGGATACTTTTATGGAATGCATTATGATGAAGTTTTATGTGATTTTGGGTGTATACATCGATCACAATGTAAGATTTCTGAAGTAGAGATGGATGAGGTGGGTCCATGAGAAAAGTTGGGATCAAGATGCCACACATATATGCCTCTATTGTTGAGTGGGTGGGTGGACACCCAATGGTAGGTTTCAATAGGAAAACTTTGTACAATCGCATGCACCATTCTAACAGGAACAAAGAGGGTGACGTGCATGCCGCTTTGAAGTACATGCTGATGTGTTTGTCCATAGACCCAAGTTTCTTTGTAAGCATTTACTTGACAAGGACAACATGTTGCTTCACTTATTATGTTGCGATAGCCATTCTCAGGTTAATTATGAAGCATTTTGTTCATATAGGAAGAACAAGTACAAGTGTCTGGTCATTGTATTTTAAGGTGTAAACCATTGTAACACCCCGATTTGGACACTTGAAAATAATAATACTTAGTTACTTAATTAGTAAAATTTAGGGTAATTTTTATTTTAGATTAGTAAGCCGTGACTGACCTTAATTAAATATTTCGGCCACATGAACTTTAATACTTCATTTCAAATTCCAAACCAGAATGTCACAATGAATCACTTCTTTTTGAAAAAAGTTATCTTATGCGGAATTTAGTGTTTAATTTGTCCTCTCTAAAGGCATCATTGCCAAAACTTCCAAGTAGAAATTGTATTGCCACTTTTGAATAAACTTTTGACAAAAATCCTTATAACTTGAATAATTAAAGGAAACAATAACTAGAGCATGAAAATAATATAACACGGGAATTACTACTATCATAAAAAGGGCATAGATACCATTTTAGTACATTTAAAAGTTATGATACAAGAGTTAATGCGAATGAAGTTACATCAGTGAATATAATACAATGATGGTACAATATCGGGGAAATGAGTACAAATACAACATTAATCCCTAGCATCACTAGAACACTCCTCCGGGTCTTCCTTTGAGTCCTCCTCAAAATCAGGGGGCAAATGCACGACCTCCTTACACCCCTCGTCCCCCTCATCCGAAGAAAGCTCAATGACGGGGATCGAAGATCTAGGTGGCGGTTGCACCTCCTCACAACTAGGCTCATGATCATCCTCTGCTGGCACGATGGGCGCCTCCAAAGGTACTATAGGCTCTGGACGAAAAGGAGACGACGATAGATCCATATGCTGAGAAAGCATATCATCATACACCCAGAACTCGGGACTGATCTCTGGGCATCAAGCCGCATACTCCTCAAACCAAGAGTCGTATCTCCGAGGCTCGTCCGACAACGTGTCATCACCTGACTCCTCAAACTTAGCTCTAGATATACGTCGACTACACTCCGCTGCTAAGGTGACTACCGCAGAGGGTCCAACATTATCTGATGGTTGAACCGAAAGTTGTAATGGTGATGAGCCAGGAGCCAAACATACGTATGCATCTCTGTTGACAAGACCTCATCCGCTGTTGTTGATTAAGATACAAAACGGATAAGATCCTTGGCGAACCGACTGCTGAAACATGCTATGGGGATCAATGACTTGTATCTACACCGGTCCTACTTAGATCCATCCCTCAGATGCGTAAGTCCATACTCCCCCGAGAGTGTGGTAATCACTATGTTGCGAGCCATCTGGGGAAAACATACCAAAACACAACAAGGAAAATGGAGAGTGTAAGTTATACGAATGGAATTACACTAGCAATAATATTAAAAAATAGAAATAAACAGATAAACATATATAAATGCACCTATAAAGCATGTTGTTGGAGTAAAGGTTTTCTCTCCAAAGTAACTCTTTAAAAAACACTCTCATCACCAGACTATATGGGATTTCTGCCATTAGTGCAAGGGGAACTGAAAATTATATATGGTTTACATATCCTTGGATAGTTCAACTGCTTAATCGAAAGCAACCAGGAGTATAGGATCTCTAGCCACATCGACATTTTGAGGAATCTGGCACCGAATAATAATATGATATCAGCCTGGGAAAATGCATAAGCACGATGTCCATCTCGTCGTGTTCAAGATCCCTCTCATAGATCTAGATTTAGATCAAGGGGGAGACACTCATCTATCTGGTGTACGTATTGTACTTTAGCCACGACACTGAGCAACCCGTAGGCCTACCCAGGCCCCATGTGGCTTTTTCCTACGTAGAAAGAATTCTCTTGGCTTTACGTATCACCATCATTTCCCTCCCCTACCCTAATCATATAGTTGCGTACCACGTAGGTAAACATTGTGTCTTCCTCTCCACTACTTCAATAGGTTACTGGTCTTTGTTCAAATACTGTTGTCCCATAAATCATATAGTCAACCCATCCTAAGCCATCTCCAACATAGTGTCTACTCCAACAGTACATGTCCCACACCGAAAGTATGACACACTATGCGGAATGCTTCTATGGGACTCGACTCGAAAGTAATCCAACTCAGAATATAACAAGCAACACCCTGGTACAAAGATCTATAGCCACTACTATAATCACACTACTCAATAATGCACAATCAAAGAGACAGAGTCATGACAGTTGCATGCCTTACTAATCATGCATAAGAAAATTATTTTATCTGTCATCCTATGAAAATAATTTAAATCTCTGCTCTATGTCTCCGGGTCTCCAACCCAAAATCATTTCTGTTTCCAATTCCCTGTTGGAAACCAACAATCGACCTAACAATCTACTAGAGGGGGGTGAATAGTAGTTGGAAGCAATAGTACCAATTTTTTGTATAAAACTGAAATGGGTCGGATAATGCTTGCTGTTAAAATAAAAAGGCTGACTTTGGGTCGAGCAGATTCTGATAATCGGTTATCTAAGCAGACCACCGATTATCTGAGCTGCGCCACACAAAGATCAGATTTACAGCGAAAAATAACTAGCACTATCCGAGCAAAATATAGAGAGTATAGCAAAGCCGATTAAATGCTCAGAATAAAAACTGAAAGCAGTAAAGAAGAGAGAGACAGCCGATTTTATACTAGTTCACTCACAACCACGGTGAGCTACGTCCAGTCCCCCCTAAAACCTTTAGGGAGCCTTTAATAAAAATCAATTCAATCGGATACAAACAGGATTTACAAGAGAACCTCTCTAAACCTAACCCTCCCAATAGTGTACCAAACTCTGGAAATCTACCCCGACTTGAATTGATTGCCGAAGAACCTCTTCGGACTTCACAGATCTTGAAACCTTCAAAATGCCTTGAAACCTTCAAGGACTTTTGCCAAAGAACCTCTTTGGACTTATGCTCAGGAACCTCCTAAGACTTCACATGCTTGAGAACCTCTCAAGACTTGAAAACAGATTGAATGAATAGAGATGGCTCCAACCCGAAACTCAAATGTGTATGATTCTTAAGGTTTGATGAACAGATGAGTGTACGGTTGTATGTTTGAGAAAGGATTTTGCAGAGAACGATTTGAAGCTTAGATTCAAAAGTATAACAATTTCTCTCTCTTGCTCTTATAGTTCTTTGTTCTGCGTTTTTCTTCTTTTTTTTCTTGTGCTTCTCTGTGTATTGCTCTTCTTGTTTTGGAGAAGAAAAACCGGTCCTTTTATATTGATTCCACCACACAGGAGGTACGAAAGAAAGGAAAAAATATCTTGTGACACGGCTTGTCCTTTCCAATGGATATTCCAGAAAATATCCAATTTACTGCAACGTTCAGAGACACGTATGTCCTTTTTCAGAGGATAATTCCAGTCGTTTCCACTTCTCATCAACATTCCAAATTAGTCTCTTTTTCACTGCTGATTTAAAATTCCAATTTGAAATTCAAACTTGGTGACAGATAGGTGCTTTGAGATGAAAACAAAATTGCCAGCCACACTCAGTAAAATAAAACCAGTACAGATATGAAGAGGTGCTAGCGGCGCTGTACTGCTGATTTGAAGAAGATGAACAGTGTTGCTGAGCTTACAAACTGTTTGAACTTGGCAACTGTTCGAGCTTGGGGACAAGAGTGATGGATCTGATCTGATCTGGCCGAGCTGATCTTTTGACCGACTGTTTTGCTCTGAGCGATAGCTCGAATTGATCACTTCCGAACACGCCTGAGCTTAAGCTGATTTACTCTGACCTCATCAACACACCAATCCGATCTTTAGCCTTATGAGCAAGGTGTCGAGACCAATGTGAACACCGAGCTCATCTCGGAATTTTGACTCTTTTCATCCCAGTGATCGGATTCCTTTGTCTCTGTGATGACCGAGATCCACGATCAATGCTTCAATGAAGAACGAGATCCGAGATCACACGTCGAGCTGATTTGATTGACTTGGCCGAGATCCGAGATACTTCAAGGCATTCCGAACTGATATTTTGTCAATAGCCCTGGCCGAGAACCGAGCTCATCAAAGTAATTAACAGACCAAGCATATTGAGCTGATTCATTTGTCTTCATCAAAACCTTGGCCGAGAACTGAGCGCATGAAACATTTGTCGTCATCAAAACCTTTGATTTAACATTCCCTTGTCCAAATATTAAGGCAGAATCCAACTGCAAGGTCCTAATCTCTTGGACCTCTCAATCATTATGGTTTTCGGCGCTCGACAGTGGGGTAGTTCTTAACGTCTCATGCAACAGTAGTGATGATAGTAAATCATGGTACAGTAATAAATCATCAATTATTTAATTTGGCAGCATGATAACATAGCATAATGGTCTTAGGTTTTCATATAATACAATACAATCAAAAGTACATCAATTACCATGTTATACTACTATTCTTAACCAACCTGAAAATTCTCATACTTTGAGAGAGTATGGAGCATCTCAATATCATTACTAGATACCAATATGTCTTAGGATAATTTCTCTCTCACCTGATAATCTTTCGGTGGAGGTTTGATTTTCGACCACTTCTACATTCCTCGCGTCTTGCGGAAATATGTAACACCCCTCGAAATCCTCGTACGGTTTTAATCTCTAAAAAGAATTATTTTTGAGAAAAGTAATTTTTAAAGGATATTTTCTTAAACAAATTCCCAAATCCATGTTTTCAAAGTGGTAAATGATTTTAAAGAAATGATTTTGCATGAAATAATGTCATGATTTTTAAAGTTGAATTTTTGGAAATGCTTATGTGTTTAAGATTCTTTTTAAGGAAATAGTAAATTTTTCAACAAGAAACTATTTTATGGAAAGGTGATTTAATTTATAAAAATATGTGTGCTTGATATTTTTGGTGTTATTGTGATTACTTATTTTTCTATGTATGCATGTGTATGTACGGTTTTTACATGTGTGTGTGTAGAATTTAATTGGAGGAAAGAACATGATTATATATGCATGAATGTGTGTGTTAGTATGATGTGTGCATGTGAATATGTATGTATGTTTGTGTTAGGCGTGTAAGTAAGTGAGTGTGTGTATGCATGTATATGTGTGTGTGCCGTATGTGTGAGTATGAAAGCCTAGAATTTTCTCTAAGTGTGGAGACTAAGTAACCAAATCCTAACCAAGTCCTAACCAAACCCTAACTATATGGTGGAAACCCTAATGGAGAGCCAACTAACCATTAAGCCTAGATTGACCTTAAGCACCTAATGTCCCCTACATGTCCCCTTAAGAGATGCTAACCTCCACCCATGCAAAAATAGGGAAGACCGAATTTACCCCTCCCTCTATAAGCTTGTGGCCGAACCAACCAAGGGCAAAATAGGAAGCCATGAGTTGCTTATATAAGTCTTGGCCTTTGATGCATTTCACTCACTTCTCACTTCTCCATTTCCTTCGCCCAAACACCAAACCAAATACAAGTCTAAGAACTCATCAAACTCTTAGACTAAGAAAATAGAAATAGAGAAAGAGAGAAAGAAGAGGAGGCCGTGAGGAAGAAGGAGAGGAGATCAACCCTAAACCTAGGAATTTCTTGAAGATCAAGTGCTTAGAAGACCTTTCTTCTTGGTATAACCGAAGATCCTAGAAGCATTAGAACTAGTTTTTATTTTGTAATCTTGTAATTTTTCTTTTCTTCTCTTGCATGTTTCTTTTACGGTTTGATCTAAGGTGCATGTGATGTCTTACCTTGATCTTGATTTTCTTAGACCTAAATAAATTTGTAATGAACTAAAATGATGGACTCTATGATTCGGTTGGTATTTTTCATGATAGATCTTGATGTTTTTCTTTTAGATCTAAAGTTTTGTTTATAATCTTTGTGAACTTGAAGTAGATCCTCTTGCATGTTTGATTTTATGCTTAAAACTGTGAACTATGAGGTGTTTATGTGTTTGTTTGATAAATTCATATTTGATCTAAATTCATTTTTTTTATTTTTAGTCTTGCATGTTATTTGAAAAGGATTTGTATGACCTTGAACCTTTGCATGTCTTGATTCTTGGTTTAATCTTAAGAAAAGCTTTGATTTTTGTCTTGATCTTAAGCTTTGAAAATGATTTTTGAAACAAAAGCTTTGATGTTTTCTTTAAGCATGTCACGGTTTTTGGTCCCTTTTCCATATAAAATGATTTTGTCTTTGATTTGTGTTAGTATGTTTAATTTCATGACTTGACCTACATGATTTAAGTGCATGCATGTGAGTGTTGAACCTTGAAAAGTTATTTTTTTTTTATAAATTAAAGGTGTGTATCCATGATTCTTGCATGATTTGCTAGAAAAAGCTTAGGACTTAATTCTTGCATGTTAAATTTAAATAAAAGATTATGATTTCTTGAATTGCATGCCTCGGTTTTTGGAAGGAATTAGGGAAGTAAGTTTTAAAATGATTTTTGATTAAGAGTATGATTTAATCTAAGTGCTAATCTTGTGTATGATGCATTCGGCCATGTTTAAATTCATATCCATGCTTTTTATTTTGTGAAAACTTGATATATGCTCTATGTTCTTGCATGATTCTTGATTAGATAAATTTAAGTTTGATTGTTTTCTAAGTTGTAGCTCACGATTTTTGTTAAAGAAAAGAAGAAAATAATTTCATGATTTGTGTGTTTGATGATGCATGAATCTTGCTTTGATGTGTGTATGGTTTCGGTTTATGCATGTTAATTAGATTATGATTCTTTTCCATGAAGTCACATAGGAATAATGAAGGTATTTGATAAAATAATTGATTAGGACTAAGTTTTGTGTTTAAGTGAAATTATGTGTGTGCATTCGGTTTGTGAGCTTAAGCATGTTTAAGTGTTTTTGTTTGACAAAAGTTAAATGTTTTTGAAATCAATTATGTGTTGAATAATTTGAATTAAGTATTTGATTTGTGAAATATTTGCTTAAGAATGAATGTTTGTTTGTGATTAAGTTAAATGCTTGGTTAATTGTTTATGTGCTTTGATTTATTACAATGTGTTGTTGTTCATGTGTGTAAATTGTTTTGAAATTTATTTGGTTTGATTTGTTTAAGTTTGTGAGATTGTGTTGGTGACTTGTTTTCTAATAAAAACTTGAGTTTTAAAGGATGAACCTTGAACTAAAAAGTATTTTAAACAAAACGAGTTTTTACGACGTTTCCGAATTTTATTAAATTGATTTTTGTGAAACATTTTCTTGCTGTCCAAGTGTATTATAAAGTTGTTTTTGATTTCTAGATTGAGTTCATGAGACTCAAAGTTTGGTTTTCAAAAGGTCATTGATTTTAGAAAAACCCGGATTGAAACCGGTGAATTTTTCGGTGTTTTTGAATGAGGTTATGGTGCTGTCCAAGACGGACCAACAACCTAACCACGTGATTTAAATTGTTTTATTTGATGTTTTCAAAGTGGTTTCAAAGTGTTTAAAGAACTAAGGAAAGTTAAAAGTGTTTTAAAAAAATAATCATGTTTTAAGATTTCCGACGAGGAACGAAAGAACGTTTTAGTTAAGAAAATGTTTTCTTAATAAAGGTAGTGATGGAAATGTGTTTTTAATTAATACGAGGGACATTACAGACGAGGGATTAAGGCAGTGGCAGCAACCAAGATCAGAGAAGACTGCACGCATTTTAATCGCTGGACCTCAGGTGAGAGAGTAGCTTTCCTAAGACACTGTGGTAGTAGGTGTTATATTAAGACATTCCGTATCCGCTCAAATATCGGAACTCAGTGGTTCTGAGTCAGTAGTATAGTGGCAATTGTTTGCTTTGTGTGGCCACTTATACGAAGAGGACAAAGACCACTTTGTTGTGTGTGATGGTTGTATGCTGTTTATATTGGTTCATATATGCATGTTGAAATTATTATTTGTCGAATATGAGATAATGTGAAATAATTGATAACGATAATAAAAAGAGATGAGAATTAAAAGACACCAAGAAGAGATAACCCTTGTGTGGCTTAAGTCCTTGTGGAGTAAGGCCGCCTGAGCTTGATAAGACATTGAGAGTGGAGATAATGAGAAGAGGATTGAGAATGATCAGAAAGGAAATAGAAAAGAAAGATTGAAAGTGATAAAGAGATGAGATTGGAGATGATGGTTTGATAATGATGCGAATGAGCCAGAGCGAGGAAGGAATGTTGATGATGTTTGGAAAGAGAAAGGTGATGAGAGTGAAGCTTGATTCTTGTTAAAATTTCTTGGACTGAGTCTAGCATTGAGTTGAGCTTGCTCCTCCACTAGTTCTCAAGAAGAGAAAGTTTTTGTGAAAAACTTTTGAAATGAAATTTTTGAAAAGGTTTTCGAAAATGGGATTTTTGGAAAGGACTTATAAAAAGAATTTTTGAAAAGAGTTTGCGAACTGAATCTTTTGAAACGAATTTACGAAATGTAGTTTTGAAAGGGGTTCCCAAAATGAGATTTTTGGAAAAGAGTTTACAAAATGTATTTTGAAAGGGGTTTCCAAAATGAGAAAAATTTTCCGAAATAGATTTTCTGAAAGGGACTGTGAAAGGAGATTTTTGCAAAAGAGGTATGAAATGAGATTTTCTTTAGAAAAGGGTTCATGAATTGGAGTTTTGGAAGAAATTTTTATGAAAAGGTTGTTTGAAGAGAAGTTTTGTGATAAGATTCAAGTTGTGAATGTGATTCCGCTCTGTGCCAAGTTTGAGAAAGGAAAAGTGATGCAAAATTAGCGGTCAGGAGTCATTGAAGGGATGCACGAAGGGTGAGCTGACCATTAGGTTAATTAAAAAGATAAAAGCCTTTAAAAGACATTAACAGCGAATGCGGTGAGGTATGAGAGTTAACCCGAAGTAGTGGAGAGGAAGGAACCATAGGTATCTTCGGATACTTAGGAGGAGATTGCATTAGGGGAGGACGATGACGGTGAAACGTCAAGAAGTCTAGAGTTCTTTTCTAGGCGGAACGAACTCCACAAGTGGCGCACTAATGTGGTGGGGACTGGGTCTAATGCCGTGGCAAGTTCTGCATGATCAGCTAGAAATTGTACTGTCGCCCCCTAGATTGAAAGTCTAGAACAGTGAGAGGAACTGGAGTGGGGCATCTTGTTTGCCACTGTAGTGAGACAGTGTTCCTTGTATATGTATATGAATTGAATTGCTATGAATTGAGGCTGAGTCCTCCTGGTCTGGGACCATTTGTTGTGAGACAGCTGTGGTGCCCGCACGGTAAAGGTTCTGTACTCCTGTTTGCTTCCGACTAGGTAGATGGATGGCCGAGGAGATGTAGACTTGAAACATGAGTGCTAACTACGAACGGACGCGTACCTCGATGATTCTCTAATCCCCCGATCATCGATGGTTGTAATTCAATAAAAATTGTTAAGGAAAGATTTATAATTAAGAAAAGTAAAGTTTATGAAGTTTTGATGATGAGAAGGTGAAGTTTGGAACAAGTGATGGAAACCCTTGAAGAGGGAAAGGGAATAAGTGAAAGATTCAGAATGGTGAATGAAGAAGTGATTGAGGAAATGATTGAAAATGAAAGATGTTTATATAAGAATGTCAATAAGTTAATATAATATGAATGGTGATGTTATGCTTGAGTGTTGTGTGGTGTGCCTTGTTTGTATTGTGTGTGCTGTCTTGATATTCCGCCTACGGTAAATCCACAACGTCGACGACTTGTCGTTCGGAGAGCTAACTATCTCCTGCCCGTTGGTATATCGGTGTTTCTGGTACTCCAACGTGCAGATGGAGTATCTCATGGATATTGCAACTTGGACTAGGCATGGATGTTGCTGGAAGCGTACCCCCTCTGGTTGGGTATGGATTGGCGACACTCAGATCATGATTCCGGATCCAGAGCATCGACTTTGCGGAGCTAACTTAGGACCTCTCTTGGAGCAAGTTTCTGTTCGTGGATATAGCGACTATGAGGAGAAGGTGCGATGTGAAGCTCGGAAGACTTCTTCTACTCCAACTAGGATGCAATGGGTGCCAAAGAACGGCGGACCAGCAGCAAGGGAGATGGCTTCGTCTTCTGGAGTCAAGCGAGGACACAAGAAGGAGGATCGGGATCTTCATCCCATAGTTTCCATTAGGAAGAGTCAGAGGTAGGGCGAATAGTTTAAGTTGTTGTGAGTATGAGTCAAGGATTATCTTAGCAAAGTACCACTGCTATAATTACGCCCTACTTTTATTTTGTGAACTGGACGAATTTTATTTTGACAAGGAATGTGAAATCGTTTGAAAGATTTGAAAGTGTAGGTGCGGAAAGTGTAGGTGCGGAAAGGTTTTTAAGTAACAACCCGGTTTTCAAGTAAGGATGTGAGCATGCGCCAATGGTTTTCCACAAACGTTTTCAAAAAAAAAAATTCCCAAATTTTTAGTAACTTTTTTTAAATAAATGATGATTATTTTCGGGAGGTGAAAATCGGGCTGTTACAAAATACGTCTCCTTTAATTCAAATGACGGGAGAATTAATAATTATTCAGTTTTAAATTATGAATTCTAATTAGAAAATTTAGTTTTTTTTTTTCCAAAACATACATTTATTTTTAAACAAAACAAAACTCTTACATTTTAATCTTCAAATATCAAGTAGTCCACAATTACTCCTTCCCGTTTCATATGTAATGTTGTTTTAGCATTTGTACATGTTTCATAAGTCTTGTTCTTTTATAAACCCAATACATAATTAATGCTATTTTTCCAAATACGCCCCTATTTATTACACTCTCTTTTTCACTTCCAATACTTTTTTCTCTCTTCAATAATGATTATATAGGGGCATTATAGTCAAAATACAACAAATCCTTACATCATTTAACTATTTCTTAAAACCTGTGCATAACCTTAAAACACACTACATATGAAACGGAGGGAGTAAACAATTTTTCCACCAAAACTCTTTAAAAGTCATTGTCTCATATATCAAATAATCAATTTTATCTTATCAATATAAAATCATTAAGGTCATTTTACTCAAAATATCCATGACACATAAAATACTCATTTATCTCAAAAATCACTACGTTTCTTGACCCGAAATAATCACTTAGAAACACTATCTTTTACATACATGTATTATACATTATAAAAATAGTTTATTTAAATACTTAGGATAAAATAACATCATCAAATATTCAAATTAAATTATAATTAGCTTGCTGGTCCATAATTTAATTAAGCCCAAAAATTGATTTTCTTTCACTAACAACTCTTATAACTTCTCTAAATTTACCAAAATCAATGGGTAATATGTTACTAACACTTCCCATGGACTATAATTAAAATTAAGTCACTTAAAATTAAAAATGGTTACTGTTTTAATAATTTTAAAATTTTTAAAATTTGTTTCATCCATAATTCAATTTCTTTCTTAGTTTCAAAATCACTTAACTCCTAAAATCACTTAACTTTAACAAAATTGTCTTTGCCGCCCCCCCCCCCCCCCCTTACCAAGGGTTCAAAGGATTTCCAACACATCTAAAAATTTATTTTTAATGAAGGAATAAACAAAAAAAATTGAGGATTTATGCACAAAAATCTAATTTGTTATGTTGCTGTCCAAAATAATTTGTAAAAAATTAAAGGCCCAAGAAAAATGATTTTTATCAAAGGCCAAGATAATATATTGAATGAGAATGATGATAATATATTAAGCTTATGAATGAGAATGATGAGGAAGTCACAGGCCAAGATAATATATTGAAGATGTTTGAAGATTTTTATCAAAGGCTATTTATGTCCAGAATCAGAAGAGGTTCTTTTGCTCAAGAGGTGGTGGATCAAGGTAATTGTCTGACCTTGGATCAACAATTATATTTGATTCATCCAATTGCAGATGAGGAAATTAGAGAAGCTATGTTCTCAATTGATAAGAATAAAACCCCTGGTCCATATGGTTTTGGTGCAGGTTTTTTTCAATCTACTTGGGAGTATACTGGTCAAGAGATGTGTGCAGCTATCAAAGATTTTTCTTCTTGGTGGACATATACTCAAGGAAACTAATCATACTAATCTGGTCATGATACCTAAAATTGACTCTCCTTCTAAAGTGAGTCAATTTAGGCCTATTGCTTGTTGTTCAACAATATATAAATGTATCTCCAAGGTAATTTGCAACAGATTGGCTAAGGTGGTGCCTACTATTGTGCATGATAAACAAGTGGATTTTATTAAAGATAGGAGTATTCTGGACAATGTGCTCATATCTCAAGAATTGGTTAGACTGTATGGTAGAAGGAGAGTCTCACCAAGAAGTATGATGAAACTTGATATAACAAAGGCTTATGATACTCTTGATTGGAACTTTATTGAGGAGGTTTTATTAGCTTTCAAGTTTCCTACTAAGTTCATCAGATGGGTTATGAATTGCATAAGAACTGTTTCGTTCTCAATTGTGATTAACGGCCAACAAGGAGACAGATTCTGGGCTTCAAGGGGAATTAGGCAGGGAGACCCAATGTCTCCCTTGATCTTTGTCCTATCCATGGAAATGCTAACTAGAAGACTTATGGTAGCTGTTAATGAGAGGAATTTTAGGTATCACCCAGCATGCAAGGATGTTCGTTTGATTAGTTTAGCCTTTGCAGATGATCTCATGATCTTCTGCAAGGCTCACCCAGCTAGTATCAGAATTGTGGTCCAAGCTCTTAGTGATTTTTCAGACTGGTCAGGCCTTCAATTCAGTGCAGAAAAGTCCTATCTATTCATGGCAGGTGTGACTCCCACTACTCAGAGATTGTTTTTGGATATCTCAGGTTTTCAGCAAGGAAGCTTCCCTTGTAGATATTTGGGCATACCACTTTCATCTAGGAAGTGGAATGCAGCCACATGTCAGGGCTTAGTGGATAAGGTTATGAGAAGCATTAACTATTGGAGATCCAGGAATCTATCCTATCAGGCTAAAGTTTGTCTAATAAACTCTGTTCTGATGAGTTTTCACATATACTGGGCATCTACATTTATTATTCTTACATCAGTTATAAAGGATATTCAAAAATTGTGTAGACAGTTTCTATGGAATGCGAATGAAGATGGTTGCTATTATGCTAAGGTAGCTTGGTCTACTATTTGTAGAGAAAAGGCAGTTGGAGGATTAGGGGTTCAGAATTGTTCTAATTGGAACTTTGCAGCTCTGGGCAAGCAAATCTGGAACCTAGCAATTAAGAAGGATTCTTTATGGGTTAGATGGGTACATCACTATTACATTAAGGATCAATCTTTTTGGGATTGTATGTGGAGACAGAGCCATAGTTGGCACTGGAAACAGCTCCTTCGAGTAAGAGACAGGCTGAGTTTGGGTTTTCTGAATAACCAATGGCAATCATGTCCAGATGGTGTGTACACCATCAAATCGGGGTATAGTTTTCTTCAAGGTTCAATACCCCTGTTCCCTATGGCTAAGATGATATGGAATCGAGTTAATGTTCCTAAGCATTGTTTTATCTCTTGGCTAGCTATGCATGCAAAGCTTCAAACAAGGGATAAATTGAGATGGAATCACTTACCGAATCATTGTAGCTTATGTCTTGCTTCAGCTGAGTCAATTCCACACCTCTTCTTTGAATGTTGCTGGAGTGGAGAACTGTTGAAGTTGTGTGCTGCCTGGCTTGGCATTCGTCGCTTTCCACAGCAAATTGGCAAATGGAGAAGGTGGGCTTTGTATGCTGGTCGTGAATCTTGGTTTAAGCAACTCCTTCGAGCTATGATTGTGGCTGTTCAATACCATGTCTGGAAAGAGCTAAATGATCGTAGCTTCTCAGACGTTTCAAGTACCCCTTATCTTCATTTCAGACAGATTAAGAGAGAGTTAGCGTTTCGGGCCTTTTTTTGTTGCAAAAAATTTAGATCTTGGCCCAATAAAGAACTAGTGGATAGTATATGTACTAAAATAATGGGCTTTACAAATTAAGGGAACCCTTCCTAGAAGGTGGCCCTTATTTTGTTTAGTTTCCTTTCTTTATTTTTTATCATAATCTATTTTTCTGAACCCTTCCTAGAAGGTGGCAGTTAAAATGGATTATGTAGGTTTTGATGTTCTTTTGAGATTGTGGTAATAGAATTTTTTCTTCTACCAAAAAAAAGAAAAATGATTTTTATGAGTAGTAGTTAAACTATTTTAGTAGTTAAACTATTTTTAGGAGTATTATGTGATTTCTTTGGATGGTTAGAAATATTTTTAAAGTAATATGTGCTTGTTGTCCAAAAGACAAATTTTATGCATTAAGATTTAGAAAAAATGATTTGTTTTGTTAAACACTTAAACCCATTGATTTTAATTTGGAAATGGTGTGAAACAAGTTTGAGCTTTAAATTGATAGATGCAAAACTTTATAGATGCTGTCCAGAAATTTCATTTATACTTACTTGAACTTAAAAAGTGATCTCTTTGTTTAGAACTTAAGGATTTTCGGTGCTAAAGATTTTGTAGAAGTTTGGTTAAGTTTTATGATGTTAAAAGTGATTTTGGTAAAAGAATATGTTGTTGTACATAATTTATTTTTATAGTAACACGAACATAAAAAGTAAATTCTCTTGTTCAAGACTTAAGAATTTTAGTGACAACGGTTATATAAAAGTTTGAATGAGTTTTATAATTTTTGAAGTTGTTTTTCCAAAAAGTATTTTATCATATTCATATAGAATAGAAAGTGCATTGTTAAAGTTAGTTCATTAACTTAAGACGTGTTGTTATTCGAGGAGTATAGAAGCTAGTGACGTACTTGGAGTAGAGGAGCAATTCACGTCAGAGGACTCAGATATTTTTGTGAACCCCCAAGGTGAGAGAGAAGCTTTCCTAAGACACTATGGTAGATTAGCGGTATATTAGGACGTTCATGACTATCTCAAAAGTCGAAACTTGGGTCTAATAGTTTAGTAGTATGATGTTGGGATTCTAACAAGTATACCAAATCGTACAAGTAATATAATGATAAATAGAGTATTGTTCCCAACAAGGATTAAAATTGACTCTAAGAATTCTCACCTAATTGTAGTTACTAAGTGAAATCTAAATTTGAATTTAATTGATTTGAGAATTGTTGATTAAAATAAATAAAAATAACGGTTCTTAGACAGTAAGAAGAGAAGGACGTAGTTTCGATGAAGGTTCCTAAAATATTTAACAACGAATTAAGTTGTTTTCCTGAATTCTGAATTTGTTTTGCAAAAGTAGGAAACGTCTAATGTCTTAGAACATTTCGGCATTTTAGAGATTAACCTCCCTTGATGTCTCAAGTGAAGTCTTAAAACCTAACCCTTAATTAATGTTCAATCAAAACTCATAAATTATTCAATTCATAAGAAATATGTCTATCCCCACGCAATTGAACTGTTTGATTATTAGGCACAATCCCAAATTAATATATCTATTAAAGTAGGATTCCCACGTCATGAATCACGCGCTTTCATGAACAACAATAAAAACATAATCAAACACGAAATTCATAAAGGAAAAGACAAATTAATTCATTGCATAAATATTAACAAGGTTTCATAACCATCTACTCCTACATCCCAAATAAGGATTTAGTTCATATTAGAGAAGAGAAAAACAATAAAAGTAGTAAAGGAATCCATAATTACCACTAAACTTGAGTCTCCAATCTCCGTGTTCTTCGCAAAACCTTAAAACCTCTTTCTTAATACTGGTCAGCTATCCTACTATGAGTCAATCCTAGTATTTTTAAACCAAAAACCATATCCCTAAACAAATCCAATCCTAAAAGATAAGATTTAAAAATCTGCAACAGCGACACACGCTTGAGCGCACGTGTTGTCACGCCTGGGCGCACTCATTAAACCAGTCCAAGCTCCTTTGCACGTGACGCACGCGCCTGGGCGCGCTGGACAGCACGTCTGGGCGCGATTCTGCCTGACTTGACACACCAATTCTTGCCACTTGAACCCCAAAACTGGCTGGTTGACCCCCAACACGCCTGGGCGCGCTGTACTCGCACCTGGGCGTGCAGTGTAAAATCTTCACCTTTCTTGTGTGATCTCATGGTCCCCAAAGCCCATTCGTAATCCTTTCTCCAATGTCCAACCTAAACTCCATAGACACCTGAAAACATGAGCAAGCAACATCAAAAAGCTCAAGACTCTAATCCTACACTAAAACCTAAAAATCCTAGGAAAAACTCCAACTTTGCTTAAGAACAAACCAAAAGCAAAGCAAACAAGGGTCAAATCAGGTACATAAATATCATATGTTAGACCCAAAACATATGACAGCACCATGTTGTGCATGATTTGTCATCTATACGAAAGAAATAAGAGCCTATGTTGTATATGATGTATGTTTGTATATGTGATGTATTTATTATGCTTTATTTCGGTTGATCAAATGGCATGTGTTAAACTATTTATTGTTTTGCTCAATTATTTATGATGTTGTTATGTATTATGAAATAATGTTGAAACACTATGATAAATTGCGAAAAGAAGTCTAAAACCCTCTAGTTATATGTTGGCTTGATACCTTGGGCTAATCTTGGATTAAGTAAAGATTTTTAGTAATGTAAAAGACACAAAGAGAATATGTTAATATCCCCTAATGGGTATAAGTCCTTACGTAGTAAGGCATGTTTCATAAAATATCTATATGATAAGAGGAAATGTAATCCGTACAATGAAGATGCCTTGGGCATAAATATGATTTTGGAAATGATTCCCCTTTTGCATGATCTGTGTGACGTTCCAGTGTTGTGATGAAATTGTTGAGCTGGCCACGTGGGCTAAGTGTCGTGGTTGCGAGCGTTGTGACTGTACTAGAATGAAATTAGGATGTGGAAATATAGGAATTGTTGTGATTATGAGAACGAACTATTAAAATCTTGGGACTCTAGCTTATCTAAGATATAGTTAGATTGTGTGTAGCACTTATAAGTTCCCCGCATGGTCTGTATGACGTGCTGTTACGAAAATGAAATTTTTGAAAATTAGTATGATGATGCTTGGGTTAGCCATAGGCCCCTACTCCCCGGATAACCCGCTGGTCCTAATGCCATGGTTTAGTATATCGTTACTCAAGCAAGGGGATATAGGACGCATATGAGAGGCCAACCGCGTGAGCTAAATTGTCGTGGTTGCGAGCATGGGGATAAGTGTCGCTATATCATAGAGAGATCTAGTTGTCATGTGTTGGCTTTATGAGAATAATGAAGGGGTCGAGTCCCATTAGAAGTGAGGCTTAGAATAGGACGACCAAACTATTTAAGATAATTTAAAAGACTTTCCTAACACTGAAAGTTGAGTGTGGAGTAGTGGAGAGGAAAGATACAATGGGTACCAACGGGTACTCGTCGTGGATTGTGATAGGGGAGGGCAATGACAGTGAATGTCAAGAAGCCTTGAGTGCTTCTCTAGGTGAGACAAGACTACAATGACTGGGTTTTTCGAGGCTAAGCATGGTTGAGTGTGGACTGCATCGCGAACTAGAGAAGTATTGTCGCCCCCTTGAGCAAGTCTTGAACGGTGAGAGTGAACCTAAACGAGGCTAGATGTTCGATGTGTATGAGCTCTTGTATAATCTGAATTATGTTTTGGCTGTTCACATATGGTGGTTACAACATTGTTGTTTTTCGACTTCAAGGCTTGTGTGGTTAAGGTTCCTGTACATCCTGTTTGCTTTTCGACTTAGGATTTAGTTGGACTTTTGAGGAGATGTAGTCGTGTGTGCTAACTAAACTTGTTACCCCAATGATATTCTTCCCCATATCATTGGCGGATGCGATAACGTGAAACTTTTATTAAAAGATTATCAATTGTAAGAATTCTCCCTTAGTGATTAAATGACATGAAACCTTGATATAAGATTGATTAATGATAAGAATTTCCTCCGATGTATGTATGAGCACCTGGATTAACTATTGTTATGTATGAGAATGATTCCCAAGTCTTAAGTTATGTGATTGGAATGTTATATGTATATTGGATGATATATGTGGTGTGTTAGTCTTAGTATATTGTCTACCGTAAATCCATGCCTTCGACGTTAACCCCGTCCGGATCGCTTACTCTCTCTATTTCCCTTTTTTCCTATGGACGTTCGTGGTGATGTCCATAAATGGAAGAGTAAGTAGAATCCTCTATATTGACCTTTCAAGAGGAGGCTCAGGATGACAAAAAGCAAGAAATGGATAAAAAAGAAGAAGTGGAGCAAGAAGTAGCTCGCAAAGACAATCCCGAGAAGGATCCCGATCTAGAGGAAGGCGAAGCCATGTTTGAGGAACCCACTGGGTGCTGATTCGAGTCCATTGAGGCATATGCAGCTGATGATAGTGACGAAGACCAATAGTCTAGGGTGTTCTATGTTTTAATCGTGTACCCCCTCCCTTTTAGTGTGGCTATGATATTATTGCCCTATCTTTATGTAAGCTCATTTTGTTATGAGTCAACTTTTGTAATCGAATAATGTAATGGTTTCAATGTAAAGGCATCATGAGATTTTTGAATAAGATTTAATGAATCAATGGATGTATAAGTTTTACTTTGAGAAATAAGTTATTGTAGAAGTTTGTGAAAGGTGTTTTGAGATATGGTGTTAGTGATATCTCTTGCAAAGAATTAAGCAACTCAGGGGAAAAGGAATTTCTTTGGTCAAGGTTGTTTGGATCAGTGGCGATGTGATCGCGACAACCTGGGAGTTAAAAGATAGGATGCGTCAGGATTATCCTGATTTGTTTAAGTTGAATTTCGGGGACGAAATTCCTTGTAAGTGGGGGAGTAGAGTAACACCCAAAATTTTTAATCCCTGATTAATGAAAGTTCAATTATAAAGTTTATTTATAATTAATTACTTTTATTTTAATCTTTGATTAATTATGAATTTTGTGAAGGCATTTGATGAATGAAAATGCATGAAAATAATTTGATAATTATTTTTATGAGAAAATAGAGGTTTTGCACATTAGTCCCTGTTTTAGGACCTAAAAGTAATATTAGAAATTTTTTTGGAGGGAAATGCAATAAAGTATAAATTTTTGAAAGTTTCTGTCGTGGTAATTGATTACCACGATTCAGTAATTGATTACCATAGTGCAGCAGCACCAGTTCATAGTGAGTTTGATGAGTCATTGCCTTAATCACCCATTGTTGACACGAAATCATGCCTTAAACACGTCCCATAAAACGTGTCGCCTTGCATGTAACCTTGATTTTTCTATATAAACCACTATTGTGTTGAATCAACACTCATTTTGGCCAATTTCTTAAGAATTGCTCTGTGTTGGTTGAGTTAGGGTTCTTAATTTGCCCTCGTTCATTCTCTTTCGATTCTGAGAATCAACCCACAAATCACACACCATTCTAAAGCTCACATCCTGAGCTTCACAAAGATACTAAAATCGTGAGCTGAGAGTGAGTGTGCAAGGAGAATCGAAGCCTGCAAGTTGAGGTTCCAATTCTGCAGAAGCAGAAATCTGATTCCTGGAGCTTATTTTAGGAGTTGATTGTGGTAAGCTCATGAACCCATTTGATTTCAAACTTGTTCCATTCTCTTTTCCTTGTTGCAGAGAACAAACCCTAACCATTTTCCCCAATTCTTGTGCATGTTTGATTGGTCAAAAACTCTGATCTTGTGACCCTGTTCAATCTGCTATGCATGTGCTGCTGACAAAGGGGTTTTTGAGGAATTCGTGTGTGGAAGCTTGTTTTCTGTCAAATCTTTGTTCCATTAAGTCTGTGAGGTAAGGGGAAATCTTAACCTACTCTAGTTTGAGATTAAAGAGCAAGATTTTAATTGGAGAGCCATCAAGAGGCTCTAAGGGCTTAGTTGAGCAAGTCATAATTGATGCATGCAAGCTAATTAGAACCTGAAATCATGAATTAAATGAGTATTGTGTGATTTGGTATGTTGAGTTGTTGAATTTCATGGTTTTATGCATAATTAAGTGAATTTGTGCAATCTCTATGAATTGTTGTAATTTCAATGCATGAACATGTTTATTATATGTGATGTCAACTTTGTGAATGGTTGGTTTGGGTTAAATTTGGTTAGAAATGAAAACGGTATGTTAAAACCTCATTTTTCAGTGTTTTACTGTCAGGGGTAATCGATTACCACGACAGAGTAATCGATTACCTGTTATGTTTCTGAAACAGAAAGCAAAAATACACGTGGTAATCGATTACCAGTTCCTGATAATCGATTATCGGTGCAGAAAATATTTAAAAATGCCATTTTTATTTCTGAACTATTAATTTAACATATAAATAAATATCATGGAATGCATATAGGACTGAAACATGTCTGATTGGGTATTTTAGTTATTTTCTTGAAAATGTTCATGAAATATGTTTAATTACTTGGATATAATGTTGGAAATTATTATCAAGTAATTTAAATACCAATCAATGAAATTTATTGTGATGCATTCATGCATGGAGTCTGGATGATAGATCGAATTATCACGGTTATTTTTTATAATCTGAGGAGGGCCTCTGGGAGCGCCAAACACGCCCTACTTGATGACACGTTTATGTGTGATAAAAACGTGGCCAGTGTGAGGATACTAATTATATGATTATTACGTTGGAGCATGACGTCTGCGAGGTTGCGGCGTTTTGAATCTCTACCAAGCTTGAGCATAATACATTCCAAGGAATTGTATTGAATTTACCCCGCAAAGGTACCGAGTACAAAAATTGTACATGAAGTTAAAAGGATGGCCGCCCCTAAGGGGGAAATAGTTTCTATGGAAGATAGGACCGATGATAGGACATTCATACATCATGTCACTCATATATAATAAATTATTATTTAATTGATAACCTGAGCGTGAGCATATTATGTGAATTCTTACTTGTCATTGACTTGTATGTGTAATGACCTGTATTTGATAATGTGATTAGTTAATAATTGTCATGCACATATTAATTGTTAAACCTTTACTCTCTTTCGATTATGTGTATGTTTTTCTTATCCCCATGCCCTTGTAGGTGATGTCTCGTTATCTCACCTATATTGAGATCCGCCCTCTCCCTAGTGGAGTGTGGGTCTATGAGGACCACCGAGCAGTGTATAAGGGTGAGGTGGAGTCGACCTTCTACCACCCTAATCCACTGGTCCGTATTCGTCCTTGTAGATTCAGGATCCCCATTATCTATACTATGCACGTACCACCCTTTTATTCATATCATGGACCACCTCCTGCTCGACCTGCCCGTACATATCATCACCTTCATTTTCGTTCTGTTTACCACTCTCACCCTTTTTCCTCTCGAGTTGTCCGGGAGGATACTCCTACTCCTGGTCTGACGAGTCTCGTCAGGGTTGCACCATCACACGATCCAGTACCCAGTGGTAGGGTACCATCCCCGTCGAATGAGGTGGAGGAGGATCCTGCCGAGGCAGGGAGCGGAGACGAGCCAATCGAACACTCTACTGGTAGCTAGTGGAGGGATGATGACCCTTAGGTATGTGCTAGGTAGTGTGGGTCAAGGACCCGATCTGTAGCTGTTGTGGACTCTCTGGATGGATGGATGGATGTCTTGCTGGTGACTTGGACTACTACTACTACTGTTACTCCTGGATCAGCTCTGGAGCCTTTATGTTTTGATTTGTTATATATTGTATATATTTTTGGAGAGCTCTAGAGTGATGATCCCTCTTTTTAGTTTTCAGTTTTATGGACTTGTATTTTTGGACTCGGTTTCTTATGACCTCTTTGGACTATGTACTCCTTTATCACTTATATACATATGTATATATTATGTTTATATTCCTTACTCATAGTCTAATGATTTTTCGGTTACTCTGATATTATTTCAAAAAGGATTCGGTTATGCGATTGTGAAAGAATAACATTTTAAGTTCAGAAAAATGACGAGAGATAGCTTCACTAATATTTTAGGCAAAACTATTAGATTGGTCTTGTAAGTTATTTTTTGGTTGCGATTTCGTCCCTTAACTTTTTTCGTTTCAAATAAATCCGGAAGTTTGTAACTTGTTTCAAATAAATCCTTCCGTCCAATTCTGTTTTAACACCGTTAATGGGAGCCTCCTACGTGGCAACGAATGATCTTACAAGGCTAAAAATCAACGTTGCACTCCAAAACGATGTCGTATGAGACCAAAATAGAAGCTTATTGGGCTATCCCTAACTGCTTTGGTTTTCTCTTTTGGCCTCATATGACATCATTTTGGGGGTGTAACGTTGAGTTTTAGTCATGTAAGACCAATGGTTGCCACATATGAGGCTCCCATTAACGGTGTTAAGACAAAATTGGATGGAATGATTTATTTGAAACAAGTTACAAACTTACGGATTTATTTGAAACGAAAAAAGTTAAGGGACGAAATCGTAACCAAAAAATAACTTACAGGACCAATTTAGTAGTTTTGCCAATATTTTAATAACAAAGCTATAACAAGATTTCAATGTTAAGTGAATGCTATCTCATCCTTTATTTCTAAGTACTTAAGTTATGTTTTATTTATGTCAAAGGACGCCGAATCCAATGTTTAATCAATGAAAACGTTATTTTTCGAGATCCAGAGGTTTTGTGATTTGCGCACCCGACCCATTAGAATTTCAAAAGAAAGAAAAGAAAATTTTTTTCCTATAAATTCTATTACTTTAGCAAGTCCATAATATTTTCGGGTAACATATATACTTATTTATTTATTTAATAATTACTCGGGATAAGAAAGTAGGGTGTTGCACCTCACATACTCAAATCCATTTTACCATGAATTAAACTTAGTCCAAGATCAGTTAAGCTTATATAGGTGATTTTAAGTTTGCTCAAATCATTAATTACATTCAAATTGACCTCTAAGCCATAAATTCATTTCAAGTTATTCACTTAGTGGCCCTTGAACTCATAAGAGTATTAATTATTATTCTAACGACACGAGTAACTTCTCCCTTACCAACTTAAGATAATTGAAGGATTACAAAGCTAAGAAAAGCATGGTTTTGGTAAGTTTCATAGCAACACAACAACTGCAGCAGTAGCAAGAACAAGAACAAGTTCAGTAAGACTTCTTTGTAGGAGTTTTTGAACAAACACATGCCATAAAAATTGGGGAAAAAGATCAAATTTTATTCTAAGACATGAAAACTAAAGATAGAAACTAAATTGAGAGTTTAAGGTGATTTAATCTTACCACAAAATTCTTGGAAAGACAGGTTGACGAGTTAGGAAAACACTTCACATTTTCGCCAAGCCAACTTTAGAAGCTTCAAACTAATTATTTAAGTGATGGATTCTTGTGTTTGAGATGTTTATATCAAGAATGGATACAATACATGAAGAAGTGTATAGGGTTTTCTGGGTTGATGGAGTCTTGTGGAGGAAGAGAGGAGTTCAACAACACAACAACATAAACTTGGCGAAAATCATTGAAAGAAGGATAAAACTCACTCAATCTCCCTATTTAATCAAAATTTTCCCTTCATCATCCACCTCCTACACCGATTCACCACTTAGGGTAAGTAGGAGGTGGTAATTTGTGGTTGAATCCACAAGTTTCCTCCTGAAATCACTGTCACTGCCTTCAGATTTGTTGCTATAAAAACGATGATAATCGATTATCGGGACCTGATATTCGATAGTCACGTTGAGATTTGATTTTTAAAAATATTATATTTATTTCTTTCCCTCCAAAATAATTTAATATTAATTTCGGCCATAATACTAATTAAAAATTATAAAAATAATAATTTCTAACATATAATTACATTTTATTCATATATTTTCATAATACTCCCTTTGTTCCTTACTATCTGTCCTTTTTTTTAGAAATTTTTGTTTCTTTTGATTTGTCCTTTTGAGGATTTTAAAAGTATAATAAATGTTATTTTCCATGTTTGTCCCAATTCAATAAGTCTTACTTTACGTAAATAGTTGAGAAAAATTAATGATTATAGAAAGAGAAAGAGTATAGTTGGAAGAAACTTAATTAATGTATTGAAAATTCAAGTAATGATTGGATTTTTTAAAGGATGTATTTTGTTTGAAATATGATAGATAAATAGGAATAGAGGGAATAATATTTACAACAAATTCGGCAATAAAATTCAATGGGCGTTACAAGCCGCATTCCATGCTCAAATCCACGCACCAAAATGAACCATTATAGATAATTGTAGGTGTTGAAGTTGAGATAAGTGTGAAATCGAAAAAATTTCAATGACCAAAAGTTATGCCAATGGGGTGATTTGGTTGTGATAGTGCTTTAAGTAAATGAGAAAGGTGGAAAAAGAAAAATAATAATTTTGAGAATTAAAAAAAAACAATTAATGTGGTCTTTGAAAGATATATTGATAATGAATTTAGTTTAAAAAGATTTTTTATATCAATTTAATCTTCCAAATATCAATATGACATCAGGAAATGTAAATTTTGGTCTTGAAAAGATTCATAAGATCATCAAATAAGTCCCTAAAAGGACCAATATGATGTCATGTTGATCTTTGAAAAAATAAATTAATGTAAAAAAAATTTTTTGTTGACTAAATTAATGACTAATATAACTTTCGGGAATCATTGTGACTATTAACTCCAAAACAAAAGAGAGTGAGATGACATTGTGAATGTGTGTTTGGTAAAAAAAAATTATATTATAATTATAATATGTTCGTGTTTGATTGTCTTATCTAAAAAGTATATTTAATTTAGACTTTTTTATTTGGGATAACAAAAAAGATATGAAACACAAAGGAACGTTGAATTCACTGTTATGAAAATGATGAAGTTGTGAAAGGATAAAATGAGAAAAGTTAAATATCACGAAACTTTTTTTTTCAAGAAATAATCATAAACTCTTATATGTTTGTTTGCGATTGTAGTTTTAGTTTTTTTTTTTTTCAAAAATAATTATAATCTAACGTGTTTATTTGTCAAGGCAGATTATAATCTTAAATTATATTCTTAAAAAAATAATCAAAATCTAAAAGCTCTGTTATAGTAGTTGGAGATTATTCTTATTAAGATGATTTTTTTAGACCGTAATTTTTCTATTCTACCCTTATCACTCCAACACATTAATTATCTCGTTATCACTTCATATCCTTCTTGGTAATTTACTCCGCAAAAATAATCTTCTTTACATTATCCAAACAATACATATCAGCTTAAACTCATTTTTCAATTAAGATATCTAAACATAAACAGATTATAATTTTAACATATTATAATCTCATTTTACTATATATACCAAACACACACAGATAGATTATTTTTTGAGATTGTTATCTTAAAAATTAATTTTTTTTATAACTTAATCTAGGTACCAAACAAACGTAAATCATACAAAATAGATGTTTATGTCTTTAGTCCTTGAAAGTTGGGGATATTTTGGTTTTTGTCGCTATAAGTTTTTTTGACCTTCACTATTCTTTAATTGTTTTGAAAATTTTGTTTTAGTCCCTATAGTTATGAAAAATCCGTTAACCGCTGATATGACTAATGGAACGATACATCAACATACACACGTGTGTAAGTACTGCATGTCACCGGTAGGATGACGTCAATGATTCGGACCTACGGAGCAAAAGGGTCAAAGCCCAAACCACAAACACATTTGGGTTGGACTTTGGCCCTCGTGTTCATGTTGGTCCGGATCATCCGCATCATCCTACCGATAACGTGCGGTACTTACACATATATGTATGCTGATGTAGCATTTCGTTAATCACATCAGCAGTTAAGGGAACGGCTGGTACTGAAACCAAATTTTCTAAACAATTAAGGATGAATCAAGATCCAAAAAACTTTCAGGTATCAAAATCAAAACACTCCCAACTTTCAGGCACTAAAAACATAAATAAGCTTAAAAAATATTTATTATTTTTAAATAAACTAAAACAATAAATTTAAGCGGCTTATTTACGTCTTTAGTCCCAAAAAGTTCAGCATGTTTTGGTTTTAGTCCCAAGAAATTATTTTGATTGGGACTAGTCCTTAAATTTTCAAACATTTTGGTTTTGGTCTCCTCCGTCAATAAAAATGCGTTATTTGTTTGTGTGGCTAGCGGAACATGGCATCATCAGTCAATATGGTCTGAGGTGACGCCAGATAGGTGATATGACGTGGATGATACAGATTCACGGACGCAAAATGATCCGATACGCAAAATGGTCTCGTACGCAAAATTTTGACTTCATGGGTCTGAATCATCCATATCACATTATCTATTTAGTGCTATTTCACACCTCGTGGTAACTAGTGCGAATTTTCGTTAACCATGTCAGCAAATAACTGATTTTTTTGTAACGGAGAATACCAAAACCAAAATGTTTAAAAAATGAAGGACTAATCCGATCAAAATAATTTTTAAAGACTAAAACTAAAACACGTTAAATTTGTAAGGAGTTAAGCCGATTTAAGCTATGCGAAACATGATGTGAGACGACAAAGGGGTGTATGGTGAACAGTAAGTGACTAACTAAGTGGGTTAAGAATATAAAAGAACGGTCAATGGTGAACAGTAGTAAGTCGTAAAATGGTACTCCCTCGTGAAAATTATAAGCAAAATTTTAAGCAACAGACAATATAAGGAAAAAAATAATTTTTTTATTTAAAATTTAAGCAAAATTAACTAATTTTATTAAATTTTATTTTATTTTTAATGTCACTTCTTAAAACATTTCTAAAAAATTATAATCTTAATTAATTTTTGTTTCATTCTTAATACTACTTTTTTAAAATACCTCTATTTTTTATAAATTTGAGAAAATTAAATAGTTTTTTTGGTAACAGTAAAATCTTATTACCACAGAGCAAAATTACATCACCTGACACTACTTAAACCCAATGCCACCTTCTAGGAAGGGTTCAAAGGGACAAAAGCAGCCCTACTTCATAATTCCCTGCCACCTTCTATGAAGGGTTCAGAGAACCATGAAGCAAAAAAATTAGAGTTCATTACAAATCCTCTGTACTAAATTAAAATTATTCCAATTCCTAAACTTATCCAAAAAACTATGAACTCTTAAAGCTAAGTCTTTCTTAATTAATCTGAATATGCAATCTATTGACCTCCTTGTATCTTGAAATGTCCTCATGTTCCTTTCTTGCCAAATATGATAGCAAATGGTGATTCCTTCCGAACCCTTTAATTTTTAGAGGGTAGGACACTCTTGCTATTTGGCTGAATGAAAAAAGCCCATATGGCTTAAGAGTTGTAGCAATATCTTACGTGGTTTGTTAATTAGCCCTTAGGACTTAATTGAAAAAACTATTCCATTTAATTATATTTTATTTCACATTTAATAATTAAAATCATTGCAAAGTAGATAAGTTCTTTCTCATTCTAATCCTTTCATCTGGTTCTATCTCACATTTAATAATTAAAATCGTTTTTGCTTTTTATTCGTCTTAATAAATATGAAAATAATAAAAGTAGGAGACAACTTCTTTTTGATAATAACGAGTTTCCCTCTGCATCTGCTTCTTCTTGAATAAAAAAACCAGTAAAATATAGCAACAGTGAGAATTAAGAATTTCTCTTGAATCGATGACTAAAATTACCTTTACTTGTTGAAATCAAATCCTAAAAGTTACCATTGCCTTCTTGAATAATAAAACCTCTGTATTAAGAGAGCTTCATCACTACCGTGATATAGGTAACGAGATTCATGGACCGATCCTTGCAAGAAGAACGATATTATGAGTGTTGTGGTGTTGGCATGGAGAGGAGGAAGAACAGATTGCAAATAGGATGTAGGACTTAATTGCAAATTTTATAAAAACATTCATCTATGTGATTTGATAACTGATGTGGCAATATATATCCACTTGTCATGGTTAGATTGAAACAAGTATGAAAGGGTATCAAACCCTTCCTAAACTAAAGGGTTGGGAAGTACTCCCTCCGGTCCTATATATAAGACATATTCTAAAAGCAATCTTTGGTCCTATATATAAGACATTTTGTATTTTCTATGCATCATTTATTGCTTTTTCTCTTTTTTGCCCTTATTAAATGCATGTGTTTTTTGTTGTTCATTAATGAGTGTGAATTTTTCAAGAAAAGTTGAGAGGGTAAAATTATAATGTTACAATATATTCTCATAGAATTCATAAAACTAACTACTTTTCTTGATCCGAGGAATATGGTTAAGTATGTCCTATGTATAGGACAGGGGGGAGTAATTACCATAGCAAATTGAAGCCCACAGAGCCACGACTATCCACATTAAATAGTTAATTGTAAAAGTGGTTGGAGGAAGTAAATCCACATTCCTCCATTTGCTCTTCGGCACTGCTTTTTTCGTGTGTTTCTTAACCTTGTCTTTTATTTTGTTTTTTATTTTTTTATTTTTTTTATTCCTGTCTCATTTTTGCTTACCGATTCGATTGGGTGGTACTGGCACTTGTCCTGGTGGGTTATGCGTAGTCTCTTTGTTCAGAAACTTGAGCGACAATGATCGATTTGCAGAAAATGAGTAGTAGCGCCACGAAATCTTCAGCACTGCTCAACTCTTTGATTACCAATACTAATCACAATAATAATATTAATAATATTCTTCTCTGTCGCTCTCTTAGGGCTTCACTCTTTCATTCCACTCCTTTCTTGGAACGTAAAAGGCGCAATTATTGGGACTCTGTAAGCTCCTCTCTCTCTCATTTTTTTTTTTAATCTCACATTACATTGATACAATACAATGGATGTTACTGTCTCTCTTTTTGTGATTTTATTTAATAGTAGGGTTCATTTATTCCATGTATGTATGTATGTTTGAATGCAAGTTGGATTTCCCTGGAATTGATACTGGGAAGCAGTGCTCCACATTCAACGCGATTTTGAGCCTAACATGATTTTCCACCGCCAAACCATGACTGCGTGTCCATTTTAAATGTTTCTCTCTCTGGCCCTATATATGGTATTGGAAATGTGAACATTTGATATGTATTTTCAAAACTTACTGAGCTCGGAGTAGTTATTGACTGCGTGTCCATTTTAAGTTACATATATCAGACAATGTTAGTGTGGTTTCTCTTCTTTGTTTTGTGGTGTATTGTGGGTTAAGGCTCTATAATGATTATGAGTATGGAGTTATCGCATCATGGTGGTGACTTTAGAAGTGAAAACTAAATTAGAGATGTGAAAAGTTTGTTACTTTGATTAAAAAAAATATTGTAGTTTGGTTATGTGGAAGCATTGTTTTGAAAGCTTTGGGCTAAACCTGTTTAATTGCAGAGATCCAACCATTACACAAGAAGATTTAGAAGGACACATGGGAAAAAACTACTGCGCAATGTCAATGATTATGCAGACTTCCTGTTTCAGGTTCATGATGCTTCTTACCTTTCGCGATTACTCCTTCGAACCAAGCCTGTGTACTGCTATCCATGCATACTATTGCTAAACAAACATATCTTAAGATTTGGATATTGTCTTCTCTCTCCCCTTGAATGTGTGTTATGTGCTGCAAATTATTTTGTTGTTTTGCTTCTTCACACGGGATTGTTAAAGTTTAGGGTGGATTTTCTTGAATGGCATAACCCGGCAGTTGTTTGATTTCTGTCATTGGTTTCTTTTCTATCATTACCTAATAGTCTTAAAATTTCTCTCTTGTAATTATTAATATATATGCTTCACTGGCTCATTATCTTGTCATGTCAGAGGAGATAGGATCGGTTGCGAATAAGCTCGTACTTAGCATTTAGGACCTCCTGCAGCCTGTCTATACGGACTAAATCGGTATAGAATGGTTTTTTTGAGCAAAATAGTACTTTACCGAAACTATTTTGTCAGTTATTACTTGTTAGGTAAAACTAGTGAAACATCATGATTGAGCTTGTAAATTTTATGGGCTAACGTTGGCACTATAAATCTGATAAAGTGAGAAAAAGGAGACGTGAGAGATGCTTTTTGCTATGATATTTGGGTTTCAGAATTTTTTCCTCAATTGGTTAATTCCTGTTTTGTTTCACATATCTACTAATATTAGTGTTGGTTGCCAACTATATGGAGAAGATTGTCAAGTAACAAGTTTGGGGTCTGCTCCTATGGAAGAGAACATTGTAGGATTCAGGATATGAATTTTTATGGGGGTCTTTCTTCGGTCATTATTCAGCCAAGTGGTCTGAAGGAGTATCCGATTGGCAATGGGTTGAAGCAAGATTGGGAGAGAATAAAATGTACTGTATGAGTGTATTCACAACTATTTACTGGTTTTTGACTCTTTGTGGGACTAGTGAAATAGAACTTGGTTTAAGGAGAGTTTGCTTGTCCATGTGATCTTTGTAGAGGCTTTAAGTTTTTAAGCTTGATTGTGGCTGTTGTTGCTACTGGCAAGTGGCAACTCCACCTCCGATGTTACGTTGGTAAAGTATAGTGGTCTCAAAAGGGTCAAGTCAATACTGATGTGGGTTTGTGATAGTTATCTTGATTCCTGAGGAAGCTGGATTTGCTGAGGAATGATCAGGGTACGTCAGTGAAAGGTTCATTGGGAATTTATTCTGCTTTCAGATTAGAGTGCTGTTGTTTGCTTTTTGGCTTGAGGATGTGTGTGGGACATGGGATTTATTAGGACTAACATAGAGTGATTCCTTTTTGCTGGGTTGTCTTATCATTAATGAGACTTGTAACCTCAGTGGCATGTCTACATTTTTAACCACCTTGGTCCATGCTTGCATGGGAGTGGTAGCTCCATATACCTCTTATTTACCATGAGGTTAATTGATGAACTGATTAGCTGGCTAAGGCGCTAAGCAAAGCCTGTTTTCGGTATGTGGGTCTTACATGCTCCTTGTGTTCTATACCAGAGCTATTTATAATGATCTTTAAGAGGGGTCCAGTTGCCCCATGCATGTTGCTTGAGTGTCCGGTTTCTTCTTTTCTGTTTAGGGTGCTAAGATGTTGGGGAGCCTTTTCCTGATGATACCATGCATATAGCAGATATCAGACTTATGCTGGTATTATTTGTCAACTGGTGTAGCATATGTAAAGAAGCTAATTGAACACAATATTCTTCATCTGGGAAAACTGTTTAACTCTAAGTCTCTCAAGACTAAAGATTGGTGTCTGCCATCTTATGGTTAATTTCGTAATGCGAAAGGAGGCAGATAGGTTGTCAATGGTCTTAAACAATGACTTGATTATGTTCTATCTGCATATTTTTAGACTTCAATTTTAATTTTATGGCCGTGTGGTATTTTATGTTGGGTTTTTCTAATGTGTGCCCTTGGGCCACATGTTAAGAATACTTTAAAAAGTTAACTTGTATGGGAAAATGGTTGGCCAAACTACTCATTTGCTCTCTTAACTTATTTTTCAATTTCAAATTGGTCCCTTACGTTTTTTGGTATCATAATGGTCCCTCACATTTCTTTTCACTATCAAATTGGTCCTTGAGTCACTATTCATCCTACATGGACCAATATGATATGCACGCGTGTCATTTCTCTATCCAACGATGCAAATATGAACCAATATGATATTGACATGTAGGATGAACAGTGATTTAGGGACTAATATGATACCAAAAAATGATGAGGGACTAATTTGATAGTAAAAAATACGGTAAGGGACCAAATGATCAATTTAGCCAAAATGGTTTGTCTGATACCTTGGGATGTGTTATTTTCAGTTTTCCATAAAAACTAACTTATTAAAGTATGCTTAATACATGCCCTAGGGCACACATTAGTAAACTTCTTTATGTTTGATATTTTAATTTTCTTGCTAAGTCTATTGCTTCTTATTTATACGAAATGCATCATTTTCCAAATGCAGAGTTACCTCTTTTGCCTCCTTATCCTCTTTTGGTTCCACTACTAAGTCTATATGATTTGTGGGCCTTTGTTCCTCAATATTTTATACAACTCCTTATTTAGGTTGGCACTTGGCAGCATATCCCAAGTTTCATTTATTTTCATAGGTTCTCTCTCTATGATGTTGGTCACAAATATAGACCCCGTCTCCACTCTTTCATGGTTTTGTTTGTCTAAACATATTGCATATAAAGAAAGTGCTTATGGTTTCCTTTTTCTTCATTGTTTAGAGCTGGAAGGAAGGTATTGATGGGGATGATCCATTTTCAAGTCCCTCGTGGTTTAGAAAAGAATATTCTGCTAAGGACCCGGGAAGGTTCAGGAGCAGTAATCAAGGATCCGGTCCTCGGTACAAAAGTAAGGATGCTTGAAATACTTGTGTAGTAATAGTATATATGACATGTATCTTGTAGTATTATATCTCGATTTGAGGCTATGTGACCGGGTTTCTTCTGGGAAATCTTCTAACTGAATCTTGTCTGGAAACTTCTTGCCTACTCATGTAGGTTTGATAGATAAACCTGCGGAAATCATGGATAAGATTTGAGTTGAACTTGCATCATAAGCTTTTTTAAATCAGTTTTATGTCTCTACTTGGTGTATATTATTTTAAACACAAAAGAGAAGATTCCAGGTACCCGTAATGTATATTCTTGAGTGATGGTTTTTAAATTTGCAACCAACTTGATATCTTTCAGGAGATCCTTTGTTTGGTGAAGATGATTTTGATGTTGAAAACATACTCCGTTCTGCCTTTGGTGGGAATAGATTCTTCTATTGGTCCTTTGTGAATGAGGAAAATCCTCAGTGGAGGAGGTCTCAACGCTTCTCTAATAACGAGAAATATTGGAACTGGAGACATCCGCACGAGAATGATTATGACTCTTCATCCGAGTCTGATAGTCCGAGTTCAAATTTATCTACAGATAGATTAGCCCTTGGATTGAGTGCTTCTGGTCCTCTGAAACTAGAAGATGTGAAAACTGCGTGAGTTCTCTTTATTCTTCTCCTGCTTCCACTTTGCCAAAATGGTAGGAAATGAGAGTTACTATATTTTCTTACTTGTTTGGTTGAGATAAAGATTATTTTTTTTAGCTTATTTTTCAAAAATAATCATAATCTAATGTGTTTGTTTACAATGCAAATTATAATCTTAGCTTATATTTTTGGAAAAATAATCAAAATCTATAAGCTCCCTTATAGTAGCTAGAGATTATTTTTTGAAAGATTATTTTTATAGATCCATGTAATTTTCTTATTTTATCCTTGTCACTCAATCACATTAACTACCCACTTGTCACGTGATACCCTTTCTTTTAATTTACTCAGTAAATATAATCTTCTTTATACTATAACCAATTATAATTTTAACATATTAGCTTAAATTTATTTTTCAGCTAAAATACCCAAACATAAACCGATTATAATTTTAACAGATTATAAATCACAGAAAAACTATCATAATCTCATCTTACCAGCTATACCAAACACATAGGGAAGTGATTTTTATTGTTATCACTTTTGATGTCATCAGGTACCGGTCCTGTGCTCTAAAGTGGCATCCGGATCGTCATCAAGGTTCTTCCAAGGTGTGGCCACACTCTAACCTCTAATAATCCCCCTCCTTTCTTGTTGTTCCTTGATCAGGAGTTTCTATCATTAGTTGGAAAGTTTGCTGATTATTAATTTTTTTTAATTCTATTCGTTTATAGGCTATAGCTGAAGAGAGGTTCAAGCTTTGTAGTGCAGCCTATCAATCTTTATGTGATAAGCTGGCCTTGAATTAAAGATGCTTTAGATGTATGCTGCTAATCCTTTTCAAGAAGCCTTCAACCAACTCATAGCAAATGCTTCAGCATGCTAATTTATTTCACACATTGCACTTCCTTACATTGTAATTTTGTACTTTTAGATTAATTTTATTCGATATCTGAGGAAATAAGGTGTATGTTATTTCTCAATTACAAATGTAAAATTATTTATTAATAATTTTTTCTCCCTAATGAATCTATATGTACATGTTCTTAATTTATATTTTTGCCTCATTATTCAGCAGATTATTTTGTGAGTCTCATATTGGTTTTCGACGTGTATAGGAGGAGCACAGAACTGGGAGTGAGGAGTTAGATTTTCAAAAGCCAAGATTTTGTTTTTAAGTTTTCCATTTTGAAATTTTCTCACGTGTTTTACGGCACACCGTTAAGTATATTTTAAATAGCAAGTATTTACGTGAAAACTTGACATATTATATTTGTATTAGATAAACAAACTTCCCATGTATATTAAATTTTTTCAATTATTCTAATATGATTTTTAGGATAGACATTACAAAAATCTTTTAATTTTTAATTTTTTTGGGTTAAAGATGGCCGCTAGTAACTAACCAGGATTTGGAGTACCATATACTTCCTAATGTCTTTATCATAAGTTACATCCAAAAAGACTTTGATTGATTTTTTTTATTAAGTCAGTACTCATTAGCCAAAACTTTTTAAACTTTATAAATTATTTTACAATTTAGAGGTATTATATATTTTCTCTGATATTTGTTTTTATTAATTATCTTTACTTTTTTTGTCATTGATAAAGTAATAACTAACCAATCTACTATCTCTATATAAAAAAAGACGCATATTCGAGGCACCATGTTTGTCGGAGAAATTTTCGAGTCACCACGTTTGCCGCGTGAAGCTTTTCTCACACAAGAACGATTGTAGGGGATAATCATTATCTATATGTGAAATAATTATCCTTAATTGTTGAAAATTAAATAAATAATCATTAGATAATTAACACTTAAAAACATGTACTTATGGCTCTTACAACCATTTTTTTGATAATACAGTGCAACTTCCAACCACAAAACTTTGAGCTATTAACCATTGTTGACGAATCATCTGTTGCAAATAAGGTATAAATATTACACCTTAGATATTTTTGTGAAAAAACCTAATGGTTATACTGTATATTTAATACCATTTATTTTATGTAGGGAGTTTCATCGGAGGTAGCTGATAATGCCTCTCAAGAAGATAGTGCTTCATATCTTACACCTTCAAAAAGGCCAATTGAAGACACATCTATAGATATCAGCGAAATAATTGATAATGAGTTTAATATGTCTTCAACCAAGGGAAAGAAAGGAATCAAAATTGAGCGGACATGATGGCTCCTAACATTGCAAAAATTTGGCTCTAAGTAGTTTGATTTATGAATGTTTATTAAATATGGTTGTGTTAAACTTTTTTTTTTCTCTGTTGGACTCATTTCTGTTACCAATGACTGAATAATGTTCCAAATGTACACGTGGATCTCAAAAGTGATTTATCTCATACATGAGATTTCAACTTTATCTTTTATTGAAAAACTTAATTTTGTTTTGACCTTTTCTACTCTTATTGTTTATTTCTCATTATAACTCTTTATGCACCAACCATTCATTTTCATGAAAAACCATTTAATCCTTTTGTTATCATATTTTGTGGGTCTTTCTTCCATTTACTTATACCGAGAAAAGGAGGATGATAACTATTTTAAATACTAATACAAGAATCAATCCAAATTTTTGAATAGTTGATTAATTCCTGATTGGTTTATCTTAATAACTATAAAATCCTTATTAGATAAGAACTCTTACAAAAATTATCAACTCAATAACTAATTTTAAAATCCTAACTTGTTATTTTATATTTATCACCTAAGTATAAAATCATACTATAATCAATAAGATATAGAGATTAATTTTGCCCATCTTAATCACATATATTTTTTTTGTTAAATGGTACCTTTTTTTTGGGTTGCATAAAGGGTCTAAGAGCCCAAAATCAAAAGAAAGAAAAAAATTTATCCCACCTCAAAGTGTTCAAATTCATTCTTCCTTCCTTCCCCTATAGTCATTCAGCAGTCTCTTATGATATACTCATTCTGCTTGCTATCTGTTTCAAATCACATTGATTAATGTCAATGACCTCTCGAAGAGCCACTAATACAAATCAAATAGAGATGAGTAAATTGAAATAAAATTAATATTCTAACCAATCGACTTAGTCATCATCTTAACAATCAGAAAATTCAAATTTCAAATAAAAGTAATATTCTTACATAATACTGTTTCAAATCTCAAATATGATAAACTAATACTGATTCCTATAAATCAATCATCAATCAATCAATCAATTATATATTATAAAAAGAGAATATCTTCAAGACAATAATTGATGAGGTGTCACTTCTTCATAATCTTGCCAAATTTTTTATTAAAAAATTAATTCAAAATTCAAATAAAATACGTTACCCGTACATGAGATCAATTTAAACTGTTAAATGAGGCATATTCTTACTCTCCATTTTTGAAAACTAACTTGAAAAGATTAATTTAAACTATGCATGAGATACTATCAATTTAAACTGTGCAACTAACTTAATAAGATCAATTTAAAATCAATTTAAACTGTACAACTAACTTGATAAGATCAATTTAAAATCAATTTAAACTGTACAACTAACTTGATAAGATCAATTTAAAATCAATTCAAAATTCAAATAAGATACATTACCCGTGCATGAGATCAATTTAAACGGTTAAATAAGGCATCTTCTTACTCCTATCACGATGGTCCCTCATTTTTTAAACTGTACACGAAATAAAATCAATTTAAACTTTTCAACCAACTTGATAAGATCAATTTAAATAGTAGATCACACGAGTTCAATTTATTGTTATTCAAATAAAAAGAGAATACCTTGAAGACAATAATTGATGAGGTGTCACTTCCTCATAATTTTGCCCGATTTTGTATTAAAAAATTAATTCAAAATTCAAATAAAATACGTTACCCGTGCATGAGATCAATTTAAATTGTTAAATACTGTAACACCCCAAATTTTCGCTTCCTGATGTAATGCAATTGTGATTATTGAAAGATTAATTTATAATTACTTTCTCAATCATAATTACGTTTCATAAATAAATTAAGTCTATGATAAGTTAGTATTAGTATGTGCGAAAGTAGAGAGTTATTGGAGCAAGAAGATAATATGTAAAAATAAGGTTTTTACATATTAGTCCCTGGAAGAGGACCTAGAAGCAATATTAGGAAGATTTTGGAGGGAAGGGCATTAAAATAAATATTTTTGAAAGTTTGACCAAAACACTCGAGTATTTCTGGAAATACTCGAGTAATCGAGTCAGTGGAGGACTCGTTAGTGCGGTTGATGAGTCAACACACGACGATTCCCCGAGGTTGACACGAAAACACCATGAGTACACGTTAAGGACCTTCGTGTCGAGTTGCATGATGAGTGGGAATGTCTATTTAAGCCTTTGGTTGAAGATAATGGAGGATTTGGTTGGTTTTTCTCTGAAAATATAGAGTTAGGGTTTTCAATTTCGTCTTCCACGTTCTCCTCTGATTCTGAGAGTTGAGTTGAGTGATACACATCATTGTAAAGCTTACATCACGAGCTTTACAAAGACCTAAGATTTGAGAGTTGTGGTTGCCTGAGGAAGGGGAATCGAAGCTCGAAAGTGAGGCGTTTTCTGTGGCCAAGTTCAGAACCTGAAGCTTGGAGCTCACTTCCAGCTTGGATTGTGGTAAGCTCCTGGACCCTATGACCCTCAAATTCGTTTACATCTCTAGATTAAGTTGCAGAGAACAACTCCTAACCTCTTTCCCCAATTTTTAAAACGATTTTGCATGTTAAATTCTCTGGTCTTGGTGCTCTGTTCAAACTGTGGCTGCATGCAAAGGATTTTTGGGTTTGAGCATCTCCAGCCAATTTCTTTGCAATTTCAGAGTTGATTCACGAATTATAGGTAAGGGTGAAGCTATTAATTCACTAGAATAAGAGTATATTGTGTGGAATTAGGTTGAGAGTCAATGAATGACTCTATGGGCATAGTTTGAAATAGGTTTGAGGCTTGGAGGCCTTTCTGGACTTAACTGAAGGTTTGGACATGTTTATTTGGTCACATGCAAGGTGTACCAATGCTGAAAATGGAATGGATATATGTAGAATGGAAATTGGTATGTTAAGTTGTGGAAAAATGCATTTTTATGCATAATTATGGATAATCTGTGATTCAGTGTTAAATGTTGTTAATTCTGTGTTGGAACATGTTTAAAATGTGTAATGTGAGCTATATTGATCTTTGGTTTGGACTGGAATGGACTATAATCGAAATTGGTATGTTAAAACTTGATTTTAGTGCTGTCTGTCTGCAAACACTCGAGTATTATGGGTAATACTCGAGTATTTTGCCTGTTTTGAGAAATTAATTTTCTGGAAAACTCAAGAACACTCGGGTATTCATATAGAACACTCGAGTATTCTGAAAATTTTTAAAGTATATTTCTGGAAATGAAAGAACACTCGAGTACCAGGAGGAACACTCGAGTACTTTGATAAATCAAGAAAACACTCGAGTCTGGAGAAGCTTACTCGAGTATTTTTGGATCAGGACAGAAATGCAATTTTACTTTTAACATACCTAATGGAATATCGATTAAGATCAATTATGCTTATGGGAAAAGTATCATGTTCCAATAAAAGGATTGGGGAATTATTAACAACAGTTTAACCCACTGAAAGGATAATATTGGATGCACATAATAAGATTATTGGTTAATCTTGGTGTATAATTTTTATGTGCATACATGCATGGTGTAAGGTTGGGGATAATTCGGTGGTAACTGGCTCGATGACACATTTTGGTAATGTGGGCAGCATTTGGGAATGCTGTTACGTCTTGGTGACGTTGTGTGCACACTATCCGAGCAGTTCCACAATACATGTTGGTCATGTATGCGAATTATTGGAATGAACGTTCAATGGACAATGGAACTGGGAGACATGCATCATTACTCGTAATTAATGGCATTAATATAAATGGAATACATTCATTTGCATTTACCTTTGCATTGGATTCTTGTAACTGGCTATTGCTACATGTTTTATTTATTCTTATTCGATTATTTGAATTATGTGCTTACCCCTTATTGCCCATATTAGGTGATGGCACGCTATCTAGCTTGCATCGAGTTGCGCCCGCTCCCTAGTGGAGTGTGGTACTACGAGGACCATCGAGCCACATTTGAGGGTGAGGTGGAGGTGACTCTGTATCACCCCAACCCTTTGGCTCGTGTCCGTCCTCGTAGGTTTCGCATCCCTATTGTCTATACTTTGCATGTACCCCCTTTCTATACCTATCATGGACCACCCCCGACTCGACCTGCTCGTCGCTTCCACTCTTTCCGTTTTCGAGCTGCTACTAGATCTCACCCCTCTGCTTCTCGAGTGATTCGAGAGGAGACTCCTATACCTAGTCCGATGAGTCCGGTTCATGGGACACCCTCAGCGGACCCAGTGCCTAGTGGTGGGATACCCACTCAGTCGGAGGAGGTAGAGGAGGACCCGGAGGAGGGCGATGGTGAGGACGAGCTAGTCGAGCACTCCACTGGGAGCCAGTGGGGAGTTGGGGATCCACCAGGTGATGCATAGTATAGATGATTAGGATGTGGGACAGGTGGAGCAGCTGCTGGAGACTTTGGAGATCATGCTATGGAGGAGGATCACTGGACCACCATTGGAGATTTCACATTTTGCTCTGTATATATATTGTATATATTTTTGAGAGATCTCAGTGAGGTGGTCTTATCTATAGTTTATATTATGGACTTGTATTTTCGTAACACCTACTACCTCGACTTTGACTTGGATGTACGTGACTCTTTTATGGATGATGATATATATATATATAACTACTTTCATTTTATAAATAATTTGTAAATGTGAATTACCAAGTCAAGGTCTCTATTTTCCGCTTACTCTGATAATTACGGTATTTCACTTTAATAAGGAACAATTTCATAAAGGATTCTGGAAAGATTTTTAATAACCACAAATAAACACCAAAGTTATTTTACAAGAGCTTATAAAAGAGTATTAATGATATCTCTACTCGAGCAAGTCCATATATTCTATTTTAGTAACATAAGAGAACTCATTTTAATAAAGTAGTACAATAAAAAGAGCGTGACACCTTTTGTGGTATCAGAGCATAATGGTCCTGATTCTTGATCCTCTCAAGCATAATCTGCCAGAAGTTACTACAGCTGGGTAAAGTTTCCTTAGCTATTTGATTTATTTCATATGGCTTAGTTCTATTAGTGATAGATTAGAATAGAACTAGATGGATTTCAAAGTTTAGATAGATCTTTAACGACATAGGTCCATAGTGCAGGCTCACTATGGCATCGCGATATAGAAACCATACGAACGAACTTCTGGAAAGGATGGCTACAGTGTTAGAAAATTTGCAGCAGAATCAGCAGCAGCAACATCAACCTCAGCCCGTCAACCCACTTCCAACAGGTGCGGTAGCTGCAGAAGCCAAGACTTTGTCGGATTTCAGGAGCTGCAATCCCTCAAAGTTTGCTGGTGGATTTAGACCAGAAGAAGCTAACAAGTGGATCTTGGAGATGGACAAGATCTTTAGAACCTTAGAATGCTCTGATGCCCAGAGGATAGCTTATGCTGTTTTCATGCTGGAAGGAGAAGCAGAACACTGGTGGAATCATACTGCCCAGTTACTCGCTCATGAAGAAAGAGAGGTAACTTGGGAAGTATTCATGGGAGAATTTCTCAAGAAGTATTTTCCTGAGGATTTAAGGAGAAAGAAAGAGGTTGAGTTTCTACAACTCAGACAAGGCAGCATGAGTGTTGGTGAATATGCTGCGAAATTTGAAGAACTAATGAAATACTCCCCTTACTATCAGATGAATCCGGATGAAAGGAGTAGATGTATCAAGTTTGAGGGAGGACTGAGACCCGAATTGAAGTCGGTGTTCAGTTATCAAAAGATTCAAAGTTTCCCTACGCTGGTTGATATGTGTAGGATGTATGAGGATGATAAAAGGGCGGAGGCAGTTCAGATTGTGGAAGGAAAGAGGGAACATTCGGGATATGGTCCACAGAGACGGAAGGGGCATGACCACCGTAATAAAGGCCCTTATTCTCATAAGAATAGGGGAAAGGGCAAGATGTCTGATGATCGAAACACCTCTTACAATAATGCTCCTTATTGTGAGAAGTGCAGGCATCATCACTTTGGAAAGTTCTGTTGGTCTCACAGTGGGTGTTTTAACTGTGGGAAACCTGGTCATATTTCTCGCGATTGCAAGGAACCACCCAAGAATGCTCAAAGAGGTTCTACAGACAAGCCGGTGACTCAAGGTAGAGTTTTCACCCTTAGTGGTGCTGAAGCGAATCAGACTCCAGGACTCATGCAAGGTACTTATTTTCTCAATGATCAACCTTGTAGAATTTTATTCGATTCAGGAGCCACTCATTCATTTGTGTCACTTGAATGTGTGAATCGTTTGAAATTGCTTGTGTCTGAATCACCCTATTATCTTAGGGTAGAGACCCCTACTAACTCTCCTGTAATCACCTCAAAGGTGTGTCCTAATTGTAAAATTAGGATAGTAGACCGAGTCTTTCAGTTAGATTTGATCTGTCTACCTTTGTCCCAATTGGATGTAATTTTGGGTATGGACTGGATGGTTAGCAACCATGTGGTTATGGATTGTGCTAAGAAAACGCTTTTGTTTAAAGACCCAATCTTGGAGAAGTATCTCTGTTTGGTCTCTGCTGTTGAGCCGGAGAAAGGAGAAAGGTCTGTGGAGGAGATTCCGATTGTTAGGGAATTTCCGGAAGTGTTTTCCGAAGAGATGCCGGGATTACCACCCAAGAGGGAGATTGAGTTTGGAATCGAGTTGATTCCAGGAACTGGTCCCATTTCTATCGCTCCTTATAGAATGGCGCCACCCGAGATGGTCGAATTGAAGAACCAGATTGAGGAATTACTGCAAAAACAACTTATTAGGCCAAGTGTATCCTCATGGGGTGCTCCAGTGTTGTTTGTCAAGAAGAAAGATGGAAGCCTTAGGATGTGTGTGGATTATAGACAGTTGAATAAGGTGACTATAAAGAACAAGTATCCTTTACCAAGGATAGATGATCTCATGGATCAAGTGAGAGGAGCTTCGGTGTTTTCTAAGATCGATCTGAGATCTGGATATCATCAGATCAGAATCAAGGAGGAAGATATCCCTAAAACCGCATTTCGATCTCGATACGGACATTATGAGTATGTCGTAATGTCGTTCGGATTAACAAATGCACCAGCCATTTTCATGGATTACATGAATCGGATTTTTAGACCATATCTGGATTCATTCGTGGTAGTTTTCATTGATGACATCCTAATATATTCTAAGAGTCCGGAGGAACATGCTGAACACCTTCGAGTAGTGTTGCAGATTTTGAAGGAGAAGCAGCTTTACGCCAAAATCTCTAAGTGTGAGTTTTGGTTGAAAGAAGTTCAGTTCTTGGGACACGTGATCTCGGAGGGTGGCATAGCTGTTGACCCGGCCAAGGTGGAATCAGTTTTGCAGTGGGTTCGACCAAAGACAGTCACGGAAGTCAGAAGTTTCTTAGGGATGGCCGGATATTATAGAAGATTTATTGAAGGATTTTCGAAGATTGCATTACCCCTCACCAAGCTGACTAGGAAGGATCAACCATTCGTATGGGATGAGAAGTGTGAAAGGAGTTTTCTGATGCTTAAGGAAAGATTAACATCCTCACCAGTGTTAATCTTACCTGACCCTCACAAGGAGTACGAAGTGTACTGTGATGCATCGGGACAAGGACTTGGGAGTGTTCTAATGCAAGAAGGAAAGGTTGTGGCGTATGCATCTCGTCAACTGAAAGTTCACGAGGTAAACTACCCCACCCATGATTTGGAACTTGCCGCAATAGTCTTTGCACTGAAGATATGGAGGCATTACCTCTATGGCACTACGTTTCGGGTGTTTAGTGACCATAAGAGTTTGAATTACTTATTTGATCAGAAGGAGTTGAATATGAGGCAGCGTCGGTGGATGGAATTTTTGAAAGACTACGACTTTGAGCTTCATTACCATCCTGGTAAGGCTAATGTTGTAGCAGACGCTTTGAGCCATAAAGCGATTTATGTGAGCTCCATGATGATCAAGGAAGCGGCTTTAATAGAAAAATTTCGGGATCTAAGCCTGGTGATGCAAGTGGAACCAGGTCAGATTGTGTTGGGTATGTTGCAAATTTCTAGTGAATTCTTGACTCGAATTCAAGAATTGCAACGTGAAGATCCGGAATTGTTAGAAAAGAGGGAATTGATGGAAAAAGGAAGGGAGTCAGATTTTTCAGAAGGGCCGGATGGAATTCTTCGTTTTAAAACGAGAGTTTGTATACCGAAGAACTTGGAGATTAGGAGGATGATTTTGGATGAGGCTCATAAGAGTCAGATGAGTATGCACCCTGGATCGACAAAGATGTACCAGGATTTGAAAAGCATGTTCTGGTGGCCTGGTCTTAAGAAGGATGTAGCGGACTATGTAGCATCGTGTTTAATCTGCCAAAAAGTTAAAGTGGAACATCATAAACCTGGAGGAATGTTGCAGCCCCTAGATATTCCACAATGGAAGTGGGACAACATTTCCATGGACTTTGTGACTGGATTGCCAAGGACAGTTGCAAACCATGACGCAATCTGGGTAATTGTGGACCGTCTTACTAAGTCAGCGCATTTCATTCCGGTGAATATGCACTACTCTTTGGAGAAACTGACCCAGATTTATATTCGGGAAGTGGTATGATTGCATGGAGTACCATCTAGTATTATTTCGGATCGTGATCCGAGATTCATGTCTAGATTTTGGACAAGTCTGCATCAAGCTCTGGGGACAAAGCTTAAGATGAGTTCAGCTTATCACCCTCAGACCGATGGACAAACCGAGAGGACCATTCAAACTTCGGAGGACATTTTGCGAGCTTGTGTGTTGGAAGAAAGAGGAAGTTGGGATCAGATATTACCACTCGCAGAATTTACATACAACAACGGATATCATACCAGTATCGGTATTGCACCGTTCGAAGCATTGTATGGGAGAAAATGCCAAACCCCGCTATGTTGGTTTCAAGTGGGGGAGAATTTACATCTTGGTCCGGGTATGGTACAACAGACAACCGAAAAGATCAGAATGATTCAAGAAAAGATCAGGACTGCGGTGAGTCGTCAACAGAGTTATTCGGATCGAATAAGAAGACCTTTAGAGTTTGCAGAAGGCGACCATGTATTTCTCAGGATTGTACCGCTAAAGGGTGTGAGTAGAGCATTGAAACCTCAGAAGCTGTCACCTAAGTTTATAGGTCCCTATCAAATCCTTAAGCGAGTAGGACCTGTAGCCTACCAAATAGCTCTCCCGCCATCTTTAGCCAACCTGCACAATGTTTTTCATGTCTCTCAATTGAAAAAGTTTGTGCATGATCCAACCTCGATTCTTCAAATTCGTCCAGATGATTTAACCTTACGAGAAAACCTAAGCTTTAAAGCTGGCCCAGTGAAGGTGGAAGATAGGAGGACCAAACAGCTTAGAGGAAAGGAGATTCCGTTGGTCAAGGTTATGTGGCAAAGTGGAAACGTATTCGAGTCAACCTGGGAATTAGAGGATCGAATGCGCAAGGATTATCCTGAGTTATTTTTGTAAGCTGAATTTCGAGGACGAAATTCCTGTTAAGTGGGGGAGTAGTGTAACACCCCAAATTTTCGCTTCCTGATGTAATGCAATTGTGATTATTGAAAGATTAATTTATAATTACTTTCTCAATCATAATTACGTTTCATAAATAAATTAAGTCTATGATAAGTTAGTATTAGTATGTGCGAAAGTAGAGAGTTATTGGAGCAAGAAGATAATATGTAAAAATAAGGTTTTTACATATTAGTCCCTGGAAGAGGACCTAGAAGCAATATTAGGAAGATTTTGGAGGGAAGGGCATTAAAATAAATATTTTTGAAAGTTTGACCAAAACACTCGAGTATTTCTGGAAATACTCGAGTAATCGAGTCAGTGGAGGACTCGTTAGTGCGGTTGATGAGTCAACACACGACGATTCCCCGAGGTTGACACGAAAACACCATGAGTACACGTTAAGGACCTTCGTGTCGAGTTGCATGATGAGTGGGAATGTCTATTTAAGCCTTTGGTTGAAGATAATGGAGGATTTGGTTGGTTTTTCTCTGAAAATATAGAGTTAGGGTTTTCAATTTCGTCTTCCACGTTCTCCTCTGATTCTGAGAGTTGAGTTGAGTGATACACATCATTGTAAAGCTTACATCACGAGCTTTACAAAGACCTAAGATTTGAGAGTTGTGGTTGCCTGAGGAAGGGGAATCGAAGCTCGAAAGTGAGGCGTTTTCTGTGGCCAAGTTCAGAACCTGAAGCTTGGAGCTCACTTCCAGCTTGGATTGTGGTAAGCTCCTGGACCCTATGACCCTCAAATTCGTTTACATCTCTAGATTAAGTTGCAGAGAACAACTCCTAACCTCTTTCCCCAATTTTTAAAACGATTTTGCATGTTAAATTCTCTGGTCTTGGTGCTCTGTTCAAACTGTGGCTGCATGCAAAGGATTTTTGGGTTTGAGCATCTCCAGCCAATTTCTTTGCAATTTCAGAGTTGATTCACGAATTATAGGTAAGGGTGAAGCTATTAATTCACTAGAATAAGAGTATATTGTGTGGAATTAGGTTGAGAGTCAATGAATGACTCTATGGGCATAGTTTGAAATAGGTTTGAGGCTTGGAGGCCTTTCTGGACTTAACTGAAGGTTTGGACATGTTTATTTGGTCACATGCAAGGTGTACCAATGCTGAAAATGGAATGGATATATGTAGAATGGAAATTGGTATGTTAAGTTGTGGAAAAATGCATTTTTATGCATAATTATGGATAATCTGTGATTCAGTGTTAAATGTTGTTAATTCTGTGTTGGAACATGTTTAAAATGTGTAATGTGAGCTATATTGATCTTTGGTTTGGACTGGAATGGACTATAATCGAAATTGGTATGTTAAAACTTGATTTTAGTGCTGTCTGTCTGCAAACACTCGAGTATTATGGGTAATACTCGAGTATTTTGCCTGTTTTGAGAAATTAATTTTCTGGAAAACTCAAGAACACTCGGGTATTCATATAGAACACTCGAGTATTCTGAAAATTTTTAAAGTATATTTCTGGAAATGAAAGAACACTCGAGTACCAGGAGGAACACTCGAGTACTTTGATAAATCAAGAAAACACTCGAGTCTGGAGAAGCTTACTCGAGTATTTTTGGATCAGGACAGAAATGCAATTTTACTTTTAACATACCTAATGGAATATCGATTAAGATCAATTATGCTTATGGGAAAAGTATCATGTTCCAATAAAAGGATTGGGGAATTATTAACAACAGTTTAACCCACTGAAAGGATAATATTGGATGCACATAATAAGATTATTGGTTAATCTTGGTGTATAATTTTTATGTGCATACATGCATGGTGTAAGGTTGGGGATAATTCGGTGGTAACTGGCTCGATGACACATTTTGGTAATGTGGGCAGCATTTGGGAATGCTGTTACGTCTTGGTGACGTTGTGTGCACACTATCCGAGCAGTTCCACAATACATGTTGGTCATGTATGCGAATTATTGGAATGAACGTTCAATGGACAATGGAACTGGGAGACATGCATCATTACTCGTAATTAATGGCATTAATATAAATGGAATACATTCATTTGCATTTACCTTTGCATTGGATTCTTGTAACTGGCTATTGCTACATGTTTTATTTATTCTTATTCGATTATTTGAATTATGTGCTTACCCCTTATTGCCCATATTAGGTGATGGCACGCTATCTAGCTTGCATCGAGTTGCGCCCGCTCCCTAGTGGAGTGTGGTACTACGAGGACCATCGAGCCACATTTGAGGGTGAGGTGGAGGTGACTCTGTATCACCCCAACCCTTTGGCTCGTGTCCGTCCTCGTAGGTTTCGCATCCCTATTGTCTATACTTTGCATGTACCCCCTTTCTATACCTATCATGGACCACCCCCGACTCGACCTGCTCGTCGCTTCCACTCTTTCCGTTTTCGAGCTGCTACTAGATCTCACCCCTCTGCTTCTCGAGTGATTCGAGAGGAGACTCCTATACCTAGTCCGATGAGTCCGGTTCATGGGACACCCTCAGCGGACCCAGTGCCCAGTGGTGGGATACCCACTCAGTCGGAGGAGGTAGAGGAGGACCCGGAGGAGGGCGATGGTGAGGACGAGCCAGTCGAGCACTCCACTGGGAGCCAGTGGGGAGTTGGGGATCCACCAGGTGATGCATAGTATAGATGATTAGGATGTGGGACGGGTGGAGCAGCTGCTGGAGACTTTGGAGATCGTGCTATGGAGGAGGATCACTGGACCACCATTGGAGATTTCACATTTTGCTCTGTATATATATTGTATATATTTTTGAGAGATCTCAGTGAGGTGGTCTTATCTATAGTTTATATTATGGACTTGTATTTTCGTAACACCTACTACCTCGACTTTGACTTGGATGTACGTGACTATTTTATGGATGATGATATATATATATATATATATATAACTACTTTCTTTTTATAAATAATTTGTGAATGTGAATTACCAAGTCAAGGTCTCTATTTTCCGCTTACTCTGATAATTACGGTATTTCACTTTAATAAGGAACGATTTCATAAAGGATTCTGGAAAGATTTTTAATAACCACAAATAAACACCAAAGTTATTTTACAAGAGCTTATAAAAGAGTATTAATGATATCTCTACTCGAGCAAGTCCATATATTCTATTTTAGTAACATAAGAGAACTCATTTTAATAAAGTAGTACAATAAAAAGAGCGTGACAAATACGACATCTTCTTACTCTCCAATTTTGAAAATCAACTCGATAAGATCAATTTAAACTGTGCAACTAACTTGATAAAATCAATTTAAAAGAACAACAACTAACTTTATAAGATCAATTTAAAATTAATTCAAAATTCAAATAAGATACGTTACTCGTGCATGAGATCAATTTAAACTGTTAAATAAGACATCTTCTTACTCCTATTACGGTGGTCCCTCATTTTTTAAACTGTACACGAAATAAAATCAATTTAAACTTTTCAAGTTCAACCAACTTGATAAGATCAATTTAAATAATAGATCACACGAGTTCAATTTATTGTTTTTCAAATAAAAAGAAAATACCTTCAAGGCAATAATTGATGAGGTGTCACTTCCTCATAATTTTGCCCAATTTTTTATTAAAAAATTAATTCAAAATTCAAATAAAATACGTTACCCGTGCATGAGACCAATTTAAACCGTTAAATAAGGCAACTTCTTACTTTCCAATTTTGAAAACTAACTTGATAAGATCAATTTAAACTGTGCATGAGATAGAATCAATTTAAACTGTGCAACTAAGTTGATAAGATCAATTTAAAATCAATTTAAAAGAACAACAACTAACTTGATAAGATCAATTTAAAATCAATTTAAAATTAATTTAGCCGTGCATGAGATCAATTTAAACGGTTAAATAAGGCATCTTCTTACTCCTATCACGGTGGTCCCTCATTTTTTAAACTGTACACGAAATAAAATCAATTTAAACTTTCAACCAACTTGATAAGATCAATTTAAATAGTAGATAACACCAGTTCAATTTATTGTTATCAATTATATAATATAAAAAGAGGATATCTGCAGTTTAAAAAATGCTGAGGTGTCGCTTCCATTGTTTTTTCTCAAATTTTTAGTTTTTTAATTGATTAAAAATATTGTTATATATTGGGTGAAGATAAAAATAAAAGAAAAGCAAGATTTTAGGAATCCATTAACTACTTTTTGATACTAATATTCAAATCTTAAATATTCAACTCTTTCTAATATTTAAAAAGTTAATTCAAATCTTAAATATTCAAATAAAAAATTGTGTCATTTAAAAAAAATTTGTGTCATTCAAATTACTTGATTTTAACAAATATTCCTCAAGTATGAGATTAAGATAGTATAATTTGAAATTGATTTCGAAAGTTATAACGGTTATGATTTGAAAAAGAGAAAAAAGAGTCAATTATGATATTTATTTGATTTTGCTAAGATGTTGTGACTACGATAATAGCATGATTTTTTTAAGGAATACAAGATTTGAAGTTAAAATAATAATTGCAATTCAAGTACTGACATGTGATTTTAGGAAGACATCAAATTTTGTAGAAGCATGATTTGAATTGATTTGAAAATTTTGAGTTTTAAAAGAAATTGTTGTTGTATTCTAGATTATCCTTCCCTGCCTTTATTTCATGATCAAGAATAAGTGTACAATTCAAATTTAAATAAAATCAAATCTGATTTTCCTTCTCATCCGGTAATTTCTTATCTTTTTATTCTCAATCTAACTTATAGTTTAATCAGTAATTAAGTTTGATTCAATCTAATTAGTAACAATTCTCATATAAATAAAATTATGCAATTTAGTTCCAATCGTCTATCGTATTTTTCGGTTTGAAATATTTATTATATACAGTGAGATGTGATCTAATATATTTGTTCATTCCCGTGCATCGCACAGGTAACCTAAACTAGAGTCTTTTATAACACCTATTGCCTTGAAAACATTTTTATCCATAAAATCATCTTCCATTGAATACGACGACGACTCACGAACAATTTGTGTAATCTGAGTTCTATGAGAACTATCTTTGATTGAAAGCCTGATAATCAAAACAATTAATCTTATAATGCAGTTTTTTCCTAACATTATATTATTGTTAACGATCTTTACTCTTTTTTATTATTATGAAGTTACAAAAGCTAATATTCTTTATGCCGTATAAATTCTTTACTCCAAAGAATTAATATTAGAATGAAGACAAATGTAAATCCGATTGATTCAATTTAATTATTAACAATTCTCATAAATAAAATTATGCAATTTAGTTAAAAAATTTATTGAATTTTAAGTTTGAAATAATCATCCTATATAACAACATTATGTAATATAATATATCTGTTCATTTCCGTGCATCGCACGGGTAATCTAAACTAGTTGATAAAGTAATAACTAACCAATCTACTATCTCTATATATAAAAAGACGCATATTCGAGGCACCATGTTTGTCTGAGAAATTTTCGAGTCACCACATTTGCCGCGTGAAGCTTTTCTTACACCAGAACGATTGTAGGGGATAATCATTATCTATATGTGAAATAATTATCCTTAATTGTTGAAAATTAAATAAATAATTCAAATTTATTTAATCTTATCTTTGAAATCATTACTCTTAATTTTAAAATTTATTTAATCTTATCTGTTAAATCATTATTCTTATTTTCACAAGTTTTCCAAATCATTATATATAGTACGCAATATGCATTGGATGTCTCCTCCACAATATTTTAGCATTTATGTGAATTGCTCACAAATTTATGGATATTCAGGTAAACAACAATCTCACAATTATATTCGCCTTCAATTTTTTTTTTATTTTTTTGTCATTAAATTTTACTAATTTTTCTAATTCTCGCTCATTTTAATTTATATTATTTGATTTTCTAGTTTCTCTCTAATTACTTACTTTAATTGTACCCTTGATCAAAACGTGGTTTGTTCAAAATTTTGATCGGGGTATAACCAATTTGTGCTGTTAGGGAGTTGAGAAAGATAAGTGGAGGAGTCCATCCCGGCAAAGTAAATAATGCTCAACCGGTTTTTTTAGTGATTAATTCTTCAATTACGGGTGACAATAGAGTCATCAAAATCTGATGTTGCATTGTTACAGAGTGGCTATCATAAACTAGTCAGGAAGATGTTTATTATTGTTATCTGCACTAATGACCTCTTTAATCATGCAAATAGTGGAAGATGGCGTGTGACGGTGACCGATATACCCAATCCTATCGTTTCATCTTCTTGAGAGATTCAAGTTTTAATTTAAGAAGACTTTATTTATGATTGCGACAATATGGTAATAGGGTTTTATTTTTCTTCTATAAGATATTTTGTCTATTATAATAGATAAAGAACAACCTATATAAAAATAGGATTTGATTTTATGCTTGATGTAAATATTTTTTTGTTTTTTATTGTGACAAGAGAATTAAAATTATTAATAACAAACCAAATGTAATAATCCTATATAATAATATGATTTGATTTTTCTTCTATAATATATTTTGTCTATTGTAATAGATAAAAATTAACCTATATAAAAATAGGATTTGATTTTATACTTGATGTAAATATTTTTTTTGTTTTTTGTTTTTTATTGTGACAAACAAAATTAAAACTATCAATAACAAACCAATTATTTTTAACAATGTTATCTTTCTATTTTTTTTCCTCATATGATATGGACCATTAGTCCAAGATCAATTAATAATTTTAAATATCAATTGCGAAAAAACTAAAAATTACATTGATAAACTAAATTTATGTTTAGTCACTCACACTACTACTAAGATTTATATTATTAAATCTTTTCTATATTACGTTATTGTTGATTTTTATATTCATTTTTATTTATATTGTTGAGCTTCAGAAAAAGAGTTTTCCTCATGCACATATTCTTCTATTCCTAAGCTCCAATGACAAATACTCAATTGTTTACTAATAGATGACATCATCTTTGCAAAAAAAAAAAATAATCAAAATTATTAGAACAATAAGAATAAAAATTTTTAGAATTCAATCTTATTATTAACTTGAGATAAGATAATCGATGAAAAAGATAAAAATATTTAATTATGATTAATAAGAATAAATGTGATAATCATATTTAAAAAAACTAACTGTAAAAAAAACTACTCCATCCATCACATAAATATAAGATTTATCATAATAAAGTAGATAATCATATATAAAAATATCAATTTATCCATAAAATAAATAAGGAATATATGAGATAAAAAGTGTTACATTTTTATTCGTAACATCCCAAATTTGATTCATAAATTAGGAATTGAAAGTTTATAATTAAAATATGAGGCTTAAAAATTTCCTTTTAACAACTCAAGTTTAACACAAAATGCTTGGGGATTCACTTATAATACACGTAGCATAAATTAGAGTTTTCCTTCTTTCAACTCTTTCGCTGCGACACTCCGATCTTCAAGCTCCTTAGCAACTCACCTAAAATGTTAACACTAAATGTGAGACCTTTTCACAACACAGTGAATTATAGGATAGTAAATAATTCATAATAAAACTCAGAAATAATAATCAAATCAAGCAATGGTCTAACCAAAATACATCACAATCACTTAATCATCTACTCATCCATATCATGCCCATATGCATATCATAAACAGATTATCGGGTTCTCATACTATTCACATAAATACATAACTTATTTTTCATAATTTTTTCCTTTCTTAATTCTCATGTCTTAACAAATTTTTTCATATTCTAGTAGATTATTGTAAGCTTTTCATCTTTTCGTGGACTATCCGATTCCCGCACCCGCAGTCGGTCGCATGAGGATTAGTTACTATACCCTTCGCGTTCTAGCCGATTCGCGCACCCGCAGTCGGCCCCGATTCACGCACCCGCAGTCGATCGCAAGGGTTTATGGTGAAATCCTTTGACGCGAACTATCCGATTCGTACATCCGCAGTCGACCACAAGGGATTATCACCAAATATCATGGACTATCCGGTTCGCGCACCCACAGACAGATTCTGTACATCATATCTTTTATATCTGGCGGTGGACTATCCGATTCGCGCACCCGTAGTCGGATTCCACCCTCTTTAATGTGTCTTTGTCGTGGACTATCCGATTCGCGCACCCGCAATCAGATTCCACACATCATTATTTCATAATCTTTATTAAGTATTTCTCTCAAATCAGGATACCTATTCAGTTATTTCCTGCTCTTTTAATTTACTCATTTTCACAATCAAAATAACCAACATCAAGATATACACATATATCACACATATATATCTTATTCTTTATAAAACACTTCTCTCAAATCATGATATTCATTCCATTATTTCTTACTTTATTAAACTATCAATTTTCATCCCCCCAAGATAACCGGCATTAAATCTACATATTACACATTTAGCACATCGTCATAACAATACCCATTTAACACTTATTTGACATAATAAAATTCTGAATAATTCAATGCAACCAACAATCATCAGATATCAAACAAATCAGTCGACATACTCAGGTATGTCTCAGAGTAATTTATTATAAATCATCTCCCTAGGGTTCTTCACTTCCTACTTTAACAGCATATAAAAGCAGATTTAACATAATTATTTCCAATAATATAAAAATCAACTAACAATACAATAATCATCTCTAATCAAACTCTTACCAAGCACTATTTTGCTACCCACACTCTAATTTAACTATTAAACCCAATACTATTATAAACTCTAACTATCCTTAACTCAAAGTATAGAAAAGTGTCTCCTCTTACCTGGAAATCCTAGCAATAACGACAGCCACGTTTACATCCGCGACTTGCTCCAGGATCAAGGTCAATAACAACGTGTTGAATCTAAATAGGTACATATGATAAAACTAATTATAACATTAAAATATATATATCAAATAAATTCATTTCTGTCAAAATAATAAATATATATCATTATACAATAAAAATATATCACTTTCCCTAAAACATCTCTTTATTTGAAAATATAGGAATAATAAAAATATTGACGGATCGTCAAATAAATTAGGTAGATGAATAGAGGAAGTTGAGGAGGTTATATACCTAAGAAGAATTTGAGATTGAACGGTTGGATATTGAGTTATTGGACTGAGAAACTTCAAAACCTTAAGTTTTCTTCTCCTGTCTGCCGAGTCTCCCATTCTCTCTCGTCCCTCCGTCTTCTCTCACTCTCTCTGATACACTCTCTCTCACGTCTACTTTCTTTCTTTCATTCTCCTTTTAATTCAAGTGGGGTGGGTTCCAGCGGGCAAAGGGGTAGATTATTAGGAAAATAATTTATTTTATGTTTTGTTCACATTCGTGGGTCAATGTGTGTAGGTATTTTGAATTATACCTAAAAGTTGGATGATACTAAAAATAAAATACGTTTAGGTAAAACAATATTGTATTTTGAATTACTCAAAACTGATTAAAAAATAATAAAGTTACCGGTCCCTCCGGATAGCTATTGCATAAGAAAAATTATCGAAATTCAAAAGTAAATATATTTTCTAATATAATATTTAAAATTTTGAAGTAGAAGATTTTATATATAACTTAAATCGGTAATATATTAAACCAGTCCAGAAGCAAAAAATAAAACAGCCTCCGAACACTATGAAAATTTACTGGGACGCTCAAAATATTAAATTAAACATATTTTTCTGAAGAAACTATTTATAAAAATGCCTCTAAGGCTTACCACTTGAGCTCCCTGTCAAAATGTTAATTAAACTAAATAAAAGTACTACTTTATTTTTGGAAAACGTATGATAACAAATTTATACTTATTTTGACTAGAAAACATATTTCAATTAAAATGATAAAATCAAAATTTTATTACGACACTCAAATATTGAAAACATCATATTAAATCATTTAATTATTTTGCTAGAAGGTATTAGAAATAATGGGATGTTAATGTATCATGCATATACTTTATATTTTGTTATTTGATTCAATTTGTATACAAATTTTTTTAGACCGTGTATGTAAATTTAGCCCATAAAAAATTGTCTAGATTAGGTTCTTTTATCAGATTTGCTCTATGTTATTACGTAAGTTATTGAGTTTTTAAAAATTTTGATTGAATCAGATTAGCCATTCTCCAATTTTCAAAGCAGTGCTTAATAATTTTATGGAGGAAAGTTGAAGTGGCACTAGCAAAGAAAGCTATTGCAAAATATGAAGGTAAACAACAACCTACTAATTATATCCGTGCTCAATCTTTGCATTTTTTTAATCATTAAATCTCTCTAATTCTTATATTTCTCGCCCATCTTAATTTATATTATTTAATTATTAAGTTTCTCTTTCTATAATTGCTTACTTCAATTCAATACGTTTATTCACATAAACAACAACCTTCCAATTATGTCTATCTTCAATTTTTGCATTTTTTCTGCCATTAAATCTCTCTAATTCTAAAATTTCTCACTCATCTTAATTTATATACGATTCTTAAATTCCTCTCTAGTCGCTTATTTTAATTCAGTGTTTTTTCGATAATATATTTTGTTTTTTTGGAATAGATAAAAATCATTATATATAATAATAGGATTTGATTTTATACTTGATGCAAATATTTTTTTTTAATTTTTTGTACAAGAGAATTAAAACTACAATTTGAAATCATTATCCACAACCAAAATACTACAATTTGAAATTAGATAGATTATTCACGTTTTTCAAATCATTAATTTATTTTACACACATGTTAAATAAGTTGAATTTGTTATTCATTTTGGAAGAATATCTATGGGTAAATAATCATTATATCCAACCAAAATATTACAATTTGAAATTAAATAAATTATTCAAATTTTTTAAATCATTATCCCGAATGAAAATATTACAATTTGAAGTTAAATAGATAATAAATAAATAGATTATTTATTTGATATATATAACTTAACACGTGCCAAAAATAAACTGCATACAAATTCCATAATTTAAGGAAATATAGAAAAATCGGTAAGATAAAGTTGAAATAAATAAATAAATTTTTATTATAACACCAAGATTCAACTTTCCTTCTCAAAATAAACAAGAGACATTCCGATTTATCATTCATTGTGCTCATAATACCATCAAACAAAAAATGTCAAAATGTTTAATTTTGATTTAATTTTGATTTATCACAATAAAGTAGATAATCATATAAAAATATTAATTTATTCATCAAATAAATAGAGAATATTTCAGATAAAAAGTGTTATTTTTTATTTATATGGGGATGTACAAAATTTATTGTAACACCATAGCTAAATTACCCACATTTACCCATATATTAAAATTAGTGTACTTAAAAATTCCTTTTTATTTAATTAAAATCTACCTTCAAAAGGACGAAGTTTCCTTTGTTTTTAGGACTTTCCAAAAATAATTTAATCCTGCACCTGATAAGCATCAAATATAATATATCATTTCCAAAAGCCAGCAGGGCTTGATATAAAAAGGGCATCATAATGGCATAAGCATCCATCAGTCATCAGAGTAATAAGCGGAAAAGTATATACAAGTTTTACATCACATATCCATCAAAACACCCCATATAACTAAGGGGCTGTCCTGGGCCCTACAAAAGCAACTATGTATACATTTTTTTTACAAACAAAAGTTATCACATCATTATCATGATGAATGGGTCCAGGACATTTCCATGTCCTAAGATACTAAAATCTACTCTCCCTGTAAGGGAGAGTGCACCTGCTCGACCGGGGGCTGTGCTAGCTCGATTTTTGAACCTGAAAAATGTTAAGGGAGTGAGCATTGCACATGAAATAGAATTGCAGTTTCCATATAGACATAACAAATCCACTAGGCCAAACACAATTAGCAAAGTACCAATTATAGCACAATTCACTTTAACACAAATCAAAATTTCATTTCTGAGGCTTAGCACTTCCATAATTATTCACATAATTTATTTCCTTTTTCGAATTCTATTAAATAATCCCTTTTCCTTTTCTTTTATCCATTTTCCTTTCTATCCTTTCCTTTGTCCATTTTCCATTAATGTGTGTAACCCCAAACAGAGATCTACACACAAAGTGTATGCAACCATAAACAGTGATCTGCAAACACTTCCCTTTTTCCTTTTTATTTGTACACCACTAGGACTTGGTTTACCCGCTAGGTAATTGGAACACCTGTCTAGGGGCTTGAAACACCTGCCCAGGACTTTACACCCATCCAGACCATAACCTGTAAGACTATGTACATTTTTACCATTCCATTATTTATTCCAATTATTGGTGCGAAAAACTTATCCTGTGGGTCCCGGCGCCTACAGGGCGGTTTGGCCTGATGGGTAATTGGCCTGACAGGTAATTGGCCTTAACAGGTAATTGGAACACCTAGCCGGGTACCTAGTGTTCCGGGCCCCAATGATCAGTTTCCACTTAAGTTACCATTTCCATATTTCATTTTCAACAATTCCAGTCCATTAATTATAACAAACTCACCATTCATAAATAATCAAATTATAATCTATTCCAATTTCAATAAACACATATAATGCACTATATCCATATTGTCCCTTTACATTTTCAACAAATAAATATACTTAACCATGTCCAAGTAAATCACACATATATTTCACAATAGTCATTTTACCATCATAATAATAACCAAATCACCAAATATTCAAACATAAACTCATATTCAAAATTCCATACTACTTAACCACTTTCTAAAATATATTTTCTAGGTTCATTTTTATGCATTATTTTTCTAATATTAACCATGCCCTAGCTCACTACCTAGGGTTTCTTCCTTAATTTTTCTAACCACATAACTCCTAGAAAATCATTATAACTATAGGGATACCCATTTCTAGATCAAACCAACACCCACCCCCTTACCTCAAAGTAGTGAGATGAGTGCCTTTTCTCTTTGCCCTAGCCTAGAACCTTGGGAACCCGAACCTCCTTAGCTTAGCCTGCCACCTCAAGAGAGCTAGAATCCAATGGTGGTAGACAACCCGGTTGTGAGTGTTGTACTTGGGTAGAGAGTCTTGTTCTTGATCACTAGGCATAGAGATAGTGGTTTTCCATGAGTGTGTATTGAAGAAAGCCTAGGAGAAAGAAAAGAGAGAGAGAGAGATCGAGTGGATTGGAGGAACAAGGAGGGGTTTTTCTAACTCATTTTTATGCCTTAATGCTTGGAGGATGATGCTTAGAAGAGATTTAGCTCAAGAACAAGAGCAAAATGGAGTACAAAGCCAAGCCCTAATGGAGAGAGAGAAACGTGAACTTGAGGGAGAGAGAGACGAAGAAGCATGAGAGTTGGTGGCTTTATGTTTTATTTTGGTATGTATTTGTTGTTGCTTTTAGTTGTAGTCTGATGCATAGAGGGTTGGCATATGTGGCTGTGAAGCGTGGCTTCTCGTGGAAGCCACTGAACATGTGGTCCACATCACTTTATTTTTTTTAATTTTTTTCTCATAAGTAATCGATTACTTCAACAGAGAAATCGATTACTCCTTTGATACAACATTTCCTAGTACTTTCACCTGAGGCTTTGTAATCGATTACTTCTCCAATGGTAATCGATTACTCTTTGATGCAACATTTTTAGTACTTCAACCTGAGGCTCTGTAATCGATTACTGACCCTCATAGTAATCGATTACCCTTTGATGCAACATTTTTAAGGCTTTCACACAGAGGCCTTGTAATCGATTACTCCAACAACACTAATCGATTACCCTTTACATTTTTCTCATTTTTGCTAGTTTTCTAATTCTAAGGCTTTTCCTTGGCTCTTATACTAAACCTAGGCTTAATTACTACCCTAAACCCTCCTCTACACTTGATAATCTTTCTTAAATACTTACTTAATTTCATAATGTTCTTAAAATCAAATTGAGGATGTTACAATTCTCTCCCACTTACCAGAATTTCGTCCTCGAAATTCAACTCTGGAGGAGAACAATTGTGGATGAGACTCCTTCATTTTGCTCTCCAATTCCCAAGTGGCCTCTTCCACGTTGTTTCTACTCCAGATCACCTTCACCAGGGGGATTTCCTTGCCCCTGAGTTGCTTTATGTAACACCTAAGATTTTTACCCTGAAAAACCCCGCTATTAAAATATGAATTTGAAATTTCTTTTTAATTTAAATAAAAATCACCCGTCAAACGGACAGAGTTTTGTTTTTTTTTCGGACTAATCCAAAATTCAACCTGTGATACACAATTTCAAGTAAACATCCAATAGCCAGCAGGGCTTCAGAATATATATATATATATATATATATATATATATATATATATATATATATATATATAAATCATATCAAGGCCCAACGGCTCCAAATATATCAGGGTGCATCAAATAATCAAAGTATTAGCGGAAAATACTAAGTTTGAGTATCAAAACCAAAATATATAACTTTATCAAAATAAGATATCCTAAGCCTCACTCAAAAATATATATAATCAGTTTACATCAATATAAAGTAGGAGGCTTGGGTCTATATTATAATCTAAATCCCATAACAACCCTACTCTCCCTGTAAGGGAAAGTACTCCTGCTCGGCCGGGGGCTGTGCCAGCTCAATCTCCGTACCTGAAAAATGTTAAGGGAGTGAGCATTGCACATGAAATAGAAAGCAGTCTCTAACTAGACATAACAACCCACTAGGTCAAGCACAACTAGCAAATAAAGCATATCATCACATATTGCACACCATACTCATTTCATTATTTCCATATTCATTATTTATTCCAAATTTCCATTTTCATTATTTCATTCAACATCCATTTCCTTTACTTTTTATTCTTCTCACATACTCACCTTATTTCGGTACATCACCTCAAATCAGAGGCTAATGTACAAATTTCATTCAACACATTTATCACCTCAAAACAGAGGCCCTCATACTTTTCCTTATTTAAATTATGTGTCCCTCATGTCAGAGGTCAACACCCATTCATTATAATTCATTTTGTGTCCCTCAGGTCAGAGGTCAACACTCCAATTTCTTAATTCACGGTGTGTCTCTCAGGTCAGAGGTCAACACACCAATACTTTATTTCATTCGGTGTCCCTCAGGTCAGAGGTCAACACTCATTCATTTTAATTCATTTGGTGTCCCTCAGGTCAGAGGTCAACACCCATTCATTTTATTTCCTTTCGTGTCCCTCAGGTCAGAGGTCAACACACACTTTCATTTTAATTCATCCGGTGTCCCTCAGGTCAGAGGTCAACACTCATTCATTTTAATTCATCCGGTGTCCCTCAGGTCAGAGGTCAACACTCATTCGCTTTAATTCATTTCGTGTCCCTCAGGTCAGAGGTCAACACATTATCATCATTCTCATTATAAACAATTTATCACAATTTAAGGAACGTCACCTCAAAACAGAGGCCAACATATATACCACAATCTCAATATTCGGCAGCTCAATTCAGAGGCCAAGAATTATTCACTTCCTTGTTCAATCAATCATAACACATTTAAATCACAACCAACCACAATCAACACCTAATCATTCATGTAATTCCCTTATTCATTTCCTTTCTCAACTATCACAATCATTCCAAGTAGTATTCTATTTTATAGCCCAACATTTAGATTGCCCTTCATTTTAATTTACATATATCACCTTTTACTTTTGTTTACACATAATCATTTTACTTCCGTTTCCTATATTCACAAGTTCAATTCATAAGCCATGACCTTTGTTAACAATTGATAATACATAACATTTATACTCATTTAGCATTTAGATACAAATACGCACATTCATCACATATAATCGTTTCAATTCCCTTTTCTTCCTATATCAATTTACTCCATAACACATTACATATATTTGCCACAACAGTCAATTGTCATTTAATACAAAACTTTACAAACAGAATCAATAATCATAGAAATCATTTATGGCAACTTCACTATCATATTACCCAAATCCTCTTGTACTTCATTATAATCATTATCCAAGTTTCATTTATCAAATAATTCATTCTCATATCATTGGATTTCCTTTTCCTAGTCTTTACATCAAACATCATGCATATTTAATTAGTTAGAATTTTATATTCAATAACCTAGGGTTTTATAGTCTAATTTTCTCCCCTAACACATAACCCTAACAAATTATTATATACTAACTAGAACCCACTCCCTAGAGCAAGGCAAAACCCACCCCCTTACCTCAAACACTTGGAGATAAGGTGATTTTACTTGCCCTAAGCTTGAGAGTCTCGCTACCAAATGAGTTAGAATCCAAAGGAAGAGGGAAGAACCTGATATAAGAGCCATAACAAGAAAAGATTAACATTCATGTCATGGGTCATGCCAAAACTCAAGAAAAGTGGATCTTCCATGGCTTAGAATAAAAAACCACCATGGATGGAGGAGAGAGAAAGGGAAGAACGAATTTGTGAGAGAGAAAAAGAGGAAATCCAAAGCTTGAATACTTACTTGGAGTTAAGAAAGGAAGAGATTTGTTGATGGAATGAAGAAATCCCACTTGCTCTTGGTGGATTTGATGATAGAGAATGGAACCCTAGGGGAGAGAGGAAGAGTGGATCGAACTTGGCAAGAAAAGAACGTGTGTTTGCTTTTATTTTTTTTCCTCAGCAGGTCGACTTAATCGATTAAAAGCTTACTTAATCGATTAAGGTTTTGCACACTCTCTGACCTTAATCGATTAGCCAACAGGTTAATCGATTAAGCTGCATAATTTTGCAGTATCCAATACTTTGAAAGGCCATAACTTCTTCGTTGCCAGTTGGGTCTTGCTCAAATTTGAAAGCAAGCTTACCTACATACTAATCTTCACATCCAACGGTGGAATTTGTGTTTAGAGTTGTAAATCTTTTATTTTAAATTTCTTAATATCCTATGTTATTAATTCTAAGACAAGCCTTCAATCCACTATTTTTAACTCAATATCATTATTCCCTTCACTCTAAGCTTGACCCATCATCAATTATACTAGGAATTAAATTTGGGATGTTACAATCCTCCCCCACTTATTGGAATTTCGCCCCCGAAATTCCGTTAGGTTCAGTAAATGGAGAATCACCCCTATGATAGGACTTGTGATTCCTATCTTTAATTCCCTTTGGTTTCTTCCGTCAGTCTTTCGATTTGCCCTTACCTTGACAGAATTTAAATTAGGGTAGGAAGTGCTCCCCCACTTGGCAACGACATACTTGATTATATCCATTCTAGGGGTATGCCCATTCGTTTCTTAGAATATAGCACATAGGTTCCCGACCATGTCAATTAATTCCTCTGGTTCCATTCTTCCATTGGAGGAATTCCAAAGGTGGAAGTTCGTCGGCATACTTACTTGTCTCCTATTGGGTCTATCTCTGTCAATCGGGGTCCTGTCAAATGCACAGAGTCCCAAAAGAATTAGATTATCACTTGTGATGTTCCGACAAAACATCTTAATTGAGATTCCACTTTGCGATTTCACTTTTATCCCGTTCACCTTTTACTCCTTCAAGTGAGTCTAGCAAAGTCACTCTTACAATCAATCTTCACCACACTCGCATCCTACTTCGATGCTGCTTCCTTCCCGTTCGTTTAATAATTTCAATTCGGTATAAGAATTCCTAGAGATCGATTCCATTTGAGGGTCAAGGTCAAGGTCTAGTTGTTGTTTCTCAATTCGGTGTTATTTTGGGGAGGTCTTGTTTTATCCCTAGTTTAACCCTCATTCGATTCTTCGCGAAGCGTTTGGAATTATCTGTTTAGTAGTCCTATGGCTTATGGTATGGTTACTGGTTATTGCCGCTCGGATAGTGTAACACCCCGATTTGACAACTTGAAAATATAATTTCTTTGATTAATATGGTGAAAATTTGGGCCAATTTTTTTTTGAAACACGACATGGATATGAGAATCTCCAAGTTCCAAAATCTTTCATCAAATAATTTGCAACACAAATTGGATTCTCATATCTCATGTTATACTTCAAGTTCCAAACCGAGATGCTACGAAACATCGCACTTTGAAACTCGTTTTCGCAAAACATTTAGAAAGCCCATCTCATTTATGTCCAACCGGAAAACTTAATATTGATTGTCCATCTTTATAAAACATCTTTCGGGTGCACATGTGGATACAACTAATGATGTCTAAGTACCTGGTAAGGGAGTACAATACTTGGACATAGACACTGTAACAGCAGGCTTCCGCTAACGTGATGCTCCTCAGTAAGTTGAATCATCCACCATCGGATCCTCGAGTCGAGCTGAGCCTTCTTCGTCTTTGAGACTCCATCACGGTCGTGTCTTCGTAGCCCAACGCTTGAAGCACCGACTCTCAAGGAAATCTACTTACTCTGTCACCTGTGGACATCGACACCGAAGTCCACAGGGAAGGGGGAAAGACAGAGAGAGTAAGCATTCCGAACGACGCATCGTCGACGGTGTGGGTTTACGATAGGCAAAATATTAAGACCATACAAGCATACGATAATACACATCCACAGCACAACAATATAGCAGATAATTATATAAAATGCATGAAGATGCAATGCAATCGTCGTATTACTTACAAACGTCTCATCTTTTCATTGGGGAATTCTCTTAATTAATTTGCCTCACACAATCGTATCTCTTAAACATCTTATCTCGCAAAGTCGAATCTCTTATCGTATCGCTTTCTAAAAGCCGAAGTCTCATAGTTCACATATCACAAGTCAATCGTATCAGAATTCAAGCTTTAAGGTTTAAGGTTCAGGTTTACATCTCCTCGAATCCATCCACCTAGTCGGAAGCAATCAGAAGTACAGGATCTCTACCACTCCGGCTTCTGGAGACTACGCCAAAATATAATATAAAATGCCCGGGAAAATAATGTCATGACAAAGGGGCGTCAACCTCCACCGAGTTCAAGCATCCCTCTTCTGATCCTGATTTAGTCAAGGGGCGACAGTCATCTGTCTAGTGATCATGCAGTACTTCAACTACGACACTGGACTACTCACCCCTACCTGGGATGGTCAACCCAGGTCCCCTGTAGCTTTTCCCGCCTAGACAGACTCCTCTTCAGGCTTCTTGACGAGTCACCGCCATTGCCTTCCCTATCCCAATCATCAAGTGAGTACCACGCAGGTAAACACCGTATCTTCCTCTCCACTACTTCGGGTAAGGGTCTTAGGACGAAAGGGTTCTATTCAATTTGTCCTACTGTCGACCCATCCTAAGTCTCCTCCGTCATATAGCACCAACCATATGCGGGTTGCCTCTGATGGGACTCAACTACTATATTTGACGGGCTCCGACCCATCCTGTATCATTTTCGGCATATGGCTCCGACCATATGCAGAACATCAACAACTATTCTGAAGGGCTCCGACCCACTCAGAATCATTCTCGGCATATGGCTCCGACCATATGCGGGATATTCATTAATCATTGATAGATAGGCTCCGACCTATCTCAACTCGCTCTCAACATTTGGCTACGACCATATGGAGGCTATCTCAACATATGGCTACGACCATATGGAAATCATCTCAACATATGGCTACGACCATATGGAAATCATCTCAACACATGGCCACGACCATGTGGAAACACTCTCTCAACACATGGCTACGACCATGTGGAAACACTCTCAGTAAGTGGCTACGAGCACATAGATACACTCTTTATAGAGTTCAGCATTCGTTGTATCCACACTTGAAGACCTCATCGTTTTCACAGCATCAGCTCGATTCACACATTCGGCGCATCTGCATCATCCGGTGCCATCACGCGTTCCACCCCTTGGAGTTTCGCTCGAGTCATTGGGGGATTTCTTTTAGTTTTCTAATGTCTTTATTATCCTTATTCTATAACGCGGGATGATGCAATATGCACATGCAATGATAATATAAGCAACATTATATCTCAACATACACAAGCATATCAGTCAATCAATACCATGTAATGGTATAGGTCTGAGTCTTCATATACCTCGATACAAGCAATCACACAATTTATCGGGTATACTACTAACTACGATAGACCTTTACTCCGACTTTGAGAGAGTACGGAGTATCCTAATAGATCACCTAAATACCACGGTGTCTTAGGGAAGCTTCTCTCTCACCTCAACTCCAGCAAATACCTCGTCCGAAATCGTTGCGGGTCCTCCCAACTGTCAGCTGCTCCAGGTTCTTGACTTATATGCACCTTATACTAAATGGGAGACACTAACGTTACTAGTCTATCCAAATGATCGTCATACTTAAAAATTAAAGCGCGTTTTCAAAACTCCTTTCACTTCTTGTCGGGAAAATCGTAAAACGTCGAGATTTTCTCAAAACTAAAACCCAACTTTCACTGTACTTTAAATACTTTGAAATCATTATAAGAAATCAATGAAATCATTTTAAATAAATGGATCGGTTGTTGGTCCGTCTTGGACGGCAGCTCGCTCGATCCCGAAAGTATCAAATAACATCACTTTAGAAATTCAACTTTTCTTAAATCATGTACCATTTAGAACTCAAAATTAAAACCAACAAAACACATCTTCAAGATTGAAAAACAATTTAAATAGATCTGGACAGCCAAGATGCAAGTCCATAAGCCACTCTTTTAGACAATTCGAAAACACCGTAAAATTGCATCTTTCAAACCACTTTATCCTACATTAAAAAAAAACTCTACTTCAATTCATTTTGAAAACATTTTAAAACAAGAAATACATCTTATAAAAATTCTGGACAGCATCACATGCTAAGTCCCAAGTTCATTTTTCATTATTCAAAACCAATTTAAATCCATAGACCAAGTATTTTGAAAGCAATTAAATAAATACTTTGATCAACAATTTCTCAACCAAATAAAGTAATAAAACATATAGGCACACACAAATGAAATCATACTCATGCAAACACTTTAAATAAATGAATTGGTTGTTGGTCCATTCCGGACAGCCACAACCAAGGTTCGAAAACATCGAAAAGTTGTTCTTTGATCTATTTAATGTCCCATGTTAAATTAAGTATCTGAAAATGATTTATTTTCAAACATAACACTTAAACAAAGAAGTTCAATTAGCATGAATCATCTAAAACAAATCACTTGGCACGTAACACATAGTACATTTTCAAATCATAGTTTCGAACTAATAGCCTAGACCGAAACACCGTAAACAATCCATTTTGTAAACTCAATCATGCCTAGTCTAAACATATTATCAAGCAATCATTCATTCAATTACTTCAAGACATAATAATCATCATACAAGTCCAGCCAAGTCATGAAATGAAGTACAAAATTCATGTTTGTCAAAAACACTTAGATAAAGTTTTTGTTCAATGGTGGGGAAAGCACAAGGATAAAATCTAAAACTATACCAAATCAATTTTTTTAATCCTCAAAACTTCCAGGACATACCAATATATGTTAAAGTTAATCATATAAAATTTCCAAGTCATTTGAACAATCTTAAGTTAGGTTTCCAATCAGATTTTACATGAAAAGCAAGATAGAACTGTTGCTGACCTGAGGCCAAAATGCCATTATTAAAAATAGTGTTTCAACTCCGAATTGCATGAAAATTGGTATAAATCTTCCTTACACAATCAAGATAATCCCATAAAAATTTCAGATTATTTGGAGTTGTGAAAGTTAGACCTTTTCAATTTAATTCATTACTAGGTCTGGAAAATCTGAACCAATCGGTTCACTGTTTCTCAATTGGTAAAAATATCAAACCAACTTCAAATCTCCTCAAAATTCACAGAGAGAATCTAGAGAGGTTCAGGAAGCCACCATAAAAATTTCAAGCAATTTAGAGTAGCACAAGTTTGAAAATTATATCCATCTTTAAACTGAAAAACTTGTTTTCTCAAAATCGTCTTCACAAAATTGGTTCTCATAGAAATAGGAAATCGATTCCAAAAATCTTTCAAAAATTCAGAGAAACTCATTTTATCATACTTAGATTAGTGACAAAATTTCAGAATTATTGAGCATGCACAAATATTATTTATCAAGGTTAAAACACACATATCCAATTTTCAGCACAAGGCTTTATCAAGTAAACTTGTTCATTTATTCCAATCATCACATAATCACAAGTCATCAAGTTGAACATGCACATATCTTAATCAAATAAAGAAATCAAACTCATGAACATATACAAACCGAATCAGGCCTCATACCAACACTTAGACGAATTTCCATTTAATTCACACTTAATCAATTATATCTTAGCAAAACTTCTTCTCATTATACTTATCTTATGCCAAAACCGTATGCTTCATTAGTTGCTCAAAACTTATTTTCTCAAAGAATAACTTTACAAATCAACATATAATTTCATGTTATCAACACATATACATTTAAGGGAATTCACTCAAAAATTATGGTCTAAACCGTGACCTTAAGTAGGTTTTCCTCAAAAACATTTTCAAGAATTCAAGACTTAAAAACAACTCTAGATCTAATAACAAGTTCTCATAATTCATCAAGCAAACAAAAGCATAGTCCTAACATATTTTTATTCATGAAACCGTGAGCACACATAGGTTTCTTAAACAATTTAGATTTCACTTAAAACACATAGAAATCAACTCAAAGTTCATGGAAAGCACATGCACATAATTAAAACACAACATTAAAACTTCTAACCTAAAGACCAAGTCTAGACCGTGAACATCATAGTAAATCATATTATTTCTTTTCATTCAAAACATCATTACATTTCATCATCACACCATGCAAAGGATCAATCAAAAGAAAATCAAGTTCATACTCATAATAATCATCAAAACCGTGACCAATTTATGATTTTCTTAAAAGAATTTTCTTAGAGTTTCAAACTTCGAAAACATGCTTAGAATCTCATGGTAATCACATGCACATAATCAAGATTCAATAATAAAACTCCTAACTTAAAAACTAAGTGCAAACCGTGGCCAATACAAGGGAAACACCAAGAAAGTTCAATTACTCTTAGAGATCTTAATCACCAAGGTTCAAATATCAAGATCACCATAGATCAAGTGTAGATCGTGACATGCATGAGGTCACAATCACTATGAAAACTTAAAATCAACCCTTTTCTAAAACACTTTTAGGAAATCAAGTAGGAAAACTCAAGATCATGAGGAAAAACATTTTTCTTAATCAAAACTTCAAAATCAAGTTCAAGGATTTACATGCATGTAAAGGAAATCACAAAAAAACATGCATCAACACTTTTTCTCAAACAAAATCAAAGTTAAGAAAGAAAATAACAAGAATCAAAGAAAAAGGTTTGAAGCTTTTAAGTTCATGAGACAAGTTCTTACTTTATTAAAATTTTAAGAATCCAAGTCCAAAGTCTTTGGTTTCTCTTCTCTCTTCTCACGGTTCACTCACTCCCTCTCTTAGTCCATGGTTTTATCCTTCTCTCTTTCACTAGTTTAACTTGATCTAGCCTAGATCATGAAGATTTCAAGGTGTTGAGGCTTGGTTCCTCTCCTTTGCAATTCGGCCTCCCTCCCTCTCTCTCTCTCTCTCTCTCTCTCTCCTTTTTCACCAAGAGTTTGATGATTCTCTTGGTGTTTTGTGTTTGGCTTTGGAAAAGAAATGGAGACAAGGAAAGTGTTTGGGTTTGAATCACTCTTTCTTCCTCACGGTTTTGTGGTGTTGTTGTGTGTTGGATGTTGTAGTTTGTTGAGAGAAAGAAAGAAATGATGAAGAAGCAATGAAGAATGAAAGGGTGAAGAATGAGCTCTCCCTCTTACTCTCACGGTTTTAGCTTCTCTTCTATTCTCCTTCACTTTCTTTATTTTCTACCAAGGGCTTGCATGGGGGGTTGGTTTGCAAAGCTTAAGGATTAAGTCTAAAAACTTGGAGACCAAGTCTTTCTCTCAAGGCCCCCACGGCCTCTTCTTCCTTCCTCCTTTCCTTCACTTTTTCTTCCTTCCTATGTCATGCTTATGTCACTAGAGTGATGTCATCTTGTTGACTAACAAGGCATGCCACTTGTTGATCAAAGAAGTGAGCTTAGTGTCCAAGCCATGCATAGCATTCGGCCAAGAGTGATTAAGGGTAGGTTGTAACACCCCAAAATTTTAATCCCCGATTAATGAAATGTTAATTATAATTTAATTATAATTAATAGTTTTCAAATTAATCCTTGATTAAAATATGTGTGTATGTAATTAGCTTGCATGTGAGAAATTATTTAATAAATAATTTAAATGCCTAAAATGTATATTTTGCATATTAGTCCCTGGGTTGGGACCTAGAAGCAATTATAGGAAAGGTTTTGGAGGGAAAGTAAATAAAATAATTATTTTTCAAAATCTGGGTAAAACACTCGAGTATTTTCTGGAATACTCGAGTATTCTGGGTCAAACTGCACGAGTTAGTGCGTTTGGTGAGTCACAGCCAACGATTTCGTGATGGTGACACGAAATCACCACCATGCCAACGCCATAGGCGTCGTGTCGCCCCGCATGAGCTTTCCATTGGCCTATTTAAACGCATCATTGTCCCTTGGTCGAGAATTTTGATTAACTTGTTGAAGATTAGAAGAGTTAGGGTTTTCGAATTGTGTTCTTCGATTCTTCCTCTGTGAGCTGAGTTGAGTGATAATCTATACACCAATACAAAGCTCACATCACGAGCTTTGTATAGACACCAAAATTGTGAGGTTTGAGTGTGTGGATTGAGAGAATCGAAGTCTTGAAGTGGAGCTGTTCTTGCTTGAGTTGGTGTCTGGAGCTCACTGTGATCATCGATTCTGGTAAGCTCTTGAGTTCTTGAGTCTCAAACTCAATTCCTTTAGTTAGATGATGTTGCATAGAGCTTAGAAATCTAATTTTCCCCAATCTAATTCTCTGTTTCATGTACGAACCAATTCCATTTTGGTATGGTACTCAAAACTGTCATGCATGAGAAGTTCAAGTGGATTTTTGGGTTTGGAGAGCTTTCTTTGGATTTCTTTCTGTTGATTCACATCTGAGAGGTAAGGGGAAGTAATTATATTCACTAGATAGAGTTTGAAATCCATTAAATGTGTTAGAGAGCCACCAAGAGGCTCTAAGGGCTTAGATTCTATAGGAACTTTGGTTTGGAGACCAATCCATGCTCTAAATCCGTATTGAGCAAGTTTGTTATCATGCATGTGAACTTAAATGAGCTTTGTTTCATGAATATTATGCTTATTGTGTGATTTGAGGTATTGAGTTGTTAAAATGCCTTTTTATGCATAATCAATGATTTCTCTGTCAATTCTGTGTTTTGAATTGAAATAAGTGTTGTAACATGTTTGATTAATGATATGTTAACTCTGTGGATCCCTGAAATGGACTTAAATTGAGTAGAAATGAAAATGGCATGTTAAAACCAGTTTTCAATACTGTCAGCTGCGAAACACTCGAGTAAATGGCAAAGTACTCGAGTAAATCATGTTCAAAATAAAGTAAATGTCATAAGAACACTCGAGTATTTTGTCTGGTACTCGAGTATCCGGCATGAACTGAGAATTGTTATAGGTCAAACACTCGAGTCATTCAAAGTCACTCGAGTATTCTGGAAAAGTCCAAGAACACTCGAGTAACTCATGAACTACTCGAGTAAATTGTTGAAATTCAAACCCAAATCCTCAGAAAGACATGAACACTCGAGTATTTTGAACTTTACTCGAGTAAAATGCCCAGAATCTGAAAACATCATTTTCAATTCTAACTTAATTAATTAAGGAATTATTAAGGATAATTCAAGGGATCAAAGACTTAGAGAAATTGATAAATACAAATAGATCGTTCGGTGACGATCCATTTTGAAAATTAAGCCTAGGTGGCAAGTAAAGTATTAATCAATTTCCCCTAAGTCTAAAATGCATTCATTCTGGAGTTTGGATGGTAGGACGTATTCATGTTTCGATAAACATGTGGAGGGCCTCTGGGAGTGCCAATACGCTTGCTTGATGACACGTCGATGACGTGGTCGGCTTTGTGGGTGCCGATATGGATATATCGTTTGGATGACGATCCGTTTGGATGACGGGATGTGCTCGGGTGGCATGGATACCAAGCTTGACGTGTACATTCTAGGTGAATGTACGAATTGTTGTATACCTAGGAATACAACGCACTGTGGAGTGCTGGGTTGTCAGGGATGGACGTCAGAGAGTGACTTAGAAAATGTGGAGATAAGTTGAGAGTTAAAATCATGCATCATGTCATTCACTTAATGCAATTGATATACCTGAATTAAGTGTGAGCATCCTATGTGCATCTGATACTTGCTAGATGCTAATTGTGATTGTTATTAATTGATGCATTATTATCTTTCATATGTTGCATGATTTATTCTCTATTGATTATGTGAGTAGAATTGCTTACCCCTATGCCCTTGTAGGTGATGTCTCGTTACATTGCTTGCATCGAGATCCGGCCACTTCCTAGTGGCGTATGGATCTATGAGGACCATCACGCGGTGTATGAGGGGGAGGTAGAGTTCACATTCTACCACCCTAATCCGCTGATGCGATTCCGTCCTCGTAGGTTTAGGATTCCCATTATATACACTATGCATGTACCCCCGTTTTATACTTATCATGGACCACCTCCCACGCGACCAGCTCGCTCTTACCATAGTTTTCATTTTTGACCTACCCGCTCTCACCCTTTTACTTCGAGAGTTGTCCGCGAGGAGACTCCCCCTTCTTATCCGAGGAGCCCCGTCAGGGTTTCACCATCACCTGACCCGGTACCCAGTGGTAGGGTACACTCTCCCTCGGATGAGATCGAGGAGGATCCGGTGGAGGACGAGAGTGGGAGCGAGCCTGTCGTGCATTCTACTGGGAGTGACTGGAGGGACGATGATCCCTAGGTACGTGCATATGGTGTATGATGTGGACCCTTGATGCACATGAGTGTGGGCGAGTACGCGGCAAAGTTTGAAGAGCTGATGAAGTACTCTCCATACTACTAGAACAATCCAGACGAGAGGAGCAAGTGCATCAAGTTTGAAGGTGGACTGAAGCCAAAGTTGAAGTCAATTTTTAGCTATCAGCGGATTCAAAGTTTCCCTGCATTGGTGGATATGTGTAGGATGTATGAAGATGATACCCAGGTTGAGGAGGTGCAAGTTGTGGAAAAGAAGGACAATCAAGGATATGGACCACAGAGACGAAAGGGTTTCAATAATAGAGGCAAAGGTCCTTATGATCGTAGTGGGAAAGGCAAGGGTAAAGCTGGTAGTTCTGAAGGAAGAAACTATCGGAATGAAGCTCCATTCTGCGACAAGTGCAAGCGCAATCACTATGGTAGGGTATGTTGGGGGACAAGTGGTTGCTTCAATTGTGGAAAGCTGGGGCATTTTGCAAGAGATTGCAAGGAGCCAGCCAAGGCCAATTCAAGAGGAGTTGCAGATAGACCGGTGACTCAAGGAAGGGTCTTCACCCTTAGTGGTGTGGAAGCGAATCGATCTTCTGATCTGGTGCAAGGTAAATACTTGCTTAATGGTCAGCCTTGTTATGTTTTGTTTGACTCTGGTGCAACGCATTCATTTGTTTCATATGAATGTGTAAACCGTTTAGGCTTGATTGTGTCTGAAATGCCTTATGTTTTTAAAATAGAAACCCCTACCAATGCTCCAGTAGTTGTTTCTAGAGCATGTCTTAACTGTTGTATAGAAGTGTTGGGACAAACCTCTAAAGTAGACTTGATCTGCTTACCCTTGACACAATTAGATGTGATCTTGGGGATGGACTGGTTAAGTCGGAACCAAGTGATCATTGATTGTGATAGAAAACTAGTAGCCTATAGAGACCCAAAACCATTGGGCTACATGTGTCTATTCAACTCAGAGGTGGAGGAGAGTGGTCCGAAGATGGAAGAGATTCCTGTTGTTCGAGAGTTTCCAGAAGTGTTTGCTGATGAGATTCCTGGTCTGCCACCAAGAAGAGAGATTGAATTTGGTATCGACCTAATTCCCGGAGCTGGTCCCATTTCTATTGCTCCTTATAGAATGGCACCACCGGAAATGGCAGAGATGAAGAAGCAGATTGAGGAATTGCTGCAGAAACAGATGATCCGACCAAGCGTCTCACCTTGGGGTGCTCCTGTCCTATTCGTCAAGAAAAAGGATGGTAGCATGAGGATGTGTATAGACTATCGGCAGCTGAATAAGGTCACCATCAAGAACAAGTATCCGTTGCCACGAATAGATGACCTTATGGATCAAGTACGTGGGGCATCAGTATTTTCCAAGATTGATTTGAGGTCGGGGTACCATCAGATCAGGATTAGAGAGGAGGATATCTCTAAGACTGCATTCCGATCTCGATACGGACATTATGAGTATGTCGTAATGCCATTCGGATTGACTAATGCACCAGCTATCTTCATGGACTACATGAATCGAATCTTTAGACCTTATCTAGATTCATTCGTGGTTGTGTTCATTGACGATATTCTGATCTACTCTAAGAGCCCCGAAGAGCATGCTGAACATTTGAGGGTAGTGTTAAGCATCTTAAAGGAGAAGCAGTTGTATGCCAAACTTACGAAGTGTGAGTTCTGGCTAAAGGAGGTTAAGTTTTTAGGGCATGTGATTTCAGATAAAGGGATTGCGGTTGATCCAACGAAGGTAGATTCGGTTTTGCAATGGGAGCAACCGAAGTCGGTCACGGAGGTTAGAAGTTTTCTCGGATTGGCTGGGTATTATAGAAGGTTTATCGAGGGTTTCTCGAAGGTCGCACTGCCTCTGACGAAGTTGACTCGGAAAGATCAACCATTCCTGTGGGACGAAAAGTGTGAAAAGAGTTTTCGGGAGTTGAAGGAAAGGTTGACATCGTCTCCCGTATTAGTGTTGCCCGATACACATAAGAGTTTCGATGTGTATTGTGACGCGTCGAAACAAGGTCTTGGGTGTGTCTTGATGCAAGATGGGCAAGTTGTCGCTTATGCCTCGAGACAGTTAAAGGTTCATGAGATGAACTATCCAACCCATGACCTGGAGTTAGCAGTTGTGGTGTTTGCCTTAAAGATTTGGAGGCACTATCTCCATGGCACTACGTTCCGGGTGTTTAGTGACCATAAGAGTTTAAAGTACCTCTTTGATCAAAAGGAGTTGAATATGAGGCAACGCAGATGGATGGAGTTTTTGAAGGATTATGAGTTTGAGCTCCATTACCATCCTGGGAAGGCTAACGTTGTGGCGGACGCATTAAGTAGAAAGGCAATGCATATCAGTGCAATGATGGTTAGAGAAGCTGCACTGATAGAGGAGTTTCGGGATTTAAGTTTGACGATGCAAGTGGAGCCGACGAGTATCAAGTTGGGGATGCTACAGGTTGCTAACGAATTCCTGCAAAGGATTCGAGAATTGCAACACAAGGATGGGAAACTCATGGAAAAGAGGAAGTTGATGCAAGAAGGTAAGGAGTTGGAATTTCAAGAAGGGAAGGATGAAATCCTTCGCTTTAAAACGAGGATTTGTGTGCCTGATGATTTGGAAGTAAGAAGGATGATTTTGGATGAAGCGCATAAGAGTAAGATGAGCATGCATCCGGGAGTTACTAAAATGTACCAGGACTTAAAGAAATTATTTTGGTGGCCGGGGCTGAAGAAGGATGTAGCTGAGTATGTGGCGTGCTGTTTGGTGTGTCAAAAGGTGAAGGTAGAACACCAAAGGCCAGGAGGAGAGTTGCTTTCTTTAGAAGTTCCCGTATGGAAGTGGGATAGCATCTCGATGGATTTCGTGTCGGGACTGCCAAGGACGTCTACTAGTCATGATGCAATCTGGGTGATCGTGGATCGATTGACCAAGTCAGCGCATTTCATTCCCGTGAATATGCGCTACTCATTGGAAAAGCTCACTCAGTTGTACATCAAGGAAGTTGTTCGTCTGCATGGAGTACCATCAAGCATTGTGTCTGATCGCGATCCGAGGTTTACATCAAAGTTTTGGGAAGATCTGCATAGAGCCTTGGGTTCAAGATTGAAGCTAAGTTCTGCATATCACCCTCAGACTGATGGTCAAACGGAGAGGACTATTCAGTCATTGGAAGATATTCTGCGAGCTTGTGCACTGGAAGAACAAGGGAATTGGGAACAAATGTTGCCGCTCGTGGAATTCACTTACAACAATAGTTACCACACGAGCATTGGAATGGCACCATTTGAAGCTCTGTATGGAAGGAAATGTCAGACGCCGTTATGCTGGTTTCAAGTGGGGGAGAATTCTCTGGTTGGGCCAGATTTTGTGCAAGAGACCACGGAGCAGATCAAGATGATTCAAGCAAAGATGAAGACGGCTCAGAGTAGGCAGAAAAGCTATGCTGATAGAAGAAGGAAACCTTTAGAGTTTGTCGAAGGAGACCATGTGTTCATTAGGATTGTACCAACCAAAGGTGTTAGTAGAGCCTTGAAAACCCAGAAATTATCACCTAAGTTCATTGGTCCCTACCAAATTCTCAAAAGAATCGGCCCAGTAGCTTATCAGTTAGCCCTGCCTCCATCATTAGCTAACCTCCACAATGTGTTCCATGTGTCTCAGTTGAAGAAATATGTCCATGACCCCACCATTGTCCTTAGAATCCAACCGGATAACTTAGGAGTTCATAAGAACCTAACCTTCAAAGCTGTGCCAGTTCGCATCGAAGATCGAAGAATCAAGCAGCTGAGAGGGAAGGATATTCATCTGGTCAAAATTGTCTGGGTTTGTGGAGATGTAATAGAAGCATCTTGGGAATTAGAGGATAAGATGCGTCAGGATTATCCTGACTTGTTTGTATGAGTTGAATTTCGGGGACGAAATTCCTTGTAAGTGGGGGAGTAGTGTAACACCCCAAAATTTTAATCCCCGATTAATGAAATGTTAATTATAATTTAATTATAATTAATAGTTTTCAAATTAATCCTTGATTAAAATATGTGTGTATGTAATTAGCTTGCATGTGAGAAATTATTTAATAAATAATTTAAATGCCTAAAATGTATATTTTGCATATTAGTCCCTGGGTTGGGACCTAGAAGCAATTATAGGAAAGGTTTTGGAGGGAAAGTAAATAAAATAATTATTTTTCAAAATCTGGGTAAAACACTCGAGTATTTTCTGGAATACTCGAGTATTCTGGGTCAAACTGCACGAGTTAGTGCGTTTGGTGAGTCACAGCCAACGATTTCGTGATGGTGACACGAAATCACCACCATGCCAACGCCATAGGCGTCGTGTCGCCCCGCATGAGCTTTCCATTGGCCTATTTAAACGCATCATTGTCCCTTGGTCGAGAATTTTGATTAACTTGTTGAAGATTAGAAGAGTTAGGGTTTTCGAATTGTGTTCTTCGATTCTTCCTCTGTGAGCTGAGTTGAGTGATAATCTATACACCAATACAAAGCTCACATCACGAGCTTTGTATAGACACCAAAATTGTGAGGTTTGAGTGTGTGGATTGAGAGAATCGAAGTCTTGAAGTGGAGCTGTTCTTGCTTGAGTTGGTGTCTGGAGCTCACTGTGATCATCGATTCTGGTAAGCTCTTGAGTTCTTGAGTCTCAAACTCAATTCCTTTAGTTAGATGATGTTGCATAGAGCTTAGAAATCTAATTTTCCCCAATCTAATTCTCTGTTTCATGTACGAACCAATTCCATTTTGGTATGGTACTCAAAACTGTCATGCATGAGAAGTTCAAGTGGATTTTTGGGTTTGGAGAGCTTTCTTTGGATTTCTTTCTGTTGATTCACATCTGAGAGGTAAGGGGAAGTAATTATATTCACTAGATAGAGTTTGAAATCCATTAAATGTGTTAGAGAGCCACCAAGAGGCTCTAAGGGCTTAGATTCTATAGGAACTTTGGTTTGGAGACCAATCCATGCTCTAAATCCGTATTGAGCAAGTTTGTTATCATGCATGTGAACTTAAATGAGCTTTGTTTCATGAATATTATGCTTATTGTGTGATTTGAGGTATTGAGTTGTTAAAATGCCTTTTTATGCATAATCAATGATTTCTCTGTCAATTCTGTGTTTTGAATTGAAATAAGTGTTGTAACATGTTTGATTAATGATATGTTAACTCTGTGGATCCCTGAAATGGACTTAAATTGAGTAGAAATGAAAATGGCATGTTAAAACCAGTTTTCAATACTGTCAGCTGCGAAACACTCGAGTAAATGGCAAAGTACTCGAGTAAATCATGTTCAAAATAAAGTAAATGTCATAAGAACACTCGAGTATTTTGTCTGGTACTCGAGTATCCGGCATGAACTGAGAATTGTTATAGGTCAAACACTCGAGTCATTCAAAGTCACTCGAGTATTCTGGAAAAGTCCAAGAACACTCGAGTAACTCATGAACTACTCGAGTAAATTGTTGAAATTCAAACCCAAATCCTCAGAAAGACATGAACACTCGAGTATTTTGAAATTTACTCGAGTAAAATGCCCAGAATCTGAAAACATCATTTTCAATTCTAACTTAATTAATTAAGGAATTATTAAGGATAATTCAAGGGATCAAAGACTTAGAGAAATTGATAAATACAAATAGATCGTTCGGTGACGATCCATTTTGAAAATTAAGCCTAGGTGGCAAGTAAAGTATTAATCAATTTCCCCTAAGTCTAAAATGCATTCATTCTGGAGTTTGGATGGTAGGACGTATTCATGTTTCGATAAACATGTGGAGGGCCTCTGGGAGTGCCAATACGCTTGCTTGATGACACGTCGATGACGTGGTCGGCTTTGTGGGTGCCGATATGGATATATCGTTTGGATGACGATCCGTTTGGATGACGGGATGTGCTCGGGTGGCATGGATACCAAGCTTGACGTGTACATTCTAGGTGAATGTACGAATTGTTGTATACCTAGGAATACAACGCACTGTGGAGTGCTGGGTTGTCAGGGATGGACGTCAGAGAGTGACTTAGAAAATGTGGAGATAAGTTGAGAGTTAAAATCATGCATCATGTCATTCACTTAATGCAATTGATATACCTGAATTAAGTGTGAGCATCCTATGTGCATCTGATACTTGCTAGATGCTAATTGTGATTGTTATTAATTGATGCATTATTATCTTTCATATGTTGCATGATTTATTCTCTATTGATTATGTGAGTAGAATTGCTTACCCCTATGCCCTTGTAGGTGATGTCTCGTTACATTGCTTGCATCGAGATCCGGCCACTTCCTAGTGGCGTATGGATCTATGAGGACCATCACGCGGTGTATGAGGGGGAGGTAGAGTTCACATTCTACCACCCTAATCCGCTGATGCGATTCCGTCCTCGTAGGTTTAGGATTCCCATTATATACACTATGCATGTACCCCCGTTTTATACTTATCATGGACCACCTCCCACGCGACCAGCTCGCTCTTACCATAGTTTTCATTTTCGACCTACCCGTTCTCACCCTTTTACTTCGAGAGTTGTCCGCGAGGAGACTCCCCCTTCTTATCCGAGGAGCCCCGTCAGGGTTTCACCATCACCTGACCCGGTACCCAGTGGTAGGGTACACTCTCCCTCTGATGAGATCGAGGAGGATCCGGTGGAGGACGAGAGTGGGAGCGAGCCTGTCGTGCATTCTACTGGGAGTGACTGGAGGGACGATGATCCCTAGGTACGTGCATATGGTGTATGATGTGGACCCTTGGATCCATGCTGTGGAGGAGATGTGCTGCTGCTGCTGTGATGATGATGCTACTACCTTATTACCTATGTTTTTGGGAGACTACTACTGCTACTACTACTGCATCTGATGCTGATGGATCTACGTGACTATCCCTGGGGTTGTATTTTGATTATGTATATATTGTACATATGTTTTACTCTAGGGTTATAGTATCATAGTGATGTAGATCTGTTTACATGGACTTGTTATATTTTTGGAACTTGGTGACTTATCTCATGGACTATGTATGTATGACTCTTTCGTATATATGAAAATCTATGTTTATATCATATCAGTTGCATAGTCCAGTAATTTCCGCTTACTCTGATTTAACTTATGAATGAACTCGGCTATAAGTATTAATTGACGGTATCAGTTTTATTGAACAAAGTATGGGTAGCTTCAATTGATTGTAAAATGTAAAGAAATTTCTAAAGAACGAAAGTTATCCTGTTTGAGAAAAGGTTTTAGAAATCGCCGAACTCGATACAAGTGTTTTAAAGGATTTTAGAATTTATTCTCCAAGAGTTCCATTTGATGAATTGTGCACCCGCTTTAAAGAAAATTTTATTTACCATATTTTCTTAGCTCACAAGTCCATATATTATCCAATATAAAGCATAAATACTAGATTATATTTGGGTAATCCGGAAGGGTGTCACATAGGTTAGGTTAGTTGATTAGGTTTAAGGCACTTAATTAGGGTTCTAACCATGATTAGGGTAGGATTAGGTTAATTAATCTAGGTTTAGTCCACTAATCCTCAACGATTAGGGCTTAATCAAGGATTAAGGTGCTAATCAAAACTTAATCATGGGTTTAAGGAAAACTAACTTTGGATTAGCTCACTAATCAAGAAGAGTTTAGGGTTTACGAGAATGATTAGGCACTTAATCAGAGATCAAGAGCTCGATTAGGGTTTCGCTCCTCGATTAGGGCATCGATTAGGGTTTCTAGAGGTGATTGGACTTGATTCTTTGAAATAATTTTCCATGAAATCATACGAATCAATAAAACAATCAAACACACGAAGTCACCCACACAAGTAAATCAAATTTCAAAACTCATCATGAAGTCAAAACTCTTTCAAATCAATTCTTTAATTAATTAGGTTAAGTCCATAAAAATGCACAAGGAGATTCGTTTCTCAATGAAATCACAAATAATAAAATTATTCCAAACTCAGTAAAATCATTTGCTTGAACTCTATAAAAATCTTTGTTTACCAAAATACCCTAAAATCGACAACTGGTTACGTAATCGAATAAGACACTCATTAAAATCTTTTGTAAAGCAACATTTTAAAATTCTTCTTTGGTGAAAACTTATTTATCGTCGTTTGGAAAATAGGGGATGTCACAGATAGGATCCGAATTGAGTCATCAAGTCTCCCCCACTTAATATCAACATACCTGAGTAAGTCGGAGGCAGGGAGGAAACTGGGTCGATTCCAAGAATTGATTAGCTAGTTTCTGAATTGGTTGGCGAGGTGGTACATGGGGTTAAGTCGACTGCTAATCGGTATTATTGGGGTTGTTTCGAATTTTCTATGATATGATGGCTCTTCATACCTACGCATACGGCTAAGTTCTCATACAAGTTAGAGGGGTGGTTCGATCATTTAGTTGAAGGTTCTCGGTGGAAATATAGAATAAGAGTGTCTTGAATGGGGTTGGTTTGCGAATCACTGTTTATGAGTCTTAGTAAAGATCCTATAGGATTAAAGTTCAATCGGGCTTTCGATAGAGATAGAATTCCTAGATGGTTTATTCGGATCTCAACTAGATGATTGCAATAATATAGCATGCCAATAAACGCGAAGACCGAGGTGGTCAGTCCCAATCTCACATTTATCAACTGTACATCACTGCGTTATTGAATGATAGCATTATCTTTTAACAGATGCAAGAGAAAGGATGACCAATCCTGACCTTACACTCTATTAGAGGACGACACTATCACAAGGTTTTTGGTTAGGTCTCTTGATACGGTCTTATAACTAAGTAAGGTTTTTCCTACGTGTTCCATTAGATGGTACTCAAGATTGGATTGAAGATGAGTCTTTCTTAGGTTTCACAACGTCTAGAAATATAGGATTAGGAATTTAAAATTCCAAGAGAATTAATTTAGGATGTTCTACACTGAAACTTAATAGAGATGCAGATTGAAAGTACCTAAAATGTTTATCTAAATTTTTAAACCATCTCGTACCTTTTGTTGGTTTGGCCCTGATCTCCTTAAGTAGCTGCACCGCAGACCTCAAGGGTGTGGATCAGGAAACTGATATTGTCGGAATGTAAGGTTGAGACGTCCAGGATGAAGTCCTGTGTCATTGAGTAATCCCTCTGGAGCTGTGTCTGGTATGACTGCCGACACACCATGAAAGATGTGACGAGACGCGCCACCGAATATTAATACATCACCCGACCCCAAAATAATTCTTTCTGCTCTCCTTGGATCTCTCTGGCCTCCATAGAGAAACTCAGCCGAGTCACCAATGTAGAATGATACTACCGGTATCCCTCTTTGCAAGCTTCCAACACTTTCGTCACGGTCTTGATGAAGACCAAGCTTTCCATTCTCTTCATAGAAATTGACAATGCAGACATCAGGGGACATGGAAGGGAGTATGTCCTCCACTTCACTTACACCGCATTCCTTCTCAATCAAAGATTGTGCTTCTTGCATCGCTCCCATAACCAGCTGAATGAAATGATCAGGAATATTGGGTGGTTCGCTTCCATCAATTACCCTTTTGTGTCCATATACTCGGCTTTGAGGATTCCAGTCTAAGCCGAGGCATATCATTTTCAGTCGGAGTCTGGCTCCACTTGTAAAGCCTGGTTGATAAAAATCTCCAGGACCTAAGCCCATCTCACGACAGTTCTTTACTACGCCCACCTGTTCTTCATGAGCCAAGTATTGCTTCAGGAGAACCATTCTCGGTCTCAAAATTATACTGTTCTTCTCACCAACTTATACCCCCACGTGTTGCTCCTTGTCTTCAATAGTCGATCTAAGCTTACCCATTGCAGAAGTTTGCCCTTCTTGAAAACAGATGTCATACGGCTTGGATTTCCAAGAATTAGCTGGGGAATTGATCTTACGATCAGTAGCCGAACCGCTAGCAGGAGAATGGAAAAGCTGATTCTCCATGTTGCTACAGTGTGGCAACAAAGGATTCTGTTGATGCGGACATATACATAATTTAGTACATAACTACATAGGGTTTTATAATTATAAACCTAAGTAACTACTATAGAACTTGACACTATTTCCTGGTTACTCTCTTGGTGAGTAACCATTGGAGATGTGAATCCACACTCCAAAGGCCGAGGAAAACTGCTCTGATACCATAGATGTAACACCTAAGATTTTTACCCTGAAAAACCCCGCTATTAAAATATGAATTTGAAATTTCTTTTTAATTTAAATAAAAATCACCCGTCAAACGGACGGAGTTTTGTTTGTTTTTTGGACTAATCCAAAATTCAACCTGTGATACACAATTTCAAGTAAACATCCAATAGCCAGCAGGGCTTCAGAATATATATATATATATATATATATATATATATATATCATATCAAGGCCCAACGACTCCAAATATATCAGGGTGCATCAAATAATCAGAGTATTAGCGGAAAATACTAAGTTTGAGTATCAAAACCAAAATATGTAACTTTATCAAAACAAGATATCCTAAGCCTCACTCAAAAATATATATAATCAGTTTACATCAATATAAAGTAGGAGGCTTGGGTCTATATTATAATCTAAATCCCATAACAACCCTACTCTCCCTGTAAGGGAAAGTACTCCTGCTCGGCCGGGGGTTGTGCCAGCTCAATCTCCGTACCTGAAAAATGTTAAGGGAGTGAGCATTGCACATGAAATAGAAAGCAGTCTCTAACTAGACATAACAACCCACTAGGTCAAGCACAACTAGCAAATAAAGCATATCATCACATATTGCACACCATACTCATTTCATTATTTCCATATTCATTATTTATTCATAATTTCCATTTTCATTATTCAATTCAACATCCATTTCCTTTACTTTTTATTCTTTTCACATACTCACCTTATTTCGGTACATCACCTCAAATCAGAGGCCAATGTAAAAATTTCATTCAACACATTTATCACCTCAAAACATAGGCCCTCATACTTTTCCTTATTTAAATTATGTGTGCCTCGGGTCAAAGGTCAACACCCATTCATTATAATTCATTTTGTGTCCCTCAGGTCAGAGGTCAACACTCCAATTTCTTAATTCACGGTGTGTCTCTCAGGTCAGAGGTCAACACACCAATACTTTATTTCATTCGGTGTCCCTCAGGTCAGAGGTAAACACTCATTCATTTTAATTCATTTGGTGTCCCTCAGGTCAGAGGTCAACACCCATTCATTTTATTTCCTTTCGTGTCCCTCAGGTCAGAGGTCAACACACACTTTCATTTTAATTCATCCGGTGTCCCTCAGGTCAGAGGTCAACACTCATTCATTTTAATTCATCCGGTGTCCCTCCGGTCATAGGTCAACACTCATTCGCTTTAATTCATTTCGTGTCCCTCAGGTCAGAGGTCAACACATTATCATCATTCTCATTATAAACAATTTATCACAATTTAAGGAACGTCACCTCAAAACATAGGCCAACATATATACCACATTCTCAATATTCGGCACCTCAATTCAGAGGCCAAGAATTATTCACTTCCTTGTTCAATCAATCATAACACATTTAAATCACAACCAACCACAATCAACACCTAATCATTCATGTAATTCCCTTATTCATTTCCTTTCTCAACTATCACAATCATTCCAAGTAGTATTCTATTTTATAGCCCAACATTTAGATTGCCCTTCATTTTAATTTACATATATCACCTTTTACTTTTGTTTACACATAATCATTTTACTTCCGTTTCCTATATTCACAAGTTCAATTCATAAGCCATGACCTTTGTTCACAATTGATAATACATAACATTTATACTCATTTAGCATTTAGATACAAATACGCACATTCATCACATATAATCGTTTCCATTCCCTTTTCTTCCTATATCAATTTACTCCATAACACATTACATATATTTGCCACAGCAGTCAATTGTCATTTAATACAAAACTTTACAAATAGAATCAATAATCATAGAAATCATTTATGGCAACTTCAATATCATATTACCCAAATCCTCTTGTACTTCATTATAATCATTATCCAAGTTTCATTTATCAAATAATTCATTCTCATATCATTGGATTTCCTTTTCCTAGTCTTTACATCAAACATCATGCATATTTAATTAGTTAGAATTTTATATTCAATAACCTAGGGTTTTATAGCCTAATTTTCTCCCCTAACACATAACCCTAACAAATCATTATATACTAACTAGAACCCACTCCCTAGAGCAAGGCAAAACCCACCCCCTTACCTCAAACACTTGGAGATAAGGTGATTTTACTTGCCCTAAGCTTGGGAGTCTCGCTACCAAATGAGTTAGAATCCAAAGGAAGAGAGAGGAACCTGATATAAGAGCCATAACAAGAAAAGATTAACATTCATGTCATGGGTCATGCCAAAACTCAAGAAAAGTGGAGCTTCCATGGCTTAGAATCAAAAACCACCATGGATGGAGGAGAGAGAAAGGGAAGAACGAATTTGTGAGAGAGAAAAAGAGGAAATCCAAAGCTTGAATACTTACTTGGAGTTAAGAAAGGAAGAGATTTGTTGATGGAATGAAGAAATCCCACTTGCTCTTGGTGGATTTGATGATAGAGAATGGAACCCTAGGGGAGAGAGGAAGAGTGGATCGAACTTGGCAAGAAAAGAACGTGTTTGCTTTTATTTTTTTTCCTCAGCAGGTCGACTTAATCGATTAAGAGCTTACTTAATCGATTAAGGTTTTGCACACTATCTGACCTTAATCGATTAGCCAACAGGTTAATCGATTAAGCTGCATAATTTTGCAGTATACAGTACTTTGAAAGGCCATAACTTCTTCGTTGCCCGTTGGGTCTTGCTCAAATTTGAAAGCAAGCTTTCCTACATACTAATCTTCACATCCAACGGTGGAATTTGTGTTTAGAGTTGTAAATCTTTTATTTTAAATTCCTTAATATCCTATGTTATTAATCCTAAGACAAGCCTTCAATCCACTATTTTTAACTCAATATCATTATTCCCTTCACTCTAAGCTTGACCCATCATCAATTATACTAGGAATTAAATTTCGGATGTTACACTTTATCTGCCTGTCCTCAACTCTGATTGGAAGAACCTCAATAGTAAGATTCTCCTTCAAGGGCAAATCATCAGCTGCTACCACATGAGAGGGATCATGAATGTATTTCCGGAGCTGAGAGATGTGAAACACACCATGAAGCCTAGACAAGTGTGGAGGCAAAGTAATCCTGTACACCAAAGGTCCAACTCTTTCCAAAATCTCATAAGGTCCAACAAACCTCGGAGTCAGCTTCTTTGACTTGATTGCCCAACCAATGCCAGTGGTAGGGGACACCCTAAGAAATACATGATCACCCACCTCAAACTCTAGGGGTCTCCTACGCTTATCTGCATAGCTCTTTTGTCTATACTGAGAAGTTTTCATCTTATTCTTTATCATAGTTTTCTTCTCAGTGGTTTCTTGCACCAATTCTGGCCCGATCAACAAATTTTCACCAATTTGGAACCAGCAAAGAGGCGTTCTACACTTTCTACCATAGAGTGCCTCAAAAGGTGCCATACCAATGCTAGAGTGAAAGTTGTGGTTGTAAGTAAACTCCATCAATGGTAACAACTGCTCCCAATTACCAGCCTGTTCCAGCACACACGCTCTCAACAGATCCTCTAATGTCTGAATAGTGCGTTCAGACTGCCCATCAGTTTGAGGATGATAGGATGTACTAAACTTCAACTTAGTACCCAAGGCCTGCTGGAGACTCTGCCAAAATCTGGATAAAAATCTAGGATCGCGATCAGATATTATGCTAGAGGGAACACCATGGAGCTTCATTATGTCCCGAATATACAGCTGAGTCAACTTCTCCAGGGTGTACTTCTTGTGAATCGGGATAAAGTGAGCACACTTTGTTAAACGGTCTACAACAACCCATACGACATCACAACCTGCAGCAGTTCTAGGTATACCTGTCACAAAATCCATGGAAATGCTATCCCACTTCCATTCAGGAATGTCAAGTGATCGCAACGGACCACCTGGCTTTTTATGCTCAATCTTCACCTTCTGACAAGTCAAACAGTGAGACACATGATCGGCCACATCTGATTTCAACCCTGGCCACCAAAAGATCTTCTTCAAATCCTGATACATCTTTGTTGTACCTGGATGGAAACTCATTTTTGTTTGGTGAGCTTCCCACAATATGTCTCTTCGAACCTCGAAGTCCATTGGAACACATATTCTACCTCTAAACCTGATGATTCCATCTGCACCCTTGATGAAATCAGGTTCCTCTTTACTTGTTGCTCCTTCCAACAACTTCTGGAGTTCTTCATCATCCGCCTGTCTTTCCTTAATCAAATCCATCAACTCACTAGTGGCCTACAACATTTCCAGAACAATGCTTTTCTCTTTCACCTGCATGTTCAAGTTGAGATCACTAAACTCCTGAATCAGCTACATCTCTTTCACCATCAAGTTGCTAACATGGAGAGTTTTGCGACTCAATGCAACACCGCAAAATTTTAATCCTGGATTAATAACAGTTAATTATAAATTTTATTTATAATTAATTATTATTATAAATTCCTGATTAAATTAGGTATCTAATTATTGCAAATAGGTGGAAAATAATTGTAAATTATTTTCTATGCAAAAATTAGATTTTTGCATATCATTCCTTGCTGTAGGACCTTAGTGCAATATTAGAAAGATTTTGGAGGAAAGAAGGAATAAAATAATCATTTTTCAAATTTTAGTCGAAATACTCGAGTATTTCGTCCGATACTCGAGTATTCTGGGTAGTGTTGCTCGAGTTAGTGCGTTTGATGAGTCATCAACGCGTTAATTCTCGAGCTCGACACGAAATCACTTCAGGAACACCTCAAGGATATCGTGGCGAGCTGCATGTTATAGGGAATCGTCTATTTAAGGCAATCAACACGAGTTTGAACTCTTGTTGATGGAATTGTGAGGTTTAGGGTTTCGAATTCGTTTTCAACGATTCTCATTCGTTCTTGAGTGTTAGGTTGAGTGTGATACACGGTTACAAAGCTTACATCCTGAGCTTCGTAAAGACTCTAAGCTTGTGCGTTGAGGATTCGCGTGCAAAGAGAATTGGAGCTCGAAAGATTGGGGTCTTTGTTGATAAGTGGTTCGGGAAACTTACTTGGATCTTTGATTTTGGTAAGCTCTTGAACTCTTGAGACTTCAATTTAGTTTCATTCTCTTATGCATGTTGCAGAGAACAATTTCTAATCTTTTTCCCCAATTATTTTACATGATTTGATGATCAAAATCCTTGGTCTTATGACCCTACTCAAAATGGTGTTGCTGTCAAATGGATTTTGGGGAAACTAGCTTGGAGGTTGAATTTCTGTCAAGTTTCAGTTCTCACACGACTTTGAGGTAAGTCAGAAGCTATACATTCACTAGAATAAGGATTGATTTCATGAATTTGTGTAGGAAGCCACCATGAGGCTTAAAGGGCTTAGTTTGAAATAGGATATTGGCTTGGAGGCCATTCTGGGTGTTGAAACTTGTTGGAGCATGTTTGATATGTTGCATGCAAGCTAAATGCAAGTTATTTTTGAGTTAAAGATGCTCAGAATTGAAATTGACATGTTGAGTTGTTAAAATATGATTTTTATGCATAATGAATGCTCAGTTTTGATTCAGTGTAATTTGATGTAATTTCTGTGTTGGAACATGTTTAATATACTTAAACTTAACTCTGTTGAATGTTGGTTTTGGTTAAAATTGGTTAGAATTGAATTTGGTATGTGAAAACTCAGTTTCAGTGTTGTTCTGTCATGAAATACTCGAGTCTTTGGCTCAATACTCGAGTATTTCGTGGTGCACCAGTGCGTCCGGTAGCACCAGTACTCGTGTGTTTGAGTTGAGACTAGAGCATTGTCTAACGCACCCATTGGAAATTGTGATGAACTACTCGAGTCTTGCATGAACTACTCGAGTATTCTAGAATGATGAACTACTCGAGTAATTCATGAACTACTCGAGTATTTCTGGAAAATCTGAAACTGTACTTTTCAGAAAACGTATGAACTACTCGAGTCTTTTGGTAAGATACTCGAGTATTTTTAGTCATAACACTTAAATTTCATTTTTTTTTTTAAATCTAACCAAGTTATTTTAACCCAAATTATTAATTTTTAAGTTGATTAATCATGTTCCAAGAAATTAATGAGATTATAAGATTACATCAATTACTTTGAATATCTGTGAATAAATTATTCCATGTTGGAGATACATTAAGATTAAAGAGGATTAAATCTTAAATGGAATATGTTAATGCATTCATGCATGGTGTTGGGGATACGTCGTTATTTTTTGTCATGTTCAAGGATTACTACTTGCTTGATCCCACTTCAAGGTTGACGTTGTGGGTCTTATGTCTAGATGACTATGTAATATAAGTGATAGTTTACGTTTTGGCGACGTGACGTTCACTAGATAGAGTGACGTTGTTTATCACTTTCAAGCAAGTACGCCATACGTTTGATAACATATTTTTGGAACATGAGGAGGGTCTCTGGGAGTGCCAAAAGTTACTGCTTGCTCAACCCCACTTCAAGGTTGACGTTGTGGGTCTTATGTCTAGATGACTATGTAATACAGTGATAGTTTTACGTTTTGGCGACGTGACGATCACTAGATAAAGTGACGTTGTTTATCACTTCGAGCAAGTACGCCATACGTTTGATAACATATTATTTTTGTATGCTGGGAATACAAAGAAGTTATGGAAGGACATCCATTTGAGAGATTAGTTGGAGAATTTTAGAAGAGTGAGATACCATGCATCATATCATCATTGATTTATTATTGTGATTAAATTTGATATGATTATAAAATGTTAACTGCTCACTTTGCATATTTATTGCTCAGCCTTATTTGATTATGTGTATGTATATGCTTACCCCTGTGCCCTTGATAGGTGATGGCACGTTACCTAGCATGCGTAGAGATCAGGCCCATCCCTAGCGGGATATGGACGTATGAGGTGCACCGAGCGACATTTGAGGGTGAGGTGGAGTTCACACTCTTCCACCCTAACCCCCTCATTCGGGTGCGCCCTCGTATGTTTAGGATACCTATTATATATACTATGCACATCCCTGCTTTTTATGTTTATAGAGGACCACCACCACCAGCTCGACCTGTACGTAGGTTTCATAGTTTTCGTTTCCGTCCTGCTACTCTTTCTCATCCATCTGCTTACAGAGTTTTCACCGATGAGGATGTTCCTTCATCCTATCCGACTGGAGCTGGTGGGACTACACCGGCTACTACTTTTGGACCTACTAATAGGTTTGCCACTCAGTCGGACGGGATAGAGGAGGATCCCGAGGAGGGGTAGAGCGAGGAGGAGGGAGTACCAGTCGAGCCGGTTCCCAGACCTCGAGGAGGACCCAGTGGTTCCTAGGACATGCATAGTATAGTTAGTAGGGATCCCGGACCGACTTTGCTGCTGCAGTGGACCAGACAGATGCGTGGAGGACCAGTTGACCTGCTTTCAGACACTCCTTATTTTTGAGTTGTGACATATTGTACATATTTTTAGAGTGTTTGAGAGTTTAGGTCTTATTTTCAGACTTTAATATGTATCTAAAGTTTATGGACATGGCTACTTGTACCTTGCTGACTTTTGTACCTATGGATCCCTTTTCATGATGATGATTTATCTATATATATGATGTTTATTTACAACATGCATCCTTGAGTACTACTATCTTTCCGCGCACTCTGATTTTGTTAAAAGAGAATTCGGCGACTGTTATTATTTGGAAAATAATTTTATGCGAATAACAAGGCAACGCTATATTTATAATTATGGAAGTCTAAAATAATTTTTAATTAACAATTATACGTTGTCTTGCAAATTATTAATTGTTTCAATATTCTATTGATCGAGCGAACGGAGCCGAATTCGTTAATTTGTTCCATGATTTTAATAAAAGTTACTTTATCCAAACTAATAATGTCCATAAATAATATTTTATTGTTTGATAAAGGAAAGGGTGTCACACTTTTTATGGTATCAGAGCATGGTCCCGTTCCTCCTAGCTCAGCTGGAAGCAGTTAGGCACGCTGTTCGAATAAATCGAATATAGTAAGGATAATATAGGATAGTTATTCCAATCCAAAAGAGACCTTTAAGTGATATAGAGACCATAGTGCAGGTCTTCTATGGAAACTAGAAACCAGAATCATACCGATGCTATGCTGGATAGAATTACTGTTGTTTTGGAGAACATGCAGCAACATCAACAGCAGCAAACCAATCAACCACCACTACTACAAACAAGATTTTTCAGACCGGTTCCGAACCATTTTTCAGAGCGGTTCCGAACCGGTCTAAAAGCCCCCGTTGCTAAAAATGCATAGTAAACCAGACCAGTTATGAACCGGTCTTGTTTTACATTAACGAGACTGGTTATTAACCGCTCTGAAACTTAAAAACGAACTGGTCTGAAACAATTTTATGAACCGGTCTAAAAAAAATTTTGAACCAGTCTGAAAAATTTTCTGAACCAGTCTGAAAAATTTTCTGAACCGATCTGAAAAATTTTATGAACCGGTCTGAAAAAATTTATGAACCGGTCTGAAAAATTTTCTGAACCGATCTCAACAATTTGCTGAATCAGTCTCAACAATTTGCTGAACCGGTCTGAATTAACTTCAATATGCTTTTTTTTTTCTTTTACAACTCTGCAATACAACTTAACCACTTCATTTAAATTAACTTGATTTAAATTAAAAAAATATAAATACTCAAAGATAAAGATCAAAACCAAATACATTACATTATACCATAGAATTAACAAGTTGCTTACAAAGATCAAATACTAGCTAGCCACAACAAGTTGCTTACAAAGATCAAATACTAGCCACAGAAGCATTAAAAGAGAAAACACACCTCCTACTGATAGAAACTAAAAAACAGACCAAGAACTCCTAACCTCCTGCACCAGCAAAAAGAATAAAAAAAACTACATAACTACTGTAATACCAAAAAGAGTTGTCAGTATCCCTACATAAAAACTCCAAGATTGCAAAGCCACTCCTTCAATTTTTCCGCATCTGCAACATTCCTGCTGGAAAACCAGATACACTTCTATAAAAAAAATTAATTTTTGTGAAATTTTAATATTTACCACGCTTGCAATCGAACTAGAAACTAATAATTTAATTATAGAGAAGACATGCACTGCACTAAAGTTATACCTGTGCCTTGTTAAGAAACATCCCAGAACTTGTTCTGAACTCACTCGCTATACTTTTACCAGAATCATTATCAGCGACCATAGACTTCTCCATCTTATCCTTGGCCTAACACCACAACAATTCAAACATGGAAGGTGTAACATAACATAAACATAATAATATTAACTTCCCCAAGTTTTATGTTTTAACCCAATTGCAAGAGGTGGAAAGGATCACTAGACACTGCAACTTTAGACAAAAGGAGAATAAATTAAGGAGTATAAACAATCATGGGTGGAAAGCTAAAACAGGGAAGAATCATCAATACTTCCCCTTTTGGAAAAAGATATTAAATATTTAACAAGAAGCATAGAAACAATTATGATTATCAGGTCATATGTATATTGATTCAGGAGCTTGTGCTTACCCGTTTTAGGGAGGAAAGGATCACTAGACACTGCAACTTAAGACAAAAGGAGTATAAACTAATTTCCTCCTATATGACATAACTTTAAACCAAAAAAATGGCAAGCAAGTCATGAGGACTGGAGTGAACAAATCAGAAATGACTAATGACCCCTAATCACCAAGTCAAGCAAAGCAAAACAACAAAACAAGATAGTCAATAACTGTGGATTTAACGGATAATTCATACCTTGTCTGTATCAGCCAGAGTAAGAACTGTAAGTTGCTTTAGCTTGAGGATCTGATCAGGTATCAATTGTGGAATACGACCAGCACTACCTGTAAGCCACTTGAACTTTTTAACAAGCACCATTATGCAATTACTATCATGTATAAACAACAAACACAAACACAATCAAAAGAAACAGCCAAGCATTAAAAAAAATATATCATGAATCAAAAGAATCAAAACATTTATAAGGGCAATAAGAACAACAGAAACAGAAAGTACCACATGCTCCAATTATTCAGCTCACAACTCACAATAGTACTACCAGGCCAAAAGTATTAATTAGATACATATATATGGTCAATCTTTGCTAATGATATAAATGGAAGTAAAAGTCAAGCTTTGCTACTGCCATGATATAAATGGAAAACACAAGTACTGGTACTATAGTTTGGATGCTATATGTGAGGGAATCCTTGCCAGAATGTTGTGTTGTAGTGTACTAGTGTAGACTTTAATTCCTCATTTAAAAGACCCCCCAACACAACACCGTACCCAACCTCCAGTTCTAATTTTAATAGTACGTGCTAATTAACCTAATTAACTAAGATGACAAAAACATGAAAAACTGTTTGCCCTACATGGAAATATATGAACAAAAATTAAACTAAGGTCGTAACTCGTAAGCCATAAGTATTAAGGCATAGTGTGAATCACTTATTAGTATATGGTCACTAAGGTATCGTACGGCACAACACTGTAAAAAATGAACTATCTGAAATTCTCTTTGCAGAAACGTAAACCAGCGAAAAATTTACAGTCCAAGTTACCCTTAAAAGGCATGGTCAGATTGGTACTAGTGGAATTAATTGCAAAAGATCGTACATATAAACCAGGCCAAAAACAGTACAAGATTCATCTGAGTAGTTAAGAATAGAAGACATGCATAGTAATATACAGTATCTAACGCACATTATCTCATTTTCAACCCACACATAACCAGAAAACTGGCCTATATTTCTCTTTAGATTGTGTGCCTGTACATCATCCAGGAACAGACATGGTGTTAGAGGATCTATTCACAAGGGGGGAAATGGAATTTAGCAAAAAAAACCAACACAAAGAATCCAAGGAACTAAATTGTTACATCACCTTTAATTTGTCTTCTTCCCAAACAGTATACTATGAAGCATATGCAGGTTGTCATCAGGTTTTCTCTTTGACAACTTGAAAGCCACTGGAACAGTTTATCCATAAATAACTTGATTTGAAAACACTATGAAGGAAATAGATACTTAAAAGCAAACTATTAATCTAATAACAGCAAACCACTTTGTCACTTATAACTTAAGAAATTTAACCACATAATTCCAATAACTGAAACAAGGAACCAACCTAATCATCATAAAATGCAATACAATCTTGAAAGAGTAATGCACAAGTATAAAAAAACATATTGGAAAGGGACATGGAACAGATAGAGAAATATCATTAAGTAGAAATATATCCACGGCTGGTAGCAAGTTGACATGTCGTGATCCCTCAAAATAATATTCACAATAGCTTTACCTAGAAGTTATTAGCAGGTAACATTCAACATTTCAGTTGGGATGATTCATGGTGACAATGTAAACAAACAAGGAAATCCAGAGCAAGCTTAATACATAAGCAAGGCAGCAACAACAGAATGACAATGGCAAAAGTTGTGAAGGGAAATAGCCTTACCATTAGGGATTTCCTTAAGCTGCGTACCACGTCCCTGAAACCCAAAGAGGCACAACAAATCATTCAAACCAATGATCCCTACATTCTTATCAAAGTGATTCTGGAGTTATTATTGCTAAACTGGTAAGTCATGCTTCTTTATTACCTTCAAGGATTGAGCATATATTTGTTTTAGTCAATCACTTTGCATTATGTTGTAACTTGTAAGCAGCTTGGTGAATGATGACACCAAAACTTAAAGGCATTTGGTACAAAAATCATCACACCACAGACACTGATTTTGTGTTCAGATTTTAAGAGATACATTTTACTGAAATTATTATTTTTTTTGGTAAACTTTGCTATGCTGGGAGTAAGACGAAGGAAGGCATCATAGATTTCATTGAAAAGAATCGGGATAAAACGGAATAGCAAAAGCAACCAAAAGACGAGCTTTAAAAATGTGAATATTTGAATTTCATTATTATATGCTATACACTTATAAAATCTGCATTCCGGAATTCCTGGTTAATATTTTGATTTACATGTCTTCTCTTTGCAGGAAAGCAGTTGTTACTCTGTGAGAGGATATAGACATACACTGAGTTACAGATAGGATCTATAAATCTATTTAGACCTATATTCCGCACCTTAGTTAGCTTAAAAGCCTTGGGTGAAAAAATCTTTGACCCTATTTGTAATAAGCAGATGCATTTATCGCCATTTAGTTTTCTATATCTCAAGGTTAACTAGTTCTGCTTATTCTCAATATATTGATTCTCAATAAAAGGATGCATGATTCACAAACCATACTTTATGCTTAGTTTCTCCCTTTTTATCCGCCTTTGCTTCTTGCTCTAATTGGACCCTTTATTGTCTAATAGGGTATTATGTTTGGACAACTTAATTTAAACTACCAACTTAATTCAAGTCCAATATATGTCAGTTGGTTATATCATGAAAAGCATCGGTATGCATACATGAGTCATGGTAATCAGTACTAAGGAATCAAAGATAGAAATTTTTTGTTGAAAAATAAAAAACTCAAAGGTTCTACTTTCCAATAAAAACTTTTCATGACGGGAATGAGGTTTAAACCTATGACCTTATGCACAACTACCTAAAGTCCTAAACCCTTAACAACCAGACCAATCCTATCAGCTTATAGCTTTTCTTCTTTTAATTCCTTAAACAGTATACTCCTTAGTATTTGCATCTATTGATAAACAAGTAACAAAAATGGCGTACATGGAGCATGTGGCATATTAGTTACCATACCAGATTTCACTAAAATTTGTCAGCAGTTCAGGATGAAGATTTGGCTAGTTCTTTCTCTTCTTTCTTCTCATCAACTTTCTCCCCTTCTCCCTCTTCTTCTACTACATCATCTTTCTCCTCGGATTTCGCAATCTCAACAGAGTCATCCCTCTTAATTTCTTCTTCTTCGGGAGCTAATTCAGCTTTGGCAGGTTCGGGTTTGGGTTTGGCAGAAGCCACGTCATCGTTTTTGGCATCAAGGGGAGGTTCGGGTTGGGGTTTGGAATCTTCTAGGGTTTCGGTGGCCATGTTTTAGGGCACGGAGGGTTGACGAAATCAGATGAAGGACTTATGAGGGTTGACGGCGGAGGTGCGAAGGGCAGTGATGGCGGTGCTGCGACGACGGAGATGCGAAGGGTTGATAGCGGTGTTGCAAAGGAGCTTCGGCAGAGAGAGAGAGAGAGTGAAAGAGAAGGCGGGAGAGAGTGATGAAATAGAGCAAAGTTGAGTGAGGGGGTGTGAAAGAGAATCGAGAAGGACGGTGAAAGCAGGTGGAGTGAAGGAGGGAGGGAGAAGTGCTTTGGAGGGAGACAGAAGGAGACTCGGTGTGCTTGGAGGGAGAGTGAAAATTAGGCGGTTTTTTTTCCAATTAAAAGTAGAACCCTTGCCCATGCCATGCACGGGATAGTCAATTAATCTATTTTCCAGACTGGTTGTCAAAATTAACCACTCTAGAATGAACCAATAGCAACTTCCAGACCGGTTCCGCCTTTCAATTAAAATATTTTCAGACTGGTCACTTATTTGAACCAGTCTGGTTTAAACTAATTTTAACTTCCAGACCGGTTCCGCACGGAACCGGTCTTAATAAGGTGGTCTGAAAAATGTATTTTGTACTAGTGCACATCCATGTAACCTGGGTAATTCAGAGGCTAAGACTCTCTCGGAATTTCGAAGTTGCAATCCTCCAAGGTTTGAAGGGGGATATAAGCCAGAGGAAGCCAACAAATGGATTTATGAAATGGACAAGATTTTCAGAACTCTGGAGTGTACCGATGTACAGAAAGTGGCATATGCTGTCTACATGCTGGGGGGATGAAGCTGAAAATTGGTGGAACCACACAGTGCAACTATTGAACGATGAAAGAAGGGAAGTCACCTGGGGAGTATTCATGGAGAAGTTCCTTAACAAGTACTTTCCGGAAGATTTGGGAAGGAAAAAGGAGATAGAACTTATGCAACTAAAACAAGGAGATATGAGTGTAGGATTCTCATGTTTTGATGCTAACAATCTCTCTCCAAGCAACAACATTGGCAACAAGCAAGCTACACCACATGAAGATTAGAATTAGGATTTTTATTAATTCTATTTCAATGTAATCTTTATTTTTATGCAATGCATCTCATTGGTGTGGATAGCTTAGGTGATTTTAAGAATATTTTAATAATGTTTGATTAAGAGTGAAGATACTTTAAATCTTGATTAAATAGCTCTATTAAAAGTTTTGTGAAAATCCTTTTAGAAAAACCTTGTTTTTATTCAGATTCTGATCAGTTTACTCGAGTAATGAGTATTGGGTCACTCGAGTAATTTATGTCATGACAGGTTAATCGAGTAATGGTTTACACATCACTCGAGTAACTTAATCTGACATGTTTTAATCGAGTGAAGTTATATGGTTTACTCGAGTAATTCAATCAATGTTTGGAAAATTATAAAAGGACTTAATTTTCTCTTTCACAAAGATACACATTCATTCTTACAATTTTCTATACACTTTCAAAAGCAATTCAAGAGCTATTTTTACATCTTTCAAGAGCTATCAAGATTCAACAAAGAACTTTTCATTCTTCACTCTATTTCTCTCATTGTTCAAAATATTCTTGAGATCATAATTTTGTTCTTAGTGGTTGTTGAAGATTTGCAATTTGTGATTGCATCATTGAAGTTTCAACACAAGTGAAGAATCTCACAAGGAAGACTTTGAGGATCAAATCAAAGCAAGAAAAGAGGATTGGTTGGAAGCATCTTCAATCAATTAGCAAGGAAATCTAGAATTCTCAAAAGGGGTAGATTAGATCAAAGTGTTTGGTACACACTTTGAGTTGGGTTTTAAGATAGGAGAACTAAGAATCTAGTTGCATCTTAAAACATTGTAAAATCTACATTTGAAGATTTCTAGTGAAGAATCTCTCTTGATTCAAGAGGGGACTGGAGTAGCTTTCAAGTGGGTGAAAGTGAACCAGGATAAATCCTTGTGTCTCTTTTATTTTCATTCCTTGTATTGCATTAATTCATTAACAATTGCATTTTTAGGTTAGAATTGGGGTTTTCTTAATTCTACTCATTTGATCTGAAATTGCATGTTAATATTACTTGAAATTGTTCATATTAATCATTCATAATTTGTTGAATCATCATAGCATTGTTATTCTTGAAGAACTGCATTGAAAACTGAGTTTTAATTGAATTTTACCCAGTTTACTCGAGTAAAGTTCTTGTCACTCGAGTAATCTGCTATCAGTTTATGAACAATACTCGAGTAGGTTTTCTGTTACTCGAGTGATTTAAAAATAGTTTTCGTAATACTCGAGTGATTTGCTTAATACTCGAGTGAAATTATTTTTGCTTGCGTATTACTCGAGTGAAGTCTTGAGTTACTCGAGTAATCTGACTTGAATTTTTAAGAAATTTTATTTTCATAAAATCATTCTCTTAGGTGAACGAAAAATTTGTATTAAGGCTTCAATATTCTATTCACCCCCCCTCTAGACTATATTGAGCCGCTTGTTGCTTTCCAACAAGTGGTATCAGAGCTCGGACGAAAAATCCGAGCCTTAAAAAGCTTTTTCGAAAAGATCCTTTTACTTGGAAACAATGGGCTCAATTTCAAATCCTTTTGGTGGTGAAGGAACTTCCATTAATCGTCCTCCACTATTCAATGGTGAGGGTTACGCTTATTGGAAGGTCCGTATGAAAATTTTTATTCAAGCCATAGATATGGAAATTTGGAACGCCATAGAGAATGGACCTTTTGTTCCTCAAACGAAAGTAAATGATGTTGTTTCGATCAAACCACAATCGAGTTGGGACAATGATGATAAGAAGAAAGTTGCATTTGATTTAAAAGCTAAAAATATCATAACGTCCGCTCTTTCTTATGATGAGTTCTTTCGAGTATCTCAATGTGTTGATGCTAAACAAATGTGGGACACATTACAAGTCACACATGAGGGCACTTCGGAGGTTAGAAGGGCTAGGCTAAATACACTCATGCATGAATATGAACTCTTTCGTATGCTACCTAATGAAAACATAGGTGACATGCAAAAGCGGTTCACTCATATCATAAATCATCTTTCTGCACTTGGAAAAGTTATTACTAATGGTGAAGTTGTTAATAAGATTTTGAGATGTCTTAGCAGGGAATGGCAACCTAAGGTGACGGCCATTATGGAAGCTAGAGACGTGGATCAAATTGACTTAGCAACTCTATTCGGAAAGCTTCAAGAGCATGAAATGGAGCTTGGACGGTTATCCATGAATGAAGATGCCGATAGAAAGAAAAAGGGGATTGCTCTTAAATCAACTTCAAAATCTCTTAAGGCACAAGAGGAAAACTCTCAAGTGGATGACTCGGACTCCGATATAGATGATAAGACCCTTGGCTTGCTAGTTAAAAAGCTTGGTAGGTTCTTTAAGAGAAAGGGAAACTTTAATAAGAATAGACAAAGAGATTCTAAGGACACTCAACCAAGAAATAAGACTAACAAGGATCACATCAAGTGTCATGGGTGTGGAAAGCTTGGTCACTATCGATCAAAATGCCCAACTCATTCTAAGAAGTCGGAAGGTGACAACTCTAAGTTCAACTCATCTAAAGGAAAAAGGGCTTACATAGTATGGGATGAAGAGGAGAGTCAATCAACATCTAGCTCATCGGATGATGAAGAACTTGCAAATCTATGTTTGATGACGAAGCTTGATGAAGAGGAATCTTCGAGCATTAAATCAAGTGACAACGTCAATGAGGTAGATTATCTTTCCGATGCTAGCTCTAGTTCTAATTCTCCTTCATTCAATGAGTTGTACAATGTGTATGTAGAGATGCATAAAGAGTTGAAGAAACTTGCTAAAATAAATGTTGAAAGAAAGAATTTCATAATGAAGCAACATGAAAAGATAATTGAACTTCAAAAAGATTTAGAAGAACTTAAGCTTCAAAATGAAACTCTTGAACTCATTTATGCAAACTCTACATGCAATTGTGAATTGAAATCAAATGAGACTCCATCTTGTGAAAATTGCAAGTCTTTGGAAAAAGAAGTTTTTAATTTGAATGATCGACTTGCAAGGCTCATGAAAGGAGATACTTCATTAGATCATTTGCTTTCAACTCAAAGGAACAATAGAAATAGATCCGGTCTTGGCTATACCAAACCTAAGAAACGCAATTATCGCAAAGTTGGTGGATTTTCAAAGAATAAGATTTCTAAAAACCCAACTTGCCATTATTGTGGGATCTTTGGGCATACCACGAATAAATGTAATATAAAGAAATTTGGTATACCAAGCGGAGAATATATTTGGATTGTTAAGGGGACTTCTCCCCATGCTAACAACAAAGGACCCAAGATCACTTGGATACCTAAGTCAACCAAATGATATCTTTCTTGTAGGTGTGTCTTCGAACCAAAGAGCGCAAATGGTACTTGGATAGTGGTTGTTCGAGACACATGACGGGAGACAAAACGCACTTCATGGAACTTACTCCGAAAAATGGTGGATTTGTGACATACGGCGACAACAACAAGGGCAAAATTCTAGGAGTCGGGAAGATCGGTAACGTATCTAACCTTGTCATAGAAAATGTCCTATACGTAGAAGGCTTAGAACACAACTTGCTTAGTATAAGCCAACTATGCGATATGGGCAATTATGTGACTTTTACTCCGGAATTATGCTTCATTAAGTCTTCTATAGATGATAGTGTTAAGTTTGTTGGTCGTCGCTCTAATAACACTTACTTAATTGATTTGGATGAGATAACTTCACTATTTTCAAAATGTTTCAAATCTTTTGATGATGAAATTCGTCTTTGGCATAGACGAATTGCTCATGTGAATGTGAATCAATTAAACAAACTTTTGCGAAAAGATTTAGTGATTGGTTTGCCTAAACTAAACTTTAAGCTTGATGGCATTTGTGACTCTTGTCAAAAGTGCAAGCAAGTTAAAAGTTCTTTTAAACCTAAAAATGTGATAAGCACAACAAAGCCTTTGGAGCTAATCCATATGGATTTGTTTGGCCCTTCACAAATTAAAAGTTTAGGTGGCAATTACTATGGATTTGTTTTAGTAGACGATTTTACTAGATTCACATGGACTTTATTTTTATCCGCAAAAAGTGAAGTTTATAAATGTTTTAAAAAGTTTGCCAAACTCATCCAAAATCAACTAAGTTTGAAAATTGTGTCTATTAGAAGTGACCACGGAGGTGAGTTTGAAAACACTAGGATTGATGCGTTTTGTGATAAGTTCGGTATTGATCATCAATTTTCGGCCCCTAGGACTCCGGAGCAAAACGGAGTTGTAGAAAGGAAAAATAGAATATTAGTGGAACTTGCTCGTACTATGTTGAAAGAATCAAATGTTCCTAAATATTTTTGGGCCGATGCGGTAAACACTGCTTGTTATGTGCTTAATAGGATTCTTATTCGTCCGCATTTAAATAAAACACCTTATGAACTTTTAAAAGGGCGAAAGCCAAATATTTCACATTTTCATGTTTTTGGGTGTAAGGTGTTTGTTTTAAATAACGGAAAGGAACCGGTCGGCAAGTTTGACTCCAAAGCCGACGAAGGCATATTCATAGGTTATTCAACTCATAGCAAAGCATATAGAGTCTACAATAAAAGAACATTAACCGTTGAGGAATCCGTGCATGTTGTATTTGATGAATCTTCGAAAGGAGATTGTGTTGTTTCTTGTGATGATGATAATATAGGTACATTTTTGGATCATGAGAAGTCAACACCACAACAAATGGAAGAGAATCAAATTGAAGATGGAGAGGCGCAAGCACAAGATAAAGACTTAGCACAAGAGATTCAATCTCAATTACCAATAGCTTGGAAATCAAACAAAAATCATCCGATTTCTAACATCTTAGGTGACATTGCGAAGGGAGTGGTAACCCGACGCACTTTAAATAATTTTTGTTAATATGTTGCCTTTGTATCTCAAATAGAACCTAAGAGTATCAAAGAGGCTCTTCAAGATGATCATTGGATTATGGCCATGCAAGAAGAATTAAATCAATTTGAAAGAAACCAAGTTTGGGAGCTTGTGCCAAAACCTGATGATCGTCCTGTAATTGGTACTCGGTGGATCTATAGGAATAAGTTAGATGAATCGGGTATTATTGTTAGAAATAAAGCTAGGTTGGTAGCACAAGGTTATAGTCAAGAAGAAGGAATCGATTACGATGAGACATATGCTCCCGTTGCTAGACTAGAAGCTATTCGTATTCTTCTCGCTTTTGCTTCGATAATGAATTTTAAATTGTATCAAATGGATGTTAAGAGCGCCTTTCTTAACGGATACATTCAAGAGGAAGTTTACGTGTCACAACCTCCCGGATTCGAGAGTTTTGAGCATCCGGACTACGTTTTCAAACTGAAAAAGGCTTTGTACGGTTTGAAACAAGCTCCTAGAGCTTGGTACGACCGACTAAGCAATTTTTTATTACAAAAAGGTTTTAAACGAGGCACTGTTGACACTACACTTTTTATTGAACGTTCCGGTAAGGATATTTTATTGGTTCAAATATATGTTGACGATATTATATTTGGTGCTACTAACGATAACTTGTGTAAGAAGTTTTCAGACTTGATGCAAAGCGAATTCGAGATGTCGATGATGGGAGAGCTTACATTCTTTCTTGGCCTTCAAATAAAGCAGCTTAATGATGGCATTTATATTCATCAGAGTAAATATTGTAGAGAGCTTCTCAAACGTTTTGGGATGGATTCGTGCAAATCCGCTTCTACACCAATGAGCGTTGCATGCTACCTAGATCAAGATGAGGCTGGAAAAGTGGTAGAGGTAACGAAGTATCGTGGTATTATTGGTAGTTTGTTATACTTAACTGCATCTAGGCCTGACATCATGTTTAGTGTATGTATGTGTGCACGTTTTCAAGCAAAACCGAAAGAGTCGCATCTAACTGCTGTCAAAAGAATAATGAAATACTTAAAGGGTACAACGAATACTGGACTTTATTATCCTAGGGATGCTTTTCTAAAACTTATAGGTTATTCGGACTCTGACTTTGCCGGTTGTAAAGTTGAGCGAAAAAGTACAAGCGGAACATGCCATTTAATTGGTAATTCACTTGTATCGTGGTTTTCCAAAAAGCAAAACTGTGTTGCTTTATCAACCGCGGAGGCCGAATACATAGCTGCAGGTAGTTGTTGTGCACAACTTTTATGGATGAAACAACAATTATCTGACTTTGGTTTAAATTTGACAAAAATCCCTATAAAGTGTGATAACACTTCGGCAATTAATTTGACTAAAAATCCAGTATTACACTCAAGGACAAAGCATATTGAAATTAGGCATCACTTTTTGAGAGATCATGTTCAAAAAGGTGATTGTGTTATTGAGTTTGATCAAACTTCGGATCAATTAGCTGATATCTTTACAAAACCATTACCAAGGGACACATTTTATAAAATTCGAAGAGAACTTGGTATTTTTGATGAATCAACTATTAGCTAATTGTATTTGATGCTTTTCGAAATCACCTTCAAGCCTATTTCAATGTGATTTGTATTTTGAGTTGTTGTATCTTATTAAAGTGTTTCTTATTTTTTGTGATATGTAGTTATGTGTGTATGTTTTCTATAATATGTTAATTGCTTTATTTGTATGTGTGTTACTTGCTAAATGCTAAGTGTTTCTATGTGGTTGTGCATGAAAAATGTTTTTGCATGAAAACTTTGAAATTTTTTTAAAATTCTGGACAGTTCACTCGAGTAACAGATATTTCACTCGAGTAATTTTAAAATCTCTTTCATATTACTCGAGTAATTCTGTTTGTCACTCGATTAATTTTAAAATGACTTTCGTATCACTCGATTAGTTCATCCATCACTCGAGTAACTTACGTGATTTTAAAATCTGAACTGTTGAAAACTGCATCATTTTTCACGTTTCTTTCTCTCTCTTGTTCGTATTTCTCTCTTCTCTCTCATATGGTTCTTCATCAAATCATCATTTTCAGCCACAAAACTTAACAAATCATACAAATTTCTTCCATATTTCATCATTATATCATCATTTCTACTCATTTCATTCATCAATTTCACCAATTATATCCAAAATCCGAAAATTCCCAATCCAAAACCCTAACCCCAAAACCGAATCTGAACTTTCTGAATCAATGGCTTCTTCCTCACAATCTCAACCTCCTCGAAAGAAAGCAAAGCAAGGAGCAGGCCGTAACGACCCCTGGTTTTCTGGAATCAACCGAGACTTGCGGGAACCGACATTTATCAATCGCTCTTTTGGTCTTACACGGTATGTTAAGTTTGCTTGGTTGCATAAGGAGCAATTTCCATTTGTAGAGGATTTAGAATTTCAGAATTTGAAGAGGTTTTTAGAATTTGAGACTCATTATTACCCTAGGCTTGTCAGACAATTTTATCAGAATTTTACTAAGCTAGATGGTGAGTATCAAACAATGGTTAGAGGACATCATTTTGTTATAAAGCCTGAAGATTTGACAATGTTGTTTGGTTTAGAAAACAAGGGAACTTTTATTGGTGATGATGACTGTCTGGATTTGGATGTGGATACTAATAAGATTTATACTGATTTGTTGCGTACTGGTGAATCTTGGAGTGATAGGTCTACTAGAACTGTATCACCTTTGCATGCTGTGGATAGAGTGCTCATGTACATTGTTTCTTATTGTTTGATTCCGAAATGTAATCAAAATTATGCACAATTGGGAGATGATGATATTATTTTGTTTCATGGGATCAAAAAGAGATATGAGATGAATTGGAATAAAATGTTTTTAGCTCGTATGGAAGCTGCTGCTCAATCTCCTCCGACCCAATTCTTGCCATATCCTATGCATGTTACCAAGATCATGAGGTATTATCGTGTTCCAATCCCTGATGATGAGCCAGCTGTGACGGAAAAGAAAAATAACTGGTGTCTTAATGATTCGCACATTAGTTATATGAAAATTGCTTGGCATAGGGAAAGTCGCACTTGGTTATGGAAATCACAGATTAAGGAAATGGCTGAAGCTGCAAAGGCTGCAAGAGCTTCGGGTTCTAGGAAAAGGACTTTACTTGGTGATAGGGCTGGTGCATCTTCTTCTGCTCCTCCTTCTTCTACTGATCCGATGAATACTGATCGTGTTGAGGACTATATCAATTTGGACAATCTTGGTACTCCATTTGATGCACAGGCTGCTCATGAGTCATTGGTTGAACACATCAATGCTCAATTCACTCAGTTGGAGATGAGACAGGATGTGAAGAATATTGCCATGGAGCATCGTTTAATGGATTATATGTCTGGCCTCTTTTCTCACCATTTCCCTCCTCCTCCACCTGATTCCTAGACCTGTGGATGCTGATGATGTTTGATGTTGTTTTCTGTTTCATGTTTCATATGCATATTTCTGACTATGTTATGTTTATGTTTTTGTTTCATGTTTATGACTCTGTTGCTACTATGTTTTTGGACCTTGTGTATGGTCTAGTTTGGTTAGTTTCGTTTGATTATTTGCTATGGTTGATGTCTTTTTGCTTTACACTATGATTTGCTGCATAGTATGATACTCTGATATTATGGATTATGGTGCTATATTCGTTGTGCGTTTATATTCGTTGTGGCACTATTGTGGTTTATTTTGGTATTGTCTTTATTGTTATATTTTTTTTATACCATTGTGAACTACTTACCTTCAACTTTTGGCAAAGGACTTTTCTCAACTTTCTTATCTTTTTAATGATGCCAAAAGGGGGAGAATATTTTGTTGATGTTGTTCTTGTAGGTTAAGTTTTATTATATTTTTCCTAGGTGTTTTACATTTAGGGGGAGTATGTTAAAACTTAGTACTTAATTGAAAAGGAGGTTTGTCATCATCAAAAAGGGGGAGTTTGTAGGATTCTCATGTTTTGATGCTAACAATCTCTCTCCAAGCAACAACATTGGCAACAAGCAAGCTACACCACATGAAGATTAGAATTAGGATTTTTATTAATTCTATTTCAATGTAATCTTTATTTTTATGCAATGCATCTCATTGGTGTGGGTAGCTTAGGTGATTTTAAGAATATTTTAATAATGTTTGATTAAGAGTGAAGATACTTTAAATCTTGATTAAATAGCTCTATTAAAAGTTTTGTGAAAATCCTTTTAGAAAAACCTTGTTTTTATTCAGATTCTGATCAGTTTACTCGAGTAATGAGTATTGGGTCACTCGAGTAATTTATGTCATGACAGGTTAATCGAGTAATGGTTTACACATCACTCGAGTAACTTAATCTGACATGTTTTAATCGAGTGAAGTTATATGGTTTACTCGAGTAATTCAATCAGTGTTTGGAAAATTATAAAAGGACTTAATTTTCTCTTTCACAAAGATACACATTCATTCTTACAATTTTCTATACACTTTCAAAAGCAATTCAAGAGCTATTTTTACATCTTTCAAGAGCTATCAAGATTCAACAAAGAACTTTTCATTCTTCACTCTATTTCTCTCATTGTTCAAAATATTCTTGATATCATAATTTTGTTCTTAGTGGTTGTTGAAGATTTGCAATTTGTGATTGCATCATTGAAGTTTCAACACAAGTGAAGAATCTCACAAGGAAGACTTTGAGGATCAAATCAAAGCAAGAAAAGAGGATTGGTTGGAAGCATCTTCAATCAATTAGCAAGGAAATCTAGAATTCTCAAAAGGGGTAGATTAGATCAAAGTGTTTGGTACACACTTTGAGTTGGGTTTTAAGATAGGAGAACTAAGAATCTAGTTGCATCTTAAAACATTGTAAAATCTACATTTGAAGATTTCTAGTGAAGAATCTCTCTTGATTCAAGAGGGGACTGGAGTAGCTTTCAAGTGGGTGAAAGTGAACCAGGATAAATCCTTGTGTCTCTTTTATTTTCATTCCTTGTATTGCATTAATTCATTAACAATTGCATTTTTAGGTTAGAATTGGGGTTTTCTTAATTCTACTCATTTGATCTGAAATTGCATGTTAATATTACTTGAAATTGTTCATATTAATCATTCATAATTTGTTGAATCATCATAGCATTGTTATTCTTGAAGAACTCCATTGAAAACTGAGTTTTAATTGAATTTTACCCAGTTTACTCGAGTAAAGTTCTTGTCACTCGAGTAATCTGCTATTAGTTTATGAACAATACTCGAGTAGGTTTTCTGTTACTCGAGTGATTTAAAAATAGTTTTCGTAATACTCGAGTGATTTGCTTAATACTCGAGTGAAATTATTTTTGCTTGCGTATTACTCGAGTGAAGTCTTGAGTTACTCGAGTAATCTGACTTGAATTTTTAAGAAATTTTATTTTCATAAAATCATTCTCTTAGGTGAACGAAAAATTTGTATTAAGGCTTCAATATTCTATTCACCCCCCCTCTAGACTATATTGAGCCGCTTGTTGCTTTCCAACAATGAGTGTAGGGGAATATGCTGCCAAGTTCGAGGCACTGATGAAGTATTCTCCCTATTACTTGAACAATCCAGATGAACGGAGCAAATGTATTAAGTTTGAAGGTGGACTGAGACCAGAATTGAAGTCTGTTTTCAGTTATCAGAAAATACAGAGTTTTCCGGCATTGGTGGACATGTGCCGAATGTATGAAGACGATAAGAAAGCTGAAGGAATGGTTAATCATGAGAAGAACAGTCAACAAGGTTATGGACCACAAAGAAAGAAGGGTTCTGGTTATCGGGGAAAGAGTCCATACTACAACAAGAATCGAGGCAAGGGTAAGATTGCAAGTGGTGACAGAGCAAAGCCTCGCAATGATGCACCTCTTTGTGAAAAGTGCAACCGTCATCATTATGAAAAATTGTGCTGGGCAACCAGTATTTGTTTCAATTGTGGCAAACAATGTCACATTGCACGTTTTTGCAAAGAACCTGGGAGGAGTAATTCCAATGAACCTGCTAGCAAATCAATTACTCAAGGGAGAGTGTTTACCTTGAGTGGAGTAGAAGCTAACCAGACTCCTGATCTCGTGCAAGGTAATTATCTCCTCAATAGTCACGCTTGCATTATTTTGTTTGACTCAGGAGCTACGCATTCTTTTGTCTCCTATGAATGTGTAAATAGGTTGAAGTTAGCAGTGTCAAATTCGCCCATTTGTTTTAAAATAGAAACCCCTACGGGATTACCCGTAATCACTCCAAAGTCTGTTTAGACTGTAGTGTCGAGATATTCGATCGCGTCACTAAGGTAGATTTGATTTGTCTCCCTCTGTCACAAATAGATGTGATCTTAGGTATGAATTGTTTAGAGAAAAACCAAGTGACCATAGATTGTGAAAGAAAAACAATCATATACAAACCCCTCGAACCCAAAGGATTCATGTGTTTGTTCTCCATTATGGGAGAGGAGAAGGAGAAACCATTAGAGGAGATTCCAGTTGTGAAGAACTTTCCCGAGATATTTCCTGAAGAGATTCCAGGATTACCCCCGAAGAGAGAGATTGAATTCGGGATAAAGTTAACTCCGGGAACTGGTCCCATCTCTATCGCTCCATATAGAATGGCACCACCGGAAATGGCGGAACTGAAGAAGCAAGTAGAGGAGTTATTACAAAAGCAACTCATCAGACCAAGCGTTTCACCCTGGGGAGCTCCAGTGTTGTTCGTAAAGAAAAAGGATGGGAGTATGCGTATGTGTGTAGACTATAGACAGCTGAACAAGGTCACCATCAAAAACAAGTATCCTCTGCCAAGGATAGATTACCTTATGGACCAGGTTAGAGGAGCTTCAGTATTTTCCAAGATAGATCTGAGGTCGGGATATCATCAGATCAGGATAAAGGAGGAAGACATACCCAAGACGGCATTTCGCTCCCGATACGGACATTATGAATATATAGTAATGCCGTTCGGACTAACGAATGCACCTGCTATTTTCATGGACTACATGAACCGAATCTTCCGACCATACTTGGATTCGTTCGTAGTCGTATTCATTGATGATATTTTGATCTTCTCCAAGAATGAAGAAGAGCATGCAGAACATCTTAGAATCGTATTGAAGATTCTAAAGGAGAAGCAACTGTATGCCAAACTTTCGAAGTGTGAGTTTTGGCTGAAAGAAGTCCAATTCTTGGGTCATGTGATCTCTAAAGAAGGAATAGCAGTAGACCCTACAAAGGTGGATTATGTGCTACAATGGAGACAATCAGCAACTGTGACGGAAGTAAGAAGTTTCTTAGGGTTGGCGGGATATTACCGTCGATTCATTGAAGGATTTTCAAAGATAGCACTGCCGTTGACAAAGTTGACTCGAAAAGATCAACCGTTCGTATGGGACGACAAGTGTGAAAGAAGTTTCCAAGAATTGAAGGAAAGATTAAGATCATCTCCTGTGTTAATCTTGCTAGATCCCAATAAGAATTTTGAAGTATTCTGTGATGCGTCAAAACAAGGACTTGGAAGTGTACTAATGCAAGAAAGACGGGTAGTTGCTTATGCTTCACGTCAATTGAAGACGCATGAGGTGAATTATCCGACGCATGACTTGGAGTTAGCTGCTATTTTATTTGCCTTAAAGATATGGAGGCACTATCTCTATGGCACTACTTTTCAAGTGTATAGTGACCATAAAAGCTTGAAGTATCTGTTTGATCAGAAAGAATTAAACATGAGACAAAGAAGATGGATGGAATTTCTCAAAGACTATGATTTCAAGCTTCAATATCATCCTGGCAAGGCAAACGTAGTGGCATACGCGCTAAGCAGAAAAGCAATCAACTTAAGCCAGATGATGGTGAAAGAAGCCATCTTGATCGAAGAATTCAGAGATTTAAGTCTAACAATGGAAGTCGAACCCTCAAGCATCAAGATGGGCATGCTGAAAATCACAAATGAATTCATAAATGAAATTCGTGAATTACAACAGAAGGATGAAGAATTGACTGAAAAGAAGAGACTGATGACAGAAGGAAAGGAGAAGGACTTTCACCTTGAATCAGATGCGATTCTTCGTTTCCGAACGAGAATTTGCATCCCAAAGAATTCAGATCTGAGGAATCTGATTCTTGACGAAGCTTATAAAAGCAGAATGAGCATGCATCCAGGCTCAACCAAGATGTATCAAGATCTGAAGAAGATCTTTTGGTGGTCAGGATTGAAAAGAGATGTTGCTAAATACGTAGCTTCGTGTCTGGTGTGTCAGAAAGCCAAAGCGGAACATCAAAAACCTGGAGGAGAGCTTCAACCATTGAATGTTCCTCAATGGAAATGGGAGAGCATATCAATGGACTTCGTATCAGGTTTGCCCAAGACGACCTCAAATCATGATGCAATTTGGGTAATAGTAGATCATTTAACGAAGGTGGTGCATTTCATCCCAATAAGCACCCGATGCTCTCTAGAGAAGCTTACCCAATTGTATATCAAGGAGGTTGTTCGATTACATGGGATACCTTCAAGTATCATATCCGACCGTGATCCCAGATTCACGTCCAGATTCTGGAACAATTTGCACCAAGCAATGGGCACAAGACTTAGTATGAGTTCTACATATCATCCTCAGACTGATGGGCAATCGGAAAGAACGATTCAGTCTTTAGAAGATGTTTTGAGAGCATGTGCACTTGAGGAACAAGGAGGTTGGGATCAAGTGTTACCTCTTGCTGAATTCACTTACAACAACAGCCATCATGCCAGTATAGGAATGACACCATTTGAAGCCTTGTATGGGAGAAAATGTCAAACCCCGCTATGTTGGTTTCAAGTGGGGGAGAATTTGATGGTACGTCTGGAAATGGTTCAGCAGACAACTGAGAAGATTAGGATGATTCAGGATAAGATGAGGACGGCACAGAGTAGACAGAAGAGCTATGCGGATATAAGAAGAAGGCCATTGGAATTTTCAGAAGGGGATCATGTATTTCTTCGGATCGTTCCGATGAAGGGAGTTAGCCGAGCCTTGAAAACCCGGAAACTTTCACCCAAATTCATTGGCCCTTACCAAATCCTCAAGCGAATAGGTTCTGTCGCTTACCAAATAGCCTTACCTCCGTCCTTAGCTAATTTGCACAATGTATTTCATGTGTCTCAACTCAAGAAATACGTGCACGATCCGACCGTAATCCTTCAGATTAAGCCTGATGATCTGAGCCTAAGAGAAAACCTTACTTTTGAAACCTGTCCTGTTCGTATAGAAGACCGTAGAGTTAAGCAACTCAGAGGAAAAGAAATTCCTTTAGTAAAGGTCATTTGGGAGAACGGGAACATGTCGGAAGCGACATGGGAATTAGAAAGTAAGATGTGTCAGGAATATCCAGGTTTGTTTTTATGATACAAGAATTTCGGGGACGAAATTCCTTTTAAGTGGGGGAGTAATGTAACACCCCAAAATTTTAATCCTGGATTAATAACGGTTAATTATAAATTTTATTTATAATTAATTATTATTATAAGTTCCTGATTAAATTAGGTATCTAATTATTGCAAATAGGTGGAAAATAATTGTAAATTATTTTCTATGCAAAAATCTAATTTTTGCATATTAGTCCTTGCTGTAGGACCTTAGTGCAATATTAGAAAGATTTTGGAGGGAAGAAGGAATAAAATAATCATTTTTCAAATTTTAGTCGAAATACTCGAGTATTTCGTCCGATACTCGAGTATTCTGGGTAGTGTTGCTCGAGTTAGTGCGTTTGATGAGTCATCAACGCGTTAATTCCCGAGCTCGACACGAAATCACTTCAGGAACACCTCAAGGATATCGTGGCGAGCTGCATGTTATAGGGAATCGTCTATTTAAGGCAATCAACACGAGTTTGAACTCTTGTTGATGGAATTGTGAGGTTTAGGGTTCCGAATTCGTTTTCAACGATTCTCATTCGTTCTTGAGTGTTAGTTTGAGTGTGATACACGGTTACAAAGCTTACATCCTGAGCTTCGTAAAGACTCTAAGCTTGTGGGTTGAGGATTCGCGTGCAAAGAGAATTGGAGCTCGAAAGATTGGGGTCTTTGTTAATAAGTGGTTCGGGAAGCTTACTTGGATCTTTGATTTTGGTAAGCTCTTGAACTCTTGAGACTTCAATTTAGTTTCATTCTCTTATGCATGTTGCAGAGAACAATTTCTAATCTTTTTCCCCAATTATTTTACATGATTTGATGATTAAAATCCTTGGTCTTATGACCCTACTCAAAATGGTGTTGCTGTCAAATGGATTTTGCGGAAACTAGCTAAGAGGTTGAATTTCTGTCAAGTTTCAGTTCTCACACGACTTAGAGGTAAGTGGGAAGCTATACATTCACTAGAATAAGGATTGATTTCATGAATTTGTGTAGGAAGCCACCATGAGGCTTAAAGGGCTTAGTTTGAAATAGGATATTGGCTTGGAGGCCATTCTGGGTGTTGAAACTTGTTGGAGCATGTTTGATATGTTGCATGCAAGATAAATGCAAGTTATTTTTGTGTTAAAGATGCTCAGAATTGAAATTGACATGTTGAGTTGTTAAAATATGATTTTTATGCATAATGAATGCTCAGTTTTGATTCAGTGTAATTTGATGTAATTTCTGTGTTGGAACATGTTTAATATACTTAAACTTAACTCTGTTAAATGTTGGTTTTGGTTAAAATTGGTTAGAATTGAATTTGGTATGTGAAAACTCAGTTTCAGTGCTGCTCTGTCATGGAATACTCGAGTCTTTGGCTCGATACTCGAGTATTTCGTGGTGCACCAGTGCGTCTGGTAGCACCAGTACTCGAGTGTTTGAACTGAGACTAGAGTATTGTCTGACGCACCAATTTAAAATTGTGATGAACTACTCGAGTCTTGCATGAACTACTCGAGTATTCTGGAATGATGAACTACTCGAGTAATTCATGAACTACTCGAGTATTTTTGGAAAATCTGAAACTGTACTTTTCAAAAAACGTATGAACTACTCGAGTCTTTTGGTAAGATACTCAATATTTTTAGTCAGAACACTTAAATTTCATTTTTTTAAATCTAACCAAGTTATTTAACCCAAATTATTAATTTTCAAGTTGATTAATCATGTTCCAAGAAATTAATGAGATTATAAGATTACATCAATTACTTTGAATATCTGTGAATAAATTATTCCATGTTGGAGATACATTAAGATTAAATAGGATTTAATCTTAAATGGAATATGTTAATGCATTCATGCATGGTGTTGGGGATACGTCGTTATTTTTGTCGTGTTCAAGGATTACTGCTTTCTTGACCCCACTTCAAGGTTGACGTTGTGGGTCTTATGTCTAGATGACTATGTAATACAAGTGATAGTTTACGTTTTGGCGACGTGACGATCACTAGATAGAGTGACGTTGTTTATCACTTTCAAGCAAGTACGCTATACATTTGATAACGTATTTTTGGAACATGAGGAGGGCCTCTGGGAGTGCCAAAAGTTACTGCTTGCTCGACCCCACTTCAAGGTTGACGTTGTGGGTCTTATGTCTAGATGACTATGTAATACAGTGATAGTTTTACGTTTTGGCGACGTGACGATCACTGGATAAAGTGACGTTGTTTATCACTTCGAACAAGTACGCCATACGTTTGATAACGTATTATTTTTGTATGTTGGGAATACAAAGAAGTTATGGAAGGACGTCCATTTGAGAGATTAGTTGGAGAATTTTAGAAGAGTGAGATATCATGCATCATATCATCATTGATTTATTATTGTGATTAAATTTGATATGATTATAAAATGTTAACGGCTCACATTGCATATTTATTGCTCAGCCTTATTTGATTATGTGTATGTCTATGCTTACCCCTGTTCCCTTGATAGGTGATGGCACGTTACCTAGCATGCGTAGAGATCAGGCCCATCCCTAGCGGGATATGGACGTATGAGGAGCACTGAGCGACATTTGAGGGTGAGGTGGAGTTCACACTCTTCCACCCTAACCCCCTCGTTCGGGTGCGCCCTCGTAGGTTTAGGATACCTATTATATATACTATGCACATCCCTGCTTTTTATGTTTATAGAGGACCACCACCACCAGCTCGACCTGTACGTAGGTTTCATAGTTTTCGTTTCCGTCCTGCTACACGTTCTCATCCCTCTGCTTACAGAGTTTTCACCGATGAGGATGTTCCTTCATCCTATCCGACTGGAGCTGGTGGGACTACACCGGCTACTACTTTTGGACCTACTGATAGGTCTGCCACTCAGTCGGACGGGATAGAGGAGGATCCCGAGGAGGGGGAGAGCGAGGAGGAGGGAGTACCAGTCGAGCCGGTTCCCAGACCTCGAGGAGGACCCAGTGGTTCCTAGGACATGCATAGTATAGTTAGTAGGGATCACGAACCGACTTTGCTGCTGCAGTGGACCAGACAGATGCGTGGAGGACCAGTTGACCTACTTTCAAACACTCCTTATTTTTGAGTTGTGACATATTGTACATATTTTGAGAGTGTTTGAGAGTTTAGGTCTTATTTTCAGACTTTCATATGTATCTACAGTTTATGGACATGGCTACTTGTACCTTGCTGACTTTTGTACCTATGGATCCCTTTTCATGATGATGATATATCTATATATATGATGTTTATTTACAACATGGATCCTTAAGTACTACTATCTTTCCGCGCACTCTGATTTTGTTAAAAGAGAATTTGACGACTGTTATTATTTTGGAAAATAATTTTATGCGAATAACAAGGCAACGCTATATTTATAATTATGGAAGTCTAAAATAATTTTTAATTAACAATTATACGTTGTCTTGCAAATTATTAATTGTTTCAATATTCTATTGATCAAGCGAACGGAGCCGAATTCGTTAATTTGTTCCATGATTTTAATAAAAGTTACTTTATCCAAACTAATAATGTCCATAAATAATATTTTATTGTTTGATAAAGGAAAGGGTGTCACACTCAATGCATCGGCTACCACATTAGCTTTACCAGGATGGTACTGAAGGTGGTAATCATAATCTTTCAAGAACTTCATCCATCTCCTCTGTCTCATATTCAACTCCTTCTGATCGAAGAGATAACGGAGACTCTTGTGGTCACTGAACACCTCAAACATCGTGCCATACAAGTAGTGTCTCCAAATTTTCAGTGCAAACACCACAGCTGCTAATTCCAAGTCATGAGTCGGATAATTCTGCTCATGCTGTCGCAACTGTCTGGATGCATAAGCCACAACCTTGCCTTGCTGCATAAGTACACAACTCAAGCCTTGCTTTGAAGCGTCACAATACACATCGAAGGGTTGGGTTGGATCCGGTAAAATCAAAACCGGTGAGCTCGTCAATCACTTTTTCAACTCTAAGAAACTGCTCTCACACTGCTGTGACCATTGATAAGGGACATCTTTCCTGGTCAACATTGTCAATGGAAGAGACAATTTGGAGAAACCTTCAATGAATCTCTGATAGTAACCTGCCAATCCAAGAAAGCTTCTGATTTCTGTGACTGTTGTGGGCCTCTCCCACTTTAACACTACTTCTACCTTAGAGGGATCCACAGCAACTCCCTGAGCGGAAATCACATGTCCCAGAAAATGGACTTCATCCAACCAAAAGCTACATTTAGAAAGCTTGACATGCAACTGCTTTTCTTTGAGGATTTGCAGCACTATCCTCAAATGCTCCTCATGCTCACTTGGGCTCTTAGAATAAATTAGGATGTCATCTATGAACACAATGACAAAAGAATCCAAGTATGGCATGAAGATCCTATTCATGTAATCCATGAATATTGCAGGAGCGTTGGTCAATCCAAAAGGCATCACCACATACTCAAAGTGCCCATAACGCGTCCTGAAAGCAGTTTTTGGAATGTCCTCTTCACGGATACGAATCTGATGGTATCCCGATCGGAGGTCAATCTTAGAGAACACTGATGCACCCCTCAACTGATCCAACAAATCATCAATGCGAGGGAGCGGATACTTATTCTTTACTGTCACTGCATTCAACTGCCTGTAATCGGTGCACATCCGGAGGCTAACATCTTTTTTCTTGACAAAAAGAATAGGAGCGCCCCAGGGTGATACACTTGGCCTGATAAGTTTCTTTGCTAATAGCTCCTCCAATTGCTTCTTCAATTCTTCCAATTCCGGAGGCGTCATTTTGTAAGGTGCAATAGAAATTGGACCAGTACCAGGCTTCAGATCAATACCAAACTCAACTTCTCTTTTTGGAGGCAATCCGGGAATCTCTGTAGAAAAGACTTCCGAAAACTCACAAACTAATGGGATTTGGCTGACATCAGATATCTCATCAACTTCCATAGCAGATAGAGAGGAATTACTAAAGATAACTGCTTTCTTACGGCAGTCAATTAGAACATTATGCTGAGTCATCCAATCCATACCCAGAATAATATCTAATTTAGTCAGAGGCAGACAAATGAGATTAACTTTGAATTCCCGCTCCAAAACTCGGAGTGGGCAATCCAAACACATTTGAGAAGTGACTACTGAAGAATTTGTGGGGGTAGAAACTGACAATTTATAAGGCATATCTACAGTGGACAACCCTAGTCTCTTCATGCAGTCAATAGAAATGAATGAATGAGATGTGCCACAATCAAACAAAACACCACAGGAAATGCCATTAACATGATAGGTACCTCTGATAAGCTCATCCTCATCAGTCACCTCTCCCCATCCAGTGTATACACTTTGCCCCTCTGCAGTGGTTGGCTGCCACCTGCTTTATGCACCCTAGTATCATTAGCTTCCTTCTTCATTGTGCTTTTGGGACAGTTGCTTGCAAAGTGTCCAGGCTGACCACATACAAAGCAAAGCCCTTCATTCCTGCTAAAGGCCCAACACACTCCCTTAAGCGGCTTCCCACAATGTTTGCAATTCGGGACTGGACCATAACCAATTGCTGCTTGTCCTGTCCCCCTTGGAGCTACCCCTTTCTGATTAGAATATGGCCCTGATCTCTGCGTAGGACCCTTGCCTCTGATAGGCCCAACAGATTTCTGAGCTGACTTGCTCCGGTTCGCATCAGCTTTCCTCTTAAGTCCTTTCTCATAAGTGCTGGCTACATTGACCAAGTGAGAGAGATCAGAAATGTTTTGATATTCGAAAGCAAGTCGAATATCCTCCCGAAGCCTAGACTCAAACTTGATGCATTTAGCTCTCTCATCTGCATCTCTATAGCCACTAGAGTACCGAATCAGATCCTCAAATTGTGCAGCATACTCACCAACACTTAGACTCCCCTGCTCCAACTTGAGAAACAGCAGATCCTTCTCCCTTCTAACATCCTCAGGAAAGTATTTCCCAAGAAAGAGGATCTTGAACAAATCCCAAGAAATGATCTGATTGGCAGGTTCTAAACTCCTCCTCTGATGCTCCCACCAATGCTCCGCTTCGCCTGACAGCATATACTCAACCAACCGAACTTTCTGATCCGTAGATGGTTGCAAAGAGCGAAGAACCTTCTCTATTTCTTGGAGCCATTTCTGAGCCCCATCAAGATTGAATCCCCCTTCGAACCTAGGCGGTTCGCTCTTTCTGAATCTAGCCATCCAGTCAATCTCCATAGGAGGTGGTGGTGGGGGTTGCATTGCTGCTGCTGCGGCTGTCACTGCTGCTGCTATGTTTTGCGCCTGATTATCAGCCTGGTTCTGTTGCATCTGAACCAGGGTCTCAAGAATAGCAGCAATTCGGTCATTATCGGCCCGCCTTCCTGCCATGCTGTTAAGTCATGGAGGGACAACCATTTAAAGATTTAATAACTAAACAATTATATACATTATTATATGCAACCTATGCTAACTAACTTAGACACTAAACTCTTTACTTTGGTTACTCGCTCGGTGAGTAACCCTTGGAGTAGTGAGTCCACACTCCATGGCCGAGGGAAACTGCTTTGATACCATAAATGTAACACCATAGCTAAATTACCCACATTTACCCATATATTAAAATTAGTGTACTTAAAAATTCCTTTTTATTTAATTAAAATCTACCGTCAAACGGACGAAGTTTCCTTTGTTTTTAGGACTTTCCAAAAATAATTTAATCCTGCACCTGATAAGCATCAAATATAATATATCATTTCCAAAAGCCAGCAGAGCTTGATATAAAAAGGGCATCATAATGCCATAAGCATCCATCAGTCATCAGAGTAATAAGCGGAAAAGTATATACAAGTTTTACATCACATATCCATCAAAACACCACATATAACTAAGCGGCAGTCCTGGGCCCTACAAAAGCAACCATGTACACATTTTTTTTTACAAAAAAAAGTTATCACATCATTATCATGATGAATGGGCCCAGGACATTTCCATGTCCTAAGATACTAAAATCCACTCTCCCTGTAAGGGAGAGTGCACCTGCTCGACCGGGGGTTGTGCTAGCTCGATCTCTGAACCTGAAAAATGTTAAGGGAGGGAGCATTGCACATGAAATAGAATTGCAGTTTCCATATAGACATAACAAATCCACTAGGCCAAACACAGTTAGCAAAGTACCAATTATAGCACAATTCACTTTAACACAAATCAGAATTTCATTTCTGAGGCTTAGCACTTCCATAATTATTCACATAATTGATTTCCTTTTTCGAATTCTATTAAATAATCCCTTTTCCTTTTCTTTTATCCATTTTCCTTTCTATCCTTTCCTTTGTCCATTTTCCATTAATGTGTGTAACCCCAAACAGAGATCTACACACAAAGTGTATGCAACCACAAACAGTGATCTGCAAACACTTCCCTTTTTCCTTTTTATTTGTACACCACTAGGACTTGGTTTACCCGCTAGGTAATTGGAACACCTGTTTAGGGACTTGAAACACCTGCCCAGGACTTTACACCCATCCAGACCATAACCTGTAGGACTATGTACATTTTTACCATTCCATTATTTATTCCAATTATTGGTGTGGAAAACTGATCCTGTGGGTCACCCGGCGCCTACAGGGCGGTTTGGCCTGATGGGTAATTGGCCTGGCAGGTAATTGGCCCTAACAGGTAATTGGAACACCTAGTCGGGTACCTAGTGTTCCGGGCCCCACTGATCAGTTTCCACTTAAGTTACCATTTCCATATTTCATTTTCAACAATTCCAGTCCATTTATTATAACAAACTCACCATTCATAAATAATCAAATTATAATCTATTCCAATTTCAATAAACACATATAATGCACTATATCCATATTATCACTTTACATTTTCAACAAATAAATATATTTAACCATGTCCAAGTAAATCACACATATATTTCACAATAGTCATTTTACCATCATAATCATAACCAAATCACCAAATATTCAAACATAAACTCATATTCAAAATTCTATACTACTTAACCACTTTCTAAAATATATTTTCTAGGTTCATTTTTATGCATTATTTTTCTAATATTAACCATGCCCTAGCTCACTACCTAGGGTTTCTTCCTTAATTTTTCTAACCACATAACTCCTAGAAAATCATTATAACTATAGGGATACCCATTTCTAGATCAAACCAACACCCACTCCCTTACCTCAAAGTAGTGAGATGAGTGCCTTTTCTCTTTGCCCTAGCCTAGAACCTTGGGAACCCGAACCTCCTTAGCTTAGCCTGCCACCTCAAGAGAGCTAGAATCCAATGGTGGTAGACAACCCGGTTGTGAGTGTTGTACTTGGGTAGAGAGTCTTGTTCTTGATCACTAGGCATAGAGATAGTGGTTTTCCATGAGTGTGTATTGAAGAAAACCTAGGAGAGAGAAAAGAGAGAGAGATCGAGTGGATTGGAGGAACAAGGAGGGGTTTTTCTAACTCATTTTTATGCCTTAATGCTTGGAGGATGATGCTTAGAAGAGATTTAGCTCAAGAACAAGAGCAAAATGGAGTACAAAGCCAAGCCCTAATGGAGATAGAGAAACGTGAACTTGAGGGAGAGAGAGACGAAGAAGCATGAGAGTTGGTGGCTTTATGTTTTATTTTGGTATGTATTTGTTGTTGCTTTTAGTTGTAGTCTGATGCATAGAGGGTTGGCATATGTGGCTGTGAAGCGTGGCTTCTCGTGGAAGCCACTGAACATGTGGTCCACATCACTTTATTTTTTTTAATTTTTTTCTCATAAGTAATCGATTACTTCAACAGAGTAATCGATTACTCATTTGATGCAACATTTCCTAGTACTTTCACCTGAGGCTTTGTAATCGATTACTTCTCCAATGGTAATCGATTACTCTTTGATGCAACATTTTTAGTACTTCAACCTGAGGCTCTGTAATTGATTACTGACCCTCATAGTAATTGATTACCCTTTGATGCAACATTTTTAAGGCTTTCACATAGAGGTCTTGTAATCGATTACTCCAACAACAGTAATCGATTACCCTTTACATTTTTCTCATTTTTGCTAGTTTTCTAATTCTAAGGCTTTTCCTTGACTCTTATACTAAACCTAGGTTTAATTACTACCCTAAACCCTCCTCTACACTTGATAATCTTTCTTAAATACTTACTTAATTTCATAATGTTCTTAAAATCAAATTGATGATGTTACATTTATCAACAAGATCATTTAGATTATTTTTTTTAGTTGTATGGTTTGGTTTGAATCCCTGCCTTTTTATGTAATTATTTTTCGTTGTTGTTAATAATAATATTTAATTTAAAATAGTTAATATAAAAAAATTAATATATCAACAACCCGTGCATTGCACGGAATAAAAGCTAGGAGTAAAAGCTAGTTAACTAATGTATATAATCCGCGTGACAAACCATTCTAAATAGTTATATTTAGGGCACGAGAGAGTAAAAAGTATGGCTAATGTATGTCTTTAGTCCTTAAAAGTTTGAGGTGTTTTGATTTTAGTCCCCATAAATTTTTTTGACATTGACTAATCCTTAATTATTTTGAAATTTTGGTTCTGGTTCATGCCGTTAGGAAAAATCCATTAACTGTTGATGTAGTTAACGGAATGTCACATCAATATACACGTGTGTAAGTATTGCATATTATCGGTATGGATACATGGATGATCTGGACTCGCAGGAGCAAAAGGGCTAAAGCGCAATTCACAAACACATTTGGGTTGAACTTTGACCCTTTTGTTCCTGCGGGCTCCGATCAGCCACGTTATCCTACTGATGACACGCGGTACTTGCACACGTGTATGTCAATGTGATATTCTATTAGCCACGTCAGCAGTTAACGAATTTTTTCTAACGTCAGGGACTAAAACCAAAATTTCAAAACAATTAAGGTGAGTCAAGGTAAAAAAATTTTCCAGGGACCAAAATCAAAAACACTCCTAACTTTCAGGGACTAAAAACATTAATAAGAAAAAAGTATTATACAAGACTTTTTCTTTTTGAACCCAACCATTTACTCATTGACCCCCACCGCCTGAAAAAAGTCGGAAGATTCTTTCCGCTTGAAACAAGGCGGAAGCAAAATAAAACATTTTTCGCCTTATGCAAGTCGTATTATCTTCCACCTTTCCAAAGGCGTAAATAAAATAAAGTATTTCGTCTCTCATCAGGCGGAAAACATTAAAAATTTGTTATAATACCAAAATTGCCCATCCGTTTATTCACGTATAACACAATAAAAAGAAGGGAGGTGGAGGGTTTATGGAGGGGCATTGTGGGATTTCAACACTTTAATTAGTCGAAAGTATTACCGCTTTTAAGTAGTCGGTAATTCTTCCGCTTTATGCAAATCGGTAATTTATCCAATTTGTTTCAGGCGGTGGGGGTTAATAAGTAAAGGGTGGAGTTGAAAAAGAAAAAGTCTTGTACAGACATTTACTAACAATTACTAATTTTTTTGTTGGGTGTTACTACCATGCAATCAAAAATTGAATGGTTGTTATGCAACCCATTGTTAAACCAATAAAATCTTGCCACCTAAGACATATATGCCACATCATTACTTAAATTAGTCAAAATTAAGTTTTGCAATTTAGTCCAACATAAAAATTAAATTAAGTTGTGCTCATTAGAACCAGCAGCAGCGTACTTTGATTTTTTTTTAATAATGTTTTTAAAATTAAAACTTATAATTTATCTATAGGTACAAAGGACTAAAATTTTAATTTACTATTTAAGTTGGACCAAATAACAAAAAATTAAATTTGACTACTTCAAATGATGACATGACACAGGTAAATTAAATGACAACTTTCTATTGATTTTAAGAGAAGGTTGGATAACAACACTCCAATTTTGGATTGCATATTAGAAATCTCATTTTTTTTGTTTACAAGTTAAAACATCATTTGAAAAAAAAAGTAATAAAATAAAAAGAAAAAAACAAACTTAATCCAAAATTTCGATGATTCCCCCCTTTGAATTGGAGAGTTCATGTTGTACGAAGTTGTGGGTGAAGAGGACTGACTGAATCTATAATCCCATGTTGTCTGTGTTTCAAATCACAAACTGGAGTTGAGTGAAAGAATCAATCATATAATGCTGAAAGCAATTCAGATATCTGGTTTTGTGACCCAACGTTGGAGTTGGAGACCCTCCGTTTTAATCTCAACCAATTCAAAACCCTTTTCCTCATTATTCAAACTCCTTCCCATCACTACCATCGATTCTTCCATCTCCACTCTTCCCAGGCCTCCAATCATGTCCTTTCATGCTTCTTCAACCCCACAACCACCATCACTTCATTCTGCTGTGAGTTCTCTTTTCACTTTCACAATGTTAAATTTTTATTTTTTGTTCAAAATCTTAGAACAAAGGGTCAAATTAGTCCCAAAATGATATATTTTCGGTTTTCTTAGTTGCGAAAGCGAGTTTTCGTGAACTAGGTTTTCTAAGCTTAGTTTTGATTAGAAGTTAGTTTATAGTCCCTCCTTTCATAAGTAGTGTATTAGGAGTTTTAAGAAATGATCAAATGATGTAAGAATTTGAAGTATTTGGACTATAATGCCCCTATATAATCATTATTGAAGAAAGAGAAAGATATTGAAAGTGTGATAAATAAGGGTGTGTTGGGAAAAATAGCATTAATTATGTATTGGGTTGCGTAAAAAACAATATATGAAACATGGGGCAAATACTCTATGAACACTACATATGAAACTGGGGGAGTAGTACTTTATGGTAATTGAATTATATTCAGATACTTTTTAAAAACGGGTTTTTGAATAGTGAATAGTGTTTGGGTAATCTTTATAAGACTAAGAGAGTGAGCCTGGACGAAATGGTTGTTGCCTTGCGATTTGAAGGTTCAACTCTTGGAAATAGCCTCTCCCCGTGGGATGCGGCAAGGGAGGCTGAGCACTATGACTTTCCCCAGGCGTGGAAAGTGGAAACAGCCTTTCCGTTTGCGGAATAATGAATTGTACAACGACCCTCCCAAACCCAAACAGGTGGGAGCCTCGTGAGTCGTGACTGGAGGAGCACTTTTCTTAATTTTTATAAGACTTACATTTAAGTATTTAGTCATCAAATTGACTTGTGATATGAATGTTGGAAGGACGAGAAAGTAACTAATTTTATGAGATGAAGACCCAAATTCAGTTTTGGCAAACAAGCAAGTGATTTTTATTACTTGTTCTTAAACCAAGGTTTGGAGCCCAACTCCACGAGTCCACTTACAACTGACTGACTTTTGGAGATGTCAAATATGTTGAAAAGATCAAAACTGAGTTCGGAGGAACATACACATAGTCATGTTAGTCCTTGAATGGTGGAAATTCGTCTTGAAATCCCTGAATATGCATTATGTCATTCAAATCACTACCTATGTCCATGCTGGCATTGGAACTAACTTCGACGATGTAATGCAAAATAAGGGACTACAACAACAACAACTAAGCCTTTGTCCCACTAGGTGGGGTCGGCTACATGGATCATCCGACGCCATAAAGGCCTATCATAAATCATGTCTTTTGATAAGGCATTGATTGCCATATCCTTCTCAATTGTTTCGCCTATAGTTTTTCTAGGTCTTCCTCTTCCTCTAGCCCTTGTAGTACCCTCCATTTGGTCTACCCTCCTAACCGGGGCTTCCACCGGTCTCCTCCACACATGCCCAAACCACCTAAGACGAGATTCAACCATTTTTTCAACAATAGGAGCAACCCCAACTTTTTCTCGAATATACTCATTTCTAATCCGATCTTGTCTGGTATGCCCACTCATCCACCGCAACATCCTCATCTCTGCAACATGAAGATTATTCTCTTGTGTGCCCTTTGCCGCCCAACACTCTGTCCCATATAACATCGCCGGTCTTACAGCAGTGCGGTAGAACCTTCCTTTAAGTTTAAGTGGTACCTTCTTATCACATAACACGCCCGAGGCACTCCTCCATTTTCCATTTCATCCACCCTGCTTGAATCCTATGATTTACATCCCCTTCTATTTCTGCATCCTGCTGTAAGATAGAACCAAGATACTTAAACTTCGGGACTTGTGCTAAGACATGCTCTCCAACCTTCACCTCCCGAGTAAGGCCCACGTGCCTCTTGCTAAAATTACACTCCATATACTCTGTCTTGTTTCGACTTATCCGGAATCCAGACCCTTCTAAAGCTTGTCTCCACATTTCAATCTTCCCATTTATTTTCTCTCTAGTATCCCCAATAAGCACAATATCATCCGCAAAGAGCATGCATTTGGGCACTGGTTCTTGGACATGTTCCGTAAGCACATCCAAGACCAATGTAAAGAGGTAGGGGCTCAAACTTGACCTTTGGTGTAGACCTATCGAGATGGGAAAATCCTCTGAAATCCCACTTTGTGTCCTCACGCTCGTCTTGACCCCGTCATACATATCCTTAATGGCTCTAATATAGGCAACACGCACCCCTTTCTTCTCGAGAGCCCTCCATAGTACCTCTCTAGGCACTCTATCATAAGCTTTCTCCAGATCAATAAAAACCATATGCAGATCCTTTTGTTGCCTCCGGTATTCCTCCATCAACCGGCGCAGTAAGTATATTGCTTCCATAGTTGATCTCCCCGGCATGAAGCCAAATTGATTCTCAGTAACATGAGTCTCCTGTCTCAATCTTCGCTCTATCACCATTTCCCAAAGTTTCATGGTATGACTCATAAGCTTAATCCCTCTATAATTCGCACAATCCTGTATGTCACCTTTGTTCTTGTAGATAGGGATTAAAGTGCTCCTCCTCCACTCGTCCGGCATCTTCTTGGATCTTAAGATCTCATTAAACAACTTGGTGAGCCAACTGATGCCCCTCTCTCCCAAGGTTTTCCATACCTCAATGGGGATACTATCCGGACCAACCGCTTTACCATTATCCATCCTTCTCAATGCCTCTTTTACCTCAGTCTCCCTAATTCTACGGTAAAAGGTATGATTTTGGTCCCCTTCTCTAGTGACTATCTGATCATGATGTGAACTTTCATGACCTTCATTGAAAAGGTTGTGAAAGTAACTCTTCCATCTTTCTTTTACATCCAAATCTGCGACCAAGACTTTGCCATCTCCATCCTTAATGCACCTCACTTGATCTAGGTCTCTCGTCCTTCTTTCCCTAAGTTTAGCAATCCTATAAATACTTCTTTCCCCTTCCTTAGTGCCTAGAGATTGGTATAGCCCATCAAACGCTCTACCTCTTGCTTCGCTCACCGCTTTCTTGGTCTCTTGCCTAGCTGCTTTATATTTATCCCAACTCTCTGCATTTCTATTCAAGGACCAAGTTTTGAAGCATTCCTTTTTCTCCTTTACCTTATCTTGCACCCTTGCATCCCACCACCATGATTCCTTGCCCTTTGGTCCATAACCTCTTGATTCACCGAGTGTCTCCTTTGCAATCTTCCTAATCCCTTTGGCCATAACCTCTCACATTTCATTTGCGCTTCCTTCTCCATTCCAACGTCCTTCCTCTAAGACCCTTTGTTGGAATCGTTTTTCCCCCTTCAATTTCCACCACCTGATTCTTGGAACCTTTTCTTGTATTTTTCTTTCCATCCTTCTCTTAACCCTTACATCCATAACCAAGACTCGGTGTTGGGTAGTCAAGCTCTCTCCAGGTATAACTTTGCAATCCATGCAAAGCTTTCTGTCTGGTTTCCTCAAAATAAGGGACTGTGAAAGTAATTTCAATTTTCAGGACTAATATGAGCAATACTTGAGTATTAGGATACTAATATGACCATTTACTCAAAATCACTGAAATGCACTGTGCCGTTGCATTAATGTAGGGAAACGTTAAAAACATCAAGTTCTGTCAGTGGTGTGGTGGTCAAACAAAGCATGATATACCTGACGGAGAAGAAAGACTGAGAGCCATATGTACAGTTTGCGGGAAGATTGCCTATCAGAATCCAAAAATGGTAACTGCCTCAAATTATCTTTGTAGCTTCCTTGTTAATTTAGTTTAGGTGATTATGCAGAAGTAAACTTTTTTTTTTTGTGTACTCAGCTGTAAGTTATTTGGATATGCATGAATTATTTGCAAGATGACAACTATGCAACAAGTATATACTGATTTATGCACCATAAAATTGGTTCTCATATGTATTGACTGCTGATTTTGTATTGTTTTTCTGTCCTAAAAATTTGTACCCTTAAAATTTTGATTAGAACCTCGGTGCATCATAATCAGTATACATATAAGAAATCATTCTTTCTTTCTCTCCTCTAATAATATTAAATTCTTTTTTATGAAAACCGTCAGTTTTCTGTTTAAGTTTTCTCAAGGAGTTTGCTGCTCTAGCTTGTAATTAATTGGAGAATACTAGAGTTTATCAAAAAAATGGAGAATACTAGAGCTCTGTGGATACTGGATCTTTTTAAACTTCAATCCAATATCTTTTCTTTTTATTTTTTATTTTTTTTATGGTGTACTATACAGTGCACATACAACATAAACTTAGACACTGTCTTTGCTTGTTATATTAAATGTACGGCTGGCTTTCCTTGGTTTTAAGAGATGTATCACAGACAGATATTAAGACAAAGGTAGTATGATGTTAAAATGAAGAAATAGATTAGTTGTACCTTGTACCAGCTTTAAGATTTTTTTATTTAGCATGTAATGCATGAATTTAAATGTTAGTTGTTAAAATGGATATGGAGATTAGGTATGTGCATGTAACTTGGTTTAAACTTTAAAGTGGTATGCCTATAATATGTTTTTAGGTGTATTCTCTGATTTTGTTGTTAAAAGAATCCTGTAATAGTCGTATACTGTTTTTGATAGCACATTCCTCTCATCCAGTTCACACATGACTAATTAATTTATTCTGAACATGGCATAATTTTTGCTGGCAAAGTAGGTAGTCGGTTGCCTCATCGAGCATGATAACAAGGTCCTCCTTTGCAAGAGAAATATTGAACCATCTCATGGCCTCTGGTATGAATGGAGTTTTCATTGCACTGCCTATATTTGTTGGTTTTGGTTATGTACATGTTGTCAGTTGTTATATTCCTTTGCCCCGTAAAGATGCTAATAAGCTTTTGTAATGATGAATATTATTTCTCCTTTCATCAGTTAGCTATGTTAATTTCATATTTTGGTGTCAACAAGGACGCTTCCTGCTGGTTATCTGGAATTTGGAGAGTCGGCTGTGGAAGGTGCTATCAGGGAAACAAGGGAGGAAGCAAATGCCGATGTAGAAGTGATTTCTCCATTTGCTCAATTGGATATTCCTTTAATTGGCCAAGTGAGATAGAACCTTTAATTTGTTTTTCATGCCTTTATGTTAATAAATGATGATAATCTCTTGACTAGGTAGAGAATTCTGATTATGGTTATGGTGTGTTTGAGACAGACTTATATGATATTCTTAGCAAAGCTGAAGAAACCCCACTTTTCACCTGGTCCAGAATCATCAGAATGCCAACTTTTCCCGCTTGATGATATACCTTTTAATTCTCTATCCTTTTCATCCATGGTTGTTACCTTAAGTTTGGTATGATTCAAATATTTGACCATTCTAGCTGCTTTTGGTTTTTGATATTTTGCATTGTATCTTATTTTGTTTCTCACTGCTGCAGTATGTTGAGGATATCAAGGCTGGAAAGCCCAAATTCCATTATGGTATCATTAACAAAAGGTATGTTCTTCCTAAATATATGATATTTTACCTAATGTTTATGTCTTGACGAGTTTTAGGGAACAAAATTTTTGTTATTTTTTTGTAAAGTCATTGTACTTTGTTCAGAGGGTGAGCCTAGGTGCAACGTTAAGGTTGCTGCCTGTTAACATTTAGGTCAAGGATTCATATCCTGAAAACAGGCTCTCCGTTTGTGAGGGTGAGGCAGCTTGCATCTACCCTTCCTCGACCCTACTAAGTGGGAGCCTCGTGCATCGGGTCGCCCTTTTTTATTGTACTTTTGTTCATGACAGAACATATATCTGTTAGCCAGCTCAACCAAATGCATCTCTGTTTGTTGGGTTGGCTCACAAGTGTTATGGTCCAGTCACCAATATGGACCTTTTTTGAATATTTCTGATACTTGGCTCATGACTATTCTTGTTCATTCTGTTTGATTTTATCCTTCTGATTGTTGTTAGGCCTGGTACAAGTCCTTCTGATATTCATGCCTATACACTGGATCATCATATGCACTCATGAGTCATGATGATCAGGTGAGTCCGTATGCATATCACATTATCATGAGAAAATAAATAACTAAAAAGGCTATATATCATCACTTGCATTGTGTGCATTGAGTATAACAGGTTACCCAAACATTTCACCTTATTGGTTTTTCCCTTAAGGTTCACTTATAAATATAATACATCCATAATCACGGCTTTTTCAATATTTGCTTGTTGCAGTTGAGTCAGGATATCTGAAGATTGCAAGTAAAAAGAAATTTATATATGTTCTGCCAGCCTTGAGTGATGTTTCTTCTGCTAGAACTATTTATCTTAATGACAACTTAATATGAAAATCTGAGAATTACTGGCTTAAATTCACCATTGCGATAGGATTAATGACTCAAGAAAGATGTGTTAGATCCAGTGCTGCTTGGTGCAACTAATGACAGCCTGCACATTGCTCCTGTATCAGATTGATGGACAGTAGTAGCTATTGTTGAAGGAAGGTTCGGACTTGATTTGTGACACTTCATTCGAATTGTAAACATAAACATTCATTAAGATAAATGAAATTCTTTTGGAAAAATATCCCTACTTTTAAACCTAGGCACTTTCATTAACCTGCTTGCGTACTTGATGCTATATGCTGGAAAATAATATAAGATTGGACAATGTGTAACAAGTAAATGGTCAAATTAGTCATCGAGATTTTTGCCACAAGTTAAATTGGTCCTTGAGATTACGAAAATGACAAATTACATTGAGATAACTAACTGGAAATCACGTTAGTCCCAGGTTGATTGTTGATTGCACCGTTAGTAGATTGTGACGGTGTTGCAATGTGGCCCAATGGCATGACCAAAACGATGTCATTTTGATTATTAGATTAAAAAAAAAGTTTAAGAACCAATTTAATTTACGGTTTGTTATTTTGAGGATTAATTTGTTATTTTCGTAATTTCAAGATTCAATTTCTGAATTGACCATTTACTCAATTTTTAAAGGTATTTTTATCTTTGGATGGTTACAACGAATGTAGACTGATTATAACGAGATAAAATGCACATTTTGATGGGTGAATGAAGATGATGTCTTAATTGATGACATATTCTTGCTAAAACGTTAATGGGTTGTAGTTGACATTTTAAAGTATTAACAATTCAACCTTCAAAAACAAAGTATGAGCAATTCAATTTAAGCAAACATGAAGTTCATTTTGTTTCCAATCATTTTTAGGGGGGAATATCAATTGACAAAAGATTTTCTGCCATAAAAAAATAGTAAAGTAGAATCTCAAACAATTGAAGTGAGAAAATGTATATTGATACCCATCATAGGCTTTTTCATGGTATCGTAAATAAGGAAATTATTTTGACACCTTATTGCTTCATAGTCACGTTAAAAAAATAATGTATACGACCATGACTACTTAGGTCATGATTGCTAGAAAATGATCGTGAATAACATCATGATCATGGAAATCTTTTTTGTGGGTGCCTATCTCAAAACATGTCATGATCCTTAGGGCATCTACAGCAGAATCTGGTGGAGAGTCTTAAGTTCGGATTTTCTTCTAGACTCTCTATCTTCAAAATCTGGTGGAGAGTCTTAAGTTGAGTCTGTAAGACTCGTTTTTTTTTTTTGTTTTTTTCTTCCTTTTTTACTTTATAATACCCTAATAAACAAATAATAATTAATTAATTAATTAATAGTATTAATAAATTAATAATAAATAATAATAATAATTAAAAATATGTTTTGAAAATAAAAATAATATTTTTAAATATATATTTTTTCTCTTTTATTATTAAATATATTTGGATTATTTTTATAAATTCTACGTAATTAATATTATTGAAATTGTATTACAAAAACATTATTTAAATAAAATTGTGCATAAAAGTATATGATGATGTAATGCTGATGCATGTTTGGTGAGTCTAATGTTAACACTTTACTGTGGTGGAAGATATGAAAAGTCTGATAGCTAAATGATGATGTAATGTTGATGTGTCAGAGTCTGGTGAGTCTTGACTTAAGACTATGCTATGGATGCTCTAGGTATGTTTGAAGATTTGAGACCAACATGGAGCAATGGAATTAAATCATGATGAAATCAAAATTAACTTCAGAAGTATCGGAGCTCAAGAAGGTGAAAACACATGCAACATCATGGAATTCAATGAACTTGAAAAACTACACTAATGTAATGGAGGACACTTGACATAAAGAATGACACTTGCCCTTATGAAATAAAGTTAATAAATGGAATGCCATAAGTGAGTATAAATTTGTGATGAATAATTGACAAGAATAAATGCACGATTAAGCTAACAAAGTGGAGGAAAAAAGGCATTATTAAAGGGAGAACTACAAAATGCCACTCATAATTGAATACATAATCACTGTTTCAGTCTAGTTTTAGAGATTAGTGATCTGGGTTAGTAAGCTTTAGAGATTGGGTTAGCAAGAAGACCATTTAACAAAGGAACTCTCTCAAGATTGGTGATAAGGTGGTAAACCAGTGGGTCTGGGTCAGTGACCTTTATGAGGAAGAGATGGTCGTGAATGCCTTTAGAACAGTGGCCAGGTTAGGTTCTTTGTTGGGTGTTCACTTCTATCTTGCCCTCTCCTGTGGTATCCTCTTTTCTTTATATCATTCTATCCCCCCTTACTTCTCCGGGTACCCTATTTTCTTTCTCTTTTTTTTCCTTCCCCGACCCGTCATGTCACTCTTTTCTTACCTCGATCGCGCCTCCCAAAGGTGGCTCACTTTCCCCCATGTTTTCCTAAGGCTTTCATTTTAAGGTAAGGGGAAGGTTGCTTTCCCTTTGGTTCAGGGACTGAGAGCCCCTTTTTGGTGAATAAACTCCTCAAGTAGAGGAGTCTATAGATGTGACTGGCCACTGTTCCTCGGTGTTCACTATCCCAGGTCTCTGACCCAGCCTCCCAGCATTGAGCCTCACGCCCGGCTTGGGAGCACGCCCACTGAAATCCCGCCAAACCACATGCGTCTTGAGCGTTCCCATTGGCACTTCCTTCCGCCCTCCACACCATCTCTCTGTGGTCAGTTCTTGGAAGGAAGCCCATTTCTCCTGTTGTCTTTGTATAACGGGCCTTAATTCTCTCCTGGCCCAAATCCACTAAACTGGAAAAAGGTTCTGTAACATAAGCCCCCTTGCACTTGAGGGAGAATCTATTCTTTCTCAAGTGCACAATATCTCTAAAGGTCATAATCTTTATTTTGATGCTGCATAAAATTTTGTTAGTAATAAAATGCATTTATCTCAAATTCAATGACAATTGTAATAAAAGTTGAAACTCCACTTTCTTGATGATTCTCCTTTGTTTTGTACTGGCCCACGAGTGATGTTGTCTCCTCAAGGGGAAGCCCCCTAGTTGTTATTTCGCTTTGCTAATCATCCGGTATGCATTGTGTCATGGCAATTCCAGATCCGCTTAGGACCATGCTCTTCTTCAGTCTTAGTACGCTTGGATGTAATGAATGAATGAATGTCATGTATGCATGAATGATGCGAATGAACGAATGCTATGTATGAATGTTATGCATGATTGAATGTTATACTAAATATTCTTTTTCTTTGAAGGCGTCCGCCCCTCCTCAAAAAAATAACACAAAGGGGGCGTAGCCACCGTTGCTCCTGTTTTGCCTTGTCTCAGATAGTTTCGCCAGTTATCCTTACGCCCTGCTGTTTCTAGTGGGCGTCCTGTTGGCCATGTTCCTAGAGGGCGTCTTCCTCTTCGCTTTTAGTATCTCCTTTCTTGAGTACTTGTGTTGTTGGCATGCTTGCCTTGTTATTTTCTCAATCTTTTGGTTGTATCCATTTAATCTTGATGTACCTTAAAACATGGCAGCTAAAAAAATCTATGCAAATTATTGAAATAACGTGTCAGCAAGGTAAAGCAATACAATGTACTTATTGTGCTTTGTGCTAATTGATCATGCAATACTGTAGACAGACAATCATACGCGCTGCGCAAATATAGTTTGTTTAATTTTGAAAGCTCCTATTTAAAATTTTCTTTCGAATCTTGGATGCGGGGAACGACGCCCGCTCAACCATCCAGATTTTCCTCTTTCCATACGAGCGCCGGGGCGCGACCCGGTAGCTACATCACTCGTATTTGGTTTATTCGTGACGCCTTGACAACTCTTTTGCCCTTAATACGCTAGAACTTGATTGACCCTTGCAAATACCCAGGGCGCGACCATTTCAGGTATTCACGTGAGCCTAAGTGTTTGACTTGTGTTCACTTAGACTTTTATCCATATCGTGGATGCGGGGAACGACACCCGCTCGACCATCCCGATTTGTTATCTCTATCTTAAGTGTTGGGTTTTGATAACCACTCCGTACACTTAGATCTTCCAAGTGTGGGGACTATGACCCACTCGACCACTTGGGTGCATGCTTTGCTTGAAATGTATGGTGGGGTCTCTCCCCTTCTTCCTCTTTTTTTTTTTTACACGTCTAAGCTTCTGTTTGTCTCTCATAAGCTCTCATTCCAGCAATTCTATGCTACTTGTTCGGTGTTAAGTATGCAATAACAGTAATGAACCAAAAGTTGAATCATGCCAAGATGCAATAATCAAATTTCAAAAATCATTCCAAGATCATATCTTTCTTATTGTTTTCTCGGGGGAGGTTCATACCAACACGCCCGCTTAAGTCTTTTTAATTGGGTTTGCTTGAGGGGGGTTAAGACCATCACGCATCAAGTCCCTTAATGTCAACAATAATTTTCTTCCATGCATTCTTTCATGGTTATCTAGTTGGGCGTGCTTAGGGGGGTAAACCATCACGCCTAAGCACTGTCTTAGAATTGATTTATCATGATTGACATTTATATGGTTTATTTCTTAGCATGTGAGAGAATAATAATGCGAGTTAATGTATGAAATTAAAATTAGGCTAGATTTTATACTTAGCTGTTTGTTTGCTTGATGTCTCGTTCTTTTTGATTTTTTATTGTGACGCTTTGTCCCGGTAGAGCATTCCTTTGGCTTTGGGCGTCTTGTCATTGGGAATGTAACTTCCACTTTGGGTATGAGGAGTGCATTTTCCCACTTTGAACATCCAGCTCCTGGGTTTGACGAGCGTTCTTTTGATTTGGTCGATTTCTTACATATAGCTTAATTCCTGCTTCTTATCTTCGTTTTTCCCGTAGAATGCACGCCTTTCTGCTTTATTGAGGGCGTGCCTTCCGCTGAGCGTGCATTCTCCTCTGAGCGTGTTTTTTACTATTTTCCCATTCTTTTTTTTTATTCAGCAAGTTATCTTTTCTGTGAGAGGGTCCTTCCCATGGAGTAACTTTCATCTACTCTCAATGTTCTTGAACGCACCATCTGAATTCTCTCTTTGCTGATTTTTTTTTCTTTTTCAGTTCATGGGCTCGTTCTTTCTATTTCTTCCGGAACGTGCTTTCTGCTTTGCTTTCCAGGGCGTGTGTTCTTTGCCGAGCGTGTCTTCTCCTACTTCACTTCCTATCGACTAATTCCTTTTCTTGTTAGAGCGTCCTTTTTGTCTGGACTTGTTTTTGTCTGATGGCAATGATTGCTTTCTTGTTATAGGCGTTCGTGAAGAGCGTTCTTTCCGCCCTTGGGTATCTTGCTTTTGGGTGTCCCTGAAACATAAAAATAAGGCTTAAATATTTTGCTCTTTTTATGGTACCATGTAATAATTTCTTTTTCAATAAATTTGTATTAATCCAATATTCAAACTCTACCATCTATAACATAATCAAATATTCAAATATTTGGCATACATATATTCATCATGAGCATTAGGCTTTTGTATATCAAATTCTTATCCACTGTCTTCCTTACATTCAAGGGAAACATTTACATTTTTTTTTTACTTTTTATTATGGTCCAAATGAAAGTACTAAGTTAGTCCATCAAATAATAAGATTTACGCATGTAGTCCATTAATGCTATGGAGGAATCCTAGGTTATGGCATCAAACACAATTTGTGTCATTTGGTTTCGCTGTGTAATGCGACATCAAACGCACCGTGCTATCATGAGCTTCATATCTTAGTCATGCTATGTAGTATTTACTATAAGAAATGTGTCACTATTATGCAAGCCAACTAATCAATCTCATAAAACTTAATTTAAATCTAAAGCCAAGCATGTATAGCCAACCCACATTAATACACACGTATATAACATGTTAGCAATGATAGTAAATAATTATAAGAGCATGTATTGATAGGATGGAAATTATCTAATCAGTACATCTTAATTGCTAGTATGTTAAGTAACCTTCTGCATCCTATAAAACCATAACCCAAAAATGATCCATAATATTATGGTATGTAATTAATTATGTGATAGTAAATGGTTAGTAGCAATAGTAGAAATAGGATTACTTCCCTGAAACGTTTTTTTTTAGTGATGTCTTCAAGTCACTTCCTTTGTTGAGCGTTTCTATGGCGCTATGCTTCTGATATTCATTTGAAGAAAAATACACACATTTCTGTTTCATCAAGAGCGCACTTTCCACTGTGTTGTTCAGATCGTTCATTTCCGTCGAGCGTACTTTATGCTATCTTGCTTTTTAGCGAGTGTTTGGTCTTTTCTAGGGAAGTGGGCGTCCCGCTTTTGGGCCTCTCGCTCTTGAGCGTGAGGATCACACCCTCCCGTTTTAAGTGTCCCGCCTTTGAGCATGAAGAGCGTTCATTTCCGCTTTGGCTATCTTCTTGAGTATGGGGAGCGTACTCCTTGCTTTGGTTGCGAAGGGCGTTCTTGCCCGTTGAGGCTCTGAAGGGCGTTCCTGCCCGTTATGAGCTTCCTACCAAGGTTCAAATATTTTGCTCTAATCTTAGCATGATATAATAATCCCTTCTACAATAAATTTATGCTAATCAAGCATTTAAGTTCTACTATTCATAAAATGATCAAATATTCATGGCACGACACTCAAGCATTCACCATAAGCATTTACCTCTCACAAACATAATTTAATTCTTAACCATTTTATTGTACTAGTATATACAAGATAATAATACCAGCAACAATCTATACAATAGAACAGGCTCAAGTTGTTAATATATGCGGAAGCAACAATAGTTAATTAATAAAGCAACAATACTTTATAAACAATTCATTATTATATTTATTTATATTTAATAAATTGCTATAGTAAAAGGTAAAAGTCACTCCCCTGAATATGTCTGTGAGGGCATGCTTTTTTGTCCTATGTTCTTTGTAACCAAACTTTCTTTAATTTGTTGGTTAATGACTCCGAGTGAATACATCCTCTCCTTATCTGCTGAGTGTGAATGCCTCTTTTCCATTCTTGAGTCCAATCTACTTTTTTTTTTGTTCACATCTTTTTATATTTCTTGAATGAGTAAAACCCATCTTTTGTATCTTCCCTAGTAAAGAGCCGGTAACAACAACTTGCCCGCCTTCACTTGATTGTGAAACAACCTCCTTATCACATAGCAATCCATGGTTCCATGTGAGTTTGCGTCCCTATGAACTGCACAGTAACGAGGGTCTTCATACTCCTTTGCGGTAGGTGGGCGTCGTTGATCACCGTCCCTAAGGAGTCCTTCCTTGAACCACTCCTCAACTAACTGATACGTGAGTTCCTTTGATATTTGAAGTTTCGGGGGCGTTTCCTCTCTACTGTATCTCTTGGGAGGTGGCACCATCTTGTAATTCCTCTTCCTCCCCTTTTCTTCCACAACGTATGTCTCCAACGAGGCGTCCTCCTTAGTACGCTTCCCTTGCCTTCGCATTTCTTCGGTCACATCTGTTGCTTTTCTCTACAGCTCTGCAAAAGTTGTGATCTCACTTAGTGCTAAGAAAATTTGAGATCCATCCTCCACATTTTTTATGCACCCATACACCAAATCAGCTTCCGGCAGCGTCTCCCTACAGTGTAATGCTTTGTCCCTGTATCTTTTAATGAATGCCGCCAGCCCTTCTCCCGGTTTCTGTTTTACCCTTCCAAGATCCATTATGTGTAATGCCCCTTCTTCTTCTGGGAATTTGTTGCAAAATTCTGCTACCATTTCCTCCCATGTGCAGATTGATCCAGGGCGTAACTTTGAGTACCATGTGAACGCCCTTCCTGTCAATGACTTAGAGAACTCCCTCAGGCGTAAACACCGGTCCTGGCTATATACGCCCAGGTCATCAAGGTATGTCATGACGTGCTCCCTGGCACTCCCAGATCCATCAAACTTGCGAAAAATCGGAGGTTGGTACCCTGGAGGGAATGGTTGCATGAGCGTTTCCATCCCAAAAGGAGGGCGTACTTCAACAATCGCTCTATTGCCTGTTCTGTGTGCTTTAAGCATCCTCCTGACCTCAGCTTGGGTGATAGGGGCATCCTCTTCTTTCCTTAAGGCATGTTTCACTCTCTGTCCTCTCCCCTCTTCGTATCTTCCTCTCTTCTCTGCCTAGGCTTGCATTTCTGCCATCATCTTTGCCAAGGCGTTCTGATTAGCAATGAGGGAGTTCAGCATTGTAGTGGGGATAGTCACCTGATCTGTGTTGTGTGCCATTTGGGGCAAAGGCTTCTCCAAACTCCCTAAGAGATTCATCTCTAGCCTGGCTTCCTCCTCTTGTACCACTCTTGGTCCTGTAACAGCATCTCCCTGTGCAAGTGGGGTGGTGACAAGTGGTGGACTCTCTTCGTCAGGGAAGTTGAGGCTAAATGATAGCCTCCTGGGCGTGACCCTTGCTCCTCTTACTGTTCCCTCCTGCTCTGCATCCATTGTTTCTTTGTTGCCCCAATCTCCCAGTGGAGTCGCCAATTGTTTCAGTCTAGTTTTAGAGATTAGTGATCTGGGTTAGTAAGCTTTAGAGATTGGGTTAGCAAGAAGACCATTTAACAAAGGAACTCTCTCAAGATTGGTGATAAGGTGGTGAACCAGTGGGTCTGGGTCAGTGACCTTTATGAGGAAGAGATGGTCGTGAATGCCTTTAGAACAGTGGCCAGGTTAGGTTCTTTGTTGGGTGTTCACTTCTACCTTGCCCTCTCCTGTGGTATCCTCTTTTCTTTATATCATTCTATCCCCCCCTACTTCTCCGGGTACCCTCTTTTCTTTCTTTTTTTTTCCTTCCCCGACCCTTCATGTCACTCTTTTCTTACCTCGATCGCGCCTCCCAAAGGTGGCTCACTTTCCCCCATGTTTTCCTAAGGCTTTCATTTTAAGGTAAGGGAAAGGTTGCTTTCCCTTTGGTTCAGGGTCTGAGAGCCCCTTTTTGGTGAATAAACTCCTCAAGTAGAGGAGTCTATAGATGTGACTGGCCACTGTTCCTCGGTGTTCACTATCCCAGGTCTCTGACCCAGCCTCCCAGCATTGAGCCTCACGCCCGACTTGGGAGCACGCCCACTGAAATCCCGCCAAACCACATCCGTCTTGAGCGTTCCCATTGGCACTTCCTTCCGCCCTCCACACCATCTCTCCGTGGTCAGTTCTTGGAAGGAAGCCCATTTCTCCTGTTGTCTTTGTATAACGGGCCTTAATTCTCTCCTGGCCCAAATCCACTAAACTGGAAAAAGGTTCTGTAACAATCACTTTTTTCCAAGTTTTGTAAACTCCTGTTAAAGGAATCATCATCATGGAGTCGTGGAGGGTTCAAATTGACAAACAAATCATATGAGAAGGAGAAGCATGGTTGTGAGGTGCATTTGAAAGGATTTTTTATCATTAAAAGTCACCGCAGTCTTCTAAAAGGTAGCTCAATTGACAAAGTTGCGGGACATAAATTATGAGTACAAAGGTTTGATCCCTGATAGACCTTTGCTTAAAAAAAAAAAAACGCCATTGCTACCACTATAATGACTCTCATTTATCACTAAAGGCATAATAACTTAATAATGTCTACATATTGAGGACTAATTTCGTGAATCTCTTTGAATGCTCATAAAATAATGCACACAAATTACTTGGGTGAGATTTTATTACCTTTTGTTAGAAGTGTTAATTATTGCCGAGTGAAGCGAACCACCCTTGGCTCTGTATAGGCAAGTATGCACACGCGGCAAGTAATGTGGAGTATAGAAACCCCGATCATTAATCCCATGAGGATCATGGAATATCTAGTAGTTGTATTTTCTGTTTTTACTTCAATTGTTTGCCTTTATTGGGCTGGTTGCCACTACACCTGGGATATTTGGTTCAAAAAACTCTCAAAATGAAGTAGTTATGAGATTGAAATAGTGGAGATGCATGTGGGAACACTGGACTTCCAACTTTACCATTATTTTCCTCATGATGCTATCGTCTTTCATAAAATAAAGTTTCATATTCATGACCCTCCTAAAGCGCTAATGCGAAAACGAAAGGATCAAATTAATTTGAGAATTTAAAGGGAAGTAAAATAAAATAGGCAAAATGGACACACAATATTTAATGTGGAAAAACCTCTCCAATTTAGAGAGTAAAAAAACCACGACGATGAGAGAAACTTCCATTATGAAATAGGAGAGTACAAGAAATCCTCTTATAATGTTGAGGATAAAAGTTTTTTTTACTAATCCTCCTATATTTTTTATTGCATTTGCTTTAATAAGCGTTGTAGATATGAAATTAGTGGCTATTTTCTACTGCATTTGTTAAAGCGAGCGCTGTAAATTCCTTTATTTTCTACTGCACTTGCTTAAATAAATGTTGTAAATGTGAATTCCGTAACTATTTTCTACTGCACTTGCCTAAGCAAACGCTGTAAATATATTTATATAATTTTTTTTTGCTCATATATATTGCTGTTTGTTTAAATTTTAAACATGTTATTGGATATATTAATGAAATCAAATAATTGATCAAAAAATAGTAAAATAAATTTCAATTGAGTTGGAAAAAGTACTAAAATTAAATAATATAATTGAAAGGGTTTCTAATTAAATACATCTCTAATTAATCCAGAATCCTTGTTCCAATCAAAAACATACTAATGAAAATAAATAAAATACCAAAAGCATCATATCCATTGTATTATCCAATTCTTCACAAGAGCATCCACATAGTCTTGAGAACTCAAAATTATACTATTGCATAAACAAAAAAAAATAGCTAAAATAAATATATCCCTCCTTCTATAAATATACCCTAAAGTCCTAACACCATAACTTATTGATTATATGATATTCAAGACATAACGAGCCCACTCTTCCTTGAGTCTAGTAAGCATATCCTCGATGTATTTCAAGCATTGGAAACGACATAATGTAGCCGAGAGCCTTTTGTTTTGACATTGTTCAATGATCTCCCTCATGAAATACATGACATAATAGCCGCAATCAATGGAATTATCTTGGCAAGGGCACTATAAAACAAAAATTAAAAATTAAAAATGAAATTTTGAAACATATTAATTATAAATAATTTGTTTGAAGTTTTGCTAATACCTTTAACCGGATCCATTTTATGGTGTTTGAAGTAGCATTATTGGATTGGTTTTGTGCCCGGTAAATTTGTAAACCCCTGATAACAATATCAAATTCAATAAAATATAAGTACACAATTTATTATTGACATTTAATATCAAATATCAAATTTCATTGTTCGGAGCAATATTGTGAAAGAGATTAATTTAAGTCTATATCATATTTGGCCATTCATCTTCTATACAATGATTTGTATTGCAGAGTAATACAAATTTCAAAGTGAAAGAGCAAACGAGAAACTTTGAGAAAAATCAAAAGATAAAATAATCATACCAAGTTAGTAGTTGCAAAACATACTAACTTAAACTAAGTTACAATACTCAAAACAAAGTCACTAACTAAGTTGGTAGTTGTAAAACTTACTGTGATGGTACCCAATGAAGACAAAGGGCTATCGTGATGATTGTCACCGCCTACAACCTCTAGAGCTTCCAGCATGGTGCCTGTAGAACCACCAATCAGTAGTACCTGAAACAAATAAATAAAGTTAAATATTGAACTTACTGCTCTTGTATAACGGGTAAAAATTTAGGAAAAAGGTTTAGTCACCAGTTAATAACCTAAATACGAGAACTATATAAATAGGACATAACTTTCAGCTAGTTCTTTTGGAGTTTAAAATCAGGTTCTCCAATTAACATATGACACTTCTATATTCTTTGACGACTGATCACTCAACATACTTCCTCCATTTAAAATTTAGTCACCAATCATCATTTAAAAACCAAAATCTATCTCATCTGACATTCCTGAATGGCACTCGTATAATTTCATACCAGTATCCTGGTAGCCCATATAGTCGTGGCACTCTTTTCGACGTTTTCCCAAAGATTTTGAGAAAATGACTTCACATTTAATCCCTGCAAGTTTATTTTTCTAATCTTCTAGGAATAATACAATCATCAAGTTTCTGGAAACCTCGCTCTCGATCGAGATTTTAATTGAACTATTCTACTTTTTAATCTTTACATTTTATCTCCACATTTTCTCCATCCCCTATTGGACTACAACCCTCGAGTTTCTCTTCACCTCTCTGCCCTGCTTTCTATCTCCTTTCCCTTCATGAAGTGAAGTCATCTTCCTGTGCCTTGGCGCTACTTTCCCTTGAATAAATCTATCCCTTATTTGTTCTACATCCATTCATCGTCTACCTTGAAACGCTCATCTCTGATACACTCATTCCATGTTGTTGGTGGCACTTTGTGTATGAAATTAGCATTAAAAATTTACATCATGTCAAACTTAGCCAAGAACATTGCACTACCCCACATATTTTTTATTTATTTTATGGACTGGAATAAACTAAAGGGCAACAATGAGCAGGCCTACCGTCAAAACAACTATTGTTGTAGTAGCAGTCAAGATGGTCTGCCCATGTCCTTCTGGAAGATCATGAACTGATTGCAGAGCAAGGGCAAAGGCCATTGCCCCTCGAAGCCTTGAAAATGTTCATAAAGTAAAAAGCTTAGGCACAGGATTGAAGAATATGACAAAGGCAAGAGGCCATTTGTATTATCAACAGAACTAATTAAACTTTCCACAACAAAGTCAATGATTTTTTGTTTCTTAATTTCTTACCACTGTACCAAAGTGCTTTCTGGTGTTTTGGAAGTATCTTTCGATGTGCAGGTCTGACCAGATTGACCAAATAAGCACAAGAGAAGACATTAGCTGCCCTGCATGAAGTGACCAAAAAATCCAGCTTACAACATACACGAGAAATGTGAAGCAAAGCATAGAGGCTTCTAAAGTGTATGGAAATCTTTATAACTTATTTATATCGTAAACAAACTAATCAAAAATCCTGAAATGAACATTTGGCTCTGTAATCAAAGGCTTATAGTGATAGCAAGCAGTACAAATACCTTGCAATTACAATGAATATCTGAAGGATTTACCATGAGTTAAGGAATAGTACCAAAAAAAATGAAATCCTAAGCTAATAAAAATCACTATAGCTAAAATTTATGGGCCAGAAAAAAAAAAGAATGAAAGGATACAATTGAGAAGAATATAAATCCAACACGTGACCAGCTATGCTGCTCCATAGCAATATCAAAGCCCATGTATATAAACCTGAAGATCACAAGACAAAAAGGCATTATACACCATTAAGATGAAACTTTTAAACACAAAAAGTGTAGATAGAGCAAATAGAGTAGTCCTTACACAAATGTCTCTGCTAATGATGATATCAATTGAAAAATGCAGAGACAAATCTTTGAGAACTTTGTGACAAATTTGAATATGAATAGTGCTTCATGACCTAAGACAAAACACAAAAAATACTAGTAACAATGCTTTAATACAGACAAGAAATAACACCGAGTCAATATAATATGCACTTACTACTATTCCTGTGAACAGTATTGATACAATACCAGACAGACCGAGACCTTCTGCAAGCATGTACCTGAAAAAGAAAATAGTTTAACATTGATTTGCACTTGAATTGAAGAATTCAAGAAACTTCCATGAAGAAGATATGAAGAAAAAATCCAGGGGAGATTTCTTACGAGAAATATGGGAATAGAACAAAAAGACAGCTCTCCAAGTTTTGAAGGCTGGATGGAACCAGAAAATTTTTCGTATCAGTATTTTTCAGAGGTAATGTGAATCATCAATTATCACCAAAGTAAAATAAACACGAAATATGGCATACCTACTTGTCGATATCCAATCCTGCATACTTAAATAGGTTCTGATAGTTAAGGTTTCCCAATAAATTGACTTTCAAATCACTAAGTGTTTATACTGCAAATATAGTGTAGGACAAGAATGGATTTAAAAGGATATTAAAGCAGATATAAATCCGACTCCAACACCTGCAGAGCACCAAAAGAATCACAACTTAGGAATCCTAACCAGTGACAACTACAATCAAAAGCCTTTTCTCACTAGGTGGGGCCGGCTAAACTTAGGAACACTGAAAACATAACAATTCATTATAATTCAGAAAAGCTTGAGAGTCCGAATTTTTAATACAAAACATTCTTTAATAAGGCTCTCACTTTCCTCAAGTTGTAATATTATATAACTTGGAAAAATCTTCAATAGCAAGATGAAAATTCAAAGGTAAAGTGCATATCATGACAGAAGGAACAACATGAACAATAGTGGTATGCAAAGTGATGCAAAAGTTTTACACAAAACATTTTTAAAGCCCAGATGATTTAACAATCCTAAAACTGCTTAAACAGAACATTAGGTTAAAGTCTGACCTGCAGACATAGACCCAAAAAAAGTCTCCAAAAACCTAATAACCAGCATGAGTAAATTTTGTCCGGATGGATCAGTTTTAACTATTGACATTGTCCTGAAAAGTAAGTGCTTTAGTTAGAGTTGAAATTTTAATGATATTTCGGAAACTTCAGATAAGCATAATATAGAACAGAAGTTCAGGTACCTGTACAAAGAAATTGCCATCTGCCCATAGTGCATGAGGGATGTTATGACAAAAGAGATAACAAATAGAAATGGGAGAAAGGAAAAGATCAGCCAATAACTGTGTGACACCCTCTTACCAACCCAAGTAATTATTACAATAGTTGAGTATTACTTGGTTTAATATATGGACTTGTTATTATATAGAAATTGTGAAAATAAAAATTTCTCTTTCAAGGTGGGTGCACAAACCAAAACATGGAATTCTTGGAGAAGAAAATCTATATCATTTTAAACAATTGTGTTGAATTCGACATTCTCTAAAACCTTTTCACAAGCTGGATAGCATCCGTATTTTTAAATCGTATTTATATGATAGAAAGTAAGCGATGCCATCTTTCTCTTCGTTATGTAAAACTGATACCATTTAATTCTCTTGTAGCCGAACTCTTTAAATAGGTTAAATCAGAGTAAGCGGAAATAGTGGAACTATGCATAATTGTAGGATAAACATAATTTCCATATAAATATGTAAATAAGTCATGAAGTACATAGTCCCATGGTCATAACTCCAAGATCCATATACAAGTCTATCAAAAGATCTATGTCAAAAGAAAACCATAACCCTAGAGTTCTCAAAAGTATATCTACAATATATATACAACACAAAATATAGACTCTAGAGGTGGTCTCATAGATCTGGCAACAACAGTAGTAGTAGTGATAGTAGTAACAGTCTCCAGATAGCAAAAGAAAACATCATCATCAACATATACAGCAGCAGCAGCAGTATCTCCTCCACAGCATCCCCACATCGGATCCCCTAATCCTCATCATATACCATATACACATACCTAGGGATCATCATCCCTCCACTGACTCCCGGTAGAATGAACGACAGGCTCGCCTCCGCTCTCGTCCTCCACGGGATCCTCCTCGATCTCATCTAATGGAGAGTGTACCCTACCACTGGGTACAGGGTCAGGAGATGTCGAGACCCTAACTGGGCTCCTCGGATCAGAAGGGGGAGTCTCCTCGCGGACGACTCTAGAAGAAAAAGGGTGTGAGCGGGTAGGTCGAAAACGGAAACTGTGATATGAGTGAGCTGGTCGTGTGGGAGGGGGTCCATGATATGTGTAAAAAGGTGGTAAGTGCATAGTGTATATGATGGGAATCCTAAACCTACGAGGACGGAATCGAATTAGCGGGTTCGGGTTGTAGAAGGTGACCTCTACCTCCCCCTCGAACACCGCGCGATGGTCCTCGTAGATCCATATGCCACTAGGAAGTGGCCGGATCTCGATGCAAGCGATGTAACGTGACATCACCTACAAGGGCATATGGGTAAGCAATTCTATACACATAATCAATAGAGCATAAATATATATGAACAATGTGAATGTATGGATATGTAACAGTGAAAACAACCACATTTAGCACTTAGCAGTTATTGAATGCAAGTAGGATGCTCATACTTATTTCATTTATCAGCATTATTTTAAATGAGTGGCATGATGTATGAACCTAGCTCTCAAGCCTATCTCCATCATTCTATAACACTCTCTGACGTCCATCCTTTACTCCGTCCAACACTCAACAGTGTGTTGTACTCCTAGGTGTACAACATTCGTACATTCACCAAGAATGTACACGACAAGCTTGGAATACGTGCCACCCGAGCAACGTCCCGTCATCCAAACGGTATAAGTATAACCATATCAGCATCTCACTATGCCAACCACATCGTCAACCATAACGTGTCGTCAAGCGAGCCGTCAATTGGCACTCCCAGAGGCCCTCCTCATGTTATCAAAACATGATAAACGATCTATCATCCAAACTCCAGAATGAATGCATTATTTTTAAACTTAAAGGAAATTGGTTAATATATAACGTGCCACCCGAGCAACGTCTCGTCATCCAAACGGTATAATTATATTAATCAATTTCTTTTAAGTCCAGATCCCTTGGATTATTGTTATTTAATCATTAACCAAATGATTCAGAATTAAAAATAATATTTTTAATATCCTGGGTGAACTACTCGAGTGTTCTTCAATTATTTCCAGATTACTCGAGTAGTTCTCTATTACTCGAGTTGTTCATGTCTTTCTGAGGATTTGGGTTTCAGATTCATAAAAATACTCGAGTAGTTCATGAGTACTCGAGTGTTCTTCATTAATTCCAGAACACTCGAATGACTCCTGCATTACTCGAGTGGTTGACCTTAAAATGTTCCCATGACTCAGTTAATACTCGAGTTCTGGGCCTGGTACTCGAGTGTTCTAACACAAAATACACTGTTTTAACAAGATTTCACTCGAGTATCAAGCCAAGTACTCGAGTCTTTTCTTACAGAACAGACTGGAAACTTGGTTTTAACACACCATTTTCAATTCTAACCATTTCTAGTCCAATCCAATGATCAACAGAGTTCATATACCATATATTGAACATGTTTAAACACTTACAACTCACCAATAAACAGATTTGACAGAGAATCAAGAGTTTATGCATAAAACATACAATTTCACAACTTATCATATCAAATTGCAAAATACACAATAAACTTGTGAAATAAAGCTCATTACAGCTTGCATGCATCATAGGAAACTTGCTCAAAACAACCATAGAGCATGAGTTGGTCTCAAAAGCAAATTTCTTATTCAATCTAAGCCCTTAGAGCCTCTTGGTGGCTCTCTAAAGAAATCATGGAATTTAAACTCTATCTAGTGCATAAAACGACTTCCCCTTACCTCTCAGACGTGTATCAACAAGAGAATTTGCAAGAAGAAGCTCCACAACACCAAAACTTCTTCAAGCATCACATGCAGGACAGTTTTGAGTGGAGGTCCAAAATGGAATTGGTTGACATATGAAATAGAGATAGAAATTGGGGAATTAGAATTTCTAAGCTCTATGCAGCACCTACTAGCTATAGAAACCGAATTGAGACTCAAAGGACTCGTGAGCTTACCAAAAATCGAATTCAAAGTGAGCTCCAGGAAAAGGTTTGACAGCAACAAGCTCCACTTCCAAGCTCCAATTCTTCCTTCACACTCACTCTCACCCCACGAATTTGGTGTCTATACAAAGCTCGAGATGTGAGCTTTTTATTAGTGTATGGTTTGTTACTCGAATTGAAACACAGAGAGAGAATCGAATGCCCAAACTCAGGAACCCTAACTTGAATAACAAACTCGAATTTGACCAAATGCTTCAACAATTCGGTTTGGATGGCTTTTATATACCTCAATCAAGCTCATGCATGTCAACACGACTGCGTTGAAGTGTTGAGGATGGAGTATTCGTGGCAAGGAGAGGGAATCGGTGGTGGTGACTCACCAAACGCACTAACTCGTGCAACTCTGACCAGAATACTCGAGTAGTCAAGATAATACTCGAGTATTTTGCCCAGTTTTTGAAAATAATAATTTTATTTACTTTCCCTCCAAAACCTTTCCTATAATTACTTCTAGGTCCCAACCCAGGGACTAATATGCAAAATGTTCATTTTATGCATAATTATACTTATTAAATAAATGCACACACATTTCCTAAATACATAACACACAATTTTAATCAAGGATTAAAATAGAAATAATTAATTATAATAAATTTTATAATTAACATTTCATTAATCGGGGATTAAAATTTTGGGGTGTTACACTACTCCCCCACTTACAAGGAATTTCGTCCCCGAAATTCAACTTATACAAACAATTCAGGATAGTCCTGACGCATCTTATCCTCTAATTCCCAAGATGCTTCTATCACATCGCCACAATTCCAGACGAATTTGACCTAACAAATATCCTTCCCTCTAAGCTGCTTGACTCTTCGGTCTTCAATGCGAATAGGCATGGCTTCAAAGGTTAGGTTCTCATGGATTTCTAGGTCATCCGGTTGAATTCTAAGGACAATGGTGGGGTCATGGACATACCTTTTCAACTGAGACACGTGAAATACATTATGGAGATTAGCTAGTGATGGGGGCAGGGCTAATTGATAAGCTACTGAGCCGACTCTTTTAAGAATTTGGTAGGGACCAATAAACTTAGGTGATAGTTTCTGGGTTTTCAAGGCTCTACTAACACCTTTGGTTGGTACTATTCTAATGAACACATGGTCTCCTTCAGCAAATTCTAAAGGTTTCCTCCTCCTATCCGCGTAGCTTTTCTGCCTACTCTGAGCAGTCTTCAGCTTTTCTTGTATCGTCTTAATCTTCTCCGTGGTCTCTTGCACAAAATCTGGTCCAACCAGAGAATTCTCCCCCACTTGAAACCAGCATAACGGTGTCTGACACTTTCTTCCATATTGAGCTTCAAATGGTGCCATACCGATGCTCGTATGATAACTATTGTTGTACGTAAATTCCACGAGCGGCAACATTTGCTCCCAATTCCCTTGATCTTCCAAAACACAAGCTCTTAAGATGTCCTCCAGCGACTGAATAGTTCTTTCCGTTTGGCCATCAGTTTGCGGATAGTATGCAGAACTCAGCTTCAGTCTTGAACCCAGGGCTCTATGCAAATCTTGCCAACACTTCGATGTAAACCTCGGATTGCGATCTGACACGATACTTGATGGTACACCATGCAGACGAACAACTTCCTTGATATACAACTCAGTGAGCCTTTCCGAAGAGTAGAGCATATTAATGGGAATAAAATGCGCTGACTTGGTCAAATGATCCACGATCACCCAGATTGCATCGTGTCCAGTAGCTGTACTTGGCAATCCTGACACGAAATCCATCGATATACTATCCCATTTCCATAACGGATTCTCTAAGGGAAGTAATTCTCCTCCTGGCCTTTGATGTTCAACCTTGGCCTTCTGACACACCAAACAACATGCCACATACTTAGCCACATCCTTCTTTAAGCCAGGCCACCAAAATATCTTCTTCAAATCCTGATACATTTTGGTAGCTCCTGGATGCATACTCATCTTGCTCTTATGCGCTTCATCCAGTATCATCCTCCTTACCTCTAAATCATCAGGCACACAAATCCTTGCTCTAAAGCGAAGGATTCCATCTTTTCCTTCTTGAAATTCTGACTCCTTGCCTTCCTCCATAAGTTTCTTCTTTTCCTTAAGCCCTTCATCTTCCTGTTGCAATTCACGAATTCTTTGCAAGAACTCATTGGCAATTTGCAGCATTCTCATCTTGATACTTGTCGGCTCCACTTGCATTGCCAAGCTCAGATCTCAGAACTCTTCTATCAATGTAGCTTCTCTGACCATCATTGCACTGATATGCATTGTTTTTCGACTCAACGCATCAGCCACCACGTTTGCTTTCCCAGGATGGTAATGAAGTTCGAACTCATAATCTTTCAAGAACTCCATCCATCGGCGTTGCCTCATATTCAACTCCTTCTGGTCAAAGAGGTACTTTAAACTCTTATGGTCACTAAACACCTGGAACGTAGTGTCATAGAGATAGTGCCTCCAAATCTTTAGGGCGAAAACAACCGCTGCCAGTTCTAGATCATGAGTTGGGTAGTTCATTTCATGAACTTTTAGCTGTCTCGAGGCATAAGCGACTACCTTCCCATCTTGCATCAAAACACTCCCAAGTCCTTGTTTCGATGCATCACAATACACCTCGAAACTCTTCTGTGTATCAGGCAGAATCAACACAGGGGAGGATGTCAATCTTTCTTTCAACTCTCGGAAACTCCTTTCACACTTCTCATCCCAGATAAAGGGTTGATCTTTCCGAGTTAACTTTGTCAAGGGTAGCGCAATCTTCGAGAAACCTTCTATAAATCTTCTATAGTAACCAGCCAAACCGAGAAAGCTTCTCACCTCCGTGTCTTTCTTCAGTTGCTCCCATTGCAAAACCGAGCTTACTTTCGCCGGGTCAACTGCTATTCCTTTGCTTGAAATTACATGCCCCAAGAACTTAACTTCCTCCAGCCAGAACTCACACTTTGTAAGTTTGGCGTACAGCTGCTTCTCCTTTAGGATACTCAACACTATCCTCAAGTGTTCAGCATGCTCCTCCGGGCTCTTGGAATAAATAAGGATATCGTCAATGAACACAACCACGAATGAATCTAAATAGGGTCTAAAGATTCAATTCATGTAGTCCATGAAAATAGCCGGTGCATTAGTCAATCCGAACGGCATCACAACATATTCATAATGTCCGTATCGGGAACGAAATGCGGTCTTAGAGATATCCTCTTCTCTGATCCTGATCTGATGGTACCCTGATCTCAGATCAATCTTGGAAAATACTGAAGCTCCACGAACTTGATCCATAAGGTCATCGATCCTTGGCAATGGGTACTTGTTCTTGATTGTTACCTTATTCAATTGCCGGTAGTCGATGCACATCCTCATACTACCATCTTTCTTCTTTACGAATAAGACCGGAGCACCCCATGGCGACACACTTGGTCGGATCATCTGCTTCTGCAACAATTCCTCTATCTACTTCTTCATTTCAGCCATTTCCGGTGGTGCCATTCTATAAGGAGCGATAGAAATGGGACCAGCTCCCGGAACTAGATCAATTCCGAATTCAATCTCTCTTCTTGGTGGCAAACCAGGTATCTCATCAGCGAATACCTCCGGAAAGTCTCTGACAACAGGAATCTCTTCCATCCTTGGACCATTCTCCTCTACTTCAGTGTTGAGCAGGCACATGTAGCCAGAGGGTGTTGGGTTTCTATAGGTCACTATCTTCTTATCACAATCGATGATCACTTGGTTTCGACTTAACCAGTCCATCCCCAAGATCACATCCAGTTGTGATAAGGGTAAATAGATCAAATCTACCTTAAAGGTTTGTCCTAACACTTCTATACAACAGTTAAGACATGCTCTAGAAACAATTACAGGAGCATTAGTAGGGGTTTCTACTTTCAGGGTGTATAATAATTCAGACATAGGTAGACTCAAACGATCTACACATTCATATGAAACAAATGAATGTGTTGCACCAGAATCAAACAACACATTGCAAAACTGACCATTCAGCAAGTAATTACCTTGCACCAGATCAGAAGATTGGCTTGCCTCCACACCACTAAGTGTGAAAACCCTTCCTTGAACCATAGGCCTATCAACAGTTCCTTTTGAATTAGCTTTAGCCGGCTCCTTGCAATCCTTCGCAAAATGTCCCGACTTCCCACAGTTGAAACAACTACTTGTTCCCCAACAAAAACGCCCATAATGATGGCGCCTACACTTGTCACAAAATGGAGCCTCGCTCCGAATGTTCCTTCCATCATTTCCTCCAGCCTTTCCCTCGGCGATCATACGGACCCTTGCCTCGGTTGTTGAAACCCTTGCGCCTCTGAGGTCCATAATTCGGATTGTCCTTTCTTTATGAGGCTTGTATCCCTTCCGCTTTCTTGTCATCCTCGTACATCCTACACATGTCCACAAGTGCTGGGAAGCTTTGAATCCGTTGATAGCTGAAAATAGACTTCAGCTTAGGCTTTTAGCCTCCTTCAAACTTGATGCACTTGCTCCTTTCATTAGGGTTGTTCTGGTAGTATGGAGAGTACTTAATCAATTCCTCAAACTTGGCCGCGTAGTCACCCACACTCATGTCTCCTTGCTTCAGCTGTAAGAACTCCACCTCCTTCTTTCTCCTCAAGTCTTCAGGAAAGTATTTATTGAGAAACTTCTCCATAAATACACCCCAATTCACATCCCTTCCTTCATAATGTAGGAGCTGAACCGTGTGATTCCACAATATCTCAGCTTCATCCTCTAGCATGTAAGTTGCATATGCTACTTTCTGAGCTTCCGTGCAATCCAAGGTTCTCAAAATCTTGTCCATAGTGTGAATCCACTTATTGGCCTCCTCAGGTTTAAATCCTCCTTCGAACTTGGGTGGATTACAACTCCTAAAATCCGCCAAACTTTTCGCCTCAGAATTACCCACATTGCACTGGTGTGGTGGATTAACCGGTTGAGGTGGTTGCTGAGATTGTTGTTGCTGCATGGATTCCAGCACCGCGGTAATCCTCTCTGTAACACTCTTTCAATAACCTTCATAATATAAAATAATTGAGTATATTTAAAATAGATTCATATTGCTGTTCTAAAGATTTCGATGCTAAAAATTTCATTTCCTGAAAACTTGACCATCTATTTAAGGCTAAATCTGAGTTCAAAATAGAATTGAGGTTTATCCTGATAATTTAAAGAAAAGTAAGAGTTTCCAAGTATAGAGTGCTTAATAAATTCAGATTTGGTGGTAAAATATTGATATCAGCTCTTGGCAAATTAGTGATCATAGAAAAGGGTTTCAACCGATATTTTTGTACTATTAAAATAAGATGGTCGTGCAAAGGAACTTAAAGGTATCAGCTTTGGTCACCATTTTCAAAATATAACCTAGGCGCTATTACAAAACATCTTAGAGCTGATCCAGGTTCTTTGTTCCGCCTGCTATTCCTTTTGATTTCCGACTGCTGTGCACGAAGATGCTAATTCCCTTTTCCTCTGTTCTCCAATACACTCAAAGGGTCTCCTACCCTCACTCATCTGTGAGGATATTATAATGTTGATTCCTAACCTACAAGGGCACGGGAGTAAGCATATCCATTTGCATAATCAAATGAGATAGACATAAGAAAAATAGTATTATTAATCACAACTATTCAATTAACATTTAAGATGCAAGTACATATGAGCACACCCCTTTTCAATATTCCAATTCTTGTAATGCAGGTGGCATGATGCATGGTTCCAACCACAACCGAGGCCTCCATAAACATTTCGATATCTGGCAAATGATATCTCAGTGTTCCCAGAACACCACCAAACGTTCCCGGAACGAATGACAAACCATACTTGGAAAATAGCATCACTCCCAGAGTATGCATCACGTTCCCAGAACGCATAAAACCAGGTCCCGGACACTGGCCACATTTCCGGAATGTGTCATCAAGTAGGTTACAATTTCGGTACTCCCGGAGTACCCTTCTCATATTCCCAGAATATGAGAATCATTCCTTGCCAACCTATTCTCCATTTCTCTATGAATGAATGCACCATCATCAAGGTTGGTTTTTATCTTTGATTTATTCATTGTGATTTAGGTTCGCCTCATACTTCCCTTGGAATGATTGGTTTGAGGTATAATCTTTGGCATGGCAATGTATACTCAAAATTAGTTTTAATCATGCCAGTTAACTTGAATTGAGTAGGCATAACCAATGGAAATAAAAAACTTATCTTTTTATTTTTCAGATTCAGGTACTAACCGGTTACGATCTTAGGCCGGTTACGATCTTAGGCTAACCGGTTAGAATCACATACCTGAAACTGTTTCACCATTGAAATTCAAGAAATCCTTTTTCTTGAACTTTCTACTCAGTTCATAGACAGGTTTTATCATTACTTTGTACCTCAAACCTCTTGTGCTCATCATTCACAGGCCTAAATTCACAATTTGTTATTAATGTAACATAACTTAACTTTTAAGTTATATTAAAACCTCAAGGTATGGACTCCTCAACCACAATCCAAAACAAACAGTGATTAATCACATGTTATTTTCAGATTGGTCTTCATTGAAATTAGAGTTAGATTTGAGTAAGAATAATAGGAACATATTACCAATTTTCAAAAACTTATTTTTCTTTGAAATTACACAGCATCTAACCGGTTACGAAAATCGACTAACCGGTTAGATTAGACAGTCTGTGTACTGAAAGATAGGATTTTCAAACATTTCCTTTCAATACTCAATTCTGACTAATTTCAACATTATTATGAGCCCATATACCTCAATTAGATTCTGTTCAGCCACCACAAACACAATCAATCTTGCATACATGTCATTTAGAGCATCAATGTTGCACATAACCACACATAATTACTCATAGCACCAAATATTTTCATATAGCTCATAGTAATGCATGTAACCTAAGATTATTCCTTCTATATTACTTGCATGCAATATTTAGACTTGTTACAGACAGAATTCAATTGTTCATTGGCCTCCAAGCCTTTGTTTACCATATACTATGCCCTTTGTGAGTCTCATGGCGACTCAACCTATTACTCCATGACATCTATTCTCATTCTAGCAAAAGAAAGCTTCTCCCTTACCTCAAGGTTATGTATGATGAAGATCAACACTGAAACTTGAAGAAAATCCACAAATTCCTCACCAATCCTATGTTCTGCTTTCAATCACGATTTCCATCAACAGGGTTCAAGGACCAGAAGATTTGACATAGCAATAGGCCAAAGAAATTGGGGAAAACAATCAGAACTCAAACTAGGTAACATGCACCAGCTTTAGAAACAAATCTGAGGCTTAAAGAGTGCATGTACTTACCAAAATCATAGCCTAAAAAGAGCCTCACGAACTGGTTTCTGGTTCTAAACAGATTTGTTCCTAAATCTTCCAAGACTAACCACCTCTTCAATATTCACTCTCAATTCACTCTCCATACCTCAATACAAAGCTGGAAGACTCAGCTTTAATATGGTGTATCTTACTTGGTTTAACTCCCAAAGGTCATGGAGAATTTAACAGAGTAATACAGAAACCCTAATTGAGTTTCCACAGCAGCCCTTCATCAGAAAACCCTTGATTTTGCCCTCAATTCCATCATTTATAGAAAAATTGGTGAACATGCAGCACGACACGTATTCCTCACTGGAAATCGAGCAGTGTTCGTGGCAAATTGGGGTGAATTCAATTGATTAATCATAAAAATCCACTATCTAGGTTTCCTGAGTTCATCGTGTAACCGGTTACAAAACCTTTCTAACCGGTTACATACTGGTAACTTTTAAAAATTAATAATTTAATAATTCTTTTCCCAAACAATCCTTTTTAATATTATATTTAGGTCTTACTCTGTAACACTCTCACTTTTATTAGAAATTTTTAGGTTTTATTAAAAATCGGAGTTTGAAAATTTCTTTTTAACACCTAAATTCCTTTAAAAGGTTTTACGAATATCCGGCAGGGTTTCCTCTGTTTTCCGGACTTCCCAAAAATTTTCTTCGAAAAACCTGTCAGTCCAGAATTGTTTAAAAAACATAAACAACAACAGATTAAAAGTTATAACAAATCCTAATGCCCAATTTGTACAAGTTTCAGGGCAAGTTACTAATTCATATTATAAATTACATTAAATAATTATCCACTCAAAATATGTAAAATACATTCCACGTAGTGGAACTTAAAATCCTGCTCGGCCAGCACTGGTGTAAGCTCCACTTGTGTACCTGAAAAATATTAACCACACAGGGGAAGCATCACACAGAACTTAAAAGAGAGATTTCTAAGCAGATATATACAACACACCAAGACCATTCAAGCCTATGCTATACTACTTAATTCATGTTCTTCTTTATTTTCACTCTAACCTTTTTACTCTTTTTTCCTAATCACCCTAATTTCTCTCTTCACTCTCTTTCCAACTAACCTATTTCTTTTTCTTTCTTTCCCATCCTCTTATTTCCATCCTTTATCCGTTTTCCATTTTTCATTTATGGTTAGCATTTCCATAATTATTCTCCTTATTTATTTCCTTTAGTTCCTATATCAATTCCATTGTTTACCTTCTTATTTCCTATTCCAATGTCCATTCTACTATTTATTTTTCCTATCTATTACCATTCTCATTGCCCTTTTCCATTAATATATATATATATATATATATATACATATACATAATACGACCTTATCCATTTCCATTAACCCTTTTTATTTTTCCTAAATCCTTTCCATTATTTTGTTCATTATTCCTTCCCTTTAATTCCCTTACCCTTTTCCATTTTTATTTCCTTTTTCCCTTATTATTGTGTGTAACCCCAAACAGAGATCTACACACCGAGTTTGCAACCACAAACAGTGATCTGCAAACGCTGTGTATGCAACCACAAACAGTGATCTGCATACGTGTATCCAACCACAAACAGTGATCTGTATACACCCATCTCGTTTATGTAACCTCAAACAGAGATCTACATAAACTTCCCTTACCTTCTTATTACTTGGCCACAGGGTCAATACAACCACCTGCGCCGTGCCACAGGGTCAATACAACCACCTGCGCCGTGCCACAGGGTCAATACAACCACCTGCGACATTTACCATTCTATTAGGTCACAGGATCAATACAACCACCTGCGTCGTGCCACAGGGTCAATACAACCACCTGCGCCGTGCCACAGGGTCAATACAACCACCTGCGACATTTACCATTCTATTAGGTCACAGGGTCAATACAACCACCTGCGCCGTGCCACAGGGTCAATACAACCACCTGCGACATTTACCCTTTTTATTTGGCCACAGGGTCAATACAACCACCTGTGCCATTTAACATTTAGTTTTCACTACTAACTCGTTTTAGTCCTTTCCCTTTTACTTTTAGTCCCTTAATTCTCTTAATTCTTTTAATTTCTTTTAATTACTTCCCTATTCCCTTTCTCTTCTTTTTCTTCTTCTCTTCCTTTTCCTTTTTCCTTTTACTAATTATTCAAGTTTACGTCCAATTCCACTTAGCGTTAGTATAGTCGTTATATTTTAATTCCCTTTTCTAATTCTTAATTATTTCTATAATTTCTCTCATTGGTTCATTTCTAAATTTATTTCCCTATTCACCATTTCTATACTTTTGCCACACCCTACCAATCTAATTAATTAGTTATTCTGTTACTTACCTTTTTATTCATCACTATTTGTTTCCCCTATTTACTCCATCTATCTTTCTTCATTATTAGCAGGTTACCCTAAGGTTCGTTAGCAATTAACATTTCCCCCGGTCCTAGCGATAGATATAACTACCCAGAAATACACCCCTTAAGGACTGGTAATGAAACCCCTTACCTCGGGTGACGAAGGTAAAAAGAGAGAACCTCAACTCCGAATAGGGAGCGGCGATCCGTGAAGCTTTAGCGATCCGGGCGATGAACGGGTCGACGGGGATCGACGCCGGTGGTGAGAATAATCCCGGCTGAACCTAGGCAAGAGCTCCAAGCTTTGGCGCACCCGACACGAGCCCGGCACGGTCACGAGTCGGTAACGACGCCGGTGTTGCTCTCAAGAGAGAGGAAGGAAAGGGTGATCTGAGGAGGAGGAGAGGGGCTATGGCAGGGAGAGAGAGGCGGTGGTGGTTTGTGGCAGTGGCGGCCGGAGGTGGGTGGCTCTCGGTGGTGGTGGTGGCAACAGCAGTGGCCGGAGGAAGGGAGGAGGGAAGAGAGAGAAAGAGATCCAGAGGGAAGAGAGGGAAAGAGAGGATCTATGGGAAGAAGGAAGGACAAGGAGGTGGGGTGGCGGCCATGAGCTCCGGTGGTGGCGGGAGGTGTTGGGTGGTGCTGGACGGAGGAGGGAGAAAGGCTAGAGAGAGAGTGAGGGGTTGAAATGGGGTTTCAGCCCCAACAACACGTTTTTAAGGCTGTCTGCACAAAACACTCGAGTGTTTTCTTTAAAAACACTCCAGTCTTTTCCAAAAGACTCCAGTGTTTTGCCCAGTACCCCATTTATTCATTTTCCTATTTTCCTCCTATTTTCTTCCTGCTTCAATTCGAGATAACTTCTTCGTTCACCGTCGGATCTTGCTCAAATTTGACGAGTAACTTCCTAAAAATCATACCTTCATATCCAACGGTGGGAATTGTGTTTTGAGTCCTAAATCTTTTATTTTGAATTTCCTAACGTCGGGTGTTTATAACACCGAAAAATCGATTTTTAACACTCGTTTGGGTCGTCTTTAAATTAGCTTTTCGATGCCAATGCTCCTAGACTCCTATATGGCACTCAAAGTACTCCTAATCCATCATTTTAAATCCCTTCTATGATAATCCTCACTTCCAAATCTTACTATAATTCTAATTATTATTAGAATAAAAATTCGGGATGTTACATTTCTCCCCCACTTATTAGAATTTCGTCCCCGAAATTCCGTTCAATTCCTTCAAAGGGAGAACCATCTCATTAATAAGCTTCTGACCAGGGTTTTCACTTTCCTTCGGTTTTTACTTTCCGCTCCATATATGGTTAGGGTCATGCCCATTTCGACGTCTGTCTTCTAGCACTACGTACGATCTCTATCTGCATAGTATCGTCGTCTTCTTAGTATTAAAGTTCCATCTCTCATTCCTTGAATTGAAATCCTCCCCCACTTAGCATTGACATACTTGATTATATCCTTGCTAGGGGGTATGCTCATTCGTTGCTCAGAATAGAGTACACAGGTTCCCGACCGGTATCTAAGGCTGAAAAGAGGACACGTAGGTGGTTATCTATCGGTAGGCATAGAACTATGTCGGGTTTCTATGACTTGGCGAATTTCTCGCACATACGTCTGAGATGCTTGGAACTTGAAGAGAGTGAAGATGAAATGAAGAAACATGAAGCACTCAAGAATGTGTCTCATGGTCTTTGCAAGATGGCCCGTGATGGACTGGATACATGTCAAACAAGAAGACAATGGAGATTATCCCCAAGGTGTGCATTTTCAGCAGAGAGTCGTCGAAGGATGCGTTCTCTATGGATTTGCTGTTAATTGATTGGTCTCGGTCAACCGGGGTCCTATCAAATGCACAGGGTCCCAAAAGACTGAGATTATCACTTGCGGTGTTCCGACGTAACGTCTTGATTGAGGTTCCACTTTGTGACTTCACTTTTATCTAGCAAAGTCACCCTTAAAATCAATCTTCACCGTGTTTGCATTCTACTTCGATGCTACTTCCTTCCCGTTCGTTTAGAAATTTCAATTCGATATAGGAATTCCTAAAGATTGATTACACTTGAGGGTCAATGTTAAGGTCTAGTCGTTATTTTTTTAATTTGGTGTCATTTTGGGAAGGTCTTGTTTTGTCTCTAGTTTAACCCTCATTCGATTCTCCTCGAAGTGTTTGGAATTATCTGTTTAGTAGTCCTATGACTCACGGTATGATTACGAGTTATTGTCGCTCGGATAGGATCCGAATTGAGTCGTCACGTCTCCCCCACTTATTATCAACATACCCGAGTAGGTCGAAGGCAGGGAGGAAACTGGGTTGACTCCAAGAATTGATTAGCTAGGCTCTTCATACCTACGCATACGGCTAAGTTCTCATACGGTTTAGAAGGGTGGTTCAATTACTGAGTTGAATGTTCTCGGTGAAATATAGAATAAAAGTGTCTTGAATGGGGTTGGTTTGTGAATCACTGTTCTTGAGCCTTAGGAAAGATCCTATAGGATTAGAGTTCAATCGGGCTTTCGACAGAGATAGAATTCCTAAATGGTTTGTTCGGATCTCCCTTAGATGATTGCAATAATATAACATGTTAATAAACGCGAAGACCGAGGTGGTCAGTCCCAATCTCACATTTATCAACTGTACATCACTGCGTTATTGAATGATAGTTTTATCTTTTAACAGGTGCAAGAGAAAGGATGACCAATCCTGACCTTACACTCTATTAGAGGATGACACTATCACCATTGAGCTTGATGGAATTTCTAACTAAGGTTTTAACACTTATCAACTCCTTCTAGATTACACTACTCACACTTACTCTAGGCAAAGACGCTAAAGTAATCAATTGATGCAACATTAACATGAAAAGTACCTTGGATAAGTTTATTCCTCGTTCTATGTGCCCATAGGACAGTTTGCAGCACGGTGTCCGGGTTGGCCGCATTGGAAACAGGGACCTTCCTTTCTACGCTGCTCCAGCATCCAACACATACGAGTATGGGATCCTCCACAATGTGGACATGGTGGTCTGGTCCTTGGAGCGGTCGCACTCTGACCCGCATCCTCTAGCACTACTGCTCTGGTGCGGTTAACAGCGTACGGACCTGATCCTTGAGCCAGTCCCTTACCCTTGTTGAGACCTACTTCATTCGGTATATTCTTGCTCCTTTCCTCTGCTTCCTGCTGATTCAAACTCTTCTCATAAGCGCTAGTCATATTCACCAGCTGAGAGAGGTTAGCTATACCCTGGTGCACAAAGATAGTCCGAATTCTGGCATTGAGACCTGTTTCAAATTTAATACACTTGGTGCGTTCGTCTGCGTCCCGATAACTGCCAGAATAGCGAATCAGATCTTCAAATTGTGCCGCATACTCACCGACATTCATACTTCCCTGCTCTAGCTGCAGAAAAGCGATCTCCTTTTCCCTACGAACATCCTCAGGAAAATACTTTCCCAGGAAGTGAGCCTTAAACAGATCAAAAGTGATATCCTGATTGGCTGCCTCCAATTCTCTTCGCACTCGTTCCCACCAATACTCTGCTTCATCAGTCAACATATAATGCGCTAACAGCACAGTTTGTTCAGCAGGTGGCGACATGGTGCGAAGGATCTTCTCAATTTCCTTGAGCCATCGCTGAGCTCCATCAGGATTATACCCTCCTTCGAACCTAGGCGGTTCGCATTTCCTAAATCGAGCCATCCAGTCAATTTCGACAAGAATAGGTGGTTGATTCAATGCTGCTGCTGCGGCTGCGGCTGCTGCTGCTGTGATGTTTTCGGCTTGGTTATGTTGCATTCGGGCCTGATTCTGATTCATTTGAATCAGGTTCTCCAATATAGCAGCCATCCGCTCATTGTCGGCACGTCGCCCAGCCATACTGTTAGGTCATGAAGGGAACAGCCAGTTATAGATTGAATACTTAATCACTAACCTAAATATCCTATTCCTAGACTTAGACTCTTACTAAACGAATCAGTTACTCGCTTGGTGAGTAACCATCGGAGATGTGAGTCCATACTCCAAAGGCCGAGGAAAAACTGCTCTGATACCAAAATGTAACACTCTCACTTTTATTAGAAATTTTTAGGTTTTATTAAAAATCGGAGTTTGAAAATTTCTTTTTAACACCTAAATTCCTTTAAAAGGTTTTACGAAAATCCGGCAGGGTTTCCTCTGTTTTCCGGACTTCCCAAAAATTTTCTTCGAAAAACCTGTCAGTCCAGAATTGTTTAAAAAACATAAACAACAACAGATTAAAAGTCATAACAAATCCTAATGCCCAATTTGTACAAGTTTCAGGGCAAGTTACTAATTCATATTATAAATTACATTAAATAATTATCCACTCAAAATATGTAAAATACATTCCACGTAGTGGAACTTAAAATCCTGCTCGGCCAGCACTGGTGTAAGCTCCACTTGTGTACCTGAAAAATATTAACCACACAGGGGAAGCATCACACAGAACTTAAAAGAGAGATTTCTAAGCAGATATATACAACACACCAAGACCATTCAAGCCTATGCTATACTACTTAATTCATGTTCTTCTTTATTTTCACTCTAACCTTTTTACTCCTTTTTCCTAATCACCCTAATTTCTCTCTTCACTCTCTTTCCAACTAACCTATTTCTTTTTCTTTCTTTCCCATCCTCTTATTTCCATCCTTTATCCGTTTTCCATTTTTCATTTATGGTTAGCATTTCCATAATTATTCTCCTTATTTATTTCCTCTAGTTCCTATATCAATTCCATTGTTTACCTTCTTATTTCCTATTCCAATGTCCATTCTATTATTTATTTTTCCTATCTATTACCATTCTCATTGCCCTTTTCCATTAATATATATATATATATATATATATATATATATATATATATATATATATATCATATACATAATACGACCTTATCCATTTCCATTAACCCTTTTTATTTTTCCTAAATCCTTTCCATTATTTTGTTCATTATTCCTTCCCTTAAATTCCCTTACCCTTTTCCATTTTTATTTCCTTTTTCCCTTATTATTGTGTGTAACCCCAAACAGAGATCTACACACCGGGTTTGCAAACACAAACAGTGATCTGCAAACGCTGTGTATGCAACCACAAACAGTGATCTGCATACGTGTATACAACCACAAACAGTGATCTGTATACACCCATCTCGTTTATGTAACCTCAAACAGAGATCTACATAAACTTCCCTTACCTTCTTATTACTTGGCCACAGGGTCAATACAACCACCTGCGCCGTGCCACAGGGTCAATACAACCACCTGCGATATTTACCATTTTATTAGGTCACAGGGTCAATACAACCACCTGCGCCGTGCCACAGGGTCAATACAACCACCTGCGACATTTACCCTTTTTATTTGGCCACAGGGTCAATACAACCACCTGTGCCATTTAACATTTAGTTTTCACTACTAACTCGTTTTAGTCCTTTCCCTTTTACTTTTAGTCCCTTAATTCTCTTAATTCTTTTAATTTCTTTTAATTACTTCCCTATTCCCTTTCTCTTATTTTTCTTCTTCTCTTCCTTTTCCTTTTTCCTTTTACTAATTATTCAAGTTTACGTCCAATTCCACTTAGCGTTAGTATAGTCGTTATATTTTAATTCCCTTTTCTAATTCTTAATTATTTCTATAATTTCTCTCATTGGTTCATTTCTAAATTTATTTCCCTATTCACCATTTCTATACTTTTGCCACACCCTACCAATCTAATTAATTAGTTATTCTGTTACTTACCTTTTTATTCATCACTATTTGTTTCCCCTATTTACTCCATCTATCTTTCTTCATTATTAGCAGGTTACCCTAAGGTTCGTTAGCAATTAACATTTGCCCCGGTCCTAGCGATAGATATAACTACCCAGAAATACACCCCTTAAGGACTGGTAATGAAACCCCTTACCTCGGGTGACGAAGGTAAAAAGAGAGAACCTCAACTCCGAATAGGGAGCGGCGATCCGTGAAGCTTTAGCGATCCGGGCGATGAACGGGTCGACGGGGATCGACGCCGGTGGTGAGAATAATCCCAGCTGAACCTAGGCAAGAGCTCCAAGCTTTGGCGCACCCGACACGAGCCTGGCACGGTCACGAGTCGGTAACGGCGCCGGTGTTGCTCTCAAGAGAGAGGAAGGAAAGGGTGATCTGAGGAGGAGGAGAGGGGCTATGGCAGGGAGAGAGAGGCGGTGGTGGTTCGTGGCAGTGGTGGCCGGAGGTGGGTGGCTCTCGGTGGTGGTTGTGGCAACAGCAGTGGCCGGAGGAAGGGAGGAGGGAAGAGAGAGAAAGAGATCCAGAGGGAGGAGAGGGAAAGAGAGGATCTATGGGAAGAAGGAAGGACAAGGAGGTGGGGTGGCAGCCATGAGCTCCGGTGGTGGCGGGAGGTGTTGGGTGGTGCTGGACGGAGGAGGGAGAAAGGCTAGAGAGAGAGAGTGAGGGGTTGAAATGGGGTTTCAGCCCCAACAACACGTTTTTAAGGCTGTCTGCACAAAACACTCGAGTGTTTTCCAAAACACTCGAGTGTTTTCTTTAAAAACACTCCAGTCTTTTCCAAAAGACTCCAGTGTTTTCCAAAACACTCGAGTCTTTTCCAAAAGACTCCAGTGTTTTCCAAAACACTCGAGTCTTTTCCAAAAGACTCCAGTGTTTTGCCCAGTACCCCATTTATTCATTTTCCTATTTTCCTCCTATTTTCTTCCTGCTTCAATTCGAGATAACTTCTTCGTTCACCGTCGGATCTTGCTCAAATTTGACGAGTAACTTCCTAAAAATCATACCTTCATATCCAACGGTGGGAATTGTGTTTTGAGTCCTAAATCTTTTATTTTGAATTTCCTAACGTCGGGTGTTTATAACACCGAAAAATCGATTTTTAACACTCGTTTGGGTCTTCTTTAAATTAGCTTTTCGATGCCAATGCTCCTAGACTCCTATATGGCACTCAAAGTACTCCTAATCCATCATTTTAAATCCCTTCTATGATAATCCTCACTTCCAAATCTTACTATTATTCTAATTATTATTAGAATAAAAATTCGGGATGTTACATACTCCAAGGACTAAAATACAATATTTATATTTTGTTATTCACTTACCAAAAATTACCTCTACCTATATTTTGTATATCAATACGGAATAGAGCCAAAATATAAACTTGAGAGAATTTAATAACAAACCTTTATTATTAATTTTTTCTCAGCATTCGGAAGACGAAAATTAGGGGTGTTACACTACTCCCCCACTTAAAAGGAATTTCGTCCTCGAAATTGGCTTGGCTTTTCTTACAAAAATATGTTTTTGGGTCCTCCCCCACTTAAAAGATTACGATATGATATTAGTATTCCGAAATATCTTCAAATTTAAGCAATAAAGATTCATCATCCCAAGACCTTTTATGTAAAAGAATTCTTTCAAAGAAACACTCGATACGAAGAATATGGTTCACATAACTTTTTCCTGGTAAGGCATTTCTCGAGTAGCTTCCCAAGAAGACTTTTCAAATTGCGCACACAGATTTCTCGAGCACGAATGAGAAGATATTTGTATGACTTCGTTACTCGATGATTCGAGATATCGGGGTGATCAGTCCAAATATTCAAATCATTAGTAATGAATCATACTTACTAGATATAATCTTTCACAAGAAAGATCATACTACATGTATTTAAGTTAGATGAACCTAAAGATAGGTTATCGATCACTATTAGCCTTTAGGTGGATAGTCAATATCTAGAGACATTTCCGTTGGGGAGACAAAATTTGTCCTAACCCGGTGGTTGTTAATCTCTCTATCCTTAACTAACCCTCCTATGGTTGAAGTGTTCGCAGATATTTATCACATCCAACTGTGATAAAGGTTTGGTTTACAAAAATTAGGATCGGACTTTCTACAGAGTCTTGATATTTTAAAAGGTTGAATTAACTCCATTCGGAAGCATTTGACTACGTTAATTCGGACTAAAAGACTAGATGACTAAGGTGATCTAGTTTAAAATCTACTTCATTTTCTTTCTTAATAAAATAGCTTCTCTTGCCGAATTTACCGGCTGTTTATTCCTTTCTCTCTTCTACCTTTTGTCCAATCCATTCATCATGAACTTCTTGCATTAGAAATTCAACTGTCCCTCTTAATTTCTCAGAGTTGCATCAAGTGAGGCACTATACTGAATATTTTAAACATTTATTCCATTCCTTTGAAAATAATGTCATGGAATTTAAATATACAGTTGAGAGATTCCATATTTGGCAAGGAGCTTCCAACATTTCACAAATTTTTAGTTATAACTGGTTCAAGTTACAGTACGTAACCGGTTACTCGAGAAATCTAACCGGTTAGAATACTGTGTCAGACCAGTTACAATAATTTTGAAATACGATTCTCCTTATACCCTCCCTCCTAAACTGCGATTTCACCCTTCTTTCTCTTCTCCCCCCCAAGACTTAAGCTCTCCAGTCTCTGATCCCCATCATTCTCACTCTTCAAATCATCACCATTCCTCATAATCCTTTCTCACATCTCCACTCTCACCTAGGGTTCATCTCCCAATTCTGTTTTCCCCATTCCCCTCAAAACCCTAACACGCAAAAATCATGTCCTCCAATCCTCCCCGTCGTGCTAGAGTCAAGTCTACTACCACCAGACCTCCTAGAAGACCGAGGGTCGAGTATTACAGTGACGACAAGTGTACGAAGAGGTTCGAGAGTTTCAGTGACAGAGGATTTGGGATTAAGAGGTGGATGAACTTCAGGTGGTGTGCTAATAATAATTTCCAATTCCAAAGGTTGTATGAGTATCAAGGTCTGACGACTTTTCTGGAGTTGAAGGGTTCCATATTCCCAAGGTTGATTAGAGAGTTTTATGCAAATTTCAGGGAGTATGAAGGGGGCCATCAAGCCAAAGTAAATGGGGTGATTTTTGATGTTACCCCTACTGATTTTATGATTGTGGGTGGACTCCAATCAGCGGGGACTTATCCCGGTGATCCGGAAGATAATCGGCTTAGCATCTGCAACCTTGAAGATGTTTACAAGGATAGTTTACGGAGCCCGGATTTGTACTTGGTCGGTCCTCGTAAATCTGTGGGAAACATGACCGTGGAGGATAGGTTGATTCTCTATGTCCTTACATACTTGCTAAACCCTAGGACCTCTTCCAATCACACTCAAGCTATGGCAGCAGATCTTCGGTATATGTTTGCGATCAAGAATCAAATCCAAGTGAATTGGGTGCGAGTGATATGTGCCTACATGGCACAGGCTGCTGACTCGACAAGCGGTTGCCTTCCTTATCCTTTCTTCGTGAGCCGACTCATTGAGTACATAGGAATTCCGATTCCGGAGGATGAGGAGTTCGAGCCTAGCGAAGGCCTAACTTGTATCAACAATAGAGTCCTTCACTCGATGGGAATTCGTCAGCATGATGTGGACAAAATTTGGAAATGGAATGCTGACATCAAAATCTTAGATGCTGCAGCCATTGCGGAAAGAGAGCAGCAGAGACAAGAAGAAGAAGGGGCAGGGGTTGAGCCTGAGGATGCGACTATGGAGGATGGGGCTCCAGCTACGGGTGGTGGTGGAATTCCAATGCACACTACTCAGCCCCATTCTACTTTTGATATGGGTGGAACTTCTGGTCATGCGGGCGAGGCTAGCGTTTATGCTTCTATGGAAGAGAGGCTAAACGCCAGGATGGATGCTAGTTTCTCTAGAGTTGAAGGACGTTTGGACAGGGTGGATGAGCAATTTGTAAATCTTAATGTTCGTTTGGATTCCCCGGGCATCAATATGGAGAATGTGCACTTCCTGCTACGTACATTCGGGCGTTTCCAGGGTCCCCCTACTCCACCTCCTGCATCTCCTCCTCATGAAGACTAGTGACTTTGAATCTTAACCCTTTTTGTTTAGGGTCTCGATTATGTAACCCCTTTTATTATAGTCGTGTAGTTTTGGGGAAATTTTGGGTCTCATCATATTCCTAGTGGTATTTTCCCCCTATGTATTTTGGTTTTGTTTGCTCATCCGATGTGTTTTACTATCTATGACTCTCGTACATTGCTTAATGTTTCATTTGAGTTTTTATGTAGGAACCTTTATGTGCTTGTAATGAATTATCCTTGTCTAACACTTCCATTCCCTTTTTGTTCCCGATTAGATTGTGTACTTATATAGATCTACTTGATACATATAGTCTGCATACAGCTGCCCTAATATTTCAGCATTGCTCTTATTCTTGCTGGCTGGGTTCACTTGGCTTGTAAAATAAACAACAGATTAAGGGTTTGGTAAAAGGTCAGAATATAATACACCTATGATGCCTTCAGCAGCTAGTACAACGGTTTTGAGGGTCTGAGATATAGCGTTCTAGGTGCTAAAACCACTCAAAGCTGGTCCTGCCTTGTGATTGTCCATTTCTGCATACTGTAACCAGTTACAAAAATCAGCTAACCGGTTAGGTTATGCAGCAGGATAATAAAATGGGGTAAGAGGAGTTCAAACAAATTGAAATCCTGTTTTAATGCTCCATTAGAGCTATACAAACACTTATTGGAAGCATGGATGTATAGATGAGTAGGAATTTCAAATGAGAGGGATCGGGAGGAGTATGCTATCGAACATTTGAATTACAATCGTTACCCCTCTGAAACAAAAGGATGAGTAATCTTTAGAATTTATCAATCACCATAAGATTGAATAGTAACAGATGGCTGCCTCACACCAAGCCTACGAAATCGGTTATTTACACTGTTATCGACAATGACACTCCACCCCAGGTCACTTCCCTAGTTACCATTCCTCAAAAATTTCTTTTTGATCTTAGTGAATCAGCACTTGGGTCTCATCAGAGCAGCAGGTTTGAAAAGAATACTTCCCCCCATCGAAATTTCACTAAGGCCATCTTAAAATACTTCATAAACAATCTAAACCATTTGCCGAAAGCCATCCAATAACAACTCGGACCCAGAAAGTGAGCTTGTGAGAACAGATTTCCCAGAAAGTAGCACAGCCATCGGAAATTTAGTGCATGGAATCACACTTCAGGAACCAAGAATCAGAACCATTTGCTCTGATTCCACAAAATGTAACACTCTTTCAATAACCTTCATAATATAAAATAATTGAGTATATTTAAAATAGATTCTTATTGTTGTTCTAAAGATTTTGATGCTAAAAATTTCATTTCCTGAAAACTTGACCATCTATTTAAGGCTAAATCTGAGTTCAAAATAGAATTGAGGGTTATCCTGATAATTTAAAGAAAAGTAAGAGTTTCCAAGTTATAGAGTGCTTAATAAATTCAGAGTTGGTGGTAAAATATTGATATCAGCTCATGGCAAATTAGTGATCATAAAAAGGGTTTCAACTGATATATTTGTACTATTAAAATAAGATGGTCGTGCAAAGGAACTTAAAGGTATCAGCTTTGGTCACCATTTTCAAAATATAACCTAGGCGCTATTACAAAATATCTTAGAGCTGATCCAGGTTCTTTGTTCCTGATTTGGGTCCAATATATATAGATTTGAGCATTGATTTGACTCCCTTTTACTATGTATTTGGCTTGTTTCTCTAGCAAATTTAGGACTTTTTATTAGATTTTAATTATTTTTAGTAGTTTAGGGTCCTTTGAACGTTTTGATCCGTTTGTTAGTGTTTCAGGTACTTTTTGGAGCTTAAATGGATAAAATATTTATGGAACTGAAAAGAGGACGAAAAGATCTTGCAAATGGAAAAAGAACGTAGCAAAACGGAGCCGAAGTAGGACCCACGCGCCTGGGGCGCGGGGACGGGTGTGCCTGAGGCGCGCCTGTGTGCAAAAGGAATTGTCATCAGACCTGCGTGCCTGGGGCGCGAGGTTGCGTGCGCCTGGGGCGCGCGTGCATGTTGGAGGCCCAATTTGACCAGATTCTGAACAAAATAGAAGAAGAGAAGTCTAATTTGGCTTCATATCTTAGATTTGATCAGAAATTAGAAGATAAACATGGACCTTATCTATTAGATTTAATTAAGATTTATTTTAGGATTTGTTTTACTCTTTAAATAGAGGATTTGTAAATAGTTTTCAGTAGGTTTTAAGATCATAGAATTCAATTAGGATTAGAGAGAGAGGTTAGTAACATCTATTGAGAGCAAGGAGGCAAGGCACAAGGATTGAAGGTCTCTTGGAGAGTTAACCTGTATTGTCTATGATATGAGGTTTTCTCTTTGCTTCTGTTTTCTTTATTTCTATATGTGTAACTAAAACCTCTTGTTAGGAACATGGTGTAAATTGTATGGTGTAACTTATTTTAATTTATGATTTAGTATTTTGCTGTTTTTAATTCATGCATTAATTGAGTTTTTATTACATAAACCCGCACAATTTATGTTTTGGATTTCTTAATTCGCAACGGGAGTTGGGATTTTGAATAGGCCATGCAATTAATGGTATAATCAGTCCAAAATATAGGGATATAAGTGGATGATTATATGGCTTTTTAATTCCCTTGTGTTGAATAGATATTTTCTTATATTGTAATTTGTTGAGGGATCAAGGATTAAATATATAGAAAATAAGGATAATGTTAGAGACGTCTAACTATTGCTATTTGAGAGGAATAGTCCATGAATTGAAGGATAATTAAAGGAAAATATAAATCATAGTTAAAATAAGTGAATCATACAATGAAACCAAGTTCCTAACCTTTTTCTATTGCTTTCTATACATCTTATCTCCTCAATCTTCTTATTTTATTTTATTATTATTCTTCTTCTCCTTCTAAATTTCAATAACAAGTTGCACTAATAATTACGAATTGGTGAAAAGTTATTAGAAACAATTTGCAATCCCTGTGGGACGATATTCGGTCTTCCAGACTATATTACTCGTTGACCCAGTCCACTTGCTGGTAAATCAACAAGTTTTTGGCGCCGTTGCCGGTGATTGAAATTCGATTCTAATTTCTTTTCGGTACTTTTTGTAATTATTTGTGTAATTTGTACTTTCTCATGTATAATTATAGTTGTAATAGTGATTCAGATTGTGATAGATTTATTCCTTATCCTTATCCTCCATACTATGTTGCACAAAATATAACTCCTAGGAAGGCCCAATGGGAAATAGCTCTAGAAAAACTGGCTCAAGCCACTGAGGATTTTGTTAAAGATTGCAAAAATAATTTTAGATCCCCTCGTGTTGAACTAATTCCTCCCCCTGCGGAGAAAGAGTCATGGGAAATTAACCAAGATAAATTAGCTCAAAAAATTAGTAGTAATGTTCAAGAAATTAATTTTATAGAAAAAGAAAACAGAAAAAGTTTTGAGAACATAGAAATAGCACTTGAGAAAATTCCAAAACATTTATCTGAGGAGTTACAAGCATTATCAACAATTTTTGACTCTCCTAAAAAAGAGGAGGAAGTTGTGGTGATGGATGTGACCAATAATCAAATCCTTTTGGAGGAGCAAAAATCTGAAAAAGAAATTGTGCATGATAGGTTTGAGGAAGAGGATCGAAAAATAAAAATCGAAGGTTTAAAAATTGTAGAAAAAATTGAACCACCCTTGCATGAGGAATTTGTTGCTATAAAGAATTTTATTAAATCTAGTTCATGCTTGGGTGATTCAAAATTTTTCTATTATATTCAGCCTAAGTACTTTTATGAAAAATATCTAGAACAATCTGAATCATTATTAGGCAATAGGAAGCATGAGAAAGTAATCTTCTTGACTAATGAAGTTAACAACTTCATAATGGATGATGGAAGAAAAGAAAATTTTGCTGAATCCCCATGGGATGTGGGCATAACTCACTATTGTTGCATCACGTGGGATTTGACCCATAGAATTTGGGATCCTGATGGATTTGTTTTGTACATAAGCAGTAGTGTAGGTTTCAATTCTTAGGTAGTTTTTGTAAAAAAAAAAAAAAATGAGGAACAGACCTCGTACGCCCCAGGCGCACGCGGTCGCGCGCCTCAGTTGCGCCGGGCTGTGAAAGCCCTGTTTGGGGAATTTCACTCCTACTTGGGGTGTAAAAGTTCAGTTTTGGGGTCAAATTCTGATTCAATCATCTTATCTCTTAGGATTAGATTTTTTTTATTTTTTTTATCTCTAGTAATTTTTTTATTTTTAGTAATAGATATTTTGTTTATCTTATCTTTTAGGAACAAATTAGTTTTTTTTATCTTTTTAGGAGTTTGTTTTATCTTTTAGGATTAGATTAGTTTTATATCTTTTAGGAATTTGTTTTATCTTTTTAGGATTAGATTTATCTTAGGATTATTTTTAGAATAGATTTTTTTATTTTTTTTTCGTTTTTTTTATTTTCTATTTTTTAGGGATAGATTTATTTTAGGATTAGATTTGTTTTTGTAGGATTTGGACCCCATTAGCCCCAATTTTTTCAATATTACACCCCAGGCCCCTGTACCTCACCAAAAGTATTGTCCAGCTTTTTAGGTAGTTTTTAATTTTTATTTTGTAGTTTTAGGGTAGATTAGTTTGCTTGAGGACAAGCCAACATCTAAGTTTGGGGGAATATATACAAAATAAAAAAATTAAAATTTTTCAGATCTGAATTTTTCCTCCCATATTGGTATTGGTTTGTGTCCTTAGCAAAAGTAATTAATTTTTCTAACCTTAGGACTTTTTCTCTTTTGATTCATGTACATACTTAGTTTAGGACTTAGACTCATTGGTATTCGACTCTATTTGATTGAGCTGTATATGATTACGGTGACTGAGTTATTTCGATAAAGGCTTTCAGAACTTGTGATTAGTGAACTGACTTTAGCCATATGTGAGGTTTTGAGCCTATTGAGAGGTATGAATTTTATTGAAATATTCTGATATTGAGACCCCTATTTTTTTCATGAGTGTGTTCACTTTGATATTGTCTTCTAGAACTTGACCTGTGACCATTTCAAAATTGATAATTGATTGCATGCATTAAGATGATTAAGGCACCTAGGATGTGTTTTTGTGGCCTTCAGATGATTTGCATTGATAATATTCCCTTAGTTGTCCATTTTGAGCCTTATAATGATATATGATTTTTCTTTGGTACCCTGCATTTATTGAAATATTCTTTGATAGTACGTTGGAAATTTTGAATGAGCAATTGAGAGGAATATAGAAAGAAAAAGTGAAAGTAATTGGTGAAAAGTGTATGAGTTCTATTTCTCTTTCGTGTGAAAAGAAAAAAAATAAAAACAAATGAATGTGAAAGGAAGAGAATAGAAGAATAGAATAGAAGAAAAATTTGGAAAAGAAAGGAAGAATAAAATGTTCCTGATGTGAGTGTGAGTCTTTATTGTATTCATTGCTCATTCATGGTTTTTTAGGGAAACTTGTTTTTGTAAATATTTTTGCGAGTTAACCTTTGTTTTATCCCTTCTTTCTTTTATCGCACCTGACACTTTAGCCTGGCCCCATTATAACCAAAAATAAGACCTTCTGATTTTTGCTTGTATTCGATAATTTCAGTGGAGATATTGGTCTATGGTCAAGCCTATGGTAACACATTATCATTGTTGAACTTGAGTGAATTGAAAATATGACCCTTATACACTTTTGAGAGAAACATTTGAGAGGTTGAGAGTGTTCATTAGTTCTGAGTTCTGAATGGGATTGTTATGTTAACTAGTATGTAATTGTGTAAATAGTTTATGATAATATGTGTCGAAGTGATGAGTCGTAGTCTTAGATTGGGTGTGTTCATGTTGATTTAGGGAGTTTGTCTTTTGTTTAGAATTTTTATTTTACTTTTGCCTGGGACATGCAAAATGCTAAGTTTGGGGGAGTGATTTGGGTCCAATATATATAGATTTGAGCATTGATTTGACTCCCTTTTACTATGTATTTGGCTTGTTTCTCTAGCAAATTTAGGACTTTTTATTAGATTTTAATTATTTTTAGTAGTTTAGGGTCCTTTGAACGTTTTGATCCGTTTGTTAGTGTTTCAGGAACTTTTTGGAGCTTAAATGGATAAAATATTTATGGAACTAAAAAGAGGACGAAAAGATCTTGCAAATGGAAAATGAACGGAGCAAAACGGAGCCGAAGTAGGTCCCACGTGCCTGGGGCGCGAGGTCGCGTGCGCCTGGGGCGCGCGTGCATGTTGGAGGCCCAATTTGACCAGATTCTGAACAAAATAGAAGAAGAGAAGTCTAATTTGACTTCATATCTTAGATTTGATAAGAAATTAGAAGATAAACATGGACCTTATCTATTAGATTTAATTAAGATTTATTTTAGGATTTGTTTTACTCTTTAAATAGAGGATTTGTAAATAGTTTTCAATAGGTTTTACGATCATAGAATTCAATTAGGATTAGAGAGAGACGTTAGTAACATCTATTGAGAGCAAGGAGGCAAGACACAAGGATTGAAGGTCTCTTGGAGAGTTAACCTGTATTGTCTATGATATGAGGTTTTCTCTTTGCTTCTGTTTTCTTTATTTCTATATGTGTAACTAAAACTTCTTGTTAGGAACATGGTGTAAATTGTATGGTGTAACTTATTTTAATTTACGATTTAGTATTTTGCTGTTTTTAATTCATGCATTAATTGAGTTTTTATTACATAAACCCGCGCAATTTATGTTTTGGATTTCTTAATTCGCAACGGGAGTTGGGATTTTGAATAGGCCATGCAATTAATGGCATAACCAGTCCAAAATATAGAGATATAATTGGATGATTATATGGCTTTTTAATTCCCTTGTGTTGAATAGATATTTTCTTATATTGTAATTTGTTGAGGGATCAATGATTAAATATATAGAAAATAAGGGTAATGTTAGAGACGTCTAACTATTGCTATTTGAGAGGAATAGTCCATGAATTGAAGGATAATTAAAGGAAAATAAAAATCATAGTTAAAATAAGTGAATCATACAATGAAACCAAGTTCCTAACCTTTTTCTATTGCTTTCTATACATCTTATCTGTAACACTTAACTTAATTACGATAGCTCTAACGCAATTAGTGAAATTAGTGAGGAAAATTTTCGCAAGGTTTCGTTTATAAATCAGACTTCCTCAAGTAAAGCAGAAACCTGTCAGAAACCAGAATATTCACATATATAACATTTAGTTTAGGGTCATCATTACACGACCATTTGATTTACAAAGTTCATAAAGTTTCTACGTAATCCAAAATATAGGTTGTGGTTTGTCAATTATACATCAAAAGAAAAGGAAGAATACACATCCTCACAACCTTTTTACATAACACATATTTACATCAAAATAGAAAAGTATTTTTGCGTGCAGCTGACATGAACTAAGGTAATGCAGTTACACTCCCTCAGTCGGAGTGTAAGGATGCTCGGCAGAGGGAATAATAGCTGGGTCCTCGTCAGGGGTACCTAAAATTGTCAACATGTAAGGGTGAGTAAACTTGAATTTAGATTAGAGAAAACATTTGAAAATAACAATAAGTAATAACTAAGCATATTCACACTCATCAAGCAATTAGTAAGGCAATTTCAAGGATAATATCTATGTATATATAATATATACTTATAGTGCAATGCATCATTGTACAAACACATGGTTATGCAATGCACGTCCCACTGTAGGGATCTAATTCATGAATCCGACATTAAACAATTTATTTTCACTTTCCTAACTTTAACAATTTAATCGGATTCAATGAATTAGTCCTTATTCATTTCTGTCACACCTTCACTTTAACATTTCCAATTTAACTTTAACTTTAACTTTAACTTTTCCCTTTTCAATACCATTTCAACAACCTCACATACACCCTCCACTCTGGGGAAAAACCGACCAGGAGTAAGCATTTCTCAACCTCTGATTGGGTGCTTCACATCCTCTAGGAATGTCGCTCACCCGCTTGCACAATACGTCACACTCCTCAAGGGTAGTGTTCAACGTACAATTTGGCTTGATTGACCAAATTGGCTCTAGCAGAAATCACTCTCACTGGCCAAGAAGAACTCTAAAGTAATGGAATTACTACAGTTTGCATGGAACCAATCCCCAACGCAGGAATCAAACCCATGTCCTTTGCAGGATCAAAGTTCCCTATAATAATCCCAGTGATTTACTTCAGTCCTCACGAATAGAAACGTATGTTTTTACCCTACTCCTAACGTCCCCGGTACTCCATGAATGATGCAATTCGCAAGTGCTTTCCAATTTAATTGTAAACCCATTTATACTTTAGAAAATTACATTAGTTTGGTTCAAACTAAATTGGAAAGTATTTTTCCCTAATTAATGCATAACTATTAATACTTTACCTTATTATTTATAAATATATCAGTACACACAATATCAAATCAATGAACAATATTGGACAAATTATAACAAATTCAAAGCATAAACAACAAAATAGCAACTATAACCTAACCCTAACTTGGGATTTTCTAGCTAATCCATACCCTCCTAATTCTAATCTTAATAGAACACCTAAATATACATAATTAAGTCCTTATTACTAGTTTCAAATATTTCCCCCAATCTAAACCCAATTTAAACCCCTTACCTCTTGAAGGGTAGAGGAGACTTTGAAACTTCAAGAAATAACCACCAAAATCCTAAGACCAAGCTCCTTAGCACTCCTTCCTTTGATTCCTATTGATTTCCAAGCTCCTATGATGAAGATAAGGCTTTTCTTGAGTTGATAGCTCAACTTAGTTCTTGGTGGAGGTTGGGGGGTTTTTGAGAGAAAAGAAAGGAATAACACCAAGATGGAAGAGGAAGAAGATGATTGGGTTCAATGATGATGATGGATAAACACTTGTTCTTGCTTGCTAATGGATGAGAAGAAAAACTCTATGAAGAAGGAGAAGAAACTCGTTGGAGAAGAAGAAAAAGAGGGAAAGCTTTGTGATGTTGATGATGATGAATGAACTTATCTTTTTCTTTCTTTTCTTTTTTTTTAACCACATGTCTTGGCCACCATGGGATTTGTGTTGCTGAGATTGGTTGCTTCCAAAGCAACCCACGAGTTGTGGTCCCTACCTCTTATTTTTTTTTCCAGACTTTTCAAGCAGTAATCGATTACTTCCCCTAGGTAATCGATTACTCCCTTTGATGCATTTCCCATACAATTTTCAGAGCACACATAATCGATTAAAACCTATGCTGTAATCGATTACTGTATAAAATAATCGATTATTTTGACCTTGATAATCGATTATTATGCTGCAACATTTTGTGTACTCATACCTGAGAGCATGTAATCGATTACAAACCTCAATGTAATCGATTATCTTAAACAAAACTCCAAACTTTGATGATTCCTAACTCTCCTTCATTTCCTTAAGTTCCTAAACTAACCTATGCTTGGATTTCTACATCAAACCTACTTCTATACTAAGGAATCCTCACAAATACTTAGCTTAAATCACATTATACTGAAATCTAAATTGAGGATGTTACAATTTTCCCTCACTTACCGGAATTTCGCCCTCGAAATTCAAGCTGCCTGAAATAAAAGGGGATGAGAAGCTTTGAACTTGTCCTCCAACTCCCATGTAGCTTCCTCTACGTTGTTGCGATTCCAAATCACCTTTACCAAGGGAATCTCTTTGCCACGAAGCTGTTTAATCCTTCTATCCTCAATTCTAACTGGCTGCATCTCAAAAGTCAGGTTCTCCCTCACCGGAACCTCTTCTTTTGGGATGACATGAGAAGGATCAAACACATACTTGCGAAGTTGGGAAACGTGGAACACATCATGCAAATTGGATAACTGAGGAGGAAGAGCTATTCTGTACGCCATTGATCCGACCCTTTGCAGAATCTGATACAGACCAATGAGGAAGTGAGCTTCTTGGGTTTCAACATCCTTCCAACACCTGTGGTAGGAACCACCTTAAGAAACACATGCTCACCCACTTCAAATTCCAAAGGCTTCCTTCGCTTATCCGCATAACTCTTCTGTCGATCCTGTGCTGCCTTCATTCTTTCCTGAATCATCTTCACTTTCTCCGTTGTGTCTTGGACAACATCAGGACCCATCAACTGTCTCTCCCCCACTATGAACCAGCATAGGGGAGTCCGACATCTTCTACCATATAATGCTTCATAAGGAGCCATTCCGATGCTAGAATGGTAGGAGTTATTATAAGTAAACTCTACCAAAGGGAACAGTTGCTCCCAACTCTTCTGGTGTTCCAAAACACAAGTCCTAAGCAAATCTTCTAGGGATTGAATAGTCCGTTCAGTCTGTCCATCTGTCTGAGGATGGTAGGCAGAACTGAGTTTCAATTCTGTCCCTAAAGCTTGCTGAAGACTCTGCCAGAATCGTGAAAGGAACCTTGGATCACGATCTGAGATGATATCAGAAGGAACCCCATGCAACCTGATAATCTCCTTAACATATAACTGTGGCAGCTTCTCCATAGAATACTTCATATTTATGGGAAGAAAATGGGCAGACTTTGTCAATCTGTCCACGATCACCCACACTGCATCCAATCCAACTGTGGTCCTTGGCAACCCTGAGACAAAATCCATTGCTATACTGTCCCATTTCCACACTGGAATCTGCAAAGGATGCAACACACCTCCAGGTTTCTGGTGCTCTATCTTGGACTTTTGACAGGTTAAACATCTAGCCACATAACCTGCTACATCTCGTTTCATGCCTGGCCACCAGAACAATTTCCTTAAATCCTGATACATCTTCGTCGTGCCTGGATGCAAACTTAATTTGCTCTTGTGTGCCTCTTCCAAAATAGCTTCTTTCAACTCTGGATTGGATGGAACATAGATTCTATTCCAGAATCTAAGAACTCCATCTGCACCTTCATGAAAATCAGGCTCGTTCTTGCTTGCGGCTACTCTTTTTCTTTCTTGCAATTCAACATCCTCAAGCTGCTTCTGTCGAATCGCATCCAAAAATGTGTTGGTTATCTGCAACCTCCCAACACTTATGCTCTATTTCTTGAATTGGATTCCAAGATTGAGATTTCGAAAATCCTCAATCATCTCCAATTCTTTGACCATCATGCAACTGATATGGAGGGCTTTTCGGCTAAGCGCATCAGCAACCACATTAGCCTTTCCAGGATGGTACTGCAAGCTGAAATCATAATCCTTAAGAAACTTCACCCATCTCCGCTGTCTCATGTTCAACTCCTTTTGGTCGAACAAGTACTTAAGGCTCTTATGGTCGCTATACACTTCAAATCTCGTACCATAAAGATAATGCCTCCATATTTTGAGAGCAAAAACGATAGCTGCAAGCTCCAAATCATGTGTAGGATAGTTCTTCTCATGCGGCCTCAACTGCCTGGAAGAATAAGCAATCACTCTTCCTTCTTGCATGAGAACACATCCCAGTCCTTGACTAGAGGCATCACAATAAACATCAAAATTCTTCTTTGGATCCGAAAGAACAAGAACAGGAGAAGAAGTCAACTTGTCCTTGAGTTCTTGAAAACTCAGCTCACACTTCTGATCCCAAACAAAAGCTGTCTCCTTTCTTGTCAACTTGGTCAATGGCGAAGCTATCTTGGAAAAATCCTTGATAAATCGTCTATAATAGCCTGCCAATCCAAGGAAACTCCGAACCTCCGTCACTGATTTAGGCCTTTCCCACTACAATACGGCCTCAACCTTAACAGGATCCACTACAATGCCCTCTTTGGTGATAACATGGCCCAAGAAATTTACCCTCTCAAGCCAAAACTCACACTTGGGAAATTTAGCATACAACTGTTTCTCCTTCAAAGTCTTTAGGACTATCCTGAGGTGATCCCGATGCTCACTGGGATCCTTTGAGTATACAAGAATATCGTCAATAAAGACAACTACAAAGAAATCCAAGTAAGGTCGGAAAACACGGTTCATATAGTCCATAAAAACTGCGGGGGCATTGGTTAGACCGAACGACATTACCACATACTCATAGTGGCCATACCGTGATCTAAAAGCAGTCTTGGGTATATCCTCTTCCTTCACCCGGATTTGGTGATAACCAAATCGAAGATCGATCTTAGAAAACATCGCTGCACCACGCAATTGATCCATCAAATCATCGATGCGTGGGAGAGGATACTTGTTCTTGATCGTCACCTTATTCAGCTGCCTGTAATCTACACACAAACTGAGGCTTCCGTCCTTCTTCTTGACAAAAAGAACCGGTGCACCCCAGGGCGAGACACTAGGCCTGATGAACTTCTTTGCTTGCATATCCTCTATCTGCTTCTTCAATTCTTCCAACTCAACTGGAGCCATTCTATGCGGAGCCAAAGAAATAGGTCCAGTTCCTGGCACCAGGTCAATACTAAACTCCACCTCACGTACTGGTGGTAAACCAAGAACTTCATTTGGAAAAACCTCCGGGAACTCATTCACTATTGGGATCTGGTGGATTAATGGTTCTTTGTGGGTTTCTATAGTAGTGAGATTTAACTTTGGTTCTTTGGGTGGATTAAAGATTATGGTCTTTTTGTGGCAATTTATTAGGACATGGTTTTCTGACATCCAGTCCATACCTAAAATTATATCTAATTGGGTCAAAGGCAAACATATAAGGTTTATCTGGAAAGTGTGGTCATTTACTTGAAGAGTACAACTAGAACACATTTGGGATGTAATGACTGAAGGGTTAGTTGGGGTAGTTACTATGAGTTTAAAAGGAGCTTCCATAACAGGTAAATTTAATCTACTAACACATTCTTGGGATATAAATGAATGAGTTGCACCACTATCAAATAAAATTCGGCAAGGCATTCCATTAAGAAGACCAGTACCTCTGATCAACTCCTTTGACTGCTCTGCCTCCACACCACTCATAGCATACACTTTGCCATAAACCGCAGACTGAGCTTGACCTATCTGCCCCACTGGAACATCCCTTCCTTGACCTTGGTTTGGACAATTAGCAGCACGATGTCCAAATTGTCTACACAAGAAACATGGACCCACTTGACCTGGATACAACAACCTCCAGCACGTACCCCCATGGCGTTTTCCACAATGTTGGCATTGTGGAAAAGATGGAACAACACCAGGAACAACAACAGGAACTGATTTGCCTGCAACAGGAACTGCTGCTTTCCCCGCAACTCCCTTAACCCTGTTATTTCCATCCCTGGAATTTGGGTAAGGGTAGTTCCTCTGGATGGAAGGTCCCTTACCTTTGTCCCTCACTGGACCCGCAACCCTCTGAGCTGCTCTTATACTCCTGTCATTTGCTTCCTTCACTAACAAATGCCCTTCATACATTCTGCACATATCAACCAGCAGTGGATAATTTCTGATCCTCTGGTACCCAAGAGCCAACTTGATATCGGGCCGAAGACCGTTCTCAAACTTGACACATTTAGAAACCTCATCTGGATGGTGCTGGTAATATGGAGAAAACTTAATCAGCTCTTCAAATTTGGAGACATACTGCCCCACCGACATACCCCCTTGTTTCAATTCCAAAAACTCAATCTCCTTCTTTCTTCTGACATCTTCCGGAAAGAACTTGCCCAAGAACCTCTCCTTAAACAATTCCCATGTAATCTGCTTTCCTTCTGCCTCCAGGAAATGACTAGTGTCCTCCCACCATGCCTCCGCCTCACCAGAAAGCATGAATGAAGCATACGCCACCTTCTCCTCATCTGTACATGGCAAGGATTTGAAGATCTTCTCTATATCTTTCAGCCATTGCTGTGCTCCTGTTGGATCAAACCCACCCACAAACCTTGGGGGGTCCAACTTCTTAAAATCAGCAATACCATGAGCTTGCACTGGTGGCTGGGGTTGAGGAGACTGATGATTATTAAAATTTTGGGCCTGCTGAGCACTGGCCTGAACCAAATTCTCCAAAATGTTGGTTTGATTGGCATTGGTCCGAGATAGGTCCTCCAAGACCTCGGATATTCTTCCGAATACTCGATTTTGTCGAGTAGCCATTCTAGATCTGGAATCACAGAACGATTAGTAAGAATCACATCCGCTAAGAAAATTAAAACTAGAACTAGCAACTAATTACTTAAGAAATGAAAATGAACTATTTATTAACTACTTTGATGATACTCTCATGTGGAGTAGCACCTCGGGAGTAGGAAAGCCATACTCCACAGCCAAGGAATGCAACTAATGCTCTGATACCATAAAATGTAACACTTAAACTTAATTACGATAGCTCTAACGCAATTAGTGAAATTAGTGAGGAAAATTTTCGCAAGGTTTCGTTTATAAATCAGACTTCCTCAAGTAAAGCAGAAACCTGTCAGAAACCAGAATATTCACATATATAACATTTAGTTTAGGGTCATCATTACACGACCATTTGATTTACAAAGTTCATAAAGTTTCTACGTAATCCAAAATATAGGTTGTGGTTTGTCAATTATACATCAAAAGAAAAGGATGAATACACATCCTCACAACCTTTTTACTTAACACATATTTACATCAAAATAGAAAAGTATTTATGCGTGCAGCTGACATGAACTAAGGTAATGCAGTTACACTCCCTCAGTCGGAGTGTAAGGATCCTCGGCAGAGGGAATAGTAGCTGGGTCCTCGTCAGGGGTATCTAAAATTGTCAACATGTAAGGGTGAGTAAACTTGAATTTAGATTAGAAAAAACATTTGAAAATAACAATAAGTAATAACTAAGCATATTCACACTCATCAAGTAATTAGTAAGGCAATTTCAAGGATAATATCTATGTATATATAATATATACTTATAGTGCAATGCATCATTGTACAAACACATGGTTATGCAATGCACGTCCCACTGTAGGGATCTAATTCATGAATCTGACATTAAACAATTTATTTTCACTTTCCTAACTTTAACAATTTAATCGGATTCAATGAATTAGTCCTTATGCATTTCTGTCACACCTTCACTTTAACATTTCCAATTTAACTTTAACTTTAACTTTAACTTTTCCCTTTTCAATACCATTTCAACAACCTCACATACACCCTCCACTCTGGGGAAAAACCGACCAGGAGTAAGCATTTCTCAACCTCTGATTGGGTGCTTCACATCCTCTAGGAATGTCGCTCACCCGCTTGCACAATACGTCACACTCCTCAAGGGTAGTGTTCAACGTACAATTTGGCTTGATTGACCAAATTGGCTCTAGCAGAAATCACTCTCACTGACCAAGAAGAACTCTAAAGTAATGGAATTACTACAGTTTGCATGGAACCAATCCCCAACACAGGAATCAAACCCATGTCCTTTGCAGGATCAAAGTTCCCTATAATAATCCCAGTGATTTACTTCAGTCCTCACGAATAGAAACGTATGTTTTTCCCCTACTCCTAACGTCCCCGGTACTCCATGAATGATGCAATTCGCAAGTGCTTTCCAATTTAATTGTAAACCCATTTATACTTTAGAAAATTACATTAGTTTGGTTCAAACTAAATTGGAAAGTATTTTTCCCTAATTAATGCATAACTATTAATACTTTACCTTATTATTTATAAATATATCAGTACACACAATATCATATCAATTAACAATATTGGACAAATTATAACAAATTCAAAGCATAAACAACAAAATAGCAACTATAACCTAACCCTAACTTGGGATTTTCTAGCTAATCCATACCCTCCTAATTCTAATCTTAATAGAACACCTAAATATACATAATTAAGTCCTTATTACTAGTTTCAAATATTTCCCCCAATCTAAACCCAATTTAAACCCCTTACCTCTTGAAAGGTAGAGGAGACTTTGAAACTTCAAGAAATAACCACCAAAATCCTAAGACCAAGCTCCTTAGCACTCCTTCCTTTGATTCCTATTGATTTCCAAGCTCCTATGATGAAGATAAGGCTTTTCTTGAGTTGATAGCTCAACTTAGTTCTTGGTGGAGGTTGGGGGGGTTTTTGAGAGAAAAGAAAGGAATAACACCAAGATGGAAGAGGAAGAAGATGATTGGGTTCAATGATGATGATGGATAAACACTTGTTCTTGCTTGCTAATGGATGAGAAGAAAAACTCTATGAAGAAGGAGAAGAAACTCGTTGGAGAAGAAGAAAGAAAAAGAGGGAAAGCTTTGTGATGTTGATGATGATGAATGAACTTATCTTTCTTTCTTTTCTTTTTTTAACCACATGTCTTGGCCACCATGGGATTTTTTGTGGCTGAGATTGGTTGCTTCCAAAGCAACCCACGAGTTATGTGGTCCCTACCTCTTATTTTTTTTTCAGACTTTTCAAGCAGTAATCGATTACTTCCCCTAGGTAATCGATTACTCCCTTTGATGCAACATTTCCCATACAATTTTCAGAGCACACATAATCGATTAAACCCTATGATGTAATCGATTACTGTATAAAATAATCGATTATTTTGACCTTGATAATCGATTATTATGTTGCAACATTTTGTGTACTCATACCTAAGAACATGTAATCGATTACAAACCTCAATGTAATCGATTATCTTAAACAAAACTCCAAACTTTGATGATTCCTAACTCTCCTTCATTTCCTTAAGTTCCTAAACTAACCTATGCTTGGATTTCTACATCAAACCTACTTCCATTCTAAGGAATCCTCACAAATACTTAGCTTAAATCACATTATACTAAAATCTAAATTGAGGATGTTACATTATCTCCTCAATCTTCTTATTTTATTTTATTAATATTCTTCTTCTCCTTCTAAATTTCAATAACAAGTTGCACTAATAATTACGAATTGGTGAAAAGTTATTAGAAACAATTTGCAATCCCCGTGGGACGATATTCGGTCTTCCAGACTATATTACTCGTTGACCCAGTGCACTTGCTGGTAAATCAACAGTTCCGCCTGCTATTCCTTTTGATTTCCGACTGCTGTGCACGAAGATGCTAATTCCCTTTTCCTCTGTTCTCCAATACACTCTAAGGGTCTCCTACCCTCACTCATCTGTGAGGATATTATAATGTTGATTCCTAACCTACAAGGGCACGGGAGTAAGCATATCCATTTGCATAATCAAATGAGATAGATATAAGAAAAATAGTATTATCAATCACAACTATTCAATTAACATTTAAGATGCAAGTACATATGAGCACACCCCTTTTCAATATTCCAATTCTTGTAATGCAGGTGGCATGATGCATGGTTCCAACCACAACCGAGGCCTCCATAAACATTTCGATATCTGGCAAATGATATCTCAGTGTTCCCAGAACACCACCAAACGTTCCCGGAACGAATGGCAAACCATACTTGGAAAAGAGCATCACTCCCAGAGTATGCATCACGTTCCCAGAACGCCTACATTCCCAGAACGCATAAAACCAGGTCCCGGACACTGGCCACATTCCCGGAATGTGTCATCAAGTAGGTTACAATTTCGGTACTCCCGGAGTACCATTCTCATATTCCCAGAATATGAGAATCATTCCTTGCCAACCTATTCTCCATTTCTCTATGAATGAATGCACCATCATCAAGGTTGGTTTTTATCTTTGATTTATTCATTGTGATTTAGGTTCGCCTCATACTTCCCTTGGAATGATTGGTTTGAGGTATAATCTTTGGCATGGCAATGTATACTCAAAATTAGTTTTAATCATGCCAGTTAACTTGAATTGAGTGGGCATAACTAATGGAAATAAGCTTTTTATTTTTCAGATTCAGGTACTAACCGATTACGATCTTAGGCTAACCGGTTAGAATCACATACCTGAAACTGTTTCACCATTGAAATTCAAGAAATCCTTTTTCTTGAACTTTCTACTCAGTTCATAGACAGGTTTTATCATTACTTTGTACCTCAAACCTCTTGTGCTCATCATTCACAGGCCTAAATTCACAATTTGTTATTAATGTAACATAACTTAACTTTTAAGTTATATTAAAACCTCAAGGTATGGACTCCTCAACCACAATCCAAAACAAATAGTGATTAATCACCTGTTTTTTTCAGATTGGTCTTCATTGAAATTAGAGTTAGATTTGAGTAAGAATAATAGGAACATATCACCAATTTTCAAAAACTTATTCTTCTTTGAAATTACACAGCATCTAACCGGTTACGAAAATCGACTAACCGGTTAGATTAGACAGTCTGTGTACTGAAAGATAGGATTTTCAAACATTTCCTTTCAATACTCAATTCTGACTAATTTCAACATTCTTATGAGCCCATATACATCAATTAGATTCTGTTCAGCCACCACAAACACAATCAATCTTGCATACATGTCATTTAGAGCATCAATGTTGCACATAACCACACATAATTACTCATAGCACCAAATATTTTCATATAGCTCATAGTAATGCATGTAAACTAGGATTATTCCTTCCATATTACTTGCATGCAATTTTTAGACTTGTTACAGACAGAATTCAATTGTTCATTGGCCTCCAAGCCTTTGTTTACCATATACTATGCCCTTTGTGAGTCTCATGGTGACTCAACCTATTACTCTATGACATCTATTCTCATTCTAGCAAAAGAAATCTTCTCCCTTACCTCAAGGTTATGTTTGATGAAGATCAACACTGAAACTTGAAGAAAATCCACAAATTCCTCACCAATCCTATGTTCTGCTTTCAATCACGATTTCCATCAACAGGGTTCAAGGACCAGAAGATTTGACATAGCAATAGGCCAAAGAAATTGGGGAAAACAATCAGAACTCAAACTAGGAAACATGCACCAGCTTTAGAAACAAATCTGAGGCTTAAAGAGTGCATGTACTTACCAAAATCATAGCCTAAAAAGAGCCTCACGAACTGGTTTCTGGTTCTAAACAGATTGGTTCCTAAATCTTCCAAGACTAACCACCTCTTCAATATTCACTCTCAATTCACTCTCCATACCTCAATACAAAGCTAGAAGACTCAGCTTTAATATGGTGTATCTTACTTGGTTTAACTCCCAAAGGTCAGGGAGAATTTAACAGAGTAATACAGAAACCCTAATTGAGTTTCCACAGCAGCCCTTCATCAGAAAACCCTTGATTTTGCCCTCAATTCCATCATTTATAGAAAATTGGTGAACATGCAGCACGACACGTATTCCTCACTGGAAATCGAGCAGTGTTCGTGGCAAATTGGGGTGAATTCAATTGATTAATCATAAAAATCCACTATCTAGGTTTCCTGAGTTCATCGTGTAACCGGTTACAAAACCTTTCTAACCGATTACATACTGGTAACTTTTAAAAATTAATAATTTAATAATTCTTTTCCCAAACAATCCTTTTTAATATTATATTTAGGTCCTACTCCAAGGACTAAAATACAATATTTATATTTTGTTATTCACTTACCAAAAATTACCTCTACCTATATTTTGTATATCAATACGGAATAGAGCCAGAATATAAACTTGAGAGAATTTAATAACAAACCTTTATTATTAATTTTTTCTCAGCATTCGGAAGACGAAAATTAGGTTTGTTACACTCTCTAACATCACGTTGGTGTGATTCTGGTTTCTAGTTGCCATAATAGACCTGCTCTATGGGCTTATGGTCACATATGTTGAACTAAAGAAACATTCATCACACCACCTATACTAAGGCGATAACCATAACTTCAAACAAACATTCAATTGTATCTAATGCTCAAAGCAAGCAAGATACTAACATTCAAAACAATAAATATGCCCTGTCGATACCTGCTTGGTGTTGATGGCTACCTTTCTGGAACTACTTCCACTACTACAGGATCTGACTTTTGCTCTGATACCACTCAGTGTGACACCCTCTTACCAACCCAAGTAATTATTACAATAGTTGAGTATTACTTGGTTTAATATATGGACTTGTTATTATATAGAAATTGTGAAAATAAAAATTTCAAATCAGATAGTTAAGGTTCTGATAGTTAAGGTTTCCCAATAAATTGACTTTCAAATCACTAAGTGTTTATACTGCAAATATACTGTAGGACAAGAATGGATTTAAAAGGATATTAAAGCAGATATAAATCCGACTCCAACACCTGCAGAGCACAAAAGAATCACAACTTAGGAATCCTAACCAGTGACAACTACAATCAAAAGCCTTTTCTCACTAGGTGGGGCCGGCTAAACTTAGGAACAGTGAAAACATAACAATTCATTATAATTCAGAAAAGCTTGAGAGTCCGAATTTTTAATACAAAACATTCTTTAGTAAGGCTCTCACTTTCCTCAAGTTGTAATATTATATAACTTGGAAAAATCTTCAATAGCAAGATGAAAATTCAAAGGTAAAGTGCATATCATGACAGAAGGAACAACATGAACAATAGTGGTATGCAAAGTGATGCAAAAGTTTTACACAAAACATTTTTAAAGCCCAGATTCATCGTCTACCTTGAATAAATCCATTCATCGTCTACCTTGAAACGCTCATCTCTGATACACTCATTCCATGTTGTTGGTGGCACTTTGTGTATGAAATTAGCATTAAAAATTTACATCATGTCAAACTTAGCCAAGAACATTGCACTACCCCACATATTTTTTATTTATTTTATGGACTGGAATAAACTAAAGGACAACAATGAGCAGGCCTACCGTCAAAACAACTATTGTTGTAGTAGCAGTCAAGATGGTCTTCCCATGTCCTTCTGGAAGATCATGAACTGATTGCAGAGCAAGGGCAAAGGCCATTGCCCCTCGAAGCCCTGAAAATGTTCATAAAGTAAAAAGCTTAGGCACAGGATTGAAGAATATGACAAAGGCAAGAGGCCATTTGTATTATCAACAGAACTAATTAAACTTTCCACAACAAAGTCAATGATTTTTTGTTTCTTAATTGCTTACCACTGTACCAAAGTGTTTTCTGGTGTTTTGGAGGTATCTTTCGATGTGCAGGTCTGACCAGATTGACCAGATAAGCACAAGAGAAGACATTAGCTGCCCTGCATGAAGTGACCAAAAAATCCAGCTTACAACATACACGAGAAATGTGAAGCAAAGCATAGAGGCTTCTAAAGTGTATGGAAATCTTTATAACTTATTTATATCGTAAACAAACTAATCAAAAATCCTGAAATGAACATTTGGCTATGTAATCAAAGGCTTATAATGATAGCAAGCAGTACAAATACCTTGCAATTACAATGAATATCTGAAGGATTTACCATTAGTTAAGGAATAGTACCAAAAAAATGAAATCCTAAGCTAATAAAAATCACTATAGCTAATATTTATGGGCCAGAAAAAAAAAAGAATGAAAGGATACAATTGAGAAGAATATAAATCCAACACGTGACCAGCTATGCTGCTCCATAGCAATATCAAAGCCCATGTATATAAACCTGAAGATCACAAGACAAAAAGGCATTATACACCATTAAGATGAAACTTTTAAACACAAAAAGTGTAGATAGAGCAAATAGAGTAGTCCTTACACAAATGTCTCTGCTAATGATGATATCAACTGAAAAATGCAGAGACAAATCTTTGAGAACTTTGTGACAAATTTGAATATGAATAGTGCTTCATGACCTAAGACAAAACACAAAAAATACTAGTAACACTGCTTTAATACAGACAAGAAATAACACCGAGTCAATATAATATGCACTTACTACTATTCATGTGAACAGTATTGATACAATACCAGACAGACCGAGACCTTCTGCAAGCATGTACCTGAAAAATAAAATAGTTTAACATTGATTTGCACTTGAATTGAAGAATTCAAGAAACTTCCATGAAGAAGATATGAAGAAAAAATCCAGGGAGATTTCTTACGAGAATTATGGGAATAGAACAAAAAGACAGCTCTCCAAGTTTTGAAGGCTGGATGGAACCAGAAAATTTTTCGTATCAGTATTTTTCAGAGGTAATGTGAATCATCAATTATCACCAAAGTAAAATAAACACGAAATATGGCATACTTACTTGTCGATATCCAATCCTGCATACTTAAATAGGTTCTGATAGTTAAGGTTTCCCAATAAATTGACTTTCAAATCACTAAGTGTTTATACTGCAAATATACTGTAGGACAAGAGTGGATTTAAAAGGATATTAAAGCAGATATAAATCCGACTCCAACACCTGCAGAGCACCAAAAGAATCACAACTTAGGAATCCTAACCAGTGACAACTACAATCAAAAGCCTTTTCTCACTAGGTGGGGCCGGCTAAACATAGGAACACTGAAAACATAACAATTCATTATAATTCAGAAAAGCTTGAGAGTTCGAATTTTTAATACAAAACATTCTTTAATAAGGCTCTCACTTTCCTCAAGTTGTAATATTATATAACTTGGAAAAATCTTCAATAGCAAGATGAAAATTCAAAGGTAAAGTGCATATCATGACAGAAGGAACAACATGAACAATAGTGGTATGCAAAGTGATGCAAAAGTTTTACACAAAGCATTTTTAAAGCCCAGATGATTTAACAATCCTAAAACTGCTTAAACAGAACATTAGGTTAAAGTTTAACCTGCAGACATAGACCCAAAAAAAGTCTCCAAAAACCTAATAACCAGCATGAGTAAATTTTGTCCGGATGGATCAGTTTTAACTATTGACATTGTCCTGAAAAGTAAGTGCTTTAGTTAGAGTTGAAATTTTAATGATATTTCGGGAACTTCAGATAAGCATAATATAGAACAGAAGTTCAGGTACCTGTACAAAGAAATTGCCATCTGCCCATAGTGCATGAGGGATGTTATGACAAAAGAGATAACAAATAGAAATGGGAGAAAGGAAAAGATCAGCCAATAACTGTGTGACACCCTCTTACCAACCCAAGTAATTATTACAATAGTTGAGTATTACTTGGTTTAATATATGGACTTGTTATTATATAGAAATTGTGAAAATAAAAATTTCTCTTTCAAGGTGGGTGCACAAACCAAAACATGGAATTCTTGGAGAAGAAAATCTATATCATTTTAAACAATTGTGTTGAATTCGACATTCTCTAAAACCTTTTCACAAGCTGGATAGCATCCGTATTTTTAAATCGTATTTATATGATAGAAAGTAAGCGATGCCATCTTTCTCTTCATTATGTAAAACCGATACCATTTAATTCTCTTGTAGCCGAACTCTTTAAATAGGTTAAATCAGAGTAAGCGGAAATAGTGGAACTATGCATAATTGTAGGATAAACATAATTTCCATATAAATATGTAAATAAGTCATGAAGTACATAGTCCCATGGTCATAACTCCAAGATCCATATACAAGTCCATCAAAAGATCTATGTCAAAAGAAAACCATAACCCTAGAGTTCTCAAAAGTATATCTACAATATATATACAACACAAAATATAGACTCTAGAGGTGGTCTCATAGATCTGGCAATAGCAGTAGTAGTAGTGATAGTAGTAGCAGTCTCCAGATAGCAAAATAAAACATCATCATCAACATATACAGCAGCAGCAGTATCTCCTCCACAGCATTCCCACATCGGATCCCCTGATCCTCATCATATACCATATACACATACCTAGGGATCATCATCCCTCCATTGACTCCCGGTAGAATGAACGACAGGCTCACCTCCGCTCTTGTCCTCCACGGGATCCTCCTCGATCTCATCCAATGGAGAGTGTACCCTACCACTGGGTACAGGGTCAGGAGATGTCGAGACCCTAACTGGGCTCCTCGAATCAGAAGGGGGAGTCTCCTCGCGGATGACTCTAGAAGAAAAAGGCTGTGAGCGGGTAGGTCGAAAACGGAAACTGTGATATGAGCGAGCTGGTCGTGTGGGAGGCGGTCCATGATATGTGTAAAAAGGTGGTACGTGCATAGTGTATATGATGGGAATCCTAAACCTACGAGAACAGAATCGAATCAGCGGGTTCGGGTGGTAGAAGGTGACCTCTACCTCCCCCTCGAACACCGCGCGATGGTCCTTGTAGATCCATATGCCACTAGGAAGTGGCCGGATCTCGATGCAAGCGATGTAACGTGACATCACCTACAAGGGCATAGGGGTAAGCAATTCTATACACATAATCAATAGAGCATAAATATATATGTACAATGTGAATGTATGGATATGCAACAGTGAAAACAATCACATTTAGCACTTAGCAGTTATTGAATGCAAGTAGGATGCTCATACTTATTTCATTTATCAGCATTATTTTAAATGAGTTGCATGATGTATGAACCTAGCTCTCAAGCCTATCTCCATCATTCTATAACACTCTCTGACGTCCATCCTTTACTCCGTCCAGCACTCAACAGTGCGTTATACTCCTAGGTGTACAACATTCATACATTCACCAAGAATGTACACGACAAGCTTGGAATACGTGCCACCCGAGCAACGTCCCGTCATCCAAATAGTATAACCATATCAGCATCTCACTATGCCAACCACGTCGTCAACCATAACGTGTCATCAAGCGAGCCGTCAATTGGCACTCCCAGAGGCCCTCCTCATGTTATCAAAACATGATAAACGATCTATCATCCAAACTCCAGAATGAATGCATTATTTTTAAACTTAAAGGAAATTGGTTAATATATAACGTGCCAGCCGAGCAACGTCTCGTCATCCAAACGGTATAATTATATTAATCAATTTCTTTTAAGTCCAGATCCCTTGGATTATTGTTATTTAATCATTAACCAAATGATTCAGAATTAAAAATAATATTTTTAATATCCTGGGTGAACTACTCGAGTGTTCTTAGAATACTCGAGTGTTCTTTAATTATTTCCAGATTACTCGAGTAGTTCTCTATTACTTGAGTTGTTCATGTCTTTCTGAGGATTTGGGTTTCAGATTCATAAAAATACTCGAGTAGTTCATGAGTACTCGAGTGTTCTTCATTAATTCCAGAACACTCGAATGACTCCTGCATTACTCGAGTGGTTGACCTTAAAATGTTCCCATGACTCAGTTAATACTCGAGTTCTGGGCCTGGTACTCGAGTGTTCTAACACAAAATACACTGTTTTAACAAGATTTCACTCGAGTATCAAGCCAAGTACTCGAGTCTTTTCTTACAGAACAGACTGGAAACTTGGTTTTAACACACCATTTTCAATTCTAACCATTTCTAATCCAATCCAATGATCAACAGAGTTCATATACCATATATTGAACATGTTTAAACACTTACAACTCACCAATAAACAGATTTGACAAAGAATCAAGAGTTTATGCATAAAACATTCAATTTCACAACTTATCATATCAAATTGCAAAATACACAATAAACTTGTGAAATAAAGCTCATTACAGCTTGCATGCATCATAGTAAACTTGCTCAAAACAACCATAGAGCATGAGTTGGTCTCAAAACCAAATTTCTTATTCAATCTAAGCCCTTAGAGCCTCTTGGTGGCTCTCTAATGAAAATCATGGAATTTAAACTCTATCTAGTGCATAAAATGACTTCCCCTTACCTCTCAGATGTGTATCAACAAGAGAATTTGCAAGAAGAAGCTCCACAGCACCAAAACTTCTTCAAGCATCACATGCAGGACAGTTTTGAGTGGAGGTCCAAAATGGAATTGGTTGACATATGAAACAGAGATAGAAATTGGGGAAATTAGAATTTCTAAACTTTATGCAACACCTACTAGCTATAGAAACCGAATTGAGACTCAGAGGACTAGTGAGCTTACCAAAAATCGAATTCAATGTGAGCTCCAGGAAAAGGTTTGACAGCAACAAGCTCCACTTCCAAGCTCCAATTCTTCCTTCACACTCACTCTCAGCCCACGAATTTGGTGTCTATACAAAGCTCGAGATGTGAGCTTTGTATTAGTGTATGGTTTGTTACTCGAATTGAAACACAGAGAGAGAATCGAATGCCCAAACTCAGGAACCCTAACTTGAATAACAAACTCAAATTTGACCAAATGCTTCAACAATTCGGTTTGGATGGCTTTTATAGACCTCAATCGAGCTCATGCATGTCGACACGACTGCGTTGAAGTGTTGAGGATGGAGTATTCATGGCAAGGAGAGGGAATCTGTGGTGGTGACTCACCAAACGCACTAACTCATGCAACTCTGACCAGAATACTCGAGTAGTCAAGATAATACTCGAGTATTTTGCCCAGTTTTTGAAAAATAATAGTTTTATTTACTTTCCTTCCAAAACCTTTCCTATAATTACTTCTAGGTCCCAACCCAGAGACTAATATGCAAAATGTTCATTTTATGCATAATTATACTTATTAAATAAATGCACACACATTTCCTAAATACATAACACACAATTTTAATCAAGGATTAAAATAGAAATAATTAATTATAATAAATTTTATAATTAACATTTCATTAATCGGGGATTAAAATTTTGGGGTGTTATAAACTGCCTTTTCTTCAACAACAAAAGAAAGAAAGCCTGTGGCAACAGAAACTTACTGCATCATTCAAAACAGATTCTCCAAAAACCAATGCATATAGATTAACATCGGTGCCAAGTTCGTAAAAATAAGGCAAGCAAGGAATGAATAGAATCAAAAGTTACATATCGACCATACATATAATACTCAAAACTACCGTGAAAAATTATATTAAATCTTATGATCATCTAAGCAGATGCATCAACTGGTGTGAAAAATTGTAGCAGAATTTAATATCAAATATCAAATTTCCCAAGGATCAAGTGGTTGCAAAATAGCAGGATAACTAATTATCTTTTAGAGTATGATTTTGGCAAAAAAGATGTGGCAGGCACAAAGGAGTGCTAATGACACATAGGGCAAGATGGCTAAACTGCTGAAGGGAATAGGAAGGTAGCAAAATAAAGAAACACTTGGTGAATTAAAGGCTTCAGAACTAAGGATACATATTAGGTTTAATATGAAATTAATGTGTAACCAAAATGCTGAACAAAAATTCTCCATCATGCCATCATTATAATATACATGTAAGAGCATCGTACAAGTCAGTAATTTCTTGAAACACATTTTCCAAAATATGAAAACAAGACAAAGGGAGCTTAGTAGAACTCATCAATTTAACAACATTATAATAAACCAAGCTATCTGAAGCAACAAACAAAACAAGTTAGTCAAGTGGCAAACACTGCTTAAAACTATCATACATTAACAACACTTATCTAAATGTTGTTAATCTCTCTATCTAAATGTTGGGTAGCATTCTAGTAGCAGCCATTGAGTAAATGATTTTGACATTTCATTGGACAAATAACAACACTTATCCATGATACAACTAATATTTTGCATAAATAAATGAGTTACATACTTCCTCTGCCTTGAGGTTTCTATTTGATTTCTGTTGAAGCAAAAAATCAACCAAATTGAGAGAGAGAGAAAGAGATGAAAAGCAATGTGTTACCTTGGAAGGAAAGAGGAGGATGGACAATCAATTGAAGCAAACGGCGAGAGGAATGTTGATGACGAACGAACCACGACGGCTAACCCTTACTACACAAACGGCGACAGTGTGCGGTTGCTACAAAGAACAGCGATGACTTGCGGTTGTTACAGCGGCATGGATAGAAGCTATGGCAACTCTGTGCTTCATTGAGAGTGAGGGTTTAGGGACTGATGAAGGTGAGGAGGGTTTAGAGAACGGTGATGAAGGAGGGTTTGCAAGTGATGACGGCTGAGGATCGAAGGAGGGTTTAGAGTGGGACTTCGAGGACAGTGGAGAGGGGGTTTGTGAGGACAGCTAAGACGGTGGTGAGAGAAGACGGTGTGATGAGAGAGACGGTGTGGTGAGAGAGACGAAGGATGAGCGTGGTGGACTGAGGAGAGAGACGGTGTGCGTGCGGTGGTGGACGAAGGATGAGAGACGATGGTGAAGAAGGGACGATCGTGAAGAAGAAGGGAGTAGAAGAAGAGGAAACCAAAAGACCTTATTTGAGTGTTTTTTTTAATTAAAAAATAAAAAATAATATTAAAAATATTCAAAACACCAAAACTAAAGCGCTTCACCTTATTTGCGCGCGGGAGGGATTAAATTTCGCACCATACATTCAACAGCATTTGCCTAAAGAAGTGTAGTAAATTAAGCGTTGCAATTTTTTCCAAGGGAATTTACAGCAGTTACCTAACCAAATGCTGTTGAAAATACTATCTTGATTCTCTTTGTAACAGCCCGATTTTCACCTCCCGAAAATAAACATCATTTATTTAAAAAGTTGCAAAAATTGAGGCCATTTTTTTTTGAAAATGTTTTGGAAAGCCGTGGTGCATGTTCACGTCCTTACTTGAAAACCGGGTTGTTACTTAAAACCTTTCCGCACCTACACTTTTAAATCTTTCAAAACAACTTCATATTCTTTATCAAAACAGAGTCTCGACCAGTTCACAACATAAAAGTAGGGCATAGTTACAGAAGTGACACATTGCTAAGATAATCCTTGACCCAACATTAACGACAACTTAAACTAATTACCATATCTCTGACTCTTCCTAATGAAGACTATGGGGTGCAACTCATGATCCTCCTTCTTGCGTCCTTGCTTTACTCCAGAAGGCGAAGCCATCCCAGTTGCTGTTGGTCCACCATTCTTTGGCAACCATTGCATCCTAGTTGGGGTAGAAGAAATCCTCTAAGCTTCACATCGCACATTCTCCTCGTAGTCTCTGTATCCTCGGACAGAAACTTGTCCCAGCAGTGGTCCTAGGTTAGCTCCACTAAGTCGATGCTCTGGATCCGGAATCATGATCTGAGTGTCGCCAATCCATACCCAACCAGACGGGGTACGCTTCCAGCCACATCCATGTCTAGTCCATGTAGCAATCTCCATGCGATACTCCATCTGCACGTTGGAGTACCAGAGGCACCGATATACCAACGGGCAGGAGAGAGTTAGCGAACCGAACGACAAGTCGTCGACGTTGTGGATTTACCGCAGGCAGAATATTAAGACAGCACGCACAATACAAACAAGGCACACACAACACAGCACTCAAGCACCACAACATATTATCGACATTAACATTATTATTATTCTTTATCATTATTAATATTCTTTCTCATCTTTTATTTCTCAATTCCTTTCTCATCCACAATATCCAAACCTTCACTTCTTTTCTTTCCCTTCCCAAGGGTCTCATCATTTCCTTTCACACTTTTCACAATCATCCTCAATCATTCACAAACTTTACTTTTCTTAATTATAAATCTTTTCTTAACAAATCTTATTGAATTATAACCATCGATGATCAGGGGGATTAGAGAATCATCGAGGTACGCGTCCGTTCGTAGTTAGCACTCACATTTCAAGTCTACATCTCCTCGACCATCCATCCACCTAGTCGGAAGCAAACAGGAGTACAGAACCTTTACCGTGCGGGCACGACAGCTGTCTCACAACAAATGGTCCCAGACCAGGAGGACTCAGCCTCAAATCATATCAATTCAATTCATATACATAAACAAGGCACACTGTCTCACTACAGTGGCAAACAAGATGCCCCACTCCAGTTCCTCTCACTGTTCTAGACTTGCAATCTAGGGGGCGACAGTAAAATTTCTAGCTGATCATGCAGAACTTGCCACGGCATTAGACCCAGTCCCTACCACGTTAGAATGCCACTTGTGGAGTTCGTTCCGCCTAGAAAAGTACTCTAGACTTCTTGACGTTTCACCGTCATCGTCCTCCCCTAATGCAATCTCCTCCTAAGTATCCGCAGATACTCAGGGTTCCTTCCTCTCCACTACTTCGGGTTAACTCTCATACCTCACCGCATTCGCTGTTAATATCTTTTAAAGTCTTTTATCTTTTTATTATCCTAATGGTCAGCTCACCCTTCGTGCATCCCTTCAATGAGTCCTGACCGCTAACTTTGCATCACTTTTCCTTTCGTTCCTCAACTTGGCACAGAGCGGAATCACATTCACAACTTGAATCTCACCACAAAAACTTTTCCCCAAACAACCTTTTCTTAACATCTCTTTTCGTAAACTTTCAAAATCTCACTTCACAATTCCTCTTCAAAAATTTTCATTTCGTAAAAGCTCTTTCAAAACTTCAAATCATAAATCCTTTTCTAAAAATTTCATTACGTGATCCTTTTCCAAAAATCTCCTTTCGAAAACTCATTTAAAAAAAACTTCCTTTCGAAATCCTTTTTCAAAACCTCCTTTCACATTCCCTTTCAGAAAATCAATTTTGGAAAATTTTTCTCATTTTGGGAACCCCTTTAAAAAAACATTTTGTAAACTCTTTTCGAAAATCTCATTTTGGGAACCCTTTCAAAATTTACATTTCATAAATTCTTTTCAAAAAATTCAGTTCGCAAACTCTTTTCGAAAATTCTTTTTATAAGTCCTTTCCAAAAATCCCATTTTCAAAAACCTTTTCAAGAATTTCATTCCAAAAGTTTTTCACAAAAACTTTCTCTTCTTGAGAACTAGTGGAGGAGCAAGCTCAACTCAACGCTAGACTCAGTCCAAGAAATTTTAACGAGAATCCAGCTTCACTCTCATCACCTTTTACTTTCCAAACATCATCAACATTCCTTCCTCGCTCTGGCTCACTCACATCACATCACTAAATCTTTTTCCAATCCTCATCTCTTGTCTCTTTTCAATCACCATTCTCTTTATTTCCTTTTACATCATTCTCAATCCTCTTATCATTATCTCCACTCTCAATGTCTTATCAAGCTAAGGCTGCCTTACTCCATAAGGACTTAAGCCAAACAAGGGTTATATCTTTTCTTGATGTCTTTTATTTCGAATCTCTTTTATCATCATTCCCAAACATCAGCTCATACTCAACAAATAATAATATCAACATGCATAAATGAACCAATATAAACAGCACATCATGAGCATACAAACATCACACACAACAAGGTGGTCTTTGTCCTCTTCGTATAAGTGGCCACACAAAGCAAACAATTGCCACTATACTACTGACTCAGAACCACTGAGTTCCGATCTTTGAGCTGATACGGAACGTCTTAATATAACACCTACTACCACGGTGTCTTAGGAAAGCTACTCTCTCACCTGAGGTCCATCGATTAGATGTGCACAGTCTCCTCTGATCTTGGTTGCTGCCACTGCCTTAATCCCTCGTCTGTAACATCCCTCGAATTAATTAAAACACATTTTCTTATCCTTTGTCGGAAATCGTAAAATATGATTGTTTTCTTAAAATGACTCAAACGTTTCTTGGTTCTTCCAATACTTAAAAATCACTTTGAAAACATCAAATAAAATAATCTAAATCAATTGGTTTGGTTGCTGGTCCGTCTTGGACAGCACCATAACCTTATTCAAAAACACCGAAAAAATTCACCGGTTTCGATCCGGGTTTTTCTAAAATCAATGACCTTTTGAAAACCAAACTTTGAGTCTCATGAACTCAATTTAGAATAAACGTGGACAGCAAAGAATAGTTTCACAAAAATCAATTTTATAAAACCCGAAAACATCGTAAAAACTCTTTTTGTTTCAAACACTCTTTAGTTCAATATTAATACCTTAAAAACTCAAGTTTTTGTTATAAAACACATCTTAAATAACCACAAACATAATCTCACAAACTCAAATAAATTAAACCAAATAAATTTCACAACCACACACACAATTGATAACACACTTTATTATATAAGTCACATAGACACTTAACCAAGCACTTAATTTAATCACAAACAAACATTCATTTTCAAATAAATACTTTCACAACCAACACTTAATTCAATCATTCAACACATAATCACTTTCAAAAACCATTTCATTTTATAAAATGAAAACACTTAAACATATTTAAACCCTTAAACCGAATGCACACACACATAGCCATTCAAACACAAAACTCTTCTTAAACCTAATTAGCTTAGCATCTATCACAAAATATATTCATTATTTCTATTTCACTTCATGGAAAGGAATTCTAACCTAATTAACATGCATAGACCGAGAATTATCACAAATTAAAGCAAGCTTCATGCATCATCAAACACACATAATCATGCAATTATTTCTTCTTTTTCCTAATGAAACCGTGAGCCATATCTTTGGAAAACAATCAAACTTTACTTTATTTTCCTTAAATCAAATCAAGAATCACATAAGAACATATAACATAAGTCAAATTAGAAAAATCATTTTTGTTCTCCCTAATTCTCTTCCAAAACCGAGACATGCAATACAAGAAATCATAATTTAAATTTAACATGCAAGAATTAAGTCCTAAGCTTTTTCTAGAAAATCATGCAAGAATCATGGATACACACCTTTAATTTATAAAAATAACTTTTCAAGGTTCAACACTCACATGCATGCACTTAAATCATGTAGATCAAGTCATGAAATTAAACATACTAACACAAATCAAAGACAAAATCATTTTATATGGAAAAGGGACCAAAAATCGTGACATGCTTAAAGAAAATAAGGAAGCTCTTGTTTCAAAAATTACATGCAAAGCTTATAATCAAACAAAATTAAAGATCAAAACACAAATCAAAGCTTTTCATAAAATTAACTCAAAAATCAAGACATGCAAAGGTTCAAGGTCATACAAATCATTTTCAAACAACATGCAAGACTAAAAATTAAAAACAAGTTTAGATCAAACATAGATTCTCCAAATAAACATATAAACACCTTTTGATTCACGGTTTCTAGCATCAAAATCAAACATGCAAGAGGACCTACTTCAATTTCACAAAGATCATAAATAAAACTTTAGATCAACGAGATTTAACTAAAAAAAACATTAAGATCTATCATGAAAACATCAAGATCTATCATAAACATCACCAACCGAATCATAGAGTCCATCATTTAGTTCATTACAAATTTATTTAGGTCTAAGAAAATCAAGATCAAGATAAGACGTCTCATGCACCTTAGATCAACCATAAAAGAAACATGCAAGAGAAGAAAAGAAAAATTACAAGATTACAAAATAAAAACTAGTTATAATTCTTCTAGGATCTTCGGTTATACCAAGAAGAAAGGTCTTCTAAGCACTTATCTTCAAGAAACTCCTAGGTTTAGGGTTGATCTCCTCTCCTTCTTCCTTCTCCTAACTCACGGCCAACTCTTCTTCTTCCTTTATCTTTCTATTTTCTTTTCTTAGTCTAAGAGTTTGAGAAGCTCTTAGAACTTGTATTTGGTTTGGTGTTTGGGCGAAGGAAATGAAGAAATGAGAAGTGAGTGAAATGAATCAAAGGCCAAGACTTATATAAGCAACTCATGGCTTCCTATTTTGCCCTTGGTTGGTTCGGCCACAAGCTTCTAGAGGGAGGGGTAAATTCGGTCTTCCCTATTTTTGCATGGGTGGAGGTTAGCATCTCTTAAGGGACATGTAGGGGACATTAGGTGCTTAAGGTCAATCTAGGATTAATGGTTAGTTGGCTCTCCATTAGGGTTTCTGTAACACCCCGCATTTTTCCCGTACGTGCGTAAACGATTTCGTCGAAATAAACCTTGAAGTTTTGCGATAAAAGAGATTTTCAGAAAAGTATTTTATGTGAGAAAGAAATGAAATGATGATTTTTCAAGGATTTTTATAAACAAAATGTTTTTATAGATGTGAAGTGAATAATTTTGTTGAGTTTTGAAATGATTTGATTTTTAAGAAATAAGTTGTGATCTTATTAAAGAGTGATTTTTATTTAAAGTGAAGTTTTTAGGTCTGTTAACTTTAAAAATTCGTAACTTTTTAACCGTAACTCGGATTTTTACGAATTTTATATCAAAACGATCGTCTTGAAAAATAGACTTTAAAAATTTAATTTTCAGATTTTTTTGGGTGGTTTTACAAAAATTTATTTTCAGAATTATGAAATACGAATTTTTGGAATTTGTGTTTTAAAGAAAAGTAATTTAATGATTTGGCTTGAAATTTTTATATGATGTATGTTTTATTTCATGTGTGTGTGCTGTGTGCTTGCTGTATGATACATAAGAATTGTTGTGTGAATGTGAATGGTGAATTGATTGCATGATTGTATGAATTAATAATTAGAATGTTTAAGTAAATTGGATTAAGAAATAAAAATGTAAAATGTATGTATGAGTATGAGTATGCTACGGTGTGGGTATGTATGTGTGTGTGATACGTGTATGTGTGTGTATGTATGTTAGGAGTAGAATTTCCTAGAAGCTTAATGAGTAAGTCAAGCCATAACCAAGAAGGAACTTAGTCATGACCAAACCAAACTAGAATCAAGAACCAAACTAAACTAAGTTAGAAACCCTAACTAGTTTTAAGCCTAAGTGACCCCTAAAAAGCCTAGTTTATTTAACCTTGTCCCCTTGACTTTGATGACATCTATCCATGCATATTTTTGTAAGGACAAAACCATCCCTCCTAGTGTGAATGACCAAAATCAAAACTTAAGGGCAAAAGAGGGAATGGTTCGTGGCCTATATAGGTGTGTGGCCTTAGTTCATTTCAACATTTCATTTCCTTTCACCCATTTCATTTCTACACTTCAACACTAAACACATACCTAAGAGCCCATCAAACTCTTAGGAAGAAAAAGAAAAGAAATAGAGGGAAAGAGAGGGAGTTGGCCGTGGAACCTAAGAGAGGAAGAAGAAGGGAATCCAAGTTTGAACCAAGCCTTACCTTTGTAGATCAAGGATGTTAGAAGCTAGAGAACCCATCCTCATCTTGGTAGGTGACTGGAAGAGCAAGAAGAAGATTTGTAATAGCTTAGTATTTTCCCTTTTTAGTTTTTAGATCTTTATTCTTTTCTTCTTGCATGTCTTATTTTATGACTTTAAAGATGATCTTGTGTGTTGATCTTCTTTGATCTTGGACTCTAAGGACTTTAAAAAAAATTATTTGTAATATGTTAGGCTTTATGTGTAACATCTCCAAATTTGCTAAGTGATTAGGTGCATTAGTGAGTAGGATTTCGATGAGTGCCTTAGTATTATTAAGTGTCGATGTCGGTTAGAAACATTAATTAGTATTAGAATTAGTGTGTGCTTAAGTGTTTAGGGAGTGGCCTTTAGCTTAGAGTGGGTTTTTGAGAATTAGAAATAAGTTAGAATAGGTTTAGAGTAAAGAGAAAGGAATGTGTTAGGTTACGATTGTGGTTTAGAAAGGTTATTTAAGAGTTAAGGGCATAGAACTTCAGGAAATTAAGAATAAAAGATCTATAGCTCTAAACCCAAATTCCACCGTTGGATGTTAAGATAAGTGTGTTAGGAAGCTTGCCTCAAAATTTGAGCAAGATCCGACGGTTAACGAAAAAATTATGGCACTTTGAAGTGCAGAGGAATGGTGGGCTGAACTGGTTACTCGATTAACACTTGAGTTAATTGAGTAATGGTCGAAGGGTGCACTTGAGTTACTCGATTAACACTTGAGTTAATCGAGTAAGGCCGAAAGATGCTCACGAATTAATCGAGTAAGCGTGCAATTAATCGAGTAAGGCCGAAAGATGCTCACCAATTAATCGAGTAAGCGTGCGATTAATCGAGTAAGGCCGAATGCTGTTCTAAGCCAAATTTACATGGGTTACTCGATTAACCAAAGTGGCTAATCGAGTAACCATCGTCAGATCAGCTTAAAAACACGTTTTCAACTCATTTTTCACAAAAGTTTCTCTCTCCTCACTCACGAATTCTTTCTTCTCTTCTTCCCCTAGAGCTTTTGATTTCTCTAAGTCCTCACCAAAGAACACCAAAGAACACCAAATCAAACCCCTAAATCAATTCCCCATTACTCCCTCATACTTTCCCCTCTCTCAATTTTCAATTTCCCCTCTTTCTCACAAAACCCCCAAATTGAACCCTAAACCCTAAAGTGTGCAATTGGAGCAATTGGAGCTTCAACTCATCCTAGGAGCTTGAGGAGCCATAGGAACCAAGAGAGGAAGAGCGTAGGAGCGTGGATTAAAGTCGGTGTCGGTGCTCCTTCAATCTCTCACTTTCTCCTCTTCCCTTCAAGAGGTAAGGGGTGTACTTTGGTCTAGTATTAGAGGAAGGGTTTATTTATAGTAATAGAGTTATAATTGGGTATATTATTGATTGGTTAGGTTGATGGGTAGGAGGGTAGAGTATAGTTAGAAACTCTAAGTGTTAGGGATATGTTAGTTATGTATATATGTTATAGTAATTGATTTTTATAAATTGTTAAGTAGGAAGTGAAGAACCCTAGGAAGATGATTTAAATTACAGTCCCTGAGACATACCTGAGTATGTCGACTGATTGTTGATTGATATTGTTTGTATTAATATTATTAAAGTGTATATAAGTAAATTGTAAATGACATTCATATAGTTATGCATTAAATAGGGCCAAGTATTTCTCAATTGAATTTAAACCAATTAAATGAATGAGATATTGGATCATGCATGGTGTAAAGGTGGACGTTAGGAGTAGGGGAAAAACACACGTCGCTTCGCGATTGATGAGGACAAGAGTAAATGTTAGGAATTATTATGGAAAACTTTGATCCTGCAAAGGATACGGGTTTGCTTCCCGTATTGGGGGTTGGTTCTATGCAAACCATAATAATTCTATTTACTTTGGTTTCTTTGGGCCAGTCGAGGGTGATTTCTGCTAAAGCCCGATTTGGACAAATCAACCCAAATCGCATGAGGAACCTTCCTAAGTGGAGGTGAAGTGTTGTGCAAGCGGGTGAGCGAGGGACCTTCCTAAGTGGAGGTGAAGCACCCAACTAGAGGTTTAGAAATGCTTACTCCTGGTCGGTTTTTCCTTAGAGTGGAGGGAGGGTTGTGAGGTGGTTGTGTTATTATTGATATGGAAAAGGGAAATTGTATAGGTACATTGTGTGAGGAACCCTCCTGCGGGGAGAATGTGAAGCACAATGTACCCAATAGTGTAAAAGTGTTAAAAGTTAAAGTTTTAAAAGTGTATAGGTACATTGTGTGAGGAACCCTCCTGCGGGGAGAATGTGAAGCACAACGTACCCAATCGTTAAAAGTGTAAAAGTGTTAAAAGTAAAGTGAAAAGTGTGCAAGTGAAAGGGAAAGTGTGAATGCATTATGAAGGTGTTTTAATTCGTCGAATCCAATACAAAAGTGTAAAAGTGTTTAAAATGAAATAAAGTGTTCAACGTTGGATTCGAGAATTAATCCACCTAAGTGTGACGTTAGCAAGGCATAACCATGTGATTGCGCATTAATGCATGATATTAAAGATATATATATATGCGATATAGTTAAACTGGATAGTATTATGATGTTGTACTTGATAAATGAATTGTGATTTGCTTAATTGTTATTGTTTGTGTTTGGATATACCTATTTATGATCTATTACTGTTTTTAAGCGTTTCCTTTGATCTAGATTTCAAAGTACTCACCCTTACAGTGGACATATTAGGTACACCAAGGAGACAGGCACGAAAGGATCAAGGCCGAGAACGGTATACTCATAGTAGAGAGTATATTGGTGCTAGTGACCCAAGGGTCACGAGGTTGAGCAACCATTCATAGGTTATATTGTAATAAATAGATTTTCGTAATTGTACTTGTAATTAATGACTTTGTTTTGTTTAAGCATTTTTATGAAATTGTAAGATTTATATGTATATCTTTTATTTTGTTAAGGTTTAAAGTATGCCATAGCATTATTTATTTCAAATTGAAAACTGTTCTGGACTGACAGGTTTAACTCTATTCGGGGAAAGTCCAATTTATAAAGGAGACTCTGTCAAAATTTTTATAAACCCCGAATATTTTCATAAATAAATATTAAATCAAAGTATTTTCTTAAAGTATAAAAATGTAGGATGTTATAGTTGGTATCAGAGCAATGGTTGCAATCCTCGGCCCGGAGTATGGATTTTCCTACTCCCAAAGAGTTACTCCACATGAGAGTAACTAATAGGTAGTTGATTAAGTTGTGCACTTTAGTGTTTCATGCATGCATCATTAGTGGGAATGAGTATAGTTAGTAGGGTTAGTCATAGTTTAGCAGTCATAGAAGTGTATCTTCAGTTTGAAGTGGGCTAACCAAATTTTTCGAAGCATAACTTTGTTGTATTTAGGAACGGACAGGAAGTAGAAATTAAGGGAAAGGAAAACTCCCAACGGGACAGAGCATGAAATTGCTACCCCACCGGGAAGTACTAACTCTTAGTTTTGAATTGGTCATGTCTGTTTCAAAATATGACAAGGGATTGGGATTTCGTTTTATGATGAAATTCCAAAGCCTTCTTTCGAACCGAAGATGAGTCATTTCCTTATTTGATTGGAACTCAAGTAGCACGATAACAATTTTGTCTCCAATGCAATATAGAATGGAGATGGATCCCTCGCATTTTGTATTCATCGGAAGATGACATTGTTCAAGTCCTTGAACCCAACCAAATAATTGTCGGATTTATTTTCTAAGTCTAAGGATAGGATTGGTATTAGAGGTCGTCTAGTTTATACACTCCGAGCATTCTTTACCAGAGTGCGCAGCGGAAGTGAATAGGTATTAACCCATTGTGGTTACCTTTAACTATAATTACTAAGTGTCGACTTAGTAAGATCTAATTGCCTTCACAGTTCCACATTATATTTTGGTGATAAATGCAGTCCGAATTTTAAAATATGAAAGTGTTTCGCAACAAATTTTTCCAAGACTTTAATTTTGAAAAGTATTAATATTCCAGTTTGAAACGAATGTCAAGTACAGTAATGTTTTCCTATTTTTCAAAGTATGGAATTGATTCAAACTCTGATAATTGATTGAATTTCGCAACACTAATTTTCAAGAAAGTTTTACTCACGATGTGAATTCCTAACTAATTGAATGATAGTGTAATTTACTTTTAAGTTACACCAATTATCAATTGATAGGAATTCAATGAAGGCGACACAAGTCAATTTGAACTTTCAAACTAAAATAAAAGGGAAAGGCATTCACTAGAAATTGGAAAGGTGAATGACATTAAACTTTTGACCGTAAATCTGTTCCTTTTATTTGAGTTTGACGATTATAGAGGATTCTTACTTTCTTTGTCAAAGGAATCCTCAAGCTTCACAATCAATTTCAATTGAATGCGAAATGATTTTTGGAAATTTATATAAATGATTTGAAACTTGTAAGTGCTTGACATGCTTTCCCTAAACAATGATTTCGTTTAAGTTTTAAATGAAAAGAATTTACAAAAAGCATAGAGTGTTTTTACTCATTTTAAGGAAAATGCAAATTCTTGAAAACTCTTTTATCACCAAGTACCAAACCTTTACATCGAAATTGGTACTTTATTATTTCTATTGTAATGTGGAAGTGGAAAATGTGAATCGAAGGTAGTGAGGTAAGTTAAAGGTAATATGGCTACCCTAGAATCAAAGTCTAGTTTAGAACCCGAACCAGGGTAATGGATGTTATCCTTTATTCCTTCAAGTTCACATAGAACTCCAAGGAATTTGTTGTATATAATGAACAAACTGTATTCCGGAAGTGCAAACCATTTTCAAACTATTATTAATAACTCTTCCGTAGAATGTAGTTTGTGAATGTTAAGTCCCGGTCTTAGCATCCATTATAAAATGTCGTAGCACCAAAGTCTAGTTAGTAAGAGGGAAGTCTCAACTAGGATTTGAGGGCGAGTCTTAGTTGTGTGATCTTAAACCTAAGGAACCAATTAGGAAACCTTAAACCTTAGGAGGACTAGTGGGCGTAGTACTAGTGGAAGTCTTGCATTGTAGAGTTCTCTTAAGTTGAGTGTAAGACCCCGATAGTTTTCATTCATTGACCGAGCGGTAGAAGCTAGGTTCGAGTCGTTGAGTCCAAGAGTTTAAGCATAAGTGTGTAGGCATATAGATGTGCATATAGGTAGTGGTTTTCAAATGTTTTGAACGCTGGAATTATATATATATATATATATATATGTATCTACAATTTTAAACTCATTAGGATTATAAGTTAAGTCCAAAGATTTTCATGAACCTTTTCTTATGATTTCGGGTAGTTCCCCAACTTCCAAATTCTTTCAAGTCTTCTGTTTACTAGTTCGAATCGATATTGACTAAGACTATTTTTCTACCTTCTACTAAAAGTAATTTTTAAAAAAAAGAGAACACTATATTAGTTTTTATTAACCAATTATCAAATCAAATTTTCAAAGTTAAATTGCCTTGTGTTTCCTCACATGTTAACTTAGAGTTTCTATCTTTCTCTAGTATATATATATTTTTCAAAGTAATCTTTTTAGAGAAAACCTTACAGGTGACAAACTTGTAATGGAAAACAACAACTTATTTTCTATACCTATGATTGAAATGCATTTTCCATCACATGTCTTAAACATATTTCCAACTTTCTATGGATACATATATATAGTATTCAATCACTTAAGTTTCTCTATAAAAAAAACTCACGCTTATTTTGGAAACCCGATGCATTGAACTATTTCCTTTCAAAACTTTATTTTCATCCATACGCCGATCATAATTCCCTGTGATCCTAAGGGAGTCTCACTATTTGCAAAACTTTTCAAACCCTTTTCTCCTCCTCAATGCAAAACTCCTTTTTGGGTGTGTATGGATTGTTTTACTTGATCTTGTGTTGAATCCATGTTTTGCTTTTCTTTTACGAAATGAACTCTTTGATGAAATTCAAATGATGTTTCTTTTACTTAAATTGTATTTGATTTTAAAAATGAAAATCTTTATATACATATATATATATCATAATACTTTGATGTTTGTGTTGTGTTTGATTATCTTTATCTGGATTGTATATGAATATGTGTTGTGAAAGTTTGAATGTCTAGGTTTTATTGAATAGTGTTAGGTAGTGTTGGATATAGGGCTAAGTAGGTCTGTGTTGTCAGGTATTGTCCCTAGGCTTCGAACTTCATGTTTTGAACCTTAAGAAACTAAGTGGGACTTTATGGTAAAGGTCTCGATAGTAATCAAGTAGATATAGTAATAGAAACCCAACCGGAGTTGTATCCTAAGTGGGGGAGTGAATTCCCTATCGTTGTGCCTATCCTGAACTAGGTTAAGACCTCTCCTTCAATTGAGCATATAGCTCTATATCCTCCTTTCCTTGAAGCGAGCCGAATTTCGGGGACGAAATTCATATAAGTGGGGGAGAATTGTAACATCCCCAAATTAACTAAGTGATTAGGTGCATTAGTGAGTAGGATTTCGATGAGTGCCTTAGTATTATTAAGTGTCGATGTCGGTTAGAAACGTTAATTAGTATTAGAATTAGTGTGTGCTTAAGTGTTTAGGGAGTGGCCTTTAGCTTAGAGTGGGTTTGTGAGAAGTAGAAATAAGTTAGAATAGGTTTAGAGTAAAGAGAAAGGAATGTGTTAGGTTAAGATTGTGGTTTAGAAAGGTTATTTAAGAGTTAAGGGCATAGAACTTCAGGAAATTAAGAATAAAAGATCCATAGCTCTAAACCCAAATTCCACCGTTGGATGTTAAGATAAGTGTGTTAGGAAGCTTGCCTCAAAATTTGAGCAAGATCCGACGGTTAACGAAAAAGTTATGGCACTTTGAAGTGCAGAGGAATGGTGGGCTGAACTGGTTACTCGATTAACACTTGAGTTAATCGAGTAATGGTCGAAGGGTGCACTTGAGTTACTCGATTAACACTTGAGTTAATCGAGTAAGGCCGAAAGATGCTCACGAATTAATCAGTAAGCGTGCGATTAATCGAGTAAGGCCGAATGCTGTTCTAAGCCAAATTTACATGGGTTACTCGATTAACCAAAGTGGCTAATCGAGTAACCACCGTCAGATCAGCTTAAAAACACGTTTTCAACTCATTTTTCACAAAATTTTCTCTCTCCTCACTCACGAATTCTCTCTTCTCTTCTTCCCCTAGGGCTTTTGATTTCTCTAAGTCCTCACCAAAGAACACCAAATCAAACCCCCAAATCAATTCCCCATTACTCCCTCATACTTTCCCCTCTCTCAATTTTCAATTTCCCCTCTTTCTCACAAAACCCCCAAATTGAACCCTAAACCCTAAAGTGTGCAATTGGAGCAATTGGAGCTTCAACTCATCCTAGGAGCTTGAGGAGCCATAGGAACCAAGAGAGGAAGAGCGTAGGAGCGTGGATTAAAGTCGGTGTCGGTGCTCCTTCAATCTCTCACTTTCTCCTCTTCCTTTCAAGAGGTAAGGGGTGTACTTTGGTCTAGTATTAGAGGAAGGGTTTATTTATAGTAATAGAGTTATAATTTGGTATATTATTGATTGGTTAGGTTGATGGGTAGGAGGGTAGAGTATAGTTAGAAACTCTAAGTGTTAGGGATATGTTAGTTATGTATATATGTTATAGTAATTGATTTTTATAAATTGTTAAGTAGGAAGTGAAGAACCCTAGGAAGATGATTTAAATTACAGTCCCTGAGACATACCTGAGTATGTCGACTGATTGTTGATTGATATTGTTTGTATTAATATTATTAAAGTGTATATAAGTAAATTGTAAATGACATTCATATAGTTATGCATTAAATAGGGCCAAGTATTTCTCAATTGAATTTAAACCAATTAAATGAATGAGATATTGGATCATGCATGGTGTAAAGGTGGACGTTAGGAGTAGGGGAAAAACACACGTCGCTTCGCGATTGATGAGGACAAGAGTAAATGTTAGGAATTATTATGGAGAACTTTGATCCTGCAAAGGATACGGGTTTTCTTCCCGTATTGGGGGTTGGTTCTATGCAAACCATAATAATTCTATTTACTTTGGTTTCTTTGGGCCAGTCGAGGGTGATTTCTGCTAAAGCCCGATTTGGACAAATCAACCCAAATCGCATGAGGAACCTTCCTAAGTGGAGGTGAAGTGTTGTGCAAGCGGGTGAGCGAGGGACCTTCCTAAGTGGAGGTGAAGCACCCAACTAGAGGTTGAGAAATGCTTACTCTTGGTCGGTTTTTCCCAGAGTGGAGGGAGGGTTGTGAGGTGGTTGTGTTATTATTGATATGGAAAAGGGAAATTGTATAGGTACATTGTGTGAGGAACCCTCCTGCGGGGAGAATGTGAAGCACAATGTACCCAATATTGTAAAAGTGTTAAAAGTTAAAGTGTTAAAAGTGTATAGGTACATTGTGTGAGGAACCCTCCTGCGGGGAGAATGTGAAGCACAACGTACCCAATCGTTAAAAGTGTAAAAGTGTTAAAAGTAAAGTGAAAAGTGTGCAAGTGAAAGGGAAAGTGTGAATGCATTATGAAGGTGTTTTAATTCGTCGAATCCAATACAAAAGTGTAAAAGTGTTTAAAATGAAATAAAGTGTTCAATGTTGGATTCGAGAATTAATCCACCTAAGTGTGACGTTAGCAAGGCATAACCATGTGATTGCGCATTAATGCATGATATTAAAGATATATATATGCGATATAGTTAAACTGGATAGTATTATGATGTTGTACTTGATAAATGAATTGTGATTTGCTTAATTGTTATTGTTTGTGTTTGGATATACCTATTTATGATCTATTACTGTTTTTAAGCGTTTCCTTTGATCTAGATTTCAAAGTACTCACCCTTACAGTGGACATATTAGGTACACCAAGGAGACAGGCACGAAAGGATCAAGGCCGAGAACGGTATACTCATAGTAGAGAGTATATTGGTGCTAGTGACCCAAGGGTCACGAGGTTGAGCAACCATTCATAGGTTATATTGTAATAAATAGATTTTCGTAATTGTACTTGTAATTAATGACTTTGTTTTGTTTAAGCATTTTTATGAAATTGTAAGATTTATATGTATATCTTTTATTTTGTTAAGGTTTAAAGTATGCCATAGCATTATTTATTTCAAATTGAAAACTGTTCTGGACTGACAGGTTTAACTCTATTCGGGGAAAGTCCAATTTATAAAGGAGACTCTGTCAAAATTTTTATAAACCCCGAATATTTTCATAAATAAATATTAAATCAAAGTATTTTCTTAAAGTATAAAAATGTAGGATGTTACATTATGTTTGATGCTCGGTTGAAGCTTTTCTTGCTTGATCTAATGTTTTTCTAATTAAACTCTTAAAGATCTAAAAGAAAACCAAGATTTTTGTGAAAACTAAAATGAACCTCTTTGCATGTCCAATTTTCTTACTCTAAACCATGAATTATATATGTTTATGTGATGGATTGATAAATAAATCCATAATCTATGTTTGTTTATTTATAAAGTGAAATTTCTTGTCTTTCATGTTAATTTTGTGATGATCTTTTTAATCTAAGTGCATGTATGTTATTATCTTTGTTTGATACTTGAAAAATATTTAGATCTTTGACTTGCATGTTAATTTTAAATGAAAAGATCATGTTTTCTTCTATGTGTGCCACGGTTTCAAAAGGAGAAGTAAAGAAGTGAGTTTCAAAAATGATTTTCAAGCATGAAAGATGTCTAGATCTTTAATTGTATGTTAATTTTTAAGAGAAAAATTGTGTTTTCCTTTTTTAGAGTGATTCGGTTTCAAAGGAAAAGAATTAAAGAAACTAAGTTTTAAAGAATTTTTAAGTACAATCATGATTTGATTATGTGCATGTTTTATTTTTAAGAAGGCCATTCGGCCATGCTTGCTTAAAAATGAAATCCATGTTTTTATTTTGTGAAAAGTGGATGCATGTTTGTTCTAGGATTAGATCTCATGATTTTAAACACATGCATGTTGTTTTCATGAAGATGAAATTAAATCTTTCTTTTGTTTTGAGAAAATGATGAACTTGAATTTATTCTATGTATGTTATAAATGTTTGAAAAAGGATTTTGTTTTAAATTAGGGTGATGCATGATGATGTGATATTATTGTTGGAAACCAACAAGCGGCTCAAAATAGTCTAGAGGGGGGGTGAATAGAATTTTGAAGCCTTAATACAAATATTTCGATCACCAAAGAGAATGGATTTGAGAAATTAAATTTTCTTACAAAAATATACTGATTAATCGATTAACTTCAGTATTAATCGATTAATGCCGAAGCTCACTTTCAAACTAATCGATTAACTAAAGCGTTACTCGATTAATGCCGAAAGCAACTTAAAAACTAATCGATTAACAATCGTCTTAATCGATTAATCTGAACAGTATATGATGAAAATTCAGTTTTAATCGGAATTCAATGGAGATTTCAATGCCTTGATGCACCAACAAATTATGAATGAATGAATGAGCAATACAAGGTAAATTTACCAAGCCAATTTAGTTTAATTATTAAGGAATTGAAAAAGCCCCAAATTAAACCTAATTAAATTGTTCTTGGTTAATGAATGCTAGAAGAAATAAAAGCAAGAAGACAAGATTTTATCCTGATTCACTTTCACCCACTTGAAAGCTACATCCAGTCCCCTCTATCAAAGATAGAGAGTTTGTACTAGATACTTCAAATGTTAGATTACAATGTTAAGATGCAACTCACTCTAAGCTATCCTATCTTAACCCCTTACAAAGAGAGTACCAATCTCTTTGCTAATCTACCCAAATGAATCCGTATCTTGTCCTCTTGAATTTGTTGAAGGATGCTCTCCAACCAAATTCTTTTCCACTTGCTTTGATACTCTTCAAAGACTTCAAATTGTGAATCTTCACTTGTTTGTTGAAAGCTTGATTGATACAACCCCTTGTTGTGAATAGCTCCAACACAAAATAGTAAAACTAGGAAAAACATGAATCTCAATAGAACTTAGAATATTGAATTGATTGTAAGTGAAGAAGATTGAAAGTTGTTGAATCTTGATAGCACAATTGAAAATAGCAATAGCTCTTGAAAGAATATTGAAAGTATGTTTCTCTATAGAAAATTTTGAAAGAGTGTGTAACCTTGACAAAGTAGAAAAGAAAAGCTTTTAAACAAAATATTATTTTTCTGAAACAACAATAACTAATCGATTAACGTGTTACTCACTAATCGATTAACCTATGTTAATTCGTGCTAATCGATTAACGTTTAACTCACTAATCGATTAACCTTTATTAACATAATCAGTGTTGTATAGTTATACGCGTTAATCGATTAACCTTATCAAGCTAATCGATTAACCACTGTAAAAAGTGATTAAAAATAAGCTTTTCAAAAATACTTTGATCAATACTTTAATTAGAGCTATTTTATCAAGATTAATCTTTTTTCACTTAATAATCAAACAATATTTAAAACCTATATTGAGATTCCTAAAGCTACCACCCACTCTCATGATATGCAATAAAATATTACATTGATTTGAAATAAAATAAACTTAATCTAATTCTAATCTTCATGAGTGGTGCTTCCTTGTTGAATGTTGTTGCTTGGCTTTAGGTTGTTAGCATCAAAACATCATAACTCTACAAACTCCCCCTTTTTGATGATGACAAACCTTATTTACAATGAAGCACTAAGTTTTTAAATACTCCCCCTAAATGTAATACACTTAGGAACAATATCTAAAAACTTATCCTACAAGAACAACATCAACAAACATTTTCTCCCCCTTTTGGCATCATTAAAAAGTATTGAATTTATTTTAAAAAAAATCTCTTTGCCAAAAGTTGGAGGTAAGTGCTAGACAATGGTATATATAGAATAAGCACAATTAAAAGACATAAAATGCAGTAAAAAAAAGATTGGCCATAACCGAGACCATAGAATAATAAAGTCCATATACCACATAATAGTCATAATCAGAGTGCAAATTACTAAGTCCAGGTACCAAGTCATAGCATCAAAATATAACATGAAAGTAAACTAGGCCATACACAGACCCTAAGAGACATCAACCATAGCAAATAAGAATTGTCCAGCCATAAAACAAGTACCAAAAACCATGAGAAAACCAGTAAAATCAGCAGCAAAGTCAGTGAGTAATGTGCAGCAAAAAACATGTGAAAATCAACATAAAACCATGAGGACTAAGGGTTAGGAGGAGGATGGTGGAAGAAAGTAGCAAAGTGATCCATCAAACATTGCTCCATAGCCCTATTCTAAAGCTCAATGCGTTGCTCCATAGCATCAAATCTCTCATCTATATGCTGAACAAGTGAAGTGTGAGCAGCCTGAGCATCAAATGGTTGTTCCAAATTATCAAAATCAATAAAGTCCTCAAGATTTGCCCCTTGATCCATTTCCATAGGATCAACAATAGGAGGAGGAACAACATGTGCAGCAGGAGGAGCAGGAGGCACTTGTTGATCAGCTTGTTCCATTGCCTTAATCTGAGATTTCCAAAACCAAGTCCTAGTAGGTCTATGAAATCCAATTCTCATGTAATTAACATGATGAGCATTCAAACACCACTTCTTTTCCGGATCCTTTTCACATGGTTCACTATCAGAAATTTGAACTCCATAATGCCTAAGTAGCTTTGTAACATGCATGGGATATGGAAGATACTGTGTACATGCAGATTGAGCAGCTGAATGCATCCTAGCTAATACTATCTTATTCCAATTAATTTCAACATGCTTCTTAATTCCATAAAAAAAGTCTTAAGTCATCCTCTTGAACTTGAGCATAATTTTGATTTCCTTTTGGAAGAAGACAATATGCTATGATGTATAATAAAACTCTATCATCAGCATTCGGCAAAGTAACAATTTTAGTACTGATTTGGGTCCAATATATATAGATTTGAGCATTGGTTTGACTCCCTTATACTATGTATTTGGCTTGTTTCTCTAGCAAATTTAGGACTTTTTATTAGATTTTAATTATTTTTAGTAGTTTAGGGTCCTTTGAACGTTTTGATCCGTTTGTTAGTGTTTCAAGTACTTTTTGGAGCTTAAATGGATAAAATATTTATGTACTTGAAAAGAGGACGAAAAGATCTTGCAAATGGAAAAAGAACGGAGCAAAACGGAGCCGAAGTAGGTCCCACGCACCTGGGGCGCGGGGACGGGTGCGCTTGAGGCGCGCCTGTGTGCAAAAGGAATTGTCATCAGACTTGCGCGCCTGGGGCGCGCGTGCATGTTGGAGGCCCAATTTGACCAGATTCTGAACAAAATAGAAGAAGAGAAGTCTAATTTGGCTTCATATCTTAGATTTGATCAGAAATTAGAAGATAAACATGGACCTTATCTACTAGATTTAATTAAGATTTATTTTAGGATTTGTTTTACTCTTTAAATAGAGGATTTGTAAATAGTTTTCAGTAGATTTTAAGATCATAGAATTCAATTAGGATTAGAGAGAGAGGTTAGTAACATCTATTGAGAGCAAGGAGGCAAGGCACAAGGATTGAAGGTCTCTTGGAGAGTTAACCTGTATTGTCTATGATATGAGGTTTTCTCTTTGCTTCTGTTTTCTTTATTTCTATATGTGTAACTAAAACCTCTTGTTAGAAACATGGTGTAAATTGTATGGTGTAACTTATTTTAATTTATGATTTAGTATTTTGCTGTTTTTAATTCATGCATTAATTGAGTTTTTATTACATAAACCCGCGCAATTTCTGTTTTGGATTTCTTAATTCGCAACGGGAGTTGGGATTTTGAATAGGCCATGCATTTAATGGTATAATCAGTCCAAAATATAGGGATATAATTGGATGATTATATGGCTTTTTAATTCCCTTGTGCTGAATAGATATTTTCTTATATTGTAATTTGTTGAGGGATCAAGGATTAAATATATAGAAAATAAGGGTAATGTTAGAGACGTCTAACTATTGCTATTTGAGAGGAATAGTCCATGAATTGAAAGATAATTAAAGGAAAATATAAATCATAGTTAAAATAAGTGAATCATACAATGAAACCAAGTTCCTAACCTTTTTCTATTGCTTTCTATACATCTTATCTCCTCAATCTTCTTATTTTATTTTATTATTATTCTTCTTCTCATTCTAAATTTCAATAACAAGTTGCACTAATAATTACGAATTGGTGAAAAGTTATTAGAAACAATTTGCAATCCATGTGGGACGATATTCGGTCTTCCAGACTATATTACTCGTTGACCCAGTCCACTTGTTGGCACATCAACAAGTTTTTGGCGCCGTTGCCGGGGATTGAATTTCGATTCTAATTTCTTTTCGGTACTTTTTGTAATTATTTGTGTAATTTGTACTTTCTCATGTATAATTATAGTTGTAATAGTGATTCAGATTGTGATAGATTTATTCCTTATCCTTATCCTCCATACTATGTTGCACAAAATATAACTCCTAGGAAGGCCCAATGGGAAATAACTCTAGAGAAATTTGCTCAAGCCACTGAGGATTTTGTTAAAGATTGCAAAAATAATTTTAGATCCCCTTGTGTTGAACCAATTCCTCCCCCTGTGGAGAAAGAGTCATGAAAAATTAACCAAGATAAATTAGCTCAAAAAATTAGTAGTAATGTTCAAGAAATTAATTTTATAGAAAAAGAAAACAGAAAAAGTTTTGAGAACATAGAAATAGCACTTGAGCAAATTCCAAAACATTTATCTGAGGAGTTACAAGCATTATCAACAATTTTTGACTCTCCTAAAAAAGAGGAGGAAGTTGTGGTGATGGATGTGACCAATGATCAAATCCCTTTAGAGGAGCAAAAATCTGAAAAAGAAATTGTGCATGATAGGTTTGAGGAAGAGGATCGAAAAATAAAAATCGAAGGTTTAAAAATTGTAGAAAAAATTGAACCACCCTTGCATGAGGAATTTGTTGCTATAAAGAATTTTATTAAATCTAGTTCATGCTTGGGTGATTCAAAAATTTTCTATTATATTCAGCCTAAGTACTTTTATGAAAAATATCTAGAACAATCTGAATCATTATTAGGCAATAGGAAGCATGAGAAAGTAATCTTCTTGACTAATGGAGTTAACAACTTCATGATGGATGATGGAAGAAAAGAAAATTTTGCTGAATTCCCATGGGATGTGGGCATAACTCATTATTGTTGCATCACATGGGATTTGACCCATAGAATTTGGGACCCTGGTGGATTTGTTTTGTATATAAGCAGTAGTGTAGGTTTCAATTCTTAGGTAGTTGTTGTAAAAAAAAATGAGGAACAGACCTCGTGCGCCCCAGGCGCACGCGGTCGCGCGGCTCAGGTGCACCGGGCTGTGAAAGCCTTGTTTGGGGAATTTCACTCCTACTTGGGGTGCAAAAGTTCAGCTTTGGGGTCAAATTCTGATTCAACCATCTTATCTCTTAGGATTAGATTTATTTTTTTATCTCTAGTAATTTCTTTTATTTTTAGTAATAGATATTTTGTTTATCTTATCTTTTAGGATTAGATTAGTTTTTTATCTTTTTAGGAGTTTGTTTTATCTTTTAGGATTAGATTAGTTTTATATCTTTTAGGAATTTGTTTTATCTTTTTAGGATTAGATTTATCTTAGGATTATTTTTAGAATAGATTTTTTTTATTTTTTTTCGTTTTTTTTATTTTCTATTTTTTAGGGATAGATTTATTTTAGGATTAGATTTGTTTTTGTAGGATTTGGACCCCATTAGCCCCAATTTTTTCAATATTACACCCCAGGCCGCTATACCTCACCAAAAATATTGTCCAGCTTTTTAGGTAGTTTTTAATTTTTATTTTGTAGTTTTAGGGTAGATTAGTTTGCTTGAGGACAAGCCAACATCTAAGTTTGGGGGAGTATATACAAAATAAAAATTAAAATTTTTCAGATCTGAATTTTTCTCCCATATTGGTATTGGTTTGTGTCCTTAGCAAAAGTAATTAATTTTTCTAACCTTAGGATTTTTTTTCTCTTTTGATTCATGTACATACTTAGTTTAGGACTTAGACTCATTAGTATTCGACTCTATTTGATTGAGCTGTATATGATTACGGTGACTGGGTTATTTCGACAAATGCTTTCAGAACTTGTGATTAGTGAACTGACTTTAGCCATATGTGAGGTTTTGAGCCTATTGAGAGGTATGAATTTTATTGAAATATTCTGATATTGAGACCCCTATTTTTTCATGAGTGTGTTCACTTTGATATTGTCTTCTAGAACTTGACCTGTGACCATTTCAAAATTGATAATTGATTGCATGCATTAAGATGATTAAGGAACCTAGGATGTGTTTTTGTGGCCTTCAGATGATTTGCATTGAAAATATTCCCTTAGTTGTCCATTTTGAGCCTTATAATGATATATGATTTTTCTATGGTACCCTGCATTTATTGAAATATTCTTTGATAGTACCTTGGAAATTTTGAATGAGCAATTGAGAGGAATGAATATGAAAAGTGAAAGTAATTGGTGAAAAGTGTATGAGTTCTATTTCTCTTCCGTGTGAAAAAAAAATAAAAACAAATGAATGTGAAAGGAAGAGAATAGAAGAATAGAATGGAAGAAAAATTTGGAAAAGAAAGGAAGAATAAAATGTTCCTGATGTGAGTGTGAGTCTTTATTGTATTCATTGCTCATTCATGGTTTTTGAGGGAAACTTGTTTTTGTAAATATTTTTGCGAGTTAACCTTTGTTTTATCCCTTCTTTCTTTTATCCCACCTGACACTTTTAGCCATGGCCCCATTACAACCAAAAATAAGACCTTTTGATTTTTGCATGCATTCAATAATTTCAGTGGAGATGTTGGTCTATGGTCAAGCCTATGGTAACACATTATCATTGTTGAACTTGAGTGAATTGAAAATATGACCCTTATACACTTTTGAGAGAAACATTTGAGAGGTTGAGAGTGTTCATTAGTTCTGAGTTCTGAATGGGATTGTTATGTTAACTAGTATGTAATTGTGTAAATAGTTTATGATAATATGTGTCGAAGTGATGAGTCGTAGTCTTAGATTGGGTGTGTTCATGTTGATTTAGGGAGTTTGTCTTTTGTTTAGAATTTTTATTTTACTTTTGCCAGGGACATGCAAAATGCTAAGTTTGGGGGAGTGATTTGGGTCCAATATATATATATATATATATATATATATATATATATTAGAGCATTGGTTTGACTCCCTTATACTATGTATTTGGCTTGTTTCTCTAGCAAATTTAGGACTTTTTATTAGATTTTAATTATTTTTAGTAGTTTAGGGTCCTTTGAACGTTTTGATCCATTTGTTAGTGTTTCAGGTACTTTTTGGAGCTTAAATGGATAAAATATTTATGTACCTGAAAAGAGGACGAAAACATCTTGCAAATGGAAAAAGAACGGAGCCGAAGTAGGTCCCACGCGCCTGGGGCACGGGGACGGGTGCGCCTGAGGCGCGCCTGTGTGCAAAAGGAATTGTCATCAGACCTGCGCGCCTGGGGCGCGAGGTCGCGTGCGCCTGGGGCGCGCGTGCATGTTGGAGGCCCAATTTGACCAGATTCTGAACAAAATAGAAGAAGAGAAGTCTAATTTGGCTTCATATCTTAGATTTGATCAGAAATTAGAAGATAAACATGGACCTTATCTACTAGATTTAATTAAGATTTATTTTAGGATTTGTTTTACTCTTTAAATAGAGGATTTGTAAATAGTTTTCAGTAGGTTTTAAGATCATATAATTCAATTAGGATTAGAGAGAGAGGTTAGTAACATCTATTGAGAGCAAGGAGGCAAGGCATAAGGATTGAAGGTCTCTTGGAGAGTTAACCTGTATTGTCTATGATATGAGGTTTTCTCTTTGCTTCTGTTTTCTTTATTTCTATATGTGTAACTAAAACCTCTTGTTAGAAACATGGTGTAAATTGTATGGTGTAACTTATTTTAATTTATGATTTAGTATTTTGCTGTTTTTAATTCATGCATTAATTGAGTTTTTATTACATAAACCCGCGCAATTTATGTTTTGGATTTCTTAATTCGCAACGGGAGTTGGGATTTTGAATAGGCCATGCAATTAATGGTATAATCAGTCCAAAATATAGGGATATAATTGGATGATTATATGGCTTTTTAATTCCCTTGTGCTGAATAGATATTTTCTTATATTGTAATTTGTTGAGGGATCAAGGATTAAATATATAGAAAATAAGGGTAATGTTAGAGACGTCTAACTATTGCTATTTGAGAGGAATAGTCCATGAATTGAAGGATAATTAAAGGAAAATATAAATCATAGTTAAAATAAGTGAATCATACAATGAAACCAAGTTTTTAACCTTTTTCTATTGCTTTCTATACATCTTATCTCCTCAATCTTCTTATTTTATTTTATTATTATTCTTCTTCTCCTTCTAAATTTCAATAACAAGTTGCACTAATAATTACGAATTGGTGAAAATTTATTAGAAACAATATGCAATCCCTGTGGGACGATATTCGGTCTTCCAGACTATATTACTCGTTGACCCAGTCCATTTGCTGGCACATCAACAAGTACCCTTATCCCATACTTCACCAGCCCTTACAACATCCTGATATACAGTTGCAGGATCAAGCTCAAGTTCAACAGATTCATTATCCCCAAAATATGTTCCCTTATTTTCCAAACCAAACAACAGTCTTAAATCATTAGGTTTAACAACAAAATGAACACCCCTAACTTGACTTTGATACACACCATCAATAACAGTAAAATTCTGATAGAATTGCCTAACCAACTTAGGATAATAGTGTGTATTAAATTCCAAGAATTTTTGAACATTCTGAGCAAGGAGATCATCATGAAATTGAAACCTTTTACTTCTTAACCAAGCGAAATTAATGTACCTTATGATCCCAAATAGTCGATTGTTAAACTTCGGTGCCCTTGAATCACGCTCAGCCTGTGAAAACCAAGGATTGCTCCTATCCTTGTGCGGCTTGCTCTTCTTGCGTGGAGGATCAGAGGAGGAGGAGGCCATATATGCTGGAAAAGAGGGTTAGGGTCGGTTCTAGGGTTAGGGTTTCGGAATTTTGGGGGAAAATCGATTTTTGTAGATTTTTGGTGAAATTGAGGACGGATTCTAGTAGGAATGATGTTAGGAGGAAGAAATTAGGGAAGAAATGGGTTAAATTTTGAGTTACAGTAGCCCTTATTGATGTTTATGCGATTTTTGAACATGAGAGAAGAAGAGAGAGAAAAGAAAGAAGAAAAATGAGCAAGTGTGCTGAAAACGTCTTTTTATAAAATTCACGCATTAATCGATTAGTGAGGCCCTTAATCGATTAGTTTGACCCTTAATCGAGTAGAAAGTACCTTAATTGATTAAGTGCGAAAGCAGTTTAAAAATTAATCGAGTTAAGAGGTCATTAATCGATTAAGTGCGCAAGCAGTTTAAAAATTAATCGGGTTAAGAGGTCATTAATCGATTAAGTGCGCAAGCAGTTTAAAAATTAATCGAGTAAAATGGTCATTAATCGATTAATATTGCACAGAGCTCAAATTTTTGAAATTTTGAAAAAATTTTCATGCACACAAACACAGACTAACACTTAGCATTTAGCACACACAATCAAATAAGCAAACATATCATAGAAAAATACACACATAACTACTAATTTAGAGTATTATGAAAGATTTTCAAGTTACAACTACTCAAATAACAAAGCATAATGAAATAGGCTTAAGGTGATGAACTAAAAATAACTTCAAATACAATTAGCTAATTGTTGATTCATCAAAAATACCAAGTTCCATTCTAATACGATAGAATGTATCTCTTGGTAATGGTTTTGTAAAAATGTCAGCTAATTGATCTGAGGTTTGAACAAACTCAATAACACAATCACCTTTTTGAACATGATCTCTAAGAAAGTGATGCCTAATTTCAATATGTTTTGTCCTTGAATGCAATACCGGGTTTTTAGTTAAATTGATTGCGGATGTATTGTCACATTTAATAGGAATTTTTGACAAGTTTAAACCAAAATCCGAGAGTTGTTGCTTCATCTAAAGGATTTGAGCACAACAACTTCCGGCCGCAATGTATTCGGCTTCCGCGGTTGATAAAGCGACACAATTTTGCTTTTTAGAAAACCATGATACAAGTGAACTTCCAATTAAATGGCATGTTCCGCTTGTACTTTTTCTTTCAACTTTACAACCCGCAAAATCGGAATCCGAATAACCAATAAGTTTTAAAAGAGCATCTCTAGGATACCATAAACCGGTATTAGTTGTACCTTTCAAATATTTCATAATCCTCTTAACCGCAGTTAAGTGTGACTCTTTCGGATTGGCTTGAAAACGAGCACACATACAGACACTAAACATAATATCAGGACGAGAAGCAGTTAAATATAGTAAACTACCTATCATGCCACGATATTTTGTTACCTCAACGGGTTTTTCGGCTTCATCCTTGTCCAAGTAACATGTGACGCTCATAGGAGTTGATGCTCCCTTGCATGACTCCATGCCAAACCCGTTGATGAATGTAGATCCCATCATCAAGTTGCTTAATTTTTAGTCCAAGGAAGAAAGTAAGCTCTCCCATCATAGACATTTCAAACTCACTCTGCATAATTTCATAAAATTTCTTGCGCAATTTTTCATTAGTTGCACCAAAAATAATGTCATCTACATATATTTGGACCAAAAGTATATCCTTACCGGATCTTTCAATAAAAAGTGTAGTGTCCACAGCACCTCTTTTAAAACCCTTTTCTAATAAAAAGTTGCTTAGTCGATCATACAAAGCTCTAGGAGCTTGTTTAAGACCATACAAAGCCTTTTTCAATTTAAAAACATAGTCCGGATGTTCAAAACTTTCAAATCCGGGAGGTTGTGAGACATATACTTCCTCTTGAATGTATCCGTAAGAAATGCACTTTTAACATCCATTTGATACAACTTAAAGTTCATGATAGATGCATAAGCGAGAAGAATTCTAATAGCTTCTAATCTAGCTACGGGAGCATACGTTTCATCATAGTCTATCCCTTCCTCTTGACTATACCCCTTAGCTACCAACCTAGCCTTATTCCTAACAATAATACCCGACTCATCTAGTTTATTCCTATAAACCCAACGAGTACCGATTTCAGGACGATCATCGGGTTTTGGCACAAGCTCCCAAACTTGGTTTCTTTCAAATTGATTTAATTCTTCTTGCATGGCCATAACCCAATGTTCATCTTGAAGAGCCTCACTAATATTCTTAGGTTCAACTTGTGATACAAAAGCAACATAATAACAAAAGTTGTTCAAAGTGCTTCGGGTTACCACCCCCTTAGCAATGTCACCTAAGATATTAGAGACCAGGTGATTTTTGTTCGTTTTCCAAGCCATTGGTAGTTCGGGATGTTGCACTTGTACTAAGTCTTTGTCATGTGCTTGCATTTCTCCATTCTCAACTTGGTTCTCCACTATTTGTTGTTGCATTTGCTTGTCATGATCCAAAAATGTACCTACATTCTCATCATCACAAGAAACAACACACTCTCCTTTCGGAGATTCATCAAACACGACATGAACTGATTCTTCAACGGTTAAGGTTCTTTTATTAAAAATACGATAAGCCTTGCTATGAGTTGAATATCCAATGAAAATACCTTCGTCGGCTTTTGAGTCAAATTTGCCGACCGGATTCTTACCGTTATTTAAAATAAACACCTTACACCCAAAGACATGAAAATAAGAGATATTTGGCTTTCGCCCTTTTAAAAGCTCATAAGGTGTTTTATTCAAATGCGGACGGATAAGAACCCTATTTATGACATAACAAGCGGTATTTACCGCATCAGCCCAAAAATAAGATGGAACTCTAGATTCCTTAAGCATAGTACGTGCAAGTTCCTCTAAGACTCTATTTTTCCTTTCTACAACTCCGTTTTGCTCCGGAGTCCTAGGGGCTGAAAATTGATGATCTATACCAAACTTTTCACAAAACGCATCAAACTTTGAATTTTCAAACTCACCTCCGTGGTCACTTCTAATAGACACTATTTTCAAACTTAATTGATTTTGGATGATCTTGGCAAACTTTTTAAAACTTTTATAAGTTTCACTTTTTGCGGATAAAAACGAAGTCCATATGAATCGAGTAAAGTCATCTACCAAAACAAATCCATAGTAATTGCCACCTAAACTTCGAACTTGTGATGGGCCAAACAAATCCATGTGGATTAGCTCCAATGGCTTTGTTGTGCTTACCACATTTTTTGGTTTAAAAGTATTTTTAACTTGCTTGCATTTTTGACATGAGTCGCAAACGCTATCAAGTTTAAAATTAAGTTTAGGCAAACCAATCACTAAGTCTTTTTGTAAAAGTTTATTTAATTGATTCACATTT